>CM066219.1:3995394-6395394 GCA_033675125.1 Athetis lepigone
CGGCCACATCGCCACGACATGACGTCCACGCGCGCCTAGCTGGCGCCTGCGCTAACCACATCGACATTTTGTGGCTACCACAACGCAGCTGCAAAAAGCCGCTGCGACACTATTCACACGTAACCACATCTTGGCCACATTTTGTCGCTGCGACGTGGTGTGGTTGTGGTACGTGTGAATTGACGCTTACACTACGCGTAATTGCTTCACAATTCCAATTGCAGTCACAATTCCAATTTCAACACAGTTTTTTTCATTTTGAATTTTTGATTATGTAGAACAAGAGCAAAAAATGCCGCATAGAAATCAACAAAGCCCTTAACCCGCCGGTACTCGCGTCTTGTTTTAAGTCATGAACAGTCGCGCGCGGGTCGAAAAGACCCAGATATTGAATGCATTGTTATTAAAAATTTAATTAACTTTTGGAATTATTTTTAAATTATTTGGAAAGAGAATAACAAAACAAACTTAAAAACAATGAATATTTCTTATTAAGTGAAAAATTGTAGTATAAATCACAAAAATCAAGAGATCACTGCTAAATCTTACTTTTTATGATTTAGGAACTAAAAAATAACTTTAATCTTCTTTATTTAATCTAGAAACATAAAAAAATCTTTTCTATTATCAATAATATCAACAATCTTCGTAATAGTGGAATAATATTGAACTTAACACGTCGCATATTTTCATAGTCAGTCTCCAAATTACACGTAAAAATCTACAATTTTTTTTTGAATTTTTTTCCTACAACAGTCTTATCTTAATTTTGGCTTATTTTTTTATCACAATTGGTACATATAAATGTAGTATGATCTCTACAAATATATATAAGTATTACAAAATTGGCATTGCATTTTGGTATTTCTGTCCTTTTTGGGAGGGCAGATCGAACATTACTGGGCCCTGGCAAGGCCGGTCTGTTAGTATTTTCTTCTCTAACGTCGTATCAATATATGCATCAACAACATCCACTTCTAATAAACTGCCAGGAAAAAAATAATATACCAGCAATCGGAAGGCGTCAGTGTACCTTTTGCTTCATTGATTGGCCCTGGTAGTTGGCTTAATGATATTGTAACTACAGGTGCGAACGTTTCTTGGGGGTTATTTTATGTTACAACGAGTGCCATTCCTACCCGTCTTTAAAGCAAACTAGAACGTAAATTTTTATGCTTAGAACTTCATTGTCCTTAAGGTGTTCATCTTCACCACTCTGACAGAAATCTGAATTGTAACTGTCAACCCTGACGACCTAACTTCAATTTCTGACGGACTTTCACTTTCAATGACTTCCTCTTCTAACATATTAAATATTCTGTGGTCATAGAAACGATTTGACGATAAATCTACAAATAAATAAATTAAAAATAATATTTTTGGAATAAAAAATACACTAACACATTACGTCGCACAAGGGTCGAAACGACCCATACTCACTTTAAACGTCCCTACTGTCCTTATGCCGCACGGAAACTGGCTGAGCTGGGGTGTGCAGATAGCCAGTGAAGCTACTTGAAGGTACTTAGTGCGACGACACGAATGAACTAATACAAAAACAGTTATGGCGCAATAACTGGAGTACTGGGTCTTTTCGACCCAGGCGCGACTGTCCGCGGGTTAAAACTAAATGAATTCTGCCAGACAATACAGACTAACGGATAACTACAATAAAAAAAACCGGCCAAGAGCGTGTCGGGCCACGCTCAATGTAGGGTTCCGTAGTTTCCCGTCCGTCACAATAAGTGTTCCTACTTATAAGTTTAAAAAAAGGCTATTTGTTACGTTGACATACTAAAGTACGCAGAAATTATTTTGTACAACCTTTTTGTCTTTTTTGTACAAAAACTGTTCTTTCTATCAAGTTCAAAATAATTTTCCTAGAAAGTCCTTATAAAGTTCTACTTTCCAGATTTTTTTCATATTTTTTAAACCTACGGGTCAAAAGTTAGAGGGGGGGGGACGCTTTGATTTTTCCTTTTGGAGCGATTATTTCCGAAATTATTGACATTATCAAAAAATGATTTTCGTAAACCTCTATTCATTTTTAAATACCTATCTAACAATATATCACACGTAAGCTACCCTACCCTAGCTACGTACCCTAATAAAACGTTTTTTTCCAATTTTTATTTTACCACTTTGTCGGCGTGATTGATATACATATTTATTCTTTCTAGTGCTAACGGTCACAGAGATTAAGCGAGGACGGACGGACAGACAGACAGACATGGCGAAACTATAAGGGTTCCTAGTTGACTACGGAACCCTAAAAAAACAATCGAATTAAATTCACTATGCGTGCTCATGAATCGAATCGAAGTTCCAACAAGTGTCTCGAGTTTCAAGTTGTTTAGTCTATGTCAGTTGAAAGTGCTTCCTTTCAATGGTGTGCAACAAGCAAGTAACGTACATCGCGCTTGGGGGCTTAATGGGGCTTAATTGACTTCCGTAGCATTAACATACGACTTGATCAAACCAAGTTGTCTGGATCTATTCCTCATTGCTGTGTGTTTACTGAGAAATAAGCGAGCAACCGTTATATCTGTTACTTCGAATGAGTTAATCAATAAATAAAATATCTGACTTTCTACTACGTTTATCTTGAAAATCAGTGACGGAAAACCTATTGATAGATGCGCTAGGTTCGAAAATTTTAGATCACTAGCTGTCTCCTGCGGTTGTATCCGTGTAGTTCCCGTTCCCGTGGGATCTTTGGGATAAAAACTACCCTTGTATTTTCTCGGGCTATTATATTATATTTGGTCTCTCTGTGCCAAATTTCATTTAAATCGGTTGAGTAGTTTTGGCGTATAAGCAAGATAGAGTTACTTTCGCATTTATAATATTAGTGGACAATAGTGGATAATGGTTTTGCTATGTTATAGTGAATGGAGTAGTATTACCTTTAGGACCATCTTCAATCTTTTTCTTTGATTACACCAAGTATGGGTTGCGGAATAGTTGTAATCGTTACCGCGGCCCCGGAACATAAAGGGCAGCCAAAGAACAAGGGTGAGTTTTTGTAAATAAAAGTGTCACTACACTTCCTCGCGCCCCGCCCAGGGCTGGAGAAGTCATTTGATGATTTTCCATATAAAAAAGCCAAGTATGATCAAGGGTTAGCATTTTTATTATTAAAATCCTAGCCTATAAAGTAGCCGCTATAGATCTTCAAAACAGCTATAAAGATGCACAAAAACTACTTAGACGTGTTACAAATCCACCTGTTGCATCCACAGATGATATTGTTTCCTACTTCCCAATACATTGTTATATAAACAAGTTCTTGAATCTTAAAACAAGACATCATGAACATATGAAGACATTATTTTGTGCAAGGAACAAGAAAGAACATCCGGTGTGCTATAGAAATAAACGCTCCATATAAGGCTATGGCCCGCGTCGACGGCGCGTTAGTGTTCCACGCGCGCCTCAAAGAGAAGTCAGTACGGGAAGGGGCCCAACAAGGCCAACGTCTGCCGGGGTCAGGTACTCGACAGCGTGATCAACTCACACTTAAATAAGCATGTGCAGCTCTGTGACGCCCAGTTTGGATTTCGGCCTGGGTTGTCAACAGAGACGGCTATTGTTAGTTTGAAGCACGCTGTCAAGTATTATACGGCTAGAAAAACTAGTATTTATGCGGTTTTCCTTGACCTGTCTAAAGCGTTTGATCTTGTCCCATACGATCTTCTTTGGAAAAAACTAGAGGAGACGTCGCTGCCGCCGGAGTTTACATTAATCCTCAAGCACTGATGGTATCTGAACCAGGTGACTCAGGTACGATGGGCGGGTGAGCTTTCGGAGCCATGCAGGCCGGAGTGCGGGATAAGGCAGGGAGGGTTGTCCTCGCCTTTGCTCTTCGGGCTGTATGTCAACGCGCTGATTGAGCGACTCAGCAGCACGCATGTCAGGTGCTACGATGGAGTTTGCTTTAACAATATAAGCTATGCAGACGGCATGGTGCTGCTGGCTCCATCAATTGGTGCGCTTCGAAAGCTATTGGATATTTGTGAGTCGTATGCTGTTGCTCATGGACTAATTTATAACACTAAGATGACAGAGTTCATGGTCTTTAGGTCTGGTACGAAGGGCCCTACCACAGTTCCTCCTCTTTTAATAAATGGCCACCCGGTAAAAAGGGTATATAAGTTTAAATATCTGGGGCACATCGTAACAGACGACTTAAAAGGTGATCTGGACCTGGAGAGGGAGCGCAGAGCATTATCAGTTAGAGCGAATATGCTGGCCCGCAGGTTCTCTCGATGTACTACCGACATCAAACTAGTTCTTTTAAAGGCATACTGCACATCGCTGTACTCGGGAGCCCTGTGGTTCACATATACTCAAAAGGCTTATAATGCTCTGCGTATACAATATAACAACGCGTTCAGGGTATTGTTGCGTCTGTCACGCTTCTGTATTGCGTCGGCAATGTTTGCCGACGCACGCACTGATAGTTTTGATGCGTTGTGGCGTAAGAAATCTGCCTCGTTACTCCACAGACTGCGCGGCAGTCCCAACACTATCCTGCAAGCGATAGCCGCACGGGCAGATAGCCCACTAGTGTGGGCGCTGATTAACCGCACCCGATCTGTTTTAGATATTAAGTACTAACATAGGTTAAGTTACTTTGTTACTAACACAGTGTAAGTAATTTATTTACTTAATACAGACTACAGCAGGGTTGTTGTAGTCTGTATTAAGTAAATAAATTAAATTAAATAGTAATTTTTAAAACATTTCGCATTATCTTCTTTGATATTCGGTATTAGATTGTTTTACCAAGCTTTTATAAGTGCAGAGGCAGAACTAACAAAGTTATCTAAGTCATTAGATTGTTTCACCAGGCATTTATAACTGCAGAGGCAGAACTAACAAAGTTAACTAAGTTATAGTTTACCTTCAATGTTCGTCACACGGACTACCATCATAAATTTAGCAAAAATGCTAACGTAAATCACATCTACCTATGAGGAATTTAGTATAGAGCACTGTTTTACGCAAGCTGTATAAATTGAAATACCTTGGCCCATCCAGACGATCCCTCCCACGATAATGATGATCAGCGCCGTGATCTTAGTGAACATAAATACGTTTTGTATCCTGGTCGTGAACTTGACGTCGTAGGCGTTTATGAACGTCAGGAAACCTAGAAAAACAAACTTTATTAGGGCTTTACACAGTGATAAAACATATTTCTTTAAAGACAACTTTATTTATCAATATGGTTTATTCATAAGAAGTAATTTCTGAAACTAATTCTTGATCACATCGAAAAGTTGAATTCAGATTTTCCGTTTTCTCTTTCATTGCCAATATAGGAAACTAAGCGAAGTGTAAAGCTGAGCATTGACGATCATTTTTCGCGTCAGTCTAGTCGTAAAACTGTGGCGTCGCGTCGCTCCAAATGGTTTAGGCGGCCAACCAACTCTGGCATGGCGAGTCGACACTCACGATCAAAGGACGTCAGTCAGTTCAACTGACGCGCCAAAATGACCGTCAATGCCCAGCTTTAGTTTCGTACGCAGTGACAAGTCAAAATAACGTTTGATACTTCGATTTTTGAAAATACTAGTGCTAATTTATTATCATTTAATCATTCATTTATTCAACTGAATTGTTTTCGCTATAAAGTTAGTTATATTGGGTAATGTAAACTTAATTCAGTAGCAAGAAAAGCGGTTTAAATGTTGTAAGGTAAATAAGAACACCATTGAATAACAACTTAACGTAGAATTATCTAGATTTCCTATATTATCACTGCTTGGCAAACGTAATCCGGTATATTCTAATTAACCTAGATTACGTTAATTCATTTATGAAACTTCCTGTTTCAAACAACACGCAGCACAAAATTAAACAGTAAAAGCTATAAAATGGATATAAAATCTTCTTTTCAAAAAGAGTTGTTTTTGTCCGCTTGATTAAAATAGTTAACAATCGATTTTACATCTGTAATCTAGTTTAATTGAAACCTGTACATCATATAGGATGTTTGGTAGACACACGAACATACTCTTTAGAATAGTCATTGACTAGCTATTGCCTTATTGACCACTGTCCCTATTAATACGATAGTGAAGATTATGTAATTTTTTTTTTCAACTTATTTTGACGTTGAATTGCATCAAATAATGATTTGTTTAGTTCAAACATGTTTCAGAGTACTACCAAAAGTTGTTTCGTGCTATTCCAGATTCTTTTGATCCATTTATTTAAAACCTCTCAATATTTTCGACTTATCCATTTTGTATGATACCAATATACATTTATACGTATATTATGTTGCGACTTCTCTTGGCGTATTTGCCAAACTATTTGCGTTACTTCGGTAACTATACTCAAGATTTATTAGAATGTAAAGTGATGACAAATGAAGTCGTACCATCATAAATTAAATGATAATTATTATGCTAATATAAAAAAGCTAATACTTACATATTGTAACAGCAGCAATAAGTTTTCTACAAATGGGGTCGATAGGGCAGTCCGGAAATATAGGGTCGAGAATATTATTTGCAAATGTCAGCGACATAATGGCGTTCGTACTAGGCCTAAAAGAAACAAATTATTTATGTTAGTCTTACTAAAAACACTGTCCCACGGTCTAATTGTACTTGCTATAAAGGACAGATCTTTATAGCAAGTACAATTAGACCGAAAAAAAAAATAGTTTACTACTTTCATTAACGTCTAACATTTGCAGCATTTGCAGTAAAACCATTAATTATAAATTATTGCACTCGGCGTCTCGGCTACGTCGCTAATTATTGCACTCGGATAAAAATGACTATTATAATTTAGTTAGCATGTAAGCGAGTCAAAGACCGTAGCGCTCGACTTTATATGTACTATTCGCTAATGATGGCCAATATTTCAAACCTCCTTCGCACATCATAATATCAATATAATAGTAATAGTACCACTTGCATTCGAATAAAAATAGAATGAAAGATAGAAAGGAAATGAATTTATTAGCGTCTATAAATGACGCTGAATTACAGCTATATTTAGCACAAAGCGAAGAAAATTTTAAACATAGACAACGTGATGTCACGATTTACTGTGCATTTCCTTGTCACAAATGCGAGAGAAATATTTTTCTTATAAAATCAATAACTTAACTTTAGAAAGGATTCAATTTTTTTTTATTGTTTGCTTGTTTTGAGTAAAAACTATTTTTTTTTTTTGCTCAAATGAAGCTGCTTTGCTTAAAAAAATAATGGATATCCATTCGGCAACTGTGCAGAGAGCGTAACTGCTAAGTGTTTGGCATAAACAATGACGTCAAAACAAACATTGCAGGCGTTTGAGAGACGACGCACACTATAAGGGACTACGCACACTTGTTCGTCTCCATTCGCGTTTCGCTTTACGATTTTCGTCAAACTTACACAGTTCTACTTCTATTAGCTGCGTTCAGCGTAGTTAGAATGAGAAAAGCTCATAATAGAGACTAATTACGCACATTTATTGTTTTGTAAAGTAGTTTTTGTACAATTCAAATTGAGAGTACTATTGCTAGGTTGCTATAATGCCAATTTCACACGAGGACAGAACAGTGAGACAGACCAGTGGGCAGAACAGGTACTGATACTGTTTGAACGCAAAGAACAGTGTGAAATCGGCATAAAACAAGGTGTAATTTTTCTATCACAAATTCTGTCACATTGAAAACTATACACTGTTTGGTTCCTTTAACTTTTTTGTTTGGTTGGCATTATTTCATTTTTACCGTATATTCGAAGTTTTATTTACTATATTTATTCAGTTTAATTCCGCTTATATTCATAGGAAACAACTATTTTGTATGAAGACGCATACGCGCCCGTTCAGTTTTCCGCGTCTGTACAGCTTTCGTACCAAATTATTGTTTTCTATAGTCAAAAGCTGAATGGAACTAAAAAACCAACTTCCCTCGATTTCGGCATGATACCATCATCAGGTCCTGGACCTGATGACAATGGGATCCTTACAAACAAAAAAGGAATTGTTGAAATCGGTTGGTACGGAGGAGGAGAACCTCCTTCTGTTTTTAAAAGTCGGTAAAAAACGTGTGTAGTCGCTTCTCATTCTTACTGAACGCGGTTAATAGAAGTAGAACTTATAAGTGTGACTAAAATCGTTCACCCAGTTGAATAACTTATTTTTTTTACCTTTGACCTTGAATATTTTTTTCCATACACGGGAATGATGGGGAACTTTTAGATATTGTTTATAATTATGTTTCGAACAATGAAGTTGACAAGTACACATCTACGTAAATTACATTCATTGTTTGTACAAGAACATGGATACCACACCTGAAGAAGCCGCTCAAGCTGTTGCCCTGTTGCAACAAGGGCTTAGTCAGCGAGCAGTGGTTACCCAACTTCACTTGAGCCAGTCTGCTGTATCCAGGATATACAGACGATATCAAGAGACAGGTGCCTTTACTCGGAGACCAAGGACCAGCCGCCACCGATGCACTTCCGAAAGAGACGACCGTTTCATAGTGTCAACCTCGTTGCGCAATCGCCATTTGACGGGTGTTGATGTGCAACAAGAACTGAGACGTGTATGAGGGGGGCTGTTAGCGAATGGACAGTAAGAAGACGCTTGAAGGAAGCCAATTTAACTCCAAAAAGGCCTGCGACGAAAAACAGGCTGCAGGCTGTAATTAGGGCTAGGGGAGGCAATACCAAATATTGAATAAATAACTTTTTTTATGTTTTTCCAGCATTTTTGTTTTATTTGTAAAACACCAGAACCCAACCCTTTGTACTAAATTTCCCTTTTTGCCTACACTTACATTTAGCATTATTAATTTTTAAAATTATGGATGGATGTCAATAATAATGACACCAAATTAAAGTTAACATCATTAAGTTAACATCAGCATTCAAATGGAATATTGCTGTCATGAATAGGTACCACGTGTAGATTTTGTAAAATTGATGCATGTGTGCGCAATGATAGCATGAGTAGAGGTTGCAAAAATTCGATAATTTTAATTTTCGAATATTCGAATATTTTTTCAGTGCTATTCGAATATTATTCGAATATTCGAATATTTAAAAAAAAATAAAAAAATTCAGAATATCAGTTGTTTATTGCTTTAGGAACTATATTTTTATGCAGATAAGTAAACCTAGCACAATAATTATTTACTTATTCAACAAAAATTTAAAACAAATCTACATGAAAATGTTAATCAAAACAATTATATTTTTTTAAACTAATTTAAAAGTCTCTCTCTTGGTAGTAATAAAAACAAAATAAATGTTTTTCTCTCTTGTTAATAATAAAACAAAAAGTATCACATACATACGTAAATGTGTCGTAAAAAAGTTACAGTATTATTTTCATAATATGCAATATTACACTGAAAAATCAGATTCATCAATTATAATTCGGATATAAATCAGATTTACCTATTATTACATTTTTAAACAAATTTAACTCTCCTGTAAATAATAAGAACAAAATAAACATCTCTCTCTCTCGCTCGTTGATAATAAAAAGAAAAACTATCACAATGTCACTAAAAAATCAAATTTGTCAATATTAATTCGGAAAAAAATCAGTTTTACATATTATAAAATTCTTAAATAAATAAAGTCGTTCTCTCTCCTTAATAATAAAAACAAAATAAAAGTATCTAAAATCACTTCAAGAAATACAATGCACCACTAAACACATAAATAACAACGTGTTCTGTAAGTGACAAAATGGCGTTCAGTCAAGCAGTGTTGCCAACAACAATTTTCAAGCTCTATCAACACAACATAGACTTTAAACTGATATTTTTTGGTAATATTCGAATATTCGAAAAAATATTTATTTACTATTCGAATATAAATTTGGAAGGAGTATTCGAATAATTCGAATATTCGAATATTCGATTGCAACCTCTAAGCATGAGTCGATTTGGTTGCTCTTGCTCGCGAGTGTAGTTATTATAATGTGATAATTTTCTTAATTAGGTATAGCTTCATCAGATTTTAATTACGAATAACATGACCACAGTACAATTACGTATGGAAATAATACGCAGAAATCAAATCAAAAAAACCTTGGGATTAAAGATTAATGATCAAGCACAGATGTAAACTACAAGATCAAAACAGTTCATGATCAATAAAAGCAATGATTAAACATTGTTCATTACAAAGTACCTTGATGACTGATTTTATAACATTGGACCACAAATATATGGATATTGTGAACACAAGGTATTTTATAAGGCAAAACAAAAAATATGAGTATAAAAATATACCCTTAGCAGATTTAATGAAAACGTAACATAATATTACTGGCGCATGGCGTAGATATATACTGACTTTTCGCTGCGTAACTTTCTTTTACGGGCTCAAAGTATTAATGAATGTAGGTATTTTAATTATGATTGCTGAAACCTAACCTATATACACGAGTATGGCCTTAGGGAGGTGGGAGGTTCAACATTCCTCCGTAATTGTGTGAATTCAACGCCGAGAGTATTGGTATCTGGACTAATCTCTAGGGATATAATCTGAAGATTGAAAAAGAGTGTTAAAGGTGTGTCTAGATCGCTGAAATGTAAACTTAAATACCTACAAGATGCAAACAAAGAATTTGACGTCCACATTGACGCTCCAAACGACATCGCGGTAGGCTGAGGCGGAGATGCCGGGACAAATTAGATTCAATCAAAAGAAACCGGCCCTAAATAGACATTTGTTGAGAGAGTGGCCTTTGCCCTGCAGTGGGAAAGTTTAGGCTTGTAATAAAAATAATAATACGCCCGATATAATAAGACGCTCTGTTCGTGCGAGTAGTGTTCGGTTCGTGCTCGCAAGCCGCCACACGCAGCCGTATCCCAAATAACCTGATGACCAAACAATTGCAACGATTTTGTGGGGCTTAGTTTACAATATAACTTACCTTTGTGATGTTAAAATAAATAAGAATAATTTCATATTGGGAACTCGACGTGTTCCTTGCAGGACTGTTAACTCTAAAACTTCTGAATTTCGGTAGAACATTTGATGACCCTCTGGGCTCCCACAGAGGTCGGGCATTATATTACGTCATCCATCTGTCAAGCACCTCTTATCGTAAGCGTAATCTGGCCACGGTCACAATAACTGTTATTGTGTTTCTAAATACATTAGAGAACACTATTTACAAATAGAGTTTTAAATCGGTCGGGGTTTAATAATACCAGCCTATAACTGTCCCACTGCTGGGCAAAGGCCTCTTCTCATACAGAGAAGGCACGAGCATTGATCACCACGCTTGCTCAAGACGGGTTGGCGATTTCGGACTACTACAAGTCCAGGTTTCCTCACGATGTTTTCCTTCACCGACGTCGGTGATGTCTAAGATAAACTTTAGAAAGTACATATGAATTGAAAAAGTCACATTGGTACTTGCCCGGATTCGAACCCGCAACCTCTTGCATGAGAGGCGGGCGCCTTAACCACTAGGCCATCACGACATTTGTCGACACGACACGGTCGGGGTTTGGTGGCTCAAATTTGTGCCAGCAGGTTCAACGGTAATACTTGTTGACTGGCACAATTTTGTGCCGCTGGGGTTTTAGCGGTTTGTTGCATTTTAACCCTACTATGTCATGCAAGGTTTTTTTTATTAATTTATTTATTGGACATACATACAGCTATCATTACAGACTAACATTACAGTATATGATGAGTTACCAGTAACCCTGTATAACTAAATATGATAAGACACATTTGTGTGTTTCGTGTCCATGTCTGGTTCTTGCTCAGGCAAGCAAGTGATTTTATGAATTAATATGTCCGTTCTAAGTTTATCTATTTGGACTTCACTGAATTAATAATTTTGTGAGAAAAATAGAATAATCTAAGAATTACAAACAGTTGCATTAGTTTATGGGCCTTGAGTAAATCAATATAAGTTACAACAAATATAAATATTCAAATGAGGTATTTCTTTATATGGGCAATCAATTTCTCTAATCAACAGATTTGGGACACAGAAACTTTTAATAATATCCTTTTACCTACTTAGGATATTATTTAAAGGTTTAGTAAGAAAATAAATCGAGTATTACTCACACAAATACTAAGTTTGCATCCCACAAGTAGAGAAAGGCTGGTAAAGGTCCATATGCTTCATTGATGTAATGATAATCGCCACCACTTTGTGCCAATGTGGTACCTGTGAAAGACAAAAAACATCAGCTCATTACCTTCCCTTTAAAACATAACAAACTAGGCAGTGGAGTTACTCCATATTCTTATATGAGCTTGTCAGGGGGCGTACCACAAGCCCTTATAGTTGATATTACTTTCAGTGGGAAAGAGACAGCGCTAGACAACGTGTCTAGCGCTGTCACTTGCACACTCTTGCAACAGGACTAAAACAACCTTACTTTAAACGTCATGGCAAGGGGGCAGATAACAAATAATTGAAATGAAGAAATATAAAAACGGGCATGTTGGTCTAATAATGGTTAGTGGCCCTAACTGCTAAGCTGGAGGTTGTGGATGCGATTCCCAACTAGGACAAATTTTGTGTGATGGGCATTATTGTTTTTTTTTAATCCAGGTGTAATTTATCTTCAAAGTATGTAGTACGTTCATCAGTTGTCTGGTTACTAGAGCACAGGATTTTTAATAAATCATTAAAATCTAAATTTATAAAAGCTGGACTGATTTTCTTTTCATGTATATACACTGTATATTAAATTAATTTTGTTTTGCTTGTTAAATTTATGAGAAACTTTAAGCCTTTACTTTTTGCTTTGGTCAATAGTCAAGAAGCAGTAAGCAAAGATCAAGGGCGGATCCAGGGGGGGGGGTCATGGGGGTCATGACCCCCCCCTGGGCCGCTAGGCCGTGAAACCGGTACTTGACCACTAATTCAAATTAGTAATATTTTTTGTCACAATATGATTTTTGTGAATTGACCTTGTTTTAATTATTATAAAAATATATTATTATTACATTAACAGTTATAATCACGGACTTGTATATTTTCCCCTTTAGCTTGAGGGGCACCCGTGGGTCACATGTTATTCCAGTGACCTGTTGCCATTTCATCCATCCAGAGATTTCACTTAGACCATTTACAGGCACTTATGAATATGGTCAAATTCTGTCTCAGTCTATATCACCATCCTTCTGAAAGTCGGAGCAAATTGGTATAGGCGTTCCTGCGAGATTTAATAGGCACAGAACTAGATAACACTGAAATCGCAAAACAGGTATTCTGATTTGGTTGTGCTCAATTTTAGGCCAACACTCCTCAACCTATGCCACCACACCTCTAATTTGCTCTGGACTTCCAGGCCACTCTGTGTATTACATCTACTGTACATTGCTCGGATCAACTGTACATACTTCCCAGGCATACTTTTCTTCTTAAGGGCCCACAACGAAACCTCACGTGGCACTCGGTCGTATGCCTTCTCAAGGTCAACGAGCACCATGTGCAAGTTTTTGTGCGCACTTCTGTATTTTTCGCACAGCTGACGGACAGCAAAAATTAGGTCCGTTTGACCCGACCAGGCATAAAATCGAATTGGTTTTGCGAAATTAAACTCTCTTCTCTCAGCCACCTTTCAATTACTTTCTCCCAAGCTTTCATACTATGTGACATTTAAGCTTTATTCCTCTATAATTTTTAAAGGAATCCATCCACTCGCAATAACTTCCACACTTCAACTGGTATTCTATCCGACCCTAGCGTTTTACTATTCTTCATTTTACTTACTCGTATAACAATTCTCACTTCATCCACACTTATCATTCAGACTAGCCCTTCATTTGTCAATTTATTTTCTAGCATACCCAGTCATTTTCCTCATTCATCAAAATAACTATCCACCTATCTCTAATTTCCTCTTTTTCATCCTTCACACATCTTTCGCCTTTTTTCCACAAGCCAGCCGATAGAGGTCTTTTTCCTACTGGACTGTCTAATGAGTCGTACAATCTTTTTAGGACAGATGCCCGCGCTATAAGAACGTTTTTTTTGGCTTTTTTCTTCACACTTATCATACTCACTCTTCTTTTCCGCTTTCCAACAAGCACATCCACACTCTGCCGTTCTTTAAATTTTCTCTTCTTTTCCTTCAGAACATTCTGCACTTTCCACACTGACCACCACAATAAATCCCTATCTATTGTATCTTTTCCTTTCGTCTCTCCCAAAATATCTTTCGCTGTCCACCGAATACATTCCGTCATTGCATTCTAACATTCATTCACACTTGCATCAATCAAGTCCCCATCTCTATGACTTTATCCACCACTCTCTCTCTGGATTTCTTAGCACAATCAGACGCTCTTTAGTTTTATCTATAGGATATCTCTGATGAACATAATTCTAAATGAAGTAATTCGCAAGAGAACTTGTATCACCCATATCACTCGCAGAATCAGTAGGTACGCTCAAGTGGAAGTAGACCGGCCATATCAGCAGAAGGACAATCGGCGGTGGACTGGACTTGTTTTAGAGTGGAGATTTTTTAAACAAACAAAATATGTTGAGGGCCACTCTGCCACACGTCGGACCATTGGACGAGATGGCTGGCGCTTCGTGAGGGACGTGTAGTCGATTGCCGAACGTAGGCTACGTTCAGCAATGGAGTGCAGTGGACTGATATCGCTTACTTTGAGAGTTTTGAACATCCATCATGTTTCGAGCTAAAAGAGACGAGTCGAAATAAACAATTTAAAAAGACGGCGTTAGCAAAGCGGCGTCGTGCTTATATGATTGCTTCATACTACACGTATGGGTCTGGCTGTTCTGTCATTTATTAAAAGGGTTTTCGTGCTTTACTTTCTATTCCATTAAAAAAAAACTGAATTAATAAAAATAAATCTTGTTTGGTTAACTAGACCCTGAATTTTAGACAGCAAATTGTATTTCTTTAAACTTTGATGTAAGTGTGTCTTTGTCTTCTTTTTATCGGGCGCGGGGCCCCTCAGAGGCACACGACGCCCCTTTGAGGCACGGGACCTGAGGCAAATGCCACCTTCCACCATATGGTTAATCTGGTACTGGGACTGGCACTTCTCCACTTCCATCAATACGTACCCACTGAAGTAGATGCAAGTAATAACGCAATTTGGGGAGAACAAAAATTGATTTTGATATTTGATCTTTTGACGACCTAGCGACAGCCGGCTGTCGGGCTGTTGTGTCTCGAATCACTTGTGTTCAAAGAGTTGAATATACTCGTACTTATGTATTTTTGGTGCATAATTTCATGACTTGACCACGACTATGTGACCCCCCCCTGGCGACGAAGCTGGATCCGCCCTTGGCAAATATGCACATGATTTCACATGAACCAATATAGATGACGGTATTTCATGAAATTTTAAGATATTAAATGAATTATTTACAACACACACGGTCATCTGATCCCAAACTAAGCAGAGCTTGTACTATGGTAACCAGACAACTGATAAACATACTTATAAATATATTTTTTTGAATACATACATAATATAGATAAATCACACCCAGACACTGAACAAACATTCATGCTCACCTCACAAAGTTTGTCTTGGGTGGGAATCGAACCCACAACCTGCTGCTTAGCAGTCAGGATCACTAGCCGGTAGACCAACAAGCCCTTCCCCCCCTCTCTTATGTATGGTGTGTGTGGAATAGTGGATGTTTATTAGTTTCATGCAAAAACTACAGAATGGATTTTGTTAAAACTTACAGCAATATAGTTTACAAGCGACACACCCCAGCTTCGCACAGTTTTACAAATCTTCAAAATTCCTGCTTTTCTCTAATTATAAGCACATTGTTAATAATTATATTCTCTTCTATGAAATAAATAAATAAAAAAAACTACCAGATGAGGAAATGGAAATAATTGATTACAATTTGATACCAACAGAGTAACTGCAGTGTTAATAAAATGTACACTAATTACAGATAAATTAATGAAAGACTGCTGGCCTATGGTTGTTATTGTAAGTGGTTGAATATTTAACAAAATCTACATAAATCATTGGTACATTTATATGTGAGGAAATTCATAATGTTTATTTTTGACACTTACCCAGTTCTGCATAAGACAAAGCTCCAAGTGTCGCTAGGCCTCCACAAGCTGCCCAAACCGTCAGGGCGCCCCATACTGACCCAGTTTGTTGTAAAACCTCCTTGGGAGAAATAAAAATACCACTACCGAATATTATTCCCAAAATAATAGCTACCCCTTCGAGCAGGCCAAGCTGCTTTCGCATCTTTACTTTTTCATCACTCATTTTTGCGATTTTTTTAATGGTAAACAGTAAAATTTATGAGATTTCCTCACACCAGCTGCACTCTAGACTTGCTAACCTAACCAGACAGGCGCTTTCACATGTTACTTTCTAATTATTAAAATCTTCGCGAGAAAGTACCCTAATAAACTAATAGATACGCAAGTGCAAACTGTAATTACAACTCCATTTCAATTAAATAAAAAATATCGCAGTTTTCTGTAATATATTTAGAAACACAATAATAATTGCAGCCAACAGACGTTAGGCGCCACGACAATCTAAGCGCCAACAAATTTCTCCCAGGCCAGGCGGACTAACCTAATACAGACCGGACTACCACTATTATTACACATGCGCCCTGACGGGAGCTATTTTTTACAATAATTTTCGCGCTATATATTGCCTCCCGCCTGCTTTTTTTTTTTTTTTTTTTTTCTTCTTTTTGGCTCCTTGACGATGCGCAATTGCCAGTGTGCAAGTTTTTTCATTGTTTCTTTGTTGATTTATTTCGTCGTAATCCACTTTTTGTTTTCATTTTCTTTACAATTTCAATAAAAATTAGGGAAGAGAATTATTATTTACAGGTATTTACATGGAGCGCGGAATTTGGAAAGGGAAGGATCAGGAAAGTAAGTCAAATATTATTAGGATAGGTACCGATAACTTATGAAAATATTGAACTAATAATAATTATTTACATATATAATAAAATATTAAATTTTAATATTATTTTCTATAATAAAATCAGATAATATTCTATAAAGGGATGGGTCTTCAGATGCTAATAAGCAAGAAACATTTGTCGGTAATTCTATATGTAAGGCAGTCAAGTCGTCGTAAAATTTGCTGATGTCGTTCAGATAGCATCCCAAAAATAAATGATTGATGTCAGAATCATCGCAACCGCAAGCACAAACAGCATTATCTATAACACCAATCTTGGCCAGGAAAGCCGGCTACATACGTGTCCCAGCCGAGCTCTGATCAAAACCGTTGTAGCTACCTTGCCAAGCTTGATTCTACAAAACCACGGTTTTCGACGTGTATGGGGTTGAATAGCGAAATAATGTTTTCCCTTTGTTTTAGCACTCTCAAACCAAACTCTGTCCCAGGATTTTTGAAGAGATATCATAGGTAAGCATCCTAGATCATGGGAAAAATTAACATATTGATTAATATCTCCACAATTTATGGCATTTTTTGCTAACTCATCAGCCTTTTCATTGCCTTTGATTCCTGCGTGTCCAGGAATCCAAGTTACTACAACAGAATAGCCTCTCTTTTTGCATTCCAACAATTTAGTTCTTATATCGAACACTGTTGGGAAATGATTGCGGGAATTAAATGGATACCTTTGTAAAGCGGCTAATGAACTTTTGGAGTCTGTGAAAATGATTGTGCTACGAAGTTTCATCAGTAAGACATACTCAACCGATTTAAGAATACCTAAACATTCTCCTGTAAATACTGTCGATTCAGGTGGTAATTTGATTTTTTGAACTATGTTATATTGCTGATGATATATTCCTACACCAACACACCCTTCCGCAGAAAGTTTTGAGGCATCGCAAAAGATGAAATGAGAATTCGACCATTTAGAATTCACAGAAATTTTGAATTCGACTTGAGCGTTCAAGGTATTTTTATCGATATCCACGCTGTCAAGAATATCTGGAGTCAGTGTTATGGCCTCAAAAGGTGCATTAAACAACGGAACTGTAGGGGATCGGTAGGCTGGTGATTCCATAGTTAAATAATTTTGCATACTTTTGATTAGGCAGGGTAGTGATTTATGAGACCAGTAATTTAGGGGAATATACTGTAACAGTTCATTAAGTTTGGTTATTAATGGATGAGTTGAAAGCGATAAGGTGCGGTAAAAGAATCTGTCACACAAATATTGCCGTCTCAGGTGGAGGGGTGGGTCTGCACACTCTACACGCAAAGCATTTGTAGGACTTGATCTCATAGCTCCTGTTACAACTCTTAAGGCCTTTGTCTGAATGACATCCATACTCGCCAGAGCTGCTTGACTACAAGGCTCTAATAAGAAGGATCCATAATCCAGGACACTTCTAATTAGAGCATTATAGATCAGTCTCAACGAATAGGGATGTGCACCCCACCAAACGCCCGAAAGACATCTCAATAAATTGATGGAGCGTTCACATTTCGCAGTGATATATTTGGCATGAGGTTTTCCAGTCAGTTTTTGATCTAAAATGACACCTAAAAATTTAACCTGTGAATCTACAGGTAAGAGCACATCGTTATATTTCACAGTTATTGGGGGAGGTAATCTCATTCTGGTAAATAGAACTACTGTGCATTTGGGTACCGAAAGTTCTAACCCATTAGAATCCATCCAGACCTTAAGGTGAGACAATGCATTAGTCAATCTATCACAGGCTACATTTATATCTTTGTTGCAAGTGTAAAGAACTATGTCGTCAGCATATTGTAAAATGTCAGCCGTTTCTTCGAGAGAGGATTCTAAATCACTGGTATAAATATTATACAGCAAAGGACTTAATACTGAGCCTTGTGGTAAACCTTTCCACAGAATTCGAGAAGACGATCCTAATTTAATCAATCTTCCTGATAAAATGTTCATTATAAAATTAATAATTAAAATTGGAACCTGCAAGGTGATTAACTTCTTTCTTAAGATAGGTAATACAACATTATCGTAGGCGGACTTAATATCCAAAAAAGAGGCTATTGTTGATTTATTTTGTGACATCGCCGTCCGTATATCTGTCATGAGAATAGCAATATTATCTACTGTGCCCTTACACTTTCGAAATCCATATTGAGAACTGGACAGGAGTTTATTATGTTCAATGAACCACTCTAGTCTGTTTTTAACTAACCGCTCCGCTATTTTAGCGACAACAGAAGATAGTGCGATGGGGCGGTATGACGCCACATCTGAGGGGTCTTTATTGGGTTTCAAAAGTGGCAATACTATTTGGGATTTCCACGACTCGGGGACGTTACCTGTCAACATGACAGTTAGGCTTGGGCATTGTCGTTCACTTAATGGATCTAGTTCATCAAATCTCGTTCCGTGAAGTGAACTCGTTCCGCTAACTCGTTCCACAGCTCATTTCGCTCCTTGACTTGGTAGGTTGTATAGTAGTACTACTCTACTGATTCAGAGAGCGAAATGAACTGTGGCATCTAGACATGTTTTTGACAGAGTCCGGATTTGGAACTTGTTTAGCTATTCGTTCATAAACTGTGAACTATAACATAAGATACGTCACCTATGAAATTCAGTTAAAAAATAGATTCGATTTCCCTTCATACGATTATATTAAACCTACTTTTCACTTTAATAGTAGATTAGTAGCCAAGGGCTGTAAGGGATCAATTGCAGCCCGAGATATTTAGGCGCACGAGCGTAGCGAGGGCGCTTATAGTTCGAGGGTGCAATTGATGCTTACACCCGAGCTAACTACTCTGCTTTACATCTCGATTGTGAGGTAAGTATAAAAAAACCGGCATTACAAAAATAAAACATTTTATTAGTTAAAAGGCAAAATATTGTTAATTGCTGCTTCAGCTTCCATTTTCGTTGAATCGGGAGTGCAGCTTATATCTTCATCACTTGCAGTATTCATATTTTTTCCTTATTAGCACGTAATTATAAAAAAAACCCAAAAGCAAACAATATTTGAAGTAAAAGTTTTTCCCGCCTTTAATCATCTTTGTTTTTTAATTTTTTTTTCAAGAACGAAATTGAGCTTCGCCGTTCGATATTTAAAATTGATGACTATTATACTCATACGAAGACAAGGCTGAATAGCGAAGCGACCTCTTTTGTTATTAGGCTGAATGCATGGTGTCCATTGCCAGTATGATGGTTAGATTTACGCGAACTTTTTGATAGAGTGAAGAGTTTTTTTTTTTTAATTACTTACCGCCCTAGGGCGTTTCTAGCTACATTAATACCCTAGAGCGCTAATTGGTTACCTACAAGCCCCATTTGGGGGTAATAAGGACCTACTTACCGAACATGAGAGATGTAAAAGGCGTATTTAAAATACGACTCTATTTAAAATAAAATAAAATACGACCTCATAACGTAAACAAAGTTGCATAAAATAGATTGTTAATCTAAAATAAACTTATTACTTTATAAAATAGAGACTAAAATAGTTCTCTAGAATATCGAATACTAAGAAAGCTAAACAATAATGTCAAACAAATCAGATCTTCCTAAGTGCATGTAGTGAGTAGTGAGTTGAGTGAGCGCGGGCTTGACTAGAGACGCGGGATTATAATAATGAGCCGGTGAACTGTGGAACGATAATTCCGCACAGTACTGAACGAGTTCAGTTCGTTCACTGTGTTTGAGTAGTTCATCGGAACGAATCGCTCCGGAGTTACTCAAGTCTAATGACAGTATTGATCAATTGTAAATAATATTTTAGGCTATTGTCGCTAAGTTTTGAAAAGAAAATGTATGGAATATTATCTTCCCCAGGGGCTGTATCTCGAATGTTTGACAGTACACCTTTCAATTCTTCAAATGAAAAAGAAGCGTTGAGACCGGAATTTGATAATTCCATTGGAAGACTATGCATAATCATGAGCTCCTTTTCAGGAACGGAAGGTGGAGCCAGGCGATCTAGGAATTCCGGACAGCGTGATGGAGGAATAGTGGCGAAAGTGGTGTCTGACATACCACATCTAAACCTTTTGAGGTTATTCCATACAACACTGGGCGGCGTGTTGGGGGAAATACTGGAACAAAAGTTTCGCCAACTTATGAATCGTTTTTGTTTGAATAATTGTTTTGTGTTTCTCATCACTTCCATTAAATTTTCAAAGTTTTCATTGTTGATATCATGGTTATATTTAAACTCTGCCTCTTTTCTGCATTTAGCTGCTTGAGTACATTCAGCATCCCACCAGGGAGGTGATGGTCTATGATGTGAGACCCTTCTCACCGGAAAAACCGAGTGAGCTGAGTCTTTTATTAGTTTTACTAAGGAATTGGAACATATTTCTTCATTTGCATTATTTATAGGTGGAAGATCATTTAACTTTTTATCCACATTTTCTGTAAACAGGTTCCAATTGCTAGTTTCTGAATATTTATATAACCTAGTGCTGTGAAATGGGATAGGTGATGGTTGTTGATTAGAAGTGGGAAAGGTAATGATGATTGGAAAGTGATCACTGCCATGTGTTGAAGACAATCTGTGCCAGGATAGTGTGGAAGCTAAGTTTGGGGTTGAGATTGCCAAATCTATTACACTCTTCCCTTCAGTGGGATTTGTACGGCGAGTTGCTATCCCAGTGTTGAGTATACACAGATTTTGATCTTCTATTATATCTAGTAGGTTTGTACCATATGAATTTAATTTTGAACTACCCCATGCAGTGTGCTGTGCATTGAAGTCCCCAACAACAAGGAAGGGCTTAGGGATTTGTAACAAAATATTAGAGAGTTCTTGAAATATAAGAGCAGAAGGGTCAGGTATATAGATGGATATTATACATAAATTATTTATTACAACAGCTATCATAGAAAAAGTGTCACTGTGAGAAGGAAGAGGGAAATGTGTATAAGAGATAGAATTGTGAATGAGTAGGGCATTTCCAGCATACCTATCTTGTCGGTCAATGCGGAGACAAGAGTACCCACTCACTTTAAATGTAGATCCCGGCTGAAGCCAGGTTTCGCATAAAGCAAGAAATGAAGGGTTATATTTATTTAATAAATAAGTGAGCTCATTTTTTTTACTCCGAACACTACGACAGTTCCACTGCAGCAGTCTGTTTGAAGGATGTTGGTCCATTATTAATTGTATTATTTATTGATTGAATTATAGTGGCAGCGTGGTCCGGTGTAATAAGATTGGATTGACAGAGAGAGTTAATAAGATTAGTTATAATTTGAATAACATTTAAAGAATCGCTTTCGTTGTTGTTGGGTGACTTCAAAGCAGAGCCATTGGCCGGCGCGGGCATGTCATAGTCCCGAACTAAGGCTTGGTGGGCAGCATAATCATAATGGTGGGTATTAGAAGGTTTATGAGAAGACCGGGGCTTTAATGTTACTGTTTTTCTATAGGAAGTGGTAGGACTATGTATTGTATGTTTGTTAGGAAGTTCATTGTGCTCATATTTAGTGACTGCTCTACCATTAAGAACATCCACATAAGACCTATGAACAGGTGGATGTAATTTACTAGCCTCAAAATAGGATATACAGCTGTCTGCCATTGTTTGTTTTATTGCCCTTTGTCTAGATTGTTCTGGGCAAGATTTGCTAGTGGCAAAATGTAAACCAGAGCAATTACAGCAAGTTGCATTTTCTTCTTCAATCTTGCAGGTTGATCCATCATGCTCTTGGCCACATTTATAACATCGAGCTTTCGAGCGACATTGGGTCTTAGTATGGCCATATCGACAACAGCCATAGCATTGTATGGTAGGAAAGGTATATAATTCTACTGGTATTGCATTGTAACAGATGTATATTCTCTTTGGTAGGGTTTGCCCATCAAATGTTAATACCACTGACTGTGAGGGTTTCCATGTGGGTGTACTATCAATAATTACTTTATAATTTAAACGTCTAGCTTTAAGGATTGGTCCACAACCTATAGGTAATTTAATGTTTTCTAATACTTCATCAATTGACCAATCTGATGGTATACCCTTAACAATACCTATTCTAGTGACATTGTAGGAGGGAATGAAAGCTTTAAATTTATGTTGTTCCAAACAAGGGTGCTTTAAAAATTCATTGGCATCAATATGTGTTGAGAAAGAGAGGCTCATTCTGTTGCGTCCTATTCTTTTAATGCTACCATTAATAATATTTTTAAAATTATATTTTTGAATCATTTTCCCAAATGTTATAGGGTGCAGTGTATAATCTTTATTATCTGATTGTTTTACAATGTGAATTAAGTACGGACTATTGTCTGTTTGTTCGTATGCTGTGCGGCCAATGAAAGGACGCGACTGGGACTCTACTGACATAGAATTGTTAGGTGTAGGAATTTTAGATGTAGGTGTGGCTGTGGATGCGGCAGCGAATGAAAAGATAGGAACTGATGGAAGGTTAGGGGTCACTACCGATGCAGTCGTATCCGACTTTTTATTTTCCGGAATAGTCTCGCCTTCAGAACTACAATCGCAAATGTGTTGACTGTCAGCTTCAATGTTTTTAGCCTTACAGTACTTTCGTTTACGTTTGTGGCAGTGTTTGCATTGTTTTTTTTGAGCTTTTACTCTTTTAAGAGACTTTGATGAATTTCTTACAGATGAAGCATCTGAATCCATACCAGATTCATTCGTTGTATAAACTGTTATATTATAACCGACTGGAGGAGGGCTCCGTCCTTGACCAGAGATCTGGCCCTGCCCAGAGTCCTCATCCATAAGGTCACCATCGCCGCCGCCGCCGCCGCCGCCGCCGGGGTCCGGCGGCCTCATCTTATTTACACTCTATATATAAATATGTACAAGACTTACCAAACACGAAGATATAATAAGAATAAATTAGTGAATAGAAATATACATAAAATTTACAACCCTGATCACTTTTTACACAATAAATTATTTTTTATAATTTGCACCGAAAAAATTTGACCGTTCGCGCCGAATTCTTCCCGCCTTTTTTTCCTCCCGCCTGCTTCCTTCCTCGCGCTGCCACTTTGCCACAGATAGCATAATCTTTTGCAAAGCGTTTAGAGCGATGTCACAGACAAATAATAAATACTATCGAAGATAACTAAAGAGTCCGTCATATTCACGGTATCGTTAATAATTATGTCGAGTTTACACTTTTACCCATACTAGAAATCCTTTATTCAAAAAATAGGAGGAGTCAATTTAGGCATTTCGTGTCGTACGGCTGCGCAGCACGAGTCAGTAATTTAAAATCGCGCGGCGCGTCACTAGTGCGGAAACCGGTAGGTACCGCGAACGCTCGGCAGCTGGCTGGACGATGATTGCATTAATCAATTATGACCAAAATAGTATTGGAAATTCAAATCCATAAATACGGTAGTTTCCACCATTATCAATTGACGTCACCACTTGGGGTGCAAGTGGAGAAACTGTTTAAATACATTCTAACTTTACGGCTAAGATTATGTCTCTTTTATTTTTCCATTAGGTTAGAGTTAGAGACTTTTTAAGAAATTACCACATGCTATCACATTGTGACACTGTTATAATCTATACATATAATAAAATTCTAAAAGGTCGGTGTCTGTACATGGAAGATAAATAAGAAACACTTTATTAGGGGAACTTTATATACGCAATAGAACCTAAAACAATGATTTTAAGAATTTTTGTCTGTTTGTCTGTATGTCTGTTTGTCTGTACGTTTGTTCAGACTAATCTCAGAAACGGCTTAACCTAATTGAATGCAGTTTTTACTTATGCGTTGTGGTTTTCTGGGATTAACATTTAGTCTTTGTTTTGTATTAATCGGTCCATAAATAAAAAAGTCATGTCAATCTAAAGAATCGCATCATCACATCAATCAATCAAATCATTCAAAAAATAAAATATTGTATACATCCTTACCAAAATAAATATTTTTTTATTCAAGTCTGTTTCAACACCTACTAATTACTTTTTGAATTACTCAAATTGGACATTTTATTCAAAAAATATTAAACCCAAAGCGCAACGGTTTCAATTTCTCCATAGTTTCCGTTTAATTTCGCCAGATGGCGCTGTACCGTCTGTCACGATTCCTAAAAAGTGATGTTAAGATTTTTGTAAAAATAATGACTCTCCCAGGGAGCTTTCCTTCGTGCAGGTTCTATCCCTGTTGTAAAAAGTGTTTGGTTGTCGATGCGTTTGTGTCATTTGGTCAAAAACAATAAGTAATCAATTAATTTATGTTGGGTTTGTAATGCATAGACGCGATGCGCGGCGCTTCAAGGACGACCCCGCCTAGCGTCCCGACCCCCGCACCCGCGGACTCCTGTGCAAGTGTATTAATTTTGGAAATAAAGTCAGTGCGTTTCCAGCTAGCCGTTGTATCACTTGTCCCGTATCCAACAGTGGCGACGAGACCGACCCACGCTACTCACAATGGCTCAGTTTAGTTTCGGTATATTGGGTAATTTTGACCACACAGTGCACGAATGGAAGGCGTATAAAAGTCGCCTGCGGCAGTGGTTCGTGGCAAATGACATTACGGAAACAAACGACTCAACGGGTTCAAGAAAGCGCGCCATTTTGCTGAGCGCACTCGCAGACGGTACCTATCAGCTCGCAGCGGACTTGGCGTTGCCAAAACAACTGGATGAGGTGCCGATAGAAGATATATATGAACTCCTAGACACTCACTTTTCTCCGAAAAAATGCGGCTTCGGAGAACGTTACGCATTTTACGCGGCAACGCAACAAGTAGGTGAGACGCACGCGCAGTGGGCGGCACGTCTGCGCGGCCTCACGAAATATTGCAAGTTCGCGAATGTAGAGGAGGCCCTCCGCGATCGTTTCGTGATGGGTATGTTGGCGGGTCCCGAAAGGGACAAACTGTTCACAAAGGATACTGATGCCTTGACGCTGGCGAAGGCGGTAGAGCTGGCGCAAAGCATCCGGTGCGCGCGGGCAGGTGCCGCGGCCGGCGCCAGCGTTCCAACGTCAATTGCGTCAAGCCTTCAGCAAGAAACATCAGTGTTTAAAGTGCAGGGTAAAAGTGACAAAGTTAAAGAGAAGTGTTCCGTGTGCGGCCGAAACAACCACATATCCGCTCAATGCCGATTCGCGAATTTTATATGTCGGAAGTGCAATACTAAAGGTCACTTACGCAGAATGTGCAAAGTAAAGAGTGTTGTAACCGGTGACGTGAGTGGGGAGGACGACGATGGTAAGTACTTTTGTTGTAACATCGCGTCACGGCGGGGAGAACCTATGACAGAAATGGTGTCAATAAACGGCTCACTATTAAAATTTGAGGTTGATAGCGGGTCAGCAGTTACAGTGATATCCGATAGCTTATATAACAGTTGTTTTGACGGTTTGCCCTTATTGTCGCCTAAGAAAAAACTATATACCTACACAGGTAGTAGTATAGTGTGTCTAGGTATAATTCGTGTACCCGTCACTTATAGGCAGAGTACACATACACTTGATATTTATGTAGTACGCAGCGAAGGCCCGCCATTGCTCGGCAGAGATTTTTTATCCTTATTTAAGTTAAAATTAGCACAATGTAATTTTATAAGTAATGAAACGAAAACAATCGATGACTTGCAAAATAGATTTAGAAATGTCTTCTCAGATAATTTAGGTAGGTTTAATAAATTCGAGGTTAAGTTACGATTAAAAGATGACGCGAAACCAATTTTTTTTAAGGCACGTCCGATTGCGTTTGCATTGCGAGACAAGGTAGACGACGAAATTGTCCGTCTAGTAAACCTAGGGATACTTAAACAAGTTGATCACTCAGAATACGCTTCACCCATAGTGCCAGTATTAAAACGCAATGGAAGTGTTAGGCTGTGTGCAGACTATTCGGTAACTATAAATAAACAGTTGGTTGTTGAACAATATCCGCTGCCCACAGTTCACGAGTTGTTTGCAAAATTACACGGAGGGAAACAGTTTTCAAAGTTAGACATGTCCATGGCCTATAACCAATTTGTTTTAGACGAAAATTCTCAAAAGATCACATGCATCAACACACATCGCGGGTTATTTCAGTATACTCGTATGGTTTTTGGCTTAACCAGCGCGCCGTCGATTTTTCAACGTGCAATGGAAAACTTACTGTCCGGTATAGATGGAGTGTTATGCCTATTAGACGATGTACTTATAACAGCCGATAGTCCGGGGTTGCATTTGCAGAGGTTAACGGAAGTGTTACAGAGGTTGCAAGATGCAGGCCTTACCCTGCAAAAGGATAAGTGTGAATTCTTTAAGAACGAAATCAGTTATTTAGGTTATGTAATTAATAAAGATGGGTTAAAAAAATCTTCAGAAAAAGTTTTAGCCATAGAGAAATCCCCAGTACCCACGGACGTAGGTAAACTACAATCGTTTTTAGGGTTAGTAAACTACTACCGTAATTTTGTACCTAAGGCGTCCGAAATTCTTAGTCCCTTATACGACCTATTGAGAAAGGATGTTAAATGGCATTGGTCGGATGAACATCAAAAAGCGTTTGTCGAAATTAAAAAACATTGAACGTCGGATCAAGTCTTAACACATTTTAACCCATCAGCAAAGATAATCCTCACAGTGGACGCTTCCCCTAATGGCTTAGGAGCAATATTATCGCAAATCGATAAAGATAAATGTGAGCGTCCTATTTCGTTTGCATCCCGCACTCTGAACTCAGCCGAAAAGCGGTATTCGCAAATTCAGAAAGAGGCTACGGCCATTATTTTTGGTATTCGACGATTCCATCAGTATTTGTACGGTAAGTCCGACCCGTTTATCCTTCGCACAGACCACAAGCCGCTAATCTCAATTTTTGGACCGCACAAAGGTATACCTGAGGTTTCGGCTAACCGATTACAAAGATACGCGTTGTTTCTTAGTGCATATAACTACACAATAGAATACGTACGTAGCGAAAATAACAGTGCGGATTATTTATCTCGAGCAAGTTTGCCCGATATTGACAAACGGTCAATGACCTCGGACCAAGACGGCGAGAAAAGCGCACAGCACGCCGCTGCCGCTGCTGCGCCCATTGACCGCGCTTCGTATGTTCACTTCGTGATAGACGGACACATGCCAGTAACGCGGAGCGAACTTCGTAAGGAAACCAGCCGAGATGTTACCTTGACGAAAGTAGTTAAATTCCTCCACGAGGGTTGGCCAAGAAGCCTATCGGACGTGAATTTAAAACCGTTCCACGCATGTAGGAATCAGTTATCATACGAAGACGGATGTATTATGAGAGGGCACAAAATAGTTTTACCCGAAGTATTAAAAGAAAAAATATTAAACGAACTCCACACTTCCCATCTGGGAATCGTAAAAACAAAAGCCGAAGCTCGTTCTCGGTTTTGGTTTCCGGGTATTGATAAGGAAATTGAAACGATGATTAACTCGTGTAGTGTTTGCATGCATTTAAGACCTACCCCTCCCCGGGCCCCGCTTGCACCGTGGCAATACCCACCGCGACCATTCCACCGCGTACACATAGATTTCTTGGGTCCGATAGATAATAGACATTATTTAATTGTAGTGGATGCGTACACGAAATGGGTGGAAGTTTACGATATGTGTGGGTCAACGACCTCATCAGCTGCAGTAGAAAAACTATACGAGTTCGTTTCGAGGTTTGGGTTACCAAACACAATTGTTAGTGACAATGGTACGGCTTTTACGTCACAGGATTTTAAACGCTTTTGCTTAGTTAACGGTATTGAGCATGTAACGTCACCGCCTTATAGTCCGGCGAGCAATGGTCAGGCCGAGAGCTACGTGAAAATCGCTAAGAGAGGTATAAAAGCGTGCATTTTATCGAGTGACAATCAAAAAGACAGAAGGGTCAACCTGTTAAAATATCTTTTTGATTACCGTAATTCAGTGCATTCTGTGACAGGGTTCTCTCCGGCACAATTAGTTTTCGGACACAAGTTGAGATCAAGATTAGATCTGTTGTCGTCCAAGCCTTCGTCGTCATCCTCAAACGCGTCACTGGATAATGTAGTAAAAGAAAAACAGTGTTTGCAGAGTAAATATAGTGGTGGCAAGAATAAACAATGTTTTCAACAAGGAGACGAAGTCTTGTTTAAAAAGTTTAGTTTAAATGGCAAATTCACGTGGTTTAGAGGCACAATTGTAGACAAAATCGGAAGAGTTGTGTATTTAGTTAACGATCACATAAGTGGAAAGATGTTAAAAAAACATAAGAATCAAATAGTCTTATATAAGGGCTACGCGAATGGACATCGAAACGGGACGTCTGGGGGTGCCAACGTAATGGAAGACGATAGTGACGATGACGATGACAGCACGTTACCAGCGACGTCACAGAGTTTACAACCCGCAACTCAAACTGACGATGGGAGGGAGGAGAGTCAGATAACTAGCACAACGCCACCAGCGACACCGCCCTCGCCGCCCAGGCGTTCCCAAATGTCATTGCGGCAGCTTCCAAAAGTTGACTACCGAAGACTTGCTTTGGGCAACGATAATTAGGATTTTTAAATATAACTAATACTGTTAAGATTTTATGTTGTATGTTGTGTATGTTCTTTTTTATTTTATCACTTAGTGTTGTCTTATTATGTCTTCGAAATGAGGTTGGGAGATGTTGGGTTTGTAATGCATAGACGCGATGCGCGGCGCTTCAAGGACGACCCCGCCTAGCGTCCCGACCCCCGCACCCGCGGACTCCTGTGCAAGTGTATTAATTTTGGAAATAAAGTCAGTGCGTTTCCAGCTAGCCGTTGTATCACTTGTCCCGTATCCAACAATTTAGTAAATTAATTAATTGTTTACTTTAACCCAGTGCAGGTTCTATCCCTGATTCGATTTGTATGTGGGGTGTCGTTTCGTATGCTTATGAGAGTGGGTCGTGAAGCAAAATCCCTACTAATATTATAAATGCGAAAGTAACTCTGTCTGTCTGTCTTTCTGTCTGTCTGTCTGTCTGTCTCTTCTTCACGCCAAAACCACTGAACCGATTTGAATGAAATTTAGTACAGATATAGTCCGGGACCCGAGAAAGGACATAGGATAGTTTTCATCCTGGAAATCCCCTGGGAACGGGAACTATTATTACACGCAGACGAAGTCGCGGGCAAAAGCTAGTATTCACCTATTATCGGACATAGGACTCGTTTTGTTTATGCCTGCCTACTACCACTTTCACTGTGTCATCCTACAACAATAATAATGACATCTCATCTGCTGCTCATAATTCGATGGATATAGATCGAACTGGTTATTTAACCCAGGTCCTGGGTTCGAGCACCAGGTCAGGTACATTCAAATGGGATGATGATGATGTGAAATGTTCACGCTTACATACGGGTTTATTGGGTGTAAATTATTAAGGCTATGCCAGTACAGAGATAATGACTGTAGAGAAACATGAAATCAGTAAGAGCTATGAGTGAGTTTGCAGGAAACTGATTATAATTTTATTATAAAACTAGCTTTTGCCCGCGACTTTGTCCACGTGGAATAATAGTTCCCGTTTCCGAGGGATTTCCGGGATGAAAACTATCCTATGTCCTTTCTCGGGTCCCAGACTATATCTGTACCAAATTTCATTCAAATCGGTTCAGTGTTTTAGGCGTAAAGAAGAGACAGACAGACAGAGTTATTAATACGGATACCGCTGCTGGAATACAGACTTTACTACTTACCATGCAAACGTAGTATATGTGTTAAAATTAATTGGCTTGAATAAAAGCCATAAAACTGTACCTTTGTTAAACTTTAACGATCGTTAATGGTTTTTGATTATGATACTAGGGGGTTTGTTATTTGTAACAAAACGTTAACCATGTCTGCCGTATGGTTATTTTTATTTGTTTTTACAATATTGTATAAAAATGCCGAATCTAAACTGCCATCCTTGGTAACATAAAAATATTTATAAGACAAAGTAATAATCATAAAATATATTTGTAAACATTTTCTTTTTCATGTTTGTTTTAGCATCCAATTCTGGTGGCCCGTTCATCCTTGGATTGGATGCCAAGCAGAATCAATTCCCTTTATTCCGATGTTGGAGCATGGAGTGGAAAATTTGTGCGTTTAAATTCCTTATTACCTAACAAAGAACTTTAATATTACAAGATATGGTTTATACGGTTGCCATCTAACTTTTCAGAGACCAGTGATGGACGAAATAGAATCAGACGAGGCTTTACGGTTTTATCAATTTCTAAACTACTTAGATGGATCGAGTTTTGGAACAGGTGAAATAACGATTGTGAAGTACAGACTCCAGCACACCAATCTACTACAATATGTCTATTTTTTTAATAGATTTCAATTTTATCGCCAAAGTGTTGGGTTCAAAGTTGATCGGGAAAGTTTGACAGATTTGGGTAGCTTGATGTGCTTTCGTCTGTACAACATTACGAAGTTACTATTGAGAGCAACGATTTCAATACAGTTTTCTGATTGCCAGGTCCTATCGATGAATTTGTAGATGCCATGGGTAGGCTAGCAAACTATATGAAACAACAGAACAGTAGAGAAACACAAGCACGAGGCATGCGTGAACTTGAGGCAATTAATGGCGAAAAAGGTGAATAAACTCCTATTTAAAAAGGCTTTCCATATTTTTTGTTATGTTTCAAAATTGCAAATATTAGAAACCAGTTGGATTATCAGAGAAAAAAATTGTTCAAAATCCTGTTCATGAGATAAAATTCCATTGAAAGTCATATTTCTATGCAAAGAACAGGCGTTTAGCACAAAATAATGCCTAATATTAGTTTTACTATTTGTGAAACTCGCTATGAAATCTGTTGCGTAATTTTGGACATTAGCGAATACATACACACAGACTGACCAAAACTATAAAATCTACTTTTTTGTGTTTTATGACACTGCTTGGCTCTATAAAGCTTTTATTATTTTTACTTTTTAGTGCCGAGTGACTGTGCAGTCCAAATCTAGATACGTTGGTGATGAACTATTTATACTATATAATAATTTTTACTATATAATAATTTTTACTTTTTTGTTGATGACTTTTAGGAAACAGCATCAAGACCATACTAGAAGTAAGTACAGTAATCATGAGAAAAAAGCGCAAGTTCTTTTGCACTGGAGAAGTAAAGGAACCTATCGTTAACAACAAAATTATTTGCAAGGTAAATCACATTTTCTATTGAGGATTAACGAATCGAAAACGTTACCTATATTAAATGTTCCTGAAGGTAACCAAATTGCATTGTTTGATTTAGGACAGAATACTACTTCCTATTGCTGGTACTTCGTGCAGGGATGCTGTGATGTATTGGCACCCAGATTTAATGGAAGAACATTACTGTGTAGGGGCACTTGAGGAAAAAAGCTCTGTTCGAATATTAGACTCAGAGGGTAATAACTATTTTCAGTTGATTTAAAATATTCGTATTTACACATGAATGCAGTCTCTAATAAGTTCTTTAATATTTTATTCTTAGGTAATTTGTACTGCACTGGAGATGATTATTCAAAGCGAGAGTATCTTCTAGCTTGTGATTTTTATGAAGATCAAGAAGCACCAGTCGCCGATTTACTGCAGTACTATCCCGACCCCGATCCTGAAATCACTCCAAAATTCTTCAAATAGTTTTACCGAATTAAATTTTTTGTCTTAATTTCCCTGGCATTTGCATTTGTTTTTTTCTTATCCCAGTATCGAAACCTCCGAAATACCTTTTGAATATTTTGATCATTAAATCTGATAACAGATAGGTGAAAAGGCACATTTATGAGTTGGACATGACACCCGCTGGTTTGTGACGGGCCCGCTAGGGTCAATGCCTACCGGAGTTGTGGAATAGTTCTAATTGTTACCGCGGCCCCGGAACATAAAGGGCGACCGAAGGAACATGGGTAGGTTTTAGTCAGTAGAAGTCTGATGATCTCCCATCCATCCAAAAAAAAAGACTCGCTGGTTTAGGTTCTTGCCTTATGCGTTGAATTGTACCTAATATATTAATGAGCACATGGGCAGCAAATACAATTGAAAAGATAACCAGAGTTGCGGAAGATTCTCAAAAAAATCATGTCAAATTAAAATCTGCCTCTACTATTGTACACAGGCACAGTTGTGTTGGTGGTATGATCGATCACAGATTACAATATAAAGTGTAGCATTATTTTTATTTATTTTCTATCAGATAACAACTAGACTCAATAATGATGTCTCGTTCTTTTACCTGTAGCTTTACTGACCCCCACATCGCATTTTAGACTGATGGATGCCATCTTGATTGATTAATTCTGTAACTAATGGCCTATTATAGTTGCAAATCATTAGAGACTGAGCGGCAAATTACAAAATACTTTAAAAAAATTGAATTTCGCGGGCTACCTTGAAGCATCCCCAAGACGATAGGACGGCGACGCGACGGTGTGCTACTTTCTTGATAATTTCTGTATTGTCTAACCTGAACTTATTATTTCCATGCATATAGCATACTACCAATGTTGCATGCAAAAAAAAATATTTTGACATTGACAGCATTATTTCCGCGCCATTTGTGGAGATTGATGTCAATGTCAATAAAATGTATGTTATGTCATTTAAATTTTTTGTCACGCACGGTCGTATCAAAAAGCTATGATACCTGTTTTCCGTAAAATATCGTTATAAATTATTCAGTTATTCAAAATGCACGTGCGAATACGTATATTTGGTAAGCCAGATACCGTCGTTGTCGTCGAGTCCAAATTAACAAAGATAGAACAGTTCCGGCGAATTATAAAGGATAAGTTTGATGTTCAACCGAAATTACAGAGATTATTTTATGGCGGGAAGCTGGTAAGTTACTGCGTTTTGTCACGTAACGTGTACCTGAAGTTTATATTGAATATTGTGTTTGAAAGCCTTTTATGTGTAGAGAATTAACTAGGTCGTCTTTTATGCAAGTGTTATCATATTATTGTATTCAGTGTTTATTCATGTAAGCCAGGTGATGTGACGTCACAGCTCATAGCGACCGTTAAATGTGCCGCGATGGAAAGTACTAATAATTAGTAAAGCATTGACCGAAAGAGCCATATCATTGTTTTACTATTCTAATTCCTAAACTATTGTACACATGGCATTAGCTCCATGGCTGCAAATTCTATGACTTTAACTTGTGTTTCGTGGATACAACTTTTCTATTGGACACATGTATATATATTACATTGTACCCTAACTGCTATCCTCACAAAGATTATATTAGTTATTAAAAAAATAAACTGGATAACATTCGCCTGGCAATGATGCAGTTATTCATTTGAAGTAACATTTTGATACACTTTCGTCCCCTTACTGAATCTTGAACACACAACTAAATTCTATAACTACCTCCAATATCCATGGTGCTCTTACCGTAATTTCGAGTTGTACGTAAATAAGTATTGCTTAGAGGTTAACTTCTTTGTTATGTTGTTGTCCTAAGGCACCCAGCTGGTGCAGAGGGCCCAACAAGTTTTTTCCAAGCCCGCCGGTCCCGCGCGATTCTACGAGCGTCTTCCCATTTAAGTCCACCCTTCTTAAGCTCCTTGTCCCATGATCTCCTCCATGTGTGTACTGGCCGTCCGCGTCTTTGCCTACCCTCTGGGTGCCACTTAAAGGCGATTCTTATTCTTTGTATTTATTCTTTGTTATAGTGTGGAATTAATCCTTCAAACTTACATGATTTGAGACACAAAGGAAAAACAATAGCAGCCTGACAGCCGGCTGACGGTTGGTCGTTAAAACTTGTAAACTCTGAAAAACCAGGGTTTTTTATACCTGATTTTGTTGTTGCTATGATCTAAGTTCTAAATCTATTTCTTACTAGCTACCACCTTTGATTTCACTAGCTATTTTGGTTTCTACACTCCTCCTGTTGGTTGTAGGTTAGGCTATCTTACACAAAAAGAAATTCTTATTTCCACACAAGTACTGGGTCCTGAGATTAATGTGTTTAATAAAACAAACAAAAAATTTCTTCTTTATAATAGTTATCTGTATAAAGAAAACATCTAATCAATCTGGCTATTACTGCTAATATTCATAGAAACTTACATCCTTAATTGAATCATTCATCCTCAATTTACTGTTAGGTAATTATTCTCTAAAAACTGCTAGTGAGGATCTGCATCATGAAAATAATTTACTGTACAAATTTCTTATTTCTAGCTTGAGCAGTCTCTGTAGCTGTGCTTTTTTTACCACAATGAATTCTTTTTATACAATTGGTATATAAAAATAAATATAATTGAAAGGAAGAGCATTCAATTGAACAACATTCTGTTAAAAATTAATTAATAAATACTTAGAAAGACTGATGCCTTTTTTAGAAAAAAAGATTAACCAAACCTTTAAAGTATAACAATATTTTACATTCATTTTAGGACAAACAGTTTGTTCTGTGTCTGGGTGTTATTAATCTTTAATAAGCATGTATTTATAAATTACTAACTGTCCCCCGCGGTTTCACCCGCGTTATATCAGATTGTTAGTTACTAAAAAAAGAAGATAAATAGTATTCTATGTCCATCTCCTAGTCCTAAGCTACTTAAAAAAATTTTTTTTAGGTAGCTTTACCAGGTTTCAGCAGAAAGTTACATTATTCCTGAGTGCTATAGGCTATATAATATCACGCTATGTCCCAAGGGAGCGAGGCCGTAACCAAAAACTAACGTAATGTATAAGATATAAGTATGTATAATTAATTATCAGTTGTCTGGTTACCATAGTAAAAGCACTGCTTAGTGCACTGGGATCAGATGGCTGTATGTCCCAGGAAATTTATTTATTATTTTAATATTTGTTTTAGTTGGAAAATGGCTACACATTCCATGACTACAATATCAAGCTCAATGATGTTATCCAGCTTATGGTTAACGCACCAGCCCCAGAGAGTCCTAAGGAGAAGAAAGCAAAGACTGAAGATACCAAACAGGAGGCAGAGGTGTCAAGTAAAAATAATGTAGAGTATAAAGGTGGGTTGTTTTAATCAATTCATTATTTTACAGTTGACTCAAATAATTAATATTGCGACTGCAGTTAAGAAAAAAAAGCTTTTTCCAACACAACACAAATCGACCCGCAGAAGAGAAGCCACCGACTTCCGAAATCGTTATTTTTGAGCTTTTAGTTTTTGAAGTCGGTTATCTTTTTTTTTGGAAAAAGCTTTTTATTTTTGACTTTTTAGTTAGAGTCCCAATGTCTGAGTACGCTTTAGAGTAACTTTCAAAATAAAATTTCTTATTATATAATGTTATAAAATGAAAACGGCTCCGTGGGCGCAACGGCACAGGATATCCATTAGTGTTATACACTAAAACCTTCCACAGAATGTAACAAAGACTTTTCTGAAAACCGCATCAAAATCGGTTCGCCCAAATTCGAGATAATCGCGGACAAACATACATACATACATACAGGTCGAACTGAGAACCTACTTTTTTTTGAAGTCGGTTAAAGAGTTGATTACTTAAACAGCTGAACCTTTTTTCATAAAATATGTCAAGAAGCAATACTAGATGGGTTATTTAGTGATGGTTTATGGCATCCGTAATCCCTTAACTCATTTTACTTTTCCTTCCAACAGATGCAGAAAGCACATTATACGAGGTGGGCGATTTGATAGACATAAGAGACCGTGAGAATGGAGCATGGTTGGAAGCAAAAATATCTAGAATAGTCTACGACCCTGACATTCCACATATACCTGGTTCAAAAGGCACGTCAACCAATGGTAGTTCTGATAACAGTGACAAAAGTTTTGATACAGAAACCGATGTGGAGAATAAACCACCGAGTGTAGCGAACAGTGACAGTATGGTATCACCAAAAAGTAAAGGCATAGCTAGGTATTTTATTAAAACACCTAAAGCGGTACGGAAGAAACCAATAGATAAGGAAGTCAGTATTACTATTGAGCAAAAAGATTTGGATTCACTGCTGCTTTATAAAGTGCAACTGGAGACTGAGTGAGTGAATATTTTATTGTATACTTACTAGTTTATGCCTGCGACTTCTCCCCCTTTTTCAACTTCCTCTATTTTACCCCTTTAGGGTTGGGATATCGGAAAATCCCTTCTTTCTTAGTGGATACTTACTCTTCAAAATCAACACACTTTCAAGTTTTTAGGGCAAGAGCTTTGGGCTGTGTGTTTATATATAAATAATCAATCAGTCAATTAGTCAGCTTTCCATTGTTAATGTTTGTAATAAATATATTACATAAATAGTTTATCTTGCAGCTGTTATTTTCTATCTTATTGAGCAACTTTAGGTTGACTTTACTTTTCAATTGGAGAATATGATTACTAAACTTGCAAAGTATCAAGTAACACTACTTTCTTCTGTATTAAAGACTTATCTGTGGTAAAAATGATAATAATTCTATCAGTCAATCAAACCAACACATACAGTTATGTGCTGGTTTGATTGACTGATAGAATTATTATCATTTCTTGCCAAGTCAGTACTTGGCAAGGCCAGTGTTTACTTCACCCAATGTTAAAACAGTTTATTTATATTAATTCCAGTGAAGAAGATTCAAATTTGTATTGTAAATTGAAAGAAATTCGGCCTAGAGCAAGAACAGAAATAGATGTTAAAGATCTTGAAGTAGGCCAGACGGTAATGCTCAACCATAACACTGACGAACCACTGGAGAAAGGATACTGGTAAGTAATCACATTAAACACTATGTAGTACTAGCTTTTGCCCGCGGCTTCGCTCGCGTTAGAAAGAGACAAAAAGTAGCCTATGTTACTCTCCATCTCTTCGACTATCTCCACTTAAAAAATCACGTCAATTCGTCGCTCCGTTTTGCCGTGAAAGAAAGACAAACAGACAGACAGACAGACAGACACACTTTCCCATTTATAATATTAGTATGGATAAAACAAAGTCAGTTTCTGCTATCTGCCGCTATGATGTATGCTTAGATCTTTAAAATTGCACAGAGGTTTTGATGCGATTTCTTTTAGTAGAGTGATTCAAGAGGAAGGTTTACTTATAATTTGTGCATATTATATAGTAGATAAAATTTGTTATATGTCTTGGGTAGACGCATTTAAAGTAACGGGTTAAAGACAAGGATATATCTTTTACTAGTGACTCACTGCAACTACACACATTTACAAATCTTATTAAGTCTCGACCCTTCTCTACAATAATATGCATTTATCATGCATGTAAACCTTCTTTTGAGCTCTGGAACCATTCTATCTGCTGATGAAAACTGCTAAGCTATTATTATATTCAAGCTATTCCAGAGTTTAAAATATCTAAGTATACATTCAGGAATGCAACAAAAAATTTTATATTCTACATTGTTTAAGTGATGATGAATGGGGTGATGATGGTGACAATGAAAATTGTCACCATCATCACCCCATTAGCGTCCACTGGTGGACATAGGCCTCACCTAACGTTTACCACTGCAAGAGATTCTGTGCCGCCTATAACCAACCTTTCATCATTAGTCATCACTTCATCAGTCCATCTGGCGGGAGGCCGTCCCATGCTGAGATTGCTAAAATGGAGACGTCACCGAGAACCTTTTTCCCTACTCAGCCATAGATTCTACGTGGCCAGCCCAGTGCCTTTTCAGCTTTGTGACTCGGATTAAGAGTATTAATCATCATTAATAACATTACTGTTCTACACAGGTATGACTTCAAAGTGGACGAGAAGAAGAAATTGCGAGTGATATACGAGTTGACAGGAACCCTTTATCTTGGACGTGACGCTGTACCACAAAATGACACGAAGGTCCGGGTTCACGATAAGATTTTTGCCATTGAAGAGGTGGTGCCTCTTGCGCAAAGGACTGAGGAATACAAAAAGATGATGGTCACGCCTACAGAGAAAAGTGAGTTTTATTGAAAACTTTAAACAGTTCACTTTACCATTAATAATAAATGTAATAAAATTCTCTCCCGCTTGTATTATTATTTAAAGCTAGTAGTTGTCCACGCAACTTCGCCCTCATCTTTGTTTTCTACTCTGCTCCCGTTAGTCGTAGCGTGATGGTATATAGCCTAATTATCTTTCTTGAATTTATCAAGGAAGATTAAGGGCTATCCAATACAAAAATAATTTTACAAATTGGTGTTCCCAAGATTAGCGAGTTCCTCCAAACAAACAAAGAAATAAACTTTTCAGCTTTATAATCTTGTATATAAAATTATCGTGTCACAATGTTAGTTACCTACTCCTCCGAAACGGCTTTACCGATTTTTACCAAATTTCATATGCATATTCAGTAGGTCTGAGAATCGGCTACTATCTATTTTTCATACCCCTAAGTGATAAGGGTTGTTCACCCTTAACATTTTTAACTCGGGTGAAACCGCGGGAGGTAGCTAGTATTAGTATAGATTTTACTGTTTCGGCGGATTGTTTTTGGAATATGTGTCAATCAAGACTTATCTGAATGAATAATTGATGTGTGCTCTTTCAGGATCGGTACCACTGAACTGTTTGACATGTCGCGATGATGAAGAAACTCTCTGCAAAGATTGTGGCTGTTATTTATGTTCAGGAAAGGAGTTCCCAGAGAAAGTAAGATATGGAACTTCTTATACTTTTGTGCACATATGTCTAATTTGTTCTTTTATCTGCTTAAAAGACCTTAAAAACTAGGCGCAACTTATTTGTTCTAAATACATTCCAGGCATTTCTGATCAACCGAAAAACCAAAAATAATGAGAATTAGGTCAGCTACCCAATCCTTAAATCTGTAAAAGACATTTCTTAGGCTATAGCTATATAATGAACGTGTTTATAATTTAATAAATAAGAGTGTTTAGTTAAGGTCGTAGTAAAACCTTGTTACTTAACATAAGCGGTGTTTACCTTTAAGTAATTGCTACATTGTTACTAATTATTTTTAGCATGTATTAATTATAAGTATTGATGTAAGCAATTGTTGGTGAACCTAAATAAATAAAATAAAAAATAAAATAATAACAAAGGGCACTTTCAATTCTCTAGGTGATGATGAGCCTAGCTCAGCCCAAAGATTAATTATTCTCTATCACTAGTTATAAAAAGCGATATAAGTCAATAAAATTTGCTGGAATGAACCCTGAACTAGCACACGTTTTATTATACCTGATTCTTCTCACAGATAGTGTTATGCGACGAATGCAATAACGGCTACCACATGATATGTCTGGATCCGCCCCTCACTGAGCTACCAGAAGAGGACTGGTACTGCCCTTCCTGCAAGAGGGATCCAAATGACGTCATCGCTCCAGGGGCAGCTAAGCAGACCAAGAAGGCTTCCACGACCAAGCGGGACTGGGGACGAGGCATGGCTTGTGTTGGTTAGTATAATGTGATTTAACACCTGTAAAACTGTTAAGTTATACAATTAAAATAAGGCCATTTATCCAGCACCGTCGTCACCGCCACTACTTCGAGAACGGTCTCGGGTTTTTTTGGGAAGTCAGAAATCTTCAAATGACTTCCCTCCCCCCTCTGGGAGGGTGTGTCAGACTTTTACTGACTAAAATCCACTCATGTTCCTTCGGTTGCCCTTTATGTTCCGGGGTCACGGTAACTATTATAAACATTCCGCAACCCTGGACATTCCGCAATCCCGGAAACAGCCTCACTTTGCGTGTATTTTATTATGGCTTGACAATTAGTTTTTTCCCTTCATTTTTTTTTCTCTACTACTTTGTCTATACTAATATTATAAAGAGGTAAAATTTGTAAGTTTGTATGTTTGTAAGTTTGTATGTTTGGGGTAATCTCTGGAACTAATGAACCAATTCCAAAAATTTTTTTACTGGCTGAAAGCTACATTATTCCTGAGTGCTATAGGCTATAAATTATTTTTATAACATGTATATTAACCGAGCTATCGCAACTTTTGTCTAGCAAGTCGGAAAAAATTACCTCATAAAACAGAATTAAATGCGTGCGCTGCCTTAACAGTTGCTTAAAATTAAAAACAATGTATAGCAACTTGGTTTGTCTTAATTATTTCTACAAAAAAGTCCGCGATACCATATCTCTATCTTTTATATTTTATCTTTTATACTTCTTTTATTGCATTAAAAAAATGATTTTTCTTCATACTTACGTTTGGTTGATTATTTGAGCAACAAAATATTGATTCTTATGACAACAAATTATTTCAGTATCACAAGGACATCATACAGATAAGATTTGCCATTTACAGTATGTCAATTGATCATATAGTTCCGGAGATAATATAAAATTACTAAAACGCAAAATGCCCCTAGCGTAACTAGCGTCGCCCAGTTACTGGGTTGTGGAGGTCTGATAGGCAGACGCTTCACGTAAAACACTGGTATTCAGCTGAATCCGGTTCGGCTGTTAGCCGACCCCAACATAGTTGGGAAAAGGCTAGGGAGATGATGATCCTTCTCACCGCACACGGATATTTCGGGAGGTTCCTATGTCGGATTCGGGCGGAAGTGACGCCTGCGTGACACGGTGTAGCATACGGTGGAGGTAGGCCCCTCTTGGGCGAACCACCACCGTGTCGTTGCAGAGGCGATCGGCGCTGGTTCAGGCCATGCTTCGGGGCGAGACTGAATAGGAAGCCGTCGCCTCCTGCGAAGCAGATACGCTGGAGACGAAAGCGGTGGGGCGCGTGAGGCAGCGTCAAGCTTCACGCCCCGGACAGAGACCCAGGCTTAGTTGTCGAGAGTCACAAGATGATGGTCACTGGAGGCGTGGGCCTGCGGAAGGCGAGCGGTAGGTAGCACGCCGCCCGACTAGGACCAGACCCGTGTCGACGGCGTGTCGATGCTTCTAAAAGTTACCGCGGCCCCGGAATATATAAGGGTAACCGGAGGGACATTATTGGATTTTAGTCAGTAAAAGTCTGACCCTCCTTCCCTCTTCAGGGGCGAGAGAAGTCATTTGATGATTTCCTATCCATCAAAAAGAAAAACACCATTGGATATGTTTTGGATGCTTTTACCATGGTCAATGTAGCTCTTTCACGCTTATACAACCCCAATAATCTTTTTGTGTACGCTCAAGATAGTTCCACAGTTAATCCGTACTAATATTATAAATGCGAAAGTAGGTAACTCTGCCAGTCTGTCTGTCTGTCTGTCTCTTCTTCACGCCTAAACCACTAAACCAATTTTGAATGAAATTTGGTACAGACATAGTCTGGAACCCGAGAAAGGACATAGGATAGTTTTCATTCCAGAAATCCCCCGGAAACGGGAACTACTATTCCACGCGGACGAAGTCGCGGGCAATAGCTAGTTTGATATATCAGTGTTTCTGCAAAACAAAATATATGTTTAAAAAATACTGCTCGCTAGCGTTTTTTTTGCAAAGCGTAGTTGCTGAATTTGAATTCAAGCAAAAACCAAGTTGGTATATCATTAATCTCGTATATAGTGATATATACAAGACATCATTGTAGCTAAACCTGAACTTACAGACTGTACCATAAAGTCAGTAAAACAGCTATGATAGAAACGAGTCAATACTAATATTATAAATTAGTTACTCTATCCTGTTGGTGTGTCTGTCTGTCTGTCTTGCTTTCACGCCAAACCTACTGAATTGATTTAAAGTTTTTTCCAAAAAAACCACGGGAACGAAACCACGCGGGTAACACCGCGGGCAACAGTTAGTAGATACATAAATGTCAGTCACATTGTTATCAGAATAATTTAAATAATTGTGCTGTGGCGTATGCGCTAGCCAATCACTAATTTATCGAGTACAAAGCGCGATATTTGTTTGTTTTAAATATACGTACATTTGCGATGGTTTTTATGTGGGTAGCTTTAGTTGCATGTACCACTTAATAAATGTGGATACTGTGATCAATACTTATATTAAAGTACTGCGACCCGCCCCAGCTTCGCACGAGTGTCACAAATCATTGAAATCCTGGCTTTTCTTTACTATATTATGCATGTATTAGACATAGAAACCTTGAATCATTATCTATTAAAAAAAAAAACGCAACACATAAAAAATCTAAGCTAAGTTTTGTACTATATAGAGGTAATTTCATTGTGTGGAACTTACCCACTTAATCGATTTTTCGGTTTGTATATCAAATTAAAGCAAAGAGGCTTTTAGCAATTTTAATAATGACTGAGTTATAAAAAAGCTCATTAAATAATTTATGAATTGTTGAGACTAAGGCCGAGATAAATCCTTACTTAGCAACACGTACTTTTGCTAGGCACTATACCTGTCACTGTTACACAACTGTCAATCGTCAAGTGCAGGATAGAGACGGAACATGGTTAAGCCAAAGTACGTTCTGAGTAACGTCTATTTGTAGAAAAATTAAAATGTGACGTAATTCGAATTACGAACTACATCTGGTTGGCTGGTCTGGTCTTCGTCAGGCTGGTGATTGTATAAACTGGTTCATTAAAGAAAGGAATCTTAAATGGCGGCGCTTATCATGTTCTCACGCTCGCACACTAGTGCCGTCTATACTCACTCGCGCGCGTACCGTCAACATAAAAAAAATAGTCTTGATTTACTTCCACGCTGCCTTGACGCGCTCAGTGATCCTTTATACGAATATCTTGTTATAGCTTTCTGTTATTTTTCCGTTGTTACCTGTTTGTTATTGTTGTAAAAGTAGGCACTGTTTCCGATGAAAACAATAAAAAAACCTTGATTATATTTTTGATTTGAAAAAAAAAAGCATTAATTTTAAGTTCTAAATGCTGGCTGTACTATCTGTCAACGCAAGTACTATCGGCAAAATTGAATCATGACCCATTTCGACGAGAAATCGTTTGAAGCTGTCAAAATAATAAGACTAGACTTGTGAAAATTTTAATACATGTTTACGCGATTGTCGACCTAATTGTATTTGAATGTCTGTAGGAAAAAAAGCTTATGGTGGGTCATGATTCCATTTTGTCGATTGTACATGCCACCAAGATTCCTTTCTTTAATGCACCGGCTTAAAAGTGCAACTGCTGAGCCCTAGGTTCATGCCCAGAATGGTATTATTTGTTTTTTCCTTTGAAGCCATTTCAAAGTACACATGGGAATGTATTTGTATCTCTGCCTATTTTATTCTATGCTTATTTTATTGATTTACTTATATTATTTTTATGATTAGTCAATGACGAATTGCATGCGTGCTTACGAAAAGTTCGCGTTAATAGTGTTGCATTTGCGAGTGTTTTTTTTAACTAATTATGCCACAGAATAATGGGATAATGCCACAAAACCATGATTTCAAAAGTCGTTCACGTTATGTTATGTTAAATAAAAAGTGTTTGTGAAATATTAGTCAATTTTTTAGGTTTTTCGTAAATACGGATTTTTACTTGTGTAGTATCATCACAATATTATAAACACCGTGACTGGTAACACGAAGGACTTGAATTGCATCAGGCTGTTCAGTATTCGATTCTCATTCCAAATTATTAAAAATAAACAGTGCCTTTACTATGCCTATTTCACACGAGGGCAGAACAGTGAGGCAGAAAAGTGGGCAGTACAATACTGCTACTGTTTGAACGCACAGGACAGTACTGTGACATGGCATTATGACAAATTGTCTTAGGGCCGATTTTTCAATAGCCAGATAACTTTTATCTGAAGGATATGTTTGACGTTTTGACAGCTTTTGTATAGAAAATATGTCAAACCGTCATATTTATTCATCAGATAGAAGTTAACTGACGATTGAAAAATCAGCCCTTATAAAATAAATTGTTGACACGCGTGCATGGTATCCATCGAAAGAAGAATAGATACCGCACTCATTTATCATAGGTGAATAACCCGATGCAACCACGACGAGCTCAAGGGTGTCCTTTTTTAAGACTTTGAGACCTTATCTTTTTTACTACAGCCTTATTGCGATATTTTTTTTTCAATACGTTTTTTACGATTTATATTGTTTTAATATTATTTGTAATAAGTGAACTTATATTATCGCGTCAATCAATCAATCAATCATTTATTTGCGTAATATAGGTTTACAGAAGATGTTTAATAGATTTATAGTTTCACCATATTCAGCTTATGTTAGCATGCAAATTTTATTACAGTGTCATAGTGGGAATAATTATAATGGTCGTCTTCAATAAAATAAAATAAATAATAATAATTAAAAGAGTACATTGCTATAGTCAATCCATTACAAATTCAATAGTCTTGATATCTAAATAAAGTCAAAGTCAATTCGTCCTTGATAATGTTCCTCGTCTTGCCGGATATGGTCTTAATTATAATTTTAATTTAGAATTATTAAATTACACATATTTTACAGGCAAGACGAAGACATGTGCAATGCCGCCAAATCATTTCGGACCGATACCCGGGATTGAAGTAGGCATGTGCTGGAGATTTAGAATACAGGTAAATAATGGTGTCCTAATTATGAAATAAAATCTACTGTATTGGTGAAAAAGGCCCCTTTTTAATGAATTAAATATCTCGCATTTAGATTGTCGTCATACGATTAGCGTAGAACTGCAAAAGTCTATTTTAGGCTTGAATTCCTGCTACGCCGACGTCGTCGGTCGAGTGATCTCGATCGATCTCGTAGAAATATACACAATGCTGTGACCACATAGGTCACATAGGATGAGGTCACGTAGAAACAACATATCAACCCTAAAGTGCAAGGCTGCTGTTTCTATGTCATACGCGACGTTGTTCCTTACATTTTGAATGTGGTTTAGTTTTATACGGGCTAGCTGTTTCTTACAAATGTACAACCGATGTGTACTACTCCGCTACCAATAGTATCGTGTTTACTCAAATCATTTTCGGCGACGATCCTACGTCGACAGTAATCCCAGAGATTATCGCATTCAAACAAACAAAAAACATGCAAAGATTGGTCCCATTATAAGTTTATTTCACATCAAAACCTAAAGTTCGACAGTGGACAAAAAATCGTGTTGATTGATTCCAGTTGTCAGAAACCGGAGTCCACCGTCCGCCTGTATCTGGAATTCACGGACGAGACGTCGAAGGAGCTTACAGCATTGTATTGTCAGGTAAACACTACCCGTTACTTGTTTATTCATGCATTCTTAGAAGGAAGGGTTCCTTCTAAGGGTCAATTTATACTAGCGCAGAGTCGAAGCGCATCGAAGCGTCATTCCAAAACTGAACAAAACAAATTCAACCTTAACTCCACAGCGTAACGCACATATTACGTCTGAGATTTTAAAAAGTCGCGCGCATTCGCGCGTCTGCGCTGGAACAACGCTGATTGGTGCGCGCGCATTCACGCGTATACATGCGCCCACTAGCATAAAGTTTTATTACTACACGTAAAGGAGCGTATTCTGGCGAATACGCGCGCATTCGTGCGGCTTCGGTTAAGTTGTAAAAAATTTGACGCTTCGATGCGCTTCGACTGAGGCTAGTATAAATTGACCCTAAGAATGCATCAATCCTGGGGAAAGCGGAGGGTTATGTCGGACTCTTACCGACTAAAACCCCACGGTTCCTTCTGCTACCATACGTCGGGGGTACGTTTGGTTCTGGTCGACGCATGATCCGCGCTCCCGACTGATATTGGACCGCCATCAGTGGGCTGTTTCACTATGCGCGGACTTTCATGAGGATTTTCACACATCTATACTAACATATAACAATAATAATAATAAAATCGTAGGAAAGTCAAAACTGTACATTGAATATTTTTTAAAATGAATACTTGGGGCGTGAGTTATAATCGATACCGAAGCCAAAAATATAGTTTTTAGAATTTTTGTCTGTTTGTCTGTATGTATGTCCGGGATAAACTCAAAAAGTACTGCATGGATTTAGTTCAAATTTTGCAGGGATATTACTAAGAGGTCGGGTCAAAACATAGGCTACATATTATCACGCTATCACCTACGGGGGCGGAGCTGAAGCCTTCTCGCAGACGACGTCGCCGGCAGCAGCTAGTAAAAAATATAAGGACTCCGTACCCAAAGTGGGCTTTAAAACAGCTTTAGACGTCTGAGTTAGTTTCGGTTGTTTCTTTTCAGAGTAGTCAGCTATTAAACACCGGCTCCTTCGTTAAATTAAAATATTTAAAAGAATATTAACGCGCCCGCCTCGTGTGTAAGAGATTGTGGGTTCGAATCCGGGCAAGTACCAATGTGACTTTTTCAATTCATATGTACTTTCTAAAATTTATCTTAGACATCACAGACATCGGTGAAGGAAAACATCGTGAGGAAACCTGGACTTGTAGATAATATAAGTCCGAAATCGCCAACCCGCCTTGAGCAAGCGTGGTGATCAATGCTCGTGCCTTCTCTGTATGAGAAGAGGCGAGCAGTGGGACAGTTATAGGCTGGTATTATTTTAAAACTTTATGTACAAAACCGTACAAAGGTGGACTTAATGCCTTAGGCATTTTCTACCAGTCTACCTTAGGGTGATGCAGAGACAAAACATAGTAGGTGCAAAAAAACAGAAAAATAACAGGAAGTTAAAATTAAATATATATTTAAATATAATACATAAATAAATATATAAATACACATATACATACATACTATATATACAAAGTGGAGAGAGATATAAATAATAAAGCAATACATGGAGAAATACAACAAATTAACTGTGAGACGAGTCTGCCAACTCCTTAAGTAAATGTTCGCGAGCTTTTACTTTGAATGTGAACTGATTGGTAGCCATCCTGATATTCTAAGGAAGCGCATTCCAAAGGAAAACCGCTTGGATAGGAAAAGAAGATTGAAGGAAACCAGAACGGTGAGAAGGACATCGTAGAAGACGGTTATTGGAAGAACGTAGATTTTTGCTGTGCGCAGAACATAAATATTGAAAGAGAGAAGTGAGATAGGAAGGTGAACTGGGTTTGTGTAGAAGTGAAAACAAGGTGGTCAAGGCCCTTAACGCTCTGCGCTGTCTGATGGGCAACCATTTTAGGATTGCCCGATGTGCGGACACATGATCGTACTTACGGAGATTAAAAACGAATCGAATGCAGTTATTTAGAAGACGATCAAGTTTATTGAGTAGATCTGCATTCAGGTCATAGTAATACACATCACCATAATCAAAAATGGGAAAGATGAGGGACTGTACCAGCATTGCCTTAATGCGAGGTGGCAGTACATTTTTCAACCTATACAGTGAACGTAAAGATCCCGTAACTTTATTGCTCACACTCGCGACCTGCTTACGCCAGTCCAAGCAAGTGTCGACTAACAAACCCAGATCTTTGACGTCAGAGCTAAATGGAATGACATTCCCATCAAAAGTAACTGGCGGAACCGCTATACTATTCAATCGCCGCAAGCTGTAAGTACTACCAATAACGATAGCCTGGCATTTGGCAGGGTTAACCGCTATCCCGAACCGATCAGACCAATCTTTAACCACTGCTAAGTTCCGGTTAAGCTCCTCTATCGCACAGCATATGTTATCGACACTTGCCTGACTGTAGAGCTGCAAATCATCAGCGTAAAGATGATACGCACACTGAAGTTCGGTAGTTATGAGATCTATAAAAATAGAGAACAAAAGTGGAGATAGAATACCGCCTTGAGGGACGCCAGCAACAAGATCACACCAGCTGGAAGATGAGTCTCCCAACAGGACAGATTGCTGTCGCCCCCGAAGATAAGAAGAAAACCAGTCCAGAACCTCGGGAGAGACCATAAGATAGGAGAGGATGGATAAAAGGACTTCGTGACAGACGGCATTAAAAGCGTTGGAAAAATCTATCAACACTAAAATAGAAACTTTCGTGTCATCCATTCCCCGCCTTATGTCATCAGTCACTTTGAGGAGAGCAGAAACGGTACTGTGGCCTGGCCTGAATCCAGACTGGTAAGAACTAATCAGGGAATTCCAATACGGTTGGGAAAAGGCTAGGGAGATGATGAATAATGTTATTTTTAAACAATTTACAAAATAAACATCATTTTAGAGAGCAAAATGGGCCCAATTACTAAAACTTCGTTGTATGGTTGAACACCAGGCTGTATCTTAAGAACCGCGATAGCAAGACAGTTGTTTTTCTAATTACGTATTTTTGTTGCCGCTATACAACAAATACTAAAAACAAAATAAAACAAATATTTGTGGGGTCCTTCCATACAACAAACGTGTGTTTTTGCCGTTTTGTGTTCGATATGGTACGGAACCCTTCGTGCGCGATTCCGACTCACACGTGGCCGGTCTATGTAGTGACCGTTTTCTAAAATTTTGTAAAAATTACTAAAGTTAAGTCTACCGAGTATTAAAATTGACATCATTATTCTAGTACTCGGTTGACTTTGTATCACAATATGATGCTGTAGTAAGTTAAGGTCTGACAAATCTCTTTACGTATATAATTATGCATATCAGTTTACCATTACTCAGCTCTGCTTAGCTTAGAATCATCTGGCCGGGTGCGAGTTATTTATTTATACATATTGTTAATGGCACGAATGGTGGATGGTGATGATGTCGTGATGGCCGGGTTCGAATCTGGGCAAGTACCAATATGACTTATTCAATTCATATGTACTTTCTAAAGTTTATCTTAGAAATCACTGACATCCCGTGCCTCGGAAAGCACGTTAAGCCGTTGGTTCCGGTTGTCATTCGTAGAACTTTGACAGTCGTTACGGGTATTCAGAAGCCAGAAAGTCTGACCAGTCGAACCAAAGGGTATCGTGTCGCCCAGTTACGGAGGTTGTGGAGGTCTGATAGGCCGTCGCTTCACGTTAAACACAGGTATCTAGCTGAATCCGGTTCGGCTGTAAGCCGACACCAATATAGTTGGGAAAAGGCTAGGGAGATGATGATGTTAATGGCACTACCCGAGTTGAACAACCTTGTATCCTAACAAGATATTTAGATCTTACAGTTAATTACTTTGTGCAGGTGGCTATGAAGACGATGTGGACTATGGCAATGAGTTCACGTACACCGGCAGTGGCGGCCGTGACCTGTCCGGGAACAAACGTACCGCCGAGCAATCCTGCGACCAAACGCTCACTAGAGAAAATAAGTAAGTTATCTCAATCACTTATAAATAGAGCTTATTTGCAACACACCTTAATCGTATTTGCGAGTAATCAAGATTGGGGATACAATGGCTGGATATAGGCTATTGTGTCTCAGGTAATAGAGGGTAAACACGTAATTCTTATTACCTACTACTACGTTTACTGACAAAACTACGCACTTTTTATGGCACCCTGTATGTACAGCAGTAACACACAAATGCTAAGATGAATCTAAATGTAATCCTCTTAGATACAAGTTCCCATCTAGTTCAGGGAGTTGGGTCAATACTCTGTGCCTTTATAACCACCAGGGAATAAAATGTTGTTTTTTCTTGAATGTAAAATTTATCAATCTTTTTTTATAACTTTGCTTTCCTCTTCAGAGCGTTAGCGCGTAACTGCGCAGTGAGCCACATAAGCGAGGAGGGAGACGATGCGGGCGATAACTGGCGCAACGGTAAGCCGGTCCGTGTCGTACGCTCCTACAAGATGCTCAAGCACTTCCCCAAGTACGCGCCCAAGGAGGGGATCAGGTTTGTCGAGTTTTCATACTTATATAAACCAACATTAGGTATGAAACTGCTTTGTATTTTTTGTTTGTGTATATTATTCTTAAAAAAATTAGGAAGCGTAAGTGGCCTTCATTTACAGTGTATAGTCCCGTTATACCCTAAGACAAGATTTACATAACAAAAGAGTGCAATGGATCACGGCCGTAAAGTTGAACAATTTTCTTGCATTATCAGAAGTCGGCTTACTTAATACTTGGTGAAATGCTCCTACCTATGTCGTTCTTGTTCAACTTCAAAGTTTTGATGTGTTCTTAAGGCAAGATTGCAAATCTGTTAATTGTAGCGAGTTCTTAATTTAAATAATAAATATAGACCCAACGTCGTCCTGCCACGTGCACTGACAGCAGCGCAAACTATCGGGTCCATTAGTGTTTTTAAAGTATCTAGGAACTCACACACAAAATTTCGTTCGAATCATTCGAGATATTCAGGAGTTAGTAACAAACACGTACAGAAGAATTATGTAAAAAGATGAGACTCATACGACTGAATATTATATGCAAGAGATTTTGTGTATACTTTAGTGCAAAAGCAATCACAGGTCCTCTCTTAGTTGTATGAGATGAAAATTGATGTTAACATGCAGATCTGGCGAAGAACACAGCTTAACGATAATATTTCTGAGTCACGGGAGTGTCGCACTACGACTTGCGCCTCACGCTTTGACGTAACACTGTCACTGTTAGAATCAATGATGTTATAAGTAAAAAAGTGTAGATAGGTTATATGCAGTCAAAAAGTGGCACATTAAAAGTTTGCCAATTGACAAACATGATACTGAGAATCGCGTTGACATTTGACGTTTATCTCTTTTTCACTCGCACTATTTCAATCATGTCATCCTACTTTGACGTGTAATGTATGTGTGCGTTAGTGTGCCGTGTCTGAAGATAGAATTTCGTTTGGGTAACCTATCTACACTTTTTTACTTATAACATCATTGGTGAAGACGGTTCGCAAGCAGGGAAGCGGGAGTGGGCAAGCAATGGTTGTAAAACTGAGAAATTTTCGAATAAGTAATACCATAAAGGTGGATGCTCAATCGTCAAATAATTCCGCACGTTTTCTTAGGTACGACGGCATATACAAAGTAGTGAAGTACTACCCAGAGAAGGGCCTGTCCGGGTACCGCGTGTGGAAGTACCTGTTACGGCGAGATGACCCCAACCCCGCGCCCTGGGAGCCCGGCGCCAAGGAGTACCCTATTATTGTAAGTGAAATGAACTTGTTTATTAAAGCTTTATTTTTATAAAATAAGGCTTTCCACTGTCTGTACTTACCTGATCTTTAAAATAATAAAGACTACTCTTATACGGAGTCTTTACTTACCTATCTTGTGTAATACACCCACATCCACCACCCATACACACACACACACACACACCACACACGAACTCAACACACTAAGACACACAATTTTTAAACTCTTTGTGTACCATACAGTAGAATGACACAGTCCACTTGAGATAAGTTTTTGTTGATTATTGTAACCCTAGACCGTAAACTATCTCTTAAAATACAGGTATACCCTAGCTTAAGAGGTAGAGTATTACTCTTGTACAGAATTTGCAACAATAACATTAAATGTACATACTAAATATTGAACTGTATCTCAAACTCTGTATGTTTTTTGGATAAATAAAGATATTATTATTATTATTCCATTTATTAAAGTATATTACATATAAATTACATTTTTAAATATTAATATAAAATAAAAACATTTAAAAATATAAAAAATAGTAGCCCACCGGCATCGGGAACAGGGTCCAAGCTACCGGTGGTCAGGGCTCCAGAGAAAGGAACCTCCGGACAATGCGCGCCGTGTCCAGGAGTACTGCTTTCTGAACCAGACCCTTGACCCAGCTGCCCAGCGAGAGCCTCCTAAGATGTTGGTCGAGGCTCTTCGCTATTACGCCGTTGGCCGTCACGACTATCGGCACAATGATTGCTGAATCCACATCCCACATGTCAACAACCTCGCGAGCTAAGTCAAGATATTTGTTCTGCTTATCTTTCTCAGCCTTCACGAGGTTCTCGTCATGCGGGACAGCAATATCAACAATCATTGCGCGACGCTCTAATCGATCTATTACCACTATATCAGGTTTATTGGCAACAATAGTCCTGTCGGTGATAACAGATCGATCCCAGTACAGTGTGATATCGCCATTATCAAGAACTGGGTCGGGCACATACCTGTAGTATGGCACCTCCGATTCTACAAGACTGTATTTCAGAGCAAGTTGCTGATGAATAATCCTGGCTACAAGATTGTGTCTGTGCAAATAGTCTCCGTTAGCCAGACTAGAACACCCAGAAATAATGTGACGTATCGATTCTCCGGGACGGTGGCATGCCCGACATATGTCAACCGTACCGTCCTTCACAATATATTTCCGGTAGTTTTTAGTCATCATAACTTCGTCCATTATTGCACAGACAAAACCTTCGGTTTCTCCAAAGAGGTCACCGAAACGCAGCCAAGATACGGACGCTAGGAAATCTACATCGGGCCCATGTAGGACCCGGTAAAAGCGTCCGTGAAGCTCCTTGCTCTGCCATACAGTCCTGCGGTCGTTAGTGTCCAGTACCACAGGTTTGCGCCAGTTCTCGCTCGCTAAGGAGAGCGGGATGAAGCCCTTGTCCACCAAAACTACATCCCGATGCATCCCCACGGTAGCCGATAGGAAATACTCCCTGAGACTGCATATCTCACGGTTGTGCAGGGTCTTGGCGTTTAAGAAACCTCGACCACCGCACTTCCGTGGGATATACAACCTCATCACCGACGATCGTGGGTGATGCATCCGGTTTGCAGTCAGTAGACTACGGACCCTCCTATCCAAGGCGTCTAGTTCGGTCTGAGTCCATTTGAGTATGCCGAAAGAGTACATCAGAACCGGCATGACCCAACCGTTGAAGGCGCGCACCTTATTCCCGCCTGATAAAAGACTTTTCAGAACTTTATTCAGGCGGCCAAAAAAGCGCTCCCTCAACGTTTGTTTCATGTCGGCAGCATTGATGCCCAACGCTTCCGACATACCCAAATATTTGTAGGTTTCGGTTGAACAGAGAGACCTAAGTTGTATGGAATCCGACAGTTGAGTTCCCGCGGATTCCACAATCTCCCCTCGCTTTACATGCATGACTGCACATTTGTCGACACCAAATTCCATCCTGATGGCGCTACTGAAAGTTTCTGTTACCTTTAGTAGCTTCATCAGTTGTAAATCGGTGGGGGCAAAGAGTTTCAGATCATCCATGTAAAGGAGATGAGATATTACCTGACCGCCTCTGCGCAACCGATAGCCTAGACCTGAACCCTCCAGCAATGTGCTTAGAGGGTTCAGGGCCAAACAGAACCACAATGGACTCAGACTATCGCCCTGAAATATGCCTCGCTCGATCCTTATCGGTTCGCTATTCTCTCGAATGTGCCGACATCCTGGATAGTGAAGGACCGTCCTCCATTGCCCCATACACGACTCCAGGAAGGTGCGCAGGGTTGCATCTACTTTGTACAGCTCTAGCACCCTCATGAGCCATGTATGCGGCACAGAGTCATAGGCCTTCTTGTAATCTATCCAGCATGTCGACAAATTCTTCCGAGAACGGCGAACTTGCTGACTAATGGCCATATCAATGAGGAGCAGCTCCTTAGTACCACGGGACCCTGTCCTACATCCATTCTGAGAGGCAGACATGATAGAATTATTCTCAATATGGTTGTTAATTTTACCTCTCAAAATGGATGTAAGAACCTTATAAACCGTCGGTAAACACGTAATCGGTCTATAGTTTTTGGGTTCCATGGTACTACCTGATTTATGGAGCAGGTGGGTTATTCCAGTTGTCAGAAACTGGGGCAACGATCCAGACTCTAAGGCTGACTGGAACTGAGACGCTAAGCAAACGTGCGAACTGTGGAGCCATTTGATCCAGTAGTTGTGCAGCCCATCCGGTCCTGGAGATTTCCAATTAGGTAAGGAACGGACTGCACAAGCTACGTCTTGGGGGCCGATAGTAATTGCCCCCATTTCTGGTATTGGCTCGCACGCTCGCTCAACATCCCGAATCCAGTCGCCCTCAGCATGACCGACGGGCACCGACCAGATGCTGCGCCAGAACGAAGACATAGCGTCATCATCCGGCAGGCGCACATCGGCCACACCTTGGTCCGGTCGCTCCCAAGCCCTGTAAACCCACCTTTCGTTGCTCTGGAATGTGCGATTCTGAGTGTACCGCTCAACTCTCCGCCTGTACCGACGAATACGGTTTGCCCACGCACAGATCTTCTGCTTCAGGAAGTCGATACGCTCTGTGACGCCGGCCAAATAATCTTGGGGACTAATGTTAGTCCCCGAGAAAGCCCGCCTCACAAAGCGCATCACTCTAGGGCGTGTATTGCCCTCCCTGAAGCAGATAAGCTTGCCGATGAGTGCTCTAGCCTCACCAATACGGCGCTCGATTCTGCACTGCCACGTTGGTACAGCTGATTTTGGCCGTGTGGCTACGTCATTATTGGGAAATTTGACGTTAGCCACACGACACGCTGCTACAGCTGCGCAATACAGAATCGAGTGGGTATCAGCGAGGTCTTCGCTGCTATCAAAATAACTTGACAGCAGCGAATCCAAAGCACACACCAGCGCCATGTTTTTCTTGTGGATGGGCAAACGAGGTAATCGCGGTCTAAGCTCAGGCGGTGTAGAGCGATATTCCCGGCACGCACACTCCAAAGCACTCCTCAATTTATCACTGAACTGGGTACTCACGGATATAGGCCTATCATCATCCATCCCACCAGCGCAGAGCGGTCGCGGCAAACCACTACCTAAATTTTGCGGCTGCACGGCGACCGCATCCACTGGCGAAGCAGGCGTGACAGGACTACTCCGTGACTCGAGGCATAGTCGATCAAGCACCGTGTCATCCAACATATGATTACGCTGGATGACACGCACCTGATCCGACAGTCGCTGAGCCGTAGCATTGACAGCCGGTTCAAGCACCTGGAACAGAGAGAGCATCCGACCACGGTACGCAGTCAGGTTACTTCCCCCCTCTATAGCCCCAAAGTATGCGCGCATAACATTTTCATTAATGGACTGGGTCCATTTCATGCGCGCACTTCCACCGGGAGCGGGGACCCTATCAGAGGCCGATGGGCCTCGAAGTCCCAAGCCCCCCGGCGGCCGGCGACCTCCCCGCCGACGAACAGGTGGTGGCGACGTCGGCGGAGAGAAGTACTCGTCGCTCGAGCTCGACGCAACTGCCACGGCCGGTGTCACAGCGCTCACGGTGGGGCTGGATTCCGGCGGCGGCGAGGCGGAGCTGAGCGACGGGTCCGGAGGTGTTGGGCGTGCTGTTTTTCTAGTTGCGGCTCTTGTCATCATCTTGTTATTTAGTTTTATTCCATTTTATATTTATTTTTATAATATTATAATAGATCTTGCTGCGGTTTTTTTATAATAGACTAGCTTTTGCCCGCGACTTCGTCCGCGTGGAATAAAAGTTCCCGTTTCCGTTGGATTTCCGAGATGAGAACTATCCTATGTCCTTTCTCGGGTCCCAGACTATATCTGTACCAAATTTCATTCAAATCGGTTCAGTGGCTTAGGCGTGAAGAAGAGACAGACAGACAGAAAGACAGACAGACGGAGCTACTTTCGCATTTATAATATTAGTACAGATACAGTGAGAAATGGAAGGTTTATAAATATGTAGAATGCATCCATACTAATCTTATAAATGGAGCGATGAATTGACGTTATTTTTAAATTAAAGATAGTTGAGGGGAAGAAGAGTAACATAGGTTACTTTTTGCCTCTTTCTTTAGAGCAAAACATTATTTGTTCATGAACTTTTTAGCAATTTTTTATCCAGTGACAGCTCAGTGGAAGTAAATAGGTTTTGGTCACCACCAATATTTTTAGAAGATTTTTACATATTTTGTATGTATTTTTCACTTTTCTTTTGATCGGAATGTATTGGTCGGAATGCAACTGTGTTTCAAATTACACATAACTATTGAAAATTAATTCCTTTTGTTATCAAGAAGTTCGTTCTTGGAATTCCTTCAAATCCGTACTTAATATTATAAATGCGAAAGTAACTCTCGTCTGTCTGTCTCTTCTTCACGCTTAAAAACCACTAAATCGATTGGAATGAGTCTGGGACCCGAGAAAGGACATAGATAGTATTCATCCCGGAAATTCTCGGGAACGAGAACTATTGATCCACGCGGACGAAGTCGCGGGCAAAAGCTAGTACCTGATAAGACATTTTCCATTTCAGTATCCCGACGGCTACTTAGAAGCAGAGGCAGAAAAGAAAGCACAGAAAGAGAAGAACAGTAAAAGCGGAAAAGGTGGAGCGAAAGGCAGCAAGAAGGGCACTAAGAAGCGAGCGTTAAGGGAGAGTAATCAGACCACAGACACTGAGAGTGACGCCTCGCCGCCTGTCAAGAAGAGAAAAACTTCCAAACCGGGTAAGCAAATAACGTATACGACGCGACAGGCCCTTCAAGACTGCGCCAATTGCTTTTTTTTAGTGTTAGACCTGGGGCCCTAGTCTGCTATTACAATCGTGTCTTAATGACCAGTCATCGGCCGGTTATTTGACAACTTTGACAGTTTTTGTATTGGAAATATGCCATAAGTTTGACATTACCCGTCAAAAATCGATCACACACACAGAGCACATTCTCTCATTGTTTTGCTACACCATGACATAAAAAAACTAACATCAAAATCTCTTTTCAGTTATAAAAATCAAAGCCACAAAAAGTCCAAAGACGACGATAGCCAGTATATTCAACAAGAGCCCCGGAAGAAAGTCGCCGCGGAAGAAAGCGGAAAGCGCTTTAAGTGAAGACGAGAGGGCAGCGATTAAAGCGGACACGCTGAACTGCAAGCTGTGGGACGAATGTCTCATTGTGTGCGATACTCGGGGAAAGAAGGTAAGCTTATAGTTATTTTTTTAATGTTTTTAGTGGCAAAGAGGTTGAACGTCGTGATTTCCCAGTGGATAAGCGCCCGCTTCTCGCGTGGTGTGGTTTGGAATCCATGCAAGTATCAATTTGACTTTTTCAATTCATACATATGTACTTTCTAAAGTTTATCTTGGACATCTTAATGACTTCTCCTGCCGTAAAGGCGGCGGGAGGGCGTGTCAGACTTTTACTGACTAAAACCCACTTATGTTTTTTCGGTTGCCCTTTATGTTCCGGGGTCACGGTAACTTTCATAAACATTCCGCAACCCCGGATAAACATTCCGCAACCCCGGATCTTGGACATCTGACATGCCCGTGCCTCGGAAAGCACGTGAAGCCGTTGGTCCCGGTTGACACTTTGACAGTCGTTACGGGAGTCTGACCAGCCTAACCAAGGGGTATCGTGTCGCCCAGTTACTGGGTTGTGGGGATCAGATAGGCAGGCGCTCCACGTAAAACCTGGTGTCCAGCTGAATCCGGTTAGGCTGGAATCCGACCCAATGTAGTTAGGAAACGGCTAGGAAGATCATAATGATGATGACTGGCAAAAGGTACCCTATTCTTAAACAGTACGTCAATTGATGATGGTGTAAAATACCGTATTACCTTCTGCAAGATCTTGAATGTCTGTAGCTTAACTCCTTAATCAATCATCTGTTTGTCCAATCTACCCTTTCTGGGCTTATTTAGCAGCTTATGATGTATATATTTATCGTCAAAGTCTGTTAGATTTTTATATTTCGTAAATCTATAGAAAGTATTGATTTCCAGGAATTTGTGGAGTACGTGACGCAGGTGTTCCTCTGCATCATTTGTCAAGAGGTAGCCGTGACTCCCGTCACGACGCCCTGTTTGCACAACTTCTGTTTGGTAAGTACTAGGAAAATAAAATAGTTAACTTTTGTACGTGACTTCGCTCTCGTTAAAAAGAGACAAAAAGTAGCCTATATCGCTCTCCATCCCTTTAACTATCTACACCTTCAAAAACGCTACAATTCGTCGCTCCGTTTTGCCGTGAAAGACGGTCAATCCGCACACACAAGATATTAGTATTGATTGAAAATTATAATAAAAAAGCCTCCGCCTCTGAATCTATTAAGATCGTGAATGCAGCTAACAAAACAATGGATAATTTCGAAGCGGCTTCGATTTACATGAAACATATTTAAGAATTTTCGCTAGATAAACTACTTTTTACATCTGAAAATTGTGTAAAAACCTCGGCCGAATTTTAAAATTTTACCGAATGTTCGGCCGAAGTTCGTATTCGGTACAAACCACATTCGGCCCATCACTATTAGTAATAGAAATTGATGAAGGGATGTAAAAACATACCAACATTGTTTCCAATCAGCTAACCTAACATCAATTTAGAATAAAGTCAATACGAAATTACTATTTAAAATTGAGAATTCGTTTTTTTTTGTTGAAATAATGGCTATATTGTTTATATTTAGTTAATTACTAAACCGCTGGGGTATAGATTTAGCCTATGATTTTAATAAAATATGAATTTAAAAAAATTTAATCAGTTTGTGGAGCTCCTATAGATTAAAATTGAGAGCTCACGATGCTTTTTAAGGCAGGTAAATCCTACTTGAAAAATAAACAATTTCATTTCTTTAAAGTACTCTTACTCATTGACTTATTAAATTACCTGTTTTAGGCATGTATAAAGCTGGCCTTCAAATCTTCGGGCGTTCAATGCCCTTGCTGCCGACATAGTCTTGCAAGCTACGAGCCGGAACCAAACGAACAATTGAAGACAGCGCTTAGAAGCATCATGGCGGGCTATGACGCCGGTAAGAGATAGACTGATAGTTAAAATATTACTTGTAAAGGCAATGGGTACAAAATTAAATAAAATGTGTAAAATTGTTGATTGTATTGATGTTGATGACGTGCGGGCACGATTGTATGGTCTGCGATTGAAGACAATACATTTGATATTTTGAAAGTTTTTTTTATGTTTGTATTTCCTCTTATATTTTGATATTTTATTAATGGAATTTTGTTTTTGATCAGACAGTGATAAGCACGATTTTCCTTCGATGGTTTACGTTATGCTAAAATGTAGCAATATCGCACGTCCTAATCCCATTACCATATTATTGACCAATTAATTTTGACTGAATGGATAAAGAGCACAATTTTTGAAGTATTCTCGTTTTAACACCTATTTTTTGGACACCTATGCATTAAGCACTTTCAACCATATTTTGATTGGTGCTCAATCTACTCCCAATTTTCTTTATTAAATATTTTAAGACGAGTCAGTTTCTGTACTATCGCTAAAGATACAGTAGATCCCATTGCCTTAAATAAATACTTAGGTGATCTGATAATTAACTGTAATAAAGATGCTATGAACAAGGTAATTAGAATCTGAGCGACCGTATACGCTTAAATAAAAACTGCCTTAAGCCAACTAATTAGACATACGAATAACGCAAAGATTTTGTGAAACCAATGCTATTTAGGTACCTTTTTTTTTGCTTTTTAACTTTATTGGTAGTACAGCACTTTAGTAATCGATTCTTAACACGTGATTATGTTCATGATAACAAACTCTGTCAAAGAGATTTTTTATTACTTGATTTCTCTGCGTATTTCTCAGTAACTTCCGTAATTAATATAAATTATATGGTCTATTTGTGAAAGTTGTTTGTTATCGTGAATATACTCGTGTGTTTAAGTAACGATTTATTATTGACAACTATTACATCTTAGCCCAAACATGGTTTTTAATGACTACGTCTAATACTCGGCCATGTGATTAAAAGTTATCCAATCGTTAGTTATGTCATACAGTATGAGGTGACAGATGTGAATGTCTCAGTCACCATCGTAATAATGACAGGGCACCTTACATATTAGGGTCTTATTACACTAGCGATTTGCTAGCGGACGCGGGGCGTGCGGAAAACAAATGCGTCGCGATCTCGCCGCGGCTGTACAGCAAAAACGTCGCGGACGCGTGGCAAATTCGAAATGTTTTCGTCGCGTCTTTGTTGCAAGTTAATGACGTACAAAACAATGCTATTCGCGGCGATCTCGTCACGCGACCGCAGCGAAACCGCTACGCTTACGCGCCGTGTTCTTTGCGGGCCCGTATAGTATCCGCTCCGTTTTGAGAACGCTCGCAATCCGCTAAAGGCCTTTAGGCCGTTTGTCCACCGGTGCCGTCATCGTCACGTCAACGAGAACGAGATGACGGCGCCGTACTACGCGTAGTAGCACATTTATTATAGCCCCGTGTCACACTAAATTCGGCTTGCCGTCTTCGCGTGATGGTGTCGACGGTGGATAACGGTCTTATAGTCTAGCTCGAACGCTCGAGATTAGCATAGTCACGTGCAATTAGCTGTGTAAGGATCAGAACTAATTCTTTTTAATAATGCTAACGTCTATAATAATATATTTTTCTGAACGAGTACAATCGCAAAGAATATGTGAATAACTCAAAACTTGAAAACATTCTGTGATTTCCTAATTGTTAACGTAGACGTAGTTTTACTTTGTTAATCGCGCTTTCTAGATTTATTAATACAATTGGTCAAAATGTTACCTCTTATTACACATATTTATGAGAGGCGGTATCTTAATAAATTGTGTTAGCATGCTTTTGGCTTTACTATGTATACTGGTCCATGCTCTTTGTTAACCAACACATTTTTTTTTAATTCTGGCTTTTTGCACTCCTTTTTTGAGTTTTGAGTAAAGTATTCTCATTTTAAAATTTAGTTGTTGGTGCTGTCGTTTACCCAATTCTAAGTCTGGGCCACCAAAGAGGAAAGATCTCGTCATTAACCAATAGGATATTGTATTTGCTAAGCTAAGTGCTAAGCTGTCAAAATGACGCAAGCTGATTGGTTGTATGACACATCTCCGCTCCTCTGATACCGGGCTTAAAGTATTCATACGAGTAAAACTGAAGATTATGTTATAGAATAATAGATGTTAATGAATTCGTAGTTTTAAGTGTATTGAAACTCACGGTCGTTTAGTGTTTAAAAGAATACTTGTAAGTGATTACTACCTCATGTACTTTTAACTTGCTTGTTGATAATCTAGTTGAATAAAAATAATTTGTCAGTTAGCACTGGAGGTCGGGAAGGGTACTGTGTGTTTTCCTTAACTTTGAGGGATTGAGTTCTCGGGTCTTAGAAATCATTTTTAGTGTAGGTCTTAGGTCTTAGAAATTGTTTATTACACTTCATCAATACGTAATTAAATATTGGGTTTCATAAAGATTATTAGTAAGTTATTGCATTAAGATACTAATACTGTTCAATTAGAGTGTTTCGTTAACAGGCAATACGATTTTTCAAATCAATACTTTTATAACATTTATAAACTCATTTGTAATTTTGAAACCCTGGGATTGAAAAGAATCAATATCCACTCCCATGTTTCTTATTCCTTCGAAGTTTAGGTCTATCATATAGCCTTATCTTGTATTATTTTATCGATGCTAAATATTCTTGAGGAGGAAGGCACATAGTACTACCAGGTTTCTTATACATATAAACGAAAATGTATGTTTGTCATATGCCAATCGCATATTCCATTTGCCAATCGCGTTTGCCATTTGCTAATTCAACACTGATTTAGAATTGACTGATGCAAAATTTTCTTAAGATCCTTCATACATTTGGTGTTGTAGTTGTGTTACCAGATTTGTTTGTCTTAGTACCCAGTACATAAAAAAATGTAAATTGGTGACAACATTTTTTTCTTTCACTAGCCTATCTTGATGATCTTTATAAAATTATAATAAACTTTAAACAGCGCATTCTGTTAAAAGCGATAAATCTGGCAACACTGTGTCTAAGGTCTCCTGTAGAATATTTACTACTCGTACGATTTAACTGTGCACCTCGCATTGTGACGTAACGCTGTCGGAATGCTATCGCTACTAAACGAACGAGACGAACACGGGGCGCGCGCGGGGAAGCGGGAGAGGGCAAGCATTCCAGCGAGGTGCACAGTACAGTCGTAAGAATTGTATTCTTATAAAAAGTAAAACATAAATATTAGATGGGTGGACGTATCTTGAGTACGTTCACCCACCTAATATTTATGTTATATTAAGTATTAATTTAGGTTTTATTAAAGTAATACACACATAAAGACGTGTATTTTCTTTATTGGTTAAGTAAAAACTTTAGAATGCTACTAGCTTAGAACCGTAGGGGTCCCTCCAAAGTTAATAACTTGTCTTTTAATCTTTATGACGATGTTGGGTCGTTAGCAAGACCTATATCACTAACGTGTTCCAATGTTTTGATCTTGTATAGTACAAATAATATAGTTTTTAATAATTATTATACATGTTAAGTAAGTAGGCAGAGCGTACGAGAAAATAGGCGTATTTGTCTATAAAATCTTTTACGTTGCCATTTTTTCTAATGTTATATGGCAACTAAGTCCTTTAGGCCCGGCGCCCATTATCGGCATCGGCACGGCTGAGGATTTTAGTTGATAAAAGCATTATAGACATTAACTTCATGGCAATAAAGTAGAAATTTCCATGGTATATGATTGTAGTAACAAAAATACCGCTTCGGTATGCCTGAGGCTACTGCATCGGCAATTTCTACTTTATTGCCATGAAGTTAATGTCTATAATGCTTTTATCAACTAAAATCCTCAGCCGTGCCGATGCCGATAATGGGCGCCGGGCCTTAGGCGAAATAAATATACGTTATTTAGCACGTATTTTGGCTTAGATATTCTCCGTCTATATCTCGCCATCAGTTTGTTTAAGTTGCGAGAGGATAAGGGCCTTTTCATTGTCATGCGGGTGCGGGCTAGGCAGCCATGTTTGTTGCGAACCCCACGAAGAACATATAAATTTTACCCGCTATCCGCGCATGAGGTCCGCTTGGCAATAACATGTATGATACGATAGGTTGCGGGCGGTACGCATGCGTGCGTGGTGCCGCAGGCGGGCGCGAACACGCTTGGCCCTTGCAGTAATGTTGCTTTGACGAGACACTCGATAAACATTATTTATGTATCTCGGCTCTTTTGTGGTTCCTACGCCTATTTTCTCGTACGTTCATGAGTCGTTTTAGGATTTTTTTATATATTAATTTAGTTGTAAACTAATTTGTTAATTTAAAGCAATGGTTTAAGAATAGAAGCTCCAATGATCTAAGTTTAAAAATAATGCTTTATTTTTACGAAAGACAAAAATGTTTGATGTAAGTACGTAACCCGATTTAGCTGAAATGCACGATTCGTATCAAAACCACTTTAGAATAATCTTTTATTAGATAATTTTGTTTTTTATTTACTTAGTTTAACTTTTAAAGCACACAAACTATTAGTGGTTTGTGGTTCTGAAGCAATGTTATCCATCTTTGAACTACAGACTACAGCAGGCATTTTAAAGATTGAGTTTGTAAAATGAACTTTACTATGCCTTTATAAAATTAAATAGTTTATAAACCTTTTGCTACAATAACATTAGACAGTTTAAAAAAAAAAACTGTGACTTTCTGAGACTTTTACTAAATATTTAAAGTAGCTGATAATTTAGTGACCGCTATATAGTTTCACTTTATGAGTGTAATTATAATATAAAATATATCTCAATATATTGGTACTACAGTTAACACTGCTCTCTTTAACTGTACGCCGCCGCTGCTACTACTGGCCATATCTCACTGGTGACCTAATACAATATGGCCCTTAATACCAGTCACGACCGAAATATTATTAAAATTTACCTTCACAACCCTTTGCTTGCTGAAATATTGCAAGATAACGTGCAATAAAGAACTTACAATGCGTAGTTTGTGTGCAATTATTTACATTTATGTTAATGATTTTATAAAATACATTTATTAATTTTTCAATTATGGATTTACATATATTGTGGTTTTCAATGCTGTTTAATCTAAGTGGCTTGTAAAACATTCTTGGATTGTGGCTAAATAGAAAGTCCCGTTGTATTATATTTGCTGAGGTTAAATTGTGCTATAAACTTGTGTCCTTAATGACTTTTGAACCTAGAGGTATAGACATCTTAAAGACGAGTAACCATAACAATTACATATAAAATAAAAAAAAAATCGATAGCTGTGGTAGTGTTGCTTAAATTTAAATAAATACGTGGCTAACAATTTGATACGAATGTATAGTTTTGAGAGAAATCAGAAGATAACCGGTAGTTTAACCTTTCGACGACCAAGCGACAGCCGGCTGTCGCGTTGCTAATGTCTTTCTATTGTGTCTTGAATTACGTGTGTTCGAAGGTAAAAATCTGCCTGCATATTTTTTTTGCAACTTGGCTAAGTACGCAACCGGGTTCAGTACCAGATTAGGTCCAGTTACATAGTGAGCTGAATGACCCCTAACTCTTTTTTTTAAGTGACGTTCAAAGGGTGGTTTCAGTCTAATGTCGGGATAATATTCCAATATCATGCATTTAAGCTTTGATTCGATGTAACTATGATAATTCAATTATTTTTAGTAATTTTAGCCAAGGAAAAATTATGTTGATTTTTTCATTAATAAAATGATGTTAAATTTTATTTGAACTATTTTATTTATTATTTTTTCATGTTTAAATTTTACCCAAGTCTAGCCTGCCCGACCTCTCTTCAGCAGGCTGCACCTCCACCGTAATATTAACCATTTTCAGAGTGCATTAGGGCCTTATCACACTAGCGGTTTGCAAGCGGCTGCGGTACGGGACGGGAGCGAAACGAATGCGTCGCGAACATTCTGCTGCACAGCGAAGACGTCGGGGACGCGTGGCGAATCCGCAACGTTTTCGTCGCGTATTTGTATCAAGTTAACCAAGAAATTACACTGCTATTCACAGCAATCGCCTTGCGCGTCCGCAACGAATTCGCTACGTATGCGCTGCGAGTTTGTTGCGCATCCGTAACGTATTCTTTGCGCGTCCGCTTTGAGAACGCCCGCAATCCGTTAGTATGATAAGGCCCTTACAATTGCCTATAACAGTAAGTACTGTACACAGTACTGTGAACAGTAAGTGACTTTGTACAGTCAGCGTCAGAGAAAAGGAACCCCCCAAGACTTAAAGAATTATCGCCCGAGCGACGGCGCGCGCGCCGCCACTCGGGCGGCCGCTTCACGTGACTCAGACCCCGAGCGGCTCCCTTCCCCGCCACGCCACCTCACCCATCTCTGCCTGCCACCGATCCCACTCAAATAGTATTTGCACCTTTTTAATATTTTTTCGGCTTACAATGAATAACTTACAAAAAGCTGTTGAGGATACGAACCAGCATCACTAGGTGTCAGCCGATTATCTGGACCGTGCCTTATACCACTAGGCTATTGGCACAGTTAGCAAATATAACGAAATTTCTAATATAATTATTTCATTTACCGAACAAGGTTGATAACGCTCTAATCGTCTAGATAATAAGGTGTAAATTTCAACTTCCGTCCGGTTATATCTACCTTACCGTTTTGTTTTACGATTAAATAAAATCAATTCAATCAACTAAAAGATAATTCAAATATCTAAAAGATAAGGTTGAAATTAGCATAGATTTTTGTTTGGTTGAATAGAATGTGCTCGATTCTGATTGTTGCACTACCGTAATTTGACTTCAGAAACTTAACTGCCGTATGAACTGCAAGATATGGTTGAAATTAGAATACTTTTTTGCCATACACAAAACTGTTATTGAGGGTATAATACTTTTCAAATCGTTTCGTTTTCGAGCCGATCTGCTTGTGTGTTATATCTTCGCCGAACTTAATAATTATTTTTCAATTTATTAAGTTTTTGCAAAGTTGATTCTTTTAACCGGTAGAATGGATCGATTAACAACTATTTTGAAGGCTAAAAGTGGGAACAGGAACAAAGCATAAGAAAATAGCACGAGATATGGGCATAACGGTAAGATTTACATTTTACACATTATATTTATTGCTGCAATCATGATGCATAATTACTTACAAGTTGTTTTTTTAATGTTTTTCTAATATTATCATTTTCATTACAGAGAAAAACAGTTCGTCGATGGATACAAAGGTATCAAGCGACGGGTAATGTAAAATGTGATCGCCAAGACCCTCGCCCAATTGCTTACACTAATGAATCGGAGGGACACCGTAATATTGTGGAAGTTTACTAGTGATTAGTGATCGATGGTGGCACCCTTTAAAACTACGCGTTCAAGTGCTTCAATATGGTTTTGGGCATGAAAAGTCGACTTCAGGAAGTGATAGACAATGACGGCCATTCTCTTTGTTATTAATAAACAATTTACTCGGAAGTGTTATTGTGTTACTCAACTGGTAAAATTACATTGGAACGTATAAGCAAGTGTTAATCATTTCGAATATTTGTGGGATCATTATCTAGTAGTTAATCAAAAATACACAACTGTTATTATTATCGATCCAGATACTCTTGTTTACGAATCTAGTTAGTCTTGTAATGTGTTAACGATGCACCATCTGACCTCACATATTTTTCTCATGTTGTGTTAAAAGGGTTATCAAAAATATGATAAAAGAGAAAGATGTATATTGCTATACTGTCATAGTTTAGCATGTTAGTTCTTTCTCTGTAAATCATAGGAAAAATGACTACATTTGATTTTTAATCAGGCTTTTATTTATAATTTAAACAAAAATAACAAAACACACTATTTAAAAATGTCAACTTAACCTACACGTCATCATAATACTGTTTTAGAAATATCTATAAACGAACAGTTTTCTAATGTTAAACGTTCTAAACCTCACCCAGAGTATCTATTTTGTGTTTAGTTAAGTAATATTCTAAGTAAATAACCCCAATTTAGCACAGATAAAAAACTGTATATTCAACCAAGAAGTGGATTCCATGAAGTCCTACATATGTATGTGTAGAAGTATTGTGAGGTGAGAGTGATTGATGTAAATGTCGTTGACAATTTTAATTTTATTATAATTTTGTTATTTATTGTGTTATTTTGTTTAGTTACTGTAATCAGTTGTATAACCGTTTGTAATTAAAATAAATAAATAAATAAATTGTTTATGCAACATGACTAGCTTTTCTTATAAACCCCCTACATACTTTAAAATTTGATTTCATAAATAATAGTTAACGAAAACCATCTTATCACGTAAATGATATCCTAAAAAAAAAGAAAAAAAAATCAAACTAGACTTCCGTGGATTTGAACTCGCAACCATCGCATTGCTCAGCCGCAGTCTTAACCCCTAGACCAACATGACATCTACGTTCTACTGCAAAAAACTTAAATGGTTTGATGTCATTACCAAGGGGGGGACCTTTTCTCTGATGCTGACTGTACGTGAATGCAACTCTGGTTCATAAATGTGGATCACAAATGTGCAGTACCAACTTATTTATGACCGGACTCTACCAAAGCGAAGAGGAAGGGCCTACGCAGACCAGGACGGCATGGCAAGGGATTTGAATTGTTGCTAATGGACGAATGAATGGCAACGGCATGCCACGGACTCCGGCGGCGACTCATTTTAAAACTGAGGCACACCATCACTCGATCAAACGCAACTGAAGACTAAAAGTGTATCGGGCAGCAGGAGTCGCTGAGGCGTGCTTTGTCGTGCCGCGGCACGCCGTGGCATGCCGTGGCAAAGTGCTGGAATACCGCGGTATCTAAGCGGCCAGTGTGCGCTGACTCACGGCAAAATCCCTTGCCATGCCGTCCCGGTCTGCGAAGGCCTGAAAGGAGAGGTCTCGTGCAGCCAATCGGCTTGCATCACACATCCCACCGGGTAACTTAGCACAATATTATATCCTATTATGGTTATTTACTAGACATCTCCGCTTTGGTGGAATCTGGGCCTTAATCCCGTTTGCGGCCTGCGTAATACGTTTCCGTTTTCCTACTGCAAGTCGTCCATTCAACGATCATTCTATCGCTCACTGCTTTCTCCTTTATATAATACTAGCTTTTGCCCGCGGCTTCGCTCGCGTTAGAAAGAGACAAAAAGTAGCCTATGTTACTCTCCATCCCTTTAACTATCTCCACTCAAAAAATCACGTCAATTCATCGCTCCGTTTTGCCGTGAAAGAAAGACAAACAGACAGACATACTTTCCCATTTATAATATTAGTATGGATTTCACACATTCCATCCACCTTTATTCTGAGTTTCTGATGTCGAAATAAAGGAAAATAAAACACAAAAGTTATTATATCAATAATTATTATTACATTGGGTTTTACCTAGTTACACTTCTGAGCACAATATCACTGTCGTGTCCAACACAGCACAACAATCAAATAATCGAAACACTACATGAATACACCCTAATAAATATATTATAACAACATCACAGTTTGTATCAATACGCACGACCGGAGCATGCTTGGCATTTGTACGTTATTTCCTACAGATATGTCAAAGGAACTGTCTAAGAGATCCCTATTAAAAAATCAATAAATAAATTTTAAAACGACAATTTAGATAGTGATAACATATTTGATATAATCCAGGAATTCTATTAAGTTCAGGCCTATTAAATCCGGTCATATACACCTTACAACCAAATGATACATCGGTAACAATTTTAGCAAGGGTAGTTTTAAAACTAAATTTGATATTTGACAGAATTTATTAATTAATTATAAATTAAACAATTTTATTAAATAATTATTGATTTGGTGAAACATAGACAAAGGTGATTGATTAAGAAAGCTTTTTGTAAAGATGAGAAAAGTTTTGCTAAAAAGAAAAGAATCTATAAAATATCACCTATAAGTCATAGATTAAAAAGTCATGAAATTGTAAGTAATTATTTTTTATGTATAAAAAATTATAAAAGTCATGACTAAATCAAGTTGTACGCAGTTTGCGTTCAATTTTACTTGATCGATGTTCAGAATGAAAACTGTAAAAATATTTATTTGGATTAATTGTATGTCATTTGATTAAATTTTAAAATAACTATGTGTTTTGTAATATTAGCTTTTTAAGAACATCGAAGAAGCGTATAATTATATAAAATTATTTTCTACTCTGATTGTACTTACGATACTCTAGCAAAATGCCACCTTTTTACAAACATTCAATCTCACTGAAATTAGGATTAACTCTTACCTATGAATACTAACACTAACGCCTTAATTTCTATTAGTTACAACCGTTACTGTAGTGTTATCCCGACAACTACAATGAGACTGGTATTTTATACATATTTAAATTAATATTATCTATTATACCTATGTATTAACTAAATGCACGTAAAATAGATATACATATTTTAATAAAAAATCTTATATGACTGAAATAAATGTTTAGATATTGATAGACTGTGGGAACAGTTTGTAGTTAAGACAAGAAAATATTAGATAGAAAATGAATGTAATGTGGAAAAAATATCGTACATCGAGCAGCTAAGTGCAGATCAAATGAAAATTAAACTTATTAACAACAACTTAATTAATATAAATTATTAAATGTCATTAGAGTCGTCGGGTACGGTTTACATCTGCTCAGAAATTCGGCCAATCTTATCCTTTTTATCCAAATAACAAACTAACATTGATTCAATAGTATTTTCAATACTTTGTCAACCTTTAATACTCATTATAAAATAAATAATTTTAATATTGCTGCATTAAATAAAATCACTGCACACCTATGATTACCTATTTGATTGCATGGCGCCCCCGCCTGAGAGCGGAGAGTGGTGTCGAGGTAATTAATAACAGCATAACATATTGTACCTACGCGAAATACTTGCACATAGCATATCACACTATCCTACATCTAAAATAAAGCTGTCATACGATTAATATGAGTCAACAAGTCATAATACATCTCTTATAAACTATATGTTAACGTTTGCATGGAAAACGTCCATAAAAAAATTATTTAGTAATATATGCTATTTGTGTACCTAAGAAGAATCGCTGCATTTAAATGCGGGACGGTTCTGCGATGGCACATGTGTTGCAAGAGGTGGTTTTACTTCATGTCGCGTGGGTCTCGTTGTGTGCGCTGGTGGCGTTTAGGGACGTTTCAATGCCGCCTTCGTTGCCGAATGTGATAATGATGCGTTCCAGTGAAGTCCAGGTGCCGACGACGAGTCCTAGTGCTCCGAAGACGACAACGATGGCGTTTTTGATGATCATGCGGATCCTTTCGGAGCGGGACACGTAGTACCAGTAAGTGCAGCTCTGTATGAGCGCCGGGAAGGCCAGCCCGAGCGCCGACAGGCACAGCGCGCCGAACAGCGAGATGAACAGCTCCAAGGCGGGCACGGCCGCGGCGATGCCGACTGCATTAGGAATGTTACAGTTAGTTGTGTCTTCACGACAGGCTTCGTTATGAAATATGAAATGCATTAAACATTTTTGACATTACACTTTTGAACGCTAAAATAAATGCACGTGCTTGACTCCAAGCACTATAATAATTCACTTCAAGTAAGTACCTACAAATAAACAGCAATGAAAACTTCCTCGATTAATTCAACTATATTCTCAACTTCATCCACAAAGACAGATTTAATTTTTAACTTATAAACGAGTATCTGAAATTCTGAACACGTAAGTAATAATTTTCTTGTTTTTTTTTTTTTTTTTTTTCTTGGGACAATTCACACAGGGCCATCTGATCCCAAGCTAAGCAGAGCTTGTGTTATGGTAACCAGACAACTGATATACATACTTATATAATTTTTAAATATATACATATTATAGATAAATCACACCCAGACACAGAACAAACATTCATGCTCATCACACAAATTTTGTCCTGGGTGGGAATTGAACCCACGACCTCCGGCTTAGCAGTCAGGGCTACTAACCACTAGACCAACAGGCCCGTCAATCTCTCATTTTGAAGAGGGCACAGCATTTCTTGTCACAGGCGTACAGGGCTTGTGCGATATCACGTATTTGTGTGCCGTTCAAAGGGTGATTGTCATTAAAAATCAAATTTCAACTAGCAATTTCTCGACATTTTTGAAAATAAGAGATGTTCTCAAAAAGAAAAAGTTGCATGGTACTCACATGTCAAAAGTACAATAACAGTCCTGAGGAGGTATTCCCAGATGAACCTGAACTTGCTGTTGAGCAGTCGGATGCCGATGTACTCGTTCCATAGGATGTCGATGGCTACATAACAGGCGAGACCGTGGGTAATGAAGATCGCGAAAGCTAGCAGGCACTGCACTGAGATGGCGAGGCTGGTGAAAATAGAGTAATTTCATTTAGAGCTGTGTTATGAACCGCGTTAGACAGTTGAAATTTTTGCAGATATGTTTCTGTTGCCGCTATAACAACAAATACAAAATTTTAATAAAATAAATGTTTACTTCCATTATTGATAGGGAACCCTTTTTTATGGATCATCAAATGACTGCTCCCCCTGGGCGGGGCGGGAGGGAGTGTCAGACTTTTACTGACTACTGTTCTGTGACTGTTCCGGGGCCGCGGTTGCAATTAGAACTGTTTCGCAACCCCGGCAGGCATTGTCCCTAGATGGCCCTGTCACGTGCTGACTGCTGTTTAAAATGCGCGTAGAACAAAACTCGCTGTCGACACGGGCCTGGTCCACGTCGTCCCTCTATCACATGGCCTTTTTTTTTAAATCGCCTTCGCCTTATTATGTGGTTAAAGTTTTTGGTGCGAAAAATTAATAGGCATTCAACAATATAGTTTTTTAACTAAAGTTCTGTATTTTAGTGATTATCTACTAACGACAAAATAATAGTGTTCTGACTGTGTATAGAGGTATTTTTCGTTGTTATGGAAGGTTGCGCACGTGTACCTATATCACCAGGTTCGTTACCTATAAGGAATTGGACAATTTTCTTGACGGTTTGTTGTAGTAATTTTAGAGATTAAGTTTTTTTAATGATAAAATATAAAAAAAAGGTAGATAGCACTTGATAGGAGCGATGCCTATGTGCATATAGTAGTATATCTTTATTAAACCACCTCTTTCCTCAAGCCTACATCTTTTTGGAATCTTTCTATCAAACGGTTGTAACACAAATTTCCATTTGGTCCTAAGACTCATACTGGTCAAGGTAAAGGTTACAAATAGCACTTACTCATCAGATTTTGAGGGTAAGTTGAGTGTGATGCTGCCCTTCGAGCCATCTCCGTAGCGCAGGTAGCCGAACAGCCCCATGCCGACGTACAATACGATGATGCTAACCATGGAACAGTTCAACACCCCAAACTTGCCCACGAAGTCCCGAGGTGTCTTCATCTCGTTTTCCAGTGGCAGGATCTGTGCAAAGTAATGGGTGGATGGTTATTTTGGATATTCTAAAATATGTTTAGAACTTTCTCTTTTTTTCTTTCAAGATAAAAGGACTAGAATGGGCCTTTTTTCATTTATTTATTTACAGTTTATGCACAAACGTACAAGACGAACTTAATGCCCTAGGCATTTTTTACCAGTCAACCATCGGTAGTGCAGAGATATGATCAGCAAATTTTTTAATTAAATATGTTTAGACATTCAGCTACGATTATTCAATTCAACTTTCCGTTTAAATGAAAATAATGTTTTAAATACCAATTTCTTTACAAATATATTTATTATTACAAAAAAAAATGCTTACCACACCAATAGCTTCAAGCGCAAAGAGAACGGTACCAAAGAAGAGAGGGAAGTTTGATAGTTTTCCAGCTGGAACCTTGTTGTCCAGAGTAAAAGGTTCTTTGAAGATGTAGTAGCAGATGATGCCGAAGCATATTAGGGTCACCACGTTGGCTAGCGCGGAGAACGGGGCCAGGTACTTCAAGTCCCGCACCCAGTTGATCATCACCAGGGGCAGAAGGACGCAACACATGACTTGGAAAACGGTTACCCTTAAGCCAAAGTGCTCAGTAAGAACGTAGTAAATGTTGTCAGACACGAATACCACGTAGACACAGCAGGTTCCAATCTGGTATATCAGTAAGAAAGCGTTGACGACGTGTCTGGAAAGAAATGTTAAGGTAAGATTTAGGAAACTCGCCAGTTCAGGGACTCAGGGTATGCTGGACTGAATAGGACTTTCTTGAGGTGTGCAAGGTTTGACGTCTGTTTGCTAACGTCGGGAGTTGAAATGAAACACGAAAACTCATAAATTATTAGACCGCCTATGACACTTGGCAGGTTCGCCTGGTTTTACGAAAGAGCCGAATTAGGGGCACGGCTAAATTCAATTTGAACAACACCTAAAAAAATCAAAACGCATCTTACGTTTATATTACGGTTGGTGCGTCCAAACACTACATTTATGAGCGTACTTGGCAGGTAAACGGTTTGCCTGAAGAGGATTAAATAGCGACTTACTTTTACGAAGTCTGAGACGAAAGTCGGAAATAAACTTTACATCATCAATACATAATTTTATATTATTAAACCAGTTATGTTAATGATACCCACTCGATATTGGTGTAAACACGTGAGGAAATTCCTACACGTTTTTTACAGTGTGCCAGTTTATTGTGAGCATTGCACTTGAATTTCAAAATGGATGTTGACTACATTGTTCTGAATTGAATAACATGTTTAACGTTATCATTTTTTAAGTGTTTACTGCTATAACTTAACAGTTAATGAGGTTATATCAACATGATACACGACACATTATAGCACGAGAAAAACAATCATAATATTTATAATTCTTCTGTACGAGTGTTTGTTACCAGCCTTATAAACGACTGGATTGATTTTTATGAAATTTTGTGTGTATATTTCAATGGGTTCTTTTCTTGGGTAGTTACAAAATACAATTAACCCTGTTAGGTCGTGGTGTCGTAATACTACGGATAGTGTAAGCTGCGTGCATCCGTCGTGCACCGTTCTAAATGTTTTCCTCAGCATAAGTGAATAAAAACATGATGTTTTAACAAAGTATATATAATTATATACCTACACACTTTATTTAGTCTTCACAAAATCAGCAGCTAAAAATACTTACGCCGCATAAGGAGCGCATGCTTTGCACCAATCAGGACCTTCAAGCAGAGCTGCTTCTGCCGCCGCAGTGTACGATAACGAAGGCACTTTCCTCCGCTTGCACAGCACATAGCAGGAGTCTATCAGGATATGTATGCAGTAGGTGCACAGCACGCCGATAACTATCGTCCCCACGGAACCAACCACGTAACCAGCGTTGGAGAAGGCTTTCGGCATAGCCAGGATGCCGGTACCCAAACTGCCTTTCATTAGGTGCAGGAAGGTTTCCGTGTTCCTGGAGAAGGAATTGTTTGGTTAAATGTGTTGCTGTTAGTTTAAGGGCAAATATGCTTACTGCCATACTATGGCAGTCGGCACATCACATTCGACGTGACCACCACTGACATTACACAATAAAATCGACTGTTCAGGGTCGATTCTATACCTAATAAAGTTGATCTTATACCTTTAATGACAGCGCTTATTGAGGAAGTAAAGTATTTACTAAATGTACCTATATAATTGTGCTAAAATATTGACTCGTATACATAGTTTAAACATAAATAAATTGTATTATGTCTATATCTGAATGTTACCATCTCGTCTGTCTCTTCTTCACGCCTAAACCACTGAACCGATTTGAATGAAATTTGGTACAGATATAGTTTGGGACCCAAGAAAGGACATAGGATAGTTTTCATCCCGGAAATCCCTCGAGAACGGGAACTATTAATCCACCTACGCGGACGAAGTCGAGGGCAAAAGCTAGTGTATAATAATATACAAAAGCAATATTTTGTATGTGCCGTCATAAATATATTATTAGTCACATACTCATGACTGTACTTCAATAATATGCCAACTTTTCCGTAATAAATATTGGTTTTGGTTATTTTTACTTCTTATCCTTAGATATAAATGGTAAATAAGTAAAATTTTCCCGTTCTGATCTGAATTAGCAACGGTTTTCCTGTTACATTGACACTGACGATTCTCTGCGAAAGTATGTACGGAAGTGTTTGCCGTTTGATTTGCTAGCCCTGAGTGCAAGGCTGAGGACACCATGTAGTGACGTGATTGCGGCGGATTATCCGGTTCATTTCTGGGGATACCGGGATACGAGGGGGTGAGAGCGCAGAATATTTCAGAAATCCATATATTAAGTAGTAAACTGTCTGACTGATTCACTGACTGATTGTTGACATATCAACGCACAGCCCAAACCGCTGGTCCTAAAGAGATGAAACTTTGAGAGTGTGTCCTTTGTAAGGAGTAAGGATCCACCAAGAAAGGAATTTTGGAGATTCGACCCCTAAAGGGGTAAAATTGGGGATGGAGTTCGACATTGACACGGGCGAAGCCACGTCCGAAAGCTAGTGTACAGCAGTGAAGTGCCAATAGGGGTTTGCCTAGGGCGCTCTCGACTTAAAATCCACCTCTGCCACCCTAATTTTACTTTGGCCAAGAGGCAATTGGGTGAAGGGACCATTACAATACAAATTTTAATACAGTATCATCCAGATCAAAAGTTATTGGGCGATCGATCCATTCATCCACTGTAATCCACGGTCATTCACGAATCTGTGGTTAGCAAGCAAATAAATCAGTCTTTCGTGAAAAGAATATACCCTTGGGGTTTCTTGGAACGGGAAAACTAGCTACAACTCTGATTCACCGTCTCCTTGGCAAACGGTGGTTTTATTGTAAGTTTGACTTAGTGTCACTGTCCACGGAGACTAACGTATTCGTCATTATTAAGAGCAGACAGGACAGGTGGGACCATAGGGACAGTCAGTCCCATATTGGGACATTAGATACGCCAATACGCCACTGGGACGTAAGATTAATAATTTCTCTGTTTTTCAGGTAGATGTAAGTACTAACACTAGTTCTAAGTTGTGTGCTATAGTTACTAATCAAGTGGAGTTTGTCAGAAATAAATGGATTTTATTTATTATACGCTTGGTGTATGCAGTCGCCGTGGGTCAAAAATGTAATATGTTCGCCTATACCAAGTCTATTAGTAAAGTTTGCGTGACTCAAAGTTGCTTGCAACCAGTAATTACGGCACATGTTAATGGGGTGGGGGAAAAACTAAAAGTATGATTAGGTGGGCAGCAATAACCTGACATACTTTGAAAATCTAAAGTATTAGTTACTAAGCTTTAAGTGAGGGTACGGTAAAAAATTGTGCCAAATAAACAAAGTTCAATGTCGAGTTTTCTAAATTGAACAATATGTAGTATATAAGTATAGTTAGTGTAGTATACCATAATACTCAATCTATGTGTTAATTTTTAGTATCTTTACATAGTGTTCTATGTATGTACGAGTAATTTATCACTATTAAAACCAGTTATGGTTTCTAGTTTACAATAATCATTAGTGATTATTTATTACTAAACACTGCCAACCATAGGTACCAAGTAGGTACTAAAAGTATATGTTATGAACAACACCTCAGCAATGCTACCTTCATATCTACTAGCTACAGGTATTTACTCAGGTAATGTTATTTAATTGAAAGGGTTCATATTATATAGTACTTTTTGTTTTTTTTTTATAAATTTGAAACTTGGAATAAAAAAAGATTTTTCTTTACAAGCATTTTCATAGCAGCTAAAGCGAACAATAAAATGAACATATATGGACATGTGTATGTAAATAGCCCATCAAGTATTACATATATGTGTACACAGATTAAAATTAAGTATTCATCGTTTGCGGTGTTTTTCCGCACCACAGTGGCAATGTTGTTTGAATGCCAATATGCCTTGATTCTGGATTACTTACCGGTTGCACGCGATTGTACTACGCACGTGAGTTATACTCGTGTCTGTACTAATTATTGAAATTAGGTATCCACGATTTGTTTACCTACATTATGTCATAGATGAATCGGTACTTAAAGCATACAAGGTATAAAAAGCCACTTCGAATAGTCGTTAAAATACTGACCATTAACATATAAGTGGCACTGAGAAAATATAAATTGCTAGTAAACGACTTTTAACTTTAAAATGGAAAATTACTGTTATTCGTCCGCAAAGTTACAAGCGCGTGAGTGCATTCAATTTAGTATTGAGTAAGGACAGGACTAAACTTATTTCTAGATCTTCTGTCCGTTTCTTAATGACGTGACGACATGATTATATAAGCACTTTTCTTTAATTTAGTTTAGTTTGAAAATGTACAAAATGGTTGGACCTTAATTTTTTCCGTAACTACAAACAGGTTGGTAGCCATATCTGTAGCCATTTCCATGTCTGTTAGAGTGGGCTTCCAGTCTTGCTAGATGCAGCAGAAAGCGCATCTTTTTACAAGGAGCAACTTTCTGTCTCCAACAGGGCTTGCTAATTTCAGAGCTGAAATCGTTTTCTGACCAAATTGCCTTCCTCTACAAAGAAAATTGATGCATATTCCATAAATTGAATATGCATCAATTTCTTTTGGATATCTAGTGTTTAGGCCTAGTAATTTTCACCCCTTGTGTACTCTACAATATGTGTACATTGAAAGATTAATTATGCTTACATTGGATAGTGATCGTTGGCTAATGGAGTTAAGTACTATTTTTTAACCCGAGAATGATTTTTATATCCTTCACTTAGCCCAGAAGTTAACTTTAGATCCCGCTACTGTCAGTTGACCTTTACACGTAATTTTAAATTCATATCATTACAATGCCCTTCCAACAGTTAAAAATAAAAGATTAAAGTTCCGTATTTTAGTCTGATTGGTTTGTTATGACGTCAAAGCCAACTAGGTACCCTACGCGTCATGTGATTGCGTTTTACCTCAATTAATTTCTTTGATAGATGCACTGCGCATTTTATTCTTTTATTGGACGGAGAACGGCACAAACAAACTTTAATAGTTACATAATATAAATATGAAACACGAGAACTTACAAAGTAGGCGGTAGGACTTTAGACAATTAGTTGTCAATGCATTGTTATTGAGTAGATAGTTAGTGAAGCTTGGCCTTGTTGATGTGGAAGTACATATAATAAGTCTACATATATACACAAATACATTGTGTGTACTCTTTTGGGTCAGGGTGGGCTAATAAGATTTGACTTTGAGTGGTCTGGTTACCATAGTAAAATTCCTGCTTAGTTTAACATCAGTTTTTTTTTATTCTTAATTTATTTAGGGACAGTTGTCTCCAAAGACATGAGAGCCCCAGCGTTACACAAACTAAACATTATAACAGCAACAAAAAACAAAAAAAGGGGAAGGAGTCATTGACGTGAAATTATATTCTCGACAATACCTATACTTACTTAGCAGCATCGGATGTTGGCTCCGCTAATATACTTAAAAATACGCCTAAATCATATTTTATTTGTAAAATTTCTGCATCAATGCCTCCCTCCCCCTCTGATATTTAACACATTCTACAAGGATGTGTTGCATATATTGTCTTCTCAAGATCAGATGACCGTGAGTGAGTAGTCCCAGGATATTATGGAATATTTTTTAGATCTGGTCTCGGAAAATGTAATGAACTCTCTCAATTTTCCAATTTTCATTCCAGCGTACGTCCATGGTAAAGACTGGCATAATGTTAGCTTTCTGCTAGGTAATTAATTATTACAATTGGAACCCAGTTTACTGTTGCAGGGCTCATTGATAAAAAATTCAATCATTCAATCAATAAATCAGTTTGGCCTATTCGTAGGTTATGTAGTGAAACCTTTAGTCATTGTAACTAATTAAAATAGAGGTATTCAGATGTCTGTCTGAGGTCTGAGGGATAACGCAGGTAATCATATTATTTTAGAAGAATTTAAATCAGATTTAGAAGAATGATATTTCTTCCCACGTTGATGTCATAGCGGAAATATCATTTGATTGAGTTATTATTATCAACAAATAATCAGTTTATCTAGGACATCAGCGTCAGCGTAATGGAAAAACATTTTGAGGAAAACTGAGGTTCTGGATAGTAGGAAATAAACAAATCAATTTATTGAGTTTTGAATTGTCTGTGATCTTTCTAACAAACTCCACTGTTAATTTTTAAACTTTCGAACACATGTGATTCGAGAAACAATTGAAAGACAATAGCAGCGCGACAGCCGACTGTCGCTTGGTCGTCGAAAGGTTAAATAATAATTTGGCACTTACATTATATATCTACAAATAGAAAATTACTAGCTTTTGCCCGCGGCTTCGCTCGCGTAAGAAAGAGACAAAAAGTAGCGATGTTACTCTCCATCCCTTCAACTATGTCCACTCAAAAAATCACGTCAATTCATCGCTCCGTTTTAAATAAATAAAATAATAATAAATTCTTTATTTCAGACTTTTACATCCATACACATACATAAGCATAACACAAACGTAAAATTTAATTTCTGACATAATTATAAGGGCTCTTTAACAATTTAGCCCAGAAGAATTGCATCCTACACATATAATTATCATCAATAGATTTCAGAATCAAGAAGAGAGAAGTTTTGCCGTGAAAGAAAGACAAACAGACAGACGGACACACTTTCCCATTTATAATATTAGTATGGAAGTATGGATGTAAAATCCAAAATCTTCGGAAGGCAAAAGTAAATGTTTTATTCAAGTGAAATTGTCGGTCATTACCTATAGTTTTGACAACTTGTGATACCTACTGAAATATTCACAAACAAATACTGTTGGCACGAGCTGTCAGTGGTTGATAGCTGCAATCACAATCAATAATACAGGCGAGGTTCTACCACAGAACAAGAACGTTCTAACTTCATGAATTTAAAACTACTGCCAATGTAGTCAGTAAACAGTTAACCGATAATGTATTTTTTTTTAAACCTGTGTTGTTTACTTACAAAGATAAAAGGAAATTGTAATTAAAAAATAACCTAAGGCTGGTTTTATAACTTCATACTCTATTTATTAATTGTGGGTGTCCAAAAATGGAACATTAAGAAATTGAAAAAGTTTCATATATTCATAGTAAATTTATTTTGTTATCATAAAGAATAAAGAAATATTAACATCGATTAATGTAAAAATATAATAAAACTGATCTCAGTGTTGTAATACGTAATTTTTAATCTGACCATCCATACTAATATTATAAATGGGAAAGTGTGTCTGTCTGTCTGTCTGTCTGTATGTTTGTCTTTCTTTCACGGCAAAACGGAGCGACGAATTGACGTGATAGTTGAAGGGATGGAGAGTAACATAGGCTAGCAGAACAGCTAATGTTAACCTCAAACTGTTACTGGGTCACCAAGATACAGGCTGTGCCTAGTTTGGGACCCGCTGCTATTTGCGACTAACAATATTTTTCAACACACTTGCTCGTAAAGTGGGTCTTATTACCTTGCATTTAGACCCGTTATTGAGTATATTACGCACGCGTGCGTTTCACTTTACATTATCGCACGCGTGTGGTAATCTTAACACGACCAATTCTAATTTATTCAAGATTTCAAAGTAAAAGTATGTCCAGTACGCATTCTTAAATTTGTCGCTTAATTCACATTTTTTTTTAAAACGTTTCGTTGCTACGCAACAACTTTTTTTTTTAACACGACTCTATGACACTGCCAAACAGCCTATTACTTACTGGTTACCTAAATATTAAAATAACAAAGGAATTTAAATAAAACAATAATAAATAACTAAAACCAATTGTTAAAAATTCACCCAAACCCGATTTTTTAAAGCTAAAATACATTTAGTTTTGAATTTTGTCTGTAGATAGATTTTAGTATACTTATTATCTGTGGTCATGCACGGGTATTGGCAGAGCGCGAAAAAAAAAGTTACGCCTTGCGCGGCATTCTACATTTTTATTGTTTATCTTATTGCTGATATTCCAAATTGATTATATAAGTATTTAAATATGTCGAGTAAAGAAGAAACTGTATTTTTAACTCCGCCGGAAAATAATTATGGAGGCGTAAACGCGAGTAGTAATTTGTTGCCGCCAAAGTCAAAGGATGCGTACGATAGTTTCATGCAGTGAAAAAGCGCAGTCATTTTCAGAAAATGTGTTTATTTTACTCACAAGTGTGTTGAAAAACGTCGTATGATACTCGCGCGCTATTGTCATTACGTACTCGGCTTTCTTGTTGCGCTCGCCTGCGGCTCGCGCACAAATATCGCCTCGTATGTAATGACCAACACAGCGCTCTTGTATCATAATGTACTAGTACAATAATGTCAAAAGTTTTATGTGTCACAATTTATCTTTGTGCTTGCTAAATAAATGAAATTGAATTGAATTGTACTTTTTGTCTCTTTTTAACGCGAGCGGAGCCGCGGGCAAAAGCTAGTATTTAATAAAAATAAGAATTGTTAAATGTCTGAAGCGTTTGAACTTTATGTAACATCTATTATACACAGACGCTATGAACTGAAATGAATGTAATAATAAAAGGTATCACAAGTCACTGATGGAACTACAAATCGGGGTACCTTGACACGAATGGTGCCACAATTCTGTGTAGGCCTTCCCCTTTGCTCTATTATCAACCTTAAAGCTTGACCGCATTCTTTGAGATATAATCATAAACTTACGTGGTAGGATGGTCCACAACTCTGTTGTCATAGGGCTCATATTCCTCCACCTCAGGAATGTCTTTCTCCTTCATGTTGACTAGGAAGATGCTCTTGTCTCCCGGCCGCTTCTTGTCATCCTTTACCGGTGATAGGCTGCAGCAGAACAGAACAATTTGTTTTTAACATGTTATAGAGAACGTATCCTAAGGAACGGTCATGGGTGGTGGACTGTGAGCAAAAATACACAACTTTTAACTCAAGAACAGCGAAATGACTGCGTACAAAAGCCTGAGGGGTAGTCAACACGGAATTAGGTAACGGAAAGGTCAAAGGGCCATAAGTGTGTCTTAAAATAGACTGAAGGGTGTTAACACAATACACAGTAGACTTATATAAGTCGGACAATAAAGAAAATTCGAAAATTAAGAAATTTTTGTAAGAAAACATTTTTGAAACAGTGTTTGTAGATTTTACAACTGCAGTTTTCACTGTGGTCACTCACATACAACACTCGCAAAAGGCCACTAGTTAAAAACTTAAAAAGAAAAACGTTGATAATATACCTACCGTTATATAAAATAAACTTTTCAAATAAATGGTAAAACTAAAGGTTATGTGCACGTACCCCTCCATCGCCCCTTCAGTTTGGCATTGCTAGGAAACGGTGTTTCTGTCTATTGATTAACAATAACACTTTTATTAAAAAGACCATGAAACTAAAACCGTACTGGATACTACTTTAATAAAGGGTTAATACCCAAGTAACTTGTTTTAGAAATAATGGGTTTGGATGCGACCTAACCCACATTCTACTCGGGCAGTTCAGCTTGTAATGAAATAGAAACACAAATAACAAATCTAGTATTGATCATGTTAGTTAACCATAAGGCTAGCTGGTAAAACTAGTGTACATATAAAAGATTTGCATTGCCATAATGCAGTATGGTCGATTGATAATCCTTTTCAAGAAGTTTTAAGTAAAGTTTATTCACCCAATGGTTTGTTTACACATTTTTTTTCATAGTGGTTGTTCGGTAATGTAGGTCACTGGTTTAGGTCATAGGGCTATGGTCGATTGTACTAGGAGCTCGGAAGTAGGTTCTAGATTGTTTAACCTCTTAACTGCCGGAACGTAGATCTACGACACAAAAATTGTTACCATAAACTGCCGGAACGCAGATCTACGGCGCAATTCTAGTATTTAAAAATTGTCTTTATTATCACTTAAAATAAGTAAACTAATCCTCTAAACTAATATATGAATGAAAATATGAACAGAAGAATCAAATACAAACGGTTACTGCCTTCATGAACGAATGAAAGGTCATTTTAAAATTATTTTTCTAACGTGTCGGTACGTGTACGTGACTTTCTCTAAGAAAAGTGATTTTTGTGTGAAAAAGTAACAGAAGCTACGTAATTATTTGTGTAGTAATGTTTTTAGGGCCTAAGTTATCATAATTATTTGTCTATCATAAACAGTCACAAGAATTACAAACTTTCGTCGTTTTCAAAGTAAAAAACTGATAAAAAGGGCGCGCGGCGCGCGTTCCGCTCAGTTCGCGGCAGTTGAGCGAGTTACTACGTGAGCGATGCGCGGCAGTCGAGAGGTTAAAGCTCGGATTTAAGGGTGATGTCAAAATTTATGTAGACAAGCCAAATGGTACATGATAGATCAGATCAGATTCTGTAATCGATTTCAGATAGGGAATTGGATTTCTTAGAGTGATCCATTTTAGGGTTTTTATATGAGACTTATATTATAGTTTTGGTGCAACAATCCAAGGCGAGTTGCGACCCCGTACATAAGGTATAAACGAAGCGGACGAACGACCCAGTATAAAAATAACAATAATATGATCGATTTTTTAATGGAAATTCTCAGTTTAGCAACTAATGCTTGCAGGCATTAATTATCTATGAATCACTATTTGTGCTTGTCGTTGAAAATAAAACTAATATCGTATGGAATAAAGTCGTGCTTCCACGGTGGAAATCAACATGAACTAATTTTCTTTTAGGCCTCCAATTCAACAATTTTTTAACCAGTCAAGCTGTTCATACCGAAACGGGAGCGAAATAGATACTTTATAATGAAGTACCATCATCGTATTGTTATTGTCACAATGGTCAATTAAATGGCTGACGTCAAAACCTTGCCAATCTATGCAGTTCCCGACTACAATAAAATTGTTGATTTCTTTTAACGTACAATCATTTGACCGATAGGGTCAAGGTGGTGAAGTGCATAGCAGTCAGGAATATTCAAGCATCGCCTCTCGATACATGAGTGTATTTGGAACTGTTAAAGGGGTCATGCATTAAGAGGAAGCCTAGGATGAGTGGTTTTTCTGCCCAGACGGGAGGTATTCATGAGGATTTCTCCGAGAAAAACAGCCACAAAAAAAACAAGGTAAAAATTAACTCTAACTATAAAGTAAAGGTACTTGATTTGTTGTCAAGATTTTTTCTCAGAAACTCGACCATTTCAGAGGACAGGATAAATAAATGAATACGTACTTATATTGGTACTGATTCACTGGTAAAAGCAAGGTCGTTTTTGTAGAACCTTGTTGTTTTTGGGCATAGGTATGTTTTGCGGTTTCCGGATGTGAAAGGCCAGCAGAATCTTTCTGTAGGTGTCAGTATTCACCAGAAATGCCAGGTTATTTATCTTAATGTTGTCTCACACTAGGAATCTTTCGTCTATCGTGTGTGCGTTTACAAACATACTTACATACACAAACAATCAAACTCGAAGAAACTATCTGAAGGCCATCTTATTTCGTGCGGCAGTTGAACCCGTCATTCGCAGCACTATAATAACCACTAGCCAGTCGGCCAGACACTGCTCTAATCTTCATCGTTATCAAATTTCTCGAACGCCAAAAAACTTCGCCTTTCTCCCTACACTATTCTCAACTACAACCCTTGAATGCCAGAACAAACACCCGGTTTATTTTGGCATCGCAGTTTGACTTGCAGTCCACCAGAGTTATTTGGTTATAGGTTTTACCTTTGGGGTAGGAAATCGTCCGGTTCGAAGGAAGGGTTGATCATAGGCCCGCTTTGCCGCCGAGACCATTCTTCTACCTCCTGAAAACAACAGATAAATAGGTTTAGTAAACTAGTTATCTAAATAAGTAATAAATTCGCAGTGAAGTAATGCATGTTTCTAGCCAATACGCAACAGATTCTAATTTATTTTGCATTTATACTAGCCAACTACAATACTAATCTGGTAGGTCTACAGGCTTTATTAGGCTATTTGTGGCCGGAGCTTTTTTTAATTGTGTCTAAGGCTTAGTCCCGTGGTTCCTCTGGGGTTTAATTCATCATTATCTTAACTTTAGCCTCAAGACGTCATCCCTTGCACCTCTACCACAACAAACGGTCAAAAGCGAAAAATTGCGAAGCTGGGACACGCATAGGGCCACGTGAGCAAAGCCGTTACCAAAAAAAACTAATTCATTGCCTAATGACATGATATGTTTTATTGTATCATTGATTTTACGGCGGACGAAATTACGGCAGCATAAAATATATTTTTTAAATTAATTGGTTTCTTGTTGCCTAGTGATAAAAAATTGAGATAAAAAAGGCTAGCTGGTGTTGTTCTCATATTTTAGAGTTCCATACAAAAATGCCACATGAGAAACCTTTATAGTTTCGCCATGTCTGTCCGCCCTTCTTCGGCCTACCGTCAATAAAATTTTGTATGGATATGTGTATTTACAACGCCAAAAAAATCATAAAATAAAACCGCAATAATATTTTTTTTTATCTCGCGTCTACCCCATAGCTAAACAGCTAGTTCGAAAAAAATTAAAGAAAGCATGATGGCAGTGCCAACAGCAGGGCCTGTTAGGAACTTTAAAGAAAAACTAAAACGGCTTAGACAGATTTATTCAGGAGTTAAAAGGGCCTGACTTGTATATTATTGAATGTCAAATCTCGACATAATGGGATAATATGAAACCGGAGTTATGCGATAACACGAAAATGGCATTGTAATGAAATGGTTCAATTAATACGAAACCCTATTCTATGCATGGTCTGACACGCACTTGGCCAATTTATTTATGTAATAACTAACACTGTCAATCTGATCAATCTATATCACGTCAGATTTTTTTCCTGTTCTATATTGACGGGCCAGTTGGTCTAGTGGTTAGTGACCCTGACTGCTAAACCGGAGGTCATGGGTTCGATTCTCACCCAGGACAAACTTTGTGTGATGAGCATGATAGTTTGTTCTGTGTCTGGGTGCAATTTATCTATAATATGTATGTATTTATAAAGTATATAAGTATACATATCAGTTGTCTGGTTACCATAACACAAGCTCTGCTTAGCTTGGGATCAGATGACCGTGTGTGAGTTGTCCTAAGATATTTATTTATTTATATTTATTTATATACGTAATAATGACCGCGGTGAAATTAAAAACTAATGTTTTTTATTCGGGTTAAAGAGACGACCAAATATTTTTAAGTGTTGTCCTAGAAGATTTATAAGCAGAATTTACGTTTATAAGCTGTAGCCAGGATGATTGATACTCTTTCACGCAAAAACAACTGAACGGATTTTGATAAAACTTCACAGTAATATCCATACTAATATTATAAATGGGATGTGTCTGTCTGTCTGTATGTTTGTCTTTCTTTCACGGCAAAACGGAGCGACGAATTGACGTGATTTTTTAAGTGGAGATAGTCGAAGGGATGGAGAGTAACATAGGCTACTTTTTGTCTCTTTCTAACGCGAGCGAAGCCGCGGGCAGAAGCTAGTAGTTTATACATCAAAATAAAACAAAAGCTACACACTACCCACGGGAGGAGAGCTATATAACTAAAAACCTAACGTAACGCGGGGGAAACCGCGGGGGACAGCTAGTAGGCTATGTACACAGAACTGAGGCCAACCAAATCCGTGATGAATATATCATTAGGAATCGAGATTGGCTCAGAATTTGTTTATTATCATAAGAGCGGCGCCCACGCAACCGTTCTTCGGAGTATCAGACTCTCGGCTTATGATCTATTATTGTACTAGCTGTATTTTCGACCAAATCACGTGTTACTGGTGCAATATTTGTTAATTATCATACCGCAAGAATGACCAAGAATATAATGTTTTCTTGGAAATTAATGATTAAGTGGTAAGATTTTGTAGTACTAAGTAGGTATACATGGCTATACAAAATAAAATTCGACGACCTGCGACAGCCGGCTGTCGCGCTGGTACTGTCTTTCTATTGTGTCTCGAATCACGTGTGTTCGAAGGTTTAAATAGTAGTATGAAGATTTTGATTTTCTATGAAAAATTTCAGATGACTGGTACATGTCATGGGAAAATTTTTAAGATTGTGAGAATGACTTATACTGATAATATGTACCGTGATCTTATGCCAAGAAAAAAAATACATGTGATTGGCTGACAACATGAATAAAATATTGAACTAACTATATAAGTATTTAAAATTCTTGCCTATTCGTCATATTTTTATCTCGATGACTTTATTGAGCCGGGATTGCGGAATGTTTATAATAGTTACCGTGACCCTGGAACATAAAGGGCAATCGAAGGAACATGAGTGGGTTTTAGTCAGTAAAAATCTGACACGCCCTCCCGCCGCACCCAGGACGGGAGCAGTCATTTGATGATATCCCACTCACCAAAAAAAAAATGACTTTATTGATTTTTGAGTTTGACACAAATAATTTAATGAAATACCTATCACAGCTCTTATTCCATTCGCTTAAACTATATTTAATTACAAGTATTAAAAATGAAAAACCCAAATACATTTAATATAGGCCATTAAATATTATCTTTTTTTTATATAAATAAGAATATCTAATTTTGAAGAAAAGTAAGTAAGGTTATTTATCAAAGCCTTGGATACAATAAGAATCAAATTTTATTATATTTGGTAAACATTTCATGACATAGGTAATTAGACATAAGTTATTAAGGAATAGGTGAGACGACGAAAAAAAACAAAGACATTAAATTATACTACTTTAATCTCTTTGAAAAGAAAGGAATTAGTCCGTCAGTTAGATTATTAAAAAATTTGTTTCCCGTATTTTTGGCCGATCTACAAGACGGACTAAACAGAATGCCATTCCATTTTATTCTAACACCTGAAAAAATATTTTATCGTTATTTAAAAAGTATGCGATTTAACCTAACCTATAATAATAATATGAGGTAAGTAATGCTGTTAGAATTTGTTACGAGTGGAAAAAACTACAATTGTCATAAGCGTGGTCATAAGTATTAAAACTCATTGTTCCGTTCCTTATGTAAGAAGATACATTGGTATGTCTATTCTGTTTTTTTAACGTTCATTACCATTTTTTTTATTGAACTTTATAAGTAATAGTTTTTTTGAAATCGAAACAATAGTTTTTGATAATCCCAGTAACGTTCCTAAAAAATACTAAAGCTAACAGATCGCCAAGTCACATTAACTAGAAGATTCCACACGTAGCTACCCGTCCAAAACTTATTATGAAGAAATGTATTGCAACAATATTGTCAACTAGACACACTGTAGAAATATTTCCTGGCAACAGTCGTTGAATAATAATCATGGTTTAGGTTTGAAGCACACTGAAAGACCTGCCTCGGAAGCAAGAGGAGAGCTGTGTCAGTTTCAAAGTATTTTAAACTTTAGCCTTATTAAAATAATGCTCAGTATCGTTTGAACGACTAGAAGGGTGGAGCAACTCGCTACAGCTTGGGGCGACGCGGGTAGTCGCGCGACCTGTTACAGCCGCACAAGCGATAATATGCATTGTATCAATAGCACTAAAGTTTTAATTGCTTTGGAAGTTCAATTTGTTGTTTCAGTGTGTTCCGATCTTAGTAATCCGTCAACGACAGCTTGTCATGCCTATTTACAAACAAACAAGTTTGAGTAGTGACAGTTTTTGGACGCCGCCCAGTTGTACGGCTGTTCAGTCTGTTTAGAAGTGGGAATGACGTGAGGAGTTTCCGATAGTAATTAGACTTATAACATAGTTCTGAAAAAAATTACAAAACATCTGTTTCCAAAGTAAAAAGATAATGATTTAGCGTTGTTTTTTATGAATCTTATTACTTAATCATATGTTTTGGATGCATGACTGCATGATACGGCAGAAGTCATTATGCATCCGTTTTCTTTAGATAAGACTGCCCCTAAGCTTGGATTTAACAGGAACAACTAAACACGGAGCCATTCAATCTGTTTTCAGCCGCTATCGTTCAGTAATTGCGCCAACCCTGCCACTATAAGATCTTGGTAAAAAAAATATCCTGGGACAAGGACAACTCACACACAGCCATCTGATCCTAAACTAAGCAAAGCTTGTACTTTGGCATTCAGGCAACTGATACAGGTGGTTATTTAATTTATAAATACATACATACTATAGATAAATAACACCCTGACGAAGTAACTATTTAGTAATCTGTTCGCTGACGTAGAACAACCGATCTTGCCCATCGCACAAAGTTTGTTCTGGTTGGGAATCGAACACATGACCTCAGGCACAGCAAATATGTCACTAACCACTAGACCAACAGGCTCGTCAAAAAACTTAAGTAACATGTATACCTATTGATTTACCTTATTGTTTATAATAATATCGTAGGAAAGTATTTTAAAGAATCGATGAATATTGATTATAAGTTGATCAGTCACCATTCATTAAATAACATTATCATTATCGAAAGTGAAGCCATGAGCATAACTAGTATTATCTATCAATTACTACAAAAAGTCTAAAAAGGTTCACTCGATAATTTTAAAAATAATATTTTTCTATTGCTAAGGCTGCCTTCACATTAACGTTTGTCATTTGTGAGTCATGACTGTATTACATTGTTTTAGTTCATTTTAATAAAGAAAACGGAAAGCTTATCTTTTTCAAAAGTTTACAAATTCGGAAAAACATCAGTATTACCGCATTAAATAATATATGGACGTTAAAAAAAGTGTGAAAAATAAATTCGTTGATTCTCGTGCTTGACTTATAATTATAAATTAAGCGACACATTTTTTTTTGTTATATTATTACTTTTTAAATGTTTACCAATGTAAATAAGATAAATACTTTTTCTCTTAACTAAACAATTAACTTCATTCAACTTGACAAGTCCAAAAACAAATGAACACCAATATTCATTATCAGCACTTAACAATAACAGTTAAAAAGAGACAAGTTGAGAGCACTTTGTTATTATTTGGACACAATACGATACCGCTAACCAACCTACATTATTCTCTAAGCAAATGTTAATGACATATATATGCAGATATTTCACAAAATACCAACCACTGTTCAATGGACGCGTCAATGGCCGTAGCACCAATGGTCACGAACGTTTTTAAATTAGTTATTATTCATGCTTTAATGTATTAAAAGTCAATACAGCTGAGTGTTTATGTCCAAGAACTAATGTCTAAGAGGTGAAGAGGTAAAATTGTTGGTTCGTTTGTAAGAAGGATATTCTAATTACTTTCACTGTGTGTGTGTGGGCAAAGCAGATAAGTATCCAGGGCCGTCATATACAATTGAGGTTTTCTTGAATACCAATGAATGTATTCAAATGAAATTTACCCTAATTGAAGAACTAGTCATTTTCTACTATAGTTTATTTTTGTATTAGAAAATATCCGTGGGTATTTGAGAAAACTTAAACTGTATCTGACAGCCCTGGATACTTATCTGCTTTGCCCATCGTACCTTGCCTTTTCTCGATTATTTTAGAGTCGGTCCAGTGTAACCAGATTCAGCTGAAAGTGCCTTACATGGAGCAACCGCGTAACATCCTAACGAGATACGTCTTGAGTCTGTCTAACAGATTTTCTCACTTTAATATAAAATACAGGTGCTGACTCTCTAGTTCACAAACTTAACTAAAATTAAGTTAAATACACCTTTCTCTTTACATTTTATAAAGAAAAGGACAGAAGATACATATTCTTTTAGTCCTGTCAAATTAGACAGCGCCAGAAGAAAATTGGCGTATTTTTAGTCGCCATGTTTTTAATCGCGTCTAAATTAACTATGGAGTGTCTTAATTTGACAGGACATAACTAAAATTTTGACTTCTGTCCTTTTCTTAATTAAATGGAAAGAGAAAAATGCACTTAACTTAAATTTAGGTTAGTTTGTGAATAAGAGAATCGGCGCCATTGCCTAACAAACTGTAAATAAAGGGCAACACAAAAAGTTTTTGGTCTGTTTGACAGACTTTCTGACTTCTGTTCTGACTACCTGACTCTCAAGAAAGAAATTCCGCTTAACGGATTTATGTGCCTTCTGAGACAGAGGTGTGAACTGCTACAAATAATCGCGCTTCAGATTTCTTCTGAGAATTTAGCAAGGGAAATACACCCAGGACCCAGCGCATAGCAGTATTCATAGCCCTGATACTAAAACGGTGCAGTCGGCTTCAAAATTCAGATAATTATAAAGGATATTAGACATAATTGTAAAAGCTTTAATTAATTGCGTGTTTTGATTATAACTATTGGGTACAACATTGAAGTAAATCTATACTATCTATACTAATATTATAAAGAGGTAAAATTTGTAAGTTTGTAGGTTTGTAAGTTTGTATGTAGGGGGTAATCTCTGGAACTACTGGTCCGATTTGAAAAATTATTTCAGTGTTAGATAGCCCATTTATCGAGGAATGCTATAGGCCATATGCCATCACGCTAGGACCCACGGGAGCGGAGCAGTAACGAAAAATGCGGGTGAAACCGCAGGGGACAGCTAGTACAATATAAATGCCTTTAATAAAATATATATGATTTTATTTATAAAACGCTTTAGGTTATAATAAAAAAACAAGTTTAAATCAACTGTTGTTGCTGTTTGTACATAAGCTGGGTTATATCAATGACTAGCCAATAAGTCAACTCATGAGTACAAGTACTTCTGAGAATTTTCTCAGGGACACGCGTGTCTACTCAAATATTTTTATACCTAACCGCAGGGAAATCAAATAACGTTCAATTAACATGTTTAAAAATAATTTGGGGAGAATCCACTTGTTATCAAAGTATTGAATATACAAATATGTGGGCCCTATCGTTGTTAAACAACCTTCGTGAGAAAAACACTTCAGTTTCAGGAATTTACACGTTTAGCTGAAAAAATCGTGACTTCTTTATCAACGCGTATTTTGTGTGTGCTGTGCAAATGCGTAGAGTCTAATTTTTTTATAGGATTCTATTTGCGTAAATTGAATCCTATAAAAAAATTAGACGCCAAACAATAGCATCACCCTTTATCTTAGCAATAATTAGCGTTAATTATTGCTAAGATAAAAGGTGATGCTATTATTTTATTGGTTGTTTTTGTAAAGGCTGCGACACAAAAAAAAACATTTCTTTCATCAACTGCGATTTGATTATTACGTTTAATATGCTAAAAATATTTGCGCATTTACCTACAAGTCTATTTTTGGGTAATTATGATTAAGTTGTTTTTCCTATAATATGAGTGGAAAAAAGCTTTATTAAAAAAAAAAAATAACCGACTTCAAAAACTAAAAGCTCAAAAATAACTATTTCGGAAGTCGGTGGCAACACAAATCGACCGGCAGAAGAGAAGCCACCGACTTCCGAAATAGTTATTTTTGAGCTTTTAGTTTTTGAAGTCGGTTATCTTTTTTTTAAAAAAGCTTTTTATTTTTTACTTTTTAGTTAGAGTCTCAGTGTCTGACTACGTTTTAGGGTAGCTCTCAAAATAAACTTATAATCTTTCAAAATGAAAACAAAACTCCAAGAAAGCAAAACGCGATCTATGCGGTAACGTCACGGGATATCCATTAGTGTTATATACTAAAACCTTCCCCAGAATGTAATAAACACTTTGCTGAAAACCGCATCAAAATCGGTTCAGCCAAACGCGAGATAATCACGGACAAACATACATACATACATACATACAGGTCGAACAGAGAACCTACTTTTTTTGAAGTCGGTTAAAAAATTCAAATACCTTAACAAATTAATTTGGTTTGAATTTGAAATAAATCTTTTTGTGTATGATAGTCAGAATTGTGAAGCATAACTTAAGTCAAATATGACTGACGGGAAAGTAGCAGAATCAGAAAGATACGGGTGATATCGGTGGCATTGGTTAGTAGTATAGTAGACAAATAAGTAAATAAATGTCTTGGGGCAATGTACACACGGCCATCTAATCATAAGCTAGTTTAATGGAATGGAATTCCCTGCCGCGGCGTCTGTGTTTCCAAATTCATATAACCCGGAAGTATTTAAAAAACGAGTGCATAGGCATCTATTGGGTAAGCTCGCTCCATCGTAGGCTCAGTCTATGCCCTCGGGCTAGTCTGGGACCAAGAGCAAGCCCAAAATAAAAAAAAAGTTTTTTCTGGGTGGGAATTGAACCTACCTCCAGCTTAGCAATTAAGGTCATTAACCCTAGACCAACAGATCCATCTAAAGAATACAAAGAGCAGTTGTATGATAACGCCGGGTCGACATTTCTATGTGGCAGAGCCTTTACTGTGAGGTATGGTTGAGTTGCGGAATGTTTATAATAGTTACCGTGACCCTGGAACATAAAGGGCAATCGAAGGAACATGAGTGGGTTTTAGTCAGTAAGAGTCTGACACGCCCTCCCGCCGCACCCAGGATGGGAGCAGTCATTGGATGATTTCCCACTCACCAAAAAAAAAGGTATGGTTTCATAAATTTTCCACAACGTCACTTAAATCAGTAGTAAAAACTACCTATTTCGAAATAACTTCATTAACTTAAATGTGTTAAGTGATTTGTCTAATGGGTTTAGCAATCCATAGCCTAATACATGAATTGAATTAGAAAAACCTTATTTTACCGTCAACCTAATTCATACACTATCAATCCGGCGGGGTTATTACCTATGAAACAGCAATGAGCAATATTTGCGCAGTGATCGCGCGATCACCGCGCGATCGTCAAAAAAAACCGTATTATGTATGAAGCGATTGCTAATCGCTCGCTGATTGTTCTAATGCACTTATTGCTACGATGACGATAAAGTAGCAATCGCTGGAACTAATTAAATATCACCTTTAACAAAAAAAAACTTAACTTTGCTCTTAAAAACCATACTAAATACGAAACCACCAAACGAAAAATGCATATTTTAGTTAACTGATTGCTCCACAGAGGCAGCACTATCGCTAGATTGCTATTTGACGTGACGTATTTTGAATTGACGTTTGAGCAGCAAAATTTTGCTAAATTATCGCGATCGCTCGGCTATTGCAAGATACGTCATCCCAGTGCGGGTCGCAATCATTGATTTTGATCGCGGATTGTATGATCGGATTGATAGCTACATACCTATAGAATGTGCGGTCGTAGGACAGATCGCACATAGTGAAGGGCACCGCAGAGAGTGGTGGTAGTATGTATAATACTAGCTGTTCCTCGCGGTTTCACCCGCGTTACGTTGGGTTTTTGATTACTGCCTTGCTCCCGTGGGACATAGCGTGATATTATGTAGCCTATATTACTCAAGGATAATGTAGCTTTCGAATGGTGAAAGAATTTTTAAAATCAGTCCAGTAGTTTTTGAGCCTATTCATTACAATCAAACAAACAAACATACAAAGTTTTCCTCTTTATAATATTACTGTAGATAGTATTAATACCAAGCGAATCTCGTACCCCTGAAAGTAACAGGAGTAACGGTGGTTTCTTTCCCGATATAAGTCCGACATAACCTACAGGTTTTCGGATTAGTCCCATAAATATTTCCCCATAAAAAAAATCCTCAGAATAAATTATCTCCCAAACCCTTTTTCAACTAATTTATTTGAGTCGGCGATAATCTAATTTTAAATGGAGTCTTTAAAAGTAATTAAGATAATATTATTTTCATCTTTAAGTTATTATTATAATGTAATAACATATTATTGCAAAGTTGTACTAAGATCATTATCCTTTTACGGAACTTTTTTAAATCGTCAAGTGCGGTCGTTGACCTCAAATTATTTTGTTGTTTCGTTCATAATCACGTGTATTAAATGCACTTTTGAAGTTCGAATGAAGGATTACAACAACTTTTTGTTAGGCCATATTATATATATAGCGCCTCAAAAAATGTATGGTTACACAGGCTTTATTCATGGCATAACTTTACACAGTGATTATTAGTAAAGGCAGTATTATACAGTACTAGGTATATAATTATAAAGCTGAAAAGTTTGTTTGTTTGAATGCATTAAATTCTGTAACGAATAGGAAAAAAAACCTTTTGTCGCTGAACAGCCCTTACCATGAAAATAATACTGTTTAATATCACACTTTGAGACTCACGAGCAGTGCCGTAACTAGGCCGGTGCTAGTAGTGTCCAGGCACAGGGCGCAGACCCTGGAGGGGCGCAGAAATGACCAGACTAGTAGCTTTTCAGGGGCGTAGTTTTGAAAGATCGCACCGGGTGCATAAAAGGCTAGTTACGGCACTGCTCACGAGACCACCAAAGACATAATACGAACCAAACCGCAGGCTTTAGTTAGTTTAGTATAATAAGTTTAATATGGCTATGTGTGTTGAGCAATAAGAATCTGGTTTTAGAAGTTAACCTCGGCACTAATAAATAGGTACATATTGTACTTAAATTGCACTTTATTGCAAGACAAGATGTCCTAGGAAACGATTTAAGCTCCATAGAAGTCAGGCCACGTATTACAAACTAGCTCTTCCTCGCGGTTTCACCCGCGTTACGTTAGGTTTTTGGTTACTGCTTCGCTCCCGTGGGACATAGCGTGATATTATTTATTTATTTAAAACTTTATGCACATGTAAAAAAACAATGCACAACAGCGGACTTAATGCCTTGGGTATTATCTACCAGTCTACCTTAGGGTGATGCAGAGACAAAACATGGCAGGTGCAAAGATATAAAATTAAATACTTATTATATAGCCTATGTTACTCGTTGACAATGTAGCTTTCGAATGGTGAACGAATTTTTAAAATCGGTCTCGTAGTTTTGGAGCCTATTCATTACATACAAAGTTTTCCTCTTTATAATATTAGTGTAGATATTGTGTTAAATCTTACGTATACTTAATTAATTATTATGATTGATTGTTGCACCAATTTATTCACTACAGCTGACAAGAGGTGTATTATTAACTAGCTGTCCCCAGCGGTTTTACCCGCATTTTTCGTTACTGCTCCGCTCCCGTGGGTCGTAGCGTGATAGAACATAACCCATAGCATTCCTCGATAAATGGGCTATCTAACACTGAAAGAATTTTTCAAATCGGACCAGTAGTTCCAGAGATTACCCCCTACATACAAGCCTACAAACTTAAAAATTTTACCTCTTTATAATATTAGTATAGATGTCACAAGCATATTAATTGACGGGCCTGTTGGTCTAGTGGTTACTTGGTTAATAACCCTGACTGCTAAGCTGGAGGTCGTGGGTTCGATTCCCACCCAGGACAAACTTTGTGCGATGAGCACGAATGTTTGTTCTGTGTTTGGGTGTGATTTATCTATAATATGTATGTATTTATAAATTATATAAGTATGTTTATCTGTTCTCTGGTTACCATAGTACAAGCTCTGCTTAGTTCGGGATCAGATGACCATGTGACTTGTCCCGAGATATTTATTATTATTATTTTATTATTTATTAATGTGTCACTGCTGGGAAAAGGTCATATCTCATAGAAACGGCTTATTCTTTATATTAATCCGTCTGATTGGGAGATATATCAACGCACAGCTTTGGGCTGTGCCGCTTGTCCTAGAGACATGAAACTTGGAGGGATTGTTCTTTGTAAAAAGTAAATATCCACTAAGAAAGGCTTTTTGGAAGTTTCAACCCTAAATGGGTATAATAGGGGATGAAAGACAGAAGTTCGACATAAATATCCCTGGCGCCTGGCCTCTGACAACATTGCGTGTCATAGTGTAGTGGAATTTTTCGCGAGCTACTTCGATATCGACGGACCTGTTGGTCTAGTGGTTAGGGACCCTTACTGCTAAGCCGGAGGTTGTGGGTTCGGATCCCATCCAGGACAAACTTTGTGTGATGAGCACGAATGTTTGTTCTGTGTCTGGGTGTGATTTATCTATACTATAATATGTATGTATTTATAAATTATATAAGTATGTTTATCAGTTGTCTGGTTACCATAGTACAAGCTCTGCTTAGTTTGGGATCAGATGGCCGTGTGTGAGTTGTCCCAGGATATTTATATTTATACAATGTGTAACTGAATTAATGCACTTTGAGAAAATAGTTTGTTCAGAATCGTTTACTGAATCGATTTTTGTAATATTTAATATAGGTAATATTTTATCCCAAAAATAATTAACACTACGTAAACTGCTGTCACACTTCCGCTGTACAGTCAAAACAAACTAAAATGGATGAAATACCTACTACGCTAGACCCTTATGCAAGTGCGACTGTGTGCATGCGTAGATTTGTAATGTGACTATAATTTTCTCCCACAATCTGTACAACTAATTTATAAATAAAAAACAGTGTTTACATAATAATAAAAATTCAGTGTATGTATTATGATTATAACATAATATTCTAATTGGGGTGTCTGGTGGTGTGCGTTTATTCCGGGACATGTTGTATATATTTATATGGACTTTCGTGCTTGTTGAACCTTCGAAGACACGTGATTCGAGACACAATAGAAACACAATAGCAACGTGACAGCCGGCTGTCGCTTGGTCGTCGAAAGGTTAATGGATTAAGCAAAGAGAAAAAGAAATTAATTTCTTTCGTCCATATTTTGCAAGAAACGTGTCGTGATCGGAACGTGGAGAACTTAACACTTACATCACTTCGAGTACTCTCGAACTTTTGTCTAGTCGTTTAGTCCTTCGTACTTTGTCAAGTACGTATTACGAAGTACTTCTGGCACTTCACCTTGCCATAGAACTCCGGTTCGCTCCGGTTTTAGGCCACTTAGCTCTTTCCTACCGAGCGTGTTAGGCACTAGTTTTATCTAGTTTGAACGGATTAATCACTTTAAGTGGTAGGTACGTAATTGGCATGCTGCAGCGGGCTTTAAATGGGTTCAATTTTGAGTGGCTGTGTAGTGGTTTGGAACCCTAACTAGTAAGGGGTTATCCCCATGGGTTGGTAAAATACTGAGATACTTAGTATTTAAATCAATCAAAAGTACTAGGCGCGCAGTAGCGTGAAGACGTTAATAGAAAATGTGTTCCACACATTGCTAACTGAAGGACAAATCGAACTTTTTTTTCCTATCTGTCACCCTTGGGGACAAAACGGGGTGACAGATCGGAATAATCTCTAGTAAGGAGGTTGTGGTCGAATGCTACCCAAGCCAAATCTTTGTGTGATGTGACGAGCCTAAAATTAAATTTATTAACAATTGTTATTCGAAAAATTTTAGTTCTAACTATAATGTAGGACCAAACCCTGAATGGATGGATTACAAATATGCTCAAACTAAGAGCCGTTCAAGTCACGGTGAATGACACCACGAGAGCCATAGTGGCGAAAGGATGCCCCCAAGGGGGCGTTCTCTCGCCGCTCCTGTGGAACCTGGTCGCTGACAGCCTCATCAGGCGGCTAAACGACGAAGGTTTCTACACCGTGGGATATGCGGACGACATCTCGATAATTATCAACGGCACACATGAGAATACACTCTGCAACCTTATGCGCCAAGCTCTCAGAGTAGTAGAAAACTGGTGCAGGGAATATCAGCTCACAGTTAATCCAACGAAAACCGAACTACTCCTTTTCACAAAAAAGAGGAAACTGCCAAACCTACAACTACCACGGTTCCTCAACACCACCCTGAACCTAGCGAGCGAGACCAAGTACCTGGGAATCTACCTGGATAAACAGCTCAATTGGGCAAGACACATCGACTACATCACAACAAAAGCCACCCTATCCCTATGGCAGTGTAAACGACTGCTAGGTAGGAACTGGGGCATAAGTCCCAAAATCATGCACTGGCTATACACCACAGTAATACGACCAATCATTACCTACGGCTCACTTGTCTGGTGGCCCAGGACAGACCTAAGCACAGCCCAAAAAGACTTAGATAAGCTGCAACGGCTTGCCTGCGCTGCCATCACTAGCAGCATGAGAACAGCACCCACAGCCGCTTTACAGGCAATGCTGGGCCTACCACCACTGCACCTCTTTGTTCAGGAAGAAGCTGCCTCAGCAGCTTTTAGGCTCCACACTGCAGGCAATTTAAGCCAGGACTCCAGAATCAAGCACACGCGAATAAAAAGGGATGCTGTCGAACGACAACCTCTTCTAACAGCCCCCAACGACAAAATCCAAAAAACCTACCACTTTAAAAAGCATTACGATGTACAGCTCTTTGAGGAACCTCGTGAGTATTCGGGACCCAAAGAACTGAGGGTCTACACTGACGGATCAAAGAACAAATCAGGAACTGGTGTCGGAGTCTTCTCCAACGACCTCAACATGAAGATATCCCGACCACTGAGCATGCCCAACACCGTTTATCAAGCGGAGTGTATGGGCATAATCCTTGCAGGGCTAGCCATAGAAGCTAGAGGAATCAAGGACGCCCACATACGTATCCTTTCTGACAGTGCCTCAGTACTACAATCCCTAAGCAAGAAATGCTTTACCTCAGGACTACTCCTAGAATGCCACAATACACTAGAACGAGTTGCAGTACTCAACCGCAACTCGTTAACACTACAATGGATCAAAGGACACAGCGGATCCCTGGGTAATGACGCTGCTGATGAGCTGGCAAGGAGGGGATCCAACACAACACCGATCGGACCTGAACCGACAATACCCATTCCCTTCAGCCAAATACGTAAATGGATAGGGGAACACACTCACACACAGGCTGAACACTTGTGGCACTCGGCACCAGGCTGCAGACAATCCAAGGAAGCTATGCCGACCTTGGATCGTAAACTGACCAGACGCCTTCTGCGACTGGACAGACCTAGTCTGCGCCTGTTGACGGGGACCATAACAGGACACTGCTCACTCAACAAACATTTCCACAACCTAGGTATCACAGATAGCCCTCTTTGCAGAGCGTGTATGGATGCCGAGGAGACGGTCGCGCATGTACTTCTTGAATGTACAGGCGTGACCGAAATCCGGAAAGAGATTCTTGGTTCCCCAAGTTCACTACCGGATGCCCTGAGAAGTCTACGGAAGGTGATCTGCTTCTGGAGGGAGGTGGGCTGGCTGGAGTAGCGGCCACCGTGGCTCACGTACAATGGTCCTACCTTAGAGGACTAAGTGCGGAAACCAAACCTCCCAGAGGGAGGTCCATGATGATGATGATGATGATAATGTAGGACCTGCCTGATCTGGGCTAATAAAAAACCTGTGTTAGCATGATTGTTTGTCCTGTGTCTGGATGTCATTTAGTAAATTAATTAAAATGGATATCAGTTTTTGGTCACAATAGCTCTGTCTAGTTTGGGTCTAGGTATTAAAGAACTAATCTTTAGAAAACATTGAATGACAAGTAAACCTGTTTGTTCGCTTTAACGCCTAAAGAATTAAATGTTGGCACAGAAGTAGTCACAGCCTGTGAAAGGACATTGGGTACTTTTGAAGCCGCATGAGTTTCATTGCCGAACAAATGTCTTTTCTCGTATATAGAAAGGGCAAGCACTTAGATTAGCGTAGTCAAGATGGATTGCAGACTATAAGAGACTATAAGATAGGTAATATCATCTTTTTCTTTGTGAATGACATAAATACCGTAAAACAGCAACGTAATACAGATTACTAAGCTAAAGCTTTTTGCATCGGTCTAACAGTTCCAAAGATTAGCACCTTCAGACAAACTTTTCACTTTTGTAATATTTGTGCTGATCATAATGGGCTCACAGTGTTCGGTTATTCTGTGACCAAGATTAAATAATGTACATTGTCGGGGCAAAGTCAAATTGAGTTATTTCCACTAGACCTTTTTAAAAGGCACTTTGAAACGCAATTTACATGTAAAATAATTAAATCTAACCGCTCATTCTAAAGGTAATTTCACACGGAGAAGAATGGCCAAAAACCCCACACATACTCTTTTAAATAATTGATTTTACAATTATTTGTAAAGATACACATTCCTCAAATAATTAGAAGAATGTGAAAACTATGCCTAAAACAATAGAAAAAGAACTTTAGTTACTACAATAGGTACACACTAAAAACTGACACCTAAATTAATTAGGTTTATGGATAATTATGCTCACGCAATTTTTACAATAGACTTTGTGACCATTGACGAACTAACATTTTTCTAAAATTTCAAAAGACACTGAGTCACTGCGTGTAGCAACAATCACTAAAAATAGAATTAATCTAAACAATAAAAATTTATGTACTGAATTAAATTAGCAACCAGTTGATTTTGATAAGACTAAATTGTCATATGGAGCAGGTCCAGTATCTTTCTGAGTCATAAATCCAAATATCGATAGAAAACATGTTTAATTTAATAGGCGAGACGACAAAAAAGTAATTAGTCCGTCAGATAGATTATCAAAAAATTTTGGACACGTATTTTTTCTTTTTTCTCGTAAACGGAGAATGACGACGATACAGTGCGTTGAAGTTGCGTATGACGTCACGATCTGATACAATTTTTGCAGGACGGTGACGTCAAAAGCCCCCACTCCACTAATTTGATCAAGCAAAATATACGTGTCCCGTATTTTCGGCCGATCTATCAGACGGACTAAACAGAATGCCATTTTTTTTATGCTGTCGTCATCCCTATTGTAACGTTTAAAAAAAGCTAAATATCAGGTAATGGGCTTAAATGATGTCAAAATGTATATCGTGAAAAACGTTTTTTTGGGGATATCCTCTATAATTCAGACTTCTAATCTAACCAGATCCATCTGAATATAAATATTTTACACGAGGTGACTGCCTATCAGATCTCCACAACCCAGTTTCTGGGTAAAACGATATCAAACTTTCTAGCTTCTGACTACCAGAAACGACTATCAAAGATTTACGATCGACAGAAATTTTGTATAAGTCACACTTGTACTTGTTCAGTCTTAAATATGTAGCTCGAAACCTGAGTGATGGAGCCACCAATATTCACATAAATGCAAATGTTTTTAAGGAGATGGCCGCAGCATTTTTTTTTTTGGTGAGTGGGAAATCATCCAATGACTGCTCCCGTCCTGGGTGCGGCGGGAGGGCGTGTCAGACTCTTACTGACTAAAACCCACTCATGTTCCTTCGATTGCCCTTTATGTTCCAGGGTCACGGTAACTATTATAAACAAACCGCAACCCCGGCAGGCGTTGGCCCTGTTGGGCCCCTTCCTGTGCTGACTGGCAGCTTAACCCTTATGTAACACAGAACATGACTGTAACGATATGTACTTGTGTAACAGGAGTTGATAAGGATGACCGTCAACACACTTACAAGTCTTTCATTGCTTGTTAAGTCATTGGCGGTTGTGACACTCTTCCGCAGTGTAATTTTGCAACAATTGGATATAGGTACTTTAGGAAAGGAAATGCAATTTCAAAAAGATTCGCTTCGAAGAGCAGTGTGTGCATTCTCAAACGATATTTGTGAAATTGAAACAGGATCGTACATACATTCAAAAATATAAGGATATAAAAGCAGGTAAAAACAAAATACAACAACTTATTAACTAGTAGCTGCAATACTATTGGCAATCAAGTAAAAATAAAGAAATTTGAAACATTTTGTCAAAATTTTGGGCTTTGAGACTACTCTTATGTAACATCTACCTATTTAAGTGCAGTCAGTGCACATTTTCCTTCAAAGAGCTAAATTAAAATATAGGTCGTCTAAAGTTAGAAGTTCTTCAATCAGACGGTTGGTAACGACTGTCTTCCTGCCGGCCATGCAGATGACTCAATTATACAACGTACTCCGATTCCCTACATCCTTAGTGTCCTAGGTCGATGAGCTATTGACAATATTATCACATCACACCCACTGAATTGGGAACGCTTGTCAAAAATAACTGATGGTAAAAATAGAATTCTGCCGAATATGGCGGGCTGATTCATGATTTGTTAAAATTAAATGGAGGTGCGTTTGTTAGGATAAAAAATAAAGGTTTATGAGCATGGCCATTGATGTATGCAGCTAAACGATACTAGCGATCCGCCCTAGCTTCATGCTTGAGCGAGCTTTGCATGTAGATTGACTTCTGTACCCATCTATTGAATTAATTTTTCATACAACGGTAATTATAAACATATGGTAATTAGTAACAGGTAATTAGAAAACGATAGATTTTCTTTAAAATTTCGGAAACCAACAAAATATGAAAATACTAGCTTATTACAACGTACGGAGGCCAAAGTACTGCCTCGATTTACATGATCCACTTGGGTCTAACTTAAAAAAATTAGTTTATATATATGTAAAACGGTAATTAGAAAAGTTTGTAACCAAGGTTACGGTAATTATATACTAGAGTACTTTATTAGCGATACACTAACGTGAGACTGCTGATGTTCCGGGGTACACATTGAGAAGACGTGACGCGTGCGGTAGTGATGTGCCAAATACAGTTTTTAGGGGTGTGCACTCGAGAACAGAATATGTCATGGTAATTATAACTTTCGATCGGACATCCGTTAATTTAATGATAATTATTTATAGACTGGTTCTAGTGAGTCCATATTTTACTATGCGATACGTTGTTTAACACCATTTAAAATGTTGAAAAATCAAAGTAAATCTGTAAGTCATAGAAATTACAAGTAAGTTTTAACATTAAGTCAGTGTGCGGACACGTTACGGTAATTAGAGAACAGAGGATTTTGAACTTAGGTTAAATAAATTTAGTCTTAACTACTTAAAACAGAAGCCTGTGTTTTTGTTTATGGCTCGATACGGATGCTATCTAACATAATGAAAAAAAATATTGGATGATTGAATATGATAAAAGTACGGATTATTCAAGCCCGGACACGTTAAATTTGCTTATCGGAGAATGGCCGTTTTATGCGATGTTCATTCGAAATAGCGGTCAACAAACAATATTTTTATCATGGAAAATACCTTTATTTGTATATTAATGATATTTTAAAGCATTAATATATTTTACGTAGTGGTTTGATTCTAGCAACTTTTTAAAAATCAAATTATCCAATTAAAGGAGAAAAATGAAAATACATTGCGTTTTGATATAAAAAAGTTCTTCACACTTCTATGTCAATATCTCTGTTTGTTAGTTTGTGATGCTTTAACGGTAAAACCATTGAACCGATGCAGATGTAGTTTGGCACAGAGTAAGTTAGAACACCAAAAAAAAATTTAGGCTAGTAGCTGATCAAAATCAGCCACTTCGTATAGCGACTTCGTATGGCATATACAGCATACAGTAATGTACAACCTATACAACATGTCTGGGCTACATAATCTAAGATACTTTAAAACCAAGTATTTCAAATATCAAATACAAATAACTTTCTGAAATGGTATTTGAAATACTAGATATAAAATACGTATCTTTCAAATAATTTTAAAGATAAAATTCGCTTGTAGGAAAACACATTTTATTGAAGTTTAGTTATATTTCACGTGAGTTACGTATACTTAATCCATACTTACTATACTAATATTATAAATAGGAAAGTGTGTCTGTCTGTCTGTCTGTCTGTCTGTTTGTCTTTCTTTCACGGCAAAACGGAGCGACGGATTGACGTGATTTTTTAAGTGGAGATACTTGAAGGGATGGAGAGTAACATAGGCTACTTTTTATCTCTTTCTAACGCGAGCGAAGCCGCGGGCAGAAGCTAGTATTATAATAAAGCTGAAGAGTGTGTTGGGTTGTTCGCGTGAATCTAAGGAATTACTGGATCGTATTAAAAAATGTTTTTGTGTTGGATAGCCCATATACCCAGGAAGGTTAGAGGCTATGTGACATAACGTCACGACTTAAGGGAGAGGAGTATTAACTAAAAATGACGAATAGCTTTACCCGCTCGGAACAGCTAGTTTTTTTTTTATTTTATTTAAAGAGAATTATCAAGGCGATTTATACGTTCCTAATCGCCTTGATTGCGCATTTGTGACGCTGCACGTGAAAATGTGGACACCTCGCTAAAAACGGAATCATAAAATGACACGAGTAAGAGGGACTTCATAACCGATGACATTTGTAGAAAGAAAGAGTCGACTTATTTCAATTTGGTACCAGACAAAAGTTTTTTATTAAGTAAGTATATAACATGTCATCATTTGCACACCACCCGACACCCCAATTAGAATATTATGTTATAATCATAATATTCATAATACATACACTAAATTTTTAATAATATGTTTAAAACACTGTTTTTTTTTTATAAATTAGTTGTACAGATTGTGCGAGAAAATTATAGTCACATTACAAATCTACGCAAGCACGCAATCGCACTTGCATAAGGGTCTAGCGTAGTAGGTATTTCATCCATTTTAGTTTGTTTTGACTGTACAGCGGAAGTGTGACAGCAGTTTACGTAGTTCTAATTATTTTTGGGATAAAATATTACCTATATTAATAATTACAAAAATCGATTCAGTAAACGATTCTGAACAAACTAGTTTCTCAAAGTGCATTAATTCAGTTACACATTGTATATACTGCCAATGTCGACCGTTTCGAGAGACACTTTAACATAAAATAATAAAAAAAAACATAAACATACACTCGAAAGGCTAAAGTTTCACAAGGCTTTCAGTTTTATCTATGGCATTAACGTTTAGAATGTCACATTTTGTAAATAAATGCATAGTTATTAGTTAATATTAAAAGTATTTTAACAAACATAGTATTTACAAAATACTAAGCTACCAAAGAATAGGTACAAGGCACGAAAGGAATTAAAATAAAATATTTTAGGTACAAGATGATACAACGTATTTTGAATGACTCAGATTCTTGTATCCTAAATAAGCCACATCCCTAGTAATTATATACTAGTTACGACAATTTCAACATTTTATTATATGTACTTTACTTAAGTACTAAATTATACGAGTTGATAAATAAATACATGGTGACAAATATAAAATTGGTGTTTTTACAGCTTAATAAATGGCATTGAGTTTAAATTAAGTACAGCATTTATTACGTATTTAGTCTTTTAGCATTTAGTACAGCAATCAGCAGTTATGTTTACTAAGTCTCGTACTTACGATTATTTCTACACTAGCTTTTGCCCGCGGCTTCGCTCGCGTTAGAAAGAGACAAAAAGTAGCCTTTGTTACTCTCCATCCCTTCAAGTATCTCCACTTAAAATATCACGTCAATTAGTCGCTCCGTGTTGCCGTGAAAGAAAGACAAACATACAGACAGACAGACAGACAGATAGACTTTCCCATTTATAATATTAGTATGGATTAAAAGTATGTCAATAAAATAAATCAATTCGTCATAAATATATTTTTATTGATCTTGCACTTGATTAAGACGTCCAATATAAAGATACCATGAATGAGTGCATTCATGAAGCAAATTGACACTTTGACTCTTGTAGAATTCCATAAGTAACGATTCAATGAGATTAGCCAGAGTTTTTATGTTCCTATTAAAACTACTGGATTTTAATTGGTAGATTGAAATCTTGAATCTTAGCTCATAGAATGTTTGAAGTTTGTAGTAGATTTTGAAGATGGTCCCGCAAATAACGCTTCAAGTTTCTTTTGAAAATCAAAAATACCTGTAAATGGTATAAGTGAATAATTTTGGACGTATCCATTGATGCATGTGTGTTTTTTATTACGGATATAGAACAGACATTAAGATTCTTGAGAATTTTTATCCCGTACTTTTATTTCGATATTATGTTTCTATGTTGACAAAATTGAGAGCTGACAATATTGGGCAGGTTTTCTGTACATAAGATACTAGATACTAATTTTATTCCTAATCTAAAGTATGGCAAGTTACATATAATATCCTCCTTTGAAAATACGCCTGTTGATGTCGCTATGAGTATAGTGTTATATAATAGGTATACACCACTATGTCATATTTTTAATTAAACAACTAGGTAGCTAACGAAGTCAGTTAACAGATTGCAATATGTTATTAAGCATTGTTCTTTCTTCTCATTTTAACTAAAAACTGATTTTAATTATGTTTTAGCTCTGTTATTTTATTACTGTAATTTATTGAAGCAGTAATGGAAAATATAGTTAATGAGTTATTGTGTTAACAAACTAATATGCTTTAGACATACTATAAAAACTTTAACACACCAGGTAGGTTATTTCACACTTGGACACAATTTCACTATGAAACACTTAATAGATTAAGAGCAGGTATAAATAGTATTATGAAAAGGGGTCTAAATAAAATAAGTGGACCATCTTTTCGAATATTCAAACAAAAAGATAATCTAATAACAGATGATAAGGTTTGACAGGTATTGCAAGAGTACATCCCATGCCAAGAGCTATGGGACCACCCCTAAAAAACAATAAGTTCGATGATTAAATATAGCAAAAATGAAATATCACGTTTTTACTATAGACATCGGTATCCACGTGTAAATAATTCAACTCATAGTTCATTTTGGAAAGAGCAACTTACTATTATTTACTGAATTGGAATTGAACTAATTATGGGTCGGCAGGTTTTCGGAACCGGGACCTCGGTCCCGATCGCCATCTTGAATTACTATTATTTATTACCACTATAAGTTTGGGAGGTGTCGTGATGGCTCAGTGGATACGGCGCCCGCCTCGTGTGTAAGAGGTTGTGGGTTCGAATCCGGGCAAGAACCAATGTGACTTTATCAATTCATTTGTACTTTCTAAAGTTTATCTTGGACATCACTGACATCCCGTGCCTCGGAAAGCACGTAAAGCCGTTGGTCCCGGTTGTCATTCGTAGAACTTTGACAGTCGTTACTGGTTAGCCAGAAACTCTGACCAGTCTAACCAAGAGGTATCGTGTCGCCCAGTTATTGGGATGTGGAGGTCGGATAGGCAGTCGCTCCACGTAAAACACCGGTATACAGCTGAATCCGGTTAGGCTGGCAGCCGACCCCAACAAGGTTGGGAAAAGGCTAGGGAGATGATGGGAAGTTTGGGAGTGATAATGTTAGTGTAGGGTAGAAAAATCAGCAATTTTTCTGTTGCCTATGTTTTCCTTTATACTATTGAGAGGACTTGAAATAAACTGCTCGAAGCAACCAAGTCTGTCTGAGCTCGCACATTTTTTGTTACAAAGTTCGTCTAGCTGTTTATTTTCATTCAATTCCTACTAGCTTTGTATGTATCAGTGAGGCGGATCTATTTTGTCTAAAACTAATGTGTATGTCACGTTTTATGTATTCGGTGTCAGTAAATAGTAAACTGCGTGTACACTTGATGTGGAAAAAACCACCTACTACGGCCACTAGCCAGCAGTGTAAATATTATACTTACTTTATTAATTTTTTGCCTGTTCCTTTTTTCTTAAACTACCGAATTTAGAAGAGAAGTAATACAATTTCGGTTTTAATCCGTGGTATTAAGGTAGAATATTGCATAATATCTGCAATGAAGACGTGATATGAAAAACATATAATGAGGACGTATGATCTTAAACAAATTAATAATTGCATAATTAGGTGGCTAGGTAATTTCTGCGCAATCAGATTGCGCAGGACTTAAGACTTCCCATTAGACCGATATGTCGGCTGGGAAGAACATTCGATAGGCTGTAGATATCCTTTAACCTTTATAGATAATGAAATTCCCCCTGCTGCTTCGATCCCGTTGATCATAGCATTATGTTATATTTATCCTCATTGGTGCTGATTCTCTTGTCCACAAATTTAACTAAATTTAAGTTAAATGCATCTTTCTCTTTCCATTTCTTAAAGAAAAGGACAGAAGATACGTTTGAGTTTATTCCTGTCAAATTAGACAGCGCCTGAAGAAAATTGACGTATATTTAGACGCCATGTTTTTAAATCGCGTCTACATTATCTATGGAGTGTCTAAATTTGACAGGACTTAACTAATATTTTATCTTCTGTACGTTAGTTTGTGAATAAGAGACACGGCAAAATTATAACCTATAAAATCTACCAATTGGTGCGTTTATACAGAGTGATTGGCTTATTACTTTATGCCCTTACTAATAATCACTGTGTAAAGTTATGTCATGAATAAAGCCTGTGTAACCATACATTTTTTGACGTATAAACCTGTCATAACTTTATGCAGCGATTATTAGTAAGACGCATAATTTACACTGACCTTCAAAAGTTAGTACCAACTTTTAACGTCGCTATTTGTCTTAAACAGTTGAAGTTTGTTTTTGTTTCATAAAGACCTGAATTTGATGATTTTTAGGCTCCCGCACCCTAAGGGTAAAACGGGGCGCCATTACTAAGGCTCCGATCCGTCTGTCTGTATGTCTGTCATCAGGTTGTATTACATGAACTGTGATAGCTAGACTGTTGAAATTTTCACTAAATAATAATGTATTTTTGTTGCCGCTTTAGCAAACAATATAAAAAATTACATATGTGGTTATTTTGGTGATAATAGTACGGAACCTTATTTCCGACTCGCACTTGACCGCTTTTCAGTTCAATAATCACTTTCTAAATCTCTTTCTGCGTGAGTATTTGTAATTCCTATTTAGAATATAAATTATGTATTCATTTAGCGATATGTCAAATTCGGTTTATTTATTTTATCAACTGATTTAATCTGCACACAATTTTTAGAGTTAAATTATTTATATCAACATAACATATTCTTTTGCACATATATTAAATATAACAGGAAAATCACAAGATATTAAATAATTTAACCATACCTTTGAGCGAACAGGAAATTCATTGTTTTTTATTCTAGTAGCAAATTAAAAACAATATTTTCATCTTAAGTTGATAAAGGGAAAACCATAAAAAATACTTTGTTAATGGCTGGTAAGAAAAAAATATTCTAGCTGTTTCATTCGGTTCTACAAGCCCATTTTCATTTAAAACTCCAAGCTCAATTTTATTCCGTTATGGATTGTATTTCCAAAAAAAAGGACATTGACCACCATACTATAGGACGCCGTTGCGCATAAAAAATAATGTAATCTTAGTGTAAATTGAATATAAAAGAGGGGAGAGGTCGTACTTTCCAAGGAAATAAAAATTATCTACATATTTTTAGGGGTTTTTGTTGAATTTTGATTTATATGTGCAAGTTTTTAGGTTAGTTATGTACCATAACTTCTACCAAAAAAGTACAAATTACAACAATATTATGATTTCTATTCTCATAAAACAAAACGGAATAGTTTTAAACAAACCAAGGAAAGTTCCCAAGTAAATGGTAATTAGGTCATACTAAATCTAAGTGGCTTATAGGCATAAAGAGTAGAAAAAATAAACAGGCCCCGCATAGAATAGGGTTTTCTATCCCCTTTTTTATTGTTATAATTTATTTTTAAAATGATGTTTACATGATTCGAGACACAATAAAGACAATAGCAGGGCGACAGCCGGCTATCGCTTGGTCACAAAGGGTTAGGTTTAAGGTGGTAAGACGAGGACGGGCGGACATGACGAAACTATAAGGGTTCTTTTTGTAAAAACCATTTGAAACTAATTTATTATTGTAAACAGACAAAATCTTATTTTAGTCATCATTGCAATGCGTGTAATTAAACATTTGAAATATTAATGTGTTTGTGTGGAAATAAAAATATTCAAAAGTCAATGGCATTTATTTCACTTAGATTATTTACAAGCACAACTGAATTGTCAGAGTTGGTCGGTTATTCTAAATACTCTGTATGTTTTAGCTGTTGATGTCCATAAGCTCGTTCAACACACATTACACTTCAAGAGTTTAGAGATGCTCATTCGAGTATAATATAACATTCCTGAGAGAAGAGGATGTTCTTCTGACATCTGAAAATAAATATAATAAATATTATTACATATTGTTGATTGATCTTAGCATTAGTTTAATAGGAAATTCGTCCGCGTGGAAACCGAAAATGATTCTAATAGGATTTTCAAATAGTTTTTTTCGTTATCTGCTGTTACAGTTAGCTGTACAACAAAATACAAATAGTGCTATTGACTTGGACCATCTTTGGTATTATCCATAATAACGTATAATATTGTTCATAATATAACAATAATGCGCTCATTTTCTACTACACTAACGTCAAAAAAACGTGTAAATGCAATATAATAAGATACTAACCGTTGCCGGATTAATCCAGTATCGTAGAATTGTAACCATTGCATCCGTTGCTTCCCCCTGTTGGCGACGGGGTAGAGGATGTTTCAGAGCAAGGGGGGCACAGTCCGCACAGCGTGTTATTTTTATTTTAACAAAATTGTCGGTACTGTCTAAAGAGAGAAACGATCCGAAGTCGTAAAAACGTCGACGTACGAAAGTTTTGAAAAGATTGCTTGATCGCACAGAAATCGGAAGAGTCTGCTGTACACGAACTAACCGCAATGATTCGTTATCTAATAACGCAAAATAAACTCAATTTTCAATAAAAATATTCGTCGCTTTGTTTTACTTGAAAGTGTCAATTTTGACTGTTAACATTTGAATTTCCGTGGCAGTGCTGCCCACAGCTGATAAAAATCAACCATAAGTGATAACTTAAACACCTAAATACTTTTTGTTAGTAAAATAACATTATTTTAGAAATGGTAATTAAATATAAATTGTTGGTAACGCAAATGAATGTTATATTCGTAATTATTTTTGAGACATCAACGTGTGCTCTTAAAAATAAAATATGTAATACTATCAGTTAAGACTGATTATGGGAAAGTTTATGAAATTGGCAACACCGCTTTTACTTAAGTACGTCATTAAAGGAAGAATGCAACAAAGTCGAATAAATAACTAATTAAATATAAAATATTAACCCCTAAAAAGATTTCCATGAAGTTATTTTAGGAAAGTTAAAATATTATGTTATGATTTATGAGTACATTTTTGTGGCTATTCCCTCTTATTTTAAAGCGATGCTAGATTTGAACATTCTCCTTTTCTTATATCGATTCTACTTCATAAAAAAACCTGCTGTGTAAATTTCAAGTTTATAGCTTCAGGATTTTCAGTTGTGTACTTTAAAGCACCAAAAAGGCTGTATCTTAAATGTAAAGATTTATTATGATGTCGGCAACTGATTCTGAACCATAAGGCAAGACCGGCTGTGCCAGGAGTTAATAGGGTCACCACTTCTCGTCCCAAAAAAAAAAAAAAAACAATTTTCCAGGTAGCCACTGAAAAAGTTAATTTAGCGCCTATTTCACATTCTTCTGAAAACTTCTGATTAAAATATCTGGCAGATAAATTACAAAATCTGTTCCAATTTTGAATTTATCTTGTGGATAAAGACTGTTTCGAGGTTGTAAAACAGGGTCCTTAGGCATTTCTTTTTTGGTTTTAATAAGTCACTTACTCTATTTATTACTAAATATACGATTCCATTATTCTTTTTTTTTCAGAATGTATGTGTATCAATTAAAATTTTCAGCGGTTTTGCTAACAAGGAACTTAGTTTATTCTTCTTCATCGATCTTAATATTGTATGGCGTTGACGGAACCCTGCTTTTGCGAGCGCAAGTAGCACTTTTTCAATACTTGCGTGATGTTTCTAGATACATCACTTCGGCTTCGTTACGTTTATATTGTTATGTACTCATAAAGATAAGATACTTATTGAATCAATTTATTAAGAAAGGTGGCTAACCTGGATATAAATTATGATTATTGACGGTACATGGTATTCATTGTAATTTAAATTTATTAAAATATAAAATGCACAAATATTAATTAAATAAAATGCAGAGTCATCGCAATGGGTTGTTAAAAAATTCTTTGCATATATTTTCTATTTATTTATAGAGGCATAATTCTTCACTTGTATGCATTAGGATTATTATCTAAGTGCGCAAGTGCTACGGAAGGGTGTCGTAACTCCACACTCTCGAAAATTAACACTTTGGTACATTCCACAGTGGAGATCGGTCTATGTATTGTAATGTGTGTATCTTAGTTTTCTGCGCTCAGTTCTGCCATTGACTAAAGCTCTGCTCTTCCATTAAAACGATATTAATTATACCTATGCTTTGACAAAAAAAAACAATCATTTCCGAATTGACTGAGTCGGTTTCTAAAATTACATTCAAACTAAGAACATTTAAATATTTTTCTTAATTTGCGCGGAAGATACGAGTAATTCCAAATATAATAAAATAATTAAATGGTAGTAAAACGAACCTGTAGTAAATTGTATACAGGTAAATGTAAAAAAAACGATTCGGTTTAATTAAATTAAAAAAAATTAAAGATAAGGAAGCTATTTTGTCATTGTCCATCAAAATAAACTAAGAAACATTACGACATATAAATTATTATTTATTCCAATTATTAACTAAACTAATCTAACCCTCATAGGTCTCTAGCTTTTATTGTATGGTACCTACTCAAAACCAATAAAATATTTTTCTAAATGTTTTTTTTTTGTAAAGAGGCAACCCTGCAGTGGTTCACCATGCACCGGCCCTTAGGCGTTCGTCGATCAAACCAGATACAACCGGATTTCACTGAGAGTGAGGAATTATTACAAGCGGGTAATTCCGCAACAACATTACTTTTTAAATAAATTATGATGACCTCGCATAACTAGGTTACGACGTTTAGCTCAATAAAAATGACGTTTGAATTACGAGTAGGTATCAAGAAAAATTTGATTTAGAACGAAACATATGGGTTTTTTTTTTAATTACACTGCATTCTCCAACATTATAAAAGGTTATGTCGTACGTGCCTACAAATATCTTCACAAGTTATTGTTAAGTTAATAGGATGACAACAATAGCCTGAAATAAACATTGCACAATGCCCTGATTCGACATCGCTGTTCGTTGTTTTATTGACCTAAATGGCATAAAAAGGAACGGTTAGGTTTTCTCAATTTAGTTTTTTTTTTTTGGGTAGTAATTTATTTTTTAAGTAGCCAAATTGGACCCTTCTGAATTTTTGGACCAACGAAGAACCTTTTTTTTATTATTTCTACAGATAGAATTTTCTATTTCTACGTATTTAAAACAAAGTCGGAACCTTCGTCTATTACTGAACCTATAGTGTTCATACAATGGCCAAGTAACGATTTTGTATTTCACAAAGGCTTAGTTTTCCAAATGACACAATCATAATAACAGACTTACTACATGTCATTACAACTCGACCACAGACTTAACAAACACCTCACAACTTGCCCACTTATCTTGTGTGACTCCACGTTTGATTACTGTGATTTTTTACTGTTTGTCATTTTGTTATGCAGAATGATTCATAGATTAATCTTTAGTTTAGGTGACTCAGTGGCTTTTTTTCAGCGTGAAAGTACACAAGGTCATGTTAAGCAAATTTGAATTCTCACAGTCAAAGTTGTTGGTCCAAAGAAGGACTCAAACTTTTGTCAAGAACCAGTGGAAAATCACGGTTCTTATATTTTGATAAAGTTTTTTAAGATTTTTACGAGAAGTAGCAAATGTTTTGACTTGTACATTATCCGACCCTTTTCTTCAGTAAACTTTGGTTGTGACAATTCACACAGGATCTTCATCATCCTGTACACTCCCAAAAGACAATGTAAATTATGATAAGGGATCTTCAAAGTTTTTTCAGGCGCGCTGTTCATATCCAAAAAAATTCTTCAATACCAGGTCATCGACCCACTTTGAAGTGGGTCTATCATCCTCATGCAGTTCATGGTCGGTAATGACTCTAACATACCTTTCTGCTCTATCGTTCGACTATGAATAGAACAGGTAACACGCCCTAACACCATAACATGAAAAAATATAAAACAACTAAAAATACAAGCGTCCTCCTCCGTCACAGACTGATTACGTAAGCCCCATCTAAAATTAAAACATCTTTCACATTGTTATACCCGTTTACGCGATTTATATACGCAATTTAAAAACAATTTGTGACGTAAAGAAACAATTAAAGTGGCTTCAACAATAATGGACAAATTTCTAGGATTACACAGAATAATGTAAGCAGAAGCAACTCACTGGATCTATTTCTATGGTCGATGGGTTTGCAAATACCTTTTTCGTTTCTTATATGATACAAGGTCGCATTTAAAACTGAACTAGTCTTCGCAGACGTCATTTGTGTAATTATTTATAGTTCGTCCTCATTTACGACGTTTACGAGTCGCGTTCTTACGATTCCCTTCCGATTTTTATTGAGTCTGGCTTTCGCTCGCGTTTTCGTCAACAAGAAGAAAAGTTTTTGCTTAATTTATTTTGCTCCATACAGCATTGCATTGATGTATTAGTGAGACAGTAAGTGTCACTAAAAGGATATAAAAGGATGTATTGTGACAAGACTGCGGAGTCTGTGCGTCTAGTAGCACCACTTGTCGCAGTTCCACTTAACCGTGTAATAATTTCTTTGACGTTACACTTCAAATACATGTTTTTATGTAATCACACCACTTTTTCCTTATTGGACTTTGACCTGTAGTTTATCGAGTTCAAAAATTTGGAAATTCAAAGCATGGGAATCCAAGGTGAAGTTTCGTGATAAGGAAAACGTACACCTCTCTTGAGGAAATCCGTACTTCAAAATATAAAACCGTAACCGACAATGAGCAAGCACGCATCAAGCCTTCAATGGTAAAAAGTGAGACCATTGTGAATATAACACAGGACGTGGATCCACGCGAGACACAATGCTTTTCTAATTGTGTCTGTAATTAAAGCATTCAAAGGGTTAATATTCACGGATGTTCCAAGACAGGAAAGCCCATTGCAAAAGTTCACTTTCTAGGTCAGTAAAGTCATAGCAGAATCTCCCTGGTGCGTACGCGGCGATTTCATCGCAATCGTTGAATGCGTCGGCGCGCATGCGCAGAGCCGGGACGCGCCCGCGCACCGCGAGCCCGCGTCGCCTTAATTACTGCTACTTAACTCCACCGGCCACTGTTGACTTGCGAAAAAGAAATTTCCATAACTGGTTTTCTGCCGGTTCGACGGACGATTGCCGTATTTTCGCAAGTAACGCCCAAAAACATTGATGGAGGCAGTTAAATTGCACCCGGCCTTCAAAATATTTTTGCGGTTACGTCAATGCGAAGTTCAGGTCAACGGCATTATTTTTTTGGATGGACCTTTTTGCGAAAGATTTGTGTTCGGTTCATCAAGTAAGGTTGAAATGCTGCATACGTTCTCGCGCAATAATACGGTGGTATTTTCATATTTTTGTGATTGCGATCGTTAAAAAAACAATTTGTCAAAAATATCTCAAGCTTTTAAAACAAAGTAATTGACTTGACGGTTCATTAGCCGTTTAATCAAGTAAAAACGATGCCCTCGTGACCTGATTGGATCCTTACGTAATTTCTTTACTTGTTCCCAAAGCAATTAATGTGTGCTAAACTATAATAGCTGAAATATCAGTTTCAGAATACCAGTAATAGGTACGCGGGGGTGTTCCAACACCGACGCGACGTCTCGTCTATCATTACGGCGAAGATATTTATTATTCAGCAATCAAGTCGTGTGCGGATCTGTTATTATCTGTGCGGTTTATTATGTGGCGACGTCTATCGCACTACATGTAAACTACAAACTGCAGCTGTTGTTTCCCACATCGCGCAATTAAAATTTTCCTTACAAATGTCTTATTTAAAGTTTTCCGCGACTTTACTAGGAGAACAAAATCCCAACGGGAATTGTCGTGCACTAAGCAGGCTTCCCTTTAAGTAGGATGAAAAAAAAACAACCACGTTCTTAAAATCTTTTAATCTATACGACAATAGCTTAGCGCTAGTACTTTATCTCTAGGTGGGGGAATTATATTTATCATAAAATTCCACTCTATTGCCCTTACTAATAATCACTGTGTAAAGTTATGCAATGAATAAAGCCAGCGCAACCATACATTTTTTGACGTATACACCTGTCATAACTTTATGCAGCGTTTATTAGTAAGGCGCTATGTATATAGCTAATAATAATAATAAAAAATTGGAATCATAAAATTCTTTTTATCTGAATTGGACGCTTAATTATAAGGAAAATCGTTTCATCTCACTGATGAAGATTTCAATTTAGACGATCAATAAAATCTATGATATATAAGTAGGTATAATAAATAGACAGACACATCGGAGTAAACATTAATTTAGCAGAGCCGAAACCGAAAATCACACTATATTTTCTCGTCATAGCGCACTATTCATTGTTCTAAATCTTCCATCATTTTATGGACGGGGAAAATTGCAACTTTTAATTACTGAATCAAATGTTTTCATTAAATTTTAAATAGCCTCATGACCTCCCTCTTTTTTAAATATTTGTATGGTCTACAGGAATTTGTTCTGTATTTGGTTGGTTTGTGTGTGTAAATTTATTGGTTTGTAAACCGTTTTAAAAAACGAATTTCCATAGTTAACAATGCTGTCATGTACCTTTGGTATTATATGTTAACGCGCCTAATACGAAAATCCGTAGTTAGATATTCCGGATTATAATAACAAGGTAATAATTGGTGCCGATTCGCTTATTCACAAACTAACGTAAATTTAAGTTAAGTGCATCTTTCTCTTTCCATTTAATTAAGAAAAGGACAGAAGATAAAATATTAGTTAAGTCCTGTCAAAATTAGACACTCAATAGATAATTTAGAAGCGATTTAAAAACATGGCGACTAAATATACGTCAATTTTCTTTAGGCGCAGTCAGATTTGACAGGATTAAACTAAAATGTATCTTCTGTCCTTTTATTTAAGAAATGGAAAGAGAAAGGTGCATTTAAATTAAATTTAGTTAAGTTTGTGAACAAGAGAATCAGCACCATTGTCGCACTGCGGGGCAACTAGGATTCTTATGCAGAGAAGACACCGCGCTTAAGGTGGATTAACAATTTCAGATTAGAAAGTACTTACTTATGAATCAGAGAAGTTACATTAATTGGACCATTTTCAGCGGTTAAGTAAGACGTCTTTCATCTCATCCCGTATTTTACAATTGATTGCATTGTCAAACTGGAAGCATGCAAGACTTGTTTCATTATATAATCTGTCAACGTAGAATGAATATGTAACCATTAATGATAGAGGAACGCAACACAAGGGTAATTTAAAGTAATTACTACCTATGTATTGATAATAATTGTAAATTGTACAAGGAGTTGAAATACCGACAACTTATACATGTTCATGTAGAACAGGGCATTTATTTATTTTCAAAAAGTACATAAGTATGTAGTTTTTATCATGTTCCGATAAGTTAAGTGTAAGTTGATATTATTAACCCAGGCAATTGTTAAAAGACCACGTAAGAATCAAAGGCGAAAAATGACAACATTGACAACTAGATAATAAAAATCTAAATAAAGTCCAACGTAATTTTTACATTATGATAAAAAAATATTACATAATAATATATTTATTTTGTAAGTGGGTTATCATTATACATTATAAGTAGGGTATTTTTAACCGACTTCAAGAAAGGAGGAGGTTCTCAATTCGTCTGTATGTTTTTTTTTGTATGTTTGTTATGCGATATCTCCGTCAATTGTAAACGGATTTTGATGGTTCTTTTTTTTTGATAACTCATGATTCAGGGGTCAAACACAGTCAAACATTGGGGGTCGACACTAAAGTAATAAATAAAAAACTTTTAAAAAAAAAATAATAACTGCCTTCAAAAACTAAAAACCCAAAAATAACTAAAATTTCGGAAGTCGGTGGCAACACATATTGACTGGCAGAACAGAAGCCACCGACTTCCGAAATTTTAGTTATTTTTGGGTTTTTAGTTTTTGAAGGCAGTTATTATTTTTTTGAAAAAAGTTTTTTTTCATATTTTAAACGAACGATCAGGCAGGTGATGAAAACACTAAAGTAGATTTTAAATTTTGAATGGCAGTTAAGCGACGATCCCGATGTTAAGTAGTAACCACAATACATAAGACTGATTGACGTAACGAATTATTAATTTATCGGTTACCTAATAAATATTTTAAAAATCATGGAAAACCGCAAAAGAATGACTAATTTCGATAGTCGTAAATAATGACCATGTCAAAGTATTATTGTTTGTCAGGGACATAACAAAAATATACGTTGCGGAAATATCTAGCTTAATTTGTGGGTACATTTCCATGTTTACAAATTAATGTTATGTGTGACTTAGGAATTCCCTTAGCAAAAGCAAACAGCGACTAACAAACAAGGTAAGTTTTTAGGGAATTTGGTAGCTAAAATTTTGATTGTATCTAAAACATATTGTAATTTTCCTACTGTCATTTATTATACACATATTTATTATTTATTAAACAAAATACTGTTACCTACTTTATTGTTATGAGCCTGTTATGTTCTATTGCAGATGCAGAGAGGTCCTTTCTCATAAAACTTTCCATTTTCCCTAACCTAACCTTACCCAAACCTTCAGGAAGAATTCGCGTCGCCCGGTTCTTTATACACACACATAAATAATTCTTTGCTTATTTAATAAGCCTGTTGTTCTTTATAAGTGATCGATGGTTTTCGACCTGTCCTCAAACGTAATCCTTTCCCCCCGTTTAGATGCATCTTTTGCCATTTTGCGCGTTGAAATCTAAATCAAACACGCGGTTCAGAGTTCGACTACCAACGAATGAATACTAGGTACGACCTTGACGAAGATAATAAACACTAAAATTTGGCGTACCTTCTAACTCATGGGTTATTAGGTAGCTAAGTATAAGGCATGATGTAGAAGCAAATGAAGCAAAACAGAGCATAATTCGCAACGCTTTTGGCCGACGCTTACCGCCAGAGGCTATGTGTGAAGACAGCGATCATAATTGATTGGCAAAACGCACGTGCTTTAACGACACGTGCGTTCGCCAACACGTAGTGAGAACAAAAAGTACTAAAACTAATTAAACCTTCGGACACACGTGATTAGTGTGTCTCGACACTAGAAAGACAATAGCAAACGACAGGCGGCTGTCGGTTGGTCGTTGACAGGTTAAAACTGAAGTTAAAATAGGCGCGCGTTTGTTATGAGTTATGACGTCAAACTCAAATTTATAAAAGGTTAACTGAGGTTGCGAAAAAACTGAGCGGTAGCTAAATGAGCCCGTTTAGGCAGTTATAAAAACTCGGAAAAGTAAATAACAATTAAGTTTTACATATTGCTGTGTTAATTAAGTTACCGGAAAAAAATGTGCGAAGTGACGACAATCTCATATTTCGTTAACCGGTAGTTAACAAATACCGAGTATGTAATTTAAACTTCTATGCTACTATGCTACTACAGTAATACCACAGAAGTTGAGTTAGAACGAATTGTAACAATATTTCTCTATCTAGGTCAACTGAATATAGACTATAATCGACATAAGTAATTATCCGACACTGTAAGTAAAAGGTGCAGTTACAAATAAAATTAAAAAGTGCCTTTGAATTTGAAATAAATGCTTTGATGTTAAATCCAAATAACCTTCTTTACTTTTCAGTGGTTTAGGAGTCTAAACCCCTTTGAGAGGGTCTCCTGGGTTCATTGAGGGGTCCTGGTCTTTGAGAGTTCAAAGACCATTTTGAAATGTGAATTGCCTGTGTGCCGTGGCGGCCATTGAAGCCAACCGGACGGTTTAGACTTTCATCATTTGAATTGTATTGCATGTGTGACGTGGCGGCTACTCCAGCCAGCCTAGTCTTACAAATCATCGTCCTAGTATTGAAAAGTGATTGTTAAATTGTTTGGCCTATTGAAAGGGTAGTAGGGGGCAATAAAGTAGGGGGCAATAAAGCCATGTTTGACATCATTCGATTTTCTAAAAGCTAACAATGGTGCTAATTCTCTTGTGCACAAATTAACGTAAATTTAAGTTAAGTGCATCTTTCTCTTTCCGTTTAATTAAGAAAAGGACAGAAGATCAAATATTAGTTAAGTCCTGTCAAATGTAGAGGAGACTCCATAGATAATATTTAGACGCAATTTAAAAACATGGCGTCTAAATATACGTCAATTTTCATCAAGCGCTGTCTAATTTGACAGGATTAAACTAAAATGTATCTTCTGTCCTTTTCTTTAAGAAATGGAAAGAGAAAGATGCACTTAACTTAAATTTACGTTAGTTTGTGCATAAGAGAATCGGCACCATTTACAAGCTAAAAGAGTGGCACCCGGCACCGCTCCAACTGCACATTACTCCAAATCACTAAACATGTGCTCCTCGATAAATGTGTTCGTGAAATATTACACACTTTGCGAAGCACGAGACTCGTATAAATATCGTTGACATTACCGGCACACCTACTCAGCGAAATGTACGACAAGTGTACAAATTCATGAGATATTGTCCAAACATTGTGCAGATTCCAACATTCCTGATATAGACTTGTGATGATGGTAAAAATAGTCACCAGAAATAGGGTATTACTATGGCTACACCTTGATGGCTTTTTGGTAAAGTCAATACGAAAAAAAGGACAAACGTCCATACGTTTGACAGAATAAGAACACCAAAAATTAAGTTTTGACAAAATTTGTGGAGGTCTCTATTCCGTGGTGGATATCAGGGGCCTTAAGTAATATAATGGAGTGAATTGAAAAACTTTGGGGAGGTCTCTATCCCGTAGTGGATATCAGGGGCTTTAAGTAATATAATGGAGTGAATTGAAAAGCTGTTGAAATGACTTTGGTACTCGAGGGAATAAGTAAGCAAGTCAGAGACAATATTATTTGCTTCGCTTTATGAAGGACTAGCTTTTGCCCGCGGCTTCGCTCGCGTTAAAAAGAGACAAAAAGTAGCCTATGTTACTCTCCATCCCTTCCCACGTTAATTCGTCGCTCCGTTTTGCCGTGAAAGAAAGACAAACATACAGACAGACAGACACACTTTCCCATTTATAATATTAGTAAGGATTAGCTGTCCGCAACGGTTTCATTTCTTTGTACCTGCTTGTCTTCCGTAGTTCATAATATATTGTAGTTGTAGCCTCTACCTTATAAATTACGATAGTCATAACGCACTGATAATTATTTATTCTAACCCGTCTGGAAGTTACAATAAGCGCGTTTAGACTTTAGACTAACAAAAACCATACAAAAAATCCCTTAGCTTTAATTTGCTCTTAAAGATGAAGAATTGAACAAGTACTAGTATTACGAGTATGTTAGAATATGAGTCTATTAACCTCAGAAACATTTCCTGCCTTTAGACATTACATGGAACAATTTCATTGTTTGCCGGCCTGTTGCCAACACCCTCGACTGCGAGACAATTGGTCTGGGAGAAAGTGGATTACATCGCCTGTCTAACACACCGTAAAACCTTCGAACACACTTGACAGCCGGCGGTCACTTGGTCGTCGAAAGGTTAAGGTGCTGCCTACACCTTCCGAAGATTGTAAAAGCACTGTTAAAGCCTTTATTTCTTTACTGTATAGGATATCCTTCCAGAGGTTGAAAAGCACGATTCTGTTTAAGGTCTAAATGTAACAATGAACATCATCATTACAGCAGTTTAAAATTGCGATAAACAAAACGAGTCTGTATTGTCAGTAATTGGCATCATCGCACTTTTCAACTTCAACAAACTATAATATAGTGTTAGTGTCTATACATAGATGCGGATATAATACACATCATTATTGACTTGTAAACATTGTGCATCACTTAAAATAAATATTACCTACACTAGTTTGTTTAGGTAGATATTATACATACCTTGTTATAATTACAGTCGTTGTAATTATAACAAGGTGTTTATGTAAGATCAGCTGCAAGTGTCCGCCAAAAAAATCTTTAAAATATTTTTCTAGCTTCTTTTTCCTAACCTTGGTCTTTCTTTATTCTCTTGTGTTGTGAGAATTTTAAAATCACAAATCTGAAGATTGTCTAGGTTAGGGCTATCATCTAGGGTTTTGATAAAAGATTGCAACTATACATTTGTACAAATACATATAAAAGCGGGTCGGGGCGCTGTGTCCACAGTATGCCATTTGTTACTGTCTAATGGACTTAGATTGATTCCTCGTACAACAGATTGCCAAATACATTTAATCAAAGTAAATGCAAATCTAGAACAGTCTGATGGAAAACGTAGAATGTACCTAATGACAGCTTGAGCAAATCGGGCGACGGTGCCGAAGTGAGGCTGACAAATGGCTGTTATGATTCCCAGAAGCTTTCACCTTTTGCCCGGTTTCAGAATGCTGCGAAAAATGTTGATTTATTTTCTTATTCGCCCTTGAAGTCGGTGCCAGAATTTTGAATAGAATGTTAGTTTTTAGTGTATTTTCACGTGACTGCGAATTGGTGGCGTTGGGACTTTCATTGTCAGAGGTTTATCAGGTGGGTGGTATTAGAATGTTGCTGCACCGCTACAATGCAAGCAGCTGACTCATCACGCAGACGTTTCTGCGCTGACCTTGAACTTCAGACGCTAAATCATTCGGGCTCCGTGTTCCGCGTGGCCTGGCGTGCCAAGTGCCAGGCGCCTGGCGCGACCGCTTGGCACGCGACCACGCAATATCTGCCCATTCAAGTTTGGACGAATTGTGGAGTATTCTAAAAGTGTCGCCGCAAGCTTGCCAACGATTCGCGTACATTATAGTTCTGACAATTTTTTCAGCTCCAAAAATTTTGCGAACAGCGTTGAATGACGGGACGTCTTGAAGGGCGCCAACGAGCGTTCAGTTTTCACCTTGAATATTGTACGAGGACGTTTTATAAAACCGCAGCAAAACCATGTTCGTGTCGATTTGAAACGTTTTATTTCATTATTTAAACAATGTCTGTATAGCTTCCACTAACCGTGGATGACAAAAAAGGGAGCCCGAATTTCCTTATTGAAATAATTGAAGAGCAAGAGCTCTCTCTATAATTGTGTAGACGACAGTCGTCAGAAATGCCATCGCAACATGTTCAGTATTCCCTTGAAGGCATCGAGGCGGCGAGTCTGCGAGGAAAGTATGGAAAATTCCCAGGCATACCGGTCCCGCGCGCCGACCGGTCTCGTTGGGCACACGCACCGCATTTTCTTCGAACTGGCGACCTACACGCCGCCTTACATCGTAACCGCAGTCCTTTACACCGAACGAAAGTAGATTTACTGAGGTTGGTTCAAACACTGGTGCTTCCCCTTGTTTACAAACTAATACCTATGAATTTAAGTTTAGTGCGTCTTTTTTATTCATTTCATAAAACAACATACACACAATGATAAAGTACAGTAATATAAATAAATAAAAAACATAATGGACAAGATAAAATATTCGTTTAGTACTTTAAATGAAGACACTCCATGGACAACTTAGGCGCAATTAAAAACATGGCTACTAAAAATACGTCGATTTACTTCTGGTGCTGTCTAATTTGACAGGACTAAACTAAAATGTATCTTCTGTCCTTTCCTTAATGAAATGGAAAGAGAGAGATGCACATTATTTAAATTTAGTTTAATTTGTGAACAAGACAATCAGCACCACTGCTTATTTGTGAGAGGTTTACGAATTGATTGAAAAGTAAAATGTTCCTGAAATGTTTTCTTTAACCACGATCACAATTCCACTTTATCTTCACTAATTGGTTTCGTTCGTTTTAATCAATCCGCTATTTTTATTGCGTTGTTCTGGTTTATTTCATACTAGCTGTATCCCGTGGTTTCACCCGCGGTACGTTATCTTTTTTATTACTGCTCCGTTCCCGAAGGTAATAGCGTGATTTTATGTTGCTTATTATGTTATTGAGATGTATAAGCTGCACAATGTACAGCTTCATCAAAATCCGTTCAGTAATTTTTGCGTGGATGAGTAACAAACATCCATACACACTTAAAAATTTCACATGTATAATATTAGTAGGATTATTATAACGTAAACATAGATTCTAATTTACTGAGTCGAGATATAAATTATGAATTAAAGAACCGTCAAAAACTAGTTTATATAGTTGTAAATAGTTTTTAATATGTTTGTTGACGAATGTAATACATAAAAACATGGAGATGACCTCGTTTCTTAGACTGCTATTTGCATTATTTATTCATCTTTGTTTTATAACTGTTTGTGATAAATATCAAGAACATAATTTTATTTACCTACTTAAGTTTGATGTATGTTTGTAATGTATAAATTATTGGTTCTTTGACCGCAATTAATATAAGTAAGGTTCCCAAGGAGCTTAACCTACTTTACAAAACTTTAAGTTACCTATGTTACAATTAAAGTCTGCTTAATCATATCATCACATCCGTATTAATATTATAGATGCGAAAGTAACTCTGTCTGTCTGTCTGTTTCTTCTTCACGCCTAAACCACTGAACCAATTTGATAATATTTGGTACAGATATAGTCTGGGACCCGAAGAAGGACATAGGATAGTTTTCATCCCGGAAATCCCCCGGGAACGGGAACTATTATTCCACGCGAACGAAGTCGCGGGCAAAACAAAACTTTGTGTTTGAAATTGTTGTTTTTATGTAGACTAGCTGTCTACATAAAAACAACAATTTCAAACACAAAGTTTTGTATTCTATGTTTGTTACTGGAATACGCAAAACTACTAAACTGAAAAAACTGTTAAGTATGTACTTAATATGCTTCTGGACATCAAATTAGCACACAGGGACAAGGATTTTAAAAATAGAAAGAGGTTCTTATTTCGATCTTTTTTTTTCATAAGTATGAACAGCGCATCGTTACATGTCAGTTGGTAATTACGCAAGATCTTAGTTAATCCTATCAGAATTATTTAATTAATAACATTGAATTTAAGATCACGAGACATACATGTAGGTATTATACTTTATAGATACATAATTATATGTTATTTATATCGTAATCACAGTTATATCATTAAAACTTAGAATAATAACGAAGCATTAAAATTACGGAAGCAATCGCGTACGGCCATGTCCAACTAATAGATTTTATGTAGAATTGCGGAGAGAACTATATACCAGCCTTGTTTTAGATATTTGAATGATATGAGTGACTGCATTCATAAGGAAATGACTTAATGTAAGTACTAAAATATTTTAGACCTCAGATTTTTCCTCAATTATCAAACTATTTTAAAAGCGCCAATCTTTATAAAATGGCAAGAGGATTGACTGACTGATTAATGGTTGATATATCAAAGTTTGAAGGGAGCGTGATTTTTGAAAATTCGACTCCTAAAGTAAAATAGTAAATGTAAGTTCAACATCCACGCGGGCGAAGCCGCGGCCGATAGCTAGTAGAGTATTTAAATAAAGCAAAAGGAATTTCAAAGCCGACCAGCAGTTGCTGAGATTAGAGCGTTCAAATCAGTATGCACATTTACTGAGTTAATCATTAGTCAGTATAAGTACCTAAACGTAAAGTAAGACCAGCCGTGCGATTCCGTAAGAAATCGCGTGCGAATACGATTTCGATCTCATTCCCGGTTTCATTTCCTAACTCACCTGAAGTGAAAAGGATTTGGTATTCAATGTCAAATTAGACAACTTTTCCATAATAATAGTTCCATTCACCTACGTTCTTATTGAGTGGCGCTAAGCCTAGTTTTCGTTGGGTAACAGAATACATAGGTAATACAGTTTTCACCGCGGATTCAGAAGTGAGCACTGAAGTGAGATCTTACAGAATAGCATTGCTGCTTGAGCATCACTGACATCGGTAAAGGAAACTCATTGTGAGGTAACCTGGACACTAGTATCGTAAACTAGCGCAATTTACCATTCAATTAATTAGCATTTACGATGCTTTACCAATATCGGCGATATGTAAAATACGCAATTTATGTTACCGCTAGATATGAATAATTGGGCCCGAACAGGAAGTACGATGTGCTTATGTATATGTTATACATAACATACACGTACATAAATTAAATTTCATTATCAAACACGACACCTCGAGGTTAATAAATTCAAATCGCAACATCATTTTAGCGACAATCATTGTCGAAAGTGTGTCAAGGCGTTGATAAATTAGGGTGAAGTTCCAAGTAGTAAAAGCCTAGGTATTGAAATGATTACGGGCTTTTCCATAGTTCAATTCTCAGATTTTAAACAACGAATAAATGTTACAATATTATTGTAAAGACATTACGTTTATTTTGTTTGTGAACTCTTAAAGCCTCGTCCCCACCAATGACGTATTCATCATTGGTCCCCACTAGGAACATTTGTCGAGCAATTTGTCCCCGGTGACATCGCCGTGTGTGCGCCGCGACATTTTTGAAACTGTTCCTTATTGCACAGTCGATGAAAAGAACAGTTTGCCCGATGTCACATGGGACACAATATGTCGCTCGCTAAATGTTCCTAGTCAGGACGAGGCTTAAATCAATAAACAGATTTAAAGCTATTTTGATTTAGTTCAGGTTTGTCGACTGCCAGTAAAGTCCAGAATATACTTAACTAGTTATATAGGGAAAGTTTTTTTGTTACACTTATCCTGATTCGAACCCATAATCATATCATGTACGATAGAGAGCCTTTTCCGCTGGGCCGCCATTAATTTACAAACGTTCGTCAATTAAATATAATTAGTAATACTATTTGGCATCCTTGCAAAAAAAAATTCCAAACATAAAAACCTAACCGTTACACGGCGCGAAATTATGAATCAACAATCAGGTAAACAGGGAAGAACGGTATGATTGTATGGTCAATATTTATAAGTAAACAATTAATGGAATTAAAACTTCTTGTTATGACACGTCAGAAACCGTGGCGGTGCCGGTGTTACTATTAATGACGCGTTTCGTTAATTGTCACACCACCATCTTCAATTCCTGAACTGTTATTGAGAAATTCAGTGAATGGGAAACCCCAGTAACTTACCGACCTAAGAGTTCAACCTAGAACTCCACGCTTAAATTATCAGTCGTGCTCTAAACCACAAAACCAATGAAGCATTTTTAAAATATTACAAATTTTTGTTTTGTTAGCACGTTTTCAATAAAAAATATCTAAATATATATTCTTTTAATATTCATGTTAGTCTAGTTAAGTTACATTTAATCGAGGTTATGTTTCCGATGTAATAAAATTGGATGTCACTTCATGCGGGTAGTTTCAAAATGGTTGACACGCGTGATATGGCGTGATTAAAATATACACCACACATGTATGGTTAAAAATTACCAATACGCGAAATAATTCGTCAAATTCTATCAGCAATGGTAAAAGGTGCTTCGAAATATTCATATGCTTGAAGAATAGTAAAATAAATTCCTAAAATAATAGTATTATTTTATAGTTAAAAAAACACATTTAATGTCAGTCAGATCTTTTGATTTGAAGTATTTAGTAATTAGTTGAGAAAAAGACGTTAACTAAGCAAAGCACAATTATTAACATATAAGATAACTAGCTTCTGCCCGCGGCTTCGCTCGCGTTAGAAAGAGACAAAAAGTAGCCTATGTTACTCTCCATCCCTTCAACTATCTCCACTTAAAAAATCACGTCAATCCGTCGCTCCGTTTTGCCGTGAAAGAAAGACAAACAGACAGACAGACCGACAGACACACTTTCCCATTTATAATATTAGTATGGATTTAAAGAACTTAGTGTTGCAAGAACTTAGGTACTTTTCAGGTTTAAACCGAAAAATACCCAAATATAGTCATCGTGAATTTATGTTTCTTGTGAAAACAAATTTTATTTCTAAATAATTGTTTCCTCTAAGAAGATAATGTTCAGTGTTTTTTATACATTTAACATTATGTGTATGAAGTTTAATAAATAAATTAACTAAGATTTTCATCTCATATATGTATTACTTATGTGTTTATTTCTGTCAATAAATAAATAATCACAATAAATCTTAATTGGATTCTTAATTTAAATAAATTGGTCAGTAGTAGATTGGCTTAGAAGTATTTCTATAATAATATATCTAAAGACTAGTCTTCGGAATGTTCGAGAGCTGACAGCCACTTGTCTGTTTGACTGCTTACATCATTCGACGGCTAATTATTACCTGGCAGTGTCAATAATGGTCCAATAGGTATGTACTTATGTCTGGCTGTAATTGGTCTATAAAATGTGCATGTTTATAAATTACCTATTTAAGTATGTATATCAGTCTGGTAACTATAGTACAGGCTCAGCCTAGTTCGGGATAAGATGACCATAAATATGTGAGTTGTCTCAAAATATACTAGGTGTATTTTTGGTCCTGCACAACACGCTAGGAGATGATTCTACCCATGAAAACAAACAACTTTTATTATGGAACCAACTCTGAAATCTCGAAAATAATATCAGGTGTTTCATACATTATGATCGGGAGGGCAATGAACTTTTGTTAGAAACAGCTGATATTTTGCTCGAGATTTCAGAGTTGGTTCCATAATAAAAGTTGTTTGTTTTTATGGGTAGAATCATCTCCTAGCAGGTTGTGCAAGACCAAAAATAGACCTAGTAAAATAATATATTATATTTCTTTTTGTACAAAATACTAGTTTTTATACATTAACCTTTCGACGATCAACCGACAGCCTGATGTCTCGAATCACGTGTGTTCGAAGTTTTAAATTTATTAGTTTTCTGATGTCGTCTATAAACTATGACCTGCGGTTTTTGTAATACAACCTATGTTCTGTACTTATGACCTTTCCATTTAAACTACTTATCATAAAAACCATACAATACTAATTTATTTCTTTAACCCCTTTTAGGCTGCAAGCAATACATCAGCACAATAACACTCAGCTAATCTGTACAAGTACACACTACGGAAGTGGCGAAGGACTTGCGCGCACGCATATAGCGCACGTGACCGCGAGTGTCCATAGCACTACGATTGTGAACCAGGTAAACAGGTGAAATATTATTTCCCCACGAAAGAAAGCATATATACGGTCGAATTGAGAAACCTCCTCCTGTTTTTGAAGTCGGTTAAAAAGGTAACAGTGCGAACTATTTTATTGAGCACAGAAAATGCCGACTCCAACTTGATTAAAAAAATATATAGGGTGACTGGTAATTAATGTACGATACTCAAACACGTGATTATGCTCATGATAACAAACATTTTTTATTATGGGAGTACTAGCTTTTGCCCGCGGCTTCGCTCGCGTTAGAAAGAGACAAAAAGTAGCCTATGTTACTCTCCATCCCTTCAACTATTTCCACTTAAAAATTCACGTCAATTCGTCGCTCTGTTTTGCCGTGAAAGAAAGACAAACATACAGACAGACAGACACACTTTCCCATTTATAATATTAGTATGGATATTCATTACATTTATATACGTTAATATTCATTACATTAATGTTTGCCTAATGTACTGAACAGAAAATATTTTTAGGCGATTTTGGCTTTGCTCCCATGTTTAAAAAAGTTCCGTAGAAGAATCCGTTAAAAAAGTTTCGGACAATTTCGGATACGCGGAGTCTAAATAAAATAATATTTTTTATGACAAGTCTTGTTGTTTTCATATGTACACTAGCCACGCACGATGTGTTCATTGTTTATTATTTATCGTTGCTTGGTCAATGATAAGAACCGAAACTAACGGATAATCCGAAATAATTAAATTATTTACGCGTGCGCTACATTGCATTGCGGTGTAGCTACTGTTTGACATCTTTAACTGCACTCTTGAGTGCATTCACATTACTTGTTCATAATACGTATATATTATTTTATATAGATAATTTATATAAAATGAAACATTATCCAGCTGAAGAATTTTTGCTTGTTTGTATTGTTGAATACGCTAATCTTAAAAAGTAAATATAGGTATTATTTAACAAAAATATGTGTTTCTTTTAAGCCTTTCGGCTATATAAATAATGCAACGTCCTACGGGAGCGGACTATAGTCTGTTCTTTTTAACAAACGAGTACCCAAATTTTTTTCTGCGTTTCTATTGGTCCACATAATAAGCATAAGTGTTATTATTGGTGTTAGAAGCGTTGCCTCCGCCTCGACTAATTTCCCATCTCTCTTTGTCCAATACTGGAAATGTGAAAGAGATATACTCAGTACTCGTTTGTTAAAAAAATAGACTATAGTAACCAGTAATTAGGTACCAGTAACTATACCAGTAAAAGTAATGAAGTAACTAGTAATAAATACTAATACAGATTTATTTTTAGGTCTCAAATACATTATTGTGTAACCTATACTGATGATAACGTAAGCGGTTGAATAAATCCATACTAATATTATAAATGGGAAAGTGTGTCTGTCTGTCTGTTTGTCTTTCTTTCACGGCAAAACGGAGCGACGGATTGACGTGATTTTTTAAGTGGAGATAGTTGAAGGGATGGAGAGTAACATAGGCTACTTTTTGTCTCTTTCTAACGCGAGCGAAGCCGCGGGCAGAAGCTAGTAAAGATATATTTCGCATCTCTACCGGGGAAATGGTCCATTATCCGAAACCATACAATATTTCTCTATTTATCTGTTTCCGCAAAACCGAAATTTCATATCCATAACATTCCTGATTCTGTCATAGTTTATTGGTAAATAAGCTTCATATATGATGCCTCGGGCTGATATTGGCAATGGCGATGACCGACTCCTTGACATTTTATGTTTATTAAGAGTTTTAAATCTTAATTTATTTGTAGACCAATTTTCGCCCGCGGCTTTGCCCGCATGAATGTCAGTACTTTCATTCCTTTTTTTACCTAGTTAGGGTTGGAATTGTCAATAATCTATTCTTAGGGGATATCTACTCTTCACGAAAGAACACATTCCAAGTTCCACGTCTCTAGGCCCAGCGGCTTGGGTTGTGCGTTGATATATCTGCCAACAATGATATTTTAAGTAAAAAGGCGTAGATAGGTTACCCAAACGAAATTCTATCTTCAAATACGGCACACTAACGCACACATACATTACACGTCAAAGTAGGATGACATAATTGAAGTAGTGCGAGTGAAAAAGAGATAAACGTCAAATGTCAACGCGATACTCAGTATCATGTTTGCCAATTGGCAAACTTTTAATGTGCCACTTTTTGACTGCTTATAACCTATCTACACTTTTTTACTTAAAATATCATTGTCTGCCAATAAGTCAGTCAGCCAAAGATATTATTGATATTATCACTTCGACCAGTAACTAGTGTTACGTCTTTTTGATGCTTTAAGAAATATAACTAACATGTGCGATTTTGTCCACAAAATTGCGATTTATCTACAACGATTAAATTCATAGATCTGGGGGCGTACCACAAGCCCTTATAGCAGTATTACTTCGATATTACTTTCAGTGGGAAAGAGACGGCGCTAGACAACGTGTCTAACGCTGTCACTTGCACACTCCTGCAACAGGACTAAAACAATCTTACTTTAAACGTCATGGTAAGGGGGCAGGGGCACTTTTCCTAACCTTGATCATAACAAAAAAAATAGCTATATTTTTCTATTTTACAATAATTTTCATTAACACTTTATATTGTCTATGGTACTATGGACCCGCGCACACGCACTTTGCAGTCATGCAGTATTAACATTCGAAGGATAACAGGTTTGATTCCGCGTTCATTCCTTTATATCTTTACTGTAACAATCATTCACTGACTTACAAGTCATGTAGTTATTTTTAAACAAACATTTTTTGTTGTTTAGTCAGAGAGTGTTAATTAGACTAGTTTCTGTAGAATCTGTTATAATTATCTAATTAAACTAAACCCTGGCCAGGCGTTAATATGTAAGCAAGTATGTAGGTATCCGTATAAACGGCCTAACCTCGAAACCGACTGAACGGAATTTGACAAGGTTACTACAACAATTTTCTTAGTGAGCATTCTTTGCTAGAGCACTATCTGATCTGTCGAATATAATAATACTAAACGGCTTGTACGACACGTGCGGGGAAAACGTATTTATAAAAATGGTTGTGTGCAACCGAAATGTGTGGTGTTATTAAGACTTAGACGATGGCATCGATGAAAAAAAAAAGAAAGAAAGAAAAATATTTATATTGGTCACACATAGAAAAAAAAACAGAACAAAAGAAATGAAATAAAGCATTTTGTCAAAACAAAAAATCGGAATAAACTTTAAAACTATTGAAGCTTGGTGTTGTCCCGTCTGTTTCACTCGTTTAGTTAAGGCCCATCTAACATCAGCGCCGTCTCTAAAAGATGATTCTCTCGAAAAGGTAAATTCAAAAATTACCAACACCATATTATAACAAAATCGTTACTAGCAACAAGTTGTGATGCCAGTTTGTCTGCTAAGCTAGTCGCACTAGTCAATTACGTCGGCTGCGCGGGCGCAGTAAACGGCCATGTTTATTAAACTTTATAGGCTCAGTACACGAGCCTCTCAAACGTTGTGCAACGTGCGACCTTTCTGTATTGAAGCTTTGTACAGCCACTAGCAAAAACATGAATGCACTTAGCATTTAAAAGCAATTTTCTTTTTTAAATTTTATGTAAGAACTCTAACTAAATCTATAAAAATTTTATATAACCTGAAATTTTCACTTGACTATCTATTTATGACTAAGTAATATATGCCTCCTATTGTTATTCTTTAAGCAAATATGCTTGTTGTTGTATAAGAAAATTGTAATGTATAAATATTTTTGCTCGTGACTGTACTTTGAGTTATGCACTCTAAGTTTGTGCTTTACCGTTTGAAGTCCATTGTGCAAGAGAGGTGAACGGAGCTTCAAGCCATTATTAACTTCTTTGCAAAATATGGTACCGACTTTTGAAGTTCAAAGTAAAAGCATAGTATGAATGATATGACTTTATTTTTTTGGGTTGTATTTTAATTGGAAGGAAAAATAAATTATAAATATTGCAGCAGGATTACAAAACTAATAGGATTAAAAAAATACATCCGTTAATTTACCGCTCACGCTACAAAATGAATGCTTAAGTTAAAAGGTTGGTAAGGTCACGGACTCTAAGACCGAGATAAATAAACAATACACCTTTCAGCTTGTGCTTTGGCTTAGCAAAATCTTTTTGTATACACACAATACTTTTTATTTGTTTTTATTAATTACGGCATTAATAAAAACAAATAAAAAGTATATTGTGTGTAAAAGTGTGCGTATTTCTTGCTTCCAGGAGACACGGAATTGCTATGCCAAATTACGTGCGTAACGTTTATTATTGTCTTAGCCTAAAACGGGTTTACACTCTCGTTACTTGTAGGCTAACTGGACTGCGAGTTAGACGGCTAAAATCGCGCGGCTTTTATCACCCTTGTAAATCCCACATTACAGTTCCAGTTACGAAATTTGTTAACTCTTGTAAAGCTTTAGAATAGCTTTCAAAGAGCTTAAAGCTATGCCTAGGTGTGTCTAAATGGAAGAAAAGAATTAATAACTAACTAAACTAACTAACTAAATATCCTGAGACAACTCACACACGGTCATCTGATTCCAAACTAAGCAGAGCTTGTACTACGGTAACCAGACAACTGATAAACATACTTATATAATTTATAAATACATACATATTATATATAAATCACACCCAGACACAGAACAAACAATCGTGCTCATCACACAAAGTTTGTCCTGGGTGGGAATCGAATTCACGACCTCCGGCTTAACAGTCAGGGTCACTAACAACTAGACCAACAGGCCCGTCAAATGGTAATGTACCTTTAAAACTGTCTAACTGAATCTATCAAGCATGACATACTAAACTGTAGTATCCCCTTATTTTCTATAGAATTGTCAAGCAAACGGTTCGCATAAGTACCGTCCCAGACGTATACTTAAGACCAATAGCGGAAGAGAACCGGTGAAGTGATATCAATACATTGTTAGGTCAATTACTAATATGCGAAAATACAAATTGCCGACAACGAGTGACCAGCTATGGCCGGTTATTCGTGAGTGTTGTAACGTATAAAAAACGTAATTGATTTCGCGACATGCAATATGTGCGGGCCGGTATGCGCGGATGCATTTTATTGCCAATCGAAACCAGAACTCGGTTTTATTGTAGGTACAGAGACGGTGGAATTTTGGTGGAGGGAAAAGGACTTGTGTATCATTATTATTACTTAACTTTATAATTTTTGTTGGTATGGATACAGGAAGGCGTCTATTTTCGGGTGGTTCAAAAAAACTACAAAAATAGTCTTCTAACCTAACTTATCCGAGTCGTATTGCTCTGACATTTTGTCTTCGGCATTTTACATAACTGCGAGTATTTATGCTGTGTATAAAATGCCAAGGCATACACAGCAGATTATACAAAACGCCTGCAACATATATGTATAAAGATAGGTACAGTCTTTTTGGTGGTATCCCTTATACCTACAGGTGAAACACTGAAGCTAGAAACCTGAAATTTTCACATCAAATTATATTTATAACATGGAGGCGCAATAACAAGCGATTTTTAGAAATTCTACATGTCAGTTTGAAATCGCGAAACCGCTAGCTAGCGTCGTGAATAATCGTGATCAATGCGGTCTTCTCTAAATAAAAAATGCTGTTGTAGGACAGTAATAGGCTGATATTATTTACTGTTATGGCTCCGTTCCTGGCATTTAATACATTAAATAACGAAAAAATAATGTTTTTAATAACGTGCTTGATGAATAGTAATAAAGAATTATCTTAGTTTTGCTACTAGCCAACCGTAGTAGGTTGACTCATTTCATTCATAATTAATTATTATTTAATGATGAAGTTACTACTAAATAACTTTCATCATTAAATAATAATTATTAAAGAAACCTACAGAGTTAATGTATATGCACGAAGAAGCGTGGTCTGCGGTCGATATGTTGCGGTTAACAAACACTGGTTTTCTTTGATTTGTGATTCGTTTCTCCGATGATCCGACCCATTTATTATCAGACGATTTAATTTTACATACCTAGAAAATCTCATTTATTAGTACGGAGAGCAATAATTTATTGGTGTCCGAAAAACCTTGTGAAAAAATCTCTTTTGGGGAATTTTAGGGAAATTTAAAATGAATTTTAAGTATTATAAGTGGACGGCAAATTCTTTCACTGCGATTTACATTTCATGTTACATTTCCCAACTGTGTACACGCCCTAAGCGTGTGTCCTGTTTACCATGACTGTAATCCCTACAGGAGTAAGCCATTAGGTATCTTCCTCATTCACACAGCTCCAAGATTTTCTAGATTTTCAAGAGATTCTTATTACTTCAACAAGTGGCAGTAAAGGCAGGTATGCAATAAAATGCGCATTAATGAGAACGATCAAGGGCATCGTCTGTAGCTTGCTATTCGTAATATAATTAACAGAAGCATGGCAGCTCATGACGTCACGGCATCACACTGCTACTTCTAAATGTTTTGGAGAAGTTAACGAGTTTGGTGGTTGTTTATGGTACCAGATGTACGTAGGTTTATGTAACAGACGTTTAAGTCTTTTAAAGGATGGAATTGATTTTAAGGAGAAATAATTATATTGTGGTGAAATTAGAAATTATGTATAAACTTTATTTTAACGTCAAACTCCGCTATGTAGAGATAGCAATTCTCTCTCTCTCTCTATGTATCATTTATAATTTTTTTTTGCAATTTTACCTTATTTTTTTTTTGTAATTAATGAAATATAAATGATGACTATCTTATTGTTTACATTCTAAAACAATCGATAACGTTTTGATAAACACTTGAATGACAATTTGTTTAACAAATTATAATACTCTAGTGACAAAACTATTACATGTAACTTTCCTTGTTTACCGTATAATTTCCGCTCCTTTTAAATAGTTACATTAATATTTATTTATTACATATTCATACGCTAAAAAGGGAAATATATTTTCGTTTGGTTTTCCCTTGTTCAAGTTAACTTTTACCCTGTAGGAAATAATATTACAAGCTACACACTACATGCCTTAAGCTTACAGTACTGTTGTCAAATTATATCAGTTAATGACGAATGTACAATAACCCATAACAATTTGATTTCTAAAATGTTTTTGAACAGTTAGAATAAGATCGTTTTTTGAAAACGTTCAAATTGACTTATTTCTCCTGCCCAAATAAGTTAGGGTCGGCTTTTAGCCTAATCTGATAAAGCTGAAAATTTAAAAGGAACAACTGTTTATCAGATATAATATAACCATAATATAATATGACTAGCTTTTGCCCGCGGCTTCGCTCGCGTTAGAAAGAGACAAAAAGTAGCCTATCTTACTCTCCATCCCTTCAACTATCTCCACTTAAAAAATCACGTAAATTCGTCGCTTCGTTTTGCCGTGAAAGAAAGACAAGCATACAGACAGACAGACAGACAGACAGACACACTTTCCCATTTATAATATTAGTATGGATATAACCCATCAATCAGTTACTGACTAAAATGATACACCTTGGTTACTCTCGACGGTTGGTTCGTCATACTTTCAACCTTCTGTAAGTGTGTCTGTTTTGACCTTGTCTGACTGTCAAAGAATTTCGGAAATTAAACCCGTCAAGACGTAGTAAAGTAAGGGCAAAAGTTTGTACAAAACACGATGGAACAGCGATAAATAATGATATTTTCGACTCCTAAATAATAACTAAGTTTACATATCTATATATATAAAAGAAAGTCGTGTTAGTTACTTCACTTATAACTCAAGAACGGCTGAACCGATTTAGCTGAAAATTGGCAGGGAGGTAGTTTAGAGCCAGGAGAAGGACATAGGATACTTTTTATCCCGTTCGACATCATTCCCGTGTGACTTGACATGTAACGTCAGTCACTATAAAACGTGGTATAACAAAAAAGAATCAGACTTGGAATAACAAAATTGACGTATAATGACAGCTATGTAATGACGTATGGATGACTATTTGATATTTGTAAGAAATCAATAATATAACTATTTCTATTAAATAAATAATTAACATTATTGCCCAATTGCCCATTCGTATAAACAGTGAAGTGAACTATAAAACTCGGTATGGTTAAAAATTTAAGTTTTTAGGTGAAGTGAAGTTTAATTAATTAGTAGGTAGGTAGTAGGTAGGTAGTAGGTAGGTAGTAGGTAGGTAGTAGGTAGGTAGTAGGTAGGTAGTAGGTAGGTAGTAGGTAGGTAGTAGGTAGGTAGTAGGTAGGTAGTAGGTAGGTAGTAGGTAGGTAGTAGGTAGGTAGTAGGTAGGTAGTAGGTAGGTAGTAGGTAGGTAGTAGGTAGGTAGTAGGTAGGTAGTAGGTAGGTAGTAGGTAGGTAGTAGGTAGGTAGTAGGTAGGTAGTAGGTAGGTAGTAGGTAGGTAGTAGGTAGGTAGTAGGTAGGTAGTAGGTAGGTAGTAGGTAGGTAGTAGGTAGGTAGTAGGTAGGTAGTAGGTAGGTAGTAGGTAGGTAGTAGGTAGGTAGTAGGTAGGTAGTAGGTAGGTAGTAGGTAGGTAGTAGGTAGGTAGTAGGTAGGTAGTAGGTAGGTAGTAGGTAGGTAGTAGGTAGGTAGTAGGTAGGTAGTAGGTAGGTAGTAGGTAGGTAGTAGGTAGGTAGTAGGTAGGTAGTAGGTAGGTAGTAGGTAGGTAGTAGGTAGGTAGTAGGTAGGTAGTAGGTAGGTAGTAGGTAGGTAGTAGGTAGGTAGTAGGTAGGTAGTAGGTAGGTAGTAGGTAGGTAGTAGGTAGGTAGTAGGTAGGTAGTAGGTAGGTAGTAGGTAGGTAGTAGGTAGGTAGTAGGTAGGTAGTAGGTAGGTAGTAGGTAGGTAGTAGGTAGGTAGTAGGTAGGTAGTAGGTAGGTAGTAGGTAGGTAGTAGGTAGGTAGTAGGTAGGTAGTAGGTAGGTAGTAGGTAGGTAGTAGGTAGGTAGTAGATAGGTAGTATGTCAATTCGAATTCTATATTCATAGTTGACAGGACAACGTCTGTCGGGTCAGCTAGTATTCAATAATGCTGTAAATTTAAAGAATACTAGAAGAATAACCACAAACGTTAGTCTTAGTTAAGGCTGCGCATCGAGTTTTCATTGCACGAATCAAGTTTGGTACTTAAATCCTTGTTTAAACATCTATGTACTATGTACATAATATTTACATATCTTAATGCGTAAGGTAAGCAGTTAGGTAGACGCCTGGGTTTTTACAAATAATGCAGGAAAATCTAAAAGTTTTCCTCCTTAGTAGGAATCTGATCCAATTAGGAAATTTTGATTTTTTTAATTACAATATCCTTTTATGGAATTACCCTGTGGATAACCTCAATTCTGTTAAGCTTAGGTATTGGTCATGTCTATAGATGCTGGCGGGAAAAATTCCGAAACATTCCCGTCGAATACTTCGGAAGTATTTCGAAATATTCTGAAACTTTGGGAATATTTCAACTGCCAAAAAAAAACCCGGTGAAATTGTATTAATCCGTTAAAAGCCACTGTACTCGATTGAGTACAGCGTAATGAAGTAAAATAATAAGGTGTATCACCTAAAATTTACAAGATCTGGTATTTATACTTCGGAATAATGCTGTTCTCAATCGAGTACAGCAGTTACCTCTAATGGGTTCATAGGGAATATAGCCTACTAGCTGTCCCCCGCGGTTTTATCCGCGTTTAATTTCCTTTGGTTACTTCTTAGTAACCGTAAACCGTTTATTCAGCGCACGCAACAAAAGTCCTCAAATGTGAATAATTTTCCCCGTTTTTGCAACATTTCTCACTGACGCTTCGCTCCTATTGGTCGCAGCGTAATGGTATATAGCCTAATACCTTCCTCTATAAATGGACTTTAAAAAACAAAGAATTTCTCTAATCGGATCAGTAGTTCCTGAGATTAGCGCGTTTAAACAAACAAACAAACAAACTCCTCCGCATTATAATATTAGTAGTAGCTTTCCAACAGTGAAAGAATTTTTGAAAGCGACACAACAGTTTTTGAGTTTATTTATTAGGTTTTCCTTTATTTAGTAATTCCTATCTATGTGACTCGGGAAACTTAGCGATGCGAACAGCAGAGCTATATACAAACTAACCAAAAACATAGGTAACCCTTTTTCAAAAAACAAATCAAATATGCTCGGCCTGGTTTTTTATTCCACAACTAACATTTTGAAAAATAGCATTCGACTTCGATATAACCTACATAAAAACAAAAAAATAAAAATCCTGTTAATTGCAGGATAACATATTATGTAGATATGTTATCCCTCGATTAAAGGGATTTTTATTTTTTTATAAAAATATTAACAAATATACTTAATCGATCAGATTTATAATAAAATAAACATTTATATTTTACTAACTTATGTGCCACTGAAAAATAATTAATTCACCCACCACACAAAAAATAAACACGTTTATTCTTATTGAATAAATCGGGCGAAATATTCCGCGGAAACTTTCGATTGCGGGGTATGAATCTTTCTGAAAACTTCTCCGGGGGGGGAGCATCTCCTCTCTCACCGCACCCCGCACCGCCATCGCCTTCGTGCACACAGTCAGGCGGCGGCGATCGACAGTCGATGCAAAATTCCATTCGATATTTAAAAAAATATAAAAATATTTTGCAAAAAAATACAATTCTAAATTTAAATTCATTTTGAATAATTCTGATTTAAAGAAACTTTCCCAGAAGTATTCCGGAATTATTTCGAATTTTTCAGAAGTTTTGCAACTATAGTCATGTCGTCAACGACTTAATGTCATATCTGTCACATAACTTATTCTTTTACACAAGGGGTGTTTTTGTCATCAAGATGCTGAATAAAAAAATTGCGACCGAAGAAGAAAAAATCTTTTTTATTTTAAATATAAGAAACTAATAGTTCGATCACTTCAATGCATTTTCTTGGATAATGTTCACGTAAACGTTTTCATACAAGAAAATGTTCAGGAATTTTGAGAAATACTTACCTAAAAATATTTGTACTTATCTTATTTAGGTACTGAAAAACTCGGTTCATTAATTTTTACTTTTGCTTTCTTAGAAAATATAAATTTCTGCTAGTTTATTAAAAAAAAAAAAAGAAATTTTAATGTTAATTGACTATAAAAAGAAGTACCGAATGTTGTTTTGACATAGAGAAATACATTCAAAACAAGATGCCGGAATAGTCGGCGGCCTTTGCCGACTAGTCGCGGACTACAAAAGTGGCTGATTCGGCTTTACCGTCTAGTCGGCACATCTCGAATCTGTCAAATGTAGAATCTGTCATATGTAGACTATGATGTCAAAAGTAGAATCTGTCAAATGTAGACTAAACGCTCTAAAAGAATACTTAATTTAATCAAATCAGAGTTTGGAGTTTCCAGTTTTGTAGCAGAAATAACTCGATTTTGTTTTGGTTTGCGGAATAATAAAAACAAACGTCACGCGTCGTGTGACGGAGGAAGTTTGTCGTCATCAGATTTATACATCAAAACATTTTCCGTTTTAACAGGAATGGAATGTTACGTTTTTGGATGGCTCTGCATCAGAAAGGAATGACGTAAACGTGATACGTTATTTTATTTTGAGCACAGTGACATCCTTAATTTGTATTATTTGCCATTATTATTCCACTGCGCGGTAAAGATGAGAAGAGGTCGCATGCTGATATGTCACAGACTTCCTCAAGGTAGATCTTGGGGCTCAAGTCTGCTATTGCCATCGTGTCTCAATGACCAGTCATTGACCGGATATTTCACAACGTTGACAGTTTTTGTATGGGAAATGTGTCAAAACTTTGACATGGCAATGACTTGAGCCAAATGACTTGAGTGAGGTTGGGGAAAAACCGAATAACGACATATTCCTGGGCTTTTTTGTAAGTTCTTTCCAGACTTCAGAGCCTCCAGTCATTCTAGAGATCCACGACACTAGTTTTTTACTTAGTTTGAGCTCCTTTCTCCCTTCCATGTTTAAACTTCGTAAAGCTTAACATGTATCTTGTGGTACACCATAAAGAAATTTATTTATTTACTTTCTTCACCAGCAGCTGTTTTTCTCTGAGGTCGCAGGCCGCTTGGGATGACGCACAAAACCAGTTCTATCTTAAGACCGCCGTGTCAAAAACATAATTTTCCGAAGATACGTAAGAAGTGGGTGTGTTACCTACGTCGTCGTCGCCTTGATTTTGTAATAACTGGCGCCCGGGCACTGCGCACGCACGAAAAAGTACGCTGCGCTTTCTTTCAGCAAGTGGATTAGTTGCGTTTTATATCTCAATGGTAAATACGTTTTTGTGGAAGGTGACTTTCGGTATTTGCTGGGTTTTCAAATTATGAATAGGAATGTGAAAAAAAAACATTATCATTTGCGTTTCATATTTTAAATTATTAGTTAATATGTAACGTATTTTATCACGATTGGATAGATTCGAAATATCAACAACAATATATTCATTCAAGGTTAATATCAATTAATTTAATGTTAAGTAGTAAACAAATAAGATTATTTTTAAGGGCCCATTTAAATAATTGCGTTTTAACGAGTTTTTGTTTGTCTTGAAGTTTCTTCCAAAACTAATTAAAAATCACAGGACAACCCAGCTGTAGCAAATTATACGAATTAGCAAAAACTATAATGTAGTTTGAGAATTCCAGCGTGATTGTTTCATACATCTCACATTTTTACGTCGAAAACAATAATATATTACCGAATGCTAATTCCGTTAAGTTTTAGTCGAGGTTGTCAAAGCCCACGACTTTCAAAAATGAGAACCAAAGCCAAGCGCACGAGTCGCATAAATAACCAATTATTTAGAATCACTTTTACACTGGTTCAATGATATCGATTGTGCTCAAGATATGAGAGGACCCTTGTCCGATACTGTGTTTAGGGCCCGTTGACACAGACCTGGTTGGAGAGCATTCGGACGGCGCTTTTTTTTACACACAGACTGGCACGAGATATAGTCTGCCGGGAGACAGTCAATCTCAATCGCAATCCGCGGTCAAAATCAATGATCGCGATGCGGATTGATTATCTACGAATTAGATTAACCTTTTGACGGCCAACCGACAGCCGGCTGTCGGGCTGCTATTGCCTTTCTATTGTGTCTCAAATCACGTGTGTTCGAGGGATTAATGGTAAAATGTAGTTGTTATCGATGTTGACAGTCTACGAGTTGCCATACATGAGAGCATGCAAAAATCGCCATTCGGCTGCGCGAGCACGGAAGAGTACGATATCAGAGGCAGTTGGTCGGCTCCTCTTGTTATTCGACACTGAGCACGTTAGGATTGCTCTGAAGCATAATAATAAAAGTAGTGAGATTTAAAAATAAACCTTATTACAGGGATTCATAATTGTTTTAATCTTGACTAAAAATTTGCTCTCCTCTCCGAGCCAGTTTGTGTGAACGGACCCTAGAAAAATTGATAATAACGTTGCAATTAATATTGATCTTCAGTACAAGTGACGACGAATTAATGTTTTCGTAAATTGATCTCGCTCAATTTACGAAAACATTAATTCGTTCTGTTTAATCGATTTGAAATTGTGATTGGTAGAATTGCTATAGAAATTTTGTAAAAACTATTCGTGGAAGTAGGCTTGAGAGGGCAGAGTCGATTCCAAAGGGAAGCGAAAATAATTAATAATTGCAAAGCACAACAACTACTTGGAAGACATGAAAACATATTATAATTCATAAGATAATATGAAAATGAATTGCCTATTGACAATGAAAAATTTAGGTCACAATAACAATCACAACAATTGGTTAGCAGTAATTAGCACCAAGCTGAATTTAGGGATCAGCGGTCCGTCCCGTAAGCTCCCTACACGATGCTGGCTGAGCTAAACTGCACACTGCTTAATTTCAAGGTGCGTTTGCGACCCTGGTCCCAAAGGCCTCCCAGCTCAAGAAATCTTTAACCAAAAATGTTTATTGGCAGTACGTAAGGTGTAGTACAAATACAATTAATTTTGTATGAGCATTATCCTGCCAGACAAAGCGTACAAATGTACCGTAAATCGATACCCGTACAATTTATTTAGACAGGTGCTATCAACTCAGTAGTAAAAGTATGTCAATTGATTGGTACGCTCATCAGCACAATTGTTAATATGGAAACAAAAGATAACACTAAAAAATAGTCGAAACTGCCAATTCCGACCCTAAAATATACAAAAAGTATTTTGTATAAAAAGGATAGATTTAATGTGACGAAAGTACAAAATTGATTGTGGTTGGAAATACCGAAGGCAAATGATTGGCAAGAAAAGGGCCAATCAAGAAAAACACTTGTTGTCCTCCTATTTCTAATGCTCGGTAGACACGACAACGATTTATCGTTACGATCTGATTGCGCAGTACCAACTGCACAAACTATCGTGCAGTTTTTCGGAGACCACATTATCTGCGTCGGTTTTTGTTTATATGTTGCGCAGTGAAATCGTAGCGATATATCGTTGCGACGCGATGATGATGAGGGGTCGACCCAAGATATTATGTGTATACAGAACTTCTGCAACATTTTTTTTACCGTGGTATTTTGAAGTAAATATGTATACACAAAACGACATTAAGAAAAAAATCCTTATAATTGCAAATTCGAATAAAAAATAATATATATTTATTACGTTCGCTTTGCCACATTCGCAGTGCTAATTTACATTCGCAATGCGAGTTTATTATAAAGAAGTGTAGTAAAATACGTTAACAATAAAGTTTCAAACTAAATATGTAAACAAATAATGAGTATTTTTTTTTAATAAATACTTACCTATTTTAAAACATATTCTCAACTTACATAAAGTTTAGTTTGTTTTGCAAATTTTCAAAATGTTTTGTTATTTTCCACATATGTATGTATCTGTTTATGTGCAACAATGTTTTTTAAAAGTAGTTTCAATATATTTTGAAATACAACTTGTAGAAAACAAATAAAAATAAACGACCTCTCGTTTTGAGGTCACAAAAATGACAAAGAGAAAGAGGTTACACATAATTTATTTTTTATGATCAAGGAAGTCTGCTCTAGGAAAATCAAAAAAACATTTATCAAACTGCCTCTCTTGATGGTATCTACTTAATAATAATTGTATACAAACCTAGAAACCTACATACATTTTTTAAAATATCCAATCATTATATTTAAGAAACGTTGTTCTGGTAGAAAATATAATGTAGTAAATTAAATAATTTTCTTTTTGCAAGAAAACAACCTTAATTTTGATGAAAAATCAATGCCCTAAATAAAATGCACTCTGAAATATACCGCTTCCTTTGTATAGTTCATTTACCTTCACTTATTAACGTTTTATTTGTTGATAGCATTCCGATGGCGCGCCGACGACGCCTCGTTATCTCTACGACCACTTTAAAATCTCCACCCTGAACAAATTGTTATGAAATCTAACTGATTTATTCCTTGAAAACACTTTGTTTTAATAAATGCAAGGTCATCTAGAAAGTAAAACGCTTTTAAAAGAGAAAATTTAAACGTTTATTAGTAACTAAACAATTGTTACATCAACATGGCTCAATGTTTGATGTTTTACAGGAAGTGTAGGGCAATAAATTATGCTGTATTTCATTGCCCGGCCATTCCTGTAATTCATTACTATATCCCAGAGGCTTTAAAACTCAATTAAGTGATTATTTCAAATTTATTAGACTTTCCGTTTTTAGAATATTCATAAAGGTAATAAATGAATAATCATTTTTGCTTGTTATTTTTATTCTGTTATTGAAATCGTGATGTACTAGACTCTTACTTTAATAATAATAATAATAATACCTCTGATAGGGTCCCCGCTCCCGGTGGAAGTGCGCGCATGAAATGGACCCAGTCCATTAATGAAAATGTTATGCGCGCATACTTTGGGGCTACAGAGGGGGGAAGTAACCTGACTGCGTACCGTGGTCGGATGCTCTCTCTGTTCCAGGTGCTTGAACCGGCTGTCAATGCTACGGCTCAGCGACTGTCGGATCAGGTGCGTGTCATCCAGCGTAATCATATGTTGGATGACACGGTGCTTGATCGACTACGTCTCGAGTCACGGAGTAGTCCTGTCACGCCTGCTTCGCCAGTGGATGCGGTCGCCGTGCAGCCACAAAATTTAGGTAGTGGTTTGCCGCGACCGCTCTGCGCTGGTGGGATGGATGATGATAGGCCTATATCCGTGAGTACCCAGTTCAGTGATAAATTGAGGAGTGCTTTGGAATGTGCGTGCCGGGAATATCGCTCTACACCGCCCGAGCTTAGACCGCGATTACCTCGTTTGCCCATGCACAAGAAAAACATGGCGCTGGTGTGTGCTTTGGATTCGCTGCTGTCAAGTTATTTTGATAGCAGCGAAGACCTCGCTGATACCCACTCGATTCTGTATTGCGCAGCTGTAGCAGCGTGTCGTGTGGCTAACGTCAAATTTCCCAATAATGACGTAGCCACACGACCAAAATCAGCTGTACCAACGTGGCAGTGCAGAATCGAGCGCCGTATTGGTGAGGCTAGAGCACTCATCGGCAAGCTTATCTGCTTCAGGGAGGGCAATACACGCCCTAGAGTGATGCGCTTTGTGAGGCGGGCTTTCTCGGGGACTAACATTAGTCCCCAAGATTATTTGGCCGGCGTCACAGAGCGTATCGACTTCCTGAAGCAGAAGATCTGTGCGTGGGCAAACCGTATTCGTCGGTACAGGCGGAGAGTTGAGCGGTACACTCAGAATCGCACATTCCAGAGCAACGAAAGGTGGGTTTACAGGGCTTGGGAGCGACCGGACCAAGGTGTGGCCGATGTGTGCCTGCCGGATGATGACGCTATGTCTTCGTTCTGGCGCAGCATCTGGTCGGTGCCCATCGGTCATGCTGAGGGCGACTGGATTCGGGATGTTGAGCGAGCGTGCGAGCCAATACCAGAAATGGGGGCAATTACTATCGGCCCCCAAGACGTAGCTTGTGCAGTCCGTTCCTTACCTAATTGGAAGTCTCCAGGACCGGATGGGCTGCACAACTACTGGATCAAATGGCTTCACAGTTCGCACGTTTGCTTAGCGTCTCAGTTCCAGTCAGCCTTAGAGTCTGGATCGTTGCCCCAGTTTCTGACAACTGGAATAACCCACCTGCTCCATAAATCAGGTAGTACCATGGAACCCAAAAACTATAGACCGATTACGTGTTTACCGACGGTTTATAAGGTTCTTACATCCATTTTGAGAGGTAAAATTAACAACCATATTGAGAATAATTCTATCATGTCTGCCTCTCAGAATGGATGTAGGACAGGGTCCCGTGGTACTAAGGAGCTGCTCCTCATTGATATGGCCATTAGTCAGCAAGTTCGCCGTTCTCGGAAGAATTTGTCGACATGCTGGATAGATTACAAGAAGGCCTATGACTCTGTGCCACATACATGGCTCATGAGGGTGCTAGAGCTGTACAAAGTAGATACAACCCTGCGCACCTTCCTGGAGTCGTGTATGGGGCAATGGAGGACGGTCCTTCACTATCCAGGATGTCGGCACATTCGAGAGAACAGCGAACCGATAAGGATCGAGCGAGGCATATTTCAGGGTGATAGTCTGAGTCCATTGTGGTTCTGTTTGGCCCTGAACCCTCTAAGCACATTGCTGGAGGGTTCAGGTCTAGGCTATCGGTTGCGCAGAGGCGGTCAAGTCATATCTCATCTCCTTTACATGGATGATCTGAAACTCTTTGCCCCCACCGATTTACAACTGATGAAGCTACTGAAGGTAACAGAAACTTTCAGTAGCGCCATCAGGATGGAATTTGGTGTCGACAAATGTGCAGTCATGCATGTAAAGCGAGGGGAGATTGTGGAATCCGCGGGAACCCAACTTTCGGATTCCATACAACTTAGGTCTCTCTGTTCAACCGAAACCTACAAATATTTGGGTATGTCGGAAGCGTTGGGCATCAATGCTGCCGACATGAAACAAACGTTGAGGGAGCGCTTTTTTGGCCGCCTGAATAAAGTTCTGAAAAGTCTTTTATCAGGCGGGAATAAGGTGCGCGCCTTCAACGGTTGGGTCATGCCGGTTCTGATGTACTCTTTCGGCATACTCAAATGGACTCAGACCGAACTAGACGCCTTGGATAGGAGGGTCCGTAGTCTACTGACTGCAAACCGGATGCATCACCCACGGTCGTCGGTGATGAGGTTGTATATCCCACGGAAGTGCGGTGGTCGAGGTTTCTTAAACGCCAAGACCCTTCACAACCGTGAGATATGCAGTCTCAGGGAGTATTTCCTATCGGCTACCGTGGGGATGCATCGGGATGTAGTTTCGGTGGACAAGGGCCTCACCCCGCTCTCCTTAGCGAGCGAGAACTGGCGCAAACCTGTGGTACTGGACACTAACGACCGCAGGACTGTATGGCAGAGCAAGGAGCTTCACGGACGCTTTTACCGGGTCCTACATAGGCCCGATGTAGATTTCCTAGCGTCCGTATCTTGGCTGCGTTTCGGTGACCTCTTTGGAGAAACCGAAGGTTTTGTCTGTGCAATAATGGACGAAGTTATAATGACTAAAAACTACCGGAAATATATTGTGAAGGACGGTACGGTTGACATCTGTCGGGCATGCCACCGTCCCGGAGAATCTATACGTCACATTATTTCTGGGTGTTCTAGTCTGGCTAACGGAGACTATTTGCACAGACACAATCTTGTAGCCAGGATTATTCATCAGCAACTTGCTCTGAAATACAGTCTTGTGGAATCGGAGGTGCCATACTACAGGTATGTGCCCGACCCAGTTCTTGATAATGGCGATATCACACTGTACTGGGATCGATCTGTTATCACCGACAGGACTATTGTTGCCAATAAACCTGATATAGTGGTAATAGATCGATTAGAGCGTCGCGCAATGATTGTTGATATTGCTGTCCCGCATGACGGGAACCTCGTGAAGGCTGAGAAAGATAAGCAGAACAAATATCTTGACTTAGCTCGCGAGGTTGTTGACATGTGGGATGTGGATTCAGCAATCATTGTGCCGATAGTCGTGACGGCCAACGGCGTAATAGCGAAGAGCCTCGACCAACATCTGAGGAGGCTCTCGCTGGGCAGCTGGGTCAAGGGTCTGGTTCAGAAAGCGGTACTCCTGGACACGGCGCGCATTGTCCGGAGGTTCCTTTCTCTGGAGCCCTGACCACCGGTAGCTTGGACCCTGTTCCCGATGCCGGTGGGCTACTATTTTTTATATTTTTAAATGTTTTATATTTTTTTTATAATAATATTTAAAAATGTATTGAATATGTGTGAAAAATAAATGAATATAATAATAATACTAGACTCTTACTTTAATATTAAGTAATATATATATTTTTCGTTAATAAAAAATAAGTTACGATCCCATTTGCTACGCTCGCGTAGCTGGCGTAGCAACGACTCCGGGACCAACCATTTTGGCGTAGCGTCGTATTGAAGACGTGTAAGAAAACACGACACAGTTTTTTATAACTTATTGGTAGCCAGCACCTATTTTGTACGTTATTCTAGTGTACTTCCCTCCTACTCTATCGAACCTTAGTAATTAAATTTTGATTCGCCAGTAACTTTTAGTGCACATATGTTCCTTCTGCAATCATGCCAAAGCACGCGTGCGGAAAAGCATCTACTAACAACCCGAAATATACCGCAACTGTTCACCGTAATAACATCCACTCGACAGAGAACGAATATCGAATCCTGCGCAAGTTTGCCGCCATGTTTCATTTGCCAGACCGTGTTGGCCCACTGCCGGGCAGACGAACCGTGGAAGAACGGATCTTTCTCGGCGTGCCCCTAAACGTGACTTGTTAAATAGAAAATATTGCCAGAATGTTTGTAAGCCCGAACTCCACAGACAGACAGTTTTATTTTTAAACTATTTGCACATGTATGAGTATTGTAGAGTAATTTTATCACGTGTTTAAAGTGGTGCTATTTTAGTGGGGCGTTAGTTTAGATGTTTATTGCTAAATAATATTCATAGCTGCACCCGACGTTGAGTTGTTTTGTTGGCTCATTACCTTTTCGGTAAGAAGCAGATTTGAATCTGTAAACAACACTAGCTTTCGCCAGCATGGATGTCGAACTTCATCCACTATTAATTCACCTTTAGGAGTCGAATTTAAACAAAATAATTCTTAGTAGCTACCACCTCTTCACAACGAACACATCCTCCAAGTTTCATGTATCTAAGAAAAGTGGTTTGGGCTTTGTGTTGATATATCAACAATTAGTCAGTCAGTCATTTTACCATTTTATGTAGATATATTAGGTATAGGAAGTGTGACAATAATCGGAGTGTCTTCTAACCTTTTTCCTATGGCCAGGATTATTTTTAATTTAATGAATACAAGCTTTGTGCAACGATTTGCAAACGTGTTAGCGCATTAAGCTTTGCAATTCTTTCGAAAGTAATAACACCGAGTTTACGCCTACATGTGGCTGAGCCCTCAAACGTCATGTTTTCATTAAGCCGACACATTTGCAGGTAATTTGACCTTAGGCAGCTATGAAGATGATTTTAATGGTTATAATTATGTAATTGGCTTACATGGTAGTGAACCTCGTGTTTTTATTAAAAATAAATATATAAAATAAAATAAAGTTTTTATTAACAAACTGCTAAAAGCTGAGCCTTATTGTGGGAAATCCGGACAAATATCGTAAACTGCATCTGTATTAGTTTAATTGAAGAATTACAAGTTTCATTTGTAATTTACACCGTCATTGGTGAGTCGAGGGTCAAGGACGCGATAATATAACTAAAAATTCAATATAGGTCTCTCAAAGTATTAAACAAAGACATCCTTGCGCTCGCAGTTGCAGCGGGTGGGTCACTTATATATGATAGAAGACTGAGGTAGATGTGATTTGTTCTCTTTTCGATGGGTATCTTGTGCGCGTGTCAACAATGTTTTTTATAAGACAATTAGACTAAAATTAAGGTATTGATTTTTTACATATTTCGAATGGGAATCGAATACCTAGCAGCCTCCTTAAACTCACCAGCCACGGTGTTTATAAGATAAATAAAGAATAACGAAGTTTTGGCATCCATTTGACTTTAGTTCTTGCTTTTAGCACCCATTACATGTAAGTTGATGTTTCTAAAACTTGTTCAAGCTTCCTAGTATCCAAGTGCACAAGTTTTTTCTATTTTACATGTACTAGTGACTCATGTATTGTATTTTGTGCGCACGCGCTGGATACAACATTTTTTTTGCACTAAAACACCAACTGCGTTTTGTTAGTTTGTCTAGTGAATGTAGCCTTTTGCTTTTAATTAAAAAAAAGCAATTTGGAGCAAATGATGAAAGCTATGTCAAAATACACATCTTTTCACACCACATACTTCATTTTTCACACTCCTACGCCCGCAAACCTTCATTTTTTTGAACACTAAATCAATCATATAGTACCCTCACTCAGTAATTATTGGATCTAATTAATTATTGAATAGTTCCTGAAATACACGGTTTAGATATGGTCAAATATTTCTCCTGTGTTACCAACCAAGACAATTATTTGCCAAAGATTCATCCAAGAAACCAACCAAACAAAAAGACAAGCATACATGTTTATTATGTAGTTGTGACATGTTAGTTAGCGTTTGTGAGGCACGTTAGCGCTTGTTTCATCGCCAGAACTAACTAACTACGTAACAAATTATCGCCTTACAATTATTCATCACATTATCTTCTGTTCTACTTTGCAATTGTGCCTCATCTTGAGGCAAGAAACATGTGACTTCCTGATAGTCTACAAAAAATAAATTTCATATTTTAATAAGCATAAGCCGGTTATATTGTCCTAACAAAATATCTTAACTAGGTTCCGTAATACATTTTATTAAGGTAAACTCGGTTTTCCTTATATTTTCTAACCAAATTAATTCAGGTGGTGTTTTTGCTATATTAGCATATTCTTGACGTTTATTCACGTAAGTAGGTTTTGATTTGCAGTTGAAACGAGTTTCTTAAAAGGGAAATAACCGCTGACTGGTTGGTTGAACTGCATTTTAGAATGTATAAGTATATTAAAGCAGGGTAGGTACGTAAAAGTTTGGTGAACGAAATCATTGGTCGATAACCTGCTTAACCTTTCGACGACCAACCGACAGCCGGCGGTCGCAATGCTATTGTCTTTCTATTGTGTCCCGAATCACGTGTGTTCGAAGTTGTAACACAGATTTGGCCTGTCAGGTAGCAGTCTCGTGTGGTCATAGGCCCTATAACGACATTACCCGCGTATTTTTGTTTTTAACTACCCTACACTATTACTGATATATAATCTGTATTCTTATTGAAACTAGTTTTATATTATAATTTTTAATTCTTTAACTAATTTAATTCTGTTTGAATTTTCTGTTGTATTTGCAGCAGCTGATTACGGTAAAATAAATAGAAAACAACTGGTAAGCGACCCGGTGACAGACAGACAGGCAAACGGAAAACAGAGGCAAACAAAAAATAAAATAAAACGAAAAAAAAAACGATTATATACTACCATGTAAAATTTTTATAGGACTAAATCCTGCATTAAACTAAATGAGAATCACGTAAATTGGATGATAAATACATTAAAAAACCCATTGAATAGTGAACCGAAAATTGAAGTTGATTAAAAAGGATCTCGTTACCGAACCCTAAATCTAAACCTGACGCCATGATGCAGTGTTTCCAGTTTCGAAGGTGGCAACCGTGTCGACCCTGACCTGGTCCGACCACAGAAACACTTGTGAATTCTCCTCATATGAGGTTAGTATTAATATATTTGCTATGCTGGTATTAATATATTCCCAATGTATTACAAGTCCTGTGCAAAACATATGTAAAGACTTAGTAAGTGACGTTTAATTGATAACCTACCAGTTTTGTCTGCAAATTAAGTACTTAGAAATGTATTTTCTTTAATTCAGGCTCATAGGAAATTTTATAAAATGGTCTCTGATTTGAATGTTATTGTTAAAAAGACAAAAGTTACAGACCCTTTTTTGTTTTTTTTTTGGGTGAGTGGAAAATCATCCAATGACTGCTCCCGTCCTGGGTGCGGCAGGAGGGCGTGTCAGACTCTTACTGACTAAATCCCACTCATGTTCCTTCGATTGCCCTTTATGTTCCAGGGTCACGGTAACTATTATAAACATTCCGCAACGTTACAGACCCTAACTATGAAACTTTTTAGCAGTCCTTACGTCATTAGGCTTTGAGCAATTTAGTTGTCTACACCCTTATAGTTTCGCTGTAGCCGTCTGTTCATCTGTCAGCAGTTTAGCTCAGTTTTTAGTACTTGAGTGAATCCATACTAATATTATAAATGGGAAAGTGTGTCTGTCTGTCTGTATGTTTGTCTTTCTTTCACGGCAAAACGGAGCGACGAATTGACGTGATTTTTTAAGTGGAGATAGTTGAAGGGATGGAGAGTAACATAGGCTACTTTTTGTCTCTTTTTAACGCGAGCGAAGCCGCGGGAAAAAGCTAGTTACATATATTTTTTTAAATAACTTGGTGACATTTTCAAAAAAGAATCATAAGTAAGACACCTCGCGTACACGTGCAGTGGGTACGATCCTTAACCAACTTTCAAAAAGGAGTAGTTTCTTTTACACCGTTTCTTTATGTCAGACCGTATTTTTTTATAAGGTGCACCGGTGCACCGTTCTCGAGTTACCAAACAATAATGTTATAGAATTTATGGATCACTTAGGTCACCTAAGCAGATATAGGTCATTTGCCAATATATCTTCGATTTCGAAAATCAAGAACCTGTTTTTGCATAAAAAATACTAAAACATAGGTACTATATAATCAAACGATAGATAACTAACTGAAAATTACGAAGAAATAGAATTTAAAAAAGAACAATGAAGTATTCAAATTAATTGTTTCTGTTCTATTCGTTATTTAAAAATTTCTCACAAATCCTTATTTTTGCCCTGTTTATCTTTATTGCATTTACAACAAAACATCAGACAATTTCCATGAGTCTATGGATTGAGCGGTGTTATAAAATGTAATACAGATTAGAATCTCACGAGGGGTGCAAATGTTTGTGAGTCTGAAAAGCTATCTATATACCAACACTATAATACGAAAATAAAGCTGTACATTTTTACATTCACCAAACAATAACAGTGAAAGAAAGAAAAGCAATGAAAACCTACAAAATCATAATCTACTGTAAAGTTCTATATTTTTTTCCTCTAAAGAGAAGAATTTCAGCTTATGTTTATAAAACAGATGTATCTATCGCACAAAAATTAAACATACGAACTTGATTAAATAATTACTGAATTCCTCTGAAAGTTTTAGTCAGAACTGGCATATAAACAGCGAATGACCTTCGGGACTTTTATAATTTATTGCTACATATTCCATAATACAGAGACACACATCAAATAATCTACATTTTTGTTAAAAATACGAAATCTGGCAAACGTCCAATTTCTGTTAGCGCTTTAAAGCGCTGTGTGAGTTTGAGATCGCATAAGTATCAATAATATATCTTTTGGTAGCAGAAAGACAGGCAGTTGGTTTATTTTCAAGCTTTTTCTCTTGTATCTACGGGTTTGCAAAATAAAGGATGATATTCTAAATCTGATTGTTAAAGTAAAGCCGGAAACAAAATTTTAAGTAAATATAATTTACAAGTTACATATATCATTATATAAAACATCTACTGTTATCAGAATGTAAATAAAGAAATCCTGTTGTACCTAATACTAGCGAGTACATGAGGTCTGGTGCCATAGTTTACTCTTAGTAGATCAATGGGCAGTCAACATTATTGCTATCGGGTAGTACGTAGATAATAAAGCTGTTAAGAAGCGTCTCAATTGGACAAACAAATGGTCCTAAATGCCCCAGTGGAGAAAGATGTTGTGCATCAAAATATCAATAAACTTGAGACGATAATGATATAAGTGTGCGTGAAAATTGTGGAAAAGCATGCGCGTGCGCTCGCGGTGCGCTCGCGTTTATCTCCGTACCCGAGGGTAAGCGGTATTGACATTGTAACTAGCAATATGACGCGACGGTAGGGTTTATTTTAGTCCGGCCGTGAGCTTCGACTAGCCATTCATTCGGCTCGAATATCCCGGAATACCTATCGCATTAAAAACAACGCAACGTAACGTAAACCTACAAATTCGCAGATTTCCAAAAAAAGCGCAATTGCATTTTGAAATTTAGATTTTGAAGACTTACCTTTTTATTCTGCCGGGGCGTGAGGCCCACTTGGGACCCCATCTCGGCGAGGATGTTCTTCGGCATTTTGGCACAGAACAGTCAGTTCACACAGTAAAATAATAAATTAATTGGTAGTTATTTGAAAGTTTGCGCAAATTGCACTAGAGGTGGTCCAGGTGACGCGAGGTGCGCGGCGCGCGCGCTGTCGGTCGAATGAGCCCGCGGATCTGCCCGCGCGCCAATATAACCGCGCGTGCGCAACTGACGTCACGCCGCTCAGCGCCTGCAACCTGCGCCCTGCACCACGCGCAGCCTGGACTCGTGAGAGTCGCGAACTGTTATCAACACCTTTGCATTAAGGATAAGGTATTACACACATTTGGAAATGCAATTTTTACGTATCTTCTGTACGATAAGTTTGTTATTTTCCCACTAGAAGACAAATGCTCTTTTCTCAACCCTTATTATTTTTCAATTCGCCCGCGTGGATTTCAAATTCCGCTCTCCCTTATTTTAAACCCATTGGGGTGGAATTTTTAAAAATCCTTTCCTGATTGGATACTTGTTTGTTAACGCATCCTCCAAGTTTCATGTCTCAAAGACTAATGGTTTGGGTTTTGTGTGTATGTATGAGTCAGTCAGTTTGCCATTTCAATAAGGTGTTTTATGCATTTTATTTTATGTTTTTTTCACCGACTGATAACATCATCATCACCGACTGTTAACATCATTTATGACGTTCAAAATTATCTTAAAACACCTACCAATAAATGTACCGTCCCTAGAAGCAGCGTGCTCATGTAAGCATGATATCGTTTGCCCGATCCGATCAATTCGATTCATATCGTCATTATCGTGCCGATTCCCTTGTTCAAAAACTAAACTAAGTTCTGTGCATCTTTTCTTTCGATTTCATTAAGAAAAGCACCAGAAGATAAAAAAACTTCTGACGTCCACTACGCTACATACCGTCAGCAAAATAAATATGTAAACAGGCCGTCAAATAAGTAAAGTTTTAATAAAAACCGATAGAATGAATTTAAATTTGATTAAAAATAACTATTTTGTTTTGTACTTTGATCTTTTATGTTAGAAAATTCAATTATCCATGGGTTTTTGAAAAAAATCAACTTCTTCTAGCGTGCCTATTGAATATTGGTGATTTATTTCCTTTGCTGACTGTACAATGATAACAACGTAGATAATGATTTTCCTCCAAATTCATGGCACGTATCTATGTTTTATTAGGTTTTTGTTTTTACAAACCACAGTCTGACATTAAAAAAAAACAAAATAAGTACCTACTTAAACTTTATTTCCTCAATTTTATATATACGCTAATAATAATGAGGTAATGTTTGTTATTTTGATTCTAGGGGGATAAACCCCGAAATTATTGATGCAATTTAAAAAAGTTACATTTAGGAGAAGGTTTAGAACTTACCGACCAAAAATATCGCACTAAAAAGTAAAAAGTTTTCTTTTAAAGAAACTTTTGCAAGAACTAAAATGTGCTAAAAACAAAAAAAAAATATTTTTCGGAAGTCGGTGGCAACGTAAAAGAACAAACACCACCGGAAAAAGAAACCAATAAGTATAACGTAAATTGCAATTACCGGTTATCCATCAATCAATATTTTATTTGCATAATGCGAAATCACAGAAGATGTTACACAGATACAGTTTCACCGTATTCAGTAATAATTATATTAACAACTAGCTTCTGCCCGCGGCTTCGCTCGCGTTAGAAAGAGACAAGTTTGTTCATTAACCATTCATACTTTTTTTTTTTGGCAAAGATAGAATATTATTTCCATTTATGACATTGGTGCAGATTCTCTTGTTCACAAACTTAAATAAATTTAAGAAGATACATTTTACTTTAATCCTGTCAAATAAGACAGCGCCTAAAGAAAATTGACGTATAAGACGCCATGTTTTTGAATCACCTCTAAATTATGTATGGAGGTATGGAGTGTCTAAATTTGACGGGACTTAACTAATATTTTATCTTCTGTACTTTTCTTAATTAAATGGAAAGAGAAAGATACACTTAAATTTCCGTGAGTTTGTGAATAAGAGAATCGGCACCATTGTATCCATACTAATATTATAAATGGGAAAGTGTGTCTGTCTGTCTGTCTGTTTGTCTTTCTTTCACGGCAAAACGGAGCGACGAATTGACGTGATTTTTTAAGTGGAGATAGTTGAAGGGATGGAGAGTAACATAGGCTACTTTTTGTCTCTCTTTTTAACGCGAGCAAAGCCGCGGGCAAAAGCTAGTTATAAATAAGTTACACCCAGACACAGAAAACCATCATGGCCTAACCTAACCTAACCACTAGCTACAGGCCCGTCAAATGATAAAATTTTTGGGTGCCCTCTATCTGGCAGGAACTTGTTTCTCCGAAACCTATTTGGCATAACTCACTTGGCAGAAACTTTTTTAAACGAACATTGTTATGGTATAAAAAATATTTAACATAATTGTTTTTTGGCCTAATGTTTTTTATGTCCGAATTTTAAATGGGACACTTTTAAGATGGCAGAATTGAATTGAGAATAAATACCTTTGTCAGAGTTACAATTTTGCATAATTTCGTTTAGCATAACGTTTACTTAGAGCGCCGATTATTTGGCATAATTTGACTTAGCATACTACAAAGATCACAGAATTTCAACAGAAATAATTATTAGTCATATTTAAAAAAATATATATTGTTTTAAAAAATCACTATGGTGTGCTACAAAAGTGAGTGACAGAAATGAATCGCTGCAAAACCGACTTCACGTAGTCTTGTCTGCCTTACCCCTAGAATGTAATTTAAACCCGCGAAGGCGCGGAGGGGCGAGGCGGCCCGCGAGCTGAGGAGCAGGTGGTTTTAACGCACCGCCGGAGCCCCGCAGCGCCGGAGCCGTGACAGAAGCCATGCCTGCTGCATGTTGCATGCTTGCATGCTTACTGCATGCTTGCATGCCTGAATGCTTGCTGCATGCTTGCTGCATTGCTGCATGCCAAAATAAGATATGAAATGCATGCCAAAAGATGATTCTGGCTGTGAATTTTCTGCGATATGATGGTTCTACTTTTGATTATTATGGATATGAAATATATGCCAAAACATGATTCTGGTTTTGAACTTTCTACGATGTGATGGTTATACTTATTGATTATTATGGATATGAAATTTATGCCTAAAGATGATTCTGACTTACAAAATTATGGATTTCGGTGTATGGTAAATGAGTGTATGCCGAACGATTTTCTGCCAAAAGAGGTTTATGCTATCCGTTGCTATGCAAAATAAAATTATGACGTAAAAAGTTCTGCTATAAAGGGTGGACCCAAAATTTTTATCTCAAATTTTTGTTTTTAAGCACTAGCTAAGTGCGTTCCTCCTTGTATTGTTTATTATTCATAGTCGCTTGATCATTACACCTCAAATAATACTTTATGATACTTAAAAAAATCCCTTGGGTCACTTTAAACCTTCGAACACACGTGATTCGATCGAGACACAATAGAAAGACAATAGCAGCCTGACAGCCGGCTGTCACTTGGCAAAAACAAAATATTTTTTCTTCTTTGGAAACCTAGTTACACTAAAGGGTTAATCCTAAACTAAATTATTTAGGATTAAACCGATGGATGCAATCTACTCCTATATCCCTTTCTGTATTCAGATCCGAAATGTCATATTCATAACAACCCTGGCACAAAGTCCGATATGTAAGGTCATAGCTCATTAGAGCCACCCGGCACCCACTCCGCACCGACTCGCCTCCTGCGGCTAGTATTCTTTATATGGACTTGTATGGGCCATGCGCTCACTATATCAACTCCGTACCGTCACCGGATCGCCTCGGTTATAAGGCGAGTCGGTGCGGAGTGGGTGCCGGATGGCTCTAATGAGCATGACCTGTAAGCTCCACGAGCAATTGGCTCTTGGTACATCGGTGGAGGGCTGCTGCAATCGCCCTCTCTTAGATCCCCCTACACACCAGCACAAGAAATTACTGCAATATATAACAGACTAGTTTTTTCCCGCGACTTTGACTTTTGACCGCGTGGAATAATAGTTCTTGTTTCCGGGGAGTTTTCCGGGATGAAAACTACCCTATGTCCTTTCTCGGGTCCCAGACTATACCTGTAGCAAATTTCATTCAAATCGGTTCAGTAGTTTAGGCGTGAAGAAGAGACAGACAGACAGACAGAGTTACTTTCGCATTTATAATATTAGTACGAATAAGTACGGATTTCTTTAAAACGCATAAATAGGTGTTATATGTGTGTAACTGTGTGTATCTCTCTATAGCATCGTAGCTCTTAAACCGATTCGAATGCAGGTTTTTTTTGTTTGAAGTATATTATTATCTAGCAATGTTTCCTGGACTTGTTTAATTAAAATCTTAATAATTTGGAGGGTGCATGGGGGGGGGGGGTATAAATTTCTAGTTTACACTTGCGTGTAGCTTGATAGGACGTCTGTATGATAGGTTAGAAAATCCTTTTTGTTATGAACTTGTAATACTTACTGATAGCACTCAAGAAGGCTCTTATTTATTACAATGTCAATATCGAAGCAATAAATCAGGGCTTCGTTCAATTTATCACAAACTAGCAGCAATGTAGCTAATTGTGACAGTTACATAAGTGTTATACTTTGTACTATAGGTGCTTTATATGCTTTTGTTTATTTATTTACTAAAAGCCCGCCCAATGTTAGAAATCTTGAAAAATCGCGGTTTTTCTTTATTATTATATCGTCGGACTAATTTTTCAATTTCGAAACAGCAAGCAATTCTTTAATCGCAGTTTTTTTTACCTTAATGTCGTCGGATTAATTTTACAAATTCGGAACAGCAAACATGATTGCGAATTTGCAGCAAAGATGTATGTAAGCCCATTTTCCACATAATCTAGTTTCCAATTCTAAAAATAAATAGTGATTTTTACTACTGGATTCATAAATGCATTTAAATTGTTCCTGTGCATATAAAAATACACTTTTTACTTGTTTAGTCCTGTAAAGTTCATCCCAAGGAGTTACACATGGAAGATGAAATGAGATCTTAAATAAACCGCAGATTTACCTTATCCAACAAATAAAGTATAGATATGAAGATGAAATCAAGTATTTTAATATACACTGATTTACCTTATACAACATTTTCCTTGATAAGTAGACGTATCAGCATAGTTTTAAATGTTCTATGTATGCCATGAACATAATACTAATAACGCCGCCTATTTAAGTCGATTTTAGAGGAGGCAAAACTACTTATAATACTTGAAGTCATCAATATCCCCAATTAGCTAATGTACTTACTAATTGCTGAATTAAGAATTTGAATGGGAAGGTGTTAATTGCGATCGTTAACAGGGGTCTTATTACCGTTGGAAAATCACCTTAATGTAGGTCATGGAAGATTTTAATGGAACTTGAGAAATTGTTACTGAGTAATGTTTCTCATGGTTACTTTCCATTAAATTAAGCGAACTGGATTACTGGAGTGTATTATAGCCTCGAAAATTCCTTCTTTATACAATGTGGCTGGTGAGACAAGGGACATATTAAAGGAGGCTGTTCAGAATTATGTATATTCTCTTTCCAAATGTGTAAAAAAACAATACCTTAATTGTTTTTGCAAATTGTCTTATAAAATAATTAAATTGTTGATCGAAGCGCGCTGGATAAATGTGGAAAATTGAGCGCCAGTCGAGGGAGGAAGTGAGGCCAGGAAGTCCTTTTTTAAGACTTACGGCCGAATACTCGAACGTCACTCAATTCTGAGACGCTCTCAAATCTCTTGCTGTCCTTGTCATTCTAAAGGGAAAAAATAAGGACAGCAATAGATTTGAGAGCGTCTCAACTCCGTAGCGTCACCGGATCGCCTCGGTTATTATAAGGCGAGTCAGTGCGGAGTGGGTGCCGGGTGGCTGTAATGAGCTTTGACCTTTAGAGAGGCTTATCGCGCTAATTTCAATACGGTTCTTTTTTACGATTTATATGGTTTTATTATTATTTATATTTTATTAGTTATTTGTGTAACCAGTCATGGTGAATACTACTATTGGATTGATGATTTTAATAACTGTAACTAAGCCAGTGTGCCATTTTGATTTTGATGATGCTTTGCAGTTTTGCACAACCAAAGTCCGTCAAGTCAGTGAGACTTTGCCAGAACAATGATGACGTAATTTATCATCAGCGATCGGCAAAAGGTGAGCTAATTTACTTAAACTTCAAAAAATAACAGAGATAAATTGGAGTAGGCTTACGACATAAAATTTATTCTGTACTAATGTCTCGGTTTTCAGGACATTACTACAATACAACAAAAATTAATACAATAAACCAACTTCTGAGTTCTGAATGAGACTGAAGGAGATAGCCTCTTTTTACCCGACTGCCGAAAGGAGAGTTATGTTGTTGGACTACTATTATCATAACTATTATGTATCTTCTGTCCTTTTCTTAATGAAAAAAGAAGAAAAAGATGCACTGAACTGAAATTAAGTAGAGTTTGTGAACAAGGGGATCGGCACCACTGACGATGATTATGATTGCTAACAAAGATGATTCACTTAAAATGTCTTACTGATGATGCAGGTTGCATACGTCATGCAACTCTCGACGTCAGAATTAATTTTGGACACTTCTTAGAATGCAATTATTATCGGAATTTCATATTATTTTCAACTACTTAATACCGAAGTAGGCGCAGAGCCAGCAAACTGTCATTATAATTATTTTTAGCTAAATAAAGCTGCCATTTACTTATGAAAATAATATGCTGAAAGTATTATTTATATTTCGTAGTAGTAATATTTTTAATTTAAAGTGAAAGGTCATAATTAAATACATATTTTAATAATTAATAGTCGTTAAATCATATTTACTTGCTTGTTCAAAAGATGGAATCTCCTTTTATGAAATGTTTAAACAAATATGTTAATGAAATACTAAACACCTTTTTATATTAATATATACAGGGTTACAGGGAAAGTCCTGCGGAATATAGCGCCCCGATTTTCTTAGATCAGTGACCTAGAAAACCATGAAAAACGACACGTCACGTATTGTGAAAGATATTCTGACCGCCATCTTTGTTTTAATGCCGACTTCATTTTCGTACTCAGCGCTCCGAAAAACCATGAAACCGTCGTTTGCACAAGTATCTGTTTGATTATAGGGGTTCGTGCAAGTATCTTTGCGTGGAAATGTCCAGTAGCACAGTGTCCATACGCGAAAATGTGTATTCCCTCAAACGTCGATTTGCAAATTTATATCCACCAGTGCAAAGGACTCGCGCAGGTGTCTGCCGCGGAAATAGCCATTTTTACCTCAAACTAATCCCTAGTCTGCTACCTTAACTGTTATTAGGTCAAAGTTTCGAGTACTTATTAGCAAGTGTTATACCTTTTTGAATAGATAAAGGGAGAAGTATATGCAATTATCTGCAGAACAAGTTCCATATATTTTTAGAAAAAGCACTTTAAAGTTAATTCTTGCAGTCGTTTCTCGAGCAGTATTTTTTAACTATTTAGTAGTAGGTTCAGTTTTTGTTAATGGTGTTTATATTCATCAAAAAATCAGAAAGTTGGCGCTCTAATCCCAAAAAAATCGATGAAAGACCCTACATACTTACATATTGGATTTTTTGATAAAATCTTCAAAAGTCAATATCTCCATAACCGTTAGGTTTCTGACATCATATTGCAGGATTAAAATCATTTTTTTTTTGGGAGTTGGATATCATCAAATAACTTCTCCCGTCCTGGGCGGGGTCGGAAGGCGTGTCAGACTTTTACTGACTAAAACCACTCATGTTCCTTCGGTTGCCCTTTATGTTCCGGGGTCACGTTAACTATTATAAACATTCCGCAACCCCGGCAGGCGTTGGCCCTGTTGGGCCCCTTCTCGTGAGGATTAAAATCATCAGGAATGGCCTTTCTTCCTAACCCTGTGTACAATAACTAAGCCCGAAATCTCGAGTATAACTTAGCAATGAAATTGGGCCCCGAGGTAGATAAAAATGGATTTTGATGAATATAACCTTATATTATTACTACAGGCTAAGTTCATAATCACACGATTACGTATCATATCATTCATCATATTTTTAAACAAATATTGTATAACGCAATGAATCAACCTAATGTTTTCATAAAAATCGGTCAATTGTGAGTCCGTTTCCAATGCGAATGGTCCCGTATAACTGAACAATTTATATATTTGTTTGTTTGGTTGGACGCGCTTATTTCTAGGATCTGCTTGAAATGTGATTTGGACTAATCTTTAAGTGTTGGATAGCCCATTGATCTTAAAAGGCTTTAGGCTGTTGAAAACATCCCGTTACGGCATACAAAAGTAGAGAAATAAACACAGGTACACGAGTGAAACCGCGGGGGTCAGCAAAATTTTTATGAAGAACAAAAAACTTTGGTTAAGTACATAATTGTCATAATACTAGTGTGTTAGTATCCTACGGCAGGATAATGAACAATTGGTTCCTCTTATACATAGTTCTTTCTTGTTGTCTTTCTATACATTTGTTCACGGCAAAAAATTGATTATTACTTATCAATACTAATTTTACAAAGAGGAAAGTTTGTTTTTTTGTTTGTAGAAGGTAAACTCTAATGCCCTAGACGCTTAGCGTCTTACTAATAATCGCTGCATAAAGGTATGACAGGTTTATACGTCAAAAAATGTATGGTTACACAGGCTTTATTCATGACATAACTTTACACAGTGATTATTAGTAAGGGCATAAAAGTCTAGGTCCGAAAACAAAAAAAATCTTTTTGAGTTCAATAGCCTATTTAACAGGGAAAGCTATATATAGACTATGTATCATATACGTATGTGTATATCATGTTGCGACTTAGGAGGACGGAGCTGTAACTAAAAACGTGGGTAAAACCGCGGGTGACAGTTAGTCAATGTAACTTTAGCTGTTTTTGTTAATGTTGCTTTCTTAATTAGAGTAATAGTCATTATCTGTGGTTGTAATGTCCGTCTGCGAAGAAATTCTTTTATTTTGATCTATAAAGTTTACTTATACGGTTTTTCTCGCTAAATACTCTCCAGCGTTTGATGGTTTATTATCAATGTTCACGTGTTATTGGCAGAATTGTGGTGTCTTCTCCACAAAGGCCATTCATTAAGAGTTGAATTTGAAGTTAATGTTGCAGTGAACATTGTTTCTATGTGTATACTTACACACTAAACTCAAAAGATAGATGGACAGATGTAAGATCAGACTTCGATTTTAGAAATGTGGACCCACATCTTTTCAGTAAGGAACCCTAAAAGAACGTATTGTGTAATGTAAAATACTTATCATATTTTATCACCTGTTAGTGCATCGACGCATTCCATCTATTTATCTGATAATAATTGGAAGAGCTGGCAAAATATGAGATGGTCAATAACATGTTTTCAATCAATGATGTTATCTTACGAGTATAACATAATTGTTTTCAATTATTTACTTCCAATAAATAGGTACACCTTTTATCCTCAACGAGCTGTTTTCTGGAGCATATAGTCGAATTGCTCAAATCTTTTTAACTAACCAGAGTTATAAGGCACAGAATATGCTACCAGGGATATAAAACTAGCTGCGCCCCGCGGTTATACACGCGTTTTTGGTCACTGCTCCGTTTCCGTTGGTCGTGTCGTGATGTGGCCTATAACCTTCCTAGATAAATAACCTAACCTGTCCAAAAAGATTTTTTCAATTCGAACTAGTAGTTCCCGAGATAAGCGCGTTCAAGTTCAACCAAACAAAGAAACAAACATACATTTTTAGCTTTATAATTATTAGCTTTATAATATAAGTATAGGTACGCTGCGATTATGTGATACTTATTACGATTACGGAAGCAAAGCCTGAGACAAACCAACCTACACAGATATATATTTTGCGAAACCGTATCATGAAACTGTATCATGAAAAATGACGATGTTATAAGCCCGTTATGGCTCCTGGTTGTCCGTCCAAAAACGCCACTTTAGCGATGCGAAGGTGTTGTGTTACCACCACCCCTGTGCGCACATGCATTTGACCTAGACCAGTGATGGACCCATGATTACGGTACTAACATGCTTTGAGTCCACCTTTTATTATTGGGACCCAATATTACATGGCGTAAAAATAATAAGAATAGAATCGATTCAGTTCCTTATTTAGAACAAACTCAGGTCTTGCATAAACAAAAACTAACCATGTATATCTATAGTACATGTATATCTATGTAAAAGCAATTGATAGATTGTACGCCGTAGAGAGTTTTGAGGTATGCTGCATTAAGGATACCGCTACTGGAGTGTATATATGTTGTGTATATCGTAATCCTAATGATAAAAATTTTAGTACTTTTGTTGGTAAAATGGAACAATTGCTTGAGTTTGTATTCAATAAGAAATGCATTATTTGCGGAGACTACAATGTCAACTTGCTTCTGGAAAATAAAAAACGTACTGAGTTTTTGAGTTTGCTGGCATGTTACAATTTTAGATGTCTATTTGATAGTCCCACTTTTATTCGTAACAACTCATATTCATGCTTAGACAATATCATAACAAATCTACCAGAAGAACAGGTATTAAAAAGCGCAATTGACCACAATGGTTTAGGAGACGGGCACGGTGCGCAATTCGGTGAATTTTTATTAGAAAACATGATAGAAAATAAAAATAAACAATATTTAGTAATTAAAAGAGCACATAAAAATATTGGCGGGACCACTATCCGTATTTTTTAACAACTGTCTAGAGCAGGGTACTTCTCCGGAACAATTAAAAATTGCAAAAGTTGTTCCAGTCTTGAAAAAGGGTTCAAAAACGGACCCTAAAAATTACAGACCAATTTCGCTTCTACCAACACTTTCAAAAATATTTGAAAAAATAATAAAATCTAGACTATTGACTCATATTCATTAAAACAAAGTTTTACATAACAGACAGTTCGGTTACCAGAAAGGAATTGGCACTGGAGATGCGATTTACAAACTTTTAGATGATGTGATCACCAAAATAAATAATAAATTAAGGGTAGCAGGATTTTTTCTAGATTTATCGTCCGCATTTGATACAATTGATCACAATCTTCTTATTTCTAAATTAAATTATTATGGTGTCAAAGATAGAGCCCTTCAATTATTTACATCTAATTTAAGAAACAGGAAAATGTTTGTTGAAATCAGCACTATAGGACAGAATGGACAACAGAAAACGTACCAATCATCTATGATTAATATTACCACTGGTGTACCACAGGGATCCATATTGGGCCCAATTTTGTATATTATTTTCACGAATGATTTGATAAATTACATTAAAAAAAATTATTCCAGATATAAATCTCATAGAACTCGCCGATGACACTAACGCTGTAGTAGGGGCGAAAAGTATTGGTGAACTAACTGACAAGGTTAACACTGCATTGGCAGCATTTCAGTTTTGGTTCAAGACAAACAGATTAATAATAAATATAAAAAAAAAACCAACATCATGTTGTTTCGAACCACGGCAGGGAATAAAGATAGTATGGATATAACCCTCAACAATGAAAAGATAGAATTAGTGAGATACGTCAAATTCCTAGGTATCCATTTAAATGAATTGCTGAACTGGAAAAAATAACTAGAACACCATAGACTCCACTATATCATCTGCGTGTTACGCGTTGAGAACGTTAAGAGACGAAATAAATACGGAACAATTAAAGATGGTATATTACGCTCTAGTCGAATACAGTCTCAGATACAGTATACAGTTCTGGGGGAAAAGCTACGGCTATAATTCTCAGCGAGCCTTCGTTCTCCAAAAAAGAGCGATTCGTACTATTGTCAGAATTACACAAAGAGAAAGCTGTCGATCTCATTTTCAGCGTTTAAATATTCTAACTCTGCCCAGCTTATATATACTAGTGTTGTTGATTCATTTTAAAAAATATCTACATGAATTCGAGTCTGATGAAGAAAGAATATTTAGTGAAAGCACTCGTAGAAAGGATTTTAAAAATAAAGGTGCATCTAATTTTAATATTGTAAAGCACAGCCCACATTATCAAGCTGTACAAATATTTAATAGACTGCCAGCGGATTTGAAAATGTTGCTATACACCAGTAGTTTTAAAGCTAAGCTCAAAGCATTTCTGTTGGATAGAAACTTATACTAGATTGACTATTTGTAGTTTAATTAATATTAACGTTCCAATTTTTTTTTTAATTATTTTTATTTTAGAAATAGTATTTAGTTTTTATCATTTGCATGGTACCTTTAGAATTTATATAATTTAATTTAGAATTTATAAATATGACATCAAACACAATATGAATATTGTTAATGATAAAATAAATAAATAAAATAAATACCCATCATACCCATTAAAATCCAGTATAAAATCGTCCCAGACACGTAACAATTGCGGCTCAATTACATGATGCATGAAGATGTAAGTGCAGCGGTGCATGGCCACTGCAAACGACTTCATCTCCAGGATGACTCCACTCGGTCATTTCCTCAGATTACATGCTGAACGTTTTGTTCGCATTGTCGCATCCAATTCTTACACACTAGCTTACGATCTTGGCTTTGTTTCGAACTTGTTTATCAAATATTAAAGACTAGCTTCTGCCCGCGGCTTCGCTCGCGTTAGAAAGAGACAAAAAGTAGCCTATGTTACTCTCCATCCCTTCAACTATCTCCACTTAAAAAATCACGTCAATCCGTCGCTCCGTTTTGCCGTGAAAGAAAGACAAACAGACAGACAGACACACTTTCCCGTATGGATACCATTACTAAAGATATCCTTATAGGTATACATAGTATAGATATACATAGTATAAAACAAAGTTGCTTTCCTATATTTATCTACAATGTGTAAATAAATATAAGAAAGAAGAATTTATAAATATATATTTATAAATTACCTCTAAAAGTATGTTTATCAGTTGTCTGGTTAACATAGTACAAGCTCTGCTTAGTATGGGATAAAATGACCGAGCGTAAGTTGTCCCTGGATATTTATTTATATTTATCTTTCCATATGAATGATACAGAACTTTAAAAGTATGCAAAGGGTTTTGATGTGATTATAGAGTGATGTAAGAGAAAGGTTTATAGTACAACTAACTTCTGCCCGCGGCTTCGCTCGCGTTAGAAAGAGACAAAAAGTAGCCTATGTTACTCTCCATCCCTTCAACTATCTCCATTTAAAAAATCACGGCAATCCGTCGCTCCGTTTTGCCGTGAAAGTAAGATACAGACAGACAGATTCCCATGCATTTATAATATTAGTATGGATACAGGTAATTAATAGTCAAAAAACCCCGAGGTTTTCAAAGATTTGTAAGTAAGGTAGATTGTTCTAGGGTCATTCAATAACCGCAAGACCTAAACAGCTTGGCGGTACCAGTAGGCCTGGTAGAGTAACTAAAAAGCTACGAAACTATTTAATAAGTTTATATTTCTTTGTCTGATTTTGTGTGGGTCTAAAGCTATAAATAATGAGTCTTGGTTAAACAATTTGGGTTCACCCTGATACGGAACGGTTCTTATATGCCAGTGAAAATGTTCATAAGGTGTGAATCCTTGAACGTTTTTTAGTATAATATCAACAACCGGAAAATTACGAATGAAAAGGAAGATGTTTCATATTTAAATGATTGTTCGCTTGAAAATTCAAGGAATTTTAGCGGTTTATGCGGTTAAAGGTCGTAGAATTCTCGAGTGGTTTTAAGCAAGTTATTGTATACTAGCTTTTGTCCGCGGCATCGCTCGCGTTTGACACGCCCTCCCGCCGCACCCAGGACGGGAGCAGTCATTGGATGATTTCCCTCTCACCAAAAAAAAAAATCGCTCGCGTTAGAAAGAGACAAAAAGTAGCCTATATGTTACTCTCCATCCCTTCAACAATCTCCACTTAAAAAAACACAACAATTCGTCGCTCCGTTTTGCCGTGAAAGACGGACAAGCAGACAGACGACAGACAGACAGACACACACACACACTTTCCCATTTATAATATTAGTAAGTATGGATATTGGATAATTAATTACAGAAATTAACAGCCGTTAAAATCAGAACTTATTGGGACTACCCAATAAGTTCTGATTTTAATTTAACGGCTGTTAAAATCCTGTAGCCTACTAAGGCTACGTTGCTATTGTGGTTGCAATTGTAATTGTTTAATTTCAAACAAGTTATAAAAATACGTGTCAAATACATAATATCGACAGGATCCCGGTTCCGATCCCCACTCAGCATGAAAAGCACACCATTTTTCTACGCCTCCAGACATAGCGCTATGATAACAATATGATCAATATTTTATTCATATAACAATTCATATAACAATAAGTTAACAAAAGCAATAATTCTATTCTATTTTGTCACTGGATTGTTTAATTTGACAAGTGGACTAAGTATGGCGTTGCAATCGGGTTCTAAGTTTACTCATGTCAAGGTTCAAGCAGGACAAAGTCTGAGACTAGGTCGATATAATAGCAGTAATATTCTTTTATTGCATGTTGTATGTATAACTGCACCAATCAAGACTCTCAGTCTTAATATATTGCGGCCTTGACAAAATTAGAAGCCGATGTTACGTCGTTGTGATTATTAACGACCGAACCATTTTATTTATTACTTTTTATTGTTATTAACTAGTGGGGCTAGTATAAGCGGCTATCGCCTTTGCTGTATTGCCAAAGATATATATATTTTTTTGCAATTAAGGATTTCTTAGAAACAGCGATTAGTTAATATGTTGATGCCAACACCCCTCATCATCTCCCTAGCCTTTTTCCAACTATGTTGGGGTCTCGGCAAACGGTCTTCTCGAACTCAGCTGAATATATAATGTATTCTGTTTTGGTAGACACTTTTAAAATTATGTAATGTTTAATTCCTATATATGAGTGTTTTACGTGAAGCGACTGCCTTCAGACCTTTACAACCCAATTGCTGGATGGCTAAATACCCATTGGTTAGACTGGTCAGACTTTCTAGCTTCTGCCTACAACAAACGACATGAGGTCAGTGATGTCCAAAATAAACTGTTAGTACCTACATATGAATTGAAAAAGTCACATTGGTAGTTGCCCGGATTTGAACATACACAGAGATTGGCGCCATCATGACATTCGAAACCCCTCAGAAAGTCTCAGAAAAGCGTACACCCGTTGGTCCTAGTCCATTGAAAAGTTACATTCGGGGTTGCATTGTCAGAGGACGTAATTTCATTGTTAATATATCCAGGGGGGTCAGTTTAAAGTCAAATTCAAGGGTTGTATCAGTTGTATCCTACGTCCGCCATCATGGAAAAAGGAGTTCTAATGGGTTTATGGTTGGCCTCCATTGCAGCTACACGGAAACGGTCTTAGGAAACTATTAATGAAGTTTTGCTCCCCATTCACAGATTTAAAATAATTTGTAATATAGTAAGAGTTGTTTGATGCCAATTGATCTTGTTTCTGAGAGTTAGGGGCCTTTCGGCCCACTTTGTGACTGGGCCCAGTAGCAGTTACTCCTTTTAATATTAAGTAATGGTTAACAAGGCAGTCTCTTAAAATATTCTCTATTCAAGTTCAAGTTTGTTCTCTCGAAAGGAGTAAGAGCAGACCAGTCACCTTTTTATTGAATGTAATATTATCTAATCTTAGAACATTTATTTATAAGGATACATTTACTTATATTTTTTCTGACAGCTATAGGTACATATTATATAATCTCTCAAGTACAGCTCAGTTACCGTGCGTGACCCTGGGACATAAAGGGCAATCGAAGGAACATGAGTGGGTTTTAGTCAGTAAAAGTCTGACATTCTAATTATGACTTGATTTAAAATATCTTTAAAGATATTCCACCTCATTCAGTAGTTGATTGTAGTACTATTTGCCTAATTTAACCAAGCCTTGTCAACATTACTAATATCTCCGCCGTGGGATCTGGAGGCAACAGTCCTTGCACACACGTACGAGTGGCGCGTGGAAGTGCAACGCCCCGGGGCGAAGTTATCGCGGCGCGGCTCTCGGAGCTCCGGCGGGATCTCATGGCGGAGTGGAGACAGCGACTGTCGCAACCTAGTGCTGGGCACGCCGTAATAGCGGCGGTAAGACCCCTCTTTGAGGAGTGGCTGGAGAGGCGCCACGGCGCTCTCACGTTTCGCCTGACACAGGTCCTCACCGGACATGGTCAGTTCGGGAGGTTCCTGTGTCGGATTCAGGCGGAAGCGACGCCTGGGTGTCACCACTGCAGCAACGGTCGCCTGGATAGACGTGTCCTCGTAGAGGCGATCGGCGGCGGTGACCTCTCGCGCCCAGCGATGGTTCAGGCCATGCTGCGGGGCGAGACGGAATGGGATGCCGTCGCCTCCTTCTGCGAAGCAGTTATGCTAGTGAAGGAAGCGGCAGCGCGCGAGAGGCAACGACGAGCCTCTCGCCCCGGACAAAGACCCAGGCGAAGACGTCGAGAGTCGCAAGACGACTACCGGGCCACCGTAGGTGCGGTTCTGCGGATGGCGAGCGATGGGTAGCTCGCCGCCCGGCTAGGAGCAGGACCGCGTCGACGGCGCGTTAGTGTTCCACGCGCGCCTCAAAGAGAAGGAGTCAGCACAGGAAGGGGCCTAACAGGGCCAACGCCTGCCGGGGTTGCGGAATGTTTTTAATAGTCACCGTGACCCTGGAACATAAAGGGCAATCGAAGGAACATGAGTGGGTTTTAGTCAGTAAGAGTCTGACACGCCCTCCCGCCGCACCCAGGACGGGAGCAGTCATTGGATGATTTCCCACTCACCAAAAAAAAAAACATTACTAATATTTTTCGAACAAATTGTAGGATTTGTTTAATTTTAATTGAAATTGATCTATTCTACAGACTATAACCATAGATAATTTATTGTAAGTTTGGGACGTACCTACACTGTACAGTAGTTATGCAGTAAGTTACCTAGTGTTACATCAATGTATAGTAATGTAATTAGTATTTATTTTCTCACTACAATGAACATTGCAACAGACAAGACAAAATATTTTCTGGAACGAAACTGTCAACCTAATTAAAAGCTTTTTCCATGTTTTTTTTACTTTTTGCCTTCTAAGACTCTATACCTCTAGACCTAGACCTCAAAAGCCAAACTGTAACTGACTAGTGTAATTTTAATAAAATTCAAATTGCACGATTTGATTATTATAAACTTTTAAGTTCTTGATAAAGCTTGTTAACAAAAATTACTTTTTTATTTAAATTTAAGTTTTAACACAATTATTTCGGGGCTAGTGGTAAATAATTCACACATCAGTATCTTGTTAATAAAATGATAAAAGTGAATGTACCTAACAGTTTTTGACGTGTGTGGAATATCGATTGTTGCCCTGTGTCCTCCGTACTAAACCACTATGTGGTATGGGCAAATGCACTTAATTTTTGTTCTAGTAATAATGCCTCCATGCTAGCGTTACAGTTAATTTTTTTGCGTAGGGAAAATGGTCACTGGTGCCGATTCTCTTATTCACAAACTAACGTAAATTTAAATTAAGTACATCTTTATCTTTCTATTTAATTATGAAAAGGACAGAAACTAAAATATTAGTTAATTTTATTTTAGAATTGCAGGTTTATTTGATTGGACTTCGATTATGTGATCATCCTTGACTGAAACTTGGGACTTGGGGAAAATTAAATGAAAATGTTTCTAAGAAGTGTTTCTAGTTTAGGCAGCATTAACAGTCTAGTCGTCTAGCTTGCGTAATCCTTTTGTCCACCTTCAGTTATCAGAGCATGAGTACGGAAACTCTTTCGACCTTAGGATACCCACTGGGCGTTTTTACCAAAAGTACGACTTAGCAAAATAAAAGTTCCATGTTCTATCCATAATTACTCTAAACTATACCTGGAAACCTTATAGTAACAGAGGTATTAATAGTCAAGGTTAACTTTTCGCTTGTTTTAAATAGACTAGATGTCAATCTTTTTTTTCTCCTAACAATACTGTACCACTGTTGGGCAAAGGCCTTCCCCAAGTCCTTTCAGACTCCCTTATCCCTCGCTTCCTCTAACCAAGGGTTGGTTAGAGGAGGTACGTGTCAATATCATCCCACCACCTTTCCTTTAAAATATCCCCATGACTATTTGTACTCCTGGGCGGATGCAGGGACATTCATTGACAATGTTATAATCGAATTGTGGTCCGTAACTGACTCGACTTCGAGCGTGTGAACACCCCCTTTTTGTAGGTGGTGGTCAGATCAGGGTTGTCTGACTTGCACTGACTAAAACGTAGTGATTATATTCTCTGTGGCACTGACTAAAACCCACCCATGAACCTTCTTAGCCCTGTGTCCGGAGCAACGGTATCTCTTTCTAACAACCCGCAGCCTTGGCAGATGTGAACACCCTCTGTCTTGTATGTTGGATCCGCACTTGACGGTACTATTATATTTTTGTACGCTTGTTTCCGTAAACAGTGATTTATCGCATTGGAATTGAAGTAGTTTGCAGGTATTCATTTTGGTTAAATGTGTTTTATAAACAAGATAATAAATAGTTTATGTCAAAGGTTTATGAATAGTTAACGGCTTCAAGTTGGAGTTGTCTACAAAGTGAAAGAACGCCTTGCAACGCCTAACTATTCAAGAGATTCATAACTGGATCAATGTGGAGTATGGTATGAAGTAATTAATTAATATTAGTCTAATTTTAGAGCGTAAGCCGTAGGCTTGGATATAAAGTAACCTCGTTCATGATGTGTGTCTATTACCAATAAGTCCTAATTTCATGCCTTGTTTTTAGTAACATAGGACATAGCATGATAACATGTATGATTTGCCCACTTTTACCATGATCAGTAATTGCAAAATCCAAAATTGTATGCCCCACCGCCATCCACATAACTAAAAATAATAATAAGTACATACTATATTCCCCGGAAAAACTCATAAAAGGCTTAATTTTAAAAAGGTTAAGCCCAAATTTCAAATTAATCGACTTAAACATAGATACCATATTAGCGATAACTACAGCGGTGAAATCGCCACACAAATCACAGATCGTTTCCCTGCCACCTGCGTACGCATGTAGGAGTGCCGAGAATAACTCGAACCGACTCGCGCCGGTTATGACCGGCTCCCAAGCAATAGGGGGCTGCCAGGGCAATTAGTACGCTCACAACGCAATGACCGCGGGAAATTTATAGGCGGACACGTGAAAGTATGAGTTAGGTATGTGTTGCGACAGCTACCAACCCATGATCTGTTTTCAATAATCTCATTAGGCCAATCTTTTGGATTAGCAATAAATAAGAAGAAGTACATGCTTGTACCTATAATATAGTTATCAAGGTACTCGTTAATTCCCGGTCGTCCCCACCCCTTCGTCCCCACTGGGGACTAGTGTGTAAAAAAAGTTTCGTGCCTCACTTATGGAGGCCATACACGCTAGGGTTTGCATGATGGTTATAACTGTGCATGCAAAACCGACAAGCATAACCGAGTTTGCATGCACCGATAACTGTACAGTTTAATCACATACACGCTAGGGCTTGCCTGTCGGTTATGCATGCACGGCTAAAACCATCATGCAAAACCTAGCGTGTATGGCCTCCATTACTGCTGTCGTGTGAATCGGACAAAGCTGGTCAAGGAAGGAGAAAAACTTTTAAATGTACCTTCTGAACAGAAATCAGTAAGATAGCATATGTCTTGCCCGCTCTGAAGAAAACTCCTTTGTTACCTTGTACTTTTACTTGAATAACTCAAACCCACTCGCGCCGGTTACGACCGGCTCCCGAGGAATAGGGGCTGCCAGGGCCGGTGCTCGCACAACGCAATGACCGCGGGAAATTTATAGGCGGTCACGTGAAAATATGAGCTAGGTATGTGTTGCTACATGATCTGTTTTTATGAATTTTAACACTGAGCTAATTTTCTGGATTATCAATGATTAAGAAAACTTAATGGTATAATAGGTAGTACCAGTGGGAAAAAAAGTTTCGTCCTAGTGGGAAAAAAAGTGGTGACGATTGGAACTTTTTAATCCCCATTCGTTCTGCTTCAGACCAAGAGTCAAAATGCAATACAGCAATATTGCATTTTGTCATCCTCGTGAATTGTTTAGCTGGGAGAACATCTTAAATGTACCGGTTGCATAGAAATCTGTAGGATTGCATGTGATATTTTTTTTGCCTCACTGATAAAAAACACTTGTGTTACAAAGTGTTGTTATTCACGAGGCACTTTTACTTATTCAACGTTATACTTTGTATTTTTAGGGTTCCGTACCTCAAAAGGTAAAAATGGAACCCTTATAAGATCACTTCGTTGTACGTCCGTTCGTTTGTCAAGACACTTTTTCGCAGAAACGCGTCGATATATCAAGCTGAAATTAATATCACATACTCAGGTCTGCTATCTCTCGAAACAGTAAAAAAATCTAATTTCTAAATGAACGCAATAAAAAGATACGGCTGTTTATATTGCATATTTAGACATTTGCAATGGAATCAATATCTATAGGGTACTTTCCATTGACCTAGAACATATGAAATTTGGCAAGGAGCAATGTTATGTAGCACAAGTAAAGGAAAAACTTCGAAAACCGTAAATTTGTAGTTATTTCACAAAAAAACAACAATTTACGGAACCCTCGTTGCGCGAGTCCGACTCGCTCTTGGCCTGAGTTTACATTATTATCTTTCCTTCACAGATTCTCATTAAGGTTTCGTTTCGGGACATAATACTTCATACATGAGCAAAAGAACAACAAAGTCATAACGTAACGTATGACAAAGTAACTTATCCGCTTCGCTGACAGTGGCACCCCACCCCTATGCAGGTTCGTAATTGACAGAGGTTTCGCTATAGCGGATCTTTATTGACAAAGATGATGAAACGTTGCCGATTTATTATTAGTATTGACGTGTCCAATAAATATAAGTAGCGTTTTTATTAAGTGGTATGCGACTACTACCTATATATCTGCTTTGTACCGGCTGACACTTTATACATAGTTAACGGTGTCTAATACCTACCTATTGTGACTTTGAGTGTCAAGCACTTGACTACAAGTCATGCGAATACATTGTAGTTGTAATAATTTCCCTTTTATTGAGTTGAGATATGAGCATGACTATTTTACAGTTAGCATTAGCATACTTCAGTCATTATATACATAGTATAAAACTAAAATCGTTTTCCTGTCTCTTGTAGACAGACAGGAGACAGGAAAGTGCTTAAATCTTTAAAACTACGCAACTTATTTTAGCGATTTATTTAATCGATATTATAGTAGACCAAATTTAAGCCTGGATGCCTGTGCGAAGCTAGGGCGGATACTAGTATTATTATAAAGCTTGGAAGTTTTTTTGCTTGAACTCGCTAATCTTAGGAACTACTACACTCGCGAGCAACCAAATCGACTCAAGCTTTTATTGCGCACACTTGAATCAATTTTACAAAATCTACATGTGGTATTCATGACATCAACATGCCATTTGAATGCCTAAGATGTCAACTTTAATTTGGTGTCATTATTATTGACATCCATCCATAATTTTTAAAATTAATAATGTCTAAATGTAAGTGTAGGAAAAAAGGGAAATTTAGGACAAAGGGTTGGGGTCTGGTGTTTTACAAATAAAAGAAAAAATGTTGGAAAAACATAAAAAAAGTTATTTATTCAATATTTGGTATTGCCTCCCCTAGCTCTAATTACAGCCTGCAGCCTGTTTTTCATCGACCTTATTAATTTTTTGACAGTCTCTTGTGGAATGCCGTGCCACTCCTCTAATAACGCTGTTTTAGGTTCTTCCACGCTTGAAGGTACTGGATTTCTAGCCCGTACTCTTCGTTTGAGCTCATCCCATAAGTGCTCAATGGGATTCATGTCTGGACTGAGCGCAGGCCAGTCCATTGTGCGTATTTCGACTTCTTCCAGAAACTGTCGAGTGATCCGCGACGTGTGACAACGGGCGTTGTCGTGCATTAAAACGAAGTCTTCGCCAATAAACCCTGCGTAGGGAATAACATGGCCCTGCAATATATCGGTGATATACCGATCAGCCGTTAGCCCGCCCCCACGGCCTCCCCCAGGCACAAAAACAAGCTCGGTTTTTCCTTCTAAGGAGATCCCAGCCCACATCATGCAAGAACCTCCTCCGTATGCAACTGTTTCAGCGAAACAACATTGTGCAAATCGTTCACCCGGACGTCTGTAGACCCGGCCTCTTCTGTCACTTCCATGTAGACACATTCTGCACTCGTCAGTGAACAAGACTGACCGCCATTGCGCTATGTCCCAATCGACATTTTCTCGAGCAAACTGCAGCCGCGCTTGTCGGTGACCAGCAGTCAATTTGGGGCCTGTCACAGGCCTTTTTGGAGTTAAGTTGGCTTCCTTCAAGCGTCTTCTTACTGTCCACTCGCTAACAGCCACCCCTCGTACACGTCTCAGTTCTTGTTGCACATCAACACCCGTTAAATGGCGATTGCGCAACGAGGTTGACACTATGAAACGGTCGTCTCTTTCGGAAGTGCATCGGTGGCGGCTGGTCCTTGGTCTCCGAGTAAAGGCACCTGTCTCTTGATATCGTCTGTATATCCTGGATACAGCAGACTGGCTCAAGTGAAGTTGGGTAGCCACTGCTCGCTGACTAAGCCCTTGTTGCAACAGGGCAACAGCTTGAGCGGCTTCTTCAGGTGTGGTATCCATGTTCTTGTACAAACAATGAATGTAATTTACGGAGATGTGTACCTGTCAACTTGTGATAAGCGACTGATGAGGGTAGCGGGTTGCGGGGGGTTTTTTAGCAGGGTAATTAGCGCAAGTCGTGGGTAGGCTATTGAACAAACTTACTGTATCGCTCAATTAAATTGCGTAAGTGAATAGGGGGTTTTTTTTGTTAAGGGTATTGATGCACATTTGAAAGCTGACATCTTAAGCTTTCAAATGACATATTGCAGTCATATATACCGCGTGTAGTTTTTGTGAAATTGATGCATGTGTGCGCAAAAAAAGCTTGAGTCGATTTGGTTGCTCGCGAGTGTAGTTCGAGTTGAAAGATTCTTTCATTCAAGGCTATATAACATCTCGCCACGACCCATGGGAGCTGAGCAGTACCCAAGCCGCGAGTATAACAGCCTCAAAAGAATTTGAGTCACCGTAGTCAGAATCTTTAGTTATAACACTTTACCTGGCCTGTTAATTTGGTAAAGTGACGCCGTCTACTGAGCCAGAGGTCGTGGGTTCGGTTTTTACCCAGGACAAACTTTCAATGATTACTAAGCACGATAGTTTGTTTTGTCTGTATGTATTTATGAATTATATAAATATGTATTTCAGTTGTCTTGTTACACAGTACAAGCTCAGGTTAGTTTGGGGTAATATGGCTGTATGTGACCCAACATATTAACATTATGACCTACACCCCTGCTCACAGTACCTTCCCATATGATTGAGCTTCAGTGTGAAGTTGAAGTGCACTTCGTTAACAGCCAATTGGAGCATAATATAAGATTAACCGACCTTCAGCTGGTTGCAAATGACCGTCTTCCTGTTGATGCTCCAATGGTCGATCGCCTTGACTCCGATTGCGATGACAATGGTTTCAATCACCACCAGTTATTTGTGTTTCAGACGCCGACGCAACGGCTGATATTCTCAGTATATTAACGTTGCAAAATCTCTGATAAGTTATCTTGGCCAACATCTGGTGAAGAAGTTTAGGCTTATAGCAGAATGCTGGTCTTAATAGTGTCGCTTTATTTCTGCGGTCGCCGTGACTTTTGTGTATGCCCAATATACATACACATTAAAGAAGCAGGTATTTTCAAAAAATAATACAACTGTATTAATCAATAATCCTTAGAAATGGTAAAATAAAATAATTATTTCATATGAAAGAATAAAACTCAGATCTATACTTAAAAATATGTAGGGGTGAACTAATTTTAATGCCAGGGTTGCGCAATTCCATAAGAGTTAACGAGGTTCTGAAACGCAAAGGGCAGAAGAAAGTTTTAGTCAGTAATAGTCTGAGACTTCCCCGCCCAAGCAGAAGGTGTCATTTGATGATTTGCCACCCTTAAAAAAAGATGACCTAATTACTGACATAACCTGAATTTTGATAACATCGCCTCTATTTTAAAAAAGACACGCATATCAATAAAACCCATTTATTTCAAATCAGTGACCTATTTGACAAACAAAATAGAGTAGTCTTTTGGGCGTGCGCTTAAACTCGCACGGTCACGTACGATCAACGTAGGTCTGCCAACAAAAACCAGTAGTAACTAATACATTTTATACAGACTTGTTAGGGACCACTGTGCAAGTTTTAGCATTCGCCCTTATATGAACAGACGTCACCATTACAATAATTCAACTATATATAAATTACAAAACACAGACAATGTGAATAATTGGACCTTTCTCAACGTGTTATTCTTGTATATATGTAGAAATACAAATTCATATTTTTAGAAAACGTTGAAAAAATATATGGTAATGTTCGGTCCTCCAGGTTCTTATTCTAATGGGCACAATTATGTAAGTAAAAACAATTGGTTATTTGAAACCAAATTGATTTTTATTTTATGATCTATATTTTATAAGATGCCATTATTTCCATAGTATGAACAAGTCTTGGAATTAATGTTTATTAAAAAAAAAAGTTTATTTCATTTTTTCTATAATAAAAGTTTTTTATTCCAACACAACTGACAGAATCTCTGTACATTGGGTAGTAAGGGTAGTAAGTTGAACTTTACTCTGTATTTCAGGGTAACTTAAGTTTAGTTTCTGACACTGATTATGTCTATACCCTTTCTAAAAGACAATTCATACATAAAAAGCTTCCATCTTTTCAAGTTGATATTTAAATGCAATGGTTGTATTGTACTATAGTTGTTGTGGGGTGCAGTTTGGTAGCAAACATCCACTTTACAAAAATGCGAAGGAGAGATCTCCTTACATGTAAACATAAAACAAAGGTAGCCAGTCATCAAGCAACAATCTGACAATTCCTTTAATGTATTCTCAACTTTATTGATGTAGCAATAATTAGGTTTAAGATGGATTGTAAAAATAAGTACATAATATTTTTTTTAAGATGCTTGATTTAATTATAAGGTATAATTGAAGGTCCAATTATTCACTGACAGTACTTTGTGACACCGCAAACACACATTTTTATTATACTTCAAAAATACTTCAATCTTTACATCTATAATACTCAATATATTTGGCCTCTACTTGGGTTATTAAACAATTTTAATTCGAAGTACATAAATTATAATAATTATGATAGTATAACAATATTCTGAAGTGACAAAAAATAAACATTTTAAAGACTTAAAGAAAAATAAATAAAATAATATATTTTACATGACTTAATATAAATCAGGCACCTAACTCTCTCTTTTGGAAAATCTATACATTATTTTATACAATATCAATAGACAAATTAATACAAAATATACAAAATTGTCAATCAGTCAATAATACAATTATTTTACTAAGGAAACGCGAAATGGCTCTAGCTAGGGTTTTAATTATTGGAAAAGTAAATAAATTATGCAATTATATGTCCATCAAGTAAAATAAAGGTACAGTACAGATCTGTATTACCCATTCCATATTACGGCGAGTTCAAACCTATCACAAATAGCTCGAGTGCTTAGTTCTTCATACATTATGATAATGAACTTAACTTCATTGCAAATACAGTTAAAAATTGTGTGAAAAATATAATGTGCGGTATTTATAATTACGCACGCAATTATTCAATTTTCGATTGTATTTCTATTTATGTTACTTCATTATCGATTGATTAATTAAGACTATTGGAGCTATTGACACTTTGTGTTGTGTTTAGCCGTAAGAAGTTTAGGGTAATTAAACTAGCGTAGTGGAAAAGTTAGAGGTATTATAGCAAAATATATGAAAGTATCCCTCATGTCAGGTGTGGGTTCACATAAACTGGCGGATTCCACTGTTGATTCTGGCTTTCAGGAGTTGCAGTGGTGGGGAATAGTGTGGTGGGATTGTCCCATTAAAAAAAACCAAAACCCTTGCCAAGGGGTCTTGAGTATTGACCCAAAGTTTTTCCCAACTATGTCAGAATTTCAACCTATCTAAACTCCATCACCACGTGTTACTGGGCAACAGCATGCTGTACGACCCTAAATGCGTAAATTGGGATTAAGGGCCTTTTCATTGTTATGTGGGTTTGCGTCCGCATGAGGGCCAGTCACGCATGCGTGCTACCCGCAACCTATCGTATTACAAACGCGTTTATTGTCATGCGGCTCACACGTGCGGTTGGCGGGTGAATATTGTATGTTCTGCGTACGGCTCGCAACGAACATGGCTGCCTTTGCACATGCATTCATATGAAAAGGCCCTTTGACAGGAGGAATGATGACGCATATTATCGAAAACAGTTCTAAGAAAATACAACGGATCTAGCGAACTAACTTGTATAAAATCGATGTACATTTAGGACGTGGACATTGTACAGTCAGCAAAGTATATAAGTATACAGGGCCGTCAAATACAGTATAAGTTTTCTCAAAAACCCACAAATATTTCCTAATAAAAATTTAAACTATAGTAGAAAATGGCTAGTTCTTCAATTCTAAATTTCATTTGAATACATTCATTGGTTATCAAGATAACCTCAATCGTAGATGACGGTCTTTGCTAACTGTACATTTAAAAATATTCAGAAATATAAATAACACCACTGCGTGGCTCAAATTTCGTTAAGCTTTGATTGTATTGCTACAACGTTGTAATCAGTCTATAAATTAACTAAGTCCACTAATCAATTTAGGATTTTGAAATCGTCCGAGACAAATATACGTTGTCGCACGTATCTTAGCTATTCTCCGTCTCTATCTTGCCTGACGGTGACAGTAATATTCCTCAGCCGAAGCACTGGTACTACTCGTACGACTTAACTGTGCAGCTCACGCTGTGACGTAACGCTGTCGGAATGCTATCGCTACTAAACGAACGAGACGAACACGGGGCGCAAGCGGGGAAACGGGAGATGGCAAGCATTCCAGCGAGATACACTGTATAGTCGTACGGGTTATAAGCAACGTATTTTTATCTAGGTATAACTGACAAATAGGAACTCATTATTAAGACTTTTTATCCGTCTATTACAGCGCTGGATAATTTGAACAAGTAGACACATGATCTTTTTATAGAGTGTATTACAATGACCGTTAATACCAAATGAATTGTCTAGCAAACTATGCGATGTAATAATAATGAATTAAACATACTTAAATTGCTTCTGGAATGATTTGAATTACATAATTTAAATGAATAAATGTAATAAGAATACAGAGCAAAATTGAATAACACCTAAAACTAAGGCTTGTTACCATTTATTTTTATGAATGACTTTTATGTTATTTGGTAAACAAATCGACTCCGTGTCTGCGATTAAGGCGTGCTTGTTCTTTAGAGCAAGCAATTCAAAATTACAGCTTTCATCTGAAGAATTTTGTTTTTAATCCAAAAGTATGTGATTCTGTGAACCGAATGTGTTTACCAAATAATAAAAGTAAAACAAAATATACCAAAGTAACATTGAATTAAATTATTGAAGGGTATTAGAAATAAATATTATAATGTATAATTATTATTAGTAAGTATGAATTATATCTAAGTGCAAGATTTATGTACAATCGACAAAATGGAATCATGACCTACCATAAACTTATTTTTCTACAGACATTCAAATACAATTAGGTCGACCATCGCGTAAACATGAATTAAAAATGTCACACGTCTAGTCTTATTATTTTGACAGCATCAAACGATTTGTCGTCGAAATGGGTAATGATTTAATTTTGTCGATACTACATTTAAAATTGTGCGTATAATTATTAAAACAATTTATTATTAATGTCCATTTATTAAAAGCTAATTTTCTATGTATTTTTTTATAGCAGTCGACCGGATTGTCTGCCGCCCGTAGATAACTGTTTTTAGACAACATCGCAATTGCTTCACCAATTTTGAAAAACACAACAAGTTCACTAAATTTGAAAATATCCAATGAGGGTTTTTGCGTGTGAGAAATCCGCTTGATGGCAATACGTAGGCGTGAGGTCCAACTGCAGCATGATTGGTGAATTTTGACATATCTGTCAATGTCATGTCGATACGCAAAAAGCCTCATAGTCGCATCGATTTCATAGCAAAAACCTTCGAAATCTTAAAACGTGTAAATGTATTCCAACTTTATGGTAATGCAATCACGAGGTCAGTATATAAAAACCTTATCTATTATTTAGTGATGTTAAATGTGACATAAAAGGCAGTATTACATAGACAGTTAGTACTTGGAAGACAGTATTATCGAGACATTACTATGGAAGCGGTTATCTCTGGAAGTACTGATTGAAACACCATTTAAAGTGTCATAGTTTATCCTATTCAGCGCGACAGCCGCCTGTCGCGCTTCTATTGTCTTTCTATTGTGTCTCGACTCACGTGTGTTTGAAGGTTTAATCGCATTTGACTCACTGTCGAAGCCGTAGGTACAGAAATTTGGATATCGTATATATTTCGTGGCTATTTCTTATTAAATATCGTCTTTGCGAGTGCTTCATTCTAGAAAGGTATTCTTAATTTGTCTAGGAAGTTCACCAGAAGCCTGTATTTTGGATTCATGCTCGATTGACTTAAACATGTGTATATACTATACAAATCTACCTACATCTGAAGGAACGCAGGCATAATTACGTTGTACTACATCAATAAATTGTGACTTGCACATTTGAATTTCTCTCAATAATTGGCAGTATTAGACTGTGTAGACAGCTTATAATTATTATTTATAAGTAGCTCCTCTTAATTAGGGTGTAAAAAGAGAAATCACAAAGTCATAGTCTATTGTATTAACTACATAGTAATTACTTTGGGACCTAAAACCTTGCAGTAGGAATTAAGTCCAGTTGTTACTTTTATTTTTTATAAATAAACAAGTTAGGACTTCGGTCTTGAACATTTTTGTGGCCAAAAGTTGCTTGACAAGACGAAAATGATCACAATGAAGAATGTGATGTGATTCTTTCATTCTTCCGCTGATTCTTCAACTTCGTAATAGTATCTTTTTACACTCTTTGTTATTAAACTATTAACAGTACCTTAACAATATAATACGGAGTAGTCGCAACGAAGTAATGTGTACGCGCAAAGTTCATTGATAAATTCAGATTGTGTTAAATAAATGTTTAAAATTCTGTTATGATAGTAAAATGATTTTGATTTGTTTACTCTCCTTTACGGCTTGCATAAACCAATTGCTGGTTAGACAAAATGTCAACCAAATTCTCACAAATTCAACCAACTTTCAAAAACTTTTGGCAATATATAAAGCATCGCATTTGTATTATAAATGATCTGTAAATCGACGTAAGGGATGCCCTTACTACTATATCCAATTTCCACTACTAAACGTGGAAATTCAGATTCAGCTTATTATATTATTCGCCACAAAACCAAATCTCGAGAGCAACAAAGTATAGATATCGCTGAATGGACTAAAACACGTGCAGCAACAAAGTCTATTATTTAACACTTTGCACGTAACATCACTCCGACCGCTCTAATACTCTTTCTCACTCTAACTACTCATACTTGTTACTCCATCTCGCTTCTTCGTCATAGTAAGGGGAAGTGGGTATCGGAGTTATGATGTAGTGCGGCGGCTAACGCGGCGTGGAGAGCGTATGACCGGCCTGGGGGAGGGAGAAGGGAGAGCATTCGGTCCTCTTCTAACGTACTTCCTTCTGCGCCTGTGTAGCGGGCCACTCGAGCCATCGCGGCTGCGTTTATCTGTGTAAACAAATACATACATGTATACCAGAGCATAAGTACAGTCAGAAAAGTAGATAGGTATGTAGGGCCGTCACATATGAATGAAGTTTTCTCAAAAACCGATGATTATGATTCTAAATAAATAAATAGATTAATTATATTGTACAAGTGCAAGGAAGTATTATTCTTAAACACAATCACACATACCTGATTCTCGTCATCTTCGTGAGGCACTTTGGTTTCTGGTGCTCTCGCCTGCCTCTTCTGCGTCACAATCAACTGTGAACAATGGAGTATTTTAAATCATTAACAAATAATAGTAAGGCACAATTTCTATAAAAAATCTACCGCAGAAAACTGCATGGTAATCATTCAAGCCATTCTGGAGATAAAAGGAAACATTTAACACACAATGAGGGTTTTTGCGTATGAGAAATACGCTAGATGGCAATATTATACCGTATTGTGTATCTTAAAATAAAATAATGTATACATTTATACTTTTGTTATAAAGCTGTAGAAATGTTCCTTGATCACCATGCACACTAAAGGCAAATTGGAATTTTTTAAGTGTTTTCTTTGACTGATGTGATATTCAAAATAAACAGAGTGGTTAATGGTTAAACTCACCACAATGATTTGCCCTTGATACGGTTCCAGAGTGCAGAATTTAAAATCAATCATCTCTACAATGCGTTCCGTTTCACGTTCAGCTAGCACCAGGAACTGTAATGAAAAAAGTTCATAAGTCTAAATTTAGACTCTAAATACACCACGTAATGGATAGGGTTGGTATATTAGTATTGAAATCTTTAAATTTTAATTAGGTTTAGAGTATATATATATTTTTTTATTTTTTTTTACATCTCTCACACGGCCATCTGATCCCAAGCTAAGCAGAGCTTGTGTTATGGTAACCAGACAACTGATAAACATACTTATGTATTTTTTTTAAATACATACATGATAAATCACACCCAGACGCAGAACAAACATCCACGCTCATCACACAAAGCTTGTCCTGGATGGGAATCGAACCCACGACCTCCGGCTTAGCAGTCAGGGCTACTAACCACTAGACCAACAGGCCTGTCGCTATATATTACAAATCTTATATTTAAATTAAGTACAATTTATTAAAAGTAAATAATTAAAATCGTGCCTATTTGGTCATAGAACCCTATCTTGGCACAAGACCCTGAGAGCTTGTGTGCAAAGGACACGCATACGGCAGATCTACCTTACTTAATTTTAGTATGTATAGTCTCCATCACACCCCCATATTCAGAATCACCTACAACAGTTCAGTAACAGGGTTAATTTTTCATCCGTGTTGACTAATCAAATAAGCTTAAATTTGTCTATATTAGAGAGTTGTTTATTCTGCGTCCGGGTATAAATTGTTAACTTGTGTATGTCACCGGAAAATAACAAGATCCGTAAGTTTATCAATCTACTAGGAAGTTTATAAACTTCCGTAGGATTCTAAACGGGAGATAAATTGTAATATTTTACGTTCACATTTTCGTAAATTTATCAATTTATTATCCGACGTCATACGGTAAATTTTTATAAACTAACGGTTATCTATTGGTAAGATTTTAAACGGTTTGACCAATCACAGAAACTCTTTTAAATATACGCATTTTTGAAATACGTAAAATAACACACTGCTCTCTGATTGGTCAATGTTCATAGTGGCAATGCTTGTGTCCAGATACTGGTATAATTAGACTTGGCAAACTATAAATTGGAAGCAACAATGCCTGGTTCCTCTCTGGCACGGATATAGTGAGTTGAGTTTTCTTTGAGTTGCAACACAGTTCAACATTTAAAATTAATAAAAACGCACAAGCAAACTGGTTTATTTATGTTCCGTGACGAACAATGGCGGCCGCGAGGCAGGAGAAGTGACACGTGACAGACAACCAATCAGATCGCGCGTAGCGTTTGGTTACTGCTTACTTATTATTTTACGAGTGAGTAAAAGTCAGTAAGTTTATCAATTTACGAAAACGTGGACGTAAAATATTACAATTTATCTCCCGTTTAGAATCCTACGAAAGTTTATAAATTTCCTAGTAAATTGATAAACTTACGGATCTTGTTATTTTCCGGTGACATGTATATATTTATAAATTACTAGATGACCCGGTGAACTTCGTATCACTTACCTATCAATGTAAACTTTATTTAAATTAAACTATATCACCTTTATTCATAAAAGATTTGTATCGATTTCGCCACATTATCACAATCTGGATTGACGTGTTTAGGGGCGGCCTAATAGTTGCGTTTAGTAATCTGACAATACTGTCATTGTCACTGTCCCTTAACTTTTGACGAAAAGATTGTTGAAAGGACATGTTATGAAATGGGCTTAGAATAATTTTGTTTTTGAACAACTATCATGTGCGGTTTTTCTGGTAGGGAAAATTGTCCAGGATGGCCATACAGAAGCAAAAAAAAATATTAAAAGCACCATTATTTAATAAATAAATATTTTAAATCTAGATATTTTTTACCAATAAAACCAACTATAATAGGTGCACCAGTAACTGATGACAAAAATGGTAAATAAAAATGATGCCAGCAACACTGGGGAAAAAGGATTAAAATGTTTTGATACTTGTATTTTCGCCTTAAAAAATATTACACTTATTGCTTTATAGCAATACTAATATTATAAAGAGTTTATTTTTTATTTTTGTTTGTTACTCTTTCACGCAAAAACGACTGAACAGATTTTGATAAAACTTTACAGAAATATAGGTTATAAAATATATCAGAATAAGACATAGGCGATAATTTGTGCAGTTTATTTAACAGTGATGTTTGATTAGTTGTATTTTTCTATTAGCTGATGAGACGATTGGGACCTACTTGCGGCCTACTCTGGGTAAAGCTAAAAAGGCTTTAGGCACTAATTTTAGCCATGAGTGACCAAATAAAGATATTTTTTAAAAGAGAGTGAGACATATCGAGATATATATCTGGTTAATCCATTCTAAAATTATAAATGCGATAATAACTCTGTCTGTCTGTCTCTTCTTCACGCCTAAGCCACTGAACCGATTTGTATAAAATAAGGTACAAATATAGTCTGTGACCCGAGAAAGAACATAGGGTAGTGTTCATCCCGTAAATCCCCCGGGAATGGGAACAAAGTCGCGGGCAAAAGCTAGTATAAAGTAAATTAAGATAAACCCAATCATTATAATATAAGTACTTTATTTACACAACAAAGATGAAAGAAATGGTATTTCGCTTTGTGATTAGTATCCCAGTTTGGTTAAGGCATTGCAAGTTTGATTCAACCTTATCGCCCGTTAAAAAAAATGATTCTGTACTTTGTTAAGATTATGGCTATGGTAGTGATCGTCACATAAGGCAAGCTAAACGTCTTTAGGCGGCTCATGTGAATCTGACACCAAGGCTACTGACTTCTTCATCTGCCTTCTGCAATAATTCGTCGTGTAGCACTATTACACACCCCTGTAATAAGCCAAAGTTGTATGTTACGTACCTAATATATATACAAATGTTAAACTCATATGGATATGAAACAAAGTATCAACCTTGGCGAGGCACACGGTCTAAAATCGAAATTGCGTGTAAGCTACACCTTCTTCTTTACATATTTATCGGTAGACGTTATTAACAGTGTTTACTTAAAAATTCTTGATAATAACAAAATATGTAAACAAACAAACGTAATGTCACTTGACAGATGACATGACAACAATACCATATAAAAATCATTATTTGTTTTCAATGATATTTAAAGTAAAAAAGTCGCCTTTTTAACTTAAAATATCATTGTTTGTTTTACTTTTTTTTGTCATGAGTTACTGGTACACTTATAATTATCTGCATGATTTGGATTTAATTTTATGAAAATGATTCCTTTTGCGTCTTTTGAAAACAATTAAACATTACTTGTGTCAGGTTAGCGGGTTGTAACCTTCAACTTCAACTCTTAATGAATGGCCTTTGTGGAAAAGACACCACAATTCTGCCAATAACACGTGAACTCTGATAATAAACCATCAAACACTGGAGAGTATAAAGCGAGAATTAACCGTAAGGTTGTACAATAACACTTGAATTTGACACTTGATTTGCCGGTTACTATGATAACGACATCCAACAGAACATGGACAAATTTTATATTAAAAACGAAATTGTTGTTTTACCCTCTTTATTGTATATATAACATCATTGTTTTACTCTATCTTTCTCGCAATTTTTCCTTATTTTCTCACCGTTTAGACCTACCCTGGACTACGACAAACATTTTAAACCCAAAATCAGCTCAATCGGCCCAGCCGTTCTTTAGTTTTAATCAGACTAACGAACATCAATTCATTTTTATTTATATAGATATAGATAATTAAGTATGTATCTTAGTTGTTTGATTAACATATTACAAGCTCTGCCTAGATAGGGATCAGGTGATAGTTTGTAAGTTGTCGAAGGCTATATATTTTTTTTTTCTCTTATCGGCTAAGATAGTACTTAGTCAGATACTGACTAAACACCTATAATTCCAGTACCTTGTGTGTGAGCAGCAGTTGTAGCGGCGCATTGTCTAACAACACCTCGAAGCCGCCCAACACGGTGAGCTCGCACAGACGGAACGTCCAGCGCACGCAGTCGCGACGCCAGCTCGCGTACTTGCGCGCCTCCATTGATCTGAACGAGCGACGAGGCTGAACCAGAAAAGAACATGTTGATGAATAATACCAAAACTTTATATAGGTTGGACAAGTAATTAGACATTGAAAATTAGTCTGCTATTACAATCGTGTCTCCAGTTGCTGTCCTTCCTTTATCCCTTTAGAGTGACAAAGAGAGCAACAGATTTGAGAGCGTCCTAAAATTAAATGACGTTTGAGTATTTGTCCAATAGGCCACTAAATCAGCGGTGGCGCCCGCGTGGAAGTGGGTAGGTCTCTACGAAGAACACACCCCCAAGAATCACTAGAACCAGCGGCTTGGTCAGTACTACTTCCGCTCTCCACGCCATAAAATAAAATCTCGACCTTCATACCTCAGGAACAGGATCCCAGCCAGTCTGTCTGAGGAGCCCCGAGCCAGCATATGCCACCAAATCAGCGGTAGCACTGAGCGGTTTCGTCAATGCTCCTAGAAGACCGCGACGTAAGCCTGCTGCGCCGCTTTCGGTCTCACCGACCGCGACCCCCACTAATGGGTGATGTGCTAGACCGCCGACCGCGCCTGTGTAAATGTATGAGAGTTGAAAGTGTGCTTAATGGGAATACGATGGTAGTGCTATATCAAGAGTATTAGGTGGGTGTTAGTACTGTGGGCAGTGTGAAACTTTAACTGGTTTCTAAATAAAATACCCTTCAAAGATCATTCAGTTTTTAAGATTCCGTAGTCAACTAGGAACCCTTATAGTTTCGCCATGTCTGTCTGTCTGTCCGTCCGTCCTCGCTTAATCTCTGTGACCGTTAGCACTAGAAAGCTGAAATTTGGTACCAATATGTATATCAATCCCGCCGACAAAGTGGTAAAATAAAAATTGGAAAAAAATGATTTATTAGGGTAGCCCTCCTATATGTAAAGTGGGAAGTGATTTTTTTTTAATTTTAACCCCTACGTGTGATATATTGTTGGATAGGTATTTAAAATGAATAGGGGTTTACTAAGATCATTTTTTGATAATGTCAATAATTTCGGAAATAATCGCTCCAAAAGGAAAAATCAAAGCGCCTCCCCTCAAACTTTTGACCCGTAGGTTTAAAAAAAATGAAAAAAATCTGGAAAGTAGGACTTTCTAGGAAAATTATTTTGAACTTGATAGAAAGAACAGTTTTTGTACAAAAAAGACAAAAAGGTCGTATAAAATAATTTCTGCGTACTTAGTATGTCAACGTAACAAATAAATAGCCTTTTTTAAAACTTATAAGTGGAAACACTTGTTGTGACGGACAGGAAACTACGGAACCCTACATTGAGCGTGGCCCGACACGCTCTTGGCCGGTTTTTTTTCATTAGTTGATGGTCTAGCAAATTGCAGATTTTAATTGCTATAGCATGGGCAAAGTTTTCATCCCGTTACATCCATTTCTCGAACTGATCACCGAAGACTGGCATATTCAAATAAAACAAAACAATTACGGTCACGGTGCTAAAAGAGATCAAGATCGCATAAAAGAAACACTTTAGCTCCATCCGCGTAGACTGAAACTCCTTCTAACAATATTCCACAGTACTTAAAAAGCCACCCAAAACAATTTACCAAGTATATTGATAGCAAAATTCGTGATGCCGGCCATAAGACCAGCCACGAAGCTTGGAGGAGGCCTTCTCCTGGCAGCGGCCGCCCGTCTTGCATGCTCTTCATCACCAGCCAGTAGGTCCAGGTTCCTGGCGAGAGACCCTGCCCACGCGCTGAGGGACCGGAGTAGGGCTGCTGCCGCTGCGGAGGCTACGCCCCTCACGCCGCCTGTGGCGCCTCCCACGCGAGCTGCTAAAGCCCCCGGAGCGCCCAGGAGTTCTAGACCGCCGACTACCCAACCTAAGTTTGAAAATGGTGTTAGAGAAATAAGTCAGTGTCCTATTACGTCTAGGGACTACTACCTATGACATTTGAAGGTACTGATTTGACAAGCTTTTGTCAGACTTTTCCCTCCAATAATATTTTTTTTTCATCTCTAATAAAAACGAGAACTAATTCATTTTTTTTTGTAATTTCCTCAGAAAATATACAAAAATGTTATCATTTTGAAAGTACTACCTCTTCCTATTTTTTTTATTACCTTCCTACTACCTGCAAGTGCAATAACAAATCTTTTATTGGTCAAGGTAACACGTCCAACCTTATAATAACACCAATTTTCATCAACTATATTATCGTAGTACAGCGACTGACCTGCTCCCAAGATGGCTGCGGAGAGATAGTGCACGGTGAGCGCGTGTGTGAGACGCTCCGCTGACGTCATCATGTCGTGCAGCTTGAACGCACTCAGTCGCAGCGGGCTCTGGTCTAGCGCTATGTACATTCGTACCTGGAAACACATTTATTGTAAGTTGCCCATCAATCTTCCGTTAACTGAGGGCGAAACTTTGAATTTCGAAAGGGGGACAAAACTGGGGCCCTAGTCTGCTATTACAATCGTGTCTCAATGATCGATTTTTGACGTGTAACGTCAGACTTTTGACACATTTCCCATACAAAAACTGTCAAAGTTGTCAAATATCCGGCCAATGACTGGTCATTGAGACACGATTGTAATAGCAGACTAGGCCCCCTGGTCTCATGCACTTTGGTCTCGGACTTGCTTCTAGAAAGGCTTCAAGTTACTCACAGCTGACAGTGTGTAGCGCCAGTGACAGGTCCAGTGGATTCACTCTTCGCACCGATTGGCACCCTGGTAGCTGGCCGGAAATTTTGTTTCAGTAAATATTGTTTCTAGAGGTTTCCTTATCATCTGGTGGAAGGGTCTCATTTTACTTTTTTTTGGTGAGTGGAAAATCATCAAATGACTCCTCCTGTCCTGGACGGGAACTTTTACAGACTTTTACTGTTGAAACCCACTCATGTTCCGTCGGTCCTTTATGATCCAGGGCCACGGTGACTATTATAACTATTCTGCAACCCCGGGTCTCATTCTACTTACCGTTGTATACTGCGTCAGTGTTAGGTCCAGTAGATTCTTCTCGCACAGATTGGCGTCCTGGTAGCTGGACGGATCACTTTCGTCTCAGTAGAATTATTTTTAGAAGATTCCATATCACGATGCCTCGTCAGCTGGTGGAAAAATCTAATACTACTCCCAGCTGTACGCAGCGTCAGGGTCAGGTTCAGTAGATGCACGTGCAACAACCGCAGGCGAAGTGGCTGCTGCATGGCCTGTTCCTAGTTCAGGTTGGCGTCCTGATTGCTTTCGTGTCACTAGGATTGTTTCTAGAAGATTCCATTTCATCCTGTGTCAGCTGGTGGACGGGACATTATAAAATGCTACTCACCGCGATATGCAGCTTCAGAGTCAAGTCCAGTGGATGCACATGCAACAACTGCAGACGCAGTGACTGCTGCATCGCTCGCTCCTGGCTCAGTTTGGCGTTCTGATAGCTTTTGTCTCACTAGAAATGTTTCTAGAAGTTTCCATTTCATTTGTTAAAGGATTTCATACTACTCACCGCTGTATGCAGCGTAAGCGTCAGGTCCAGTGCATTCACTCCTCGTTCAGATTGGCGTCCTTGTTGCAGTTTCAAGGACGGCATCACTTTGATTTAGACTTGCTTCTAGAAAAGCCCTCAAGATACTCACCGCTGTATGCAGCGTCAGCGTCAGGTCCAGTGGATGCACGTGCAACAACCGTAGGCGCAGTGGTTGCTGCAACGCCCGCTCTTCACTCAGGTCCTGGTTGGTGGCCGGCATCAGCAGGCGAGACATGTCGACTAGTGCCTTCACGTACGCGTCTTCTATGTATAGAGCTAGTGTGCCTACGCGTATCTCCAATTCGGTCAGTTCTGGAGAAATAAGACGAGTTAATTATTTATTTATTCTTTATGCACAAATATACATTGGCGGACTTAATGCCTAAGGCATCCTCTCCCAATCAACTAAGGGTGGTGTAGAGATAATTATGGTGAGTTGATTGACATTGCATACCGGTTTCAAGGGTGTTGCGACACGGGATCTTGCAATCCATTTATCTTTTAGCCAACTTTTGATTAACTATCTAAACTTCCATGTGCGGTTGCGATTCAGATATACGTTTGTTGTACAAAATTATTGGAGAAACAAATCATTAGACACCATTTACCTGTGTGTACACGATCAACAATCTCCCATTTCTCGTGCGTTAACTTCAGCAGTAAGGCCACCGAACTAGTCCTGGTCGCGAAGGTGTCAGTCAAGGCGAACATGTTCCACAGCGGTAGCAATAATTATTGTAGAAAATACTACTTTATCCATTGAAACGTCAAGGCGACTATAGTCGCCCAAAAATTTTTCCGGTCAAACGTCCGGGCGACTAGAGCAGCCCAAACAACTTGCCTTACTTTAACTTGTTTTTATCTATGATCGTGCTCAAGTGGTTCACAAGTGTTTCGCTAGATGGCTCTTTATTAAATTACGCGTCTTTTGGTTGGTCAAACATCATATCACGGCGTCAGCACGATTTAAAAAAAAATTGTTTACATTTAATTTGTCAAGTGCTTTGAATTGTGTTGAAGTGTTTGTGAGTGTCAAATTTCAAATGTAAGTAAAAATGTGTTTATTATTCAATTGTATTAAGTGTTATATATTAAAATACTCCTAAATATCCATTCTTTTAGAATAAATACAATTTTCTAGACATCCACAGACTGAGAAAATGTTTTTAAATATTTAAAATCGACAAGTAAAAACTTTGCCTTTGTGTGCCGGTTTTTTGTTAAGTTTTTGTGTGATATATTATTAAGTGTTGTAAAATACTTCTTGTAATTGAAAAAATAGTTAATTATTAATATCTGTGTAGACTTAAACAAAAGAAATATGGCAAAAAATGTTAGGATTACACGTTTTTATTATTTAATTCTCAGTACTTGCGCACGGGCGACCGTAGTCGCCTGCGTAACGTTTACGTTTTCGTTTACGTTTAAATAAGGGTAAATTACAAACGAGAATTTGTGTGGGTGTATAAAATGTTTTATTCGGGGCATTTTAAACGCATGCAAGTATGGGATGTATACAATAAATAACATAAAATAATTGTTTTAATTATATAGGTAAAAAATAATGATTTTACCCGATTTTAGGTATTAAGTGGTTATGGGGTTAAAGAAAACAAATACTTTTCATAGGTGTGGTTGGTGGCAGAGATTGTTTTATTCTATTTATATTATTTTATGATATTATATTATTAAAATATTGATATTATTTCATATTTTAATTTATATTATATTATTTTGTTTTATTTTATTTATCTATAATGTATGTATTTATAAAATATCTAAGTATGTTTAGCAGTTGTCTGGTTACCATAACACAAGCTTTGCTTAGCTTGGGATCAGATGGCCGTGCGTGTGTAAGTTGTCTCAAGATAAATATATATTTTTTATTTTATTTATTTATTTATTAGTTTCAAAGCTTTCGCGTGTTCTGTCGTGTAACCAAGTATCGATTGCATTCTAGGTCTGAGAGTCAAAATTTACGCGGATGCCGAGGGTTGGGTGTAAACCTAGGGTCGGGTGGAGGCAGAGTGTTTGGTGAAGGCCAAGGTTCAGGTAGTGCACCATTAAGCCAACCGTAAGTATGCAATATTAAAATTTTATTCCTTGAAAACGGGGTGGTGAAAGTGAATACCTACATTTATAATACAATTAATTTTAGAACTGCAAGTAATCCAATAGAGGGAAGTCGCGGACGAGGACGAGGGCGTGAGAGAGGACATGGTCGAGGGTGTGGGCGAGGGAGCTTACAAGCGTAAGTGTTTTTTGCCAAACCTAATAAATTTATTTTAAAAATATCAACGATGTTGTGCAACTGCATAATAGTTTACAGTGCCGCTTCGGAAGACCCTCTCTGCCAGATCAGGGTGCGAAAGGCAGCTAACGCAACGTCGAATGGCCGCGCTACCTACAAGCCATAAAATCTGAGTTCGTAGGCGCGGGTATTCTTTTTTTTCTTTATTTTTTTTTACAGCCTTTAATCTAAAGGTCATGCCAGGCTAGACACGGGTCTGCGGGCGGCGAGTGATGGGTAGCTCGCCGCCCGGCTAGGACCAGGCCCGCGTCGACGGCACGTTAGTGTTCCACGCGCGCCTCAAAGAGAAGTCAGCACGAGAAGGGAGGGGCTCAACAGGGCCAACGCCTGCCGGGGTTGCGGAATGTTTATAATAGTTACAGTGACCCTGGAACATAAAGGGTAATCGAAGGAACATGAGTGGGTTTTAGTCAGTAAGAGTCTGACACGCCCTCCCGCCGCACCCAAGATGGGAGCAGTCATTGGATGATTTCCCACTCACTAAAAAAAAAAGGAACATGAGTGGGTTTTAGTCAGTAAAAGTCTGACACGCACTCCCGCCGCATCTAGGACGGGAGAACTCATTTGATGATTTCCAAAAACATAAAAAAAAAAGAAAATATAACTTCATTATTTTTTACGCTTTAATTTTATTTTTATACATATTTACTTTTTTTAAAATTAATAAACAATGAATACCTACAACCTGTCTATCATTTAAATATAATTATTGAATACCTACTAACAAAAAAAAAACCCATCCTATTCCTAAAACAATATAATTCTAAAGAGTTTGTAAGCACCCTTAGATGGGCGGCCATCTTGCCGTGATTTTGTCATCAGAGGTCATATCAAAACGTATCAAATTAATATCAAATTCATGCAGGAATGAGTAGTTTGTTTTGATTTATTGTGCTATACTGTTTGTTTGAAGTAATGATATATTGGTATCAAAAAAAAGCTTATTTCTTCTAGTTTATTCATATATAAATAGCATCGAGGTATATTACGAAATATTCCGTAAAAACTTGTAATTAATAAATATTTTACTCAAATTTCACCACTATTGTAAAGTTCATATTTTTTTTGCACTGTTTACGATAACAGTTATAATTTAGTTTTCACATATTTTGATTCCTTATAATGTCAGCTCTATACAGGTATTTTTTAATTTGCCATAGAAGTTGTAGTTTGGTAGAAAATAGGCTTTTAATTCGGTGACGTCATCAGGCGCTCGTCCGCGCGCGTACTCCGCGCGCGGGGGGCGGATAAGCGTTGACAGCTATTGTCACCCGACCGGTTCAATGGTTATACCTGTGTATACACGATCAACAATCTCCCATTTATCGTGCGTTAACTTCAGCAGTAAGGTCGCCGAACTGGCCCTGGTCGCGAAGGTGTCACTCAACGCAAACATGTTCCACAGCGGCGGCCAGTGGTCGGGCGCGAGCGGAGTCGCGCGTGTGCTCGCGACTACGGCGAAGTCGTACTGTCCCGTGTCGTACTGTAGGTTGTCGATCTGAGCGTCCACTATTGAGAGGGTTGTTTTGATTTTCTGTGGGGGATGGAGTGGGTTTGAGGTTATTTCTTAAACCAATCACTAACTGGTGGTTTGTCGTAATTAAAAAAAATTAAAAAGCATTGTGTCTCGCGTAGATCTGCGCCTCCGACAGTCTAAGGGTTAAGAAGGTGTAATTACTACGTACTTTCCGTACGGAATTACCAAGGTTATAGATTTAGGAGAAGCAGTTAACCTCCACTTTCAGATTTTAAGACAGACTTTTTGTATCCTAATGTATCTGTAAATGGATTACTTAGTTTTAAAACTAAAATTGGCATTCCAAGTGCACTTTTTAATGCAACTTTCAAATACGAAAGACAGCTTTTGTTAGCTTTCCACAAACTGCCAAGATTTAACAAATTTTAGTACAAAAGTAATTATCGATAGACTGAACCTTGTTTGGATTGGGTTTATTTTGTCGTAGCCCACTTTGTTATCAAAATTTAAGAGACATTCGGGCTGTAGCACTAGAACTTATCCCCGAAACCGTAAGTTCAACAATACAAGCTTAGAAACAGCACATGTTTATAACTAACCTTATTATCAGCCTGCACCAATAGCGTGGTGCGGTCGAGATGCAGCTCCAACAGCGGCATCACGTCCGCTTCAGCCGCCAGCTCCACCGCCATGCCGGCGATCACGCAGCGGAACCGCTCCGATTCCACCCACGGATCGTCCAGCTCATCTAGATCCGTTTAAATTACATTACCTTAGGAGACATTCTTACGAATTGAAAGTGAACGCTTTAAAATAAAGCTTTAAAAAAAAATTAAAGTTGAATATCAGGCAGTTAGTACCAAAAATAATCGAAATTGAACCGCATTTTTTTAACAAACGAGTACTGAGTATATCTCTTTCACATTTCTGGTATTGACACAAACAACATTTGTTTAGCAACTGTTGATCAACTGATGTTGTCGCTCGCCGGGCGTCAACTCTGCAATATGGCGTGGTCAACACCGCAACACAAGTGTTGCCCGTAATATGATGGCAGCAACTCGTCAACATGTTTATGCAACCATGTTGCTAAACAAAATGTTTACCGCGAATACGAGACTTTATGCTGATTATGTGGACCAATAGAAACGCGGACAAATTAAAGTTGAATATCAGGCAGTTAGTACCAAAAATAATCGAAATTGTACCGCATAAAGGCGATAATAAAATTAAAACTTAGACAGTTATGTTGGTTGCAGTACTAGGACAGGTGTTTTCTAAAAATTTAACCTAGCTGGATTGATTTGTCGCCCCCATAACCCCCTGTATACAAAATTTCATGAAAGTCGTTGGAGCCGTTTCCGAGATTCAGATCATAATATACAAATACATGTCACATGAATACTATAAGGATTAGATAGAAATATTTAAATGTACAAGTCAGTATCGCCCTGTAGTGCCCTGCTAACCCCAACCGCGAATGCGCGCGCAAAATTTCTCTCGTTAAATCGCTAGTACTAACTTTATTTCCTAAAATCTAGTCTTTCCTTTAACTTCTTAGTTTCAGTGTGTCTTCATCTGTAATCTATCTGTTCTTACCTGTGAGTCCTATCTATGAGTGACAGTACATCTTTTCTCTGTGGCTTGCAATAAACCTTTTTAATGCTATCGGTTTTTCTGTGAGTACTCAAGCCTTACCGAACACTATACATAACCTACACCGCCTTATTACAAAACAAGGTTTTTCTCTAAACCAGGTTTAAACCATTGAGCTAGGTTTTGTATTTCGAATCTTGATTGTATCAGAATAAGATTCAAATTACAAAACCTGGCTCAATGGTTTAAACCGGACAGAGTTTTGACAAACATATAAAATCTCTGTCAAATTGAGACTATGTGTTTACTGAAACTGGTCATTCGAGATTGAATGAATGGGATATTTAGGCCCGTATTAATAGACGTCACTCAATTCTGAGACGCTCTCAAGTCTCTTGCTGTCCTTGTCATTCTAAAGGGAAAAATAAAGGACAGCAATAGATTTGATAGCGTCTCAGGATTGAGTGGCGTCTATTAATACGGGCCTTAGTGCAAAAAGACTTGTCACATTCACACTCACCTGGATCTAAGTCCATGGAACGGAACATATCTTCGGACGGGTACTTGATGCTTGTTGACACTCTGGTCTCTGAAGCATTGCTGTACGTATCCATTAGCTGAACTGTAAGAACGTATTAAAGATGAGAAAATTATGTTACGACCTGGCAAACGTGGGTTACGTTTATACTAGGTGTGTTTTTGGTCTTGCAAAACCCGTTAGGAGATGTTTGTTTTTATGGGTCGAATCATCTCCTAGCGGGTTTTGCAAGACCAAAAATACACCTTGTATATACACAAAGCTCTAAAGCTGAAACGTTATAGTTTACTTAAAACTATAGACTTTTTTTTAACAAAGGAGTACTGAGTATATCTCTTTCACATTTCTGGTATTGACAGAAAGATATGAGAAATTATTCGTGGCGGAGCCAACGTTTTTAACACCAATAGTAACACTTATGCTGATTATGTGGACCAATAGAAACGCGGACAAAATTTTGGGTACTCGTTTGTTAAAAAAAACAGACTATAGTGATCAGAAACGGCTAGCGGCGACTTCGCTTTTGTCTTGCTCATATTTTGAACTTTAGGTAAATTTACTCAGCCTCTTTCGATCAGTGCTTATAACTAATCCAACTTTAAAAGACTCATTTTCAATTCATTTTATTATCAGTGCTTTTAAAACAACAAATTTAAGAACTTAAGGGCCAGACTCATTGAAAGCGGAGATCGCTTGGGCAGCCAATCAGTTTGCATTATTCACATAACATCGTGTTACTTTATCAGCATACAGTTTCCTATTGGTTATTTACGAGACATCACCGCTTTTGTGGAGTCCGGGCCTAAAATTTGAAGACAGGGAAGAGATCTGACAGCAGAAAGTCCGATGTCAGAGGTCTAATGAAGGAAATGGATTGGTTCTTTTGCCCCTCTTTATTAGCTTGATTACCTTTTAAGCCATTGGTGGAACCTGAGGGAAATGTCCAGGGTAAAACCGCTTCTCCATGGGGTCATCATCATCATCTCCCTAGCCTATGTTGGAGTCGGCTTCCAGCCTAACCAGATTCAGCTGGATACCAGTGTTTATGTGACATGATGTCATGAGGTCAAATTGTAAAAAGAAACTCATGAAATAATTTTCTAGAACAAAATGAGTTACCTATTTAACTCATTTGATGTTAAAATGTTATATATTTTTTTTATTTTAATAAATTACGTACGCTAGATTCTTCATTTTATAACATCTTTACGGAGGATAATATCAGATGCATAGTAACATTTTAGGAGTAACAGTACTAAAAACGTTAAGCTTTGATTAGCATAAACAGTTGACCAACCTTTTCTCCTTGACGAGTCAGTGGATAATGTTGATATTCTGCGGGTGGAATCTGCGTGTCGATCTCCTTCGAATAGGTTTGTTTTATTGCTTGTAAGAACTGTGAACGAAAATCTTGCATTTTTTACATTGATCGCAAAAATAATAGGCATTTTAGTTTATTGACACTGAGATTTGAATGCGATTCAATGAATCTGTTGCTAAAACAAAAATTTGGTAAGATAGACTATTGGCTATTCTTAGTTGCTCTTTTTAATCGCTTGTATACATTGATATACATGCTTGTATTGTATTTTTTAATCCGGACTTCCTCTGGGTTCGTTTTATCCACTGACAAAGCCGCGGGCAAAGCTACTAAATAAATTAGTTAATAGTAACTACATTATTTACGTAACACTTACGTTCAACTATCTCATCGTCGCGGTTTGAACTGCGAACCTCCTCTTCCTAACAGAAACAAATCAATATTATAAAACGTTTAAACTTTAAAGCGCGTACACATTGGGCGCTTCAAAACGCGTGCTTTGCTAACGCGCGTTTTGAGCAACCTGAATTCTATTAAAGTGTACACATGCAAGCGCGCGTCAATCGCGCGTTTACATTTTTTCGTTAGAACGCGCGTTACTCGGACGTCAGTTGCGCGCTTTGAGATACATTAGCGGCTATTTTGTGGTACATTTCAACGAGCGCTTTTGTTTGGAGAGGACGTAACGCCGGGCGCGGTGTACGGTACGCGACCAACGCGCGCTCTACGCAACGCCGAGCGCCCAGTATGTACTAGCTCTTATGATAGGTTAAACGAAGAAAATTGAGGGCGAGATAAATAGACGTGACTTAGCACTCTGGCTAAGCACTATACCTGTCACTGTTACACAACAATGAACATGGATAAGCCAAAGTACGTGTTTAGTAATATCTATTTTTCTTGCCATTAGAGGTACTAATAGATGAGTACATGCCAGTACGTGTACTTAATGACCATAAGCTTTCTTGCCGAGGTGTATGGTCTATTATATATAATTTTTAAAACCTTACCTTTTTCTCATCGGTCTCACTCATTTCGAAAGCGCCAATCAGTCGTCGTCTTATGTCGCTTGCTGATATGTCATTCTGAAATGTTTATAATAAACGTTAACAATTGTGTCATAGAAAACGTCTCTAATCTAGTGAGTCGGGTTCACACAAAAGGTACCGGTACTTATTTTTTGTTTTCACGGCATTAGGTAATAATATAACTGTAATGATGAGCAGATATATGTAATCTTGATAGATTACATATATCGTCAGCCGGCTGTTGGGCTACTATTGTCTTTCTATTGTGTCTCGAATCACGTGTGTTCAAAGGTTGAATGGATGGACGGGATGGCCTTGTTAAGGTCGCAGGCAAACGTTGGTTGCAGGCGGCACAGAAACGTTTGCGGAAAAAGTTAGGTGAGGCTTATATCCAGCAGTACACGCTTATTGGGATGATGACGACCTTTTTTGTGTAAAACAATTACTAAAAACCTTGCTTTGTCGTGTCTAAGGATCAAAATGAGTACAAATACAACTGATCTGTCAATTTTGAAAACACAAGCAAGTCTCCATTAACGTTTTAATATTAACCTTTCAACGACCAAGCGACAGCCGGCTGTCGCGCTGCTATTGTCTTTCTACAGTTTCTCAAAATACGTTTAAACCTTTTACACCCTTAGTACAAATTCTCAACATACATGGTCAACGTCCTGAAGTTCTAACAATGTGGAATGCGGATGGGTGCGTACACGCAGCTTGATGGTGACGCCGCCGTAGTATTGCAGCAACTGTTCGCCGTCCGCTGCCACCACTGGTGAACACCACTCCATTTCTGACTCGTCTGGTGAGTGGGGAATATGAAGTTATTAGTAGTAATAAAAGTTTTGAAAAAGTAGAGTACGTAACGGTGTATAATTTCTTCTAACTTTTTAGAACAGGTTGTAACTGTATTTTTTTTACTAACTGAAATAAGTTTTATATCCGAACTAGATGACCCGGTGAACTTCGTATCACTTACCTATCAATGCAAACTTTATTTAAACCATATCATCTTTATTCATTAAAGATTTGTATCGATTTCGCCACATTATCACAATCTGGATTGACGTGTTTAGGGGCGGCCTAATAGTTGTTTAGTAATCTGGCAATACTGTCATTTTCACTGTCCCCTAACTTTGGACGAAAAGGTTGTTAAAAGGACATGTTAAGAAATGGGCTTATAATAAATTTTGTTTTTGAACAACTATCATGTGCGGTTTTTCTGGTAGGGAAAATTGTCCAGGATGGCTATACAGAAACAAAAAAAAATATTAAAAGCACCATTATTTAATAAATAAATATTTTAAATCTAGATATATTTTAGGTGTACCAGTAACTGATGACAAAAATGGTAAATAAAATATGATGACAGCAACACTGGGGAAAAAGGATTAAAATGTTTTGATACTTGTATTTTCGCCTTAAAACATATTACACTTATTGCTTTATAGCAAGTCTAATATTATAAAGAGGATTTTTTTTTATTTTTGTTTGTTACTCTTTCACGCAAAAACGACTGAACAGATTTTGAGAAAACTTTACAGAAGATAGGTTATAAAATATATCAGAATAAGATATAGGCGATAATTTGTGCAGTTTATTTAACAGTGATGTTTGCTTAGTTGTATTTTTCTATTAGCTGATGAGACGATTGGGACCTACTTGCGGCCTACTCTGGGTAAAGCTAAAAAGGCTTTAGGCACTAATTTTAGCCCCTAACCATGAGTGACCAAATAAAGATATTTTTTAAAATACAGTGAGATATATCGAGATATATATCTGGTTAATCCATTCTAAAATTATAAATGCGATAATAACTCTGTCTGTCTGTCTCTTTTTCACGCCTCACGGAACCGATTTGAATAAAATTTGGTACAAATATAGTCTGAGACCCGAGAAAGAACATAGGGTAGTTTTCATCCCGGAAATCCCCCAGGAATGGGAACAAAGTCGCGGGCAAAAGCTAGTTTAAAATAAATTAAGATAAATCCAATCATTATAATATAAGCAATATTGTATATATAACATCATTGAATATAAGTACTTTATTTACACAACAAAGATGAAAGAAATGGTATTTCGCTTTGTAATTAGTATCCCAGTTTGGTTAGGGCATTGCAAGTTTGATTCAACCTTACGTTAAGAAAAAATAATTCTGTACTTTGTCAAAATTATGGCTATGGTAGTGATCGTCACATAAGGCAAGTCAAACGTCTTTAGGCGGCTCATGTGAATCTGACACCAGCTTCATCTGCCTTCTGCAATAATTCGTCGTGTAGCCCTATTACACACCCCTTTAATAAGCCAAAGTTGTATGCTTAGATTATATACATATCGTTGTATGTTACGTACCTAATATATATACAAATGTTAAACTCATATGGATATGAACAAAGTATCAACCTTGGCGAGGCAACGGTCTAAAATCGAAATTGCGTGTAAGCTACACCTTCTTCTTTAACAGATTTATCGGTAGACGTTATAAACAGTGCTTCTGGATTGTGACTGCGGTGATTTCGTAGTCATTCTTTCACTTTTTACTTAAAAATTCTTGAAAATAACAAATGTAAACAAAAAAACGTAATGTCACTTGTCATATGACATGACCATTACCATATAAAAATCATTTTTTGCTTTACTTTTTTTTTTGTCATGAGTTACTGGTACACCTATAATTATCTGCATGATTTGGATTTATGAAAATGATTCCTTTGCGTCTTTTGAAAACAAACATTACATTCAGGTTGACGGGTTGTAACCTCTATGATTGTAATTGTACACTTGAATTTGACACTTGATTTTCGGTTACTATGACAACGACATCCAACAGAACATGGACAACTTTTATATTGGAAAATGAAATTGTTGTTTTACTCTATCTTTCTCGCAATTTTTCCTTATTTTCACACCGTTTAGACCTACCCTGGACTACGACAAACATTTTAAACCCAAAATCAGCTCAATCGGCCCAGCCGTTCTCGAGTTTTAATCAGACTAACGAACATCAATCCATTTTTATGGGTACTTCCCGTTCGTTCACACCCCGTCGTCCACACTGCGGACGACTGGGAATGTTGCGTTCTGTTCGTCTACACTGTAGACGAACAGAACGCAACATTCCCGGTCGACCGCACCCCGTCATCTCACGTCTAGTCTAAGAGTTAGTGCAGAAAATATGATAATAGTATTTCCTTTATAAAACAAACATACTTTAAAAATATTATGCACTTAGCCTTATTACTTTAGTAAGGCAAATACTTTAAAAGTACATACCAAGTAAATGTAAAGCTTTTTTGTGTATTTTATACATAAGAATTTTTGCATAAGAATGTTTCACATTTGAATTTTAGGTTTAAAACTTAAGAGAACAAAAGTACTAGGCGCGCAGTAATGTGAAGTAGTCATGTGCGAAAATGTAAAATTCCCAGTAATTTTTATTTTTTAATTTTCTGGATCACGTTTTCCATTTACCACTTCACGTTACTGCGCACCTAGTACTTTTGATTGAATTAAGTAGTTTTGAGTTTTCGCTGATGACTACTTCACGTTACTGCGCGCCTAGTACTTTTGTTCTCTTAAGTTTTCAATCTTTAATATTATTGAAGGTGATTCTTATTACTCGTAAAGTCGTAAGTTTTTTAAGGTTTGTAAAGTTCTACTATGATGATTTTTAATTAAAAAAAAACTTAATGAAGTCATTTATTTAATTTAAAATTTCTTTACACTGACTCTTAAACTAGACATAAAACCAGGTGCGGTCGACTGGGAATGTTGCGTTCTGTTCACCTACACTGTGAACGAACAGAACGCAACATTCCCAGTCGTCCGCAGTGTGGACGACGGGGTGTGGACGAACGGGAAGTACCCATTTTTATTTATATAGATAGATATAGATAATGCGAAAGCCATTCAGGCATATTCATGAATACAAGTCAGTGAACGATTTTAGAAGAGGAAGATTATGCACTGATTTCACGAAGGAAGTCTCCAGCTAGGAAGAGTTTGTTTTCACCTTATTTTAGCCTTAAAATAATATTAAATAATTACATTACAATTAGGCTTTTAGTAGAATAGATAAATAAATCAATAAATTGTGCGTCCTGTTGTCCTACAAAATCGATTGAAAAATCCCCATCCGACGGTTGTTATTGAGACTTTGTAACTACATTCCGAACTTTAACAGCACAGTGTAGAAAATGATAAATACACTTTACTTGCGGTACCTTCTTAGAACATCACTGAAGGAACACATCTTGTGAACTCGTTGTGACGTGCTGGGAATAGTATTTTGTCTTGCAATGGGGTAAAAATAGGCTGGTATTGTTAATTATTAACCGACTTCTAAAAAAGGAGGAGGTTCTCAATTCGAATGTTTGTATTTTATAAAAAAAAAATGTTTGTTCACGCATATCTCCGTCGTTTACCAACCGATATGAATAATTATTTTTTGTTTGAAAGGGTAGACTTCCCAATTGGTCCCATTGCTATCAGGTCCAGGATCTGATGATGGTATCATGCCGAAATCGAGGGAAGTCGGTTTTTTTTGCAAAAAAATATCTCCTTTTGGTTGAAATACCTTTTCCTTTCGAGATGGTGAGTACAGGCGGTGTGGCGGCGACGGGCGCGGCGTCGGGCGGGTATCGCGCGCAGTACGCGGGCGACGAGTAGTGTACCGCTGTACCTGGACCTACTTTACACCACCACTTGATGCCCGCGCACTCGGCCTGCGCCTGGATAACGAAAGAAGACATAAAAAGATTAAAATGTCCAAAAATAAAGAATAAAAAGAGTAATGGCGAGATAAATAGACACTAATGGCGAAACAAATAGACGTTACTGGGCTGATGACGATGAAGTATATTAACCTTTCAATGACCAAGCGACAGCCGTATGTCGCGATGCTATTGTGACACTGAGCACTGACTTTGGCTTAGCATCATACTCGATAGAGACGGAACGCAGCTAAGCCAAAGTACGAACGTCTATTTATCTCGCCATTATCATCATCTCCCTAGCCTTTTCCCAACTATGTTGAGGTCGGCTTCCAGCCTAACCGGATTTAGCTGAATACCAGTGTTTTGCGTAGAGCGACTGCCTATCAGACCTTCACAACCCAGTTACTGTTGTTACCTCTTGGTTAGACTGTCAAAGTTGTGAAACAAATCACAAAACCAATTGAACCAACCGAATACGACTAACGGCTTTACGTGCCTACCGAGACACGGGATGTCAGTGATGTTCAAGTTAAATTTTACAAAGTACATATGAATTGAAAAAGTCACAAGTCACATTGGTACCTGCCCGGATTCACACACATTCACAACCTCTTACACGAGAGGCGGGTGCCTTATCCACTAGGCCATCACGACAAAAAAAAAGTACCAAAAATAAAGAATAAAAAGAGTAATGGCGAGATAAGACGTTACTAAGCACTATGACTTTTGCTTAGCTATGTTCCGTCTCTATCAAGCACTTGACGTTTAACAATAGGCGAGACGACAAAAAAAAAGTAATTTGTCCGTCAGATAGATAATCAAAAAATTTTGGACACGTATTTTTTCTTTTTTCTCGTAAACGAAGAATGACGTCGATACAGTGCGTTGAAGTTGCGCGTGACGTCACATTTAGATACAATTTTTGCATACTTCAAAAGCCCCCACTCCGGAACTTTGTTGCTCTTTTTCTTTGTATTTTTATAATTTGATCAAGCAAAAAATTTCGTGTCCCGTATTTTCGGCCTATCTATCAGACGGACTAAACAGAATGCCATTTTTTTAATGCTGTCGTCATCAGTGACAGGTATAGTGCTTAGCCAAAGTACGTGCTAAGTAACGTCTATTTATCTCGCCCTCTTATTGACTAGCTGTGGTCAAGGTTTCGCTTACTTGGTCCGAGGCTTAATGGAAACGCAGTCTAGCAGCTCATTCTCATAAACGCAAACACAGTGAATTACTAAAATCATAATGAGCCTAACGAGCGTAAGGCCCATAGCACACGGCGCATTTTAAATGCGCAGACGACGCGCAGATTACGCACATATACGCGATTCAAAGGAGATTTGATCGCAACCTTGTAACTTAAGTACACGGGGCGATCGTGAAACGCACCTCTACTGCGCACATACGCGCAGCGATACAGACGCGCTGTAGTCGCTCGTAGCTTTTACGACAACTTAACACGAACATAAACACAGATTATTATTATAAATAAATAATAAATAATAATAAATATCTTTGGACAACTCACACACGGTTATCTGATCCCAAGCTAAGCAGAGCTTGTGTTATGGTAACCAGACAACTGATATACATACTTACTAATTTGTAAATACATACATATTATAGATAAATTACACCCAGACCCAGAACAAACAATCAATTAATCATATTGATAACATTACTCAATACATTTACGGCATTCATAGTATTTATATTATGACGTCGTGAGATGTGTGCTATGGGCCTAATAAACAATACTTTACGTAGAAACAATAAACGAAAGTGGATCTCTTCCTTGATTGCTTGGAAATATTATCAAAGCTCCGACAGCGCAGCGTATAACCCCTATCCCCCTTGAATTCCCTAATCGGTTGCTCCGTGAAAATATCGCAAATTGAAGCTTTTCGCTAACGGATATTATTATTGAATTTTGTTCCATCTTGCCTTCAAGACAAGGGTGAAATTTCCATGCATCAGCAGTTACCTCTGTCCGCGAGGAGGTGGGCTCGTCCGAAGTGCGAGGTTGAGCGATGGACAGCGTGATGCTGGTGTGGTTGTGTACCAGGAACTGGGGACAAGGGTCCGGCGCCACCACCACTATCCAGCGGCTGTCCTGCTTCATTTGTGTTACTACTACCGGGATCTGAGGGGAAATAGGATAATTGCGTTAAAACGTGTGAATAAAATGATGGTGGACTGTAAAACATGTATAATAATGAAGATATAAAAAGTAGAAAAAAAACGCCAGCGCAGTTGTGCTTTCAGATGTACGATAGCTGTCTCTCGTGTCATTCCCGATCGAACACGACAACTGTGCGGCGTAGGCATACTTCAATTTAACGCAAGTTTCTGTAGTCCTCGTCCTTGTGGACAAGCCTTTTAATTGCGCCAGCCGGCAATTCTAACATTTTTAAGTTTATGTTGGCTTGTACTAACTTTACCCAAAGCCACGCTAATAATTTCTCGTGCTGTCGGCCAGCGTGAACATGAAGGTGTCCAGCTGTGATATACAATACTCACCGACTTGGCGTCAGCGTCGATGAGCGCCAGGGCTCGTCGTAGCGGCGGGTGTCCGAGTCGCACGGGCGCCGCCAAGTGTGCCGGACACGTGCTGTCGGGCAGCGTGAAGCACATGAAGGTGCTCAGCTCGGCCGGATCTCCGCCGCGCCATCGCTTGCGTAGATAGAACCGGTGGATTGGCGTGCCGTTTGATGTGCTGGAGATATTAATTGCCTATGTCTAAATATTTTTTTTTAATTTATGTACATATTTTCATTAAAAAATAATAAAAATAAGGGCGAAAAAGGACTCCTAACCAACTGCTAGATTTGTATTTTTTTTATTGTATTTTTTTATGACGTGCCTGTTGCTAGGGTAATCCCTGACTGCTTAGCTAGAGGTTATGAGTTCGATAAATTGGGTTTAATTTATTTTATATTTGTTTCTATGTATGTTCTGGCTGACCAGTTGGTCTAGCGGTTAGTGACCCTGAAATTCCTTCCATACGCACAAGCTTCAACACAGTTTTATATTTACATTTCATATCAATTGTCGAGTTACCAAAGCACAGGCTTTTCATAATTCTGTTTTTTTTTTAATGGGTGTAAGTTGTCCTCAAAAGTATTTAAGTATTTATTTATATTTCACAAAGATAAATGATGTTTTGCATGCCGTAGTAGCACTGACCTTTTTCCTTCAGTCGGTGGGACTAATCTGAAGTTCTGAGGCCGTAGCGAGATCAAGCCCTCCGATGAGTCGTTTGGAAGTGCAACCGTTGCTACCTAGCAGAAACAAACATTTCGAATATTAAATATTTACATTACATGAAATTATAAACAAAATACACACATCAAAAGTGTCTAGGGATATTTTAATTAAACCTAAATAACTAAAATTCTATTAACTTTTTGTTAAGACACCTACACTTTAAAATAAACCTTGTTTAATTGCCTATCTAATCTGATAATAAACTTTTAGATAAAGTTAAATTAAAAAAAAAAACTTAGAAGAAGAGGAAAAACTCAACAAAATTTCAATTTAACTTTATTTTTGAAATTTCAAAACCTAAACAACAAAACAATTTTTTTTTATAAAAATTGTTGAAAACTTAAAATTAATAATTCGTGGATCCACCTAAGACTCTCCTGACACATCTGGAGCGGTTCTGCATACTCAAAACAAGGGTGTTAATATCCTGTTGTGGAGTACTGTCCCAAATCCTGCTAAGATGCAAGAAAAGCTGGTTTTGATGCACAATATCAACAGGGAAATTCCTACGAGCTCTTCTCTGAAGCATATTCCAGGCATGCTCAATAGGATTTAAGTCAGGGGATTGTGCAGGCCGGTCTAAAGCTTGGATAACATGCTGTTGTAACCAACTTGTAACGATACGCGCCGTATGTGGACGGGCATTGTCGTGCATTAGCTGGAAATTTTGTCCCATTTGCTGTTTGTGGGGCAAGATTACAGGCTCTAGCACCTCATCTCGGTATTTTCGAGCAGTCATATTGCCTTGTATCCAAACGAGGTCCGTTCTACCGCCGAGACGAATTCCTGCCCAAACCATAATCGTGCCACCTTAATATGCATGAACTTGTTGTGGGTGCTGCAGTCGATTCCAACGTCCAGGTTTTCTCCAAACGCGTACTCTTCGCGAATCAGGATGAAATCCAAACCTAGATTCATCAGTGAAAAGCACAAGTGACCATTGAGTATGGTTCCAGTTTTCGTGTGCAATAGCCCATTGTAATCTTCTTCCTCGATTACCTCTCCTTAGTGCTGATACCCAAAATGGCCTACGAGCACGTAGATTGACTTCATGCAGTCGCCTTCTCAAAGTTTGACCGCTTACCAGCAAACCATACTCTCTCTGTAGCCTTTGAACCAATTGCATCGCCGCTGCATTTAGTTGACTTCGTGCAGCATTTACTATGAATCGGTCCTGTACATGTGTTGTAATGCGTTGAAGTCCTCGGTGCCGTTCCACCACTTCCTCCGTGACACGATAACATGACCAAAGCCTGGATATAACGCTCTGACTGGTCTTCATGGCTTCAGAAACGGAAATTATGGGACAGTATTCCACAACAGGATATTGACACCCTTGTTTTGAGTATGCAGAACCGCTGCAGATGTGTCAGGAGAGTCTTAGGTGGATCCACGGAATATTAATTTTAAGTTTTCAAGAATTTTTATAAAAAAAATTGTTGTTTTGTTTAAGTTTTGATGATTCAAAAATAAAGTTAAGATTGAAATTTTGTTTGAGTTTTTCCTCTTCTTCTAAGTTTTTTTTAAATTTAACTTTATCTAAAAGTTTATTATCAGATTAAATAGTCTATTAAACAAGGTTTTTAATGTGTACATGTTTTAACAAAAAGTTAATAGAATTTTAGTAATTTAGGTTTAATTGAAATATCCCTAGACACTTTTGATGTGTGTATTAAACATTCCATGAAATGAAAACCCACTAACAGGCCGTTCAACCAGGCAGCACACAACATTTTCATCGGACACATCACAATACGGTATTTTACACCATTATTAATTGACGTGCTTTTTATGAGCTGTAAAAACGCAAATCTCCCATAGAATTTGTATGGCAATGTCATTTTATGACGTCACTAAATAAGCATCTTTGTTATTGATTGCTTTTAAAGCAATTAAAAATCCAATTTTACAGTAAACTGAAAATGCGCCGAATTTTTAAGGCAAAAATTAAGAGAGATTTTATAGAAGTTGAGTCTCACATTTATTGGTTATTTATGTAAAATACCCAATTGTTGCAATTGAAAAATTCGCTATACATGTTGATACTATATGTCTATCATGTTGAGTCCAATTTTACAGTAAACTGAAAATGCGCCGATTTTTTAAGGCAAAAATTAAGAAAGATTTTATAGAAGTCGTGTCTTACATTTACTGGTTATTGATGTAAAATACCCAATTGTTGCAATTGAAAAATCCGCTATACATGTTGATGGCGCGATCATGTTGCAATCTGGTGTCCTAATGAAATATGGCTCTAAGAGTAACTAAAAAATCTACTATCTTACCGAAACATCAGTGTCGAGCCTATTGACAAGCACGTAAGATGACGACACACCCAGCACGTGGATGTGTTCCTTGATCTCGTAGTAAAGCGTCAATAGCGCCACCTGGGTTTAAGAATATTGGTTTTATCGTGATCACTAGGTTTTGTGATTGCGAAACAGCCAAGCCATACATTTTTACTGATATGTAGAATTTGTGAAGTTAAGGTCGGTAGATTTAGGCCGTATAGATTCAGAAGCTTAGCTCTACATGAGATCTGCTACATTTTTCACGGGGCAAACCTAATGTGGTTGTCTAGTCAACATTTAACATGAAATGTTTTTGGTGGGATTGTCTTCTTGTCTGTCTGTCTGTCTCTTCTTCACGCCTAAACCACTGAACCGATTTGAATGAAATTTGGTACAGATATAGTTTGGGACCCGAGAAACATAGGATAGTTTTTATCCCGGAAATCCCCCGGGAACGGGAACTATTATTCCACGCAGCCGAAGTCGCGGGAAAAAGCTAGTATACCATAAATATCAATTTACATCAAAAAATGCAATTACAATTGAAATTTAATAATGCAATCACCTCTATGTATGAAGTTTTATTCATTAACTCCCTAGCCTTTTCCCAACTATGTCAGGGTTAGTTTGCAGTCTAACCGGATGCTGCTAAATACTAATGTGGTTCATGGAGCGACTGCTTACCAGACCTCCAAAATTCAATTTCTGGATAACCAAAAAAGAAACTGGGTAAAATAATACCGTAACAGACCAAATTTTCTAAGTTTCTGCCTTCTGACCACCCGTAACGACGGTCAAAATCCTATGAAGGACAAGGGACATCTTTATGAGCTTTCCAAGGGACGGTATGTCAGTGATATCCATATACATGAGGCGAAGCCTTCTTAAAAAAGTTATCGTATTTTGGCCCTGTATTGGCAAGCGCAGCTAAGGGCAGCCTCCCGCCAGATGGGTCGTTAAATATAGGCGGCACAGAACCGCATGCGCTGGAAAAGTTGGGTTAGGCCTATGTCCAGCAGTGGACGCTTATGAGCTGATGATGATGATGAAGAGAATAGAGAAGCGGATAAGAATAAAGATAAAAGATAAAGATAATTTAATTGAAAAAATATTTTTTTAGGCTACACTTCCTGAAAGTAACGGTGTTACCACAGCAATCGATCGATAGTCGATTGATGTCATCGGTCGACGTTGATCGATTGGTGTGGTAGCTTTAATTGATCGACGGATACCGGTCGACTAACCAATCGATCGATTGCCGGTAGATGGCATCGGTCGACTAACCAATCGATCGACGTCGACCTATCCGTTCTACCATCGATCGATGGCATCTATCCGCTATCGATCTATTGGTGTGGTAGACACTATCGATCGACGTAGACTAATCCATTCTACTATCGATCGACGATCGCTCGATTGGTGTGGTAAAACCCTTAATCATATGTCTGAGAACTGTAAAAAAATAATGAAAATATTAATTACCTTTTGATTGCACAATATAGAGAAGTTAGCAGCATGGTCGAGAGCCACTTGACCTGGTGGCGGCGTGCCGTAGCGGCCCGGGTCCTCCGTCGACACCTGCAGCTGACTGCTCACGAACGTCTCGCGACCTATCTCCACCGATATGAAGAACGGTTTCTGAAACAATTAGGATATTACTGTGTTAGTTTCGTCTTAGGATCCTGCTTCAGTCTTGTGTGTCGTGGGTTGATGTTATGTAGCCTGGGTATCATTTACATAAAATATTTTTACCAGTCGGGTAGAAAGTTTTAGCGTGTTTGACGAATCGATAGAACTCTTCTGCTGTATTTATTAGTATTAATTGTCTTTATCCCTCAAATCAGTAATAGTAATTAAAGGATTAAGTGAATATCAAAAAGTGCATTTAATTTCCAAATAGTATTGTGACTACTACATACCCCTTTCAACCTGATAATGAGCTGTAACATGCAACAAACTAAACACCACTAGAAAAATTGAGCACCACGGAGTACCCTAGGCATGCCGTGATGCATGATGATGATGATGTAATTCAAATAGTAACTATACCTGTATGATAACCGTAGGCGGTGATATAGCAGTTCCGCTCTGAAGCTTGCATAGCGGCGCGGCGTCGTACGAGCGAAGGGTTAACGCTACCGGTGTAGCGTTGCATAGCAACACCATAGGACATAGGAGGAGTTCTAGACAGCAGCCACCACCGGCGCGTACTGCTTGGTAGCGAACCTGTGTTATGTGGATGGGTTAAGGTTTAGATTACAATGGCCAAAAGTGTTAAAACCTAAGCACCCTAATGGCGAGATAAATAGACGTTACTAAGCACTGACTTTGGCTTAGCTACATATCTGTCACTGTTACACAACTGCCAAACGTCAAGTGTACGATAGAGACGGGGACATGGCTAAGCCAAAGTCAGTGCTTGGTAACGTCTATTTATCTCACCATAAATGACAATCAGAGCCAAACACTGAACAAACAAAAAATATAGGCTAGGATGCGAAGCTTATGCATCTCATTTTAGCGACAATCTGCTGCAATTATTTTGTCTTTCTTTAACTGAGCGCTTTGCAAGTGATGTAAATCCTTATTGATCAATGTTTACAAAATAATTTAAAAAACACTATTAGCCTCATAAAACTACATATAATACTGACAAACAACATTTTTTTAATAATGCCACAAAAAATCTTCGGTAGGATAAATTTGATTATGATCTTATCAGTTTTACTGATACACGTGATACTTTTTGGTTTGTCTCAAAGACAGGCCACAGTTTGTGTAGTCAAATTAGAGTGATAGAACTTACAGTAACATCACATCTTGGCTGTAGCGCGGCCGGCTGCCACTCGCTGTTCCAATGCTTGTACACCACAGAATACGGCCACTTGGTGTTCGCCTCCGCAGAAGAACGGTCTAACCTACAGTGTAACATGTAACGTTACAATACACGAATGCTAATGTAATAAAAAAAATAAAATGTAGGAAATAAGTTTAATAAATCCCAAAAGTTTTAACGATTAAGTCGTTGAGCGCAACACAACAACGCGATATTCTCATAGTTTATGCTTGGCAATCTCACCTTATGACGTCATTTAGTTAGGAACTCAATTGACTAAAAATGTATTAATTTCAAACCAATTAAAAAAAAAATTTTGCAATAAATCCCGGGCTTTTGGATTTGCATACGAGGGGCCGAAGCCAACTCGCAGAGGCCCCTTGAGCTAAACTTTATGTAAAAAGGGACACCAACCGGCGATTATCCCTATAATTATGTACTATGTAAGTGCACCTAAGGACAACCCCCGGTGGGTGTTGGACTATTGTAAAATATGGCAACTAACAAAAAAATTTGAACTATGGGCTTGGATTCTTTAATGAATAAGGTACCAGATACTATGGAATGACTATGGCCCCTGCCTGATCAATGTTTGTATACACAGATAGAATGGCAGGGGGTGACTTGCACACTCAGTAAATGGGCCCCCGAAAACGGTCGCTAGCACATAGTGACGTAGCGACAAGGGGGCAACATATATCGAGGTGCTAGAGGAGTGGAGAGGTATTCCACGGCTATCAGGACAATCCCGGAAGTACGGTCAAGATCCCTACCAGCATCTTACTGGAATACTTCCTTCCCCCGAGCACGTATGCTCTTGCGAATCTCCACTCAAACCAGCTAATGAAGGCAAGAGTGAGGTGGGAGCCTTGTTCCTCGTCAGTGCTCACTCTGGCCGGCCACTTAAGGCAAGCCAGAGATGAAGAACAAAGGTTCTCCCAGGAGGTCAGGTCCACGGGGTCGCTACTGCCCGACAGCTCGCCACAAGCTGCCCTGCGGGTATTATTATTATTAAGAGCCGTCAATGTCCCACTGCAGGGCAAAGGTCTCCCCTTCCTCTTTCCACTTATCCCTATCTAAAGCGATTTCGGGCCAATCCTTGAGGTGACTGTCAAGTTCGTCCCGCCATCTCCGCCTGGGCCTGCCGCGTTGCCGTTTACCGCTATGTGGGATCCACTGTGTGGTTACTTTTGCCCAGAGCTCCTCCGGCATGCGACAGATGTGTCCAGCCCAGTTCCATTTGAGCTTGGCAGCCGTGTGACCTACATCCGCAATTTTAGTTATGGAACGCAGCATCGAGTTTTTTATGCGATCTGCGAGTTTAACTCCTAGGATACTGCGTTCCATTGCTCGCTGGCAAACCCCGAGTGCGGACTTTTGACGTTTGGTTAATGACCACGTCTGCGCTCCGTAGGTGAGAGTGGGCAGAATGCATACGTCCATGAGCTTTCTTTTTAGGGAAAGAGGGAGTGGTCCCTTCATTATCTGTTTCATCGACCAATAGCTCTTCCAGGCGTTTTCGGTGCGTCGAGCGACTTCTTTATCTTGTCTCGCCTGGAAGGAGACTATTTGGCCGAGGTATATGTACTCTTGGACGTACTCAATCTGCACACCCCCTTACATTTATTGATTAATAATGTAAAACACTCTAGGCGGGAAGCCTAGAGCGCATGCGATATATCGAAGAAGTCGATGTAGTATCTAAATTATCTTTTAAGACATTAAAAAAAAGCAACCATCGGCTTTAAAATAAAAAGAATATAAGCCTATATGAACACATACTTCGGTCTACCCGACACATATTTTGACTAACCATTTCCTAATGTCCTTGATGACATCATCGATGTTGAGCACAGGCGATCGCTTGTCGAACACTGAGGTGTCGGTGACGCCGTAATGCATCGGAACTGCTTCGCGAGTCACCGGGCAGTCTACGTTCCTGTGGGGATATCAATATTACTTGAGTTTAACCTGACTTTTACCGTAATTACAGACAATAAAAATTATGAATTAATTTCTTTTAATATAAACGAAAGGATATTTTACAATTCTTCACACAAAATAAATCAATAAGCCAAGTGTGTTAATATCAGTGAACCGTTATAACTATTGAAAACAAACGTTAAACAAATACAGACTTCTGAAGTTTCAGGTTATTCATTATTACTTTTAACGGTTACGTTTACAGACAAACTCAATAAGACCATTGTATACATTAAAATATTATTTTTAATACACTTACTTGGCTTTTACTCTATAAAACAAATATAGATGTAAAGTATTTGCAAATAAAATGTTGAATGGTACATAAAATTCATTAAAGTCACAGTTGAAAAGTAAGTATTTTAAAATGATGACCATATTCAGAACAAATTTCTTATTTAAGATTTACATGACCAAAAAACCAAAATAATTGATTAAATTGTGTGGCATGCTAACACGATAACAGGCAGCGTAGACAGAGCAATTACTAATTAGAGCTAAAATTGGAAAACCTGAAGCAGATAAATAAAATAAGACAAAGAAACACAAGAATACTTACTTATATTGAAAGGAAAGACTATGCCTAGCGGAGGTGGTGCCAGGTGCAAGCAGGTGAGTGCTAGCGCCGCGCCCCGGTGTTGTCTGCGTTGTTGTCAGCGGCTCAGACGCCTTAGACTTAGACGCTAAGTCCTCATTGGATGGTAGTGTCTCTGTTGCAATTAGCACCTGAAAGATGCACGTAAGTTGGAGTCATTAATGAAAAGGTATAAAAATACATACAAAGTGAATTAGTTTGCCAAATCGAACTAATCGAAGTGAACATTTATCATAGAGAAAATTAAGCGCCAGCGTTCAGAAATTTATAACATAGTAGACCGATCTTTAGCAACATGATGTTACATTATGTAACTATAATATTGTAAAAGAATGCAAGTAGATTATTCAAAACAAATGCTACTTTATTTAGTAAATAATACCACCCGCGTTTTAGTTACTGCTTCATTCTCGTTGGTCGTAATGTGATGTTACATAGCCTGCCTTCTTTAAAAAGATTTTTATCAATTCGGACCACTAGTTCAAGCAAATCAATAAACTCTTCAGCTTTATAGTATATAGATAAATAATATTAGATAGCAAGATGGACTGATGTTCTTATCAAGATCGCCGGGTCCCGTTGGGTGCGGGTGGCGCCGGGCCGATGCATGTTCAGATTTTTTTAAAAGTATCCCATCTTCGTCCAGCAGTGGACGTCTATCGGCTGATGATGACGTTGATGGATTTATCTTATAACTTTATTCACTATGATTAAAATATGATTCATGTAAAACCTACTACGGTTCATAAGTTATAGTTGGCAGACGGACTTACATCTGTATCCAGCGGTAGATGTGAATGCAGCACGTACAAGGGCCAGATAGTGACGAGTATGCGTCCGTCCATGCGCCCGCGCACCACGCGGCACCAAACGGACACGAACTGTGGTTGAGACTCACCCGCGGTTGGTACTGCCAAATATAGATGTGTTTGAGGAAGTGTAACTATTTTTAACTAGCTTTTGCCCGCGGCTTCGCTCTCGTGGACGTCGAAATTCCATCTACTTTTAGCCTTTTAGGGGTCGAATTTCCAAAAAATCATTCGTAGTGGCTACTTTACAAAGAACACACCGTCCAAGTCTCTAGGTCCAGCGGTTTGGGTTGATATTTATGCAAATACTTATTATAAAAAATCCACTTTCCCAAAGTTTTTTTTTAATAATGTCTTTTAAAGTACCTACTGAATACTCGTATGATCGTTATTGAGTTTTCTAACAGTTATTAGAATGTTGAACTCGTTGTCTATTAGTTATTATAATGTTGTACTAAACTGAAAAATGAGCATACGCCAGCTTTTGATAAGATCCGCCCGCTACGTATATTACAAGGTAGTGTTGACCTCTTCTCAAATGGCTAAGCAAGAAGTAAAATGAAAACTTTGACAATGTTATTTGTAGATGATAAAAATGATTATTATACAGTAAATTTGTACATTCATGTTCTGACGTTCAAAGGGGTTTTTATCATAAAGCCAAGCGTCTTACCTTTGACCAGCCATGGCACGTTTTCTTTAGGGCACTCTTTCAGCGGTATGTCGCCAGACCAGCAGGTGTTTTGAGCACTGAACTTTATTCTGCAATTACATCTTACATGTTTATACTGCAACTTTAAATTACCGAAAACAGCCTTATATATACATAAATTAAATATACTAGGCAATCGTTTCCTTAAGAGTTTCTCCACGCGTAGGGCGTGACGCGTGGAGAAATTTCTTCACTAGAGTCGAGGAATATTATCTGTCAAAATTACAAATTACCCGACAATTTGTCTTTTCAACTTTATACCTCGATATTTGTGGAGATGAAATACAACCGATTATATTATTATTAAATCTCAGCAAAAAATTAACCGGTAACTTAGCATTCCGATAAATTTGGTGTATCTAGAAGTTTTTTTACGAGACCTTGATTGAAGTCGAGTGGAGATCTTTAGGAACGACTGTAAGTCTATATTATCAAGAGATATAACACAAATAAATATTGTTTTATCAAGTAAGATAATAAATGATTACTTGAGTCCCATATCGCACTCTCCGCTGCACACGACGCTGCGACCAATCGCCTCGGCCTGCAACTCTCCGGAGGTCACTGTGTACCATTGTGGCGAACCGAGGTCGTGAGACCTCACCTACATACAAAAGAATAAATTAGGAAAATCATTATCAATGCACGTACCTAATCAACTTTAAAGGGACAAGTTTGACAATTGCAATTTTTAAGTCAAAGGTAACCAACAATGATGATCAGTCAGCGTCAAAAGTATCCGGACGAAACAAACTGTTCATAATATCGAAACAACTAAGAAAATTAAACATTAACTCAATGACACACACAAGGAATATTACAGAATGAAAACAACAACTGCTATTCTGATAAAAACTTTGTTAAGTTGACATAAAGTTCATTTATTTCAGTTGTTTTGATAAAATTATTTTGTAGTCTTTTCGTCCCAATATTTTTGACGCTGACTGTATCAGAAAAATGTTGAGGCAATGAAGCTTGATGTCTCACAGAGAAGCAATGCAGTTACCTAGGGTTGATTTCGAATATCTCCATAGCAAGCAGAAGAATTGGATCAATCAGTGGCTGAACGCTTATTCTCAGTGAACTGACATATAGTTTGAACTTATTTTCTCTAATGAAATTAGTTGGCTAACAACTACCTCGTGAAAAGCCAAAGCTACCTCGTCGCCATCATGGTCTCCAGTTTTTTTTAACAAAGACAAAATATAATGATGTTGCATGCACCGCATATCCTGTGACTCCTCAGGCTTCACGATAAGGTCGAACCCACATTGAGCCCTTGCTTGAACACAGCACCGTCAGCAACCCATCCTTTAAATTCTAACCAATTCTTTCCAAAAACTGTTGGTATACTTCACCAACAAGATGGACCGATTATATGCTTTGCGCTGTAGCAAGGTGCGGGTGGCAGCTGTCTAAATGACGTTGACATCAGTCAGTACCACATGACTAGGGACGATATGCAATTCACTTTATCGCTATCGACACTACGAAAATTAGTGTGATATTCAGTTTTGTGCTAAAGAGGAAAACTTTGAATGTTTGTTTGTTTGATTGTAGTGAATAGGCTTTAAAACTACTGGACCGATTTTAATAATTCTTTTACAATTCGAAAGCTACATTGTTCACAAGTAACATACGCTATATTTTATTTTGGATAAAAATAGGGTTCCGTAAGATATTTGAGTTTTTCGGACAGGAGATGTAAAAAATCAACCAGAAAAGTTACTTATTTTACGTACACTGCCTAAACTATAAAAGTTAGAACCGTAAAATGTTCTAATCAATTGTACATCTTATAAATACCTTCGAAAAAGTTCGCAACACACTATCTATGTATGTTGAGTGAGGCACAACAACCATTTTTTTATTTTGTTTTTTTTTGGACATCATTTACGCGTTTATTTTACTCATGCTATTGATCCATATCGAAATAAATTTTGTTGGGCTAACCAACAGTTCTTTTCAGGGTTAAAAACAGTTCTTTTCGATGCTAGAATTTTCTAATTTTAGGTCTCAACTTTCTAAACACTGTGCACGTTCACGAGAATCTTCACATGAACGTTCACAGCGCCTTGCTGAACAAAGTCTGAGAACCTCCGAGGTAAGTACGCGCGCGAGAGTCGAGTCTCGAGCGTCCGCAACGCCTTGCCGAACAAAGTCTGAGAACCTCAGAGGTACGCGCTCAACGTGAGCAGCATCTTTCTGATATGCAATAAAAACAAAACCCTTCTTTTGGCAGTCGGGAAATAAATCATACCACTCAGTACTAACCGAACCACAGTCATAATTTCATCACAAGTTAAAAAAATGTTTACCGCCCAACAAAGTGGGCACGGATCAGCTAGTATTATTATATATAATATCGACATTCCATCGTAGCAGGACATCCCATCACTAATTACGTTGAAGGAGTTACGTTATACGAATAACACATTGCTTAATTTTTAACCCAAATTAATTTTATTTGTGGTTTAGTGCATTCTGGTTGGGTTGAAATTAATTTACTACAGTTATTAATGATTTAGTGTATTAGAAATGTGGTACAGCAGAACTACTAAAGTCATAATTTATAAAACACTGCAACTTTCTTAAGTGAAATGAAATGTTACTGAATGTGTCACCCGCACCTTGCTACAGCGCAAAGCATATAAATAAATAATCTTCGTCACAATTTCATACAGCCGGTGCAGCATAAAAGCCGGTGGAGAAAGACCACCCGCTCCAGAATAAACCGTAATGCCTACGATTTTCAGACATGAAGGACCGACCAGAGAGAGAGAGAAGACTCTCTTTCTATAGCTTTCTCTCTCTAAAGTGAAGAAAGAGAAAGAAATATAGAGACTTCACAAACCTTATACAGCAGGTTAGATCGCAGCATATTCGCCAGCACGAGTCTCCCGGACAGGTGCATGCACCGCGTCGCCTGCGACTCTTCAACCTTCACGTTCAGGTACGAGCCCACATAGAACAGCTTACTCTTCTCGGACTCAGGGCTCTCGATCTTAAGACGATGGGAGCCTTCGCGGAATGATATACCTGGAAAATGTAATTAGTTATAGGGATGACGAAAACATAAAAAAATGGCATTCTGTTACCCATGATAGACCGGCTAAAACACGTATTTTTTGCTTGATCAAATTAATAAAAAAAATACAAAGATAAAGAGCAACAGAGTTCCGGAGTTGAGGCTTTCAGCAAAAATTGTATCAGATCGTGACGTCACGCGAAACTTCAACGCACTGTATTGTCGTCATTTTTAGGGTTCCGTACCTCAAAAGGTAAAAACGGAACCCTTATAGGATCACTTTGTTGTCCGTCTGTCCGTCCGTCCGTCCGGCTGTCAAGACCCTTTTTCTCAGAAACGCGTCGAGATATCAAGCTGAAATTAATATCACATACTCGGGTCTGCTATCTCTTAAAGCAGTGAAAAAATCAAGTTTTTAAATCAACGCAATAAAAAAATACGGCGGTTTATATTGCATATTTGGATATTTTCAAGAGAATCAAAACTCAAAACCTATAGGGTACTTCCCATTGACCTAGAATCATGAAATTTGGCAAAAGGCAAGGTCATGTAGCACAAGTAAAGGGAAAACTCCAAAAACCGTAAATTTGTAGTTAGTTGACATCAGGCGTCCGTCTGTCCGTCTGTCTGTCAAGAACCTTTTTCTCAGAAACGCGTCGAGATATCAAGCTGAAATTAATATCACATACTCAGGTCTGCTATCTCTCAAAGCAGTGAAAAAATCAAGTTTCTAAATCAACGCAATAAAAAGATACGGCGGTTTATATTGCATATTTAGACATTTTCAAGGGAATCAAAACTCAAAACCTATAGGGTACTTCCCATTGACCTAGAATTGTGAAATTTGGCAAGAAGCAAGGTCATGTAGCACAAGTAAAGGGAAAACTCTGAAAACCGTAAATTTGTAGTTAGTTCACATCAGGCGTCCGTCTGTCCGTCTGTCTGTAAAGAACCTTTTTCTCAGGAACGCGTCGAGATATCAAACTGAAATTAATATCACATACTCAGGTCTGCTATCTCCCAAAGCAGTGAATAAATCAAGTTTCTAAATCAACGCAATAAAAAGATACGGCGGTTTATTTTGCAAATTTGGACATTTGCAAGGAAATCAAAACCTATAGGGTACTTCCCATTGACCTAGAATCATGAAATTTGGCAAAAAGCAAAGTCATGTAGCAAAAGTAAAGGGAAAACTCCGAAAACCGTAAATTTGTAGTTAGTTCACACCAGGCGTCCGTCTGTCTGTCAATAACCTTTTTCTCATAAACGCGTCGAGATATCAAGCTGAAATTAATATCACAAACTTAGGTCTGCTATCTCTCACAGCAGTGAAAAAATCAAGTTTCTAAATCAATGCAATAAAAAAATACGGCGGTTTATATTGCATATTTGGATATTTTCAAGAGAATCAAAACTCAAAACCTATAGGGTACTTCCCATTGACCTAGAATCATGAAATTTGGCAAAAGGCAAGGTCATGTAGCACAAGTAAAGGGAAAACTCCAAAAACCGTAAATTTGTAGTTAGTTGACATCAGGCGTCCGTCTGTCCGTCTGTCTGTCAAGAACCTTTTTCTCAGAAACGCGTCGAGATATCAAGCTGAAATTAATATCACATACTCAGGTCTGCTATCTCTCAAAGCAGTGAAAAAATCAAGTTTCTAAATCAACGCAATAAAAAGATACGGCGGTTTATATTGCATATTTAGACATTTTCAAGGGAATCAAAACTCAAAACCTATAGGGTACTTCCCATTGACCTAGAATTGTGAAAGGGGAATGGGCAAAAATATATGGAGCTTGGTCCAAATTTCCACCACGAATAAGAACTATGGCATATGACGTATCACTGCGTACTGAATCATTATAAGAAGACCGCAATCAAAAATATATACTCAGTAAAAAGTTATGACTCCATGAAAACTTGCAATTTAAAAACCTTTTTACGCTTCTTTATTTTTTATATCTTTAAAACTACTCGATTGGTTTAGGTGAATGTTATGTCGTTGTAATTCATACGTTATCCTGGTTGATATAAGCTAATGGCGTTAAAAAAACAATACGGCGGCCGCGGTAGGTACCTTGCTACGTCAAAAAAAACAAACTGATGAAATACTTATATTTACGTTTTAATACTAAATATTTATAACTAGCTTCTGCCCGCGGCTTCGCTCGCGTTAGAAAGAGACAAAAAGTAGCCTATGTTACTCTCCATCCCTTCAACTATCTCCACTTAAAAAATCACGTCAATTCGTCGCTCCGTTTTGCCGTGAAAGAAAGACAAACAGACAGACAGACACACTTTCCCATTTATAATATTAGTATGGATACTAGGAAGAATGTAAACTATTGTGAAAAAAATATTTCACAATAGTTTTATTTATTCCTGTCTTACAGTGTGGGGTCTGTCGGCGTATACCGTATTGCTTCCTAAGTGAGGAAGGGACAAAACTAATGCTATCTTCATCTACGAGTCGACGCTAGCAGTCCCCGGGTTCCGAAATGCAAGAATATTAAAAAATACTTTTAACTGCTTTTAAAAGCAATCCACACTTTCAGATCTTGCCCTATCCGATCCTAATTATCGGACGAATTCGTACAACGTATTGTGCAACAGCAACAGATCTTACATCGGAAAGTGTGTAAAGAATGGCTCCGATTTAGGATTTCCGACAAATCGGATAGGATCCGAAGGTGTGGATCGTGTTATAGCACGATGCGAACCGTTCCGTATTACATTTTTATATGGGTAGGTGCACTAACGTCATTATTGTGTACTTTGCAGTCGATTTCAGCGCATTACAGAACAGGGGCAATGCGTCATCATTGCTACCATGTCATTACTGCTTAAAATGTGTCTATGTGCAAAAAAATTAAAGGATTAAATATTTAAAAATTCGTATTTTTAAAACAGTCATAACTTTTTTCTGAGTGGATATATTTTTTTCGCTTAGTAGTCAAAATTGTATGGTATTTAGTCGACTTTAAGCCTACATAGCTCCCATTAGTGGTGGAAATTTGGACCACTTCTGCTCATTGTCTTTTGGCAAGAAGCAAGGTCATGTAGCACAAGTAAAGGGAAAACTCTGAAAACCGTAAATTTGTAGTTAGTTCACATCAGGCGTCCGTCTGTCCGTCTGTCTGTAAAGAACCTTTTTCTCAGGAACGCGTCGAGATATCAAACTGAAATTAATATCACATACTCAGGTCTGCTATCTCCCAAAGCAGTGAATAAATCAAGTTTCTAAATCAACGCAATAAAAAGATACGGCGGTTTATATTGCATATTTAGACATTTTCAAGGGAATCAAAACTCAAAACCTATAGGGTACTTCCCATTGACCAAGAATCATGAAATTTGGCAAGAAGCAACGTCATGTAGCAAAAGTAAAGGAAAAACTCTGAAAACCGTAAATTTGTAGTTAGTTCACATCCGTCCGTCCTCCCGTTCGTCCGTCTGTCAAGACCTTTTTTTTTCAGAAACGCGTCGAGATATCAAGCTTAAATTAATATCACATACTCAGGTCTGCTATCTCTTAAAGCAGTGAAAAAATCAAGTTTCTAAATCAACGCAATAAAAAGATACGGCGGTTTATGTTGCATATTTAGACATTTTCAAGGGAATCAAAACTCAAAACCTATAGGGTACTTCCCATTGACCTAGAATCGTGAAATTTGGCAAGAAGCAAGGTCATGTAGCACAAGTAAAGAGAAAACTCCGAAAACCGTAAATTTGTAGTTATTTCACTAAAAAACAAATTAACGGAACCCTCGTTGCGCGAGTAGAACTCGCACTTGACCGGTTTTTTTCGTTTAGGAGAAACAAAAAAATTCGTGTCCAAAATTTTTTGATAATCTAACTGACAGTACTAATAACTTTAAACTCACGCGATATTTTAATAACAAGAGCTTGACTAGACTTGCTTTAAACAAATACTACAGTCACATAGTTGCTACTCAATACTTCTTGCGGTTTGGCAAATAATCACTAAATGAATATGCATAAAATATTCGTCAATTCTTAGATCCATTCAAGAATTGACGAATATTTTATTGGTAGTATTAGTAGTATATCAGAAGCAGTGATAGAAAATTATGTAAGTGACTTTTTACTTTGTTAAACCTATTATGTTGGCATAAGCCTAAAATGATCGTGCCAAGATTAATTAAATCGATTATGAAGATGCTACTAATTAATCGACGAGAATTAACTGCAATCTAATAGCAACTGTGGCGATTGAATAATATTATTTAGTCACTATTTAAGCATTTACGGCGAGATAAATAGACGTTACTAAGCACTGACTTTGGCTTAGCACTATACCTGTCACTGTTACACAACTGCCAAACGTCAAGTGTAGGATAGAGACGGAACATGGCTAAGCCAAAGCCAGTGCTAAGTAACGTCTATTTATCTCGCCATTAAAGTCGAATCCAAAAAGAGTTTTTGACTAAAAGTAATACTTACTGGACGACCAATTCCAGTGAGCCGAAGGACCAACGAGCGCGAATCTTAACCTCTTTGGAGCAGTTGGACTATGCCACCTGAAAGAAAATGTTTGTTTAGACTCTAAAGTACACTAAGTAGAAAAATATCGTTTGCTAGGCTGTGCTAATTTGGGTAAAGTTTCAGGGTAGCCTTTTCCCGTCGTTACAGCCATCGCAATATTTTCCGAAAGGACTGTTTTTCAAAAGGTTCCTCACTAACTGTAACATTCTGTAGCATGCGATGCTTGTGTCAGGGTTCAGCTTCTTGTATTCGGGTTCGTGTATTAGGAGTTCTTCAAATACTCGTTTATTTTTCGTTATAGATTCAAATATTCGTTTATTGTACTGTGATTTTACAATGGTGGGCGTATATTTTATGATTATTAAGAAAAAGTTAGAAAGTGCGCGCAGCCATGACAGGCAGAAGTTCAGATGTCGTATAATGAAGTTAGCCGCAGTCGTACGCGCGCCGTTGTTTTCCGTGTCGTTCGCGCCACCTTCACACCGTTGTCGTCTCCGCCGATTGCCGCAAGGTGGCGCAGCCGATAACACATTCAAAGCAATTTAATCTGGTTACGTATCAAAATAGCTACGCTAAACGGTAGATAAATCGATCGTAGTTCAGTTGATACGTAACCACTTACAATGTTTCAAATATAAGAAGTGCAATTTGACGTTTCATACTTTTCATGAGGACACAACTTTGTACATGCGTAACTCAAAAATTGACATTTATTTCTTCCGTAAAACCACGTAATTTTAAAGTTATTTTTATTTTATCACAAACTGCACAATTCTTAATCACTTAATTTACATTAAAAATTTTCAAACAAAGCAATATAACCATTGTTGACAATAAATAATATTATTTCTCGACGTCGGTGTCAAAGTCACGTAGTAAGGTACTATACCGTAGTGTTGTGAATCTCTCTTCGAATTTACTTGTATACCAATAATCGTTAAAAATGACCGAATAATCGAACTTATTAGTAACGATCGTTTTCAATGAAAGCGACATTTATTATTTAATAGTACATTATGATACAAGAGCGCTGTGTTGGTCATTACATACGAGGCGATATTGGTGCGCGAGCCGCAGGCGAGCGCAACAAGAAAGCCGAGTACGTAATGACAATAGCGCGCGAGTATCATACGACGTTTTTCAACACACTTGTGAGTAAAATAAACACATTTTATGAAAATGACTGCGCTTTTTCACTGCATGAAACTATCGTACGCATCCTTTGACTTTGGCGGCAACAAATTACTACTCGCGTTTTACGCCTCCATAATTATTTTCCGGCGGAGTTAAAAATACAGTTTCTTCTTTACTCGACATATTTAAATACTTATACAGGGTGTCCCAAAACTCAACGTCAAGCCGAAACGGGGTGACAGGATTGATCATAACCATCACGAGAAAAATCTGAAAAAAAATCTATCCCATGCAGTTTGAAAATTATGGGCATTTTAAGAAAAACCTAGAAATTTGATCAAACTGTACCATTTTTCGGTTATTGTGGTTATTATTTTTTATTTTTGTTCATTTGAACTTTAGAAACGTAATCCTAAATAACATTTCTAGAATCCCAATAAAAAATAATGACACAATTGCCTTAAGTTCCCGAGAATTGAGACTATTTGTTAAACTACGAATTTAAAATTTTCAAGATTCGTCGACTTTGACAGGCCCTCCTATAAAAAAAATGTACTAGAGTGCCTTGGCAAGTAGCATTAAAAGTTGGCGCATTTAATCAGAATTCTAAAATGGTACAATACTTGTTAGTTCCATACAATAGAAAAGAGTAAAAAAATTAAAACCTCAAGTAACCCGATTTTTGCTATCAGATTTTACTCAGTTAAAATGTTTTTAATTCGCACAAGCTCTATGTAGGTTCTTAATTTTAAGGCAAAATGATGAGAGAGATGGATAATGGGTATGTTTGCCATGAGTGAGCGAGACAGATAGTGACGCCACGCATTGAGACGGAGATGCGTCGTTTAAACGAGTGCGACTGAAACAGATAGATGCTATGGCATCTATCTGTTTCATTCGCACTAGTTTCAGCCAAGCAAATGGCTACGCTACCAGTCCGACACCAACCAGTTAGTACGTTTCGCTCATTCGTCTACTGCGCACGTTCGTATTCGCTTGTGTTGATTTAGTACTGACAACTTTGGCTTCTCTTTTTGGACTTGAATCTTTGTGAATTGGACTTGTTGATAACATACCGGCAACTTTGGCTTCTCTCTGGACTTTTGTGTTGGCATCCTTTTTATCTACCATGCCTACGCGCTACACTTCACAAGAATATGCGAACATGCACCTCATTTATGGGGAATGCAGATGCAACGCAAGTGCTGCCGCTAGACTTTATCGTGAAAGATATCCAAATTTAGAGCGCTACCCGGATCACCGCGTGTTTGTTAATGTGCACCGTTCACTCACAGAGGGCGGCCATTTCCCGAATCAAATACAGGCTGGAGGTAGACCTGTGTTTCCTTTCCAGGAAGAAGTATTGCAAGAGGTCGCACGTGACCGAAGTATTTCCGTACGTGGAATTGAAGAAAGAACGGGAATACCGAAAAGCACTGCTCATCGTATTTTACAAAGAGCCGAAATGCATCCGTTTCACGTACAACGAGTTCAAAGTCTTCTACCTCGAGATTATCAGGAAAGGATTTCTTTTTGTAGAACAATGCTACAGAGGCATAATGAGAATCCCCAATTCATCCAAAAAATTCTCTGGTCAGATGAATCGACATTTAAAAAAGATGGTTACATGAACTTGCACAATTATCACGAGTGGCATGTGGAGAATCCACATTTAATGCGAGAAGATAGATCCCAGTATCGTTTTAAAGTAAACCTGTGGACCGGAATTTTAAACGGTAAAATTATTGGGCCTATTGAACTGCCTGAGAACTTGAATGGAACTAATTACCTACATTTTTTAAGAGAAGATTTACCAACCCTGTTAGAGGACGTACCACTAGCAGATCTTCGCGACATGTGGTTTCAACAAGATGGCTGCCCAGCGCATTTCGCAGTGCAAGTAAGAGATTTCCTTGACCAGGAATATCCGGGAAGGTGGATTGGACGTTCGGGCACTATCTCGTGGCCCGCCCGTTCACCAGATTTAAATCCCCTGGATTTTTTTTATTGGGGAGTTCTCAAAGAAAAAGTTTACTCAAAGCCCATTGAGAACGTAGCCGACCAGCGTGAACGCATTTCTCAAGCAGCTGAGGCGATCAACTCTCGAAGATATGCCCGACTAATAAGTAGATCTTTTTTAAGAAGATGTAGGGCTTGTATTGAGGCTGATGGTAAACAATTTGAACATTTATTGTAATAAAAAACGTTATTTCTCTATCATCTGACTTTTATTCCAACAAACCTAATTATTTTACTAATTTTACTAACTTTTTTTCACTTTGGTAAAAGTGGCGTCACTATCTGTCTCGCTCACTCATGGCGAACATACCCATTATCTATCTCTCTCATCATTTTGTCTTAAAATTAAGAACCTACCTAGAGCTTGTGTGAATTAAAAACATTTTAACTGAGTAAAAGGAGATAGCAAAAATCGGGTTACTTGAGGTTTTAATTTTTTTACTCTTTTCTATTGTATGGAACTAACAAGTATTGTACCATTTTAGAATTCTGATTAAATGCGCCAACTTTTAATGCCACTTGCCAAGGCACTCTAGTACATTTTTTTTATAGGAGGGCCTGTCAAAGTCGACGAATCTTGAAAATTTTAAATTCGTAGTTTAACAAATAGTCTCAATTCTCGGAAACTTGAGGCAATTGTGTCATTATTTTTTATTGGGATTCTAGAAATGTTATTTAGGATTACGTTTCCAAAGTTCAAATGAACAAAAATAAAAAAGAATAACCACAATAACCGAAAAATGGTACAGTTTGATCAAATTTCTAGGTTTTTCTTAAAATGCCCATAATTTTTAAACTGCATGGGATTTTTTTTTCAGATTTTTCTCGTGATGGTTATGATCAATCCTGTCACCCCGTTTCGGCTTGACGTTGAGTTTTGGGACACCCTGTATAATCAATTAGAATTTCATCAATTAGATAAACAATAAAAATGTAGAATGCCGCGCAAGGCGCAACTTTTTTTTTCGCGCTCTGCCAATACCCGGGCATGACCACAGATAATAAGTATACTAAACTCTCAATACAGACAAAATTCAAAACTAAATGTATTTTAGCTTTAAAAAATCGGGTTTGGGTGAATTTTTAACAATTTGTTTTAGTTATAGTTATTTATTATTGTTTTATTTAAATTCCTTTGTTATTTTAATATTTAAGTAACCAGTAAGTAATAGGCTGTTTGGCAGTGACATAGAGTCGTGTTAAAAAAAAAAGTTGTTGCGTAGCAACGAAACGTTTTTAAAAAAAATGTGTAATAAGCGACAAATTTAAGAATGCGTACTGGACATACTTTTACTTTGAAATCTCGAATAAATTAGAATTGGTCGTGTTAAGATTACCGCACGCGTGCGATAATGTAAAGTGAAACGCACGCGTTCGTAATATACTCAATAACGGGTCTAAATGCAAGGTAATAAGACCCACTTTACGAGCAAGTGTGTTGAAAATATATTTTTGATGATTTCTAAATGTCAACGAAAAAGCATATGTATTTAAAATTAAACATATAGTTATTATAATTTTAATAAGTTTTTGTAAGCAAAATCGCTCGTGCTCAAGTCTTGACAAAAAAAATATTTTTTCTTTTAATTTGGCAACACTGGCAAGTGAGAATTTGAAAATTTCTTTCATCTAAAATTCAGAAATTTACAGTCATAAAATAAAAAAATCTGTAACTTATATCGATTATAAATTACAAAGAAATGAAATCAATATCTCGTATAAATCTGATATTGTAGTAATCGATTTTTTTAACCCAATCCCTATTCTTCAGTAGGTTAGAAGTGTCAAATTGCACTTCTTATATTTGAAACACTGTAATCTATATCAGAAGATTTGAAAAAAATGAGAGGGAAAAAATCGCCTACGCTATCGGAAAAGCCTGCTCTGAAAGAAAACGTCGATTATAGTTATAGTGCAACAGAAAACATATAGTAAAATACCCTTCAGCTGAATCCGGTTAGGCTGTAAGCCGACCCCAACACAGTTGGGAAAAGGCTAGGGAGATGATGATATAGTGCAACAGAAGTCGCCACAAGGCTACTAACCTATAGGCAAGCCTTGCTCCAGGAGCTAGCGGGAACACCTCATCCGTCTCGTCTTGTCCCACTCGCAAGACACACGAACAATTATTATGCACCCACAGAGACACACGACCTTCTAGAAGCTCCGTCGTAAGTTTCATCACCTCGTCCTTACTCTTCTCGGAGACTTTGTCGTCAATCTCCTCTTCGTCAGACGTTGGGGAGATGAACTAAAACAACGCTGAGTTAAAATATCTGGTGGTTTGTGCATTTTATCGAGTTACGTGCTGGTTCTAAAAAAAAGAGAATAGGCGAGGCGACAAAAAAAGTAATTAGTCCGTCAGATAGATTCTCAAAAAATTTTGGACACGTATTTTTTCTTTTTTCGCGTAAACGAAGAATGACGAAGATACAGTGCGTTAAAGTTGCGCATGACGTCACCATCAGATACATATTTTGCAGGACAGTGACGTCAAGCCCCCACTCCGGAACTTTGTTGCTCTTTATCTTTGTATTTTTTTATTAATTTGATCATGCAAAAAATACGTGTCCTGTATTTTTGGCCGATCTATCAGACTGACGACTGATGTTGTCGTCATCCCTACTGAACAAGGGTAAGGCCGTTTGCGGCCGCCGTTACCGTCACGTCAACGTGGAGATGACTGCGCCGAAGTGGCGATACATACATTTACTATAGCAGCGTGTCCACCATATGTCACGTCAACTCATATTAAACTCGGCACGTCGTCAACTCGTTCTCGTTGACGCGACGGTGTCCATGGACATAAGGCCTTACTCACAATGATATTATAAGTAAAAAGTATAGATAGGTTATATGCAGTCAAAAAGTGGCACTTTAAAAGTTTGCCATTTGACCAACATGATACTAAGTATCGCGTTGACATTTTTGACGTTTATCTCTTTTTCACTCGCACTACTTCAAACATGCCATCCTACTTTGACGTGTAATGTATGTGTGCGTTAGTGTGCCGTTACACCTTTTCACTTTTAATATGATTGGCCTAACTGGTATATAATTGCTAAACTTATAATTAAAACTATGATAAAAAATTATAATTCAATACAGCGCCAGCTGTTAACCAAAAATAGACAAAATAACATGGCGTGATGTGCTGATCGATCCAACTTGAGAGATAGGATAGATAGTAGGTAGGTAGTAGGTAGGTAGTAGGTAGGTAGTAGGTAGGTAGTAGGTAGGTAGTAGGTAGGTAGTAGGTAGGTAGTAGGTAGGTAGTAGGTAGGTAGTAGGTAGGTAGTAGGTAGGTAGTAGGTAGGTAGTAGGTAGGTAGTAGGTAGGTAGTAGGTAGGTAGTAGGTAGGTAGTAGGTAGGTAGTAGGTAGGTAGTAGGTAGGTAGTAGGTAGGTAGTAGGTAGGTAGTAGGTAGGTAGTAGGTAAGTAGTAGGTAGGTAGTAGGTAGGTAGTAGGTAGGTAGTAGGTAGGTAGTAGGTAGGTAGTAGGTAGGTAGTAGGTAGGTAGGTAGTAGGTAGGTAGTAGGTAGGTAGTAGGTAGGTAGTAGGTAGGTAGTAGGTAGGTAGGTAGTAGGTAGGTAGTAGGTAAGTAGTAGGTAGGTAGTAGGTAGGTAGTAGGTAGGTAGTAGGTAGGTAGTAGGTAGGTAGTAGGTAGGTAGTAGGTAGGTAGTAGGTAGGTAGTAGGTAGGTAGTAGGTAGGTAGTAGGTAGGTAGTAGGTAGGTAGTAGGTAGGTAGTAGGTAGGTAGTAGGTAGGTAGTAGGTAGGTAGTAGGTAGGTAGTAGGTAGGTAGTAGGTAGGTAGTAGGTAGGTAGTAGGTAGGTAGTAGGTAGGTAGTAGGTAGGTAGTAGGTAGGTAGTAGGTAGGTAGTAGGTAGGTAGTAGGTAGGTAGTAGGTAGGTAGTAGGTAGGTAGTAGGTAGGTAGTAGGTAGGTAGTAGGTAGGTAGTAGGTAGGTAGTAGGTAGGTAGTAGGTAGGTAGTAGGTAGGTAGTAGGTAGGTAGTAGGTAGGTAGTAGGTAGGTAGTAGGTAGGTAGTAGGTAGGTAGTAGGTAGGTAGTAGGTAGGTAGTAGGTAGGTAGTAGGTAGGTAGTAGGTAGGTAGTAGGTAGGTAGTAGGTAGGTAGTAGGTAGGTAGTAGGTAGGTAGTAGGTAGGTAGTAGGTAGTATAGTAGGTAGGTAGTAGGTAGGTAGTAGGTAGGTAGTAGGTAGGTAGTAGGTAGGTAGTAGGTAGGTAGTAGGTAGGTAGTAGGTAGGTAGTAGGTAGGTAGTAGGTAGGTAGTAGGTAGGTAGTAGGTAGGTAGTAGGTAGGTAGTAGGTAGGTAGTAGGTAGGTAGTAGGTAGGTAGTAGGTAGGTAGTAGGTAGGTAGTAGGTAGGTAGTAGGTAGGTAGTAGGTAGGTAGTAGGTAGGTAGTAGGTAGGTAGTAGGTAGGTAGTAGGTAGGTAGTAGGTAGGTAGTAGGTAGGTAGTAGGTAGGTAGTAGGTAGGTAGTAGGTAGGTAGTAGGTAGGTAGTAGGTAGGTAGTAGGTAGGTAGTAGGTAGGTAGTAGGTAGGTAGTAGGTAGGTAGTAGGTAGGTAGTAGGTAGGTAGTAGGTAGGTAGTAGGTAGGTAGTAGGTAGGTAGTAGGTAGGTAGTAGGTAGGTAGTAGGTAGGTAGTAGGTAGGTAGTAGGTAGGTAGTAGGTAGGTAGTAGGTAGGTAGTAGGTAGGTAGTAGGTAGGTAGTAGGTAGGTAGTAGGTAGGTAGTAGGTAGGTAGTAGGTAGGTAGTAGGTAGGTAGTAGGTAGGTAGTAGGTAGGTAGTAGGTAGGTAGTAGGTAGGTAGTAGGTAGGTAGTAGGTAGGTAGTAGGTAGGTAGTAGGTAGGTAGTAGGTAGGTAGTAGGTAGGTAGTAGGTAGGTAGTAGGTAGGTAGTAGGTAGGTAGTAGGTAGGTAGTAGGTAGGTAGTAGGTAGGTAGGTAGTAGGTAGGTAGTAGGTAGGTAGTAGGTAGGAAGTAGGTAGGTAGTAGGTAGGTAGTAGGTAGGTAGTAGGTAGGTAGTAGGTAGGTAGTAGGTAGGTAGTAGGTAGGTAGTAGGTAGGTAGTAGGTAGGTAGTAGGTAGGTAGTAGGTAGGTAGTAGGTAGGTAGTAGGTAGGTAGTAGGTAGGTAGTAGGTAGGTAGTAGGTAGGTAGTAGGTAGGTAGTAGGTAGGTAGTAGGTAGGTAGTAGGTAGGTAGTAGGTAGGTAGTAGGTAGGTAGTAGGTAGGTAGTAGGTAGGTAGTAGGTAGGTAGTAGGTAGGTAGTAGGTAGGTAGTAGGTAGGTAGTAGGTAGGTAGTAGGTAGGTAGTAGGTAGGTAGTAGGTAGGTAGTAGGTAGGTAGTAGGTAGGTAGTAGGTAGGTAGTAGGTAGGTAGTAGGTAGGTAGTAGGTAGGTAGTAGGTAGGTAGTAGGTAGGTAGTAGGTAGGTAGTAGGTAGGTAGTAGGTAGGTAGTAGGTAGGTAGTAGGTAGGTAGGTAGTAGGTAGGTAGTAGGTAGGTAGTAGGTAGGTAGTAGGTAGGTAGTAGGTAGGTAGTAGGTAGGTAGTAGGTAGGTAGTAGGTAGGTAGTAGGTAGGTAGTAGGTAGGTAGTAGGTAGGTAGTAGGTAGGTAGTAGGTAGGTAGTAGGTAGGTAGTAGGTAGGTAGTAGGTAGGTAGTAGGTAGGTAGTAGGTAGGTAGTAGGTAGGTAGTAGGTAGGTAGTAGGTAGGTAGTAGGTAGGTAGTAGGTAGGTAGTAGGTAGGTAGTAGGTAGGTAGTAGGTAGGTAGTAGGTAGGTAGTAGGTAGGTAGTAGGTAGGTAGTAGGTAGGTAGTAGGTAGGTAGTAGGTAGGTAGTAGGTAGGTAGTAGGTAGGTAGTAGGTAGGTAGTAGGTAGGTAGTAGGTAGGTAGTAGGTAGGTAGTAGGTAGGTAGTAGGTAGGTAGTAGGTAGGTAGTAGGTAGGTAGTAGGTAGGTAGTAGGTAGGTAGTAGGTAGGTAGTAGGTAGGTAGTAGGTAGGTAGTAGGTAGGTAGTAGGTAGGTAGTAGGTAGGTAGTAGGTAGGTAGTAGGTAGGTAGTAGGTAGGTAGTAGGTAGGTAGTAGGTAGGTAGTAGGTAGGTAGTAGGTAGGTAGTAGGTAGGTAGTAGGTAGGTAGTAGGTAGGTAGTAGGTAGGTAGTAGGTAGGTAGTAGGTAGGTAGTAGGTAGGTAGTAGGTAGGTAGTAGGTAGGTAGTAGGTAGGTAGTAGGTAGGTAGTAGGTAGGTAGTAGGTAGGTAGTAGGTAGTAGGTAGGTAGTAGGTAGGTAGTAGGTAGGTTGTAGGTAGGTAGTAGGTAAGTAGTAGGTAGGTAGTATGTCAATTCGAATAGTAGTAGTAGTTGACAGGACAACGTTTGTCGGGTCAGCTAGTACTTGTATAAAGCACCTTGTTATAAGCATTGGTCCAGTCATGGGCGAGAGCTTGCAAGGTCTTGAGCCTCGGCACTTGCATGGCCGCGTGGATGACGCTGGTCATCACTCGGGAACGCGACTCCAGTAGAGTATCCTTGGTAGATAGGCCAGCCTGCAGACGGAACTCTTCGATAATCGCCTCCATAGTGCCCGTTGAACAGTCTATCATGTCGCAGCTGTGGACGATGAAAAAAAAGGACTTGATTTTTTATTGTGGTTTTCTTAACGATTTATATTGTTTTTTTCTTAATTGGGACAATTCCGCTACACTATTCCCAACCGCTGCAACTCCTGAAAGCCAGAATCAACAGTACAGTCCGTCAGAAAAGCGACAAAGCAATGAAGCTCGACGAGTCCCGGAGAAACGATTCAAGCGTGAAATGAGCACATACTATTGCGTCGGAGAATATGTCCCTTGTTTTACCTGCCACGGAGTACAAAATTGGGATTTCCTTTAACACTCAGAAAAATATAAACAAATTAAAATAATTAATTCAAGCAATAAAATAGATCTTACGTGAGCACAGGTAATTTTTATTTAAGAAATAAATAAATATAGTTTTAATTTGTGAATAAACTATGACACTTTCCGTTCATCACTTTCAGAGTTTAATCGTCAGTGGCTTTTTGCAATACTTAACATAAAAACTTATTGACGAAATTTTTTTTTTTTATAATGACGACTGTTGGAATATATATCTTTCTCCTTTACAATATAGATACCTAGTTAAAAAACTGCAAAAAAACAACAATTTACTCCACCGATCCCAAGACCATTTACTTTATACTTATTACTACTATAATAAGTGAGATTTCAAAGTTGGTTTCATAATAAAAGTTGTTAGTTTTTATGAGTAGATTCCTTTTCTAGCGGGTTATTAAAGATCAAAAATACACCTAGTATTTGACTTACGAGGCGACGAGCAGTGCACATGAGAGGCTTCGGCACGTAGTAGCCTTCTATGTGGTGTGCGTAGCTATACCCCGACCGTATAACTGAGTCCCTTTATACACGCACACATAGTTACGCCGCCGCCATTTTGGTGCTTCTATTATTATATAATGAAGCTCCGTCCGCCTTTTTGAGGGCCATGACGAAGGTCTGGCATTCAAGGGCTCATAGTCTATTTGTCGTCATATCCCCGCGCCCCTGTACCGCGCAGGCGAGGACTCAATGAGGGTTTTCTGCATATGAGAAATCCGCTAGATGGCAATACGTAGGCGTCAGGTCCAAGTCGGTCCAACTGCAGCACGATTGGTGAATTTTTGACATATTTGTCAATGTCATGCCGTTTTACCGACAAATATGTCAAAATCCACCAATCACCCCGCAGCCGAAGCCTACGTGCTGCCAAAAAACCCTTATTAGACGGATCATAGAAAACAGTTATGTATTGTACTTACGATAGCCGAGTGTCGGCGACGACGAGTGTGCCGGCGGGCGAGCTGTACAGCGCATGCGCGGCCGTGTTGCGCGACAACACGCTCAGGACGCGGTGCGTGCGCATGAGAGGCTTCGACACGTAGTAGCCTTCCGCTATGTGGTGTGCGTAGCTGGGAAACAAATCAAATCAGTCTATACTAATATTATAATAAGGAAAGATTTGATTTTTTGTAACAATGACAAGATAATTATTTGCAAAAAAAACCGACTTCCCTCGATTTCGGCATGATACCATCATCAGATCCTGGACCTGGAGACAATGGGACCATTTGGGAAGTCTACCCTTTCTAACAAAAAAGAATTGTTAAAATCGGTTGGTAAACGAAGCAGATATGCGCTAACAAACATAAAAAAAATACAAACATCCTCCTTTTTTTAGAAGTCGGTTAAAAAAGGAAGGTATGGCTTGGCCGCTTACTTTACCTATAAACAGAAGCTATTGTAATGTCACATTTAGTATTAAGATACATCTGTTTGTATTTAGGTGTCCAAGATACAGGCCTAGCTTAGTTTGGGGCTAACGAAAATGTCTAAACATGTAGCAGCTTATTGGTAAAAGAAACGATTTGTATTCGTATTTGTTTGTTTTAATTGGATGTTATGGGCTAATTGGACTACGATTATAGGCTATGGACTAAAAATCCCTCTCACATGGCAATCGCAACAGTTTATTGATCGTGTAGTATAAAAACCATTTTTTTTATATTTTGATACTGTTTCCTATTGCATTTGTGGGCACTTGTGTGTGTTGACACTCGTGCGAGAGAGACACCGTTCAATAAATAAATGTTAGTATTATTCCGACTCGCTGTTTTAATGCACTCAACCATCCTACGTACACGTTTCGATACCTAACAATCCCATAAAAAAGTTGTGGTATTTAAGCACCAGAATCAGCTCCTAAAATCACACTAGACAAAAATAATCCTATATAGTACAACTGTAGCCATAACCTTACAGTAAAAATATCCAAGTCACCTATTCAGCACAGGAAGCGAGTTGTGCACATGCACGAGCAGGTTAGCGACACGGAGCACAGCGTTCGTGCGCGGGAGAAGCCGCGGCGCGAAGTATGAGTCCACCCGTAACACGCCTGACAGCTGTTCTGCTGTCACGCCGGGTGGAGTTTGTTCCGTCACTGGTTCTAAGGGGTCGATGGAGGCCTGTAACGTTATACGTTGCATGTTCTGAGAATTGTTGCAGTAACTTAGTTGCTGTGGAATGGAAAGTTTTAGGTGTGTTTGCGAATTTTAAGTCAATTATTTATTTAATTAAGCTATAAGGTAGTAGTTTTTTGAATAAAATTATTTAAAGGCCGTATTGAAAACACAGTTATTCAACCAAGAAGCATAAAAAAGATAAGTTAGCAGCGATAGACATCAATTAAATTCTTAAACACCGTTGGATTTGTTGCAATAAAGTTTTGATTAATTTAGGAAGTTTTTATGTAGTACTTTGATTGAAAATGGAGATTCAGTTGGTGTGTTTACAAACATATAACCCCAACCCATATCAAACCCCCTGAAGTCAGACTAATGTTTGATTCGCTAGGAAAACGATATCGCAACACGCAACGTGGCTGCTACACGATACGTGTTACGAGTTCGTTTTTCGCCTAGAGTGGTTAAATAGTTTTTTAGTGTAAAAAGCTTGCAGTTACAAGCTTACCTGCGATTCTTTCGTAGGCTTGAACTTATTGATAGAGAACTCGTACGGTGGCGGCGGAGACTCTGACACTGCGCATGCACGGAACCGCCATATTGTCGCGAATACCGTCTCTGTTCACAGAAGAGAAAAAATATAAAAATTTTGGCTGCTGAAAGTTTTGTTTGACAATTGGAAATGACGAGATGTTGATACTCAAGAAATTTAAAATTAGATTAAAATTGCTTCGATGTCAATATATAGTTGGTCAATAGGCGAGACGACAAAAAAAAAGTAATTAGTCCGTCAGATAGATTATCAAAAAACTTTGGACACGTATTTTTTCTATTTTCTCGAAAACGAAGAATTACGACGATACAGTGCGTTGAAGTTGCGCATGACGTCACGATCAGATACAATTTTTGTAGGATGGTGACGTCAAAAGCCCCCACTCCGGAACTTTGTTGCTCTTTATTAATTCGATCAAGCAAAAAATCGATCTATCAGACGGACTAAACAGAATACCATTTTTTTAATGCTGTCGTCATCCCTATTGATTTGACGAATAAATAACATCATAATAACTGCTCCTGTGTAAAACAACCTCAGTGAAAAGCCATCTTTCTGTATGAGCTTTAAAACCATTAGCTCAACCTTTTTTTTTTTTTTTGGTGAGTGGGAAATCATCCAATGACTGCTCCCGTCCTGGGTGCGACGGGAGGGCGTGTCAGACTCTTACTGACTAAAACCCACTCATGTTCCTTCGATTGCCCTTTATGTTCCAGGGTCACGGTGACTACTATACACATTCCGCAACCCCGGCAGGCGTTGGCCCTGTTGGGCCCCTTCCTGTGCTGACTCCTTCTCTTTGAGGCGCGCGTGGAACAAAACGCTTGTCTACGCGGTCCTGGTCCTAGCCGGGCGGCGAGCTACCCATCGCTCGCCATCCGCAGAACCGCGCCTACGGTGGCCGGTAGTCGTCTTGCGACTCTCGACGTCTTCGCCTGGGTCTTTGTCCGGGGCGAGAGGCTCGTCGTTGCCTCTCGCGCGCCGCCGCTTCCTTCACTAGCATAACTGCTTCGCAGAAGGAGGCGACGGCATCCCATTCCGTCTCGCCCCGCAGCATGGCCTGAACCAGCGCTGGGCGCGAGAGGTCACCGCCGCCGATCGCCTCTACGAGGACACGTCTATGGTCCGCCCATGCGCGGCACACCTCCACCGTGTGCTCGACCGTGTCCTCCAGGCGACCGTTGCTGCAGTGGTGACACCCAGGCTCCCGAACTGACCATGTCCGGTGAGGACCTGTGTCAGGCGAAACGTGAGAGCGCCGTGGCGCCTCTCCAGCCACTCCTCAAAGAGGGGTCTTACCGCCGCTATCACGGCGTGCCCAATTAGCTCAACCTTGGCTTCTATTGTGCTAATTTAGTAACTACATCTATATTATACTAGTAAAATTATATCAAAGCTATAAAATAGAAATAGATTAGAAATAAGGATTTTATGCGTCCCATTATTTATTTTATTAATAGACAAAGTACCCTAAAACAAATACTCGTTACCACATACCTGGTGGCGACACAAACAGCTGCAATTCCCTCGGCTCGCCGACCGGCAGTTTGAAGTACGTGTGAGGCTCCCATCTCTCCAGTACTGAGCTATACATCTCCAACACGCAGTCTATCTCCGAGTCCTGGAGGTACGGGAATTTGGAACTTATCTAAATAAACTTTAAGTTTAAATTTGTACGCAGTAGGTTCACAAGATTAGGATAAGTATAATCGTGAATCTTTTCCCGCCTGTGTTAGGGCCGGCTTCAAGTGTAAGTCTGCTATGCTGGGGCTCAAGTCTGCTATGGCAATCGTGTCTCAATAGCCGCGTACCCACCTAGCGCACAGGCTCGCGCGGCAGCCTCGCGAGCTAAATGCCTCGGCTGGTGTGGACGTGCCTTGGCCTGCCTCGGGCGCGCGTTTGCTCGACCGAGCACGGCTCGGCCCCGAGCCATCTGTTGTCGGTAAACTTGACGCGCTCAAAGGTGCCTCAAACGCGCGCCCGAGGCAGGCCGAGGCACGTCCACACCAGCCGAGGCATTTGGCTCGCGAGGCTGCCGCGCGAGCCTGTGCGCTAGGTGGGTACGCGGCTAATGACGAGTCATTGACCGGATGTTTGACAACTTTGACAGTATTTATGGGAAATATGTCAAAAAATTGACGTTACATGTCAAACATCGATTATTGAGTCACTATTACAATAGCAGACTTGAGCGGCTAAATACCAGTCTTTTATATGAAACGCCTGTTAGCAGTTTCAGGGTAGCACGATATCCATTGGTCAGATTGATTGTCAGATGATTAGGATAACTATAGAGGTGACTACGAATCCTTTAATTTTTATCAAAAGAGACAAGTTAGTGCTAGTTTGACTGTTTCACTTGCACTATTTTCTAGTGAAGTTCTAATATTATAAGTATATCTTGTTGTAGCTACTTTGTAAAAGGGCCGCCTTTGAGCCATGATATGATAATAAATGATCTTCTCATCATTAATACAGAATGGACAAAAAAAAACATTCTCCACCGACCACAGACCAATTAACTAACCAAATCCACTACAAAAAGCCCTTACCTGTCCAGGCAAAGGAAACGCCACAATCCTGGTGATGGCCCTGGGATGTGGGTAGCGCCACGACACTGCGTTACCACTCAGCATCACTTGGTACGCCATCGGCAACTGACCTCCGCTCAAGATCTTGAATGCACCGCTCCTTTAGAACATAGCCTATGTTTTCAAGGAGCATAATAATATGTGTTTTCATACAATTTTAAGGGCTCTCAGCATCAATGAATGAGGGTTTTTGCGTATGAGAAATCCGCTAGATGGCAATACGTAGGCGTCAGGTCCAACTACAGCATGATTGGTGAATTTTGACATATCTGTCGTTAAAACGACATTGACAGATATGTCAAAAATTCACCAATCATGCTGCAGTTGGACCTCACGCCTACGTGCTGCCAAAAATCCCTCATTGCTTACTTTCAATACGAATGGCATTACTTTCAATATGATTGGGCGCACGAACGTTCGTTTGTTTTAGGTGCGGTAACAGCCTTGTAGCCGAGCGTTTGCGGTACCGACAGCCGTGCTGTCGCACCGAGCGATTTTTATGAAAACAAAACACTGCAGCCGTCCGACACGAAACGCATAATGGAAAAAGCCCTAAGGGCGTTCCAAATTATCATAAAAATTGAGTATGTGAACTAGAAAGAAAGAAAATACATTTATTTAACACAGCAGGGTATGAAAAATCAAAACATACATACATAATGCTATGAAGACAGTTAATAAAATTTAGTAATCCAAAAAAATAAAAGTACTTATATAACAATGTGTTCCCGGCAGCTGTGTCAAAACTCACATTTCAACTCATTTTCTTCTTCTTATCTGAAAATGTGTATTATATCTATTCATACCTTTCAACGACCAAGCGACAGCCGGCTGTCGGGCTTGCTATTATCTTTCTATTGTGTCTCGAATCACGTGTGTTCGAAGGCTTAATGCAAAAAATGCTTATTGGATTTAGATTAATCTAAATACAGGAGCCATTGGGATTTTCAGGGACATTGTACTTAAATTATGAAATTATCTATAATTATCTTGTTTTATATTTGCACGCCTCATTTGGAACAGTGTACCTTTCTATCATATTTTGTAACATCTTTTCTACCTGTTTTATGCAAATAAATTATTTGTATTTGTATTGCTTTTGCTTATAAATGCGTTAGTGTGTATACAAACCTGAGGTCGTCTTTATAGAAGTGGTCAGAGTCATCGTTGTCGAGCATCGGTACCGAGTTCCGTTTGGGGACCCTCGGGAGGGACTCACTGAACTGACTCCTCTCGTAGCCACTGTCTGCACTACTTGTAGCTTCTGGGGTTTTCTTGCGGACCTGTGGTTTTTATATAGGGTTGTGTATTAAAATAATAACTTTAGTTTAGCAAGGTGCTAACATCATAAATAACAATTATTGTTATATTATTTTTAAAATACATTGCTTTCATTTTCAGTAGATGACATCTCATAAAGATGTTTCGTGGAGGATCAAAACAAGTGTCTAGTTTGTTCTTAGAAGCAAATTCGTATTATTTTTTTGCACCATCTGCATGTCCAAATTTTTACTAAATGTAAACAGTCTAGACAATCTACACCTGCCTATTGATTTTTTTTAAGAATATTTGTAATTATTCTGAAATTTGAAATAGTTAAGTAATTAGAATGTTGTCTCTAAAGCTCGATTTATATTTGGGACTCGATTTAGAATAGGGATGACGACAGCATTAAAAAAATGGCATTCTGTTTAGTCCGTCTGATAAATAGGCCGAAAATACGGGACACGTATTTTTTGCTTGATCAAATTAATAAAAAAATACAAAGATAAAGAGCAACAAAGTTCCGGAGCGGGGGCTTTTGACGTCATCGTCCTGCAAAAATTGTATCTTATTGTGACGTCATGCGCAACTTCAACGCACTGTACCGTCGTCATTCTTCGTTTACGAGAAAAAATAAAAAATACGTGTCAAAGTTTTTTTTGTCGTCTCGCCTATTGAACCTACATATTATATATTGATATCAATTAATGCCTGTTATTAAACTCACCATTTGCTCCATCAACAGTTCATCTCTCGCCGCGAGCAGTCTGCGCACAGCTGGGAGCATGTCAGGCATGAGCTCAATGGTGACCTTGTCTAACTCCACGCTGATCTGAACAGTGGGTTCGAGGGCAGAGGCCCCGCATTCTGCGCGTCGCCACGCCTCCCAAATTGCTTCTAGTTCCATGCTGTTAGAATAATTATATGGTTAATGAAAAATAATGATGAGGCCTTTGTCCAGCACTGGAGGGCTATCGGCTGATGATGATGAATGAAGTGTGTAATATTGCTTGTCGATACTTTGTTTAGAATATTTGAAACTTGCTGTGGAATCAATAATTTGTTAGTCATTTAACCGATGCCACAGTATCATTTTACCATAGAAAAAACATGAAAAAATAAAACATTATTCGATTTTTGATCGCGATGAACAAGTTAAATAATATCACAAGGGCGGCGATCTTCAAAGTGCCTTTGTACCCACAAGCTAAGTAAAGTAAAAAAGTATTTGATTGCTTAAACTGTTACTTTAATAAATCATTTAGTCATAGATAGGACCACAAATTCTCGCGGGTGTCTTCAAAACACCCACTTAAAAATTCATCACTATCGGATCAATTGTTTAGGGGCGCATAGAACACGAATATCCCAGGATTTATAAAGGTTAGCACTCTAACAACTTACTAATAAAGAACTAGTACAGAATATTAAAACATATTGTCTAGTAATACATACCCCAGCATAACCGGTTGCATCACCACATGCCGAAAGTCTCCAGGAGGGCCGGCCGATACCAACAGTGCCGTGACCAGTCCCTTGGCAGTCACTCCCTCAGGCCTGGCACTGGTGCAGACTTGCAGGGAGGAACTGTCCCAGCCTATAGCGCCCTCTCTGCCGCATACGCTGAGCTGGCTCGTGTGGATCGTGATGCTTTCTACGCTTTCGTTTACTGTGAATGGGTGTTCGACAATGAGGGAGGGTTTGGGAAGGTTTGCTCTGATCTTAAAAATAACTGATAGTTAGTGATACATAAGTCATCAGGAGCGGATTCCGTCGTCAAGTCAGATAGTCTAAGTTCAAGACCCACCACACTATTCCCAACCACTGCAACTACTGAAAGCCAGAATCAATAGTGGAAGCCACCAGAGAAGCCTCGATAGTCGAAGCCCAGTTAAATAGTCAGTGCCGTGACCAGTCTCTTGGCAGTCACTCCCTCAGGCCGGGCACTGGTGCAGAATAGTAAGGATGATCTGTCCCAGCCTATAGCGCCCTCCTTCCCGCATACACATTCGTTTACTGTTTATAATGTTGGCAATGAAGGACTGGCTTGAAAAGATTTGTTTGTCGCTTATATTGGGGTGCATTTTGTGCGGGTTGTAAAAATAAAGGGTAGTCCTCGCTACATAAGTTAACAAGAGCTGATTAAGCCTTCAAATTAAAGGAGGATCACACAATCGATGCAAGCAGAATCAGGAAGCGATCAGAGTCACAATATCGAAATCCAGTGAAATATGGTCGGCAATTCGATTATAAAATTACCAATTTTCATTTATGTACGTTGACTCATCATTTAATAACAATAAATAAAAACAAAAATTTATCCGAACATCGTCGAGTCTCTCAGACTAACTCAACTATATTATGCTAACTATATACTCACAAAGGAATAATAGGAAATTAATAGTTGCAAATATATCAAAGTTAAGGAATACAAACTTACTTAATTTGTTCTTTAATCTGTAGAGGAATGGTATGTCTGGCTCGGGTATTTCCGGATCAGGTGTAAATAGGTTTTGTTGCAACTGTAACAAAAAAATTCACGAATTTCTACATAACTTTCATTTAATTCAAAAGGACATTAGACAATTTACATACTTGGTAGGTCGGAAAAAAAAGGCGCGGCCAAATCTAGAATTATTCCCAATTGCTAGGTCTCACATACAGTAAACTATTGCTACGGGCTTAACCCTTTAACTGACTAACTAACTTAACTAACTCTAACTTTTTTTATTACCACAAAAAAAAAACAATAAAACGACTTTGATTTCGTAAATAGGTAAAAAAGTAAACTTTTCCGGTGGGCCGGTGCTTCCTAGCTGGACTACTTTGAGAAGAATCAACCGAAACCAACTCAGAGGTCAAAGTCTCTTTTAAAGTCCGTACAATATTGTATTCGTGAAATTATACGAGGACAATGAAGGTTAATCACTGATGTGATCTCTTGATGAGAGAAGCACAGCGATATGCTTGATGTCCTTTGAATAAATCAATCATATAACTATCTGACTCCAACAGACGTTTATAACTAGCTCCCTAGTTATAAATGGAGGTCGACCTAGCTTCACAGGAGAGTAACATATTAAGAAAATCTTAGCTTTTCTCTGCCAAATATGCATGTGTTTTACATGTTAACGTTCGTCTTAAATCACGATAAATATTGATGAAAACCTCATATAAATCGGTTTCTAAAACCTAAAGTTTTAAACTTACGTACAGGTAAGAAATTACATTTTATACTATGTAAAAATAAATAAGAACTTCCACTTTTTTATTGTTTGTAATGTTTTAACTTAGGTTAATAGGTACAAGTGCTGTGCATTCCTATAAGTGAAAAGTTTACTAACATAAAAAATGCCATAAAACCTATTGTTGTAAGTAAATGTATTAATCCGGGTCCAGACATGATCATTTGACCGATCCTGTCACCGTATCCGATCACCGTATCCGTATCTGCGTATTGTATCGAGCCCCGTATCAAGTTGTGGACGCCTCCGATTTGCTCCGTATCCGTATCTTCACAATATTCAATAGTCCCTTTGATGATCGGACAAAAACCGACACGACATGGGACGGGCCCTAGTATAACCACAGATTAATAAATAGTTACTACGTAACAGATACTTCACTCCAATACAAAAATGAAAATACCTACGCTATAATAGCCTACAAAATCATAATAATAATACCAGCTGTTTGCAGCGAGGAGAAATGTACCATAAGTACGCACAAAGAGAGTTGAGATTCTTTTGCCCGCCGCGCGACTAACGTGTGTGCGTGTCGTCCAGCAAATTGTGCTAGGGTTATACGTATGATGATAATGGTTATAAAACGAAAGTTTTGGGAAAACAATTATTTTTTTATTTGTTGATCAAATATTTTTTCTTTTAATAAAATGGCTGATGCATATTTTTCGTTCCTTGAATTCCCGATTATTATATTTTAGTGTCGAAAATATCCAAAACCGCGTGAATAATTTTAATAAATAATCAAAAGGGAAACAGGAGAATTGGGAAACAGGGGAATTGCACAATAATCACGCAATAATTACGTGGTTTCGGCATTTTGATAGTCAGCGCTGTACCCGTGACGCGCGAGCACTCAGCCGGGCGCGCGACAGCCCGGTGTTCGTTGTATCGTCGACGATACGCGAAGCGGTAGGCATAAAACGCGTGGCCTTGAGCGAGTGACGGACGCCTGGTATAACGGCGTATCGAGATCCCGTATCATGATACGTATATCATCACCCGTCCACATATGCGATCATGATACGCGTCGACGATACGGATACGGTGATCGGATCGGGCAAATGATACATGTCTGGACCCGCCTTTAGTGAGTAAGTCGTTGGAGAGCCATAAAATAAATAAAGAAATACTTAGTATTGTTATAACTTACAAGATAGATTACACTCTTGAGTCTTCTCAGCTTCGCTGTAGACAGGTCTACTTGCACGGGTCTTTCGACGTCTAAGCTCATTCGGCCACGCTGGTTGTTCAACGATGACGATGGGCCGCTGGCACCTGTATGAATGTTTTTAAATTAATTGAAAAGGACTTCGGAACGAGTAGTGAGTAGTTGTCCGTGTCGGAGCTATAGTTTTTTCGAATATTATACATCGTGACAGGCAGTTAGTAACCGATTCATAAATAAGATACGCTAAAAAATACTATTTTTTTTAATTAACTAAACCTGTTTATCGGGCGCGCGTGCGATTGTGTTTGCGATAAATACTTTGACCTTTAGCTGTTCAGCGTTAATAGAAATTGGCGTGGCTTGGCCCGAGGTGGGCAGAATTTGATAAAAAAAGTGCCACAGGATACTTTACTCAGGTCTGGTTATCAGACTTTCAAGCTTCTGACTACATCTCAAAAATCTACGGATATCTCCGAGGACTAACGGTTTTGCGAGCTCTTCAGTAGACTGTGTGCACACCGTTTCCAAACTCAGCACTGCTACTAAGAAATGCATAGGCAAAAATGCAAGAGCCTTGCCTTTGCCGATCAGGCCACCGAATCTAGAACATAGATGCCCAGAAGGCAGAATAGGTTTATTATTAAAGGTAGTGTATTTACTTACTGCTACTAGAAGTAACCATTTTGAAGTTAGCGAGGGCAGGCGGTATGCCGGTGACGCGATCCGACTCGCCTTTCGCCGTCGTTAGCAAATCTTCCTGCCACTGAGTGCCTTCACTACCCATGCCGATTGCTAACCGCGTATTGAACAGGAATAGCTGTTGGGTAAATATTTTTGTGTGATAATCAATTAGGTTGGGGAGTGGGAAATCATCAAATCTCCCGTCCTATCGTGTCAGACTTTTACTGACTAAAACCTACTCATGTTCCTATTTTTTTTTTGGTGAGTGGGAAATCATCCAATGACTGCTCCCGTCCTGGGTGCGGCGGGAGGGCGTGTCAGACTTTTACTGACTAAAACCCACTCATGTTCCTTCGGTTGTCTTTTATGTTCCGGGGTCACGGTAACTATTATAAACATTCCGCAACACGTGTGCTCTATAGAATACTGAACTTAAGTTCGACCGAAGTTCTGCTGTACGTTAAAACGCAACGTAATTTAAGCATTATGTGTCGTCAGAAATTCAAATAGCATTGCCGGGCTAATGATGCCGAACTTTAGTTAATGGTGAACGCTTCTCCGAAGCCGAAAAGCTCGGCTTGCACTAACACTATTTACACATATAAGCCTATCATTAAAAAAATGTAATATTAAAAAGAAAACTTTACATACCTGTAAAGTTTTCTGCGTTTTCCTTTTCCAGTAATACACGTTGGGCTGGAATAGCGTGATTAGCAGGAGTTGGGACTTTCCTTCAATTACCTCGTCCTTCTAAGATATAACAAAAATGTATTCATTTATAGACAGGCTGATGTCTTAACAGTGTATGTGTGTCTTACTAGTACAGTAAGCCATCATAGAACAACAAAAAATGGATGGAATGAAAATTTTTTTAGTATTGATAAGGATTTTTTATTTTTAAACGACTTATGTATTTAAAAAAAAATCATAGTATAATTTAATACACGGCCATCAGTTCTAAATACATAAAAATTATCATCGAATATCGATTTCATCGAGTTCGAAAAAACACTACTTGGAAAAACAGAGTTTTTGCTACTGTAGAGCCAGTAGCTGAATATATTGTGTAACCAGTACCAGCAATTATGCCTTTAACCAGTAAGTGAGTGTATGAGCCTTACCAAGTTACCAGTAACTGTATCTAAACGTTTCATTGAATGTATGTGGGTCACCAGTAACTGTGTGGCTGTATAATTTGTTTTTAAGTGTGTGTCTTACCGCTTGGCTGTGAACATTAATTGCGGCGTCTAGCTTTTTCTCCGGAGTATAGCTGAGGCTGCGATACGTATCTGCGGAATTCACAGACTCGCTCCCATCCTTTGTCTTCTCGCGCTTTTCTTCCTACAATCATTAAACAATTCGTGTAGAGGAGGAGAGTCTAGAATAAGATTAACTTGCAGTTTCACTCGTCTTTGCCTGGTACTTTGTTCCCGTAGGTCGTGTATATAACCTGAAGGCTCCGCTAAATGTACTTTACTTGAGGTTTTTCAAATTTGATGCAGTGGTTTCCAAGGTTAGTGTGTTTAACCAATAAAACAAACAAAATGGAGTATATATTTACGCTATAGCCTGCCTCGATAAATGTGCTACTCAACCCTAAAAGACTTTTTGAAATTAGGCTAGTTTTTTGAGGTTTTTACCATTACTAAAAGATATAAATATTATTATTATTTGTAGACAGGCAGGCAGTTGAAACAACTAATAACGCCCGCATCCTGTTAATTTTCACTAGTTCATTTCTTGCAGTTGAGTAAATATTATTTTATTTTATCGCTATATTACTGTAGCTATATAGAACTTGTATATTTTATCCTATTGCTTGGCAAAGGCCTCTTCTTAGTATTGCCATGATTAAATGTGCCCAAAAGGGATCGTCTATTTTAGATGTGTAAATATTACAAGTGCGGGTATTTTTACTATGTTTTCCATTTACCTATGAAGTCCCAGATAGTGACATATTAAGTTCATAGTTAGAAAGTACATCTGAATTCAAAAAGACACATTGGTACTCAGCTTTATTCCCACTATGATGAAGAACTATATTTAATCTACGTACTTTCAATGGTTTCGTGACGACTTTAGGTGTAACAGCAGACACGCCGACTCTGTCTATCGCGTACAGCGATATCTCGATGACGCCCACCGTCACGAACACCTCCATGAACTGCGACGGATCCAGCCTGATATTAAAATTGGATATAAGAATTTGGTCACCGCAACTTTATTGGAAATAATAAGCCCAAATCACATACGTCTCAGCAAAAATGACGGACGCCGTCTTCTTCATGGAGGCTTCATCGGATATCCTTGTCCTCGTGGAAGAGGCGACGGTCTCTACGCCCGAGTCTGACGTCATTCGACCTGGGGTCATTTGCCTACTGGTGTCTGGAAGACGTGACAAGACGAGAGTTAGTGAGTGAACTTATGTGCATAATTATACCGATGTGTAGCTTGCTTTCTTTATTATAAAATATAAATAATATACACAAACAATCAGACTCGGGACAAATATAAGTATTTCTTGTTAAATACCGTATTTGACACTATTGTTTATTTTCCTACGAGTGACGGATCCGACAGGATCCTATAAAACAGGTTTTCTATGTGTACACGGCCTTAAAAAATATAGCAAATGTAAACATTATTATACTACCAGGAATTGTGGTAACATTGACACGGGCCGACGGTTCGCTGTACGTCCCATGAGTGACGGGCTTGAAGAACTTCGCGTACGGACACACGAACCCGCCTGTCATTGACTCGCCAGAGCAACTGATGAATGAAAGATATTATTATTAATTTAAATGCATCCTTTTCTTTAAGTAATGGAAAGAGTTCTTCCATTACTTAAAGAAAAGAACAGAAGATAGATACATTTTAGTTTAATCCCATCAAATTAGACAGCGCCTAAAGATAATTGGCGTATATTTAGTCGCCATGTTTTTAATCGCGTCTAAATTCTCTATGGATGGAGTGTCTAAATTTGACAGGACTTAACTAATATTTTATCTTCTGTCCTTTTCTTAATGAAATAGAAAAGAAAGATGCACTTAAATTTAGATTAGTTTGTGAATAAGAGAATCGGCAGCGGCACCATTATTTCCCAAAAAATCGACATCAATCTCAGAGTAAGGATGCTCCAATATAACATCAGACCAATAGTTTTTTAGACAATGGACTGAGGGGAAAAGACGTGTCGGCGGGCGGAAGATTTCATGGCTCCCAAACATTAAACAATGGAAGGGTTGTCAAAGTCGAAGAACTTTTTTACAAGAAGAAGAAGAAGGAGAAACCTCTACAAAAGCTCAAAAGGTACTCCTGAACCAACCTGTTATCACCGGTAGCGTCACCAAACTCCATGGCCAGTTGTTTGAACAACACGAGTTGGTTTATACTGAAGTCGAGGCTGCAGTCTGACAACAGGTTCAGTTCCACCGCTGACCCGAAGGCCAGTACGCTGTTGATGTACATCGGCGGCGCGAATACCAGGCTTAATTCCATGCTGAAAAAGGGTACTTATATATATTAGCTAGAATAAAACTGTGGTCGTGATAAACATGGTATAGATAGTGCAAACCATGAAGGCGCGCCCCACTATTCCTCCTAACCGTTTATAGTATGTGTGTAAGCTTCCGTCAATGTTTGAGTGTTATCGGTACACACTAATTACCTATGAATGCACACGCACACTACAATGAACAACACTCAAACATTGACGGAAGCTTACACACATACTATAAACGGTTAGGAGGAATAGTGGGGCGCGCCTATTATTATTATTACATTTTTGTAACGTCCAAAAGATTTATTTCGATTGTCGACTTGAACACCTATTACATTTAGTCCAACATTTTTATTTTTATACGTTACTAGCTGTCAGAACCACGCGTTACTATGCTTGTACTCGAAATAAAATATCTATATATATTTCAAGTTGGATCAAACAGCACAAGGTGTGAAAATTTTATTAAAATGAGTTAAGTAGTTGGAGTCTTTCGCGGGCAAATAATGTGACGCGTAATTTATATATATTAAGATTAAATTAGTAGTTAGCAGTAGATTACTCACGTGTGTAATATGGGCACCATTTGCGGTAACTGGTTCCTCTGGCTCCATTTCACAGCAGGGTTATTCTCACTACCTGATCCCTTCTTCTCTGTACCTACCGCCTGTTAGCATAAAAAACTCTCTATAATTTATTTTAATATGTATACAGGATGACATGGTTGGATGATACGTCTTCATTCTAAAACTTTCCTTGTGTCATTGAGTTATGGTTCAATTTTCATTGTTGTTTCGTTATTTTGATCAGTCTATTCGTCCCGATATTTTTGACGATGACTAAACACGCTAAGAATAAACTTGAAATTACAACAACAGTAACCACTAACCTCAGATAGCGTGATATCTTTGAACTTGCCGGACTGGACGGACACGTCCTTGAACAGAACCTCGTACTGACGCCCCTCGAACCCTCCGTTTGGTGTCCACACACCATCCGTAGTGGTCGCGTTAACAGCGCGCCTGGACATGTTGGTGCAAGTTAATGAGGACAGAAATATTCTATGTGTAAGTAATTATCGTCAGTGTGTGGCAATAGCAACAGAAAATCAAAATCATTTGTAACACTAATGGCGAGATAAATAGACATTACTTAGTACGTATTTTGGCTTAGCCACGTTCCGTCTCTATCGTGCACTTGACGTTTGACAGTTGATGACTGACTGATGATGACTGACTGACTACCTACATTTATTGTTGACAACAATGAAATTTGTTTGTACCTATGTTATGGACTTTTTGGTTAAGTGCAATTATTTAAATAACTTGACTGTCACTAGCTTTTTGACGCTGACAGTACCAGCTTACCTAAATGTTACTTGGTAGTTGAAACTTGTATTAATATTAATACAGTTTTCCAAGAACATAATACAAGTGGAGTACATACCGGCAAATAGGATTCTCTGGCTGTGGATTTACTTTTATTTTTCCGACCTGTAAAATACAAAATTCTTGAGCAACCACAGATTAAACAATTCTTAATTTGAGTAATTTATTGACATTGACCTTACCAGCGACTAAACCGATTTTAATATAAAGTCAACCTGAACACCAAGGAATGCTATCACGGGCTACATTTCATTAGACTTCAACTTTTGTGCATCGACGGTAAAGTTAAAATATCGGGACGAATAGACGGTTCAAAATATCAAAGCAACTTTATGCCAACGTAACAAAGTTCATGTCAGAATGGAATGGGAATGAGTAGCCGTTATGGATTTAAGCGGAAATTGAAGATTCATTTTCAGAACAAATGAGCAGAGTCTATTGACCAGTCACTACATTTTTTGTTATATATGTATTTATGTATTTGTGTATTTATGTATTTATGTATGTATTTGTGTGTATATAATATATACTTTAATATAAAATTAAGTAGGTAATTATGTTTATTCCTTTTTTTAATTTTAAGTTCCATTTCTTTTTCTTTTTATTTTTTAAGTGCACCTACCATATAATCTCTGCACCACCCTGGGTAGACTGGTAGAGAATGCCTTAGGCATTAAGTCCGCCATTGTACATATGTGCATAAAGTTTAAATAAATAAATAAATAAATAAATGGCAGTTGTCGTATTATGTTTTAATTTTGAAACATTATTTCATTCTTCATAGAGATAAAGTTTAGTTTTCATAGTTGTTTTGATATTTTCAACGATCTATTCGTCCCGATATTTGACGCTGACTGTAGGTGGAAGTTATTTCACAATGTTAGTGTGGATATAAATGAATAAATGTGAAAACAAGTAACGGTTAATAGTTGCACAATTTGTTGTTTTTGTTAGCTGTTGATAATGTTTGTTTTCCAAAAATAAAATAAACAAGAAATATGCAGACTTACAGTTAATATAATAGTGTCATCTGTTTTCCGACGCGTTTCCGTATCGCCACCAGTTACGAGCACTCGAATGCCACCAGCGCTTAGGTAACATAACGGCCATTGAAATTCTACGGGGCTGCAAATAACATCATAATAAAACAGTTGTTATACTGAATACTTGGAAGTACTTTGCACTGACCAGGGGGCAATACTATTAGAATAATAATAAGCGTACAAATTTAAGTCAAAATATCAAAATCGAAAACTTGTCAATGTGTGAGAAAGCTAGTTTTTTGCCAATATTTGCAAATAAAAGACATCAATTTTGTTTCTCGGATCTAAAATCTATACTTATATTATAAACTAGCCATCCCACGCGGTTTTACCCGCGTTATATCAGATTTTTGGTTACTACTCCGCTCGAATTTTACTCGAAACCACAATTTATGTCACGTCCCACGGAAACAGGATAAAAACAAAAAAGAAGATAAAAAGTATTCTATGTCCGTCCCCTGATCCTAAGCTACCTCCCCACCAATTTTAGCCAAATCGGTTCTGCGGTTCTTGAGTTATAAAATGTGAAAGTAACACGACTTTCTTTTATGATATAGATATAGTTTTTATACCAAAATTTCCACGGAAATCACGCGGATAAAACCACGAAGACAGCTAGTCGGTTATAATATAAACATCTAAAAAGGCACATTTTAGTTCTACGTCATGCAAACTCTCATACTTACTTGGATTCTATCTCGTCTCTGAGAGGACAGTCGGCTCTTGGCGCCAACTCTCTGACCAGAGACATCACGTTGTCTATGATGTTCGGCTGAATGATCGCTTCCAACGGGGCTAGCATTGCGTACACCTCCCACATGTAATCTGTAGCCTGAAATTAAGAATACAAGCTAAATTTCGTCTACCTATGTATATTGGCGCGAAATGGTACAAATAAGAGTTAAAAGTACTCTCTTTACGTATAAATATAATATAGGTTAAAAACTGACTGGCCAAGATGGCAAAAGACCAACTTGCGCAGATAATAAAAATAAAAGATAAAGTGAGTCAAGATGCATTCTGAAAAAAAAAAACATACATTACTCCTTTCCATTAATTTCGCCTGCAAGTCCTCTTTCCAGTTCGGTGGCAAGTGAGATACTCTGAAACGACCAAAGAATTATTTAAATAGCGCAAGCATAAAGCCCTTTTTTATGGTATCAATAATTTCAATAATCAAAGTAAAACTAGAGAACCAGGTCAGCAACAATATACTAAATATATTTTACCAGCAATAAGTACAATTCAGGTATTCTCTACGATAGCTATACGATAGCTATATATTGCCATATTATAATACCAGAGGTGTTCAAGCAAAAAACGACTTATTCAAATTCCAATACAAGTAAAATAATTGTTATTTACTTCAGTTTGTTTTAAACGACGTCACACTTTGGTATTGGCCTAAAAATTATATGAGCCAGTGGTGTTATGACATCATATAAAAAGAATGTCAACAGTTAATTTAACATAAGTGCATAGCCAGCTGTCTCCCAAACTAGGCAAAAGCCTGTATCTTGGGAGGCGTATATTAGGAAGTATACATATATTGGTTCATAGCCCGTGTAAGACGGCGTGAATTGAGTTTAACACGTTAAAATAGAAGTATTTATAATATCACTTACCGTGCTTTCGTGACGGTGATGGATAGGAAGTGTCCGTCTTCTTTGGCGTCGAGTGGCTCTCTCGCCTCTAGCACCCTACCGCCGACCACACCCGCCACCCACTCGTCGCTTAAGCCTCTGCAAATAATATTGTTTGCTAATTTCTGGTTTATTGATGGCAAACAAATGGGAATAAATTAATCTTGTTATTACTGGTGTCTTGTATAAACAATTAAAATACACCATTTCTATGTTTTACATAAATTAAATGAAAGGTTGAATTAAGCCAAGAGGTTTGAACATTTGTGTATGCACGTTGGCGTAGCTGCCTGGCGCCGTTTTGATCATTTTTCAAAGTCAATGTGCATGATGATATTGGTAATATAGGTAGGGACACTTCAAACAAAAATCAATCATTATTATTAATTGTTGTTGTTCTCACTTGATGATCTTTACATAGTGAAATTTTAGGACACTACACTGTTTTGTTTAACATTCGTCTAAATGTCCATTACCCACAAACATCACAATGAAGCACGGCTTTGAAAAAACCAAAATGGTGTCAGGTTACTAAGTCAGACAGGTCTCTCCTTTAAACCTTCGAACACACGTGATTCGAGACACAATAGAAATGACAATAGCGGCGCGACAGCCGGCTGTCGCTTGGTCGACGGAAGGTTGACGTAAGCTTACCGATGAAAATGTTTAATAGAAGCGGAGGCCAGCTTCAACTTGAGCTGATTATACTCTGCCTGGAAGTCCACGGTACCGATGACGTCATCGATGTCCAGCGCCAGCTTCACCGTCTCTGACGCCACCACCAGCGTCACGCGTGACACCACCCATTGGAACCAGAAGAACGTTTTTAGGGGACGTTCTGGAAATCATAGTTTGTGTAAATGTTGGGTGTAGTGGCGTTTTAGGCGCTTTATGTAGGTAATGATTTTAGGTTCTGATCTGCGGGACGTTCACAGCAAAAGGGCTTAATAAGGCAAAAGTTTTTAAAACGGATAGTGAAAAAATTAAGTATGTTTCAGTAAAATCATGGCAGGGATAACCAGTGCTATTTACTTTTCTTCTCTTGATACATTTGTCAACCGGTGTCAACCCTAAAAAAGACATCACGATTTCACGATATGAAGCTGGTTATCCCTCGTTACTTCTTCTCATTAGCACCCGGTACAAAAGACAGGCAGACTGACAGAAGCGTATCGGCAGCCTCTCCATTCACGCTTGGTTTTGATGAAACTATAGTTAATAATAATATGTAGTAAGTAACAATACTTACGGTATTGTGTCGCGCGATCAAAGATAGCGATCATTTCTGGCGGGTTATCGCTGTTGTCTTCCGATGCCGATTGAATTTCTTCCAATTCCGATGATGTCCTAAAAAACACCAACAAGTTTTGTATTCTTATTATCTTTATACCACATTCATATAATATAAAGAGACAGTTTTGTTTAAAAATTAAAATATAATAGATACTAACTTTCCTGATATATCCTTAGCCTTCTTGTTAATATAAACTTTTCTAATGTAGCCTTATAGTGTTTTTCATATTTAATATTCATATAACTATGAATATTGAATTCTAACGGACAGAATTTATGTCGGGTCAGCTATTACCATGTAATGTAACAGGCTAAGAATTGAAAACTCTAGAACGAGAAGAGAAGAATCGAAGTACCTTACTAGTGGTGTTTTATGAGAACCTCCTGCAGTGGCCGTAGGCCGGGGCGCGACCAATGGACGACTGAGCAACGTACGTACATGCGTTAAACAGTGAATCGCTGCGGCTACTATTTTCACCTAGAAAATAATTATAACAATTAATTGTACATTACAATAACGTATATGTTTCACAGCAGATAGTTTCACTTCTCGGCATTAAAAACGAGCAATAAGTTACCTCGCTGACAATCAACCCTTTATCATTTTTCATTTTCGCAATATGCATGTATCCTTATGCACGGATACATGCATAAGGATGCCAGTTAGTAACCGGCGGGGTTATTACCTATGAAACAGCAATCAGCAATATTTGCGCAGTGATCGCGCGATCGCCGCGCGATTAATCGCTTAAAGTAAAAAAAAATAGTATTATGTATGAACCGATTGCTAATCGCTCGCTGATTGTTCTAATGCACTTATTGCTACGATGACGATAAAGTAGCAATCGCTGGAACTAATCAAATATCACCTTTGACAAAAAAAAAACTTAACTTTGCGCTTAAAAACCATACTAAATACGAAACTACCAAACGAAAAATGCATATTTTAGTTAACTGATTGCTCCACAGAGGCAGCACTATCGCTAGATTGCTATTTGACGTGACGTATTTTGAATTGACGTTTGAGAAGCAAATATTGCAAAATTATCGCGATCGCTCGGCTATTGCAAGATAAGTAATCCCGGTGCGGATAGGTACCTTTTTCGATTCATGTTACGTTGTTATATTTCTAAGTTTATCTTGGACATTACTGACATCCCGTACCTCGGAAACCAAGAAAATATGAATCACTAAATGATTCTATCCGGCGTTACGAGTTTTTCAGGAAGTTTTCAGGTATGTTATTATAGCAATGTGTAAGTAAATTCAAAGTGGAAAAGAGTAAAAATCTTTACCATAGTGTAAAATCCATACCATGTTCTACAGTCATACGGATATTATTGCTTATAGAATGATTTCTTTCACCATACATGTTTATGCTGAGTGATCGTATATTTTAAAATAACTGTCATTACTTTTATCGTAACGTACAACAATCGTTAAAAATATAAAATAAATATGTAAACAGTCACAACAAAATCTATAAAAAAAAAATAGCAGTATTTAGACTTTTCACAACCAAGCTTCAATTTTATTAATAACGATTTGTGATCCCAAAATAAGTTCAGTATTTAAACTTCGTGATATTTTTGCAGAATACTCCTTGTAACTGAGAACAATTAGAAGAGAGATACATTAGAAAAGCATCCACTTTACTATATATGCAAATACTAGTTATAGGCAGTGGCGTGCCTAGCAGTTAAAATTTTGGGAAATTCGATATATTTTTACGATTAATAAAAAAAAATGCGAGCTGTATCACTCCTCTCAAACTCCTCCAAGAGCAATGAACTTATTCCATTAGGATAGGCTCAAAGGAACAAAGTGTGAAGTTTCTCATCATCCATTGAAGAGAAGAATCCACCGATCAGACGTGTGTCGTATCTGTAAGCCACTGCCCGACGCGACGGTTATATCAGATAAGGGCACGCCACTCAGTACTTGTATAATAATTACTGAAGTACCTCGAAAATAATCATTCAGTCACTGGGCTCATTTGTTCAGTTAGGAAGGCAAGTTTAGTGTGAACACGAGATTGATAGTAAGCGGGCTGCTCGGAGCCGGAGTTGCCAACTGCGAACGAAACACACAAATATTACCACTTACTTTCCCTTCTGTAATTGGGTATTTGACACCATTTCTATTAAACCTCTCTTTTTAGCCTTAAAACTCCGATTTTCGATCTACTATGAAATTGGATTTTTAGTTGCTTTCAAATAAATAAATAGCTAGTCAACCAAGTTGCTTGCTTGTGAAGTCCTAAGATGACATTGCCATAAAAAATCTATGGGGAAATCAAATGATGATGGTGTCAAATACCGGATTGGCAACAGCTAATTGTTTGTAGCTTACTTAAGAGTCCTATATATTTATGAACATCTTTTAATAAACATCTAATATGTCTTTGTCATCTACACTTGAGAGATAAAGTTAATTTTTGCTTGGGATCACAATGACAAGACATTCTGCGCTGGGAAAGAACCACGGAAGAACACATGAACTTTTTCTATTAGCCCGACCGAAGTAGAAAAGCGAGTAGATTGATTTGTGCAATGTGATACTTCTTTTGAAAAATAATAAAGTCCCTTTTTATTACTAGATTGAACAAACTTATTTTACTAGTTATGCGTTCATTTATATAAAGTTCAGGGTTTCTACAGATATTTTATCTTCTAGTAATGTCCAAGATAAACTTAAAAAGTAGCGAAAGTAATTTCAAATACAGTCATTCAGGTGATTTTCAGAGTTGGGTACGAATTAAAACAAAAATGCAGTGCAATATATCAATTTAAACTAATTTTTTGTAATGGTTAAAAAAATGTGCAGAGGGATATATTATAGAATCACGTGCTGAATCGAACATAAATTTAATTACCACGATGGCACTCATCCACTGCCAATTAATACTTACAAATATAGAATTTAAGAAAAGTCATTTATCTATGTCGAATCAATGGCAGGAGGGTAGTGTGACCATATTCTCACATGGTATGGTGCATCTAAACATTAAAAACTTTGGTAATAGACATATTTTTTTATCACAGAGAAGTTAGATATAATTTACGATTTCTCAAAAAGCAATAGATACTTTTTAATATGAAAATTTAATAAAAGTAGAACATAATTTGTGATTTAATCAATTTTAATTTATGCTCTTACTAATAATCACTGTGTAAAGTTATGTCATGAATAAAGCCTGTGTAACCATACATTTTTTGACGTATAAACCTGTCATAACTTTATGCAGCGATTATTAGTAAGACGCATAATTTCCACACATCCTTCGGTGTTCAAGAAAACATAAACTATATCTAACAGCTCTGCATACTATCAACCTTGCAGACTATACATTACCTGGTCCTGTTCGAGCCGTAGTATTATCGGCGGAGTGTCGGCGTGAAGGTTGACTCCCAGAGAGATCAATGGCCCGTCCTTGTATATAACTTGCTCGAGAGGTTCTACTGACGGTGGTGGTGGTTCTTCCAATGGCTGAACACAACATAAGGCATTATTGTCAACATATTTTTTATGAACATGGATGAACCATGTTCATAAAAAATATGTGAAAGAAAAAAAGAAAGGAAATACTATAAATCTAATAATTATTCTTTCAGTTAAACGAAAATTATTGATGGTGATGGTGAAATTTGCTTTTTGAGTTCAAAAGTTAAAATTTCATGGTTTTCCTCCAATTTAAAGTATCATGTTTTGTTGAAAGATTTGATCTTGACCCGTCCTTGTATATAACTTGCTCGAGAGGTTCTACTGACGGTGGAGGCGGTTCATCCAATGGCTGAACACAAAAGGCATTATTATTAACATATTGTTCTTAGTTTTAAATATTTATTGGAGAGTTGACACCTTACATACAGAGCGGAAACAAATGCAAGACTTTTTGGAAATGTCTGTTTAAAAAAGTTAAAATTAGGGCAAGGAGCGGTTCAAGTATTACGTAAGCAGATTTTTGATATTTTTTTTACTCAACTTCAAAGTCCCTTTTGCCCCTGTCTCCCTTTAACTCACGCAATGGTTAGTACCAGAAGAAGCCAGCTTCTTGCTCGTATAGCAAGAAGCTGGCTTCTTCTACTCTATCACAGCACATATTGTGGATAGCGGCTTTCGTAAATATTGCATTTGTTTTTAAATATTAAAAGTGGGAAAAAATCAGATTGATTACAATAAATGGGCAAAAGGACCACCTACTCTTCTTCTATTTATTCTATTCATGTGTCAAACGATTTGGGTGCAGTCTTTACCGATCGCATCTTTAGTATTATTTTAAAGCTGAGGAGTTTGTTTGTTTTGTTGAACGCGATTATCGTTCAGAGTAAAAAAAATACTTTTGTGTATGTAACATAGCCCATTTATCGAAGAAAGTTAAAAAAGGCTATGTATCATCACGATACAAGCCATGGGAGCGGAGCAGTGACATGCAAAACAGACATTACGTTCTTGACGAACCACATCAAGTTTTTGATGATGTGCATACGCATGTTAATACCCTAAATCGGAAAGTGTGTGTATCATGTTAAGTGTTCACGCCTAAACTGTCGTATCAATTTTGATGAATTTTGGTATAGAGTAAGATTGGATTTTCGATTGGCTACTTTTTAATCAGTGACTTCGTTTGCGTCGGGTATAAATGGCAAATAACTTGGATGAAACAGCGGGCGAAAGTTAAACTTTTTAATCTGTGACTTTGCTTGTATACACGGCTACACATCAAGCTATACAAAACCAGTTTTAGCTGACCTCGCATTGTGTATGTTTTTCATACAACCAGAAGTTAGCTTATACTGGTTTTGTATAGCTTGATGTGTCGCCCACCGTACTACGTCGGCTATCGCCGCCATTCATACGGACGAAATTGCGGGAAAAAGCTCATCGTCATGCATGCTTGACTTGATTATATTTTTATTAAAAAACATCTTATCAACGATACAAGCGAGTATATTTTTCCAAATAAGTTGCGCGAGTTTTAGTTAAGGGCCCTCGCCCACGGGCGACTTTTTGTAGCGATGCAGTCGCGATGCTCTCGCGCGTAGCATCGATACAGACGCGAAGCAGTCGCTAGCTGTGTGCCCGCGCCCACGGAACCAGATTCAGTCGCGATGCAAACGCGATTCGGTCGCGATGCAAACGCGATACGGTCGCGATGCAAACGCGATTCGGTCGCGATGCAGTTACGATACAAAAATACCTTGGATCAGTACAGTTGCAAGATGGACTCCGTTGAGGCAAAATTAGTCACGTTGTCTTTGGTGCTGCTTTTACGTAAGCAGCCGAAGCGTAGGCAACGGAAGCAGCGTCAATATTGGATGCATCCATTTAATACCCAGAGATTACTTTGTGGACATCATGTAACAACATTCAAACAACTCAAAAATTATGATCTTAAATTCAAAAGTTGTTATAGAATGTCATATTCGACGTTTTGTGAATTGCTTTCCATTGTAAAACCAGAGTTGACGCAGAAATACAATGATGAGACAGTTTATCAGCTGAAGAACGACTAATCGCGATGCAGTAGCGCGTTAGTAGCGCGACGCGGTCGCGCGTTTGTATCGATACAATCGCGATGCAGTAGCGCGTTGCAAATGCGACTAACACGCGTTAGAAGTGATGCAGTCGCGCGTTTGCTAAACGCGCGACTGCATCGCTACAAAAAGTCGCCGTGGGCGAGGGCCCTAAGGGCCCTCGCCCACGGGCGACTTTTTGTAGCGATGCAGTCGCGATGCTCTCGCGCGTAGCATCGATACAGACGCGAAGCAGTCGCTAGCTGTGTGCCCGCGCCCACGGGACCAGATTCAGTCGCGATGCAAACGCGATTCGGTCGCGATGCAAACGCGATTCGGTCGCGATGCAATTACGATACAAAAATACCTTGGATCAGTACAGTTGCAAGATGGACTCCGTTGAGGCAACATTAGTCACGTTGTCTTTGGTGCTGCTTCCCAATTCCCAATCACGCGCCGCGCCACACTCCCTCCCCCCTCCGTTCTCTCTACCGATGTCGTCCGACGCGGTCGCGCGTTTGTATCGATACAATCGCGATGCAGTAGCGCGTTGCAAATGCGACTAACACGCGTTAGAAGTGATGCAGTCGCGCGTTTGCTAAACGCGCGACTGTATCGCTACAAAAAGTCGCCGTGGGCGAGGGCCCTAAAGAACGTCGTAAAATAAACTTGAGTAATTAGATGTGAACCTTATTTAATTTAGCTTTATTTTGTAAACTAGTTAACACGTACGCCTCGGCACACGTAAAATCGGACGGGTGTTACATTTTTTTTGTAACTCTCTGTTTTTCTCTTTTATAATACGCTTATGCTTCTTTTCTTCCTTTTGGAATCATCTGTCTATTAATAAAATCCGTTCCGTTGTTCGCATTATCTAAGCGTACTATCGACTAAAGTTCCGCTTGCCCATCTCTAAGGCGACAATCGCATAGCACGGCTCTCGGCTCGATCGCGCGGAGCTTGAGTTTCGACCAATAGGAATCGTATTATGATAGTGTTTGTCTACACAACGACATACAATGAAGTTTAGAAGTGAACACTCACACTACTATGCACGTGCTTGTTAGCAGGGTTCATTCATTTGTTTTGTGGCGTGTTTGTAATTCTTACTCGGCCTGCGTAAACTCTTTTGCCCTTACTAATAATCACTGTGTAAAGTTATGTCATGAATAAAGCCTGTGTAACCATACATTTTTTGACGTATAAACCTGTCATAACTTTATGCAGCGATTATTAGTAAGACGCTTTATGAATCATTGTTAACTATAAGTAATTACTTATTTATACATTCTGATTTTTTTTGGCAAAAATGTTTTATTGGTATTGCTTTATTTTAATATTTAGCTATATTTCTGGGAAAAATGTTTTAAGACATAATAAACTTAATTTAAACTGTAATAAACTAACTGTATTCCGTGGTATCACCCGCATTATGTTGTTTTAGATTACAGCTTCGCTCCCATAGGTCTTAGGACCAGCACACACCGCTGAATGCGCAGCGGAGCGGATTTGTAGTCAATAATATAATATAAACCTTAACTACCTTAACATACGGTCAATATTCGAGCGCGCTCCGAGCACTGCGTGCAAATTTATTCTTTTATTGACCGTGTGTCAAGGTAGTTAAGGTTTATATTAAGTTGTTATCTTCAAATGCGCTCCGCTGCACCTTTAGCGGTGTGCGCTGGGACAAATCATGACGTCATATAGGCCATATGTTATTCTGGCTATTTTACAGTAAAGTTCATAAAAAATCGTTTCTAAGTTTTTGTGTGAAAGTGTAACAGAACAAACATAAAAAAAAAACACATTTAATATTAGTGGGATTACAACTAACGATCTATTCTATTAACTCTGATGTTATTTTCTTGCAAAATGTTATTTCGTTTATTTTACGTTTAACTCTGCATGCCATTTGGCTGCCGGAGTGGAGCCAATATTACAAATCTGAAGGGTTGTGTTTGCTTAGTTGAATGAGCCAATCTCAAACTACTGGTTCAAATAGAAAAAATATTTTTGTGATGGATAGTACAATTATTAAGAACTTACCTACGTGTTTAACTTACGTGAGCAAAGCGGGGGACAGTTATTACAGCAGGTAACAGACAATTGTATGGGCATAATAAAAGAGTTACTATGTTTTATTATACAGATGTCGAACACGGGCGTGGGTTGAAGATTTTTTACGGCATGTTTTTTTTTATTTGTCATTAAGTGTTAAACATTTTTGCTTTTTGTTTCAAAATCTCTACAGAATTAGATTTCTTTTAGGGTTATTAGGGCGTTAAATAAAATATAATATAATTTTAAGGATTGGCATTTGTAGAAAAACAACGAATTAACTTTTAAAGCATTTATTTTTTTAAACACAAATTCCTAATAACAATAAAAATATGTTGCAATTAACATAAGATAATATTGTTAAGTAAATCATATATTTTGGTTTCTATTTATATATTACATTATATACCTTTTCAGTATTACTAACAACACATAGACACATAATAACATAAACTAAAAAATAACATAATAATAAGTGTTTCGTCTGGTAACATTATTATTATCCCTGTTGTAGTCTGTATTAAGTAAATAAATTATTATTATTATCTTTAAACTTTACATTACTCGGGACCCTGGGGTCCCGGACCTTTGAAAGGCGTACGAGGGGCCGAAGCCAACTCGCAGAGGCCCCTTAAATAAAGCTTTATTATATGAAGTGGGACACTAACCGGCGATTATCCCTATATGCACCACTCAAGTGCACCTAAGGTCAACCCCCGGTTGGTGGTGGTCTATTGCAGGTTATGGAATAAAGAAAGTATTGGACTATGGGTTTGGGTTGCTAGGATGGATTACTTATCTGAAACTATTGAATGGCTATGGCCCCTGCCTAACCAATGCTTGTATACACGGATAAAAAGGCAGGGGGTGACTTGCACACTCAGTAAATGGGCCCCCGAAAACGGCCGCTAGCACATAGTGACGTAGCGACAAGGGGGCAACATATATCGAGGTGCTGGAGGAGTGGAGAGGTATTCCACGGCTATCAGGACAATCCCGGAAGTACGGTCAAGATCCCTACCAGCATCTTACTGGAATACTTCCTTCCCCCGAGCTCCGAGCTCTTGCGAATCTCCACTCAAACCAGCCAATTAAGGCAAGAGTGAGGTGGGAGCCTTGTTCCTCGTCAGTGCTCACTCTGGCCGGCCAGTTAAGGCAAGCCAGAGATGAAGAACAAAGGGTCTCCCTGGAGGTCAGGTCCACGGGGTCGCTACTGCCCGACAGCTCGCCACAAGCTGCCCTGCGGGTTAAATTATATTATTATTATTTTAAAATATGTTTCCATATCTCGGGACCCTGAGGTCCCGGACTTTTGGAAGGCGTACGAGGGGCCGAAGCCAACTCGCAGAGGCCCCTTGAGGAAAAACTTTATGTGGAATGGGACACCGACCGACGATTATCCCTATATGCACTATGTAAGTGCACCTAAGGACAACCCCCGGTTGGTGTTGGACTATTGTAAAATATGGCAACTAACAAAAATTTTAGACTATGGGTTTGGATTCTTTAATGAATAAGGTACCAGAAACTATGGAGTGACTATGGCCCCTGCCTGACCAATGGTTGTATGACACTGATATAATGGCAGGGGGTGACTTGCACACTCAGTAAATGGGCCCCCGAAAACGGCCGCTAGCACATAGTGACGTAGCAACAAGGGGGCAACATATATCGAGGTGCTTGAGGAGTGGAGAGGTATTCCACGGCTATCAGGACAATCCCGGAAGTACGGTCAAGATCCCTACCAGCATCTTACTGGAATACTTCCTTCCCCCGAGCACGTATGCTCTTGCGATTCTCCACTCAAACCAGCCAATTAAGGCAAGAGTGAGGTGGGAGCCTTGTTCCTCGTCAGTGCTCACTCTGGCCGGCCAGTTAAGGCAAGCCAGAGATGAAGAACAAAGGGTCTCCCAGGAGGTCAGGTCCACGGGGTCGCTACTGCCCGACAGCTCGCCACAAGCTGCCCTGCGGGTTTATTATTATTTTTATTTACGTTTTCGTATCTCGGGACCCTGAGGTCCCGGACCTTTGGAAGGCGTACGAGGGGCCGAAGCCAACTCGCAGAGGCCCCTTGAGGAAAACTTTATGTGGAATGGGACACCAACCGGCGATTATCCCTATATGCACCACTCAAGTGCACCTAAGGTCAACCCCCGGTTGGTGGTGGTCTATTGCAGGTCATGGAATAAAGAAAGTATTAGACTATGGGTTTGGGTTGCTAAGATGGATTACTTATCTGAAACTATTGAATGGCTATGGCCCCTGCCTAACCAATGCTTGTATACACGGATAAAAAGGCAGGGGGTGACTTGCACACTCAGTAAATGGGCCCCCGAAAACGGCCGCTAGCACATAGTGACGTAGCGACAAAGGGGCAACATATATCGAGGTGCTGGAGGAATGGAGAGGTATTCCACGGCTATCAGGACAATCCCGGAAGTACGGTCAAGATCCCTACCAGCATCTTACTGGAATACTTCCTTCCCCCGAGCAAATTTGCTCTTGCGAATCTCCACTCAAACCAGCCAATTAAGGCAAGAGTGAGGTGGGAGCCTTGTTCCTCGTCAGTGCTCACTCTGGCCGGCCAGTTAAGGCAAGCCAGAGATGAAGAACAAAGGGTCTCCCAGGAGGTCAGGTCCACGGGGTCGCTACTGCCCGACAGCTCGCCACAAGCTGCCCTGCGGGTTTATTATTATTATTATTATTATTATTATTGTTAATATTAAGAAATGACTAGAATGCATTAAAAAAAAATCAAGACAAGAAAACGTAAAATGCATGAATATACGAACGAATAAATACATTCGACAAGTAGAGACTGTGTTACAATGCGGTCTCTGCTTATAGTATTTATGTTGTACTGATTTAACATGGCGTATTCAAAATCGTTGACAATATTAATAATAACATGCTGATATTAATTTATTAACAAATTTTTACAGATTAGTAAAAACACAACACATAACATTTACCTGCACATAAATAGTTTCTTTTTTTAGGAATTACTTTTTATGTTAACACTCCTGAAAAATTATGGTTTACTGGAACATATAATACAGAATATAAGAGGAAGGAACCTCTTCTGGTAAGTTAATTACAATAACATGATTGTAACAAACAACAGGGCTTAAAAGTGAACCTTTGAACCTCATTATTTACTGTGCAATGTTTTATTATCGAATCAAAATAAACTTAATTACACTCCAAAATATGGTCATATTTTATGGCGTGGGAAAATAACAATTATATTTATTTCAAACTGTGTAATGCAATTTAACCGGGTGGTTTGAACAGGCACTATTATATATTATTGTGAAAGGGTAAAAAAAGTTACAATACAAGCCATTCTGTATACAAATATGATTATTATGTAATGTTACACAGTTATACAAGATGATTTTGATTACTCAAACTTCACTGTATAAATTATAATTTATTTTGGTATCGGTAACCACCTATCCAACCGGATATAATAAAACAAATGAGAAAAAAGAGCTTAAAGGTGATATCTTAAACCAGTTCGTAATTATTTAAAAACAAATTCGTTTTCAATTTTCATAATTGTTCATCTTTTAATGCGTAGGGATAAAGATTAAAATTTTATTCATATTTCTCATAAGAATAAAAAAATTAAACTATAATTCAATTATACAGGATGGTTTTGTCTGATACTTTATTATTATTGGAAAATCGCAAAAAAAGTGAAAATTGGAACCAACTTGAATTAAAACCTTATTGTTTAATATACAGCATGGTTTTGTAATAATCAAAATCTTTCTGTTGAAAAATCTAATTGTTTAAGGAATAAAATTACACAACATGGTTACGATATAGGTGGTTAGATATTAGGTATGGTGATATCATATAGGTTAAATATTACACAATTAGTTTTTTTTTTCAATCATAAAAAAATAAATTAGAATCATCGTATCCAGTTGTATTAAAAAGAAACATGTGTAATCTGAAAATTTTAGTAGTTTCGAGTTAAAAATATTTTTTAAATTCTCTTGATTATTTATAAGTACTGCTTTAAAAACTTATATTATCGATATTTTTTGCATTTTTTACTATTATAAATTTGTGTAAAGTAGTTTCCATAAAAATTAAGAGGTATTTTAAAATACACAGGGTTGAAAGTTTCAATGGGCTCTGGAGGAGAACTACTTTAAATCGTTAAGTCAAAGAATTTTACTTAAAGGAAACATTCCTTTATTTTTGAAAAGAAATAAAATGGCATCCACACTCGGACACACATGAAAATCGAACTGGCTAAAATTAAAAAAAAAATATAACGCCCTGTATTTTTATGACAACAGACGTCAAGGACGAAATTTTTGTAACAAACATGGTTCATTAAATTAAAGAAAAACAATAAATCTGAAGAATTTTATGTATTAAAAAAAACAAAAATTTAATTTAGATTTTAAAAGTTGAAATTTTATGGTTTTGCTCTAATTTAATTTACTGTTTGTTTGAAAGATTTGATCCTTATGAGTGACCCTATCGATTGATGTCATAAAATACAGATTGTTGTTTTTTTATATTTTAAGCCAGTTCGATATCCGGGTGTGACACATTTTCAAAAATATTTTAATGCACTTTTATTTATTTTTTAAAATAAAGGAATGTAAAAAAAAATCTATTAAAGATTTAAAGTAATTTTCTTTCAGGGCCCATAAAAACTTTCCACCCTGTATATAGGATAATATATAAACCCGTTTACACCGTAATACTGTTCAAAATTTTACGTTTTAATAAAATAAATAAATAAATAAATAAAATAAATATCCTCGGACAACTCACACACGGTCATCTGATCCCAAACTAAGCAGAGCTTGTACTATGGTAACCAGACAACTGATAAACATACTTATATATTTTTAAATACATACATAATATAGATAAATCACACCCAGACACAGAACAAACATTCATGCTCATCACACAAAGTTTGTCCTGATATTTTGTTGCTGCTCCTTCTGCATCTATTACAGCATCACACCGGTTACGCATGGACCTTACAAGGACTTCACACAAGTTGGAACCTCGTAACGAATCCCAAGCTTGTTCGCAGTGGCTTACAAGTGCTTCTTTATTTCTTTCTGCCCTGTTATCCCATTTTTGAACCATTAAACCCCATACATTTTCAATGGGATTTAAATCTGGCGAGCGGGAAGGATGTATTGACCATGTTGCTTAATAAAATTGATTTTGACTAATAGCCCGCGGTCGAGGTGCACAAGCGCGTTCGAGGATACTCCCTTCGTCTTCATATCTTCGCAACCAGCGGCGAACCGTGGACCTCTGCAAAAAATTAAATCACGATTAGCGTTATATTGTAACTTAATATTTCCTATATTATACACTACAAGCAGTTTATTAAAACTATAATAAAATATTGTGTGCAAAAGGATTAAGTTCATGAGAAATATCCCATACGTTTTTAAATAATATTATCTATTTTGGGTCGTAGTAACAGTCTTATCTGTTTTATGGTTAGTAAACAACAAACAAACGTGGGAAATTCCATCCGTGTATGAAACTCTTTTAAGCAAATGTGTGCTTTATTCAAACTACTTAAGAGCGCAAGCACAGTTTTAAACAATGGTGACGAAGAGCCATTGTTTAAATGTTGAAAGATTTGTTATAGGGTCATAAAAGTCCCAAACAATGTCTTTGAAAAGATAGGAAAAAAACAAACTTTCTGACTGCATTATACACGATTACAATAAGGTCTTTAAGCTTAAATATTTTGCATGATAATATATATAAACGAAAATAACAAAAAAAAAACTTTTTGAGCTAAAAAACTAATCCAAAATTCAATCGGAATTGCTGACGCAGCATAATACTCAACTCAAAATATAACTAAATTAGCAACCATTTGCAGCACTATTTTTTATGAACGAAATTAATTAATCAAGGACGGAAGGAAAGATTGACGGAGCCTCGCTTTGCAGGGCTTCTACATCCGTCTGTATAAATAAAACGGACTCAATAAAAACCTACTTCGGGGTGCCCAAATTTTTTTTCGAAAATAAGTATACTACATGCACACTTGTTATTTTTGATGTGCAGTTAGAATTTTCTTTTGAAGCAAAAGATGTGTTTATACATTGTTTCCCGAACACCAAAGGGTCATTATTTTATCAATTTTTTTTATTACCGAACCAACCATTCGATTGTAAAAACCTGTTGAACTAACTTTTTTTCATACATTTAGGAATATTTCGATATTGCATCAGACTATAATATATTTAAATCACACAAAAAAATTACATATTATAACATGTAAGAAATATTTAAAAATCTATTACCTATATGAAACGAAGCGACGTCAGAAATTTCGTTAGTAGTTTAAAGTTTAGTATTGAATGTTTGACAAATTTTGTTTATGACATACAGAAATAATGCGATTTATATAATTGTGCCTACAATGAAAATATTGGTATAGTACTAAAAATAAAATTAAAAATAAAAAAAGCTTTATTGACACAAACGACACACTTTATAAATACTTTCATGGAACAGTACTTAATAATATAAACCTTTATTGTCAGGCAACTGAGGCCCATAGAAAAAAAAATACACAAATAATTTGCTTAAATTAATAATTCACGCCCCCACTCAATAATATGGTAATGTGGCAACACTATAATTTTTGTGTTATTGCATATTCGGTAGTCAGAGCATTTATTACACTCTTGCATTTTTTTTAAGATTCCTCGAATTTTTTTATAAGATTTATTAGGCGGCCTACCTTAATTTCAATAGTTTCGTAAAAAACAATTATTATTCTCTAAACATCTAAATACACTTCAATACCACAAGAAATTATTAAAATTTTTCTTTTTTAAGTAATCGGTAAGCTATGTTTACCATTAAATCATTCGCGTAAGAAAATAACATCATTTTACTAATTTACAGTATCTTATAATTAAAATTTTAAAAGGAAAATATATTACTATGCACTATCGCTTAGATTTCACACGAATACTAAGCGAAAGGTTTTATAAAACATTATTTAAATGAATAAACACGACACATTAACAACGAAATCGTTACGATTCTCGCTAATAAAATGTTTATGATGCATTACTTACTAAATTTCTGCCCTTTAATTACAGTAATGTTTTTTTTGTAAGTAACTTAATTTTATCAAACTATAATATATAAAATATTGTAAAAAAAATGCTTTGATTTGACGTATAAATGTCTAACTTGCGATCTACCCATGCTTAGATAATAATATTTCCATAAAATAGTTTTTTATGTATTCTGTAAAATTTATTTATCCTGTAATATTAATAAAAAACAATTACCATTTTATTCGGTGGGAGGAGTGAATTTATGTTTATTTGTTTTTGAATAAAAACTATGACTTACTTGCAAATTCAACTCCACAGCAATTTGTGATATATTCAGCCCTTGTCTATACAAGACAATAATTTCGTTTCTTTCTTCTTGGTTAAGGTTTCGCGTCGTCATGATAAAGCGGCAGTAGGCACAATACACAAAGTCCAGGATACGAGCAAGAGTCAAAAAGAGTTCTACGATCACAGTCCGATATTCAAAACAAGGGGTCACAGTTAGGCAGGCAATAAAACCGGTAGAAATAAACAGGTCGTAAAAATTGAGGCGGGAATGACAACGGGAGGCGTGAACAATGAGCGAGTAGCAAATTCGCACTGGCTAATGTTTGTTGTTATTTTTTGTGACACGCACACACTGCACTCACACAATCACATATTGTCTCTAATTGGCCGGAGCAAAGAAGGGCGTGGTTTGTCACTTGCTGCGCGTTCGCAGGAAAATTTTCATAAATGGGCATGCCTAACTTTTGTTGATAGTACATACAGACAGGAAAGCGGAAAGCTTTTTCATTGATACATTTCATACTATATAAGATACTCACTTCATTGTTTATCTTTTTTTCTGACCTCTTTCTGCAAAAAAAAACAGTCAGAAATGTAATACGACTAATATTACAAATCATCTGCCATTTCTACACGATTACTGCAAAACTACGAAACTAATGACGAAAACTACTGAAAATTACCTAAGAGATAATTTAGAATCTGTATAAAAAGGCTATTTTGAAATACACAACTTTGCCTGAAATTGTAATAAACGACATTCGCTCAAATATAGTCGCATGTTAAATCCTACGTAGTACGTACAAACTTCGGGATTGTGATGTTGTTATACCGTTATTCTTTAAAAGATATTTACATTATTCTACGCTACGGAATCATTCCGCCTTTAACATACATACGAAATCTAAAAACAACAGTAGGCAGTAATCTACCAGAAAGAATGGTGCTGATTAACTCGTTCACAAACTAAATTAAATTTAAGTTCAGTGCATCGTTTTCTTTCCACTTCATTAAGAAAAGGATAGAAGAAAAAATATTGGTTTAGACCTGTCAAATTAAGAAACTCCATAAATAATTTAGACGCGATTAAAAACATGACCAGTAAAAATACGTCGGTTTCCTTCAGGCGCTCGCTAATTTGACAGGGCTAAACTAATACGTGTCTTCTGTCCTTTTCAATGGAATGGAATGGAATGAAATGGAAAAGAGAAAGATTAAATTTAGTTTAGTTTGTGAACAAGAGAATTAGCATCAATTATCTCCTTACGGAGGATCCTTTTCACTAGAGAAGGAGGATACAGTCCTGTTCCTTATACTCCCAAATACTATAATGATCTATGTGTCCCAATACTAGCTAAATAATTTCAAGGTCTAATCACGGTCAGTACCTGTTTGAGGGACCGCGTAAAAATTCCTTCAAATTAGACGGTTTGAAGTCCGGCCCAGACTTGAAGTATTTCGTTGTCTGTTTAAATAAAATATATGTTAAGAGTAGCACTTAGAAGGATAAAATAATAGGGTATTACTCGTTAAATAAAAAAGCAAAACTATTAACAAAAACATTTTCTTCATGACTGAAATTTCCTACAACTTTTTGGTTTTTGTTTTTATGTTATTGTTACTTAAACGAAATGACGAGTCACTTAATGTTAAGTGGTCACCGCCGCCCATACAATACCAGGCCAGGCCTCGCAGATCCTACGATATCTCAGAGACAAAGACGCAGTGATGTATAAGATACCCTATACAAAGTATCTGAAATACAAGATGTAAGATACTTTACAGAAAAGTATTTTTGTAGGGGTTCTCGCCTGTGACGATACTCCAGGTAGTTGATTGCAGGTGATAGATAAATGACACTCTACAAACACTATTAATTAATGTTTATTTACTATAAAGAGTAAACACAAAGTTGCTATCTACGCACAAGTTTGAGGGTCTGAGTCGCACATTCGTATATTATACGATTTAATTATTTGACACCTAAGCGCGTGACGGCTATTTAGTTACGACTGAATTGTTATGTTTACGAAAGTAATTAATATAAAGTATATTTTGCTGTATGAGCATTATTGGCTCGTACAATTTTAGATACAGATAAAAGTAGTTTTCTAAAAAGGTATTTGAAATACAAGATACAAAATACCTATCTTTAAAATACTTTTTAAAGATAAAATACTTTTGTAAGGAAACAACATTTAATTGAACTTTAGTTTATTCGAGAAAACAATTATTAGACAATTTAGACAAAATATGGATAAAACATAATGATTAAGTCTCAATTTTAATTTTAATCATTATGTTTTAGTTGGGATTTGAGTAAAGCTAATTCCTCAAACATACTGTCGCTCATCCTCCTTCGATGAGGCCTCATGATCATGCCCCCAAAGGAGAAGAGTCACGGAATGAGTGACAGGACCGACGGGTGACAGTAGTGATGTGGGACATCTTTGTTTTTTAAGGTTTTGGCCCGCGCGGTTGGCTATGGGACATCTTAGCCGATGACATTTGTAGAACGATAGTGTCGCCACCTTTTATTTTGGACCCTGACAATATCGACAAAATTTTAAAATAACGCGCTGCGTTCCGTTTCGTTCGGAATCAAAAACTGCGAAGTTTATTTTAGTAAAAGTATCTTAGGGAACAAAGTATCTTCAAAATACTAAGATAACAGGAAAATAAATCTTAATATAAGATACAAAATATAAAAATAAAAAAGTATTTGAAATACAAGATGCAAATACGTATTTTGTATCTTGTATCTGTATTTCAGATACTTTTATCTAAGATACGTCACATCTCTGCAAAGATGTCATGTCTCATGTGCCTGTTATGTATACAGCAACAATTTTAGGATTTATTTCCTAAAAACGATACAGTCGAAAACGAACGCTATCCCCTGAATGCAATTGCTTCAAGTTCCAAATCGGAATCACGCCCTTATATGAGGAAGCACAAAAACAGCTGTTATCACTCTGAAAGCCGATTGATAAAATGGAATAGGATTGGACATTTCTACCGCATACCAGACGCAATGACGGGATGAGCTAGACACTTTCTTTTAAAACTACTCCCAAATAGCAACAGAGTAAAATAGAAGACGAGTAGGAGGCCTTTGCACTGCAGCGGTTAATAAAATAATAACAAATTTATTTAAGGATCTCCAACGAAGGAAATACACAAAACATTGCCAAAAATGTATAAAGTTATAATATGTAGGTGTACTCCTTCACTTAATATTCACTTAATAAATTATATAATTATACTAGCAATAAGATTATGTTGACAATTTATAATAACAGAGTGACATAATAAATACAAATAAATGAAAAAGGAGAAAAAAAATCCTTACTACTAATCAATATTGACATAATTTCATAAATTACATTCATAATTCCTATCATTGATATAAATTTAAAAATAAATAAATAGATAAAAGCCACCCACCTGTTCTTCAGGGGAGGGCACTGTTCCTGCTGGCCTCTTCACGTGGGAGGGATCCTTAGATATCGCCATGAACTTCATTCTCTTGGTGACTACGGACACTGTGATGGAAGTGGTGACTAGATCGAGCACTGTCCTCACTGTGGCGGCCTTGGAATAATAGAAATTAGTGGTTTTCATTTGTTACACAGTGTCACAAGTGCAAGTGTGTGAGTTTGTGTGTTATTTCAATAAATATACGACACTAGCGAGCGGCAGATACTGACGGCCTATCGGATTTAGATGTGTTTTCAAACCAGTAATATTGGCATCGACAATGTTATTCTGTAAAATGGCTACGTCATAGCAAATGTCTTTCTGGATGGATCAAAGTGTTACAAAAAATTTTGGATAGTATCCTTGAACTCATTTCTGTAGCTGCCACAGTTAAGATAGGTCTCCTTACAGTTTCCACCCTAATTATAATTAAGATTTTGACGACAGAAACTGCGTCATTCGCTTTTACTCTTTAAGCTTCCTTTTCTCTCACGATCTTCAGCTACAGTGGACAAAAATACTATTAAGATACCTCGGATGCCTTAAGCGTGGACCTGTAGGCCGTTGCAGCCTGACTGAGAGAGCGAACTTCGAGCGTGTAACATGAAACGTCCGCTAGGCAAATCTTCCAAGGAAACGCTTCTTCTTTTGGCTCTGAAATAACATAAAACCAAGGGTGTTTTAAATATTTTTTTATGGTTATTAAAATGATAAACATACAACAGTTATTACTTACTTTCTTTTAAGAAGGTTGGTCCATCATGCTGTATGTCAAGCCACAGTCTCCTTGTCAAAGAGTTTGACTGCATTGAGAGGCGCCCAAGGCTGAAAACCAAAATCATCTTCACAGACATTATGAACCATTTTATTAGGTAAACAGCTGATGAGGTGACGCACGTTATATCTTACGGCTAGGTTTTCTAGTAGTTTCGGCTAGTATTTCTGCGCTTGCGTAGCGTGATCTTATAAAAGTAATGCCATTTTATTTTTCATTTAATAGATAATGACCGCGAAAAGAACCTGGCATCGACTTCTTTGTTAGTTTTTTAAAAAGTTTCATGGTCTATGTCTCCTATTCAGTTTCAGTCTCATGTAAATTTTGATAATATCTGACATAATAAATTTGGGAGCGTCCTCTTTCAAATAGAAAAAAAATGAGCTATCACAGAACGCCTAGCAGATATGAAACATCGAGTTTGTATAAGGATATACCATCAAAATTATCCTATAATGCAGGTGTTACAGGCCTCCAGCACTTATAATGTTCTTTTAAGGGTTCTAGTATTGGCTGCCACGCTTGTAATAGCAAGAATGGAGTTAGTTGGGCCTTATAGTATATCTGATCTTATACATTTACTTATAATTACTTATAGGTTGAAATTAAGGGCGCAATATAAGCTTGAGTAACCTATAAAAGTATCGCGAGGGTGTAAATGCACTCAAGAGTATATAAACTGGTAGGCTATACTTATAACTGCTAACAAGAAGCGTTATAAAACTACTATAAGTAAAGTACGCTAATAAGAGTGATAAACAGAACTAAACATACTGGAAACTATTTGAATTTATTACTTGGTTTTATAAGGGCTTATAAGTTCACTTTACAGATCAATTATAATTAAAATGGAGCGGTTTTATAGTGGTATAAACCAATATTGTTATAATCTTATGGTTTTGACATTCGCCATTTTATACACAAAGTACGCCTATAACGGTTTGTTAATGTATTTGTTAAAACCAACTTTCTCAAAATGGCGAGTTTTCGTAGTATGTTTACTAAAACCAACATTATTTAAAAATTTAAGTTAATGAAATCGCTAATTTCAAGAGGCGTGTCAAAATTTTGTTAAGAAACCTACTAGACTTCACCGAAAATATACGTGCGCCAAGTACATTCAAACACATTATACATTTTGACTTACTGTTAACTAGCACTCTACCCATAATTAATATTCCAGTTAATATAAAAAATTATAATATTAAATGGATGAATATTAATCTTTACAAATGTGCGCACCAACATTAACTAATACAGAACACTTTGTATGAGCTTGTAAGGGATTCAATGTGTATGTTATTGTCGTGTTTGGTTCTATTAAGCGCTGATAGTTAGCTTCGCGGGAGGAAATAGTTCCTCGTAGTCCATCTATAAGGTCGTAATTGGTCAAAGTGGTGTCCACCAAGTCTACTATAAATATTTAATAAGGTAAAATACGCCTATAAATTGGGCCCTTTTCCGTGGTTATAATTGCTTACTATTCCGTTATAGTCCTAATAAAATGGTGGTTCCAGGATAATTACTAGACCACATTTTGCTGCTTGGGCATCGATGCCGGGGATGTGGGATGTTCGGAAGAGATACTGCGGCCCTGGACACAAAGGGCTAAAAAGGAACATGGATGGGTTTTAGTCAGCACAAGTCGGACATTCCCTTCTGCTCCGCTTAGAGCAGGAGTCATTCGATGATTTTCTATCTCACAAAAAAGGATATATCATCGTAGAGCACTGCGGCGCAATTCTTTTTTTTTTTTGTTTCAGGGTGGTAAATCCTCATTCTCTCTTCCTCCTCTCTCCTCGAAGGGGCCTGTCAGACTCAAATCCTCATTCTCTCTTCCTCCTCTCTCCTCGAAGGGGCCTGGCAGACTCTTACTGACTAAAAACCACCGCGGTGTTCCTTCTCCCACCTACATCGAGGATCGCGGGAACTGATAAAGCTTCCGCAATCCCCGGCTAACGGCAATGCATCCCTACGTCAAAAAACTGTTTGACAGGCGGCTATAGATGTTTCACAAAAAAAAATCAACGATAGAACATACCAGAACACAAGCACACGATGCGAAGCAGCCGCATGTCGCTCCATAGCGTCGCGTAACGTGGCGCAATTGATGGCGCTGGCCGTACTCATGGTGACGTACACCAGCGCCAAACCGAGCTCTACGTTCAGAAGCATGCTGCGCAACCGGTCGTGGACTTTTGACATCTGTTCCGCTGACAACCAGGTGTCTTGGGCCTGTGGCTGTGGATAGGCTCATCAATACTTGTACTATATTCCTGTGGTAGGGTGTTTTACATCTATATAATATACTAGCTGTTCCTCGCGGTTTCACCCACGTTACATTAGGTTTTTGGGTTCTGCTTCGCTCCCGTAGGACCTAGCATGATATTATATAGCCTAAGTTACTCGTGGACAACGTAGCTTTCGAATGGTGAAAGAATTTTTAAAATCGGCCCAGTAGCTTTTGAGCCTATTCATTACAATCAAACAAACAAAGTTTTCCTCTTTATAATATTAGTATAGATAAAATGGTAAGCTGATTGATTGACTGTTGATGTATCAACGCACAGCAGAGGGCCTAGAGACATGAAACTTGGAAGATGTGTTTTTTGTGAAGCGAAGCCACTAAGAAAGGACTTTCCCAAACCCAAAGGGATAAAATAGGGGATGTAAGTCTCGAAATACACGCGGGCGAAGCCGCGGCATGTCGCTCCATAGCGTCACGTAACGTGGCGCAATTAATGGCGCTGGCCGTACTCATGGTGACGTACACCAAACTCCACGTTCCAACCCAACCCAGCTCCACGTTCTCCAAATTTCAGTCACATTGGTCAGTGAAAAATATCGTCAGGTAACAACGACATATAGAAATTAATTTGACCCTTAAATAAATGAGACACGAACGGGTGCACATTATTATTTCCTATGATAGATACAAGGTTACAGGTATTCAGAAAGGTAAAAAAAATAATCACAATACCTGGGGCTTGGGCATAGGTATCTTATGTTCTTTTATCTCGCTGGGTTCACTGCTAGATCCATGGCTGCGCGCGCGCACGTGAACTAACTCCGCGCCCGCCGACCCACGACTGCCGCCCCGACCGCTTGACGACTACGAACACGTTTTGTTAAACTATAGCGTATACAAAGTGTATTTTAGGTCTTGAAAAACTCGCTAGAAAAACTAACAACTATTATTATGGAACCAAGTCTGAAATCGCAAAAAAAATATTAGCTGTTTCTAACAAAAGTTCAATGCCCACCCGACCATAATGTATGCATAAACAGCAGATATTTTTTTCTAGATTTCCAAGTTGGTTTTTTAACAAAAGTTGTTGGTTTTTTAAGTAGAATCATCTCCTAGCGGGTTTTTCAACACAAATTTGGCTACTATTCTACATTGAAATTGTGAACAGTGGAACGATATAATACATGTAAAGGCGGATACAGACTTTGCGAGGCATGCGCCACAAACGGCGCACAATAAATCCCTCGCAAGGTGTGTACTGTGTACCTTTATTTTCGTGGAGGCAAGTGGTTCGTACGTGCGATTTTGAGCCATTGTTCAGCAAATTCAAAGTGCCTCGGTGCAAGCATTTCATTAGTTGTTTAGTCGCGAATACATACATGAGCTAACATGAAGACAGATAAACGAGGCATGCTTTTCACGCCATGGATAGACCCGAGCATATATTGGTATTATTTTTCAACACTCAAGCAGAGGCATTCGTTGTGCGCCTTTGGTGGCGCAAAGTCTGTATCCTCCTTAATATACTACTTAAACAAATGCCGATAAGGGAAAAAATTAAGGATACTGACCGGAGGTGTGCGGCGGCGTAAGATTTGTTGCGACGATGTGGTTTTCATTATGCCCTCTGCGAAACAAGATTACACTGATGTCAATATTACATACAAGACCCAAATCACTGCATGCTTTTTGTGCTAATTGCATGCACAATTAAATTGCAGCACGGAGCAAGGAATTTAGATAAGAACTGCTTGCCTAAGTAAATATCAATACTTCCTTCCCCATATCTTCCCCTTTTAGAGTTGGAATTTCAAAAAATCCTTTCTTAGTGGTTACCTACTCTCTACAAAGAACACACGCTGCAAGTTTTATATGTCTAGGGCCTGCGGTTTGTGCTGTGCGTTGTTATATCAATCAGTTAGTCAGTTTACCATCCATTCTAATATTATAAATGGGAAAGTGGATGACTCTTTTTGCCCGTCGACGAATTAACGTATTTTCGAAGCCTCGGGCAAAAACTAATTTTAATTATGCTAAGAATAATAACAAAAAGGCTTTAGGCGGGAAAAAAAATCTCAGAAAACTCACCGGATTTCAAATGAGGCCTATACGCGAGCCAGGATATGAGCAGTGGGTCTACGGACATGGCGAGAGGTTCAGTCCAGAGGCCGCAGTAGTCCAGCGAGTCGGCCACTGGCGCGTCACACCATTGAAACGCCAAGCGGAGGTAGGGGCTGGAACGTAACACACGTACAATTAGGCCGTTTGTCAAACGCCGCCGTCACCGTCACGCAATGAGAACGAGATGACGGCGACGAATTGGCAGCATATATATTAAGGCCCGTTTTAATAGACGTCACTCAATTCTGAGACGCTCTCAAATCTCTTGCTGTCCTTGTCATTCTAAAGCGAAAAAATAAGGACAGCAATAGATTTGAGAGCGTCTCAGAAATGAGTGACGTCTATTAATACGGGCCTTAGTATGCATTCATTTGGCGCGTGTCCACCACACCAGTTCACCTCATATAAAACGCAGCTCGAAGTAATCTTATTCTCGTTGACGTGACGGTGGCTGTGGACAATCGGCCTCAAGCCTCGTATTCATGGCAAACATTTGTTTAACAACATGGTTGCATAAACATGTTGCCGAATTGCTGTCAACATATTGCGAGCCACACTTGAGTTGTGGAGTTGATCACGCTGATGTTTTAAACTAAGTTTTCAGCAGCATCCTTGCCATTCATCAACAACTTTGATGTAAGAACAAATGTTTAAAGAACAATGTGTATAAAATTCTCGTGTCACAATGTTAGTTACCTTACTCCTCCGAAACGGCTTTACCGATTTTAACCAAACTCTATATGCATATTCAGTAGGTCTGAGAATCGGCTACTATCTATTTTTCATACCCCTAAGTGATGATAAGCTTCGTTCACCTTTAACATTTTTAACGCGGGTGAAACCGCGGGAGGCAGCTAGTAATCTACATAATTCTCGTTAGTTCGGTCTATACGCACGGATTCGAAAAGATTTTAGAGCGCTATTTTGCGCTATGGTAAAATCAGATTTTGAACTATGTGTTTGAATTAGATAGTATTATTGTTGCATAATGTAATTTTATTAAAGAAGCATAAGATACAGTTAGGCAGCTAGTCAAAGAAGTTGGGGAAACAAACTATAGAACAAACAGTACTTACGTGGACGTCGGTGCGTCAGGAGCAGAGAAAAGCCATGCCTGGGTCATTTCACCTTTCTCTGGAAAAATTACATTCAATATTTAGCCTTAAATATCATACAGCAAAGTTGCTTTTTGTCTTCTCGTTCTTTAAAACTACTTTACTATACAGTTTTTAGTTAGGAAATCCAAACTTCTAACGATGGCGATTTCGAACCTATTTTCCTAGATTTCGTCAGCCTTGAGCAAGCGTGGTGATCGATACACGTGCCTTCTCTGTACGAGAAGAGGTCTTTCCTGAGCAGTGGGACAGTAATAGGCTGATATTATTATTATAGTCTTCACAATACTTTTCATGTCACTTGCTCTGATAAAGAATATGCATATAAATATTTCCTTACAAAGTGTAACTATTGCCATAAACTTACTAGATTCTTGCAGTGCGGTGATCTTAGCAGACTGCAGTGCTACTACATGTGTTTTGATATTGTTCGTGATGTAACCACGCATACTGAAGTCTTCTAGGGTTATATCGACGGCCACAGCATCTGTTAATTAGGTACATAGAAATTGATGAGTACTGAGTGCGAAAACCATACCTCCTACTTTTTCTTTTACCTCCTACTGTTTCTTAACCTACTTGGAATTGCGTGGAGCGTGTCGATCTTTTTTTTTACATGAGATCTCTAAATATAAAATTCAGAGCTCGAAATTTTTTTCAACATTTGGAAATTCGTTTACTTATTGCTAAGTTTTTGTCATTAATATTTATTAGGAAACCACGTAAAAACCCACAAACTTACTCTGATCGTGCAGCGCGTCGTGAGGCAGTGTGGTGTTTTGTAGTGGGAAGGAACGCTGTTGGTTGAACAGGGATAGCGGTACCTCGAGCGCCGCCTGCAGCCGCGCCGATGAACCGCATACGTTCATCTCCGCTGAATATGATATGAAGAAATGTTAAAATGTTTATTTGTAAATACGTAAAAAAAATACATATCATTAGGGCCCTATTTCATTAGGTCTCAACTGGGGCTAGCAAGTAAGATACCCTCCATACAACTGTACACATTTTGTTGATGGCGAGACCAAGTGACCCCACCATAGCGTTCCAATGAAATAGGACATTAAAATTATTAAGTAACTATCCATTTTAATAAGAAAGGGGAGCTACAAGGCGTTAAAAGAACTCGTCTGCACTGTCATTAGAACAGGTGCCCAAGAGGAAAGTAGAGTTGCAAATTCTGTGGTTCCTTTATGTGTTACTAGCTTCTGCCCGCGGCTTCGCTCGAGTTAGAAAGAGACAAAAAGTAGCCTATGTTACTCTCCATCCCTTCAACTATCTCCACTTAAAAAATCACGTCAATCCGTCGCTCCGTTTTGCCGTGAAAGAAAGACAAACAGACAGACAGACAGACAGACAGACACACTTTCCCATTTATAATATTAGTATGTGTTATTTATAAAAAGGCGTCTGGAAGGACTTGGTCAGACTTTTGTCCAGCAAAGCATCATTTCCTTAAAGCTTTTGCTATCCGGTGTGATTTTAGCCAAACGTGACTTGTCATCTTTAGACTATGAGTTGGCAGCTGTCTAAAACCAGCGATGATAACTTACCATAACACAGCAAAATTGCTTTAAAAACAGTAAAACTCACCAATCTTAAAATTATAAGCAAACTCCACCGACTGTCGTTTAGCGAAGAACTCCTTGTGCAGTAGTTCATGCGTGACTAGTTTGATATCGACGCGAGCGCAGGGCCGTGTCTCTGTGCCGTCGTAGTTCGCAAGCCGGACTTGTACCACGTTCGCTGTGAGGGTCAGGTGACGCCGCGCGCCTTGCCATAGTATGCCGGTGTCGGACGGCATTTGAGAGGCTGCTGAGCAGACCCTGCGGTTTGCGTAGAGGGCGATCGTCAAAAAAGAATAATGTACTCATAATGTTATTATGAGCACAAATACAAAAAAAAAACTTGTAGAAAACTTTTTTTTTTGAGTCCTCTTTTTTCTTTTCATATTATTTATCTTTATAATAAAAATGGGGTTTCCCTCTGCCGTTTGGGCTAAGGTCAACGCCGGTGACCGGACGGTGGCGCGCTCGTATTGCAGATTTTGATACCTACATATCCAAGCAAAAATTTTACATGAGGCTCACATGTAAAGTCACATTAGCTCGAATGATGTGAGCTCATACACAACGCGAAAACGCTCAAAAAAGTTTCTTAATAAAATTAAATTTTTAAAAGTGCAAACGCATGTTTAAATATCGATCACTAATTGTAGTCACCCCATATTTATCCGACGTTATAAGAGTTTCAAAACAACCCTATACAGGAAAACTTGTTATAATTAAACCACCAAAATCAGCCACCCTGCCAAAAAATAACTATATTGCAGTAATAAAATTACTTCAACTAACCTCTGAGGATACATAGGCGCACTAACAACAACGTTAGTATAGGGTAGTTCCACCTCCATGAGCAGCGCGGGCCGAGTCGGGCGGTCCGAGTGGTCCCACGGGACCAGGCGCACGCGCATATCACGAACCTCTACCTTTATGTGTTTTTGTGGTAAGTTCTCGCTTAGAGACTCGTTCTCTTCGACTGTTAGTACTCGACGTGGTAATTCTGGAAATAAAATTGGATTTATTTGATGAAAATTAAAAAGATGTGTATTGGTACCGATTCCATTCTTCACAAATTTACCTAAATTTATGTTAAGTGCGTCTTTCACTTTCAATTTCATTATGAAATGGACAGAAGATAAAATATTAGTTTAGTCCTGTCAAATTAGACAGCGCCTGAAGAAAATTGGCGTATTTTTAGTCTTAATTTGATAGGTCTTAACTAATATTTTATATTCTATTTCTTAATGAAATTGAAATAGAAAGATGCACTTAACTAAATTTTGGTTAGTTTGTGAACACGTGAATCGGCAGCGGCACCATTGGCAAATATAATGAGAAATATATTTATCTATACTAATATTATTAAGTGCTAAAATGTATTGTAACATTCACATAAAGAAAGCTACATTATTCCTCACTACTATAGCTATTTACATCACGCTAAAACCCACGGGAACAGAGTAGTAAGACAAATAAAACCGTGGAGTATAATATATAGTAAATTATAAGTTTTCTATGTATTGCTATTCTCTTTCAATAGAACTATTTATGTAGGTACAGATTTATTACTGTTCCTGTCCTTTAACTAATGTATATTTATCTCAGACAAATGGTGCGACTTCACACGATGTAATATGAACCTTATTCTGATAACTCCAGAGAATAATTTGTAATACCCAAGAAATATTTTCAAATTCGCCGAGTGAATTCGCACTTCTTCTATATCACCCATAACCACCGTTTTCTATAGAATCCACAGCTGTTGTAACTTCGTTACCTGGTGCTTGGAGCCCCTGTTCCTTGAATATGTTGTTCAAGGTCATCAGCCGATGTATGAGCCCCATACAAACGCGCGTGTTCACAGGCGCCATCACTATTGACATGCTGCACTCTTCCACCCAATCACTGTACGAAGTCAAAGTTAAAGTCAATGCATTTGTATCAATTTTTATAATTAGGAAATGACACAATTACATGTACTTTCGGGGCTTAAAATTACATTCCTGCTAGCTTTGTATTCAATAAAGAGGTAAGTCGACGTCAATGTAGTATTGACATTCAAAGGACGTCGAATTTTGACAGCTCAACTCAGTTTAGCTGATTTGGTGCTATCACATATCTAATTATTAATAAGTCGGGTTAGTCATTCTGACAGCTCAACTCAGTTTAGCTGAATTTATTTATTTTTATTATTTATTTTTTAGCTGAATTGGTGCTATCACGTATCCAATTATTAATAAGTCTGCGTGTCTGTAGCAGTTGCCATTGAAGTCAAGGGCAGGACAGTCAGTTATCCTGCTTTCTACAATTAATCTTATGGAAATGTTTTTGTTTTGTGAGTGGGAAACCATTAAATGACTTCTCCTGTCCTGGTTGGGCCGGGAGAAGCAATATGACGAGATATGCCTTAGAGAAGATAACCCCAGCTTACCTATACTCAAAATCTTTCGGCGGGTTGTCATACGGGTTGATCTGCGGGTTTGGCGGCGACCGTTCGTGTATATAATGTATGTACACAAGTGGTTCCATTCTTTTCCACAATTCGTCTATGTCTTCTTGCTCAGGGTCTAACTTGCTGCTCGAAGAAGCCGTCTCTAAGTTCTGGGTGGATTCACCTTCTTGAATTACCTGGGAATTCTAAAAAGTAGGGTTGGTATTTATTAAGAATTTTAATAAAACTAATTCGTTAAAAGAAAGGTTTCTATGAAACGAAAATCTTGAAAAGTCATCTACTACTCGTGCGAGATAACATGGCACCTGTCCCGAAAACAAACCTCACCCCGCGACCCCGCGCGGCGCCCCGCTCTCGTCTTACCAATAGCGTTAGCATCACTAATACATTATACGGCACAAGTTTAACTAAAATGGCAGATGTGCAGAAACAGATTTTCAGGCTTGCACGTAATTTTTTTTACAACTTTGTTTGTAAGCGGTTTGTTTTGTCACGTTTAAAACGTCGTAGTATGCTATGAGAAAAAACTAAGCACAAAATAAATTGTACTATTTAAAACACCAAAATAAAATTCAGAAAGGTTGGAGCCCGGGCTAGCACAATGCACACCAAATAAAATGACATATTTTTTATTTTTTAAATGGTGTTAGTGTATAACTGTCAGCTGTCATTGTGTAACCCCAAAATCGAAAGTCTCCTTTTTTGCACTTAGTACTTTAAATGTCACTCATTTAACCCAGGTGCCATGTTAGCTCGCACGAATAGTAGATAATTTTTAAATTCCGGAAAAACTAAACACTATAGGCGTTAAGTACTGCAAAATTTTTGTATGGACTCATTGAACAGTAGAAATCAGCTAGTGTATAATTTGGTACAAAGACGGGTTGTTTAGGAATAAAATAGCGGGACCTATTTTTGTGATCTTGAATTCGTTAGTTTAGTGTCTTGCTCGAATAGCTGCCATCCACCTGCCCGACAACTTTCTAAAATCGTCGGTCCAACATGCAACAGGGCATTGATCCTACACCAAGTTTGCCATACATAGCGATTTTCTTGCGCAAGTTTAAATTAACACAAGTACCTATACTGTAACGTTTAGGAGTTCCTGTGCCTACCTCCTGGCTTCATCATCAGACCTTATTAAAAATCATACTCAAAGTGCATCTCAAGACAATTCTAACAAGCTCAAACACGATAAAAACCTACGATACGGTGTTCTGTTATAAAGATCCCGTGCCTGGATTTATTGCGCCATAACTTTATCCAGACAGCTATTTGAAGCTTGCCGCCATAGAAGTATTTAAAGTGTATAAAAAATCCTTTCTAATGACAAATATCACATCGTTATTGATTCTTAGGCCAACTTCCATACATTATTGGCCGTTCTCCTTTGCGCAAGTATTTAACAACAAATGTTACTAGGTTACTGTGTACTTGTGCAAGTAAAACACGTCGAAGTTTATAATCTATCAGGTTTATAATTACAATAGGAAGGGATTGAAGGAATTTACATTTTATTCATTCTACTCTTCACACTTATGGCTTATTTTTCAATCATCAGTTAACTTCTATACAAAAGCTGTCAAAACGTCAAACATACTCTTCAGATAAAAGCTATCTGACGATTGATAAATCGGCCGTTAACCATGTACAAATACTACTGTAACAACATTAATTTAAAATAGTAAGTATGTAGTTTCTTGCCCATTCTTCTCCATAAAAATCAACTTTTTGGAATGGGCAACTAGACTCGTTTTTCTTTGTTTTTGACGTATTTTTTAAATGGTCTATTAGAAATAAATGATTTGAGTTAGAGTTTGAAGTAAATAACTTACTTTAGAATGGGAGCTAGTATGAGCCTGTACGGAGCCAGGCGCATCTTCCACGGCTTCTACAGACGCTTCCACCTTCTCATTCAGGACATCTTCAGGCCACCTCCATTCGTCTTCCTGACTCGACTCCGGCTTGCAAGCCTTTTGGAGGTATACTGTCGGGCTTAAGTTGGCCTGGCAAGGAACAATGTTGTAGGTATGAGTAGTATGCATATGAGAGTGATTATTTTCTGTTGTTAGACTATATAAGTACTAGCTTTTGCCCGCGGCTTCGCTCGCGTTAGAAAGAACCAAAAAGTAGCCTATGTTACTTTCCATCCCTTCAACTATCTCCACTTAAAAAATCACGTCAATTCGTTGCTCCGTTTTGCCGTGAAAGAAAGACAAACATACAGACAGACAGACAGACACACTTTCCCATTTATAATATTAGTATTAGTATATAGTATACTAGCTTTTGCCCGCGGCTTCGCTCGCGTTAGAAAGAGACAAAAAGTAGCCTATGTTACTCTCCATCCCTTTAACTATCTCCACTTAAAAAATCACGTCAATTCGTCGCTCCGTTTTGCCGTGAAAGAAAGACAAACATACAGACAGACAGACAGACACACTTTCCCATTTATAATATTAGTATGGATTGATTTTATTATATAATGATTTTATTATATGTATTGATGTATTGATTAAATAATGGTGCTTTTAATTTTTTTTTTGTTTTTGTATGGCCATCCTGGACTTTTTTTTAAAACTAAAAGCCCATTTCATAACATTTCCTTTCAACGATCTTTTCTTCAAAAGTTAGGTGACAGCGACAATGACAATATTGCCAGATTACTAAACAACTATTAGGCCACTCATATACACGTGAATCTAGATTGTGATAATGTGGGGGGGGGGGAATCGATACAAATCTTTTATGAATAAAGGTGATATGGTTTAAATAAATTTTGTTTACATTAATAGGTAAGTGATACGAAGTTCACCGGGTCATCTAGTATGTATATAATAATAAACTCACTGCCTGATATCAACGTGTTTGTTAATATATAACAATAACTAAATACATACAACTAACTAAATACATTAAACTTGGAGGGTTTATTCTTTGTGAAGAATATAAAAAAAACCGGCCAAGAGCGTGTCGGGCCACGCTCAATGTAGGGTTCCGTAGTTTCCCGTCCGTCACAATAAGTGTACCTACTTATAAGTTTAAAAAAGCTATTTGTTACGTTGACATACTAAGTACGCAAAAATTATTTTGTACAACCTTTTTGTCTTTTTTGTACAAAAACTGTTCTTTCTATCAAGTTCAAAATAATTTTTCTAGAAAGTCCTTATAAAGTTCAACTTTCCAGATTTTTTTTTATATTTTTTAAACCTACGGGTCAAAAGTTAGAGGGGGGGGGGGACGCTTTGATTTTTCCTTTTGGAGCGATTATTTCCGAAATTATTGACATTATCAAAAAATGATTTTACTAAACCCCTATTCATTTTTAAATACCTATCCAACAATATATCATACGTCAGGGTTGTAATTAAAAAAAAACCACTTCCCTATTTACATATAGGGGGGCTACCTTAATAAAACGTTTTTTTCCAATTTTTATTTTCGCACTTTGTCGGCGTGATTGATATACGTATTGGGACCAAATTTCAGCTTTCTAGTGCTAACGGTTACAGAGATTAAGCGAGGACGGACGGACAGACAGACAGACATGGCGAAACTATAAGGGTTCCTAGTTGACTACGGAACCCTAAAAATAGCCCTAAAGGGTTAAAATAGTAGGTAGAAGTTCGACATCCACGCGGGCGACGCCGCGGGCGAAGGCTAGTAAATATTTTAAATCTAGATATTTTTTTTATCTTAATATTATTTTTGTACGTTGGAAATAAGAAAAGCTGTTACAGTATTATTTTTTACAGCATATTACACGCCTTTTTGTTATTTCAAACCGTATTAAATGGCTTTTATTTGCATGATTTGGATTTATGAAAATGATTCCATTCGTATTTTGAAAACAATTAAACATTACTTATTTGTGTCAGGTTTGACGGGTTGTAACATCTATAGTTGTAACTGTTTTGACACTTGATTTGCCGGTTACTATGGCAACGACATCCAACAGAACATGGACAACTTTTATATGGGAAAATGGAATTGTTGTTTTACTCTATCTTTCTCGCAATTTTAGAGACAAAAAGTAGCCTATGTTACTCTCCATCCCTTCAATTATCTCCATTTAAAAAATCACGTCAATCCGTCGCTCCGTTTTGGCGTGAAAGAAAGACAAACAGACAGACAGACAGACAGACAGACAGACAGACAGACAGACAGACACACTTTCCCATTTATAATATTAGTATGGATAGTATAGTAGTACATATTAATGGAATGAAGCTAAGATAACTATATGTTTATTGAATAAGAATAATATTTTGTGCTTTAAATAATGTTTTATACCTAGGTATAACATTTTTTTTTGTAACATTTTTTTTAAATTATGGCGTAAATCTTGACTACAACAAGAGCTCTTCTCCTGCATGCCTACACACACAGACAAACAGTAATCTTAAGTCTAACTTAAGTCTCGAAAACACTTACCGTATTATAATTAACAAATCCACAGACGCACTTGCCCTGAGAGCGCATAACGACCTCTCTGGCGCCGAAGTGAACGCGCACGTAAGTCGGGTTGCACACGGTCGACTTTAGCGCAGCGTACGACGCGCACAGTTCGAGCACGTCGCGCGCACGCTTGCGGTTGTTGCCTTCGGTTTCCATCACCTGATGGATAACAGAAGTTAAATAAGAAACAAATGGACTACTTAAGTCAGACTTTTTGTAGGGCTGATAATGGGACAGTTTCAATTTTAGACACCGAACACGTCATAGGTTATGACGGTAACACCTAAAAAATATATACCCATCCACATGAATATGAGCTTCTACCTGATTGACAAAATAATTGTGACGGCTAGGACATACAACTACACTAAACGTCAATCTAAATAAAACGGATTTAACAATAAGCCGATTTTGCTATCCATTCAACCTGCCAACATCGGGACAAAATCAGGAAATCTACACTATCCCACAGGCCAATAAAGTCTTGAACACCAACAACACATCATCGAAGTACGCGTTGCAAGAGAGGAAAAGGGGGGATAGAAGTGGCAGGCGCCTTCTCCATGTGTTGTAGCCGGTCCTCCAAGATGGGCCGTTATTCGCGGTCCTCTCAGATGGGCAGCGCACTCCAACCTGGCATAGTTTATCAGCAAACACAAGCCGAAACCAGGAAACCAGTACCGAAATACGCGTTGAAGGAGAGAGGCAAAGGAGTAAGAGTGACGGGCGCCTCCTCCGTGTGTTGTTCACGGTCCTCCCAGGTGGGCTGCCACACATGTAAATCTAACCTAACAGGAACTACAGGACAATAAAGTCAAACTCACCTTGAACACCAGCGACACATCATCAAAGTACGCGTTGAAGGAGAGAGGCAAAGGAGTGGGAGTGACGGGCGCCTCCTCCGTGTGTTGTTCGCGGTCCTCCCAGGTCGGTAGCCATGACCACGCCCATTCTGACCAGCTTTCTGAGCGCGCTGGCTCTACTGTGCTAGTTGAGCTTGAGTCTAGAAGAGGACAACAATTTGAGTGAACGTGGAAATAAACGGACAGAAAGTTACACCAGTAGGGGGCGCCACTTTGGCGAGGGGCATACGAAAATATAGGTGCTTTGATACTTTCTATCAGAAATATCAAAGCGCCCATATTTTTTTGTGGGGTTTCTTGACCTCATGCCTCAGTGCTGCCGTAGGCATCATGTCAGAACACCTTCATTCTAAAAAGGGTAACTACATACATACAATATTCTTAGTTGAACCATTACTTTGGTGCTTCATAAGTCACGGCGATAAAACTTGCGCATAAAAAGTCTGTACAAAGTGTGTGTGCGAGTATGTGTAAAGCAGATGCTTTTAATTAAAAAGTTAAGCTAATATTGATCAATGCACAGCTCAACTAATCAATGTCTTTAAAAAGTTGTATGTATGCGCTATCCTAATAATCCAAAAATAACTGCGTATTGCGCGCTCGCAGCTAAACCAGAACCGATTACTATGTAACGTGGTACAAACAGACACACTTAGTTTTACTCTGACCTTCGCGACTATAAAAACAAAAGTACTTACTCAATGGCATCTGCGTGGTCAGCTGCTTGGGCATAGGCGCCGGAACATCGATGACGGGTCGTTCCTTGACCAGCCTCAGCAACAGAGCTAGCTGTTCATTGGTCGCGCTGAACGCTAACTTGGCTGACCGCAGTTGTACGTCCAGACTGGTCGCTCGACGTGTGTTCGCCGATATTAAGTGGGTTAGCACTCTGAGAATAGATGGTCAGAGGGAATTTTATGACCGTTCTACGACCATAGTATAAAATATTTATTTTACCTTGCAAAATCATAAACACAGAATAAGTATACAAAAATATATAGCTTAGTCGTAAAGTAATAGACCCAAGGTATGGTATAACCACTATAGAATAAACTAAAATGCTTGTTTAGATGGGCAAGATATTTTTGTAAACTTCAATAAGGGGGTTTTGACACCCTTTATAGAAGCTTTCTAAGAAGCTTAAAAAGCAGTGATATCGACTCTAACTTTTATTATACTGACCATTACCACTACCAGAGGCTAAAAAAAATTAAAATACGACCCCGGTTTACTTTAAGAGCAAACTTCAAGTATTCCACATATCAGCTGTTATTGTTTCATATAAATTCTTCCACCCCCTCTAAAATACAATCCTGCACTTGAAACTTACCTGAGATCAAGCTGACACCGATACAGCAGAGGTTCCTGAAAGAACCGTATTTTGCCGTCACCATCAGATTTGTCGAGACACAGCGTCAAATCGTCTAGTCGCACCAGCCTTCGGATCAATGGCTGAGTCTGTTCGATGTCTGAAGGAACAAGATACTAATGTCATGGCTCATTGGATGCTATTTTCTACTTTATTGCTAGAGCATGAGGTTCAAGATTGATTGATAAAATGAGACAGAATCATAAATATTGCCAGAGAAATGATACAATAAGTGTTAAATGAAAGAAGCGCTTTCCACAACCTACAGTAGGCATACGAAACTTAACAGTTCGGTATAGTGTTTACAAATATATTACAACAATTTATAATAATATAATTTAATATTTAGCGAGTACAATACAATTAATCAAAGTCTTCAAGCCTATATGCTTGAGCATTTATAATTTATGAATTAATTTTGAACCCATAAACATCACAAATAAAGGGGATAAATTCGACCCTTTAACAGGGGAAAACAGGGGATGAAAGTCCAACAAGCGAGTCACGGGCAAAAGCTCACATAAAAACAAAAAATGACTGACACCATACCTGCAAACGCGGGCTCCCAATTAGCTCCAGCGCTGTCCACCGCCAAATGCTTGACGTTGAGGGACATGACGATATCGTCCTGTACGTACTTCACGATCAGGTGGTGCACTCGTAGCGAGATGTTGCTCACGATGCGACGCACTAGCGCCTGCATGTAACCAGGCGGCGCTTCTACCACCTGGCTCTTGCGGCTATACGGTATAGAGGATGCCATTAAAGTTATATTACTACAGTAAATAATACAGTAATACATTCATTGGGTATGGTGTGCGCACACGCAATAACCTCTCACCCCAAACGCGTACACAACGTTACACGTGCGTAAAACAATAACCGTATTTATCCCAATCTAGCATTTTTAAATATGTGGTTTAGAGGCACTGATGCCTCTAAATCACACATAGCACTCTTTGCGACAATGTCAGCACCATAATATCAAACAAATAAAAAAAATGTCAGGCACAGATTTTGTTTTGTACAGACAGGCAAAAAATAACAATGCCCACCCCATGGACCATGAGGGAACAATTCTTACTAGCCTACCGGCCACGGTACGCTTTAATACGCTTTGTGACACCGTTACGCAGTGCTCAGTACTGCGAAGTGATGTAGTATCACACTGTTGCTCAATTTTGGTATTTTACATCATTAAATAATAAATGTATGGCACAATTTCTATAAAACCTCACTTAATTTCAGCCATGAAAATCCGGTTAATTTTCGATTCTATAAATAGTTGGTATATTGAGTTGCTAACTTAATGACGTCATAAAGTGACAGCGCCATACAAAACGTATGGGAGAATCGCGTTTTGACAGCTCAAAAAAAGCGCGTCAATTAATGATTTTGTAAAATACTGTATTGTATTTAGAATGAAGAAGTAAGATACCTCGGTGACGTTGGCTGCGGGATCCCATCGGGCGCGACTGGCGGATTCAGGCTTAAGACACATTCTGTAATAAACATATAGGCTCATAATTGCAATCAAGCACGGGGTAGTTACTAGAACCTCACATTGTACAATTTAAATAGCGAAGTTAAATAGCAGCTGTTTATGACGTATGCAGTAGCATTACGCCATAAAAGTATTTTTTCTGGCCAAGGCATTTAGGGTAATTTATATTTGGTGACCAGCAATGACAAAAAAATAAGTACCGTCTTTAACGCCTATGGTACACCGGCACATTCACATGCGACAGCGAAACAGCGAACAAACTGTAAAACGCTATGACTCACTCTAGTAATAAGCTAAAAGAAATAGTTGAGTCCTTGTCGATGTCGTTTCGCAAGGCCCTGCAGAATCTTCATTACACAAATACAGACGTTTCGCTTCCACCGCCACCGTCACGGTCATGTAAAAAAGAACGAGATGAAGGCGTCGAGCCAAATTAAGTATAAGATGCCGTGACGTGCGGTAGACACGCGGGTATGGTAAATGTATGTATCGCAAATTGCGTTATCATCTCGTTCTCGGTGACGTAACGATGACGGCGGTGGTGGACAAACGGCCTAAGGCGTATGCTTCCGAGATTGAAACGACATTTAAAATGCATATGCATTCCACAAAAATTACGATGCCATTTCGCTAACGCTACCGCAGACATTTCGTTATCGCAATAATTTTGCAGAGATCGTGTCTTCCTAGTTACTGGGTTGTGGAGGTCTGATAGGCAGTCGCTTTACGTAAAACACTGGTATCCAGCTGAATCCGGTTAGGCTGAAAGCCGACTTCAACATAGTTGGGAAAAGGCTAGGGAGATGATGATTAATTTCGCAGAGATTCGCTGTCGCTTGCAAATGCGTCGGTGTACAAAGGGCGTAATCGACCGCAAAGCTAGTACCTATAGTATCGATGGTGACGACGATGGGCTCCGACATGATCTTGGTCCAGGGCACCTGTATGTGGAGCTCGTGGATGCGGCCCGACACCAGCGTGAAGGGGAGCGCCACCTCTTGTTGCAGAACATCCGCCTTGAGGACCAGGTTGTGGAGTACCACGCCGCCGCCCCATAGCGACACCTGCGACATGATCATAAACTTAGGGCCATATATCATTCTAAAGAGTATGGGTGTAACTGGGTTTCGAAACTGGTGGTGCTACCAAGTTAGTCACCCGCTATAGGTTCTTGATGTCTTAATTAAATATGGCCTTTATTTTGCTTTTGAAAAAGAAAAGACGATACTCAAAACTAATTTCTAGATTTATTAAAACCTAAGAGCCAAGAGGTGTTTGCTGCTTCCGGAGGTTGGTGTTATACCTTACCTGGTTTTGCGACCCGTCGTGCTATATTATGTTAAACTAGCTTTTGCCCGCGGCTTCGCTCGCGTTAGAAAGAGACAAAAAGTAGCCTATGTTACTCTCCATCCCTTCAACTATCTCCACTTAAAAATTCACGTCGATTCGTCGCTCCGTTTTGCCGTGAAAGAAAGACAAACATACAGACAGACAGACACACTTTCCCATTTATAATATTAGTATGAATGTTATGTAAACTGGTTTTCCGGCTTCTGAGTACTCTTAACAACCACAATTAAACATGGATTTTGGTACAGGAAAAACTTATCAACTAGGTACATTTTTTGTGCTCTGGGCAGGGCGGGAGGGAGTATCATGCTTTTACTGACTAAATCCACCCATGTTCCTTCGGTTACCCTTTTTGTTCCGGAGCCGCGGTAACTATTAGAACTATACCGCAACCCCGGATCAACTAGGTCCTTACTTACATTTTTTGAAGTGAAAACTTCTTTAGCGGCGTTGAGCACTTTTTCTGTAATGGGTATAAAATCTTAAACTCGCGTCAGGACACGTGACCTGATCGAAAAAGCGTAGGACGGATAACAATTGAACGCGCGATAAAAATCTCACACACACTGATACAAGGTACAATTTTCCCGAGTTCAAAGTTTAAGTATTTTAACCCGTGGAGTAATAGTGTTGGAAAATCTTGGCGAAACAGCTTAATATAAGCTTGCTGTAGATAGAGAGAGAGAGATATATAGTGGTCCTGCTAATGGCTTGGGGCAGGCGAGCCAAAGGCACACTCGTAAATTAATGAGCGAATGTGTTTTTGAAGTGAAAACTTCTTTAGCGGCGTTGAGCACTTTTTCTGTAATGGGTATAAAATCTTAAACTCGCGTCAGGACACGTGACCTGATCGAAAAAGCGTAGGACGGATGGATAGTAGACAGCTATCTCAGATTAGTAAACAGAAGGCAGATAGATAGCGCGGAACACCGCGAGTGAGGTCAACAAAGCAAATACAAAACCAAAAGCGAATACAATCTCGAGTCAGTACGGCACGAAGCGTCGCGCCGTAAACATGTCGCAGAAAATATTCATATTTTCGAGAATGATGCCGTCTTTTGTTTTTAAACATTGCAATAATTGTTCCCTAAATCAAAAGAAAGAAGATGGAGTACCTTTTTATAGATTAATATGGTTATTTTTGCCTTTTTGGATGTTATTTTATTTGGAACACAAAACCTCAACAGAAATCTGTCGGTGTTGCTATTTTATTGTGAAAAAATTTACCCCTAAGTTGGGAAATATGTATTGGACACAGGATTATCGATCTACAAGAATATTTATTTCGGGTGTTTTTTTTCTTTTTGGTTGGTATGTTTGTATCATGTGTGTGTACTTATCTTGTATGTGTCAAAAGTCTTCGTTATTAAAACTAGTGAATGTTTTGTCTCTAACTAAAATTATGTACACCAGTCGATTCGCCAACATAAAGTAAATATAGTAAAAAACAGTGAACAGAAAAAGATGACTTAACTAATATTTTATATTCTGTCCTTTTCTTTAAGAAATGGAAAGAGACAGATGCATTTAACTTAAATTTAGAAGGTAGTTTGTGAATAAGAGAATAAATTAGCGCGTTCAAGTTTCAAACAAACAAACTTTTTAGCTTTATAAAATTGTTATACACCTAAGCACTTTATTATTTATATCTCTAAGTTGTTCCATAATTGAGGGGTATAGAAGCAAAAACGCCACTGTCCATTTTCGTCAGATTTTAACTATGAATGTCATCTATTAGGTTTTATTGAAATCATTTTGGTGTATTAACTTTCAGAAGCAATGTTCACACTTTTTTTTTTTTTTTTTACTGTCCCATAGTAGAAAATTGAGTTTGAAGTTTGGAGTGAGAAGCAAAAATTAACACTGTCCGTCCTTCTCCAATCAAATGCAAAAGCGCCATTGTCCAAAAGTCCAAACGGACCAATCATAAGATGTCGGCCATGTCGTTTCTAAGATGGCGTCGAATTCTTTTAGGGAAATCGTTGCTCTTTTTGCCACTGTCCAGAACTTTAGGTGCAAACCTGCTAGTCTGCTACTGTCCATCATTGAGATGCAAAATTGACGCTGTCCAGTCGAAGATTTTAGTTATTAGCTAAGTTGTCGTCGTATATCAATATAGTTTCCCTAATATTATTATTTGTTTATTTATAATTCAGAATAAAAAAATATTTTAATTTAGTTTCCTCTATACCCATATAGGCCAGAGACATTTTTCTTCATTTTCGCTAGTTTTTGGACAGTGGCGTTTTTGCTTTTATACCCCTCATTTTAAACACAATAAATCAATTATTATTTGGTACTATCTGCCCGCTTCCTGCTTAGCCAGGGTGCATTTTTTTTAATTAATGTTGTCATACCAACATTGTCCTGACAATTACAAACACTACAAAGTAGATTCACCTAATTAGGCGTAGCAGTTTTTATGCTACGCGCATACCTCCATACTTTTAGTAAATTCATAAATTGATTTTAATTAATATCTTTTATTATTAATATCTGTCTAGATAAGAATGAAATATTACGGGTAATTTTTCATCATCCTGGCAATCGGAACGCACACAGAGACGACGTGTTCTTACAGCGCAGTCACGTGGCAGTCACGCACACATGTCTCGACATTCGCCGCACTCGTACGTAATGTTCCGCGCTGTCTATCTGCCTACTGTTTTATAATCTGAGACAGCTATAATCAAGTTTTCACTTCTGCCGGCACTCCCGGAATGCAACCCGTCTTTTTTTTATAATATCAGATGAAGGATTACCTGTGCATCCACCGGCTTGAAGTCCCGTACATATTTGTCAACGTAACTCAGCAGGATTGGTGTAACATACGATTCTATTTTAAACATTTTCTAGGGTAGCTGCTAAGGTTGGCTCCTCCGCATTATTATTTGATATTATCTGGAACTGATAAATAATATTATAATAATAATTATCATTATAATAATAATATTATCATAACCTATTTGATTAGGTATATAACTAAAAGCAAACAATCTTGACATGACTATCTAAAAATAATTGTTTAAAAGACATACAAAGATATTTTAAATCTAGAAAGTAATCTAACTTTGGTTTAATTGACTTGAAATTAACTGATTGTAAACTTAAAATGAAACTATTTTTAAATAAAAGACATGTCAGGACCTTTAGTTAAATACCGAAACAAATAGAGTTTAGGTATATAAATATACTAGGTCTTTGGTTACTGCTTTGTTATACCTATGTATTATTCTGATGTAAAAGCTATATTGATGTAAAATTTTATCAACATTCGTTAAAGTAGTTTTAGCATAAAAGCGTAACACACATTCTTACAATACATACATCGTCGGTCTGTCTCTTCTTCACGCCCAAACCACCGAACCGATTTGAATGAATTTTGGTACAGATATAGTCTGGGACCCAAGAAAGGACATAGAGTAGTATTCATCCCAGAAATTCCCCGGGAACGGTAACTATTTCACGCGAACGAAGCCGCGGACAAAAGCTAGTAATTTATAAATACATAATATTATAATAAATATATTTGTAGTATTTACATGAAAAAGCAATGCTGCTTGCAATGATGTAGGCAGATAAATATTTTTTCTTGAGTCATTCTATGATTCACATTTCGATAAAACATGTGTGTGTTCAAATTACATTTCATAGTAACGAAAAAAATATTTTTAATAAGATATACGATTGCTGGATTTATAAGGAATAATATTAACTAATTATCTTCAAGCTACCATCCACGAAGACAGAGCAGTGTCTAAACACGCAGCTGAAACCGCGCCAAATTTTAACTTTCTACATAATTATTATTATGCATTGATAAGAGGGAATTTACCTAACTACGACTGATAAGCCAAAAGTGAGTGTTGGATATGAAATATTAACTTTTGCCAATTACTTCAATTGGTTGTCGACTAGAAAGAGATTTAATAAAGTAAACCTAAGCTTTACATAACACTCACAATTAAAGTCTTGCTACACTATCCCTCAGTGAAAAAAAAATTGACCTTATTTGCAGAGATTACCTCTTAGAATACTTCCTAATAAAATTTGTACAAAATAAAAATAAACAGCTAAATGTTGCTTGGCGTAAAACTCGAAAACAGCTAAACTATTTGTCGATTTTTTTTAAATATTAATTAAAGTCCAACAAAGTTAAATTAAGAGAAAACTGGGTAACATCTTCTAAGGTGTTTTGGCATGGGATCAAGACAATACCCAACAAACAGACAACAGGACCAACTCTGTTTGGGTGAAAATATAATTACACAGGTTTAATGCTATCTCAACCTATTCCTAGCAGAACGTCATAGGGGGTTAGGATGAAACAATTTGAGCCAATTTGAACTTTATTTACAGCACGGTTCATGCTATTACTTCATACAGAATAATATCTCAGCACAGTTGTGCCCTAAATAACTTTCGAATTAGACAAACTAAAAAATCTAATTGGCTTCGAATGTTTTAATCTGGGCTTTTTCATACAAACTAAAGATTCTAATTACCTTCTGTTATATCTATTATGTCCTGCAAAGAATGCTTCGAGTTACCATTAACCCTGTATAACAACTACTAATTATGACAATGAAAGAAAAGTAAATAAAACATAACAACAAGAGCAAATAAGATTTTGCAATAAAAACCAAATAGGATTGGCCTTGTTGATTTAGTTGGCTGAAATAAATTCAGCCAATTTGAATTAGGTAAGATTTTATGTACAGTCAGCAAAAGAGATATGTTACCAGGGCCGTCAGAAACAATTAAAGTTTTTTCATTAACCAATGAATATAATTTAATTAAAAATTCGAATGTTGTAGCTAATTTGTTCTTCAATCCATTCAAATTTCATTAGGATACATCAATCGGTGTTCAAGAAAACCTCAATTATATCTTATGGCCCTGGTAACATATTTCTTTTGCTGACCTTGCATAGGTAAGGCCAGGTCAAGGCCAGTCTAATAAAGCAATGTCTGTATTCAGTTTTGGCACTAAAAAACTGTCTAATGACTATGAGGTAAAAGACAAATGGACAGTGACAGACTATGTAAAGTCTGCAAAACACAGCTAAACGTTTTCTGCTCTATGCATCTAATTATGAATATTATGTTTGTTACTGAGTACATTAAAAAGTAAATAAGTTAGGGTGTACTATTATTAGAAAACAGATATACTAATATTACAAAAGTAAAACTGATATTTTGTTTGTCTGATTTCTCTGCTAAACCAGCGAATTGGTTTTGATTAAATTTGGTTTAGAGTCAGTATGGCGTTTGGAGAAGGACATTGGTACGTTTCCTTCTGTGTCTTCACCTTCATTTATTTATTTATTTATTTATTCACCAACTTACATTTACAGTTTACACCACACATGTAAGTTATAGGTTAATATAGAAGGACATACAAACAGCAATAAAAACTTAACAGTAAACAGTACACTTACAATATTAAAAAATTATATAAAGTTTTATTATTAATTACAGGATACAAGTTAAACAAAAAGATAATAAACACATTACCCTTTGCGTCGCGCAGTCGGGTAAAAAAGAAAGTTGTACACAGCAAATTAATTATAAAATGTAACACAGCAAATTAATTGTAAGAGATGGTGCTGGGGGTGGCAGTTGATTCCAGGTACCGAGTAGCGCTACTCAGGAGTCTCAGTTCAGTACTCGCAAAGAGATCTAAGGACTCGTTATCAAGCAAAATGTCATTAATAAGGCTAAGGGCTAGGTACAATGGACTGGTCTTGAGGGCTACGGTACCAGATTCAGGTATCGCAAATAGAGGACGTTGGCGAGGTCGCAGTGTGTGTCTTATAGGTAGTGGAATTTTGAAAGAAATGTATTGTTTATTCATTTAATGTAGCCGCTGTAATCCTGGCAAGACCTAGTATAACCTAGACCTAGACCGTGTAGTGTAGACCTAGTGTGTAGTGTGTGTGTGTGTGTGTGTGTGTGTCTGTGTGTAGTGTGTTTATAATACCATCAAATTCATGCTGTAGTCAAGGTTGGAGTATTTTGCACAATCTTAGTACTCCTTTCAAATTTTAAATAAGTAAATAAAAAGAGAGTTGTGATAGATAATATTCAGTTAAAAGATAGGTATTTCGTTTTAATTGATAAACCAATTAGCATTTGACCAGAGATGCTATATATGGTGCAATACTTTCATCAGATAAGTTTTTAGTGGTTAAAATAAAAAAATATATATACAAAAATATATATTCCTGAATTGTTATACATGAAAATCTGTGCAAAATTCAAAAAGAATATTATATTTAATTGTGGTACGTGGATAAAGAAATAAATACAGAAATTCTGCCGGAAGTATTAAAAACAATCTAATAACAATAAGACTTACCAATTAAATATGGAAAAGTTGCAGAAGTAGGCGTCACTGGATCATTTCTTTCACAGAAATAGAACAACAATTTCGAGTAATGTGTTTAAAATGGAAAAAAAAGCAAAATAAACACTGCACTTCAATTTTTCGATTCGTGTCGCCGTCCGTGCGTCAAATTCATTGGTGGAATTGAAATGTCAATGTCAATAGGTCTATATTGCATTGTGAATCTGTGGAGAAATGATGGAACAACATAACAACATGAACTTCAAAGTAAATCTCAGATTTAATCTGTCAAACAAACCATTTCGAAAATTGCATGGAAGGAGTAGATTCCTTTAATTTTAATTTATTCATGAGTAAATTATTATACACTTTACTCTTTATTTTTAGTAGCGGGTCTTTTGGCAAAATGAAACACGAAGTTGAACACGTCATCATCGACTATCATTTGCCGGTAGTGACGAAATAATACGGTCATTTTGTGAAGGTAAAGTGCTACGGCAAGCTCTGCTCGCTCGTTGCTGTTGTTGTTACTTGATGATGGCAGAAAAAGTCGACTCCGCATGATATCGACCAAATCGATTATCAAGGCGTCGCGTCGCGTCGTATAAACCCTATTATTGAATTAAAGACACAAAATTTAGCAAAAATATGTATACACTAGATGGGTTATATGCAGTCAAAAAGGGGCACATTAAAAGTTTGCCAATTGACCAACATGATTCTGAGTATCGCGTTGACATTTGACGTTTATCTCTTTTTCACTCGCACTACTTCAATCATGTCATCCTATTTTGACGTGTAATGTGCCGTTAGTGTGCGTTTTTGAAGATAGAATTTCGTTTAGGTTACCTATCTACACCTTTTTACTTATAATATCATTGTATACACTCTTGTAAATGCTTGAGCGAGCTTTCTGGCATAGGAACAAACAATGATGTTATAAGTAAAAAAAGTGTAGATAGGTTATATGCAGTCAAAAAGTGGCACATTAAAAGTTTGCCAATTGACAAACATGATACTGAGTATCGCGTTGACATCGTTGACATTTGACGTTTATCTCTTTTTCACTCGCACCACTTCAATCATGTCATCCTACTTTGACGTGTAATGTATGTGTGCGATAATGTGCCGTTTTTGAAGATAGAATTTCGTTTCGGTAACCTATCTACACTTTTTTACAAACATCATTGGGAACAAATAAATTATATTAAAATTTTGGTATTGATCAATTACATTTGAGAAAATAAACAAGACATATAATAAGTAAATGATACTAGAATGCCTCGGTTTAGTACCGCCCTCTTGATTGCAATCGCTTTTTTACTTATAACATCATTGATTGCAATAATTTGCACATGCTGAAATGCAGTAAATAAAATGTAACTAGCCATTCGTGTTTAAAAAAACCAGCGACTGTAAAATAGAAATTTTAACTAATGAATATCCAGAACTTTTTATCGGACAAATCAACCGACCCACTCCACTCCTGACTTCATACCTATTTCCTGTTATCAAACCCTGCCACTGCCAAAGTTTTGAACAAGCCGCATCCCCGAAACAACTGGCCCAAATTTAGCCAATAACAAACAAAAACAACATTATCAACTTGGGTGTCTTTTCCAATGCAATTCAGAAATTACCAAAGCTCAACTTAAAGTTTCGATACAGAAAAAGTTTTAGCAATAACGATAGAAAGTAAATATAATAATCTTTCTGGTTGTCTGAATTTCACACGGACGCATCAATAGAGAATCTCAGCCAGTTAAATATTTTTAACCTGTAAACAGCTGAGCTAAGACTGGACTTGACAATTTGACACTGACATCACTACTGCTGTCGTGACTGATTGTTGATGACAGATGAGAGACACGATACGAAAGGTCGATGGGTCAGTAAAAATGTATTTTTACAGTAGATTTTAGTGTCCGTCATGGTTTTTGCTCTTTGCCATTAAATGCTGTATGCTATGGTTTTGTTTGTATGCATGTAAGTTATATTTGTTCACATTCTCAGTTCTCATTAAAAATATTCCGACTAGGTTAACATAATTATGTTGTCATTGTTGCAATGTTTTGTCGCATTTCCAACGATTTGTTTTTGTGTTGTATTTGACGAAATAAAGTTATATAATAGATTAATGCGCTGTTGGCTTCATGAAGTTATTTTCAATGAAAATATCGCAACGTCTAGTCAGGAATCCATCCGTTATGTTTTAAACATTTTCTGTGTGTACCTTTTTTTTTTAAATTATAACTTAGTTTGTTATTGATTATAATGTGATATTTAACCGAAAAAAATATAATTCAGATCCCTATTATAAATTTGTGGCTGAGTTAAGATTCTTCGCTTGTTTACTGTTTTAACAGATATTTAAATGTAGTACATGTTTAGTGTCCCACAGTTACTGTTATCTTCTTGCCTTTTTTTAACTGAAAACTATTAGACTTTTTTTATAATTAACCTTAACATACCAATTAAGAAAATCTTTTAGAAAAAATAAATTATTATTCCAAATTTATAGATACCATATTATGCTTGGGTACAATGATATAAACCTGTTGCTGTCAAATAAAAAAAATAAATATATACAATGTGTAACTGAATTAATGCACTTTGAGAAAATAGTTTGTTCAGAATCGTTTACTGAATCGATTTTTGTAATTTTTAATATAGGTAATATTTTATCCCAAAAATATTTAAAACTACGTAAACTGCTGTCACACTTCCGCTGTACAGTCAAAACAAACTAAAATGGATGAAATACCTACTACGCTAGACCCTTATGCAAGTGCGACTGTGTGCATGCGTAGATTTGTAATGTGACTATAATTTTCTCCCACAATCTGTACAACTAATTTATTTAAAAAACAGTGTTTTAAACATAATAATAAAAATTCAGTGTGTGTATTATGATTATAACATAATATTCTAATTGGGGTGTCTGGTGGTGTGCGTTTATTCCGGGACATGTTGTATATATCACTAGATAATTTAACATCAAGGCCAAATTTTGTTTCTGATAACGTCATGCCATTCAAATAATAAATGGCAACGAAGTTTATCTGGAGCCTAATTCTCTCATCTCGTTTTGAGTGGCTGGAGAATCATTACATGGCTCAATTTCTCACAGATTTTAATGACTCAAAGTGTATATATTTTCTGTTAAGCTTGTTGCTTTTGTCCTTATATCTGTGTATGGAAAATATCTGGATGTCCCATTTTATGAGAATACTAACCGTCCCTTGCGATTTTACCTGTGTTTTTGGTTACTCCTCCGCTCCTATAGGACATAGCGATAAATGGGTTGTTCAATACAAAGATTTCAAGAATTTTATCAATTCGGAAAACATCCTGAGATTAGACTGTTTAACCAAACACACCGTTTAGCTTTATAATATTAGAATAGAATAATTCTAAAACATTAATTATGTTACTGACTATATCCATTGATTTATTTCACAAGGGCAGCATCATACTTGTTACTTTTACAATTTTGTGAATTTTGATCAGTGGTGATTTAGTTTTTTCCTATTTGGTGACTCAGTGTTCTAGTGTTTGTTTCTTCCTAGAGTAACATTCTAATCCCTAAATTTATTAATTATCTATCATCATCATCTCCCTAGCCTTTTCCCAACTATGTTGGGGTTAGCCTAGCCTAACCGACTGCCTATCAGACCTCCACAAACCAATAACTCGAACTGGTTAGACTGATCAGACTTTCTGGCTTACCGTACGACTATATATTAATAATAAGTAGTAAAATTCAATAATTTTCTTCCACAAGATACATACGAATTTTATTAAAATGCTTACAGACAAACATACTTTGTACAGCCAGAATATATTTCCTTCAGATTGTCGAGAGTTCTATACTAACAGATTTTGTGTGGCAGTAATAATAATACCAGCCTATTACTGTCCCACTGCAGGGCAAACGCCTCTTCTCATACAGAGAAGGCACTGATCACCAAGCTTACTCAATGCGGATTGCCAATTTCGGACTTATATTCACTACAAGTCCAGGTTTCCCCACGATGTTTTCCTTCACCGATGTCTGTGATGTCTAAGATAATCTTTAGAAAGTACATATGAATTGAAAAAGTCACATTAGTACTTGCCCGGATTCGAACCTACAACCTCTTGCTTGAGAGGCGGGCGCCTTAACCACTAGGCCATCACGACACATGGTAGTAACCATATCATTTTACTTGCCACTGTTTGCCTATGTGATAAAACTATTGCTCTAAATCTGTTTTGAGGATAATAATAATATATAATAATATATCCTGGGACAACTCACACACGGTCATCTGATCCCAAGCTAAGCAGAGCTTGTACTATGGCAACCAGACAACTGATAAACATACTTATATAATTTTTTAAATACATACATATTATAGATAAATCACACCCAGACACAGAACAAACATTCGTGCTCATCACACAAAGTCTGTCCTGGGTGGGAATCGAACCCACGACCTCCGGCTTAGCAGTCAGGGTCACTAACCACTAGACCAACAGGCCCGCCAAATTACAATAACTATATTTTCAAGAACAGTAATGGGATGTGTTTTCATTTAACTCTTATGTCAAGTAATATTTCATTTCCGCGATATATTTGTTCTCAATGGGGCTTTTATTGCCGTCAGTATAAATTATACCTTCTTGTTTTAACTCACAATGAGATTGATTGATACTTCATGAGGTCAAGTTTAAAGTAATCATAGTATTCATGTAATCATTTCAGAAAATACATAATCAAGTCAAAGATCATTCAGAAACTTATATACTAATCAATTTTTGTGTAGCCGGGATTGTTAAAGTTCCCTAGACTGCTCCGCTGAAAGTTTCCAACCAATAATTCAATGTTTTCTTAGTTCCACTATTTATTTGATTATTTATTTTTAAAGGTATTGCTATTGTCGTTATTATTAACGCGTTGTACTTAGTTATTTTGATTAAAAATTATAATTGTGTTGATTTAAAACCAACAACATAATGGGTGGATTTTCATTTGCTTCTATATAAATCATTACATTATTTGATACATTGCATGTTAAGTAGATATTAACCTTTTGACCGCCACAGTCGGTTATTGCCGACAAACGAAAACACGCCCAATACGCCACTACTTAATACACTACGAAAAATTTATATACTAGAATAAAGTTTCGTTCCTTTTTCTTATAAACTAAAATTTAAAATAGCACGAATATCCATTAGCCGCGTACCCACCTAGCGCACAGGCTCGCGCGGCAGCCTCGCGAGCCAAATGCCTCGGCTGGTGTGGACGTGCCTCGGCCTGCCTCGGGCGCGCGTTTGCTCGACCGAGCACGGCTCGGCCCCGAGCCATCTGTTGTCGGTAAACTTGACGCGCTCAAAGGTGCCTCAGTGAGCGCTGTGCGTTAGGTGGGGACGGTTATGTTTTGGCTCGCGAGCGAAGCTACTTCAAGTTTTGTCTTTTGCCGTGTTTGTCTTTTGTAATTTTGATATCATATTGGTGGCGACGCTCATAAATTTTTCTAATCCAAAAGCGTCTAGGTTTTTTCTTGATACGTGACTGTTTTTGTTTCTTTAAACAATAAGCAGCTAGGAAAATAGCTGCAGCTAAAAATACACGACTCTCCATTACGAATACTCGCGGGCTTATGATGGCTCAGCCTGCCTCGCGAGGCGGCCTCGTGTAAATTGAACAAAACTACTGAGGCTGCCGCGCGAGCCATCGCTCGCGAGCGGACACCGAGGCTGGCTCGCGAGCCTGTGCGTTAGGTGGGTACGCGGCTATTATGTATCACTAGAAAACAATCATCAAGTAATGCAAATTAATAATTAAAAAGGTGTGATTAGCCGCGTACCCACCCAGCGCACAGGCTCGCGCGGGAGCCAAATGCCTCAGCTGGTGTGGACGTGCCTCGGCCTGCCTCGGGCGCGCGTTTTCTCGACCGAGCACGGCTCGGCCCCGAGCCATCTGTTGTCGGTAAACTTGACGCGCTCAAAGGTGCCTCAGTGAGCGCTGTGCGTTAGGTGGAGACGGTTATGTTTTGGCTCGCGCGCGAAGCTACTTCAAGTTTTGTCTCTAGCCTTGTTTATCTTCTGTAATTTTGATATCATATTGGTGGCGACGCTCATATTTTTTTCTGATCCAGAAGCGTCTAGGTTTTTTCTTGATACGTGACTGTTTTCGTTTCTTTAAACAATAAGCAGCTAGGAAAATAGCTGCAGCTGAAAATACACAACTGTCCATTACGAATACTCGCGGACTTATGATGGCTCAGCCTGCCTCGCGAGGCGGCCTCGTCTAAATTGAACAAAACTACTGAGGCTGCCGCGGGAGCCATCGCTCGCGATCCGGGTACCGAGGCAGCCGCGCGAGCCTGTGCGCTAGGTGCGTACGCGGCTAATCCCTATGCGTCAGTCGGCAAGACACGACAGCTAGTGATGTGTAACTGTCGTTATAATGGTGCTGGTTCTCTTGTTCACAGACTTAACTTAATTTAAGTTAAATGCATCTTTCTCTTTCCATTTCTTAAAGAAATCAGAAGATACATTTTAGTTTAATCCTGTCATATTAGACAGCGCCTGAAGAAAATTGACATATATTTAGATGCCATGTTTTTAAATCGCGTCTAAATTATATATGGAGTGTCTAAATTTGACAGGACTTAAGGTAATATTTTATCTTCTGTCCTTTTCTTAATGAAATGGAAAGAGAAAGATGCACTTTTATTTAAAATTTTGTTAAGTTTGTGTACACGAGAATTAGCACCAATATCATTTTTGTTTTAATGCGTAAGCTTTTGCTTTCTTGTACTATTTCAATATTTATTTATTAAATTACAATTATTCGTATCTGAATACCTATTGCTAAAGTATAATATAAAACAATATTGTGGTCTGTTGTAACAAATTCAATATTTATCAATCGATAGGTATTGTTAATAACATCTTTTAATAAAGTTAGATTTGGAATACCAACATTGCCATTACTCCAGCAAAACTATAAATCGTACTAATATTATAAATGAGAAAGTAACTCTGCCTGTCTGTCTCTCTGTCTGTTTCTTCTTCACGCCTAAACCACTGAACCACTTTAAATAAAATTTGGTACTGCTATAGCATAGTTTCTTAACCTTATTTTGTTTACCGCCCACTTCGAGAATATTATGTTATTTTTCTAGAGCCTCCCATTTTCTTTTTTTGCGTTTTTAGACTATATTTTTTAATCTACCCACGCCCCCTCTGCGCCATCTCAATGCCCCCTAATTTTCTCTGGGTCTTCTACTACTTCAACAAAATAACTATGTTACGAGAAATATTATATAAATTTAAACAATATTGGACGAAAGCAATTATTACTATAAAATGTTGGAATCCCTATTTTTTTGAAGTTATTGAGCTGAATTTGAGGCTTGGCGTTGAGCCGATTTGTTTACGTTCTGGCGGTCAAAAAGTTAATGTGGCAACATATTCATTAAATACCAGTTTTATCATATAAAATTCGGGGAAACTTTAAAATGATGAAATATCTCAACATAATGATTTTGTTTCAGGATGCAAAACTAACAACAGAGCAAATTCCATGTCAACAATAAAAAAATATATTAAGCATAACAATAGTGTATTCTTATCAAGAATTAGTAATGCATGTACAGAACGTTCTTAAGAAACTATGTAGCTAGGCTAATTGCAGATATAAATATGATTTATATAAATGTAATACATATCCATAGAAAGCTATGCTGAAATTGACAAATAGTTTTTACAGATATTTAGCGTTTACATGTGAGAAGGTTAACAAGGCACATGTGAGGAGAGTCTCGCATTTGAATTGTAAACGGAAGACATGTAGTACGGAGTGTGTGGGGATAAAACTAACCGCACAGTTCCACTCGAGCCTTCAGTTGCGACAACACGGCCACGGGAAGAAGCGGCTGAAGATCAAGATACCGCCTTTGAACGCCAATGAGTGCAGGAAGCACAAGCCAATGAGTGACCCATTGCAACCACATCTTAATCATGCAAGCTATGGAGGACAATTTGACGTGTAAGTCATTCACAGTATCAGTATGATCATTACCGTTTTTTTTAAATAGGTTGGCGGGTTTCCACTGAGGTTTACTTTTGCAACGGTTTCAAGGACTGTCATCAATAAAACGTATTTATTTTCCAGTTTATTATATTAGGCTTTAAATAATTCCAAGTTTTTATCCATTAAATTTAGGTAAGTACAAAATATAAGTATTTATATAAAAAAAAAATACTTCAGAAGATGTTAAGTACCTGTCTAAAAATAAATTTATGATAGTTACAATATTATTACTTTTTCACTTTTAACCTGTTCTAGCTCATAAATTATTATTTATATTGACGCTTATGTCTTACGTCGAATAAAGCGCTTATTACAAAGATTCACAAAATCATCAATTCTCTGAACAGCCAAATCAACAAAATATACAACTATTCAGTTGTACACGGAAAAAAGAGTAGTAGTTTGTTTGATTTTTTTTCTATCCCGTGGATCTGTACGTTACTACGTAGTATTGGTATAACGGTCTTCTACAAAATCTATTTATGAAAAGTTTAAGTTTAATGTGTGTGTGATTACGAATGAACTTTCCATACTTACAGAGAATAACGTTAATCTGACAAAAATACAGCAACTTGGCATTCAATCGTACCTGTAGGCTTTATGAAAAAATAGAAGTATATATATATACTAATACATAAATACTTAAAATGTCGGCTAAACAAAGACCCAAAAAGACCAAGTGGACATTTTGGTGGGATCCCTGCAAGACGTATTTGTGTCTACTCTAAGCAGCTTTTCTAAAAAAACAATATGAATATATGAAATGAAATAAATCTCGTTACGGTAAAATGGACCTTCAGTATCTTGCCTTCAATATTTTTCTTACTTTATTTAATATTTTATTTAGTTAAAATAGCAGTACTTAATTAAAATTCAGTTCCAATAAGTAGTTCTAGAACATTTGCTACTTAGTAATTACGCCACGCCATCTATAGCTGAAAAAATTCACCTGGTCTTTTAAGAAACGTGATATGATAGAATTACGTGAGAAGTAAACAATAGGCAAGATGACAAAAAAAAAGTAATTAGTCCGTCAGTTAGATAATCAAAAAATTTGGGACACGTATTTTTTCTTTTTTTTCGTAAACAGAAAATGACGACAATACAGTGCGTTGAAGTTTCGTGAAACGTCACACCTTAGTATAATTTTTACTGAGGAGTGACGTCACAAGCCCCCTCTCCGGAACTTTGATGCTCTTTATCTTTGTATTTTGTTATTAATTTGATCAAGCAAAAAATATGTGTCCAGTATTTTTGGGCTGTCTAACAGACGGACTAAATAGAATGTCATTCTTTTGATGTAGTCAACATCCCTATTGTACATAATTCCGTCATTGAATTTAAATGTCGATAAGAAATCGAGGTCTATTCTATTCTATATCGATAGTCGATACCTGTTATCCAAATTATTTGTAACATTCCTAGCACAGACTGCCGATAGCAATTTTTTTTGTTAGCTTGCCATTCATAGGTAGTTGGCGTCACTGAGAAATGGTATCACGATGTGAACGGTGACGTGTCAGTGAAGGCAGTGGTGGACAGACGGCCTAAAGAAAGTCTTCCTTGATAAATAGGCTATCCGACATACTTATAAATATTTTTGCTCTATTCGCGCCAGTACTTCACAACATTTTTTTTTATGTAAAGTTTACGAAATTTTAATTTCATTTCAAATAACATAATATTGTCTTTTTGATAATGAAACTTAGTATTTTCGTATTTTTCTTACACAGAAGGGAATAGGAAATCGCCCTATTAGGTACTATAAATTAAGTAATAATGAGAACTAGATAGATATTGCAGGCAGCGACTACAGTCTGCAAAGTAAATAGGTAGGCAGGGAGTGCCGTCTGACATATTAAAGTTTTCTTAAAACCGAGGGATAGCAAAAAACAATTGATGTTGAAAAAAAAAAGAAGTTGTTAGTTCTTTGATTACAATATCTTTTTTTAAACATCCGGCGGTTCTGCATACTTGTCTACTTTGCTGGCCTTACCAATTTGACATCGCCAAATGGCTTTGAGCAATTGTGGTGATCAATGTTTATGCTTTGTGTGTGAGAAGATCATTACTATGCAGTAAGAAAGTAAAAAGCCGATGGTAATTATTTAATTCTATAAATAAAAATAAAAAAGCCTGTTAAAAATGTACAAAGGCGGGCTTACTGCTCAAAGTTATTAATGTTTGTTCATTCTTCAGTTCGACTGATTGGCTGCGAACACCGAGCGAGGAGGCATCGTCGGACGATAGTAAGAGGGTGTATAACACACCGAACATACCATCTAACTTCAGGGTCTGGGAGACAATAGGATGTTCTGGAGAAACTAGACAGGGTGTGTATTCTTTTCAATATGGGGTTTTAACTCGATCAACTTACACAAACTTTAGTAAATGGAAAACGTAATCGTCTGCTTTCTATAAAAATGTAATTTGTTATCGATCAATGTAATTTTTTTATCATAATTTTGGATTGCTTGTAAAGATTGTAGTGGTGAACGACTCCAATGTAAGGCTTTTCAGTCTACGTAATATGAAGTCCTTTCTTGCTTATTTTTTTTGTAAATTTAAACAGTTACATAATTTCAAAGTCCTTTTTTATGACTTTGAGAAACAAGCTAATGGGCTACCTGATGTTGAGTAGTAACCGCTGCTTAAAGGCATTGAGACATAGATATGCCTCATATACCTGTAATTACAACGTCCTCTGAAATCTGAAACCCGCAATATGGCAACTCTGCTAAGCGGATTGCCGCTTAGCAGAGTTGCCATATTGCGGGTCCAGTCCCATCCATCAGTCCATCATACCTACTATTGAGTAGGTATGATGGACTGATGGCTCCCGGACAAGCTATTTCACAAAAAAAAACTGGTCCCATTATTATCTAAGTACTGGTTTTCTCAGGTCCATCGTTGAAGTTCAAGGTACTGTCGTACAACCTGCTGGCTCAGTATTTGTTGGAGTGCCACCCTTACTTGTACACCGATTGTTCGCCGCACGACCTCAAGTGGAATACTAGAGCCGCGCGCCTCTACGACGAGATCACCAGTTTAGCACCTGATGTACGTTCGTATTTCCTTTTTTCTTTAGCCTATACTGCTGAGGACAGTTCTTAAAGGATTTGTTGAGATTTGGGAGGTCCTTCCAGGCACTATTTTCCGGCGCCACCTAGAACTATCCGTGGTACGCGTAATTTATAAAATTCTATTCAACCTATCGTGTGTTATGATCAAATGGTGTCATATAATTTTGATTTTCTTTTTGGTTTAGTTACAATACATTTGCTTGGTACAGATAACCTGAAAAAGTAACCGAATTCGTTTTTGCCAAATTGCGATCAGTTTTAACTAACCTTTTTTTGCCCATAAGTTTAATGAACTGAAACTATTGAAATTCGCGATTTTCAATGTGAATATCAATAATCTAACATCCGACCCTTAGTTGAAACTAACCTATATAACTTTTTTGTTATAGATATTATGTTTCCAAGAAGTGCAATCGTCGCATCTAGAAAGTTTCTTCTCGAGGTTCGAACAGATAGGCTACACCAAGATATTTAAAAAGAAGACAGGAGTCAGGCATGATGGGTGCGCCATCTACTTCAAGAAGACGATGTTTGAACTAAAAGATCACATCACTGTAAGTATAGACATTACCCCTTGTTTTTGATCAATCGGGTAAAAACAAAAGTCCTATAACGTATTCAAACCTTCTCTTGTTTGGCCACAACGTCTATAGTACGATTTTTAATTCGAATCAGAAAAATGACTTTTCCAGTGTTGCAGGTTTTTAGTCCCAAATAAATAGTGATGTGGTACAATCGAGTTTTTACAATTAAATCTTAGTCGAGAATATTTTTTTATTCAATATGAAATTGCCTTTAATTATAAAAAAAATATTACATGTAATTTACGGTAATTAAATAGAAAACATACACGGTAGGTAATTAAATATTACATAAAACACTGTTATATTATTTGTTTTTGGTAAGGTCCATATTTTCCTAAAATTGTTTTATTTAAGAAGGTATGTAAGATTCAATATTTACAATAAAAAAACGCTTTGGTACCTTTTGGTAAACAAAACATGGCTAAATGTCTAAGTCTATCGATTGCGGAACATCACTATTGTAGCGGGTCACCCTTTTTGGTATCAGTGACAGTTGCACTTGTCATTTTTCTGACTCGAATTAAAAATCGTACTATAGTTCAGCCTTTGACAGTTACTGAGCCACATTTTTTAAATTAACACTTTAAAGTTGGAAGAACAAAGAAGGATGCAATTACTAAAAAACCATTTAAAAAAAAATGGTCACTGTTTTATATTTCTGTGGAAGAGCTGATTTTTGCAAGCTTTTTTAATACACTTTATTCAGTATTTAGCTCAAATCTTGCAATCCTAATTACCCATTTTCTCAAAACTTACTTTAATTGCTTGCTTGTTCTTTGTATAGGAGTAGTTAAGAGCAGTAACTTATTGCTGACCTCTTTGTGAATGCACACTGTAATAAAAAGTCCATTTTATTGTATAGCGTTGCCGCGTTATCATATCTACATTCACCTCTCTACACCCTTCCGGGAACGTAATGATTGTGTATTTAGTACTTAAAAGCTGTGCGTCACGAAGCTCATTGGCCACTTACAAAACTGTTATATATTGTACAGATATCAGATAAGATAAAAGCGAACTTCATACACTCTGTGCTTTATCTATTACCAAAAGTAATTGTTTGCCAGGTCACTAAGTTCACGGGGAAACTTTATTGTGTGTACATTTTCCTCCTATTTTGACTGCCAGAATTCTTCACGAAAATTCCAGGAATAAATTTAGACGTCGCTTTTCTATCAGCTGTGACCTTGCTTGATAAAGTTTTGGAGATAAGAGCTTTAGCTGTTAATTGATTTAGAGACCATTATGTAGCAAGTTTGTTATCAATACTCTTATCTAATGCTGTATCTAATTGTCCTTATTATACGTTGACGAGGATTTGAATGTAAATGAAATCTAAATCTTCGGATAAATGTGTCCTATTGTGAGAACGCTGTGCTGTTATCTTTCTCATAAATACGTTAGTTTCATTGCGTTGGTAAACTGATATTTATAGATCGTGTTTATTAAGTTGGTGATTTGTTATTAAGATTTTATTTTGCAATTGCTAGTGTTTGTGCCCATGCTAATTTGCTATGATATCTTGTAGTAATATCATGCCACTGCGATGTACCCTAATTGCTGTATCGTCTTCATTATCGGATGCGTATTTATAATATACATGTGATTTCCAGAATTACTTGAATATGAATACGAAACAATTTGTTTTATCGCTACGCATTAGATTAAGGTTATCGGTACTAGCTATTAGTACACGTCACAAATAGGTAATCGTTTTAGTTTTCCCTATATTTAACTTCTGACACAAAAAGATGTGTTATAAGCTTGACCGATATGTATGTGTCTGTCTGTCTGTAGCATAGTAGTAGTTTTTAAACGAGTGAATCTATTTGAATACGATTTTTTCAAGTGGGTTATTTACCGAAAATATTTCATAAAAGTCGGCTAAGCCGATCCGAAGGTAACGCTTGATAACTTCAGGGGTTTTTTAAATTTATAATTTATATTTGTTAACACTGCGAATGCTGCTGTAAGCTATTAATTCAGTACTAAAGAAAATATATTAGCAACTACATACAAGATAGAAAAAACATAAAAGAGAATGTGATGGCCAATTCGAAAACATCTTTTATGAGTTTGTGGATTCGAATCCTAGCAAGTTCCAAAGTGATGTTTTCAATTCACAAGATGTATTTTCTAAAATTTAGTTTAGACTAACTTACTTTTATGTTTTTCTTGGATTATATGAACATAATATGTGCAGCAAAATGCAAGATTCACTGCAATTGCGAGTTTATTGTATTGAATAATATAAAGTTATAAATATATGATACAATTTACAATATATATTTTAATTTAGAATGTAAATGAAAACTAATTATTTGTAATTTAGACACCTGATAAAAATGCTCAAATTAGAATTTTATCTTTATGTTATAAGCACAGAGCAATACCTATGTGAATAGTTATAATAATAATATACTTGTGTTGTGATACTGAAATTAGACTCCTTAAAATAGTTATTATAATATTGTTGTGCCCTAGCAAGGTCATGTATGATACTTACCTATTATGTTGTACCAACTTGTAAACTACATGAAGGCAATAAATGATACTGAATACTGAATATAATAATAAACAAGTAGAGCAGAGTGTTAGATTTGTCCTTGTTCAAGATTAGTTTCCATTATTATGAATAATTGAATCATTAAACGAAAATTATTACCATTTGAATTGCTAAGTTAATCTGAAAGTGACTCAGTTTGTTACATTTTTCTGGTTAAACCATTAAGATGTAGGCGTAAACCTTAAGGAAGGACAATTCGCAGGAAATAGAGTGTATAAACTATTATATGTCCTTTATCAGGCTGTGGACTATATCTGTGCCCAATTACATTTAAATTGGTTCAGTAGGCGTGTAAGCGTAACAGACATAGGTACAGACAGACATATTTACTTTCGCATGTATAACATTCGTTTGGATGGATTCCATGATACCAATAAAACCACTTGTCGCCTGGCCAGACACTGCGAAACAAAAACAGCAATCACACGAATTTTTTTCCACTTATCACAGGTGGAATTCCACCAGCCGGATCTTCCGATCCTGAACCGGGACAATGTGGGTATTATAGCGAAGTTGGCGCCGCGTGAGCTGCCCAGCTCGCCGGTGGTGGTGGCCACCACCCACTTGCTGTACAACCCCAAGAGGACCGATGTCAGGCTGGCGCAGATGCAGGTCTTCTTGGCTGAGATAGACCGCTTCGCTTATTATGATAATGGGAGAGAGTGAGTAACTTAGATTTGGTAGAAAAGTGGGACACGATACAGACATGATAATATATGGATTATTCGCAAAATTGATTCTTAAAATGAAAATAACGAACGTGAAAAACAATATTTTTCTTTATATTTAAAAAAAGGTTAAAAAAAAATAGTTTTATATTTTTCAGATTATAATAAATTGTTGATTGCGCAGGCTGACACATTATTTTCATTGTTTGAGGAAAGTGTTTCATTTGTAAATATTTTGCACTAATACCAGGCGTCCGTCACTCGCTCAAGGCCAAGCGTTTTATGCCTACCGCTTCGCGTATCGTCGACGATACAACGAACACCGGGCTGTCGCGCGCCCGGCTGAGTGCTCGCGCGTCACGGGTACAGCGCTGACTATCAAAATGCCGAAACCACGTAATTATTGCGTGATTATTGTGCAATTCCCCTGTTTCCCAATTCTCTTGTTTCCCTTTTGATTATTTATTAAAATTATTCACGCGGTTTTGGATATTTTCGACACTAAAATATATTAGTCGGGAATTCAAGGAACGAAAAATATGCATCAGTCAATTTATCAGACTAAAAAATATTGATTCACCAAATAAAATAATAATTGTTTTTCTAAAACATTCGTTTTATTACCATTGTCATCATACGTATAACCCTAGCAGATTTGCTGGACGACACGCACACACATTAGTCGCGCGGCGGGCAAAAGAATCTCAACTCTCTTGGTGCGTACTTATGGTACATTTCTCCTTGCTGCAAACAACTGGTATTATTATTATGATTTTGTAGGCTATTATAGCGTAGGTATTTTGGTTTTTGTATTGGAGTGAAGTATCTGTTACGTAGTAACTATTTATTAATCTGTGCTAATACTACTTATATACTTTTTTTACGGAAATGGTTTTGACATTATACAGGGTGCAATCGAAGTTGTGGACATTATTTTAAAGTAAGACTCTACTTACGTTACTAATTGCATTAGGACTACTATTACGCAAATAAAAAATATCATTGTCTGTTTTTTAAAGAATTTTAACATAGGCCTTAGTTAATTATCTTTTTAACGAATCTATTATTTATTTTCAGATCGGGATACTTTCCTATAATATTGACGGGTGACTTAAATTCCACACCCGACAGTGCTGTTATACATTTGTTAGATAAAGGAAAAGTAAGGTATGCCATTATTTAAATGTTTTTTGAGCTTGTTCAACTCTATACGAGAGGGCTTTTTAATTTCTAATTCAACTTACTATTAAGATAATATTACATTGAAATATTATAGAAACTTGAGAAAGTACATATGAGAGAAAAAAAAACATTTCTTAATATTAATTAGCTTTATGAACTCAAGGGTACCTAACAAAAACCATACACGCTTTTATTTTTAGTACTGGCCCATACCGAGATAGTTCCGACTGGAGTCGAATAGGCGTGACAGACAGCTGTCAGCACCTGTCAGTGTTCCTCAACAGACAGCAAGGCCGCACCACTGGCGTCACTAAGCTTAAGGTGAGTGACACCGACGCAGTCGCATACGTGACACTGACAGACAGCTGTCAGTGTTTCTCAACAGACAGCTAGGCCGCACTACTGGCGTCACCAAGCTTAAAGTGAGTTACTCGTGTGACACAAGCTTAGATCAGCGGTTTACTAAAAGGTAACCTATGTAAGTAGTACGATGAATACTATATAAGGCGTTGAAAAATTAACTGCAAGAAAAGTAAGTACTTGTCTAGAATTACAATTAAAAAATATTTGCGGAAAAAGATTTCAAAATAACCAACCCGTTTCGGAGTTAAGCAATATTTTAACTTCGCACATAATTTATTGAATTTGCGCACTGTACGGTGCACGCGCACCGGCGTCGGCGTCACACGCGTGGGTCGTTCACCCCTGCGATACGACATGAGACGGTGCGCAAGAAATTATTTAACTACTGTGTTTCAAATATAAGAAGTGCAATTTGACACTTCTAACCTACTGAAGGATAGGGATTGGGTTAAAAAAATCGATTACTAAAATATCCGATTTATACGAGATATTGTTTTCATGTCTTTATAATTTATAATCGATTTAAGTTACAGATTTATTTATTTTATGACTGTCAATTTCTGAATTTTAGATGAAAGAAATTCTCATTCCTCACTTGCCAGTGTTGCCAAATTAAAAGAAAAAATATTTTTTTGGCAAAACTTGAGCACGAGCGATTTTGCTTACAAAAACTTATGAAAATTATAATAACTATGTGTTTAATTTTAAATATGCTTTTTCGTTGACATTTAGAAATCATCAAAAATATATTTAAATAATAAATGTCGCTTTCATTGAAAACGATCGTTATTAGTAAGTTCGATTATTCGGTAATTTTTAACGATTATTGGTATACAAGTGAATTTGAAGAGTCACAACACTACAGTATCGTACCTTACTACGTGACTTTGACACGACGTCGAGAAAAAATATTATTAATTGTCAACAATGGTTATATTGCTTTGTTTGAAAATTTTTAATGTAATTTAGGTGATTAAGAATTGTGCAGTTTGTGATAAAATAAAAATAAATTTAAAATTACGTGGTTTTACGAAAGAAATAAATGTAAATTTTTGAGTTACGCATGTACAAAGTTGTGTCGTAATGAAAAGTATGAAACGTCAAATTGCACTTCTTATATTTGAAACATTGTAAATTGTTTTATTTTTGTCAAAATATAAAAGCGCTCGAAAAAAAAATTTTTTTTGTGTGTTTGTTTATCTATTTCGAGTAAGTGGACCAAGTTCTTGCAGTTAATTTTTTAACACCTTATATATAGTGTAGTTTGAACCCTTAGTTCAAAGTTACTCCGTTCCAAAATTCATCATAATAGATTCAGTGAGAATAAAAGACAGACGATCGAGTTACTTTCACATTTATATTTATTAATATGTAAACAATGTTGTAAACATGGACTACCATCATTTGACCGCCCTAGCATAAACTAAGTAGCCTCGACTGCAAGTACAATACTGCAAACACCTGCAAATTAAAATAGGGACCTACAAATTAAAGTTTTATATTAATGCAAACAGGAGCTTACATTAAAAAAAAAAAAAAACAAAAACACAAATGTAATGTTTTTTTTCTTTATTTCGTGTTATAAAAGCACAACATTTTTGTAACATTTGTGACGACCAACTTCAGAGCACTTGCTTGTCACCTATACGTGACAATGGGCTCAAAAGGTTGACATTTTAAAACAACTTTACGCATATCCTCAGATATACAACTCGGAGCACTGCCCGGACCGGCCGAAGTCTAACAACAAGCCTGCCGCGACGCCGGAGAACTACGAAATGTTCAACGGGTTCAATATCACCCACTCGTTGAAGTTGGGCTCGGTGTACGAAAGCCGCTGTAGTGCTACCACCTTCCAGGACAGCTGGGTTACCGTCGACTATATTTATTTTAGGTGAGTTTTGTAATAAAACCGAACCTGTCTAAAACTATAATTTTTTTTCGTATTCTTTCCGATGAATTAACGTTTAAAAATAGTTTTTTTGTTGGAATAACTGCATTGATGTGATATATTTTTTTTAATATTGAGGACAAATTAATATTGCTATGTAAGCTCTTTGGTACATAATAGGAATTTGCCAGCACGCATTGACGAGACAGAAAATGTACAGTCAGCAAAGTAGATAAGTATGCAGGGCCGTCAGATACAATTTAAGTTTTCAAAAATCCATGGACATTTTCTAATAAAAAATTAAACAATAGTAGAAAATAATTTGTTTTTTAATTAATTTCAATTTCATTTGAATACATTAATCGGTATTCAAGAAACCGCAGTTATAGAAAACGGCCCTGCATACCTATCTACTTTCGCTGACTCTGACAAAACTAATAAAAATAAAAACACTAGACTGATTAAAATAATTTTATTTAGATTATTGTCTAATTCATCTTAAAAACCCTTACATTTCAGCTGTCACAGTTCACTAAGGCTGGTGGAACGCCTGCGGTTGCCTACCAAGACGGAGTGTGAGGTGCTAGGCCGCCTTCCGAACCACGTGTATGGCTCCGACCACCTGGCCCTGGCCGCGACCTTCGAACTCAAGCCGTACCGATGCACCTTATAGCCGGATGAATACACTGTGACACTGATTTCAAAGCTTACTAGACCATCGATGCTACGGGCCACCCGTTGCCGCTATTGGCCGTATTAACCTTTTGACTGCCAGTGTCGTGTATAGATGACAGCCCAAAATGTAAAAACAAAACATTTACATGTGTTATTAACGGCTCAACACTGATTCTAATGATCCTGTTCCAATTTGTTCTACGGCTTAAATTGACATATCAACTTAAATTGTCTTCACATACTGTAAATTATTATTAAAGCCAATATTATAACGTAATCATTGTACAATATTGTGTGTAATTTAATTCCAATGGGACAATCTCTGGTTTCTCTAAAAACAAATACTGTGAGCAATAGTTTTCCGAGAAACCGGGGTTGCCTAGAACTTAGTACAGACATTTTTATTCTCGATGTCTTTTTGTACGCAATATTTTTTCTTTGATTTTTTCTTAAAAATACAGTATTTTTCATTGACCGTGCTTCCATCTTTATAACGATGGCATTGCTTTTCTATGTAAAAATTATCGACTACTTAACTATCCGTACGTAAAATTTACTTGTGTACGTGAAATGCATTAGTGGGGCGACTTATTTCTACTTAGACAAAGCTCTAAAATCATATTTTGCTTTTTCATGCCTGTCATATTTTTTTACGTTTTTACTATTAATCCAATGTCAATTTAAATTGCAATTAAACTGTATATCGATCGACGTATTTATGTAGTATTTTAATAGTGTCACAAGAAATAAAAATGACTCATTTTTAAATAATCTTGTTGTCTATATTGAGATAAATGATTGTAAATTGAGGCTTACGGATTGGAGGTAAGGTGAAGGCGAATAAATATATTTTGACATAGTTATAAATATGTATAAATCTTATTTTGGAACTTTCTGATGTTGTTTTTTTTTTATTTATATTTTGAGATAGTAAAATGTGTTAACGAAATTGGTTGACACATTGCAATCTTATGTTAAAACTAAAATATTGAGATTTACTTTACAAAATGTTTAACAAAAATTGTATTTATGGCGCCAGAACTAATACTTTTCTAAGACTTTGTCAGAAATAACCTTGACAGAAATCAACGTTTAATTAATTGTAATATAATTGTTTCATAAGAACTTACATTTTTTTATTTATTATTTGATTTGGAGAACTAAGTTTCTTTAAGGTTGCCCAACTTGGTTGTGAGATTTCACAGTTCGCGTACCCTAAATAAAATGTGGTCCATTGGCCCATATTACACCCACGACTTGTTGGTCGGCCAGCAAAATGTGACTCGTTTACTACTCGTTTCGAGTTGTTGGCAACGCGGCCCGGTAACTATTTTACAAACTTGATAAATCCGCTTTTAATGAGGGTTTTTGCCTATGAGAAATCCACTAGATGGCAATACGTAGTAGGCGTGTGGATGCGCATCTGGATTGAGAGCCCAAATTTTAAATCTTCTCAAAAGAAAATAAGATTTACAGGGAATTTAGTTAAAAATTAGTAAAACTTAGGGCTATATGCCATGAATTTCTTAAACGTGAAATAAAGCTGTTATGAAGAAATAAGTAGGGCTCTCAATCCAGATGCCTGCATAAAGTGACATGCCTGAATCTCAGAAAGTACTACCTCTGGGCTCATAACTTTTATTTAAGGATTTAGTTAAGAAATTCTTACAACTTTTAAGAAATTCTTAAATATGTAGTATACGATATTTCAGAGTTATAGCGGTATATGAAATACAAACATTTATGAACTGAAGGCCCTAGGCCTTCAGTTCATAAATGTTTGTACTATGGAATCATCAAACTATGGATTTATCTAAAGAAATACTTAAATACGACTGTTATATATTTTACTCAAACGCGTCTGTTAATTAGTAAAAAAGAAATAATGACAAAAAACTTAATAGTTAAAAAGTAAATGGAGATTGAATTTTCCTAAATCGTCTGAACTGAGGACCCAATATTTTTGGCAGTATTGACTGGCTTAAGCCTTCTACAGTACCGTACATTAGGGTAAGTATTTTCGGAACAGCTAGTCGTATATAATTCTCCATCTGCGCTTTGCAAAATACTACAAGAACACGTCGAACGATTGTTTATACTTAAATGGAACAATATGGTCACCCTACAGAATTTTCCCCTATAAAAATATATTAATCAATTTTCTCTTAAACTATGACACTTGAAAAACGGACACTTTGTTAGATTTTAATTAAGAATTAGTTAAAATACTTACCATAATGTACGGTACTGTAGAAGGCTTATCCTAGTCAATACTGCCAAAAATATTGGGCCCTCCGTTCAGACGATTTAGGAAAATTCAATCTCCATTTACTTTTTAACAATTAAGTTTATTGTCATTATTTCTTTTTTACTAATTAACAGACGCGTTTAATTAAAATATATAACGGTCGTATTTAAGTATTTCTTTAGATAAATCCATGAGTTTGATGATTCCTCAGTACAAACATTTATGAACTGAGGGCCCTAGATATACCGTTATCTTTTTTTTTAAGAATTTCTTAACTAAATCCTTAAAAAAAAATGATGAGCCCAGAGGTAGTACTTTCTGAGATTCAGGCTATGTCACTTTATGCAGGCATCTGGATTGAGAGCCCTGCTTATTTCATCATAACAGCTTTATTTCACGTTTAAGAAATTCATGGCATATTGCCCTAAGTTTTACTAATTTTTAACTAAATTCCCTGTAAATCTTGTTTTCTTTTGAGAAGATTTAAAATTTGGGCTCTCAATCCAGATGCACATGGCGTGTGGTCTATCTGCTACGTAATTGGTAAATTTTGACATATCTGACAATGACATGACGTGACATTGATAGATATGTCAAAATTCACCAATCATGTTGCAGTTGGACCTCACGCCTACGTATTGCCATCTAGCGGATTTTTCATACGCAAAAACCCTCATTAGGCCCGAGTCACACCGCAATGGCAGCGGCCGGCAGCGGCGCGGCGAGCACCTTCTGTGTGAAATAATTTTAAACTTTAACTACTTACTTAAAAGACTAGTATCGCTTGAAAAGGTCGCGAGGCCACCAGCGGCTGCCAGCGGCCGCGCGCCTTTCGTTTCTAGCGACGCTGGCGGCCGCTGCCATTCCGATGTGACTCGGGCCTTAGGCTGAGGCTACAGTAGGCAGCGATTTGCGATGCGACTGGAAGAGCGAAACCAGATAAACGTGGAATGGCTACATTATAAGCGAAAATCTGGCGTATATTCGATTCAATTTCGCTGATACGTCGATGTAGCCCCTTCGTCCATGTTGATAACCAGAGTCTCCGGTGCCGTGATTACAGTATTGTAGCTCCTGTCGCATAAAGAAATCAAAGATCGCTAGTAATATTTGATGAACGGTGTAGTCATACACGGAGAGTATCCATGTATTTGTTTCAATCGCTCATGTGTCGCAGCTCGCGTCGCAGGCTAGTATAGCCTCAGCCTTAGGCCGAGACAAATACGCGTTGCTGAGTAAGTGGTTTACTACTACTGTCGCTGATCTGTCATCAGAGATGGACCTCCGGATGAACCTTAGGCTGGGTGTGCTCGTGACACCCATGAACCCCCTTGATCCGACTTTGTTTTGAGATCTAACCGAGCGACATAATTAGACGTTAGTAGTACGTACTTTGGCTAAGCGCCATACTTGTCACTGTTACACAACTGTCAAGCGTCAAGTGCACGAAAGAGATGGAACATATAGCTAACCCAAAGTTCGAGCTAAGTGTAACGTCTATTAATCTCGCCTCGTAAGTCGTAGGTAAGATGATTGGTTAAAGTAGGTAAATGAGTTAAGAAAAAACATAACTAATCATATCCATTTATTCAGCCTCGTACATAAACTCTTCTACTACCCGTGCGAGTTAACACTGGCTCGAAAACAAACCTCTTCCCGCGACCCCGCGCGGCGCACCGCTTTCGTCTTAGCAGTACCGTTAGCATCGCTGTTACAATATACGGCACAAGTTTAACTAAAATGGTGGATGTGCAGAAACTGATTATCAGGCGTGCACGTAATTTTTTTTACACCTTTGTTTCTAAGTAGTTTGTTTTGTCAGGTTTAAAACATCGTAAAGTAAGTAGTATGTTATTGAGCCATCACGATATTCTGATAACTATCTGCGAAAATAAGTAAAGAACGATTTCTGAAAATATTGAAATACACACATCAAAAGTGTCTAGGGATATTTTAATTAAACCTAAATAACTAAAATTCTATTAACTTTTTGGTAAGACACCTACACTTTAAAATAAACCTTGTTTAATTGCCTATCTAATCTGATAATAAACTTTTAGATAAAGTTAAATTAAAAAAAAACTTAGAAGAAGAGGAAAAACTCAACAAAATTTCAATTTAACTTTATTTTTGAAATTTCAAAACCTAAACAACAAAACAATTTTTTTTTATAAAAATTGTTGAAAACTTAAAATTAATAATTCGTGGATCCACCTAAGACTCTCCTGACACATCTGGAGCGGTTCTGCATACTCAAAACAAGGGTGTCAATATCCTGTCTCAAATGCGGCAGTATGTCAAGTTATTATAACCTTTTCAAACCATTGGTAAAATAAAAAAAAATAAAAACCTCACGTGACGAAATTTAAAACTGTCAAAGTCGTCAAACGTGATGTGAAACAAATATTGGTGCCGTAAAAATAGGATTGTCTTACTAAAAGACTATCCAAAAAACATTTTTAAACAGCTGTTCTTTACTTTAAATTAATTTATTAGTATTTTTGTGAAAATCTCCTATTTTTATATTATATATTTATTTATAATTATTATTTTTTAAATGGTGTTCGCGTATGCCTAACATCTGTCATAGTGTTAGATCAAATCGAACATCTCCTTTTCTGCACTCATTACTTTAAATGTCATTTATTCGAGCCGGGTGCCATGTTAGCTCGCACGGATAGTACATTCCTCACATTGCATTGTTTTTAACCGACTTCAAAAAGGAGGAGGTTCTCAATTCGTCTGTATGTCTGTTTTTGTTTGTTTGTTACGCGATATCTCCGTCAATTGTAAACGGATTTTGAAGGTTCTATTTTCGAAGGTTCTAAAATCGGCGGAATATACATTGACGATATTGTGCGTAACTTCAAGTTTAATTTTTTTTCGTTTTATATTACTTTGAAACATACTGGTAATACACAGTCAGACATTGGGTCTCGACACTAAAAAGTAAAAAATAATAAACTTCTTCCAAAAAAAAAATAACCGCCTTCAAAAACTAAAAACACAAAAATAACTAAAATTTCGAAAGTCGGTGGCTTCTCTTCTGCCAATTAATTTGTGTTGCCACAGACTTCTAATATTTTTGTTATTTTTGTGTTTTTAGAGTTTGAAGGCGGTTTTTTTTGGAAATAGTTTTTATACACCAGGATGGACTGATGAGGTTAACCTTTCAACGACCAAGCGACAGCCGGCTGTCGGGCTGTTTTTCTATTGTATCTTGATTCATGTGTATTCGAAGGTTTAAGACAGATTATTTTACTTAAAGGAAACATTATTTTCTTTTAAAAGTTTGAAGAACTTTTTCTTACTTATGTAGGTAGTAAATACAAATACTTTATTTCTTCAAATAAAGGTTGTAATATAAAATTTTAAAGATTTTTAATGTGGATTTTCTTTTGTTAATACAAATAAATGGAATATTTATGAACCGATTAAAACAAAACAAAGACTAAATGTTAATCCCAGCAAACCGCAACGCATTATTGACAACCGCATTCAAATAGGTTAAGCCGTTTTTGCGATTAGCCCGAACAAACGTACAGACAAACAGACATACAGACAAAAATTCTAAAAATCATGTTTTGGGTTCTATTGCGTATATAAAGTTCCCCTAATAAAGTTTTTCTTATTTATCTTCCATGTACAGTCACGGTCTGAAAGTTTTTACCACCATAAGGATCACAATTGCATGCACACATTCAGGCCACAAGTTCTAAATGTCTATTTCATGATAATTTGATTGATCATAGATTTTTTTTCTAATGATATGACAATCAACCGCTTGAGGTGATGCAATGATGGACTAACTACTAAAAAGGTTTGATATACAGAAAACCTGCTTTGAAAAACTAATATTTTTTTAGTAAGAATATTAAGAAATAATAAATAAAAGTTTTAAAAAATCTTTATTCAATATCTGGTATAACATCACTCCGCAGCTATGACTAATTTAGTTTTTTGAATAAGAATATGAAGAAATAATAAAAATAACACTGAACAAAATCTTTATTAAATACTAATTGTCCCCGGCGGTTTTACCCGCGTAGTTCCCGTTCCCTTGGGATCGGCTATAGACTATCTCTGTATCAAATTTCATTTAAATCGTTTCGGTAGTTTTGGCACGAAAGTGAGACAGACAGATAGTTACTTTTGCAATTTTAATAGTAGTATGGACTAGTCCGGATCCACAGCTACGACTAATTTAGTTTTTTTAAATAAGAATATAAGGAAATAATAAATCAAATCTTAAAAAATCTTTATTGAATATCTAGTATAATATTACTCCGCAGTTACGACAAGTGCATAGATGCAACAAGACACGTGCATAGATCAGTATTTTTTGTATCATTTTCTGGTATCACTCGAGCACAGCGTGATCTATGAGGATTTCTTTTATTTTGTCAGTTCCAGCGCTAAACCAAAACCCCTCATATTTTTTTTATTGAGTTTAAATCAGCAGACCGAGCGGGCCATTGAATGAGACGAATAATTTCACTGTGCAGAATAAACCACGCCATAGTAGCACAAGCTGGGTGTATTCCTGCATTATCTTGAACGTAATTAATGTGAGGGAATCCTGTTGAAAGATAAACTACGTAGAAGGCAGCATCACTTCTTCCTGAATCATTTCCATGATCTATTATTTGGTCTTCTTCGCCGTGACGTCTTATTTAATCCTCACAGTAAATCACAATAGTTTTAATGAATTTTCGTAATAAGGCACTAATGATATAAAACTATGTCCATTTTCAAAGATTGTCCCTTGCTCCAGGGTTAAACTTGCCATTTTATTTCGATATGAATAAAAATATTTCGTAAAATTTTACTCTTGTCTAAACGACGTTCAAACCATTGAGTTATAATGTACTTCGTACTAGAGGAGTCACCTCAAATAAATTTTTTGTAACACGAGTTAGGGTGCATGCACCCTAACTCGCTTAGTCTATGTCGAGCGCTTGCAGCAGTAAGACTATTTCGAGTGCAAAGTTTTGTTAAAAAAATATGCCTTCGAGTGCATTGAGATACTGTTCAAACAGCTTGAGAAATATAAATAAAATTCAAGGAGTGATTTTTTACCAGTAAGTTCAAAATATTATCTTTAAAACATGCCTAATTTTATTATTTGTAATTATGTATGACGAGTCACCTCGACGGCGGCCATGTTGATGTTAATATCAAAGAGTTATTTGTTGCATGCGCAGAATGGACACTAACGTCGGGTAACGTTAAACAATTACGAACAAGAAAATGTTATTAATAATCATGAGAAAAAAATTATTAAGTAATATTAATATTTTTTATTTATTAAATATATATATTTTTTTTAAGGTTTCGTCGGCTGTGTCCTAGTACTAGAGAATTATGGATTAAATTTATTCAGAAGAATCGCAGCAAAGTCACGTGATTGCTAATAGAATATTCACGAATATGTTCCGTTCATTTCAAGGAAAACGAGTAATACACCACAAAGTCAAGAAGAGTACTTATATTATTTCATGGGAATTAATTTTTTTACAGTTTAAATTCGTTTCATTTATATAATATTATACAAGATATTGTGAGGCAACTGAAAATACTATGTATCTTCTAAAATCACAACTTCCCGACTAATTTTGCCTCTGCTAAGTTCCACGTATACACTGACCGACACTGATACTCTATCTCACACAATCGACACAACACTTCCTCACTACCCTTTCAATAATTTTTTATTTTATTTTGTTATATTATTATTTTCCACATAATTTTATGTTATACATTTCTTATTTTAATTATAACTATTTTTATAACGATACCCATAATGCACATAATATTAAAGAAGCCTATAGAAGTTAACTTCAGAAATATGTCGCATCTGCGCGCATTGGTGTTATCTATGGCACCCGCTTGCACTGCGCATGCTCCGCTGTCACCAAATTACGCGCCATATTTTGTTTGAAATAGCTCCTCTAGTACGTAGTACGTTATAACTCAATGGTTCAAACGATGTTTTTTGACAAATGTCAATTCAACAAATTAAGAAAAGAGTTTCATCATCACTTATGGCGAGATAAATAGGCGTTACTAAGCACTGACTTTGGCACTATACCTGTCACTGTTACACAACTGCCAAACGTCAAGTGTACGATAGAGACGAAACATGGCTAAGCCTAAGCCGTTGCTTAGTAACGTATTTGTTATTCCTCGTTGTGTCATTTTGCATAATAACTTCTAAAAGGTAGCAAGTAACATGATATGGCATTTTAGATTTTAATGAAAAAAGTGTGATATGGAAGGTACTTTCAAATATGGTAAACCTTTTCAGACCGCGACCGTACATACAGACACCGACCTTTTAGAATTTTATTATATGTATATGTCGCAGTCATCTGGTTAAATCAGCTATTTGATTGTATGACTAGCGCGTTCATTGAATGACGACATTTAATTGAATGACTAAACGACACCTTGCCAAGTTGTTTAATGTAACGTTCAACGACTTGACTAAACGTCATTTAGCATTGTCATTAAATGGGATATATAGTCGACTTTGTAATGTTTGTTTAGGGTGACCATAAGTTCGCAACTTAAAAACTTAACTTCCTTTACATAACAGATATGAGGACATGACATGACACACTTTATTATGATTTTAATTAAAAAAAAAACCTTTAAAAGTAGGCGGTGGCGGCGTATTTATAGGTAAATCCATGCTGTCACACTATTTTATCAAGAATAAGTCACTTTAAAGTAAATTTAATCAAAATAATATTAAGTCAGTGCTATCTGCGCGAGCTATTTTACGCCATATCTGTTTTGGTGACTACTAACGCCGCAGTGGAAAAAAAATGAACTAAATTACAATCACCTGACTGATTTTACGTCCGCTCTGTTCAAAGGGCTATGCTACAATCAGCTATCTAGTTGGACGTTGAGCGACGCTTGTTCAATTAGCTTTCGGCCTAGTCATTCAATTAAATGTTGCCATTCAATAAACGAGCTAGTCATACAATCAAATAGCTGATTCAACCAGATGACTGCGACATATATATTGATTGATTGCTTCTTCGCTAGATGTGCTGTACAGAACCCTGCTTGGTCCGGTGGTTTATGCTTGTGAACTTTTATGAATATTTCATAGTAGTCAGACTGTTTCACGTCTAAACTACTGAACCGAATTTAATGAAAGGGACACAAATTAATAAGAGGTTAAGCTAAACTCTAACCTAAAATGTTCCTTAAATCCTAACTTTTCGACGACCAAGCGACAGCCGGCTGTCGCGTTGCTATTGTCTCTCGAATCACCTGTGTTTGAATTAGAATCACAGTTGCACAACTGTGACATAAATATGGGTTAGTGCACGTGGTGACAAATGTTTATTTACTACTGCTCTCATGGTAAATTGGCTAGAAGCAGCAATATTTGGAAAACAGGAAGGCTTTAACGGAGACCTTTTTACCAGAATGCAATATTTTAAAGAACAATGAGCGGTTTCGTCCCAATTGCTGTAACATTTTCCTACCTATATCGTTTGAAAGATCTCAATCAGTGTTATGTTTTTTTGTATGGGCGTAACTCTGTATCTCGTGCAGGGAAACTGTTATAGTGGTTTAATTTATTTGATAAAAATATTGAATAAAACTTAATAAATTAGTATTTCAATGACAAAAGGTCTAAAACAAGTGGAAAAACCACACTGTCGACCGTGCGCCTACTCTAACCCAACAAAATAATTCAAGTTTTAAATGAGAGGATTCATAATGGCTAACAGCCTAGGTGACTATGTCATTGAAAATAATATAAATCGACAGCGAGCTTCTTTTCGCACCATAACCTCGGATGACAATCAATTATTGCAGTTTCCTACACTAACAGAAGAAGACCTTTTATTAGTTTCATTAGGTAGTTACCAAATAAAACTCCCCCGGTCTTATTCGAGTGAACACTTAAGAAATGGCATGTACACAATCGAAATATGCATAGGAGCTATTCCTAACCTTGTGCGGTACAATATAAATATTTCAGAAAGTATTCTGTTGAGGGGGCGGATAAAATCGCGGCATGTATCGGGTAGGATTTATTATTCGTATATTTTGATAAAAAATAGAGCAGAAACGGGGAGAGATGCAATTGCTCATTATTATTGCTCATTTTTAACAGGAAAAAGAACAGTAGGTACTTGTGCTCACATAATGAGTATCATTTGGTACCTTGGCTGGGCTAGACATCAGCCAAGCATATTGTTACCCGCGACCTTTTTGGATGATATTATCATAGGTTATAACCACTATTAAAAGTACCAGTAAACAATTTGCATATGTTTAAGCCATACTCTTACATAAGGGTATTATTTCTTTGTTATTTATGTATTTGGAAATATAAATATCAAAGGAAATAATACAATTATCAAAATTGTATTATTTTCTTGTTATTTATACATTATCAACTGTGCGTTTATTAATAACTGTCAAAAAATAACTATTACTGCCTGTGATTACTGTACAATTATTATAAATGTAATAATTATGTTTACCTGTAACACAAAATGTAATAAAGTATGATTAAAGCATAATTTAAAACAAAAACCTTTTTTCACTTGAAGCCCAATAACTTTTGACCTGCATGCAATTACTATAAAAACTTGGTATATTAATCATAAAAAAGCTTAAATGATTATGTTTATACTAGTCGCAACTTGTTACAAGGGTTGGGACGCATCTCATACAATAATGCCCATTGTCCTTTTAGGCTCTTTAGCTGTATTGGTTTTCTTAGTACGACTTAACTGTGCACCTCGCGCTGTGACGTAATGCTGACGGAATTCGATCGCTACCAAACGAACGAGGCAATCACGTCCTGCCGCGGGGATGTGCATCTGGATTGAGAGCCCAAATTTTAAATCTTCTCGAAATAAAATAAGATTTACAAGGCTTTTAGTTAAAATTTAGTAAAACTTAAGGCAATATGCCATGAATTTCTTAAACGTGAAATAAAGCTGTTATGATGAAATAACTAGAGCTCTCAATCCAGACGCCTGCATAAAGTGGCATAGCCTGAATCTCAGAAAGTACTAACTCTTTGCTCATAATTTTTATTTAAGGATTTAGTTAAGAATTTCTTACAACTTTTAAGAAATTCCCAAATATGTAGAATACTATATTACAGAGTTATAGCGTTATATCTAGGGCCCTCAGTTCATAAATGTTTGTACTGAGGAATCATCAAACTAATGGATTTATTCAAAGAAATACTTAAATGCGACCGTTATATATTGTACTTAAACGCGTCTGTAAATTAGTAAAAAAGAAATAATGACAAAAAAAATGGTTGCCTGTAAAGTCGGTTTTACGGGCGAAGATTTTACGTGACAACGTCTTTTACCGATCATAGTTGAGTGGGAGAGAGACGCAAGGCATTCGGCGGGCCTCTCTCTCGTTCGGTGACTCATCGTAACGTTACCGAGCGTTACACTTTTTCATAAGTGACTCCCAGCCGCAACCTAATTTAAGACGTTGTCACGTCAAAAGTTAATAGTTAAACTGTAAATGGAGATTGAATTTTCCTAAAACGTCTGGACTGAGGGCCCAATATTTTTGGCAGTATCGACTAGGATAAGCCTTCTACACTATCTCACATAGGGGTGAGTATTTTAACTAATTTTTAATTAAAATCTAGCAAAGCGTCCATTACTCTAAATTTCATACTTTTTGAGATAATTGAATAATATTTTTTATAGGAGAAAAATCTGTAGGGTGACCATAATGTTCCATGTAAGTATAAACAAGTGTTCGGCATGTTCTTGTAGTATCTTGTAATGCGCAGATGGAGAATTATAATTATATGCGACTAGTTTTGCTGTGCCAGCACATACATATTGTGAAACAATAAAATAAAAAACTTATCAATAACCAATGAAATATTAGACGTAGGTAATTGAATTAAGAAAAATATGAGTAAATATATATATTTAACAATATGAGCTTCAATAGGCTTTATATACCTAAAATGAAACAAAACAATAGGCCAGTAGCATGTAATATGTTATGTAGTATGGACTATCTGTAGGTACCATCAGAGAAACCGTAATCAACAAACAAATTTTAATGATGTTAAACTTACCTATTTTGTACCTAAACTAAAACGACGCGTAATTTATGACTAATCTGTGATGCTTATGATAAAAAGAAAATTTACTTACGTAATCATCACAAATAATTAACTAAATAACACATGATCATAATAACAATACGAATAAGGCGACAGCCCTACCAGAATATAATATTCTTCAAAATAAGAACCAGCCAAAACAAAATTAAAAAATAAATAAATTGAATATCAAAAAATTAAAATCATTAAAATTTCAAATCTTGTAGAAAGTAGTTTGTTCTTCAATCCATTTGGATACATCAATCGGTGTTCAAGAAAACCTTAATTATGTCTTATGGCCCTGGTAACATATCTCCTGTAATCGCTTCCGACAGTTCAAGCAACAACTATTTGTTTAAGAAACAGCTTGTGTGAGGGTACTGATGCTGATTAGTCTCAAAAAGTAACAAAACTATATCTACCCTACAAAATTTTCTCCTATAAAATAATATTATTTCATTATCTCTAAAAGTACGAAAATTAGAGTAATGGACGCTTTGCTAGATTTTAATTAAAAATTAGTTAAAATATTTACCCTTATGTGAGATAGTGTAGAAGGCTTATCCTAGTCAATACTGCCAAAAATATTGGGCCCTCAGTTCAGACGTTTTAGGAAAATTCAATTTCCATTTACAGTGTAACTATTAACTTTTTTGTCATTATTTCTTTTTTACTAATTTACAGACGCGTTTAAGTAAAATATATAACGGTCGCATTTAAGTATTTCTTTGAATAAATCCATTAGTTTGACGATTCCTCAGTACAAACATTTATGAACTGAGGGCCCTAGATATACCGCTATAACTCTGTAATATAGTATTCCACATATTTGGGAATTTCTTAAAAGTTGTAAGAAATTCTTAACTAAATCCTTAAATAAAAATTATGAGCCCAGAGGCAGTACTTTCTGAGATTCAGGCTATGCCACTTTATGCAGGCGTCTGGATTGAGAGCCCTAGTTATTTCATCATAAAAGCTTTATTTCATGTTTAAGAAATTCATGGCATATTGCCCTAAGTTTTACTAAATTTTAACTAAATGCCCTGTAAATCTTATTTTTTTTTAGAGAAGATTTAAAATTTGGGCTCTCAATCCAGATGCACATGCCGCGGGGTGATCGCATTCCAGCGAGGTACACAGAAAAGTCGTGCGGATTGTAGAGACGTAAACTGATTGACAAACAGCAGCTTTGCCTAGTTATCTTGCAGCGTGCTGAATAGTTGAGGTAGGTCTCAATGTGACTGATTTAAATTCCGAGTGGCACCAAGTGTTATAACGGTTACACAGGCTTTATTCATTGCATAACTTTACACAGTGATTATTAGTAAGGGCATTAGTGTTTATGCGCTGGGAAATATCGTTCGTATTAAAGATCTAAGCTTGCACATTAGATGGCCACGACTACGACCTGTGGCCGCAACAACCAGATTATGTAATAAAACCATATGGACTTCACCACTTGGCTACAATAACCTAAAGTATATAGTATCTGGTCGTTAGAACCGTGGCGACTTATCTGTGTACAGTCAGCAAAAGAGACATGTTACCATGTATAAGGCTTCTTATCGATTTGTACCACCTCAATGTATTACCTACATTCTAAGCAAATAAATAAATCTATTTTATTCTATTCAGGGCCGTCGGATAGGTACAATTAAAGTTTATACATTAACCAATGGATATATTTTAATTAAAATTTCAAATGTTGTAAAAAGTAATTTGTTCTACAATCCATTTAAATTTCATTTGGATACATCAATCGGTGTTCAAGAAAACCTTAATTATATCTTATGGCCCTGGTAACATATCTCTTTTGCTGACCCTAGCTGGATTGCGACCCCTCTCCTGCTTCCCTGCGAAGCGCGTGTTCGCCACGTAGCGCGTAGGTACGTTTAGTAGCGAGTAGCGATAGCATGCCGTCAGCGTTACGTCACAGTGCGAGGTGCACAGTTAAGTCGTACGAGTAGTACGGCAGCGATAGCATACCGTCAGCGTTACGTCACAGTGCGAGGTGCACAGTTAAGTCGTACGAGTAGTACGGCAGCGATAGCATACCGTCAGCGTTACGTCACAGTGCGAGGTGCACAGTTAAGTCGTACGAGTAGTACGGCGTGACTCGTGATTGTCTAGTACGAGATGCCTAAGGGAGACATACAAAACCCGCGCGGGTGCAGAGTGGTGATGGCAACATCACATCATGAGTAATCGCCGCTTATTCATATTTTCATGTGCTTTTTTCAAACTGCAAAACCTTTTAGGATGTTATTATAAAACTCGTAAATTATCATATAAAAATACGATACCTGGTCAACAATCAATAATAGTTGTTATTTTATTTCTTTGAATATTGATTGTTTGACAAAACAAACCTCGTATGCTTTGCAACTATGAAAAAATCGATTGCATTTGTTGTTTACGGACTGGTCGCGTTTTAAGAACGGTAGTTTCACACTTACTGATTTGAAGTTGAAAAATCTTTAGAAAAACACCATTAAAATATCTTAAGTATAAAAAATATCATATATTTTATTGTTCTTTCGGTTCAAGAATCACTAACATAATTTGCCTCCTAAGAGGTTTGCAGATTTAAAAATAGTTTAGGTTTTAGCGTAAGTGCAAGCTCCAGGTTGTGGCTGAGCTACACCTTGGCATTGTAGAATAGAATAGACTGGTAAATGTATGGAATTTACATAAGTTTAAGTTAAGTAATTTGACATATTTTCGTCTTGAACTCTATATATTCTACCCTACCACTTGTGTAGAGATGCTCATTAAATTTTTGATGATCTTTGTTTGAGCTTTGACGCACGCGTCATCGACAAGATTACGCTAACGTTTTATCCTACAAGTGTTGACTCAATAATGTGACTCTCTACCAATTTTTAACCGACTTCAAAAATGAGGAGGGTCCCGATTAAATTGTTTTTTTATTGTGTTACTACTTCACTATGGGTGATGTGCGCACAGCAATATTAAACTTGAGTTCAGTGTTAGTAGCACAGCATACAAATATATCGAGAAAATCGCTTTTGAGAGGGGTTCCAAAATAAAACATGGATGTTCGTTTTATTTAGTCATTTATACAATTTGGATTCACAACTTATACGAAAAAGAAAAATCATTCTTACAGTACAGCTCAGCACTGCCACGTTACAACTTAAGTATAAAAATTGGAAAAAGCTCCAGACATACCATGGAATTTATAGAAACGGGTATCTTTAGCAATATAGTTTCGTGTTGAAGTGTTTGGACACGTAGACGTTATTGAAATCCGGTCTGAATTAGTTGATCGTTTCTTGAGAAATTTCTTAAATTTGTCTCACGGCTTAGTGTCAAGTCACAAATCCGTATCATCGACTCTGTCTGGGCGTATTTCACGTAGCAGGATCTAAATAAGGGTCTTCTTACAATCAAACAGACGCAATACAGTTACAAACGTTTATTAGAGGTACAAGTGCGGGCGTTTTTATCGAAATCCGTCAACAGGTTTACAGATCAGTTAGTAGATAATACGTTCAACATCCTAGTACTGGTTGACTGCCATAAAAACGCGTAAGGAATTGAAGCCAGTGGAAAAAAGGATCTACCATACACCACTGTTGTTGCCATGAGTACGTATTGCGGTAGTGTTGATCTTGATACATTCCCGAAGTGACAATAAGGTCTATAGTCCAAACTAATCTTCCACAAAGTTATCAGAAAGATTATCATGCTTCCGCATCATTCAGAAACGTTGCAGTTTCATTACAATATGTATATTAGCCATCGACAAAAAGATGGCTGCTTTATGAGCACTTCTGGGAAACAGTAGGCTCCATATAAGCTTTAAATTACATTTATCCGTATTTAACTATACCAATGAGCCTTCGCTTCGCACGCCAGATGCAGTAAACAACCACCACATTTAAAATAATAACGATCACTGGCCGTAGTGCCTTCAAATATATGCACCATGAGGCGAAAGTGATCGAGAGTTTTAAAAAATTACGTGTTTAATGTACAGTGTATGTATTCCAGTTGGTGGATGACGTCACGGATGACGTCTAAATGCTGACCTATCGTGGACTCTATCATCTAGAACATAAGGATTAGCGATCACGGCGCGGCAGCTGTTGTGCTGCACAAATGAGAGACAGGCAACATTATTGCAATACAAGGTTAGAAACGAAGTGAAATGAAATTTCTTTATTGAAAAATAAATAAATTTCATTTCATAGTTTATTAATAAAATCAATTTCTTTTGTATCGATCATCGAGTCATCATAGTAAACTGCTTTGTCTCTCAAAGTATTTTGGATATTGTTCTTGCAATATATGGATCTATTCTAATTTGTGCGTCAATGGTGTTAGAGGAATTTAGGAAGGTAGTACCATTAAATGAACCGGGATGTAATCGCTAATACAAATGTATTGGTTGCCAATCACTGACTGAGACGCATGCCATTTATTCACACAAAACATTTTACGTAATTTTAAACACCTTTAATCTTAGATATTACCTTTTATTCACACTCCTTTCATTTTTATCCCAAGTTCTTCATCATCCACGACAGCATCACAAACATAGATCTTTACATTCACATTTCCACTAACTCTATTTAAAAATAAAACCGTGAATTTTAAACTAATATATTTCGACTTAACAGGACTATGTATGGAATCGCTCGTTACATATAGGTACCAAATATATTTGCACGTACGGTTGATGAACTCCGAAACAGACTCATGAACGCGAATGATAGAACTTTAGACTGGACAGAAGTTCTTAAAACAACGAACTTCAGAGCATCCAACGATGTCTCCAGTAGACCTCCAGCTATGTCTTCTCCAATCCTATTATCAGTACTTTACATTGCACCATTGGTTTTATATTTCAAGTTATTATTATCCCAATAGAGGATATAAATTTTAATATATTCAAGTCATGATAACAATCCATTTACTTTTATCAAAGTCGATAAATGACAGGCTAGTTATTAGGTAAGAGTATAATACTATGGCGGAATAACTTCCATCATTATGAAGATTTATCAACTTCGATAAAATCATAATATAAACCAACCACCCTAGATTACAACAATTTTAACAAACATTTCCAAATTTAATTTGATATTTAAGTCTAGGTGGATGTTGTGCCTTGACGTCATGACAAGGGGGCAATGGAAAGTTTTTCGTTTAGACGTTGTTTCAATTAACCACTAAGAATTTAGAATTTCATGTTTATACAGGTTACAATGCGTTAATCAAAACAACACCGACGACCTACGTATATACTTATATGTAGGCATATATTACTTGTTTCACGAGCGATGGGACCAAGTCAAATCAAAAATATTTTATTCGGAAAAATTTGTACTTAATTAAGAATTATCTGTTGGCCAATTACTGAACCTATGTTACATTAACTATAGGAGCTAGAAAATGGCAATTTTTCACCATTACACCTATTTATCTAATAATACTGGATGGATATTAAATATAATAAATTATCGCGAAAAATTCAGATTATTTCATAAGATCTCATCATTTTTTTTTGTAAGTATACTAGTCGAAAAGCTCTTAATATTATAAATCCTTAAGTTATGTATTGTAAGAGGATAATGTATCTAAAGAATTCGCTCCAATTTAACTTACATTAGGTGATGAAAAATACAAGAAGTTATTACATATCAATTGAAATAATAAGTTAAGCTCATAGCTAGCGTAACCAAATTTATTGTAAGAATATGGTATGGTACGACTAAATGAACTTAACAGATTTTGTAATCCGTACGTCATAAATACGTAAACTAATTTAGAAAAAGAACTATAACGTAGTCATTTAAACCCTAGTATAATAATATTGATAATTTTTGTGTAGATATCTTGTAAATAACGCCAATGATGACTGAATATTTTGTATAAATAAATAGGTAATGTAAAGATATTATCGATGCTAGTATATACGATATTCAATTTGCAATTTGTGAATTTATATCCAATATATGAACACGCTTTGACCTGGACGGAGAGGGGGCCGGTGAATAAGGAAATTATAGCTACGAGATAAGTGTAAACGACTCGTGCGCCTGTCACGCTCTCGCGAGTCCCTCGACATCACTGGAAATAATAAAATGCGTAGATTGAGCGACGTGACAAGCCCTAGACATTATATTAACATTAAGTTCCAGCACTGCAATGACTATAAATCGGGACGTTAAGCGCAATAACACGCGTAAAGGCATCTATCAAGAAGTAAAACTGGCACTTTTTTTTAAATCCGCAACACATACAGCGGGGTCCCATCGTACGTTTCGGAATTCATGCAAACACAACGGCCACGCTCGTCCCTCAGCCGAAACAATCCAAGCAAAACATACCAAATATCCTTAAAAAAAGAACAAATTTTTAGATACCACACTGCTAAAAGTTTGTAGATATCACCTAACTATAAATCTTAAATTAAATTCAATTTAATTTACAGATAAAATTACTGATTACAGTTGTTTCCTAAAGACCATATTACATATAGTCTGTCATAACGGACATTTCAGACTTCTTAATAAATTTAAAATTTTTCCAACTCCTTCCTAACTACGAGATTGATATTAAGTAGTACTCAAGTAAATAGAAAATTGTGATTTCTCCTGTGAAATCTATGAGGCTTTTACTATCTACGATAATTTAATATTTTTCGTCACTTTAACATAATTTTATTTTGAGAATGTTTACGAAGTGTGATGGTTGAGAAATTAATCTTTCTGCTTGCACCGGGCCCGTGTTAGCCGCCTCTGTATACATACACTACGTACGAAATATCAACTAATAATACTGAGCGAAAATTATAATACGCCTATTTTAACTGGCGTAACTACAATTTTGGCCAACTTGAGTAATTCACAATTTACCACTATTCTTGTATATGAGAGTCGACCACACAGGTCTTACACGATCCTTGTTGCCAGGACAAGGCGGACACCCCGGCCGGGTCCTGTGCCCTCAACACTAGTGCGAACTGAAAGGTCTTGTAGGTTGGTATACTATTTCTTCATTCCTAGATACATTGGCATTGAACAACTAATACAGGCACAGCTGTTTAGGGCACAAAATTAGACCAGAGATGTCGACACAATCACAAAAATGACATACCACTTGTGACATCAGTGCGCAACAACGCAGCAATATAAATCTGCAGACAAGAATAGAGATTGCGGGACTAGTTGAAAATAACACGGCTATCGACCGATGGGCGCGCTTGTCATAAATGTGTACGTACAATAAATCTGATAAAAGTATATACTTAGGTTACAATCGACCAAGACTCATTTACACCATATTTCTAATCTACGTACGTTCTGAAGCGCGAGGAGTCTAAGCTGAAGATCGTGTCATATCTCTGTAAATTGAGACTGATATCTAAATGCGGGAATTTTCTAGACATTAATTTGCTATGATTAAACAGACACACATAATGTAAATGAGATTTAGTCACATCTCCACATCACACCGTTACTGCAACATAACTGATGGAAAACGAACACCTAGTTTTTGGTTTAGTGCATGTAATAAGTGACCTCATGTTAATGCGTTAAATTAATTTTCAATTAAATCTTGATAATGTCTGGTCATCGGGATACATTCAGGGAAGGAATTGACTTTGTCCATTAATGTTCTATATCCTTATCGGTAAGTCTAGTTTTTTTTTGGTGATAGGTAGCCAGTTTTGTGTCTAAATGACTAGGGTTGTAGCGGACATAGTTCGCAATCATGTTAATTAGTGGACACACATACATACTTGCTGATTGAAAATAAAAATTGATTTGACTTTGAACAAGCTGGAATCTTAGTACCTTCTCTTAAATGTTTCCCATTGACGACAGACATAGACAAAAAAATTTAGTAGCTTATTTCTATGGTCAAATACAACTGGTAGGTTTGTAGCTCTGTGCTCTTTCTTAACATATGAGAAATGAGTAGAGCTTCTAACAGTCCTACCAAGCTGGCGAATTGTTCTTTGAGGTTTTTATCATAACAATAGATATTAATGCCAGGATTGCTTTAATGTTTTACGTAGTAAACTGGGTGTTCGCTGTGTTATGACGGTCGGTTATTGCCGCGTTGCAGCTTCCTTCACAAGTTAAAAAACAGGACCCGTGTGCTATCCGATTACATAAACTATAAATATAACATAACGTGCTGTCTACACTTTATACTTGGTACATTTAACATTGATTGACATTTAATATATTCGTCGCAACAGCCTCGGCGTTTTACGTATAATGTCATATAACATGTAGTATACACTGCCTACTAACTCCGCACATATAACACAAATCGAATATATTGACAAATGAAGTGACTATTTATGATAGTCTTTACATATTGGTCATTACAATATGCTCTAGACAATTACTGGAACCTTTGACGACTCATTGCTTTATGGGGAACTGTTCAATACTTTCGGTACCATAAGCAACGTTGCTGTAACGTTTTAGGACACTTGCAACGCGTAACACGACTCGTGTTGTCACGGAACTCGTTGGTGTGTCAGGCGTTTGTGACAATGTAACATACAATGTTGCTCATTATATTAGTGCCAACATTTACCATCGATCATTTCTATATCAAACAACTCTAACGCAGCACAATCAAGACTATCATAATGAATTAATTTGCCAAACAATTCGAATCTAATTGACAGACATTATTGATATTCATTACAACGAAGACACTCAAATTGTGATAACTTATTCAGTTAATATGCTTGCCCAGCATTATATAGGATTGATTGTCCAAGTCAGTATCGCACTGACTACTTGGCAAGGCCGGGGTTTGAGCTCGGGCTCTGCGTCTAATTCTTAGCGAGTTTCGTAACAGTGACTGTCGACCCTTTGACAATTCGCTACGCGACTTCCTGCTATAAATTACTCGATCTCTGCAGTAAATATATATACAAATGGAGAATTAGGCTATAGCACATTCAACAGACTTTTCAATTATATGCTTGACTTCTAAACAAATCTTCAATCTCCGCTGGGTCTCACTTACTGTTACTGAACCGCGTCTTCAAGAGCTATTATAATATATTACCATTAAACACCAATATACACTGAATTATTAATCTCTGAATAATCTACTTATAGGTCACAACATAGAAATTCTGTCAGAAGGAATGATCGGGGTTGAAGACCAACGTAAGATGTACAGCTCACAAGACTTTCCCTCGGCGATGTGTGCAGCGGACATTCGTAATCGTTCACTAGCTAAATCTGTTTCAAGCAAAGTCCTTTTTAATTGCATCATCTAACTGAGCAAATGACTAAGAATGCTCGATGCCACAAACCAGGCCGAAGCAAGTTGCAATCTTAACTTTGGCCTTGTTGCAACAGACGGACAACAAGTGGGTCGAGCGATATTATATACCCAGTATAAGGGCAGCACTTAAACTACTATCAATATCTACTAAACTACACTAGACTATAATATAGGGCGTAAATATGTCTTTTCACCTAGATGTTTAAACGCTATGAAATGTGTAATGATATGATGAAATAATTATTTCGGGTGTAATCTATACCTAATAATTAATTGTCTTCTTTACAACTCAAGGCTAAACAAGTCCGTGGACAGACAGACGGTAACTATGAAAATAATCAGAAATATATCCTGCACTCATCCCTGTCAGTTGTTGATGTTAGAAAATTAGCAGAGTTCGACACTTGAGGCGGCTGTCGCATAAAACACACCTTGTGTGAAAATCGTGAAGTAGCGGTTGCCTTGCTTGAAAGAGGTATTACAAGGCCAGTGAAAAGCCTAGTTAGAGACATAAAAGAAAATCTATTTAATTTGGCAGAGTCAAATACCCTAATCAGACCACAATTGAAGGGGACACGCCATCAACAACTGAGGTAACATTCACCCACAAACTGTGTTGTTAACGCTTCGAATAAACAAGTAGAGGTGGTCCTTTGTTGAACTATGCTGAATCGGTCGAGTCGCGTCTGTCACCTGCCTTACTTACGAACATATATTAATAAATTCACTTCTTTCTAGATATGTTTAAACTGTATAATACAATCGTCACGATTTTATAAACGACCGAAAATATAACTGTCCTTGTCTAGCGCTACATGCGCACACGCAGCGCGCGCGCCACGCTTGCCGGCGAGCGTCGTCACGAGCGCACCACCACCTGCTCTACTTACGAACAACCAACACCAATAAACAACAACATAACAACAATGATGAGAGACAATACGTTGCCGTCACATTACACCTATTACATTAAAATAATTATAATATAGCCGAGACTGTTGCGCGACGTGACAGGGCACGGGGACCAGGGGGACATCGAGAGGATCAACGTGTTACACTGTTATACTGGAATATTATACTGATATTGTTCCACGCACGACGATATTAACAACAACACAAATTTTAAATACGGTAACTTATTCTAAGATTCCTGGTTTCACGAACTTGTTGCACGTTTGTGGTAAATACTTGAACAGTTCTGAGTTGTCTGTGAGCTGGGCGTTAGTCAGCGGTAGTAGGCGCGGAGTGGCTCGCGGCCGTCTGCAGCAGCCCGGCCGGGCAGCCCAGGAGGCCAACTAAATCAGCTGTGATCGGAAGATCGCCTGAATGAGTGTATAATGTCCGTGTGTCGTGTCCAGGTAGGTGTATGTCCGTGAGTGCGGATTGCGGCGCGCATCCCGCCCGATACAACTATTTACAAACTATGGTCAAGCGCAAGCGACACTTGATAAAATGTCCTCCGCGAACGGAATTTCTATAGGCCTATTCTGATTATTTTATTTGTCACAAAGAACCTAATTATTTATTACACAGTGTTGATAATGTAGAAAGTGTATACAAGCTTTTTTAAGCATCTTGATTATTATTTACAATCGGAGCCGATGGCCGCAGCGGATCGGACTCTCTGTAGGTAAGCGTATTTAAAAGAATTTTTTTATTGTATTTTTTATATGATTTTTTTTGAAAACTTGTTCTAACATTAATATGAGTAATCTAATTGGTTTTGAGATTGATTGAAGCAGTTATTTGTGTAGTTCAGTTTGGTTATGGTGTCGGGTTAGTCGGCAGGAGTGTGTGTGTCAGTGTGTGTGGGCGGGGAGGCGCGGGGCGGCGGGGGCGGCGGAGTCAGGCGCTGTTCACACGTGGCAGGGTGGCGGGGAGCGCGCCGGTAGCCGGCCGCGCCACACTGCCGCCGCGATGTCGCGCCGGCTCGCCCCGTCTGGAATCATTGTGGGGTCCTAATTTAAAAACTTAAATCAAGTTCATCACAAAAAACCGATAGTAATCAGCCAGGCCATCAGGGTTTGGAAACACAAGGGGCGTATCTACAACGAGGGGTCACAACACCACAGGACTAAACACACACTAAACATCGAGCGGACACACAACGCGGGTTTAGGAGAAGTGACGTGCTGATGCCTCCCTAAGCTACAGAGAGACTTCCACATTATTTTATGACATTCTTATTTAACCCTCACAATAGAAAGGCCATTAAGTACTTCAATCAATACGTTATATTTGCATTTCAATACGTATTCAAATTTTAATTAAAGAAAATATTCAGAAGGTCATTTCAGACATGATCATTCCATGTCTACTTGATATCCAAGTAAAATATTAATAAATTGGTGTACTGAATATCAGATATTTCAAGAAAAAAAAAATTGTATTGCAATTGCAACAACACGGGATACAAGCATAATTTTGAGGGCAATTATTAAGCTCTACCTGCCTGAACTCAACCAATATGGGCGATATGAAAACTAGATGTTCGTATATTTATCGTCTTCTTCTTCATCTATCGAAATTCATTTATCCATAGTCAAGTTCGTTTGATCAATGGTTCTGTATCGACCCTAAATTAAATTAGGTTATTTTTTTATGATCGAATTAAACAACGATTACTTACAAGTAAGTATAATTTACCGTCGTACTTTAGCGTAAGGTTAACTATTAACCTCTTGACGACCAGCCGACAGCCGGCGGTTCTTGATCAGTCCTTGAATGAAAATTTATCTAGTTGATCAAACTTCAGACGATATAAAAATTTAAGTTTGTTTAATAACCGTCGAACTTAAGTTTTATCAAGTTAATTGTTTTTCATCAGCCCAAGATTAAAAAGATGAGGAAATAACTACAAGTTCGTATAATTATCGTCGAACTTCACTAACATACAAGTTTAATGGGCTATCCAGTCATTTTTTATCAGCACAAGATATTATTATTGACTGATCTTCAGACAACAATTGCAAGGTCGTCCAATTACCGCTGAACTTCACTTACCAAGTTTCCTTGTTTTTGTCAGTTCTAAATATTTTTTTCATTCACACTTGAAAGTTCGTATAATTATTGCATACGAACTTAGTTGTCTCATTGACCGTTAAGTTTTGTTCTTCATCAGTTTGAGATCAAGTTAAAATGATATAACTGCAATCTTCCTAAAATTGATTTTACCGTTAATCCAACGTATGGTCACGTTAACTCTGTGTACGTACTTCACAGAATACAAACTTTACCTGCAGTTGACTTCGACAGACAGTTGTTACCCGTCACGTTGTGATCACGTGCGTTTACCGGACGATGACACGAACCCGTGGTCGCACCGGATCGATTTAAAAACTTTAGTTTTTTATTCTCGATATTTTTAAGTTAACTTTTGGTAATTTTTGTAATACCTATTTAGTAAGCTGTTGGTTTAAAGGAGATGGCTAAACGACTGACCTAGTAACGTATAGGAATCATAAAATAACCAGGGTAATTTAAATAATCATTAATGAATTATTAAGTGTTTAATAATTTTCTAGAACTTTCGTGAACTATTAAACATAAAAAAGATTTTTAGTTTTTTTTACGTTCCTGAAGCTTTTTTAATTCAAATTACTAATATTTAGCTAATCAGCTTTATGCATTGTTAGGTGCCATGTAAATACATGCGTATTCGTTGCTGGGTTAATGGTCCATACTTCCATTAAGCCATATATCCTTTGTGATTTATAATTGTTTTCCTTCGCGGATTAGTTATATTACTATTTAATTGAAAGTATTAATTGTTGGTTGGAGCTGTTAGTAAAGAGAGTAGGTAGTTTAAATAATAAACGGCCGGGTCACGAAACATTCAAATTGTATATTGGTGCAGCTGCGTCGGGCGTCAAGGCAGATGCAACTGCAACCATTCGTTCCCCTTTAGACGTGCAACGGTGTCCTTGGACTCTAAATAGGCCACACGTCACACTTCACCATCGTTCAAAAAACCACACTACAACTCCCTCCCGACTCCCTCTAACCCCATCCCCCGTATACAGCGGGAGGTGTCCACTAAAAGCCTGTTAATTATATCGGTGATTATGTGTACGACCCGCGTTGGGAATACTACGTGTTTAAGCACACGTTTTATTTGTTATTAATATCTAATTTAATTAGTTAAGTGGTCGCAATTGGTCTTGTACTAAATGTATGACTAAAATATCGGACTATATTATTTAGTAAGTAGTGAGAGAAGTAGAGTGACTTGGTGGACTAGCCGATTAGTCGGTTGTGAAGCCGATTAACCAGCCGACTAGTCGGCCCAGCCGATCACATTCTAAGGTTTGCGTTGTTTTTCTGAAGTATGGATATTTGCTTGACTCTTCGTTTAGAACTGGTGGAAGTTATTTTTTTTCTATAAATATTAATTTCTTCTCATTTATCAAAATAATAAGTAGTATAAATGTTTATTAAGAATAAAAGATGTTACCTATATTGTTTTATTATTGAGAAACACATATAAAAACAGGCTGATTAGTTGGCGTTCTTTGCCGACTAGTCGCCGACTATTTGCCTACTACAAAACGGACGATTAATCGGTTATACCGACTAGTCACCGACTAATCGGCACGACTCTAGCAATTACTAAAGTTATTTAATTAATAGCTGACTATTATTAGACAGTAAGTAGTGCAGCATCATCAATCATTATTGTCGGAATTACATTTTTGTTAATAATTGATATTAACAAAAATGTAATTCGTTTACATTTGCTATGTAGTCATGTGCTTTTTAAAGCAAAAGTTGTTATAACTTACAGTCGACTAGTCGGAAAGTAAGTTTCATGGTATGGCAATTATTATTGAAAAATACAAGACACCAAAAGTATTTAAAGACAATAAGAGTGAGACAAATAAACGTTGTTTAGCCAGTGCTTTCGCCTAGCTGAGTTATTGTCTCCGCCGCACAACTATCTAACAGCGATAACAAGATAGAAATAGAGAACAGCTTAGCCAAAGTTTGTGCTAAACAACGTTTATTTATAGGAAGCCTTATGAACGAAACATATCTATAGAATTTGATTGTCCTAATAGGCGCGACGACGAAAAGAAAGTAATTAGTCCGTCAAATAGATTATTAAAAAAAATTTGACACGCATTTTTTTTTCTTTTAAACGAAAAATTACGAAGATACAGTGCATAGAAGTTGCGCGTGACGCCACGATCTGATACAATTTTTGCAGCACGGTGACGTGATGACGTCAAAAGCTCCCACTCCGGAACTTTGTTGCTTTATATCTTTGTATTTTTTTATTATTTTGATCAAGCAAAAAATACGTGTCCCATATTTTTGGCCGATCTACAAGATGGACTAAACAGAGTGCCATTTTTTAATGCTGTCGTTATCCCTATTGTCCCTAGCCGAAAGTACTCCAAGAGAAAATACTAGGAACTAGGGCACGATTCGACACCACCAATCTATTGACATACTTTTCATGAGCTGAATAAGATGCTGTCACGTCACTTACTTATTTGTAGACTCAATTAACGAACATATTATTAAACGACACATAAATGTAATTTTATAGATTACTAGCTTTTGCCCGCGACTTCGACCGCATAGAATAATATTTCCCGTTCCCAGGGGATTACGGGGATGAAAACTATCCTCTGTCCTTTCTCAGGTTTCAGACTATATCTGTACCAAATTTCATTGAAATCGGTTCAGTGGTTTAGGCGTGTACAAGAGACAGACAGACAGGCACAGTAACTTTCGCATTTATAATATTAGTACGGAGTGAAATTTAATCAAATACAGGGATAAAGTAGGTTTTTCTTGGAGAAGTGCTGTCCTCGAACAATATGTCAATAGTCCGCAGTTGTAACTAAAAAGTTTCATCGCAAACTTCTGATGTCCAAAGCTATCATTAAAGACTCAAAATATTAAGCTAGCTGAGCTAAGCTAAGATGTGGCTGAGCCAGACAGCTTATTTTTGGGTTTTTTATGCGTTATGCGGCGTGGCGAGCGCGTGATACACTCAATTTCCTGCTTTTCGTTAATGACAATCTAGGTCTACTAACGCGAATAGTATTGGAATTAGAATCAAAATCCGCATTCATAAACGGAAAACAACCGCGTATGCTTTAACGTTTACGTAAATATTCGTGGTTTTCACGTACCTAATAGCGACCGAAAAAACAAAATAGTATATTTTCTGACACCAACTCTCACCGTAATTCACGAATTCTATAAGAAGACACAATTAGCTTGTTTCACTAAATCCAATAAGATTTAATTTCCATGTACTCACCTCACATAAAAATATATAAAAAACGTTGAAAAATTTAAAAGCTATCGGCTAAATTTGCCAGCATGAAGCAAAAATGTTGGAAAAAGCGCGAAAATTTTATTACTTAGTGTAACATGTTGAGCGCGATGTCAAATTTAGACCATTTAGAGTTAATGGTCTTAGTGTTATGTACAACGTGCTTATGAAACATGGGGCGACGTGCTACGGTGCCGATAAAAAGGTGCTCTGTGGCTGATTAAAGCTGTAATAATATAATTAGGTAATATATAATAACTGCTCTCTTATAAAACATCCTTAATACCTACCTTGATTTCTAGTAATTTCTAACTAAACCAATCGCTACTTTTATTATTTGCCACCGACTAAATGATTTTATTTATTAGTAAAATTGACAATTCATAGATTGCAAATGAAATTCTAATATCAATAAATAAATAAATAGTAATATAGAATAATAAAAGATGTTCTATTTCTACTAGTCTCTCTGTTTTTTTGACAACATTTTTGTGGTGAAATCTTGTGATTCTACTGAATCTAATGGTCAAACGTCTCTTTCTATTGGCAAACAGCTAAGCTTAACTGGGGTGGACGAGCGGATGGACATAGGGTACGGTGTAGGGTCAAAAACTTAACTCCTTTACCAAGCAATGGCGTAAAATATTGCTTTGCACACCCTCATGAGGCCACTTCGCTACTAAGAATAAATGCTTGAAAAAAAGCTTAAATTTCGAGTAATAAAACTTTTTTAAATATGCGAAAATTCCAATAAAAAAGTAAGAAAAGCGAAGCGTAACTCTTGGTCAAAACAGAACCATTGGCAGCTGGGACAAGAACCTTATGAGGGTTGCCCAGTAAAGCGTTAAATGTGTGCAAGTGAGGAAATGATGACCTGGCTGAATATAGCTGGTACTACTGACCTGATAGTCAGACGTCAGTCTCAATAGCCTCTGCAGCGTGCAGGTTGTTGACGCGCACGGTGCACACAGCCCGGCGCCGCGCGGTCGTCTCTCGGCGGCCATGGCCGTGGCCGTGGCTGTGGCCGTGTCCGTGCGCGTGGCCGTGTCCTTGGGCCAGCGCGTGCGCTTGCGCGTACTCGCCGAGCGCCAGTGCCTGCGCACGCAGTAACCGCTGCGCGATCCACGCCTGCTGCTTCTGCAGCTCAGCTTGCCGCAGCTGTCGATTGTTGGGAATACACATTTACTACGCGGTTACCTATTTTCTTATTTTGATGTGTAAAAGAATGTATCAGTAGTAGTGTTCATCGTCATATATTAATTATATGTATATTCGGTTGCTGCTTGTATCATCATTGTAACGTGGCTACACATGCCTATGTTTAGTAAGATGAGGCAACTTATTGTGAGTTACGCTTGAGTAAGATTTTTCTAAAAGGCTAATTTGCTTTCTAGAAAAATCTTACTCAATCGTAACTTACGTCAGGCAACATCTTTTTAAATTATAACAGAGTCCTCCAAATGTTTATCGATTTTCCTGACATATTTTCCTGCTTCTGAATATTAATTAAAAGGGTTGCATTTTCTTGGCTTCGAACCGTGAATTCATTCAGGTTTAACGAGTTTGAAACCTCTTTTGTGATCAGTACTTGCCTAACAATTTTGTCGTAAGTGAAGCTCCAGAATCTGTATTGAAAGTCAAACTTTTACGTTTAATAAATACTTTTTAAAGGTCATATATTGTTACGAAGGGAAGGGGCTGACCTGCACCTTTGAAGGAAGACGTAGAAAATCGAAGGGGAGTCACGCGGTCACGAGGTCACGTTGGCAATATTTTCAATGTTTCGCAATTTTAAACTTTATGTTTTGTTTACGAAAGTATCTGAGAAAAGCGTGTATTTAAAACGTGACTTGAAGATATGTGGTCAATCCTTAACTTTGGCTAGGTAATGATGCTCGAAGACAGGATTTTTAAAAAATCGACTCAATCTTATATGCGTCAAAATGCTAAACTGGCTGATTGTTTATATATCAACGCACAGCCCAAATTACTGGTCCTAAAAACATAAAATTTCTTTGTGAAGAGTAGGTAGCCACTAAGAAAGGATTTTTGGTAATTTTGATCCCTTAAGGGGTCAAATCGAAGGGCGAAAGCTAGTCACAAGAAACTTACATGATTCAGTCGCAACGCATCCTGCAGCTCAAGGGCAGCGATGTCATCGCAGCCACCAGCCTCCATGGTGGCCTGCTGTTCCAGCAGAACCCTCTCCTCCTCCTGCAGGCGCCGGAGATTCTGGTCCAGGTGAGGGTCTATCACCAGCGAGCCATCGTCAAGGTCCATCGAGTCCGAGGACGAGTCGTCGCTCACCGAGGACTTCTTACGAATAGGCCCTGAAACTGTTTGCGGAGTATTGTATCCTGGTATATCTTGGGTTTGGGGATATGTTAAGAATGTTACTAGTAGGTATTATGTTGGTTGAATGGCTCCTTCGGGTTTAGGTTATGTTGTTAGTAAGATGGTTTAGTCTGTGGTTTTAATTTTGGTAGTATAGTTTTAGGACAAGGAATGATTTTTGGTTGGTTGTGTGTTTGTCGTAGTTTTGCCATTTTGATAATAAATAATAAATTCAAATAAAATAACTTTAAAGTCACCACAAAAAGTTTTTTTTACTAATATAACCTTCAGGAATATTATATCCTGGTATATCAGTTGAATTGTGATTATGCTATAATATACTAGCTAGGTAACTTTAGTACTTTTTGTTCTTGTTTGTAATCTATTTATTTGTTTAGGTTTCTGTGCAAGGTATGCTTGGCACGTGTAATTGAAGTAGTTATGTCATTTTAATGTTAAGGTTTTGTTTGTAAATGCAGATAAAATCACTCAGTTATTTTCATGTAAATATTCATTTGGTTAGCAAAGTTATTTTTAGTTAGAGCCTTATTACCTAAGTATATCTTTTTCCGGCATATAGTTTACACTTTGCTAAAACTTCTACTATAATGTTGGCGTTTTGTTTTAACATTTGCACCTATTATTCTTCACAAATATCTTAATGTACGAATACAAATAAATCGTAAAAATAAGGCAATTGGATAAAACTTATGGTACAAACACTATAAAATGTATTTATCTTGTCAGAATGCAAAATTTATTGTTTCTCTCTGTTTATAACATTTTCAATACCAAGATACAGAATACCTACTTTTAAACGAAATAAAACTTTACAACTTACAATTTATTTTAATCAAAATTAATTCAATTTTATTCGAGTTTTAAATGAAAAATGTACCTAAGTGAACGTAAATATTTTTATTGGCAACACCATAGTTTGGAACATAATATGGAATATAATATGTTTTAATGGTTTTTCGATGTTAATAACATTGTTACTGTCGAGAGAACAATAGTTTAGGTTTGTTTGATTTATCGGGATTTTATATTTATACAAATTGGATTGGTTTTTATGGAGGTTAGAACGGGTAGCCGATACTAGAAATACAAACAAAATAAGTCCATGGAGCGAACAGTTTGGCGGGTTGCCATCGCGTATACCCGTTGATTTACCACTTAATTGTAACTACTTAATACTACACATATTTTTGACTGCACTGGATTTTAGTTTTAATAATTCTATTATTTGATCTTTTTCTGTACCGATTTTTCAACCTAAATACGCTGTTAAATAAATGGATAAGATTTGGGGTTTAACCTTACAACGGCCCAGCGACAGCCGGCTATCGGGCTGCTCTTGTCTTTCGATTGTGTCTCGAATCACGTGCGTTCGAAGGCTTAAATGAGAGCATTCGTTTTAGTAGCAAATGATTTTGATTCTAGTTGGTACTAAACTGAGAAATCAAGATATCTAGCTGCTATTATACTACTAAATGTTAATAATACTTACTAATGTACCTTACATTGTTAAATCATAGCTCATAGTAGACAAATACAGTTTAGAACTGCGTTACCCACAACTAAAAATAACTCCAATTAACAATACTATAAAGAATCTCAAAAAGAAGAAAGTTTTGCAATCGTAAAAACCGTGTTCTTGAAATACAACGTCACTAAAGCACTGGCCGAAAACAATATAAAATTAAGAAAAGAAAAAAAATAACAAAAGTACTTACGTTAGAAAACAAACGTAGTTCCACATAAATAAAGAAAAAAAAAACGAAAATAAGCCAGCCAGTTATTTCGGTACGCGTGTTTATCTAGTCATATTGCCCATTCACATGCTAGCATGCCGTGAACCAACCTATTGAATGGACAGCTTGAATGAGCATGCTAACAAAACCATAGAGGCTGTACTTAAGGTGGATGTTCAACGTAGCCCGCGACATTAAAATTTTCTGTATTGTATTTTGTGTATGTTGATATAGTATGATTTGCGACTTTAATTGACCATTAGTTACAGCATTATAATATTTTAAATCATCAAAACAGCCCTTAAGGTGCACATAACTCGACTGATTGCCTATTTCATGAAAAAGTCATTCATTCGAGTTGTATGTGTCGCAGTCATCTGGTTGAATCAGCTATTTGATTGTATGACTAGCGCGTTCATTGAATAGCAACATTTAATTGAATGACTAGGCCGAAAGCTGATTAAACAAGCGTCACTCAACGTTCAACTAGATAGCTGATTGAAGCATAGCCCTTTGAACAGAGCGGACGTAATATCAGTCAGGTGATTGTAATTTAGTTCATTTTTTTTCCACTGCGGCGTTAGTAGTCACCAAAACAAATATGGCGTAAAATAGCTCGCGCAGATAGCACTGTTTTGATATTATTTTTATTAAATTTACTTTAAAGTGACTTTATTCTTGATAAAATAGTGTGACAGCATGGATTTACCTATTGATACGCCGCCGCCGGCTAGTTTTAAAGTTTTTTTTAAAATTAAAATCATAATAAAGTGTGTCATGTCATGTCCTCTTTTTTGTTATGTAAAGGAAGTTAAGTTTTTAAGTTGCGAACTTATTGTCACCCTAAACAAACATTACAACGTCGACTATATCCCATTAAACGACAATGCTAAATGACGTTCAGTCAAGTCGTTGAACGTTACATTAAACAACTTGACGAGTTGTCGTTTAGTCATTCAATTAATTGTCGTCATTCAATGAAAGCGCTAGTCATACAATCAAATAGCTGATTTAACCAGATGACTGCGACATATGCATTCTGAGAGTTGTATTGATGATAATAATGTATATAATTCTGTAACTGAATATCCATTACAGCCGCAAATCAATTTTGTTCAACGGACAGCCTGCCAATGACCGGCAAATTGCAAAAAACGTTCGAAAATTTGAATTTCGCGGGCTACCGTGAAGCATCCTCCTTAATGAGGTCGCTACTAGACATCAACAATCAAGTCTGACACAATTCTTTTTTTAATTCTTTGTTTTGTGTTTATGGCTGTGAGTGCAAGATCAGCTGGTCGTGTGAGTAAGCTCAAGAATTTGGCGCGGAACGTCGAGTTTCGGTTGAGTTGTGTAAATAACTACGTCTTCTTTCTCTACAATGTGAATTCCGCAAATGGTTCCTTAAAATATAAATGAATGTACCTCCCAGTTACATATAACATGAGAAGGAAAGAATTAAGACGTTATATATGTGGATAGCGTGCATGTTTTGTTTGTTCGCGATATGTGCGTGGCACATGTCATTTCCGTTTGAGACTCAGTGCTCACACAACACAACATTGACCTCCAGACATCTCTATAGATGAAATGTCACCGGTTCAATTCTCGTGTCACACCGTTGTAAAAGTAGGGCCCACCCCAAACAGTCGCGTTACTGGCTTATTTATGTAAATCTACCCCAAATAATATTCGTAAATATTCGTATGCACTAGAGTAGAAAACAACTAAAAACAATATCAAAACAACAACAAAAAAAATCGACTGTAACTAAAAGAAAATAAATAACATTTTTTATTTCAATTATTTTTTACATCGCTTACTAACTAAAATATTTACACAGAAAAAAAAAACAGTGCACTCGTTTGTCCCTTACGCGGTAATATCACGGATATCGTCTCTGGCGATTACTTAAGTCCTCATAATATAAATATCAACAATAACACTGTCATACAGTCATTGATCACTGCAAACCTCGTCCTTTTCATCGTCCTTCCCACCTGAAATTACCGAAAATCAACATAAAAGAAACGAATAAGAGCAAAATAAAAATGAGAAAAATAAAACCAAAGCATGCTTTTAGAAATCTAAATTGAAAATCTACGCATGCTGTGAAATAAAAAACAAAATACGTTTATTTAAAGAGACTATCACAATTGAACATGAAAACGATTGGTAGTTAACACTTAAACGGTTGTCAACATTTGCTGCGCGTAGCAGGGCACGGTAGAATGTTGGAAACAGTAATGTGAGGTGGCGGGTGAGAGACTTGAAGGACTTACTAAGATATGGCTCGCCCATAGTGCCAGGCAGGTACGGGCAGCTGGTGACGTGGTTGAAGTTCTGCGACTGCATCTCCTCCTGGTCAGTCTCACGATGGTAGAAGTAGTTGAAGTTCGACACGATGACGGGAACGGGCAGAGCGATGGTGAGCACACCAGCGATCGCGCACAGGGAACCGACAATCTTTCCCCATACTCCAACCGGCCTATACCACAAAAACATTCTATTAAAATACCATATTACACGCCGTCTTCATTCAGCTAATAAATAAAACAAACTAATGATTCAACTAAAATGTTTTGTTAATAAACATAAACGCGACGGATGATATACATGCGTTAATAAGTTCAATACGTACCGTTGCAGTTCGACTAAATAAGATAATAATATAAATAAATATAAATAAATACCAGGATTCTACCGAAATAAAAAAAAATGAGAACGCGGAGAAACCGGCAGCATGATGGTAAAGGTAAATGTTTCAAGACCAATCGCTCGGCATAGTTAAGGGCGCAAGCAATACAATATCATTCTTCCCCATCCATACTCGCCAGCATGTCACAGCATCGCTGTAACATCAGTAGTTATTGCAATGCAGTTTGTTTATCGCTAGCAGGTTGTCCAAATGAAAAACAGAATCGTCGGTTCGAGAACGCATAAAGCTATGTAATTTAATTCTCAGCGAAATACCGTCATGAATTAAAAAACATTCCTCGACACGTTCGATCGACGATTACGTATCTCAAAGGACGTCAAGGTTTAGAGAAAAATAAAATGAACGAAAAAAACAAAACCTATCAGACGTAAACGTAAAGACATCAACTACGATATCGTTGACAAACCTACAAAACGACTTCACAGGCATGCACTCGGACGTTTACGACTAAAGATAAATACTTACAAATAACTTCTCTATCGAAAATGGTGTGTGAAAGCTAATGATTGGAAGCCAATGATATAAACAAGCAATGAATCATTCTGAACATCAATTTTGCATAGTAGCATTCATGTGTAAAATTTACCATCGGAGACAGGTTTGCGGGGCATTCCAACAACTAGACAGAGAGAGATAGTGGCGATGATAGTTGGAACACGGGGTGCAGAAGCAATGCTATAGAGTTCTACTGCACACTATGAGAAAGAAGTAGACAACGTGATGCCAACGTGTGCGCTTGAGATGGATCACCATTTTCGATACGTTTACGTTGGTAACATTCATATAGCCACAACACCGATACATGACACTTTGGACGGTACACATCTAGCGAAGCGATACAGAGGAGGAAACATTCCACAGTGGACAAGTATTCGGTACACAACGAGTCACTTCAAGTGCGCTCGAGCTCGTGCCGGCAGCGACACATCGCCACACTTGAAGTGTACAACTAAAGCTGTTTTCTCTCATAATCTTAGAATACGCTTTGGGAGGGGCGATAGTCACACGGACGACGGGGCCTGTGGTACACTAGCACCCTATGTGTACGTGTCTTGTCAATGAAAAATTTTACAACTGAGCTTCCATGTAAAATTGTAAAAGTTCAGGACAGAAATGATGACACAAACATTTTATAAAAAATAAAAGAAACAAGACAATAAGAAACGTTCTCGAACGTGCAAGAGTCTCAGAGGTGAATAAAACGTGTAATCGGTTAAGTTCTAAGCGAACCGACGATCAAATCAAACTGAAGCATAGTTACATGATGTGGCGAAAGAATATCACAATAGTGTTAAATATACCAATGTAATATAAGGGTTGGGGGTAAAATGAAATGACGAGAAGGCAAAGATGAAACTTAGAGTGAAGTCGCTGTATCATACGTCATATCTCCGTATCCTACGGTCGTCATTGTCACGACCGCCCACCAAAACGCATCTGGTATGGATTTGAAGAAACTGTTCTCACTTCCCGCCTCAGCGAAGTACACCGCGGATGAAAACAGCACCACACCTTGAAGAACAAGCACACACCAACGGAGAATACAGTGCGACATACAGTGGTGGGGATGGCTTGCGAGCGGCGGGGGCGGGGAAGGCGGGGCGGGGTGGCGGCGCGACACAGGTTACCTCATATCTCCATAGCCGACTGTGGTCATCGTAATTACTGCCCACCAGAAGGCATCAGGAATGCTATCGAAATTAGTGTCATGGCACTCTTTGTCAGCGAAAAAGACTGCACTGGAAAAAACCACGACACCTGCGAACGCAAAATAACATGTGAACGCACCGTCATGATGTGGCCGCGCTAGATGATTAATTACTTTAGGATAAAATTAACTGATAATGTATATTGTTAAAGGATTCAACATTGGAAAAGACTTTACTGATATATGGAAATGGAATTGAAGTAACCGGCACCGCGCTCGCCGCTCTCGCCGCCCGACCGGGCCCGTCTGCTGCGTCACAAGGCGCATCCCGACATCTTCGCTCCGTACCACAAATACTCCTTGAGGACGCGCATTGTTTAACTATGTCAAGTTTATGTCGGCATGTATTAGATCAACTACAATTATATGTGGACTCAATGGTTATTATTAAGTTTATACGTACTTGTTGACTCGATTATGCAATATCTCTGGACAGTAATGATTGTGAATCTTTTTTTAGAGAATATTCTAACATGTTCAAGAACGCGTTTAAGGCGATCATCACAATTAAATGCAAGTGACTTACCAATGAACAAGAAAAATATCAATAAGCCAAGTTCCCTCATCGAAGCCTTCAACGTTCGTCCCAGAATCTGTAAGCCTTTGGAGTGCCGTGATAGTTTGAAGATACGGAACACACGCACGAGACGGATCACCCGAAGTATAGCAAGACTCATGGCTTGGTTGGTCGACTTGTCTTGTGGAGATACGGGCGCGCGTGGTAGGTTCAGAGTGTCCTCTTCCTCGGCGACGACAGTCGCCAAGGTGATGAAATACGGGATAATGGCGATTATGTCTATGATGTTCATCACATCTCTAAAGAAATTGAACTTGTTCGGACATGCCAGAAACCGTACTATCAACTCGAACGTGAACCATATTATACAGAGGGTCTCTATCAAGAAGAACGGGTCAGTGATGTCAGGGACTTCGTCTTCCTCGATCTTAGTGCCGTTGGTTGTCGTGTTGAAGACCTTGTAGTGCTTGAATTCCGGGAGAGTTTCCAGGCAGAAGATTACGATGGACAGTAAGATGACAAATACTGAGATGATAGCCACGACGCGTGCGGCCTGAGAGCTCTCTGGGTACTCGAAGAGCAGCCAGATTTTGCGTTGGCGCTCATTTGAGGGAAGAGGTTTCTCCTCCTCCTTGATGAAGCCCTCATCCTCACTGAAAGGATTTGAATACGTTACAATTTGTAAGTTTTAAGATGAAGCGTTTGACGTGGTCGTGATCTAAAACTCACCGGAACTTGTTGGTGGCCTGCTCTCCGAGTTCGTAGAACTTAATCTCCTCGGAGAAGACATCTAGAGGTACGTTTACTGGGCGCCGCAGGCGGCCGCCGCTTTGGTAGTAGTACAGGATTGCGTCGAACGAGGGGCGGTTCCGGTCGAAAAAGTATTCGTTCCTGTTGGCAAACGACGCAAGTTTCACTAAACGAACTGAAACCCAATGACGTCTCTTCAAAATGTATATCATCGCTAAAGCTAAACCATAAAGGTGATGAATGATGGACCTGTACAGATTAGTGCTAAGACTTACCTCAAAGGATCGAAATAGCGTATTCTCCGGGCTGGATCCCCTAGAAGGGTTTCCGGGAATTGGTTGAGAGTACGAAGTTGAGTCTCGAACTTCAGGCCGCTTATCTAAGAAAAAAGAAAAAGAATTGTTAATAAATCTAGAACAAGAAACAGCACTCGATGTTGACCAGGCAATGAAGACATTCATGCGATTACTAATATTCAAAATGTAGAATAGATTAAAAATAATAATTGATGAAAAGATTGACAGCCTCAAATATAAAAACATACGGTAAACGTGATTTTTTGTTTTAGCAGAACTACTCCAAATTAATGTAAACATAATGTGAGATAGATTAAAGAACATTAAATCTTACAATAGGAAATTATGGTACACTATTAGGTGGCGACCTTCGCATTACTGGAGTGGTATGAACATTGAATCCTCCTTTTTTATAGACGTGCATACAAAACTAATATTTTAAATGCCTGTTTGTCTCTGACGCTCTCACGGCTAAACTAGTAATCTGATTGTGATGAAATTGGTAAGTATAGAAGTATAAGGTACAGTAAAAGTGTGTAACGACAATTATTTTGACTCCAAACTAATAACAGTACGATGAAAACTGTTATTATAAAATGTTCGAGTAGAGTCAAAACATTACGTAATTATTTATTATGTCGAATACCAAGAATTATTTCTATTCATAGATTTCAATTTAGTATCTGTAAAACGTGTACTTCAATATCGAAAAACAAAACTATAACCAGTGCTTTACTAACATAATTGTCCGCCTGTTGTACTCTTGCATATTTTGTTTGTATGGTCCTTCACTGTTTTTGTCCTATTGGTGTATACACTAAAGAATATTCTATCTATCTATAGAATATAAACAATCTACACCATGTCAAGACCCCTAACATTCCGTGTTTAAACACAGTGTTACGCAACGCCAGCCGAACACTCTAAAATTGTAACACCCTTGAACTTATTATTTGCGTCTACCACGTGCTAAGCCGACCGGTGGCTCCCAGTGTCGCTTCCACTATTTGACATACCACATGCGTGGAGAGACTGACAAACGACCCATCTGCTTAATAATGTTGTTAGTTTACTGAACTAACCCATTTATTAGTTTGCTTTTTATAAACCCTTCATATACGTGTCAGCCAGGCCAGCAAAGCCAATGGAAATAATTTATTACCAATGAGAGCTCGGCTTAGTGCATTCACATGGTGTAGTTGTCGTGCTTGTACGTCCAAGCTGTTAGAATGAACAGATCGGTTTAAGAATCAGGGTCAGCTCATAGAATTCAAAATTGGAATAACTGTGTAAACGAATGTCTCCAACCCAAACAGCGACACAGATCAAAATTGCCTTTCCGCAGCGTATTTCCCGTGTTCTAATAACGCTTTTAATTACAAACATAATCCGCAACATCAACATTGTTGATAGGTACGAAAAAAGTACTACTGTGGGCTGATAACCTACAAAATTACATAAAGCTTAAACGAATTAACTCTCTCAGTAACACGTTGACAGCAAACAGCCCCAGGCTTAAGCCGAAATTTCGTACAGTATTTTTAAAGCAGATAATACCGACTGGTTAGTAGAAAAAGTAACATGAATGGTAACGTAGATGGACAGCAAAGACTACAGAGCTGTCAATTGTGGCTATTTTCTACAGACAGGCTCAGTAAATAAGTGAGAAAGCCATTAGTGCACTCTAGTCTGTAGGCGTCTGTATTTGGCGGAACCAATTAAATCACTAAGTGCACTATGGGTAACAAATAGCATTGCATATTGTTGATGGCCAGTTTGGAGTGACAGTGGTGCCGATTCTCTTGTACACTAACTAACGTAAATTCATAGTGCATCTTTCTCTTTCCTTTTAATTAATAAAAGGACAGAAGATCAAATATTAGTAAGTCCTGTCAAATTTAGACACTCCATAGATAATTTAGACGCAATTTAAAAACATGGCGTCTAAATATACGTCAATTTTCATCAGGCGCTGTCTTATTTGACAGGATTAAACTAAAATGTATCTTCTGTCCTTTTCTATAAGAAATGGAAAGAGAAAGATGCACTTAACTTAAATTTACGTTAGTTTGTGCACATGAGAATCGGCACCAGTGTGGCTCTAAACTGCGTTGTTGGGGTTTATTTGATCATCCATGTAAGTGTGCAGATCTAAAAAGCTAATGATTATTGTAATGGATGACCTTTAAAACTAATTGTGTTTGGGTTAAAAAATAGTGTTGTTTCACTCGTAATGGTTTCGCCCAATAGATTATGATGGAAAGTAGATCACATATTTATGTAGGAGATTTGTAGCAAATCAAGGTTTCCGAAGTATGATCTTGTGTCTACAAATACACGTCGTTGCTGCCAATCCGTCGGATATAATTCCTTAGTTGCTGCTCGCCCACGGATGGTGAAGTGGCTTGTTTGTTGCGGAGACCATGGCATAACAATAACATACACAACTTACTAAGTCGCTTACTTTAATAGTTATGGGTTGGTGACACGTCTTACTAAATAGGTTAAGAAGGTCCTTAGTTACAATACCGACTCTCAATATTATTTCATATCTTATACACAAAACATTTAATAAATAGTTAGTGTAAAAAAAAAATTTACGGGTCTGTTGGTCTAGTCGTTGGTAACACTGATTGCTAAGCCGTAGGTCGTAGTTTCGATTCCCATCCAGGACAAACTTTGTGTGATGAGCACTATTGTTTATCAGTTGTCTGGTTCCCGTAGTACAAGCTCTGCTTGGTTTGGGATTATATGGCAGTGTAAGAGTTGTCTTAGGATATTAATTAAAAAAAAAAAAAACAATCTTTATTGGTTCCTCCGGCATTTATCCGAGTGCATGTCCCAGAAGCTAAGGTGAAGGTCAGTGAGTACATTCAAGGCGTTTGACCGGTACCAAGAAACCGATGGAAAAGTGTCAGAAATATTGGAATATTTTATAAACTTTTACCTTCACTTACGTGTCTGTCAAGGTTTTAACATTTCAGCGTAAACGTTCACAATATTTGAACACGAACGTGCAACGAAAGGTCAGACTATTTGTGTTATAACTGGACTATTGAATGATTGATTGATTGACGATGGCAGTAATGACTGCTACTTATACCGAGACAGATGCTGCTAAATCTTGAATCTACGCAAACCAAACCGCTAAAAAAAACAGCTTTTGAGTACATTTATGTTCGCCTAATGCACTGAACAGCTGATATTTTTTTCGCGATTTGACTTTGCTCCCATAATAAAAATTGTTTGTTATCATGAGCTTAATCACGTGTTTAAGTACCGTACACTAATTACCAGTAACCATATATATAAGAGATAGCGTGAAACAGTTTAATTACTAAAAAGTTCTTTGAACGAGTTTTTTATAATTTAAGTAGTCAAATAACTGACAGGTACAAACAAAATTATGTAAATAACAAAGTTAAGGCCAACTAAAAGTTTTCACAAATTGAAAATAGATATAAATAGAAGCAAGTACTTAGTAAAGCTCATTAAAGTTCTTCAGCTGTCGACATCGCTTGTTACAAAATTGGATCCGCAAGATAAGTGATAATTACTGACGGATGTATCAAAATAGATGAAAAGTTAGGTGGGGAAGTGATTGTAATTGCTTTGAGTTAATTACTTTAACTTTGATTAATTTCAAATCTATTTTGAGCAGCTTTGTCTGTACTCATATAGATAGATAAATTGTAATAATATTGAACTGGTATTACCATTTCAAAATTTAGCATTGTATACGTAGTTACGTACTAGGTTTTTTTTAATAATATTATTTATATACTTAGCACCAAGCTTGTCGTAAGTTAAAACCTTGACTAGATACTTACATACCGAGCTTTAAATGCTCAGAAACACGTGAAGTGGACGCCCTAATGGTCTTGTTAGCGATAAAAATAAACGGAATGGCAACATCCTAGTAACGGTATTTTTATTCCTATGTTTATATATTTTGTTGTGTAAAATGGTACGCAAATAAAGTGTAATAAATAATGTATTTTTTATGTTCATACGAACACTAAATAAAAACGGAGTCATCTTGTGGAGGGAAGCTGCGGTTTACTGATCTGCACGGGACGGTTTTAAACGTGGAAAATTCTTTTTAATGAATCTATGCGATATCAGAAGATTACTGGAGAATTTGAAGTCATAAAAATCTCTGCACAATAATTTGTTTCAATTAAGGAATTGATATATATGCGCACATGAAAAGGAACGCTTTATTTTTATGCGTTCATAAAGAGTGGGGACAGAGAGTCCTATTCCGGCTGAAAGCGGTTAAGCGCGCGTTGCGTGGACGCGCGTCAAGAATAGGACGCACGGCGCGGCCGGTGTACGCGGGTCGATCGTGCGCCGACGCCGGCGAAATTAATCAAATCAATATTTACAAGCAAACGCGTACATTCACTTTCCGCGGACGCAAAGTTTCACACAATATTTCTTTCGGCGCGGATGTACCTCTGCGGCTGGCAATGGATGTATCCAAAAATACATTTTATTGTGTGTTCCCCAAGGGCGCAGCGAGTTGTACGTCGCACTGCAGCCGGCTTTTATGAAGAGATTTTAATAAATTTTCCGTTGTAAACGCAGACCGCGAATGGTTGTATGTTTTAAGGTCGGGTTTCTTTTTATTAGCCATGAGAGACACGCGGTGGCGATAAATTGAGTCGCCGGCTTCGGCGCGTGCGCTGCACAGCTGAGCAAACGTTTACGAAACGGTAATTTGCTGCTCGCTCACTCAGCTGCGGTGATGCTTTCGTAATGAGCTTTACTAACATAATTATTGAGGTAAATTAAGCTTAATTAAATCTTCGTCCGCTTCAGTCTAAATTCTGCACATTAAATTCTGTCATAGTTTTGTTATATTAAATAAAACCACACTTCCATTAGGTATATAACAATAGTAAGCACCCACTTAAAGGGATAGTTATGTTTTTTACATTAGTGCAAAATAAATGAAACTACGATCTACAGTTTTTTTTTCAAGAATTGGGCCTAAAACGCGCATTTCGTTCGGAACACTGCGTACAGAATAGGAATCCAGCATAGCTCTGTCATTATAATTTTCAAAAACACTAAAAAACCAACTAGACTTTGTGATAAAGACCATTCTTAGCAGTTCCTCAAAAACGGAATTGCATTTGCAATTGATGTAATAGTGAAAAATAAAAACCAAAATTTATAATATGTATTAAAGTGTTAAAAATTTATAGGTAGGTGGTTGTCTATAAGAAATATTAAGAGAAGCTGGTATTATACCTTAATTCATCAATTTTCCATTACTTTAGGTTCTGACTATTGTTCGATTGTTTCCATATTTTTGAAACGTTTTTTTAGCACAACATTTTTCAGTAATTTACTCATTATCATGTTAAATGTTTTTTTCAGCCTTGCAAATTTTACTTATCCTTTTAACTACCGCTATCTTGCTTCTCGAAATCATCGAGAATACACAACTCTGCAAGAGTGTACTAAACGGAAATTGGAATGTAAACTCAAAGGCAATAAGTCACGGTTGAAAATATTCTATAATCGCAGTTCAGTAGTGCGGGCGCACGTGCGTAAGTTAATGCGCTCCACACACTGCACCGCGCCCCGTCGCGTAGCGCGGAATGGCAGTTTTTTTTTGAGAGTGGTAAATCATCAAGTGAATTCTCTCGTCCTGGGTGGGGCAGGAAGGCGTGTCAGACTTTTACTGACTAAAACCCACTCATGTTCCTTCGATTGCCCTTTATGTTCCAGGGTCACGGTAACTATTATAAACATTCCGCAACCCCGACCATAGCACCTTCGCTCGCATTTCCGCGTCGGCAGTGTGGTGTGCTAGGCGTGATTTCTATAAAAAATGAGATACTTCATACTTACATACAGTGGTAAAATCTGCCATCCCGCGCTACGCGACAGAGCACAGTGCAGTGGGTGGAGCGCCTAAATGCGGCGCGCCGCTATCGTTGCACTTACGAAGGCGATTTAGTAATGTGCTATAGACAATCACTGTTATAGATTACTTAGAGTTAATAATTAAAGGATATGGCAGTTGTACTGACCACAATAAACTTACATTGAAGGAAAAACATGTTTTGTATATCTATTAGTACGACTTTACTTGGTGTTTTTGGCTAAATATTTGTGGATACCATGTAACGCAATATAAACCTTATTCCAATAAATTAAGGGTTATAGTTTGTATTACCCAAGTAACGCAAATATTTGATCAATTATACCAAGTGTAGTCGCACTATAATGATGAGATTATGCGAAAATGATTAGCTAAACTTTAAAAACCTTGAAAATAATTTGGCAAATTGTACAGTAGATCTAGAAATGAAAACTAAAGTTGTTTTTTTGTTGTTCTATGTATGTTTGTTTTGGCTTCATTTTGAAAAATATGTTATCGGAATAAACACTCGTAAAATTTTATGGAAGGCGTAGTCAATATTTGTAATACTTGTTAATTAGGATGTACGTGCTTTTTATTTGGTGATGAAAATTCAAGTGTCCAATCTGGAGAACTTTAAAATTAAACACAATTTGATTCGGTTTTCGTGGTACTACCAATGTGACCAATCTGGAGAACTTTAAAATTAAACACACTTTGATTCGGTTTTCGTGGTAATACCAAAAGGAAATTAAAATTATAATTGCCGATTGTATAACGCTTAGTTCGATTTTGACGTACAGCAGGAATAGTAAAACATTAACTGCCCATTGGCTGACGAAACGACGTTGAGTGACTTTTTGCTTTGAAGGAGTTTCACAAAGTTCAAAGCGATATTTACCAACAAGGCAGTGAACGCATGATATATCAACAGGTAGGCATAATTGCCAGTCGTTGACCAATGGCCGGCGAGAATATAACTAAGGATTGACACGCGACCAAGCTTTGCGTAAAAAATCGATAGCAGGTCAAACGCGAAGAATGGTAGTCAAAAACAAAAACAAATTAAAACGACGATATTGTTACGTGTGTTGGGTGTTTAGGATATAAGCGGTCCAAGAGTGGCTGGTTTGGGCTTAACGTCTGCATGTGTCGTCAACGTCAACGTTCATTTGTGTGTTATTAGTGTGTGATTGTGGGCCCTTTTTGAAGTTCAATTTGCGGGTAATCAATACTAAGTTTTTTTTTCTTTTTTTACGGCACTAAAATCAAAATGCACTTAGACGTTGGCAGAATAATCGAAATCGGCTTTGGTTGCCATTATCTACATAAAAATAGAATAGAATCATAGCTAAGCCTTTTTTACTCGTAGCTCCATGGTTTATCACTCATGAGAAGTATCCTAAAAATCCAATAACCGCAAAAATTTTATCTGTCGCAGCAAAAATCTGAAGAGATTAGCTTAACTTTATGAATCTTGAAAATGATTTGACAATCACACGCGACGTACTATTAGTCAGCTGTGAATGCCGTGATAATCCACTAGAAAAACGTGCGGTTTAAAAATAGTTGTTTCGATTAAATACTGGTCGTAACCCTGACACATTGTAAACCATTCAATCGAGCTTCGTTCGGAAGATTAATGGCTGTAACATTATTGGAGAAACCAATTAAGTGCAGTGTACTGAGGTTTTATTTCGTGGTTTTTGCTAAACATGTTTTAGCATGTCTAGAAAATTAAGAGTTTTGGAGGGTAGAAATTAAATGGAACGTTTTCATTGATGATTTACCTCAAATGGGCCTAAGATGGACTGCTCTTGACTAAACTGTTCAAACTATCACACAGTCGGTTATCGTCAAAACATTAAAATGCCATGTTATGTCGTAAAGAGCTTCGTGAACTACGATACAAAGAATCTTATATCTTGATAATTTAACAATCTTAATCATTTATTGCAACAGATTTTATTCCTACCTTCGCAAAGACTAAGCCAGACTACTGAGCCTGGTTTTGTCTATGTACTTTACACTATGTTACTTCACTTTGAAGGAGCGCACTTATTGCATTTGTGGCGACATATCGCCAAACATACAAAACTTCAACCGACGATCCTACATCGCGATATCTAAGTTATCGGCGACATTAGAACGTATACAACAAATTCGACTAGAACCGTCGGGCAGTAATTCACCAGACACAACATCCCTCTGGTCCGAGGATCCTCCCTTTTCAACGGAGGATGAGGGACTTTACACTCTGCCCCTTATACCTCCAAACTGGTGACCCCGAGCATGACCGTCAGCGCAACCTTCGTGACGTCAGCATCATCGCCGCATCACTTCCTCGAGTTTTCGAGCAGCGAGTCACACAGCCAGCCAGCATTCACGGCTTCATCGGGTATCCTGACCGCTAGCATGCAGCGGACGCGCATTCCTGGTCATCACCCGCAGCCTCATCAGCGACTTTGGCACTGCACACTCCCAAAGCAAACCGCAAAGTTTAAGCTGCAAGAGGGAATAGTTGAAGTCCAAGCCTTTGATTTGATGCACGGGGTATCAAGTAAAATACGGCTCGCAATTCGGTTATAAACTTATTAGTGATCAAGCTTGACTGGATCCGATCTTGCATAATATGTCATTTTTTTTACACACGAACAAAAAATGAAAATGTCAAATAAGTAAGAACTTTTTGTATAGAGAACTTATTGTAGACTAATGTAACCTTAAATTTTATAACCAATGACCATTTTATTAGTTTACGATGTCTGAATTAAACTCGTAACTGAAGTTTAATTTTCTGTTTATGTAATCTAAATTAGGTTAACGACATGTTACTCAGTATAATAGACAGATCATTTAGAGTCATGGTAATTTATAGTGAAAAGAATGAGACAATCCACTTTTTTAACTCCGACGCAAAAAGGAAGGTTTAATAAGTTTGACCGTGGCGTCTGTCTGTCCGTTGCTCTTAAACTGATTTGTTTGCGGTTTTTTATTCAAAGTAGGATATCTAGCGATGGCTCTAAGATATGTCAAAATCCGCGGTCGCGGAAGCTATCCGAAATATAAGTGTTGTGCACGAGCAAATAGATATTTTTACATGTCAGCCGAGTGAATTCACAAAGGTTTTGATAAATAATTTGTGTTATCGAGATACTTAGATAAATAATTAAAGTAATAATTTGATAAATTTTTTTTTGGAAATAGTGTATTGGAAAGACTGCTGTTTCAGTCTTCTTTATTTTATTTTTTGTTTGAGTAAGTTTTAATTAGTATTAAAGTTTATTATGGTGTATGGTTTTAGTTTAAGTAGATAAATATGCATTGTATTAAAATACCCTGTTATCGCATTGGGTCTTAATAACCTGTAATGTTAACAGAGAAAGGATAAATAAATAAATAAATAAATAAATAAATGTTTCATTAGAACCAGTTCAGCCATTTCGAAGTTTTGAACTCTTTTGTTACCTACAGTCTGGATATTAATTACTTTTGTAAGACTAAAACAAACAAACAAATACTATACAGCTATTACAGCAAAGCCATTTTATTGACTAACTATTTGGTGTAACATATTCACGTCGTCGTAGGTCAAAGACTTCCATCAAAATGTTGCTATTTGGAAAAACAACCAGCTGAGAATCTACTATAATTACAAATGCAAAAGTTTGTGACGATGGATGGATGGATGTTGTTTGTTACTCTTACAAGCGTTAACGGGTAAACGAAGTAAGCTGAAACTTTGCACTCGACTCTTAGAACTAAAAGGCATAACAAATAGGATTAATTTTTTTAGAAAACTCAGTAAAAATATAAGTCAATCAAAATATATCGCTAAAAATAGGACATAGAAAAAAATTGTCTAAAACGTCATAATTTGAAATGGCGAGTTCTATTTTCAAAATGAACTATCGAGAACCCTAAAAACTTTTTAAATCAACCTTAAAATTCGGAGTATTCCCACTTCAGAACCTACTTTTTGACGTATTCCACAACAGGATATTATTATTGACACCTTGTTTAGAGTACCTATGCAGAACCGCTGCAGATGTGTAAAGAGAGTCTTAGGTGGATCCACGGAATATTACTTTTAAGTTTTTAACAATTTTTATAAAAAAAAGAGTTGTAAAAATAAAGTTAAGATTGAAATTTTGTCTAAGGTTTTTTTATATTTAACTTTATCTCAAAGTTTATTATCAGATTAGATAGGCTATTAAACATGGTTTATTTTAATGTGTAGGTATTTTAACAAAAAGTTAATAGAATTTTAATTATTTAGGTTTAATTGAAATATCCCTAGACCATGTTGATGTGTGAAAAATGCAAATGCTTCAAAAAAGTGCTCATACGGAAATTTCCTGAATTCGATGCCTTCCAAATTCAAACTTGAAACCGTAACGTTACAGCCAGTCCTGCAGTCTTGCGTTATTATTCTAAAAGCCTGTTTCACAATCTCGAAATAGTCCTTCTACAACATAAATTCAAAAATGAATGATGATGATGATGATTTTGTATGAATTATCTGCCAGATATTTTAAGAAAGCGCTAAGTCTGCCGCCTCCGCACACTCGGTACTTCATGCGTGACTCGTTAAACGTATGCTCGGTGCTATCCGCGGCCAGTAAACACCTTACCGTTGATAGCTACCTGAGTGCTAGAACGCTACAATTCATTGATCTTAATTATTTATTTGAGCTACATTTTGCGATGATTGCACTGACTTGGAAGTCCAGACAGGTTGTTTTGTTTGCCAGCAAGATTTGATTTCGTTAGTGAATAGTCATTGGATGATTATCAATATTAGGAAAAAATGTAACGATTGTTTATTTTACCTTGTTCAGTTCCTATTTTTATTCTTTGTTATTTTTAGTAGCTTGGCTGTACATAATATTAGACAGATTCCAAGAATCGATATACTAATATTTAACTACACCGTGTTTGTTCAAGATCATGTTACTTACTACTACTTATAGTGCAGCCAGGACTGCGGCTTACTTTTCAAAGCGAGTGGGTGGCAAACCTAATGATGCAATAGGTTCAGAAAGTTCCCTTATTATAAAGTCCTGTTTACTTCTGAAGGATCCAAGAAAACCTCCCTACACAGTTTACTGTGACCTTGGTACAAGTTATCTAAGATTTCTCATTAAAACTATCTCTGTAACCAGCTTTTACTACTTATTAAAGTTTATTTTCAAACGCGAGCCTAGTCTCTCGATTTACAATCTACATAGAACTAGCTGTCGCCTGCGGTTTCACCCGCGTTATATCAGATTTTTGGTTACTAAAAAAAGAAGATAAAAAGTATTCTATGTCCGTCCCCTGGTCATAAGCTACCTTCCCACCAATTCACAGCCAAATCGGTTCTGCCGTTCTTGAGGTATAAAATGTGTAACTAACACGACTTTCTTTTATATATATAGATAGAAGATAGATATATAGATGTCGCAGTCATCTGGTTAAATCAGCTACTTGATTGTATGACTAGAGCGTTCATTGAATGACGACATTTAATTGAATGACTAAACGACAATTCGTCAAGTTGTTTAATGTAACGTTCAACGACTTGGCTGAACGTCATTTAGCATTGTCGTTAAATGGGATATAGTCGACTTTGTAATGTTTGTTTAGGGTGACCATAAGTTTGCAACTTAAAAACTTAACTTCCTTTACATAAAAAAAATGAGGACATGACATGGCACACTTTATTATGATTTTTATTTAAAAAAAATCTTTATAACTAGCCGGCGGCGGCGTATCAATAGGTAAATCCATGCTGTCACACTATTTTATCAAGAATAAAGTCACTTTAAAGTAAATTTAATAAAAATAATATCAAAACAGTGCTATCTGCGCGAGCTATTTTACGCCATATTTGTTTTGGTGACTACTAACGCCGCAGTGGAAAAAAAATGAACTAAATTTATTACAATCACCTGACTGATATTACGTCCGCTCTGTTCAAAGGGCTATGCTTTAATCAGCTATTTAGTTGGACGTTGAGTGACGCTTGTTTAATCAGCTTTCGGCCTAGTCATTCAATTAAATGTTGCTATTCAATGAACGCGCTAGTCATACAATCAAATAGCTGATTCAACCAGATGACTGCGACATAGATATTATAACATGGTAAACTGACTAATTGTTGATGTATCAACTCACAGCCGAAACCGCTGGTCCTAGAGACATTAAACTTGAAGGGTATGTTCTTTATGAAGAGTCGTAGAGAGAAAAGATTTTTTGAAATTCCAACCCTAAGGAGGCAGGAAAGGGCGCGATCGCAATCTAGAACATTTATAATATTTCAGAAAAACGTTATAACAAAAACTGTTCCAGTTAGAATACCCAGTAAATATAAAACAAACAACTTAGTTATTAAATAAGCTGATAGTTAAGTCGGAGCTTAGTAGCAACTAATTATTTAGAAAGCTCTTATAAAGGATGCCTTCAAAGCTTTTGTCAGGGAAGGCTCGTTATTAAACGTCCTTTCATAATAATATAAAATACGAAGAATACAAATAGAAAACAGAGATGCAATTCATAGAAATGGGAGCATGTCGTGACCTTCATCTAGCAAGCTAAATGTCAAGGGTGATCCTGGGAGCATATTGTAAAGTGAAATCCTGCCAGGGCTCAGCGCTGAGAAAGCTTTTGCTGTTCAAAGTGACAGCCTTTGTGCGCTCCACTCCTGGGTATATTAAATTGAAGACTGCGCGGCAGAGTGGGTGCAAAATGCATTTTTTTATCATATTACATCTCTATTCGTAATAATCTCAGAAATGTAATGAAATACGTGGCCATTTGAAGGCTGGTGATCTTGACTTGCGTGCCTCGCAATCGATATGATACAACCCGGTAATAAAATATGAGGTCTGGTGCAACCGAGAGGTCTAGAGGGGTCTATTATATTAGACGAGCTTGTTAGAACCACATACATCTAAGCTAAGTGAAGTCATAGACCAGACAAAGAAAGGGAAGGTTTTCGTTCTATTTACTGGAAAATTTATTAGAGTTCTCGTGAAGGCGGCTGTAGGACGTTTCCGGGAGAACTATTTCAAGACGTAATATTTCTGTTTTGAAAAATTCTTGTGAAAGGATCATCCTACGTTCCAATTCCAATTATGCAGAAAAGTATACCATCAGTGGGAGTAAATTGAATTCGGAGAAGTCCTTAGCAGTACTTCTCAGTTTCCTTTAACTTTGTGCTAAGAATATCTTTTGAAGCAATATTACGAAGAAAGAATCTTTATTTATTGACGTAGGCATAAAATATTGTTAGTTGTATTTCAGAGGGCCTAGACAAGTGGCATTGTAGAATAGATAGCGAAAACGAATAGATTGTCAAATGTATGAAGATGTCAAATTGTTTAGCGAAAGCTTATGTCAATTCCATACATTTGACAATCTATTCGTTTTTGCTATCTATTCTACAATGCCACTTGTCTAGGGGGCCTGATCTATCGAAGTAAAAAGATGAAGAAGTTGGCTGTCTAAAACGGAACTGCACCATTTTAAAATTCATTTTGAATTTGGAAGTACAAATACTGCGTTCATAATAAACCGAGCTTTTATTTCACTAATAAACGTTCAAAAGGAAGAAACCAAGAAAGAAATACGTCACAAAAGAAAGTAAATACGCTGCTGAACAAGAATAAACATATTTAAGTGGTGAGGATGGTGTTACAAGGTCATCTTTATTTTTATTCATACGAGTGATGAGTGGATATTATAATAAGTGGTTTAGCTTCGCACATAATTATAGTTACATGTTTGGCTTGCACTGAGTCTAATGGTGCGACTTCACTTGGCGCATTTGGCCAAATATTTGCGTATTGTGCAACGCAATATAAATCTTATGTAAAAAAATTTAGGGTATAGTTGGTGTTACCATAGTATGGCGAATATTTTGCCAAATAAGACAAATGAAGTCGCACCATATTGATGCTACTTTAGTTAAGCACTATTGTTGTCACCGTCACACAAATGTCAAACTACGAATGTAAGAATGAGACAGAGTATAGCTACGTGCTCAGTCTATTTATCTCGGCAAGATTACCTTTAAATTTGAAAACAGAATACTACAATGGCTACAGATTACGTCCTTCCGGAGTATTTGGTCGGTCGTCTCGTGTGTGAGTATTGTTGTATGTGTGTGTATAATGTATGTGTGTTATTTATAAAAGGATGCCAACGGAATTATGTAGTACGCTTATTATTAACATGAAAACAATATTTTGTTCTGGTTTGGAATTGTTAATAACGATAATGACTTTTCGGATGGGCGAACTTTAAGAATTTATGTTTGTAATTTAGTATAGGGATTTTAAAAATACACGTGACTGGTCCTAGACTTTAGGCGTGGAAAATGAACAAAGTGGTTAATAGCCGTTATATGTGTTATAAACAGGGCTGTCGGTTTACCATGTAATTTTAACGTAATAATTTTGTGTGAAATATATTCAAATCGGGACCTACAAATATATCTATACTAATATTATAAAGAGGTAAAATTTGTAAGTTTGTAATCTATACTAATATTATAAAGAGGTAAAATTTGTAAGTTTGTAAGTTTGTAGGTTTGTAAGTTTGTATGTAGGGGGTAATCTCTGGAACTACTGGTCCGATTTGAAAAATTCTTTTAGTGTTAGATAGCCTATTTATCGAGGAATGCAATAGGCTATATACCATCACGCTACGACCCACGGGAGCGGAGCAGTAATAAAAAATACGGGTGAAACCGCAGGGGACAGCTAGTGAATAAATAAATATCTTACGACAACACACACGGGTATCTGATCTCAAACGAAGCACATAGCTATGGTCTACCTACATACTATAGATAAATAACTTTATAGGAAACTTACACCTAGACACAAAATAAAAAATCGTTCTCATCACACATAGTCCTGGGTGCATGATTGTGTTGAACCCACGACCTCCAGCTTGGCAGTCAGGATCACTAGCCACTTGACCACCAGGCCCGTCAAATTAGGGAAATTTTTCAGGTAAGTATTTTAAGCTGATGTGTAGTTCAATTTTTGATTATTTGGCGAATCCTTACTAATAGTATAAATGCGAAAGTAACTCTGTCTGTCTGTCTTTCTGTCTGTCTGTCTGTCTGTCTCTTCTTCACGCCTAAACCACTGAACCGATTTGAATGAAATTTGGTACAGATATAGTCTGGGACCCGAGAAAGGACATAGGATAGTTTTCATCCCGGAAATCCCCGGGAACGGGAATTATTACTCCACGCGGACGAAGTCGCGGGCAAAAGCTAGTTTATTATAAAAAAATAAGTACTGCTTTTGGAAAACCTTTTAAAAATGTAATCGTGTTGTTCGAGGTGCATTTAAATACTGCTACATATGTATCTTGATACACATAGTTATACATAACGTACCGCAAACATCCTATAGTGATTGACACATTGGCAAAGATCGGAATGTACAGAGAACTTAGGGTTCAGTAGCCTTACAGACTGAAAATAATAGACGTGAAATTACTAAAACTTTTAAAAAGACTTTTTCCATATCAACGAAGTTTTACAGAAACTGTTATTATTATAAAATATTTAGTTTAACGTTTCTCGGGACTCTGGGGTCTCGGACCTTTGGAAGGCGTACGAGGGGCCGAAGCCAACTCGCAGAGGCCCCGTAAAGTAAAGCTTTATATTAAATATGTGGTAAATATTGATATTTTTAGACACTTACGGATGTTTAATTCTTGATTATTATTAAGGATCCGTATACCTTCTTTATTGATATTTTAAGACGCACAGAAATTGTCATGAAACACTTGGCTTTTAAGGCCATAATTAGCCCCCAAGATTTAAGTGCTGCAGTTAGGTCCACCTAATAAACAATAATGTGAATAACCTTGTTTCAGCGAGCAACTTATTATTTTTTTTTCAATAGTTTTTAGTACAATATTATTGACTTTCAACTAAAAGATTGTTGTTACAAAAAAAAATTTTTTTTTTCATTAAGAAGTCTACAGCACACCGGCAAGCCTTGTTCTGTTCATAAAATATCGTCTTGATTCCACTCAATAACCTCTTTGAAAAGGACGACAATATTTCTCGCTTCGATGAAACCTTTGCCGGGCTTCAAGGAATATTAAAAAACCGGCCAAGTCTAGACAGACTATATCGACAAAAAAATCACGTTTTTTGTTGTTGAATACTGAATTTTCTATTATATTATATTCTGTTTTTAGTATTTGTCGTTTTAGCAGCAACATAATCTGTAGACATTTGAACTTTATAATTAATCACAGATCATGAGATACAGCCTGAGAGAGCGGACATACAGTCAGACAGAGAAACAAAGGAGTCTTAGTAATAAATAATCTTTGGGGTACGAAGCTCTGGAAAAGAATGAGCCCGAAAGATGTAGTCGACTTCGAGATTTGCACTTAGCAAAATATTTTGTGATTCATTTCTATTTATATGGATTTCTCAGTATGTAGTCAAGTCTGTGGTGTGACATTCAGGTTCCTCGGAATCTGTTAGACCTGTGTTTGTCACACCTGTCAGGTCTGATAACTGTGCCATCGGACTATGAGAATGAGGCGTTTAAGGTCTTGTATGTGCGTACGTGTAGTGCGTGCATAGTACGAATGCACGTACATTCAATTATTTAATTAGACACCTAAAATTTCAGAGAATAGAATATGTATACTTTATATCAGCGATATGTATTGCTGGTATTGGTTATTAGTATGGTAACATAACTCTGTGACATGCTGTGACAAGATTTTTAAGTCAAATGGCTAACTTTTACTGTATGCAATAAAGATTTAATTTAGCAATTGTATTTAAAAAATCGTTCGGTTTTTTACGACAAAAAAGTTTTGACTAGGAAATATGTCCAAATAGGTATTTGTTTCCTGTGATAACTGGAATATATGCCCTTATAATATATGCTCTTTCATAGACAAACAAAGAATAAACAAAGACTTGATCTAAGTACTTACGTTTATAACAACCCTCTCGCAGAAGTCGTGGTCGTGTTGAATAGGTTCGAACGTCACCACCCCTCCATGGGGAGGGCGTCCAGGCTCTTCTTCCTGGTTGCACAATTTGGGCAGTGACCTGTAAAAGACAAATTTAGTTAGAAACTTGTCCATTGACGGCTTAACTTGAAGGCATGAGTCGGTTCTTTAGCGATACAATATGATGGGGTGGGAGATTTGGGATATTCTCGTCTTTAGTTTAGGATATTCGATGTGAAATGGACGATAAATAAGGTTTTGAGTTTCAAGTGGAATATTTAGTTGTTGGTTAGTAGGTAGGATTGTCTTGTTTGAAAAATATATTTAAATTTGGTCGCAAACCTTTGATTCTAGACCTGAATCTAGAATCGGAAGTTTGCTACCAATGCAGTTTTACAAATTATCTTTATTCACAGACTAATCTCGTCAATCTGTCAAAATTCTATTACGGATAATTTTGCAAATCTTTAAATATATAATACTAGCAGTCCCCTGCGGTTTCACCCGCATTTTTCGTTACTGTTCCGCTCTCGTGGGTCGTAGCGCGATGGTATATAGCCTATAGCATTCCTCGATAAATGGGCTATCTAACACTGAAAGAATTTTTGAAATCGGACTAGTAGTTCCAGAGATTACCCCCTACATACAAACTTATAAACTTACAAACTTACAAATTTTACCTCTTTATAATATTAGTATAGATAAGGTTTTTAAACGGGACACAAAAATGACATCAGACGGAGAACTTCAAAGAATTTCTTAGTATTTAGATTATTTCAGATTTCATTTGTATTTTTTTTTAGTTAAAACTAAAATAAAAATACAGACTACAAGTTATTGTTCGGCACTAATTGTCATTAAGACGAACTTGAATATCATTAAGAAGAATAAGCCTGCTGAACAGTGACATTGTTAATTGACAAGTCTGAAATTGAGGTAAATAAATAATAGTAAGTAAATGGACGTTTTAGCTAAAAATCTGTACAAAATTGAAGTGTCCTTCTTCATTTGTAACCAAGCTCATAATAATAATCATTATGGGCTTGGTTACATTGGGAAGATTTAATTGGTAAAATTTGAATGGGCCCCGACTGAGTGGTTCTGTTCTGCATTGAATTTATGATTTGTTTTATGTGTGTATCGATTAATAAACTATTTCAATTGTGTAGTTATTTAGTATTACTTAAGAGAATTCTAAACTACTGGGCTTGTTTCTTTCTAGTTTTTATTTAAGTTAATTTTTCACGTATTTTTCAAAATTATGTTATTTAACCTTCGAACACACATGATTCGAGACACAATAGAAAGACAATAGCAGCCCGACAGCCCGCTGTCACTTGGTTGTTGAAAGGTTAAGGTCTATACGGCATCGTCCCACTATTTATTTCTCTAAGATAATATTGAATTGCATATTAATATTAAGTTGTAATAAATCCATTAGTAGAGATTGCTTACTCATTTTTTTATATTTTATTTTATTATATTACTTTGTGAATCAAAATAATGTAGGGTGGAATTTACATAATATTTTTACTATTTGACATTACCTTCACACTCTGAGTCTAGGGTAATTTATGCAGGAAATTGCTTTTAGATGAGTTTCAGAATATCAGTCAAGAGCGAGTCGGAATCGCACAAGGAGGATTTCGTGTTCAGCGAATATTTTAAGTACCTTCATGATGGTTCATGAGTATGGTCTCATTGGCAACTATCAACAACCAGAATGATTGAATGGCTTTCAAGCTTTGTATTTTATAAGTGTAAGTGTTTCTTTGATTTATACTAACGTGTTCTTGACATATTAAGTACGTAGTAGTACGTACTTATAAGATATTTTACAATACACTTTGTTTGCTAATAATTAGTTAATAATCTTTCAGCAAATTACTAACGTCTTGTCAGAAGATTACTAGACTTTCCTTGATTGTTATCAACGGTTTAACCTTTAAAAACCATTAAGACTTCAATTTGAAGCGATGAGTATTAAATTAAGGACCTATAACACACCTACAGGACATAATACCGTTACCACACTGAGAATCTGCTAATGGAATGTCTCATACGTGTCTCTTTTGATAGTTAATCATACGTGTCTCTTTTGATAATGTCAAAGCGATAACCCTATAGTGGAGAGATGCTGCAAAACCGCTGCATGGCCTAGTCGTCAGCACTCGATACCGAGTGCCGATTGTCGGTTGTTTTAATAAAACTTCCTTATCGGTCGATCGGTCTTGTTATACTTCAGAAACTCTCCTACTGAGATGACTTGACGACGCCACTATAAATGTGGTTTAACCTTTTCAAGTTCATTTTTTAAACCTTTGAACGCACGTGATTCGAGACACAAAGACAATAGCAGCGTGACAGCCGGCTTTCCTTGCTCGTTGAAAGGTTAATAGTGATAGATGTAGTTAAAAACCGGGCAACTAATGTGACTTTTTCAGTTCATAACTATGTATTTTCTAAGTTTGTCTAGTGATATTGTGCCACGGAAAAACAGAAAAAACCGCTGGTCCTGGATGTCAGCCGTAGAACTGTGGCAGTCATTACCGATAGTCAGAATGCAGATGTCTGGCAATGAGTCTAACCAAGAGGTACAGGATAGTATTACCTAGTATGTTAGGTGTTAACTGGATACAGATAAAGTAGACTTTCTCTCCATGGTGCTCAATTTTAATTACAGAGAAAAGCCTAATAAATATCCAGACATAAAAACATAATTACTTTCACATTGACGACATCAATATGAAAGTAATCGTCAAGGAAATGAAATCAAGGTCTGTATCGCATTTTTTTGCAATAAATTGCCGAGGAAAGGTAATTGATTGCAATTGGATAATGAATGGAAAAGAAAAAGGGAATAACATCAGCGGGGAGTCCTGCAATCATCCATTCAAGGGAAATTATCCCTGAACTTGAACTAGTCGGTATAATTTTATTACTTTGCTCCTGAAATCAGTATGTACTAATAATCTTTATACATACATCAAAGAAATATGCTTTTCGTTATAATCAACTCATAGCTAAGTCTATTGAAGCTAGAAAAAATATATTTCTTTGGAGACGATTTTTGAAAATTCATTAATGAAAGTTTGTATGAAATTTGTTCGTGTAAACGCGAAAAATATTTAATGACAGATTGGAATAAGTATTTTTATTATGATATCGAGATTTATGAGGAAAAGCGTCCTCTTTACTATCTTAGCATATCTAAGACGTTGTTGGCATCAACAACTCGTCTTGTATAAAGTAAATTACTGTTATTTTGAAAAGTATATAACAAGGGGTATAACGGTAATAGGAAATGGGACCCAACGGAAATATCTCAAAAACGAGTCTAAAAAGTTGGATGAATCTAAAAGTAGGAAAAATCATAAAGTGGGGGTGTCCTAACTGTTGGGCCTATCAGGCCCGAGTCACACCGGAATGGCAGCGGCCGGCAGCGGCGCGGCGAGCACCTTCAGTGTGAAATAATTTTAAACTTTAACTACATCCTTTAAAGACTAGTATCGCTTGAAAAGCTTAAAAAGGTCGTGAGGCCGCCAGCGGCTGCCAGCGGCCGCGCGCCTCTCGTTTCTAGCGACGCTGGCGGCCGCTGCCATTCCGGTGTGACTCGGGCCTTACACTTTTTTTTACACAAATTGGTTACCAATGCTTGTCGGTTAATCATTAACATTTTAATCAAGTCCTTACATGTTTTAATGAGTTTATCATAACGATGTAAAATGATTACTTATCGTTTCCAAATGAATATCACATCATTAAATAATGTTGGAAATATAAAACAGTTTTGTGACGCAACATATAAATCCCTCTCTATTAATTATTTCGTACGATATTTAATTAAAACTGCTACATATATCAAATAATAATTTAATGGAACTCAGCTTTTAAGGTACAGTTTCCACTATTATAATAATCATTAGGTAGTGAATTGTGTCCGTATTAGAGATATAATTATTTCCTGAATATGTTGAACAAATACTTCTTTAATATTTATTTGAATAAAATGAGTTCACTGCAAAATGGAGATCTGAATAAGTGGCGCCATTTCGAAAGACCTACTCTAGCAGTGAAGTGTCGCAGGCTGTTGATGAGGAAAGGCACTACATTTGGTTTCAAATTACAAAGTTCCTTATTTCTTTCCACCAGTAATTCAAAGTCAAAGTGAAATCTATATTTAGAAAATGGTAAACTGACTGATTAACTGACTGATTGTTGATATAATAATATGGTTGCGAAATGTTTATAATAGTTACCGTCACCTCGGAACATAAAGGGCAACCGAACGAACATGAGTGGGTTTTAGTCAGTAAAAGTCTGTCACGCCTTCCCGCTGCGCCCAGGACGGGAGAAGTCATTTGAAGATTCCACACTCCCCAAAAGAAATTGTTGTAATATCCACGCAAAGTCCAAGCCACTGGTCCTAGAATCCATGATTGGTCTGTTATTGGTGAAGAGGAGGTAAGCACAGGAAAGTTTCTTTTTAAATTCGACTCCTGAAGTAAAATAATAAGTTTCGACATCCACGCGAGCGAAACCGCGGGAGAAAGTAAATTAAATATATAAAAAAATTAAAAATCGACTGCAATAGGTCACCAGTGACTGACTATTGTTTAAAATCCGATCCGATGTAAAAATATTTATTGCCAAACAATAGTCAAATAAGCTTTTGTGCTATAGAAATGTTTTTCATGACCTTTCAAAGGTACCATTGTGTGTTATATTTTTTATGGAAATATGATAATGGTATTGAATAAGTCGTACAAAAAATATATTTAAGAATATAATGCTTGTATATTTGCAACAGGTTACCCATTTTTTATGTTTTTGGTCTGTTTAGCGAATGATGGGGAAGAAACTCCAGAATTACTTTATTACCCACTTTAATTATATATTATAATATAATTAATATTAAATTTTATAATAAAATGTATAAAGACATAGCAACGCGTAAGACAGGAAAGTGGGTTCTTAAGTTATTACTTTATATATTTTTCGCCTGTGTTTTATATTACTATTAAGTCACGCTAGGTAATATCGGGACGTTTCTCAAACGGTCTTATGGAGCTCTAAAATTGCTTATATCCAAGTATTTTGTCAAACACTATGTTATATTAGAAACGTATAATATAAGACCAGTTCAATTTACTTCTAAGTCACAGATATTTATAGGTATTTAGTTAAGGAGTAAATAGCACCAAAAATAATGTAACCAAAATTTTGTAAAACATGATTATTTTAATTATTTTAAAGAGTGTCCGTGGAGTTTCTTGCCTGTTCTTCTCCATAGAGATCTACTTTTTGGAACAGGCAATTAGCGTCACTTTTCTGACTGACCAACCGACTCTTTGACAATTCACAAGTGCCTGTAAATGGTCTAAATAAAATAAATACCTTGAATTTTGAATTTTTAATACGCTTTATATGATCATAGTTTTTTTTGTTACTGTAACGACGGTTTTTGATAAAATAAAAATAATATAAAAACTTAACAAATAATCTGTACATATAAAATTGTAAACTGACTGATTGATTATTAATAAAAGATTAATTATGTCAGGGAACACTTGCATAGACCTATTAATAAGCCTTAGTCACTTCATATCAAGCACATACTTATCTAAAGGTACACTTGTACTGATAACCTAATTATTGTTAATAATAAATACACTAAGATTAAGACTAAGTGGTTATAACCACACTTAGGTATATGTTTTCTCAATTGACTAAATGTCGGGATAAGGAATTAATTAATACCTATTTAAAAACGCATTATAGCCTGAAAACCAATAACTGAAATGTTCAGTACATAATGTGCACTATGTACTGAACATTTCAGTTACTGGTAAATACAAATTCAGTTGCAGAAACAATTAGGATTACCTATTTATTGGGTCACTCACGGATTCGGGATTCGAGGTAGTAATGTAATTACAAACCTGAAATTCACAGAACTCCATCAAACAGGATAATTTGAAGTGGCTTTCAGAATTTAATTAAGTTTTGCGTTTAACGAAGGCCGGTTTGGAAAAATCTGACCATTAATGTTATTGAAAATTGAATGTTGGGAAAACAATAATTAATGTTTTTTTAAGCTATACTAACAAAGTGTGTTGCTTCCATTTCAAAACCAAAAACACGTAAAATTTTTCAAAGTTAATGAAGATTTTTGTTAACATAAAATCACAACAACTTCCTTAAATCAAAATAATTAAAAATCAAAATAATACACAAATAAAAACAAAACCCTATTCAACTGTAATCAAAACAAAATCATTTATAACTCCAATAAAATACTTAAACAATAAAATAAAACAAAGACAAATAATAAAAAAATATTTAATTAAACATAAAAAATAAACAACAATATAAATAAAAAAAAACAATAACGCGTCTAATTAAGACTCACTGGCGTTCGGCATCCGAAGAGTCTTCATCAGTGTTCCGAAGCCGGAGGATTCGCGAGTATGTCGCCATTTCCATCATAACTGCGGAGGTGTGTTAACTTGCGGAGGGATCGCGTTGAACTAACAGCCCTCGAGTGTCGCCTGCCGAGAGCTATGCATCCACCCCGACCCCCGTGCAGACCCGCGGTGCACACTGACCACTTAAACTACCTCCTCCTATCATTTTCATAATCTCCAACTTACCGACGAAAATATACCTTATGCCCTAACACTTATGATTGTTCTCTAGATTGTTTATTTTAAGCTGACATTTACAATATTGATCTGTATGTCCTACACTTTAAGGTCTGTATGCATTATTACAGAGCTTAATTATATTTAAAGTTTATCTAGCTTCTGTATTTATGGACTTCAATTTTCAATATCATGTATTATCTGTTTCTAATCTTATATTTCAATGTCAAGGTGCACCTTTCGTATTGATTACATTATTTATTTGACGATCATTATCTCTGCATTATTTTTAGATTTTGAATTATTCATTTTCATAATGGAGGACTTTGCTTGATAGAAATGAGAATAGGAATAAAATTACATCTGACATAATTACAGTGGCTACATTGTTCTTACTGCAATTTAATTATGGAAGAACTTCTTTTATTTCTACAATTTAACGATGCAAATTGCAAAAAATGCATATTCTAGCACTTGTTTTAATAACTATGTATGTAAAATATTGTGTTGTGTAACAGACTTCACAGAAAATTAAAACGAGCAGTTTCGCGACCGTAATCGAAAGATTTGAGCGAAAAACTTGGCACAGATCATTCATTTTCAGTTGGAAGTGAAACATAATTTATATAAATCATAATCAATTGTACATTTCGTCGTTTCGAATTCAAGTGTACAATTCGTCAATTATAATCCTTTTAGATGTGTAGGGCAGGGTACTGTTCAATGTAATTGAAAGAGTATTGCCAGCTGACATTGAAAATACAATTTATTTTTAAAACAAAGTAATAATTTGAAAGCATTCTGTTGTATTGAGGGCGTACACATTTCTATGTTTGCTTTAATATTTTTATGACTGCACACAGAGTTCAAGCAATCGCAAAAACAAATAATCCTACTCGCTATATAAAGAGAACGTTTAATCAAACAAAATGGCGTAAAGCCGTCAAAATCATGCATCAAACTATTAGCAATAGAAGTGCTTTGCGTATACATCGACAATTTGTCACGAATAATGAACAATAGTGAACATTATACGTTTCAGAGGGCAATTTAATAGAGCAATAAATAGCAGTACAAGTGTATCGTTGTTTGAGGCGTAAACTTCGATTGTAACAACAGTTTGCGTGCGTACCAGGCCGACATACACAAACATGCCACGAAATAGCGTATTGGCCAAGAGCTAATTAACAAATGCACTTCATTAGCCAGATGAGGATTTTAAGGAAGGATTGACCATCTTGCGGGCTTTCTTACACCTGCCATACCAACACCAGTTCTGACATGGCATTAACCGACAAAAACATTAGTTTGTTAACAACTACATACTGCATCGTTATGCAATCTCGGGAATGTATTAAAACACGCCGTTTAAAATACACTCACGTCTAAAAATAGGTGATATATTCGAAATTCCGACGACATAATATCGTGTGAAGACCAACCAGTATTTCCCACTTAACGTGTGTTTGTGCGTTTGCGCATTAACAGAGTTTCCAGCCAGCCTCTAAAATAAGGTTGTGCTAATAATAGGCGAGTGTTGAGCGTACGCTTTGGTAAATCATAATAAATAGAAACACACGCGTGGGCACCGCTACATTGACAAAACTTACTGGGCTTACTGTGTACGGAACCGACTTAGACACAAAGAAGGCATCTGACAATCCCTTCGATATTAACAGCTCCCGAACTTTCACGCAAACGTTGCGTAACAAAATCTCCTGTGCGTTTGAGATTCGAATGCTCGCGGTGAAAACGAACCTTTACGTGACAAACGACAATATCAAACGATATTCAGGGTTAAACACATTTCAATAAAATCGGATTTCGCGGAGCATTTGTGTGTATTTAGCGGACTTAAAAGCTCTCAAGAAGTGCAATGCGGTTAGAATATTAACTATATGCATGGGAAATGTTCTCAAATATAGGTATGAACTATATTTGTATATTCTTAAACCTGTTGTTGAAACAGACTAGTTTCGTTTTCAGTCAGAATTAATGTGGCTTTCAGATTGAAGTACTTACTAATGTAAGTGTTGAAGGATTTTTTTATAAACCTAATGATACATAACATTAAAATCGACATAAAAAAATAGTATCGTTGAATTCGCTTAAAAATTACTTCTAGTAATGCTGTGTTAAAGAGCAATTTATCATAGACACCATGGCATTTTATAATCTATCTCTGTTATAATAAAGTTTAGAATTAGGGCGTTGGTTATTTTTCTCAATATAATGCGGTATACATTGCCATCTTACGTGCCAGTTAATTTGGGATTGCAGTGTGAGACGAGCACTCTTCGCGACACATTTAGATTACACGCTTGAGAGCTTTTGTTCAATGTCGGTCGGGTACCCGATATGTTTTCAAGGTTTCATTAAAATCAGTTCAGTTGATTCAGAGATTAGCGCCTAAATATAAACACAATTAAAAATGTGAGCTGAGTTGTTTGTAGGATTGGTGGATGATGATTTTGTTTTGGAGATTTATGATATGACAAGGCATGATTTTTACCATAAATAATTGCTATATGTCTCCCGTAATTTCACCCGTGTTATTTTAGGTATTTGGTTCCTAATCTATTACCGTGGTTTATAACATGGCGTTATGTAGCCTGCGTTTTATTTCGTACAAACTTCTTTCAGTTATATGCAGTCTTTGCGTGAAAAAGTAACACATCAGCTGTCTCCCGTAATTTCACACGTGTTATTTTAGGACTTTGGTTTCTAATCTATTACCGCGGTTTATAACATGGCGTTATGTAGCCTGCGTTTTATTTCGTACAAACTTCTTTCAGTTATATGCAGTCTTTGCGTGAAAAAGTAACACATCAGCTGTCTCCCGTAATTTCACACGTGTTATTTTAGGACTTTGGTTTCTAATCTATTACCGCGGTTTATAACATGGCGTTATGTAGCCTGCGTTTTATTTCGTACAAACTTCTTTCAGTTATATGCAGTCTTTGCGTGAAAAAGTAACACATCATCAATTTTACCAGAACTTACAATATAAGCATACACGGCGATTGGACTAACGGTGGGACTAACATTTTTGCATTAAACCTTTTTTGGAATTGTCAAATCAGTACATGGGTTCCTACCAGCCCCTGTACACGTAATAACCCACTAAGCATCCACTAATATCCTTGTAAGATCTTTTACGTATTCCAAGTAAAAAAAAAACAAATCACGCGCCCATTTGCAACCTTTATTTTCGTATTGACGTGGCCTGTCAGTTGAACGTTACACAACAGTTCATTATAAATAAATTATATTCCAATAAAAACAACCCGACTACATAAGAATAAAAAATGAACTCAAAACGGAAGCATGATGTCAAGAATCAACTGCAATTTCGGAAGTCGGTGGTTTGTTTCTGTTCCTGTGAATTCTTGTTTTCATCTTTTGAGTTCAGTTTTAATTTTTATGCAGTCGGTTTTTTTTAATGAATGTACCATAATGTCACTCCCACAACTGAGACGAATTTAATGACACATCGTATTGTCAAAATCCTATGGTTGTAGAGCGTGCCAAATAATGAGATACACACATATAAACTCGAAAAACATAAGCCTTTTCTTCCATAAACAATACAACGATAAAAATAGTAATACAACGATAAAATCCCTTCGTTTTACAGTATCGAAAGTACAGTTTAAAGTTACTAAGTATAGTTTTAAAATATATTTTCAAGGGCATTATGATGGATGGATCTGATCTTGAAAATTTTCGCACGTGTATAAGCGTTGGGAGTTAGATGAATTTTGATTGATTATCGCGGTGAGTGCTACCAAGAAATTGATGAATTCATGTCTAAGCCACTATTTGATAATTAGCCTTTCAACGACCAAGCAACAGCCGGCTGCTATTGTCTTTCTATTGTGTCTCTAATCACGTATGTTCGAAGGATTAGAACGCTCAGTGTAATAGATCAAGAGCAGTTTTAGAAAAAGGTATCCAAGTTCTGGTCAACTAAAAGTTGCTGTGATTGTGGTAGTGGAATATGATCTTGAAATTTTCTTTATTGAAAAGGTAATAGCAAAAGAATTAAGAGTTTTGCGTATTATGATCTATTTTGGATGATATTGCGAGGCAAAGGACGATGACGCTAATCAGATGAATCTCTGAAAAGTTAAAGATTTTTTAGAGTTTTTTGAAGTGGTTTAATTATGATGGATATTTCTGAACTTGTATTTATCATGTAATTACGAAGGCTTAGTCGCGAGAGTGTGAAAACTAATAAATGAATAATATTTTATTCCCAGTTTTTTTTTACATTTTTTCTGGTATTACTTAGGTAGTCGTGAGAGTGCGAAAACTTATTTGATTTTATTGTGATTGATTATATTATCTTTGTTGACAGTATATAAATAGTATAATCTAAATTTCTTTTAGATCTTTCAACATGGCGTCCTAAGAATACTGTTAACAATTACCAGAATTTCATAGCTTTATTTTCTTTCCCAGGGTGTAATAAACCAACACTTAAAATTAAGGAGGTGTTCTTAAATAATAATATGCGTCATTTAAAATGTCGTAATGACGGTTTACGATCCAGACATCCGCCAGCTTGTAAATGATGGCAATATGGGGAATTTGTCGTGGAAATAAGTGTTCGGATATAGGAAAAATGTTTCACTCGAGTATCAAGATTGTTGCCTACCCGTGTTGCAATTCGTATTCTTTGCAAAAAGCTGAAGACGACGCGCTTTTTAAAGGCTGTATCAAATTGGTGGTTAAAATACTATAATTCGGGTCAGAACTCCTTCGTTTATTTGTGACGCATTGTTGAATAATTAATTGTCAGTTTAAAAAATTGGAATACCTAACTAAAATATGAGCAACTTTTGATGTATGCGAAAAACAGTCTCTATCGATTTCAGCGCACAATTTTACCAGATTACATGAAATTTCCAGAAATCTACTTAAGACCGTTTAGGACAAATGTCGCCATGCAAGTTAGGCAATAGTAAAGCATAAAGTACAAAAAAATATTCATTTCAAGGTCACGGAGAGACATATTTTTCGCACAGATTATAACTATTATTATTTCATCCCACTTGTATAATTTTCTATTTAAACAGAATTGTATAAAATTAAAACCATTAAGTTTTCCGATTACACACTATAAGCAAATCGTGACGGTACGTGAACAGCGGGTCTATGAGCTATGGACCTTATCATAGCTCATTACAGCCACCCGGCATCCACTCCGCACCAACTCGCCTTATAACCGAGGCGATCCGGTGACGGTACGGAGTTGATATAATAGTGAGCGCATGCCCATACAAGTCCATATAAAGAATACTAGCCGCAGGAGGCGAGTCGGTGCGGAGAGGCTGCCGGGAGGCTGTAATGAGTTATGACCTTTAGACTCTTCTAGAATCCCTCAAGCTGACGCGTAAGCGGACTTATGACGCAAATGTACTGTTTACTAAGATTTGTATTGGAAAAGGTTTTCAATAAAATGTCATGATTTTTGTCCTAGCGAATTGTATTTTACACTTACATTGTAATACATACTGACATTGTATTCAGTGTAAGTGGATTACTGAGATTATTCAATTGTCGTTTACCAGCTATTAACTTAGGTTAATTGTCCTTCATTAAGGTACTGGGTTAAATGTTACAACAAAATTCCTTGTGAAATATTAAATCTAAACGAAAGGAAATTTAAAACACATATTAAGAATACACTTTGTCAACAAGCATATTATATATTAGATGATTATATTGAAGATAAAAATGCTTGGAAGCATGCTGGCTCCATAGGATAATCCACAGTGTAGACAAAACCAAACAGGTTGCTCATTCAAACAGATAATGATTAACTGCCGTTCAAATTCGAAATTATAGACAACTTTTTTTCTTCTAATTATACATTGCGCTGGCTCACACATTATTTTCATTGTTTGAGGAATGTTGTTTATTTGTAAACTTGTGAACACTATGCTCGCGAACATTATGTAGCTTCCATTTCCTAATTTATATAAATTAGTAGTTGTTTTTTTAATTATATACATGTATTTTTGTGAAATTCATTCAAAGCTTTTGTAACACGATTATTTTAAAAGAGTAAGTATGGAGTTTCTTGCCAATTATTCTTCATAGGAAACTACATTTTAGATTGGGCAACTAGAATAACTTTTGTTAATGACGTTTCAAAGTGCTTTTTTTGGTCTAATAAAAATAAACGATTTGACGATTGACTAAACTAGCTGTCCTAGCGGTTATACACGCGTAGTTCTCGTTAGCGAGGGATTTTTGGGATAATATCCTATATCCTTTCTCGGGCTAAGGACTATCTTTGTACCAAATTTCTTTTAAATAGATTCAGTTTTTGGCGTATTAGCGAGACAGACTGAGCTACTTTCGCATTTATAATATTATGCCCTTACTAATAATCTCTGTGTAAAGTTATGCAATGAATAAAGCCTGTGTAACCATACATCTTTTGACGTATAAACCTGTCATAACTTTATGCAGCGTTTGTTAGTAAGGCGCTTAGTATGGAAATATGGAATTAGAGAATTTCATCTTAGACAATAGTTCAATTTTTTTCAAATTATTCCAAACACGAATTTCAAAAACAATCTTAATTACATCCCTTTTTTCCACATTATCATGTAATTTATTTCAAACAAATCGATACGAATATAATACATATCAGTTAAAGTGTAAACTCAATAATCCCGAAGTAGAATGCAATAATAAATTTCTACGTTTTCAATCACTTTGTAATTTCACGGATGTAATGGTTAATCTTGCAGCTGCTAATGACGAACGACCTTCGTAATTAAGAGGAGGCCGGAATGTTGGGACAACGTGAGGGGAGACGCCGGACGAACGACCCGATTCTAATTAAAGTAGGTACTACCTTCAGGTGACGGGCCAGTGACGCAAACGGTTTATCAGCCGCGTTGACCTTTCACCTTTTTCACACGTTTTAACCAAATTTTGTTAGATGATGCCTGAAATGTTGGTACAGTTTTTGAAAGTTTCGCCTTGACCGCGACTGCAATACAAGAGAGCGTCTTTGGTTACGTGTATCAGGGCCCTGCGTACTCTATGAGCCAGATTTAGTAAAGACACCAAGGGCTTAAGTCTGCTATTGCAATCGTGTCGCAATGACCAGTCATTGTTCGGATATTTGGCAACTTTGTCAGTTTTTCATGGGAAATGTGTCAAAAGTTTGACGTTACAAGTCATTGACTGTTGCAATAGCAGACTTGAGCTCCAGTTTGTGCAAAAGGAGTCACTGCCGGTCGCAGCCAATTAAATATGGCCTATAGACAAATATTTTTTCCTTAAAATTACCGATGTTACCTGCGGAGAAGTTATGTGACCTTATCTAACTTTTGTTCGCACGTTGATTCTGTAGCGTATAAAATAAATAAAAATAAATAGTTTGAAATAGTTTGAATCCTGCGCGGGACATATATGTGTATGATCTAATATGTATTTATTAAGAGTCTGGTTGTTTGCGTATGTGAGTTTATTGTTCTTAAACGTACCAATTCCTAGTGTGGGATCCTAATGGGTCGATTTAACTTCGATACTTTTTTCCCATGGTATTCTGGCCCATACATTCGATCGTCTTTGCCACTACTGCTTTTTACACCGTGTAATTTGGGGCGTGAACCAGAGGCCAATTTCCCCCTAACCTTTATTTTCACTGATGAAAATCCAGCATCACTTATTAATCTAACTTCGTGAACAGCTTCTGTAATAGTTCTATATTCATAAAGGCTTACAGTCTTATCGCGAGTTAGGAACACGACTTAGCAGGGGCGTGGTAAGGGAGGGAGGGTGAAGCACGCTGATTGGGAAATCTGTTTACAGCGACTTGAGTTGCCTATTACATAGCTCGTGCCGACACGAGATGAGATTAATGAAACCTTTGATGAAGGTGGCTTCTTCTATCAATTATTAATTTACCAAGTTACTCTGTCGCCTGCCGTGAACTATGGTAATTTTGCTCTGAAAAATCTTGCAACTTTTGCGTAGAAAAATATTTAACTTTAAAAGGTTAAGGTAGAGGTATCTGTTGTGGCTAATATAAGTGGCATTAGTTCTTTTATAATTATATTCACATAAAAACCGGGGACATCGCTAGTTCAGAATAAATCAGAAAGTCCTTTAAACTAAGTAAACGTAACTTAAATTCAGTTATATTTTCTCTGCAACGGAATTCCGTTAAAAATCATGTTCACGGCGGCGACAACTGGCAACGGGCTTTTATAATTAAAGACTCCATGAAAAGGCGTGGATGCTCCCGGAGACACTTTGTATAATCCGCAGCACATTTCCATAACATTCTATTTGAGAGCAAATGTAATTAATGCTTGTATATATGTGTATCAAAGCTTATTGTACTGGCTTAACAGGAAAGATGGATACCCTAACCTATTGCCTCTTCCTTTGCAGACGTCTTAGGTCAAAGGTTAATCCACTACTGGTTTGTAAGTGTTATGTGATACAGGTTAATCCATTAGGCTCTGTTACGTGACCTTAGAGGTGCGTAGGAGGTTGTATCCTCCTTCAGTGCAACCTCGGCTTTCGTCACTCAAAGCCACCGCCATGTTGTTATTAAATAAATGTGTTACAATTGTGTTGAACGGCCTTCGCCGCAGATTTTTTGCCGTCCGACTCGCACTTGGCCGGTTTTTATAATAGTTATGTTTGTAATTGAATCTCTGGAAATTGGTTTGTGAATAATGCAATAGGCTATATATTTTGTTTTAAAAGACCTTCTGACGTATGGACAGACTAAAATAAATGTACTCTACACTAATGGACCAATTAATTCCAAAATAGATGACATGTAGTTTTTAATGTAGTCCCTCGCGCTGTTGTTTAAGTACTATTAAAGAGCATATTGATTGAAAGAGTTAATTGATGTATTTATTTAAACATACAACCTTTCCAACAGTGGCGAGCACTAAAGGATCACACTTATTCCTGGTCCAAAAGCGAATTTCAGCCAATCGACTACTTCATTTGCAATTTTAATGTATTGAATTTTTTAATTGAGTTTTAGTTTTCAGGTAGGTTGCTTGATTGATGAAGTACATACCACTACTTTTACATGACTCAGACTCTTAACTATTGATCCTTTGCAATTTTGATGAACATCTTTCATCAAGGTCATGGTGCCCCATTAATTAAGATTGTCTTGATTAATAGTTAAAACCAAAGTAAAATCAATACCAATCGTTGTGTATTGTATTTTTTGCTGCTGAACTGAAACTGACTACAAATGACTGACTAAAAATATACTTGAATATCTTCATATTTTCCTGCGTTTCGGAATTTATTGAATAACTCTTACAAAAGTGTTAATGAAAAACAAAATGCAAAATGGAACGCTGCCGCCGTAAAATTTGTATTTCAGCTTCCACGATTTGAAATTTTATTATGGATTTAAAGCTGGTTGAATCGGTTGAACACGGTCCGTTATTTTGCGAAATCAAGCTGCACTGGCAGTCGGGCCAAATTAAATCAAATTCTGCAGTGCCATTACTTATTTAACTTTCAAGTTAAGTTAAGTTGGCAGCACACTGAAACGGAGCAAAATGGGGTAGTAGGATCTGACTGGCTGTTGAGCGGAATAGTTTTAAAATGCTGGAATCTTTTTATTATTTTTTCTCTGGTACTCTCCTCTACGCTTTGCTGGATTGTCGCATTAATGATTGACTCAGTTCCTTCAGAGATCTTGAGCAATTTCTTTTTAACGCATTAATGGCATTATACAATCACAACCATAAAAAGTTGAAAATTATGTCTTAACTAATGGAATAGATGTTTTATTAAAGTTTGTGGTGGTGGTGTATATTTTTTATTATTTTACATTTCTGAAAAATTTCTGCAAGTGTATTGTAATTATTTTCACTCATTATGAGCAAGCACAAAGGTTTCTGTATCTTCATAAAATACTAGTCATTTCGCATATAACCGTCAACGAGGCATTATTATGGACTGCTTTTGTACTTAAGCGGAGACTTGATGCAGATTGGTATAAACAGAATAAACTTCCGCTGAAAGCCCCCAGAAATAAAAGTTACACGTCTCGACGTCAAGATGGAAGAGTGATGTTGAAGGGTAAGAAACAAATACAACGAGCTTAAAAATAAAGGAAAATTATGTGGAGCTCAAGTCATATAAGCGAACATTTGTAAGAGAAACAAACAAAAGCTCAGAGATGAATGAGTGCGCGCGATCTGGATCTCGCGTAGAGCCGCGCCGCGTCATGCCGCGTCGTGTCGTGCCGCGTCATGCCGCGCCGTATCGTGCCGCGTCATGCCGCGCCGTTTCGTGCCGTGTCGGAGCGCTGACTACTTTCTAACGCTCACTACACAGTATAAAACAAAGTCGCTTTCCTCTGTCTGTCGGTTCCTAAATATGTTCTATTTTTTAAACTACGCTATGAATTTTGTTGCGGTTTTTTAGTAGATAGGATTATATTTATTTATTAATTTTATTTTATTTGAAAAAAAAAAAGATATTCCATTGCATATTACACTTTTAAGTTACTTACTTATTAAAGAGGAAGATTTATAATTATATGCACATTATAGTAAAGAGAAGCTGGGATTTTCAAAAACTTTGTAGATTTTTAGATTGTGACACCCTAGCGAAGCTGGGACGAGTATGTTATGTGGTGATACTATCTTTTCTATATAAGTATCTTCAGATAGTAACAGGCTGTGGTTGTATTATAGCTATACTATAAGCGTTCTAAGGTTGCGACCGAACGCTTTCAAAGGAAATCGAGTTAAAGGAGCAAACTCGATTCCGTTGCCACATTTGCTACATCCTGGGATGCGGAACGATGCAGAAAACTAGAGATAATATCTTGAAAAACTAGAATTTCACAGAATGAGACTTGCAGGCTACCATGTGGCTTCAGACTGCTCATTGCAACTTTATTCTGGTGATTTTTAGAACTGACTGCGGAAAAATCGATTTATTTGTCGTAAAGCTAAAGAATTGTATGTCATGGGCTTCAAATATTAAGGGCTATATCTCACTAGAACGCACGGTTGCGCAACTCAGGTTGCGCCACCAACAAAATGTAGTCCAATTAGATGGCGCTACCAGTTGCGACTTTCATACATTTTGTTGGTAGCGCGATCTAAGTTGCGCAATTTGGTGTCCTAATAAAATATGGCCCTATGGTCTACATAGCTTCGTCGCCCTCCAGTTAAACCTAAAAGATTTATCCATTCCTTTCGATTGTCACCGAGTCGGGTCGACAAGTCAATACATCGTGGTTTCCCGACAGTCGACACGCAACATATGTAGCAACCTCCTTAATCATAACACATATGTAACGTCTTTATATACCACTCTCTCACGTCAGCAGAGTGGCCAAATAAAACAAAAGTTCACAAAGTTCTACGGCAGGGAAACTTTTACAGAGGTTTAGGCGTTGCTTTGTCTTGCGATTCTCACGGGAAAGGGGGTGCAAACCCTTTCAGGGTTTTATTGTCTCCTGGATCAATACATTTGCTTCTTGCAGCTTTTGGGCCCGAGTCCTAAGCGGAGAGGAAATGTCTCGGTTAGGTAATCGGATTGCATGATTTTCACATCCCACCGTTTAGCTTTAGCGCAAATCCTATTGGTTGTATTGTATATGTCCGCTTTGGTGTAGTGCGGACGGGCGTTTTTTCGTCTTATCTGTCATGGAAAAGGAGTGTAGACACTTTAGTGGTTTTATTTTTTCTTTAATCAATACTTTTGTAACGTGCATCTTTGTAAACTAGTTTGAATACTTGGTGTCATTCAAAGCCCTGTCTAGACTCTCATGGGAAGGGGGGGGGGGGTGCAAACCCATTTATGGTTTTACTAGCTTCTGCCCGCGGCTTCGCTCGCGTTAGATAGAGACAAAAAGTAGCCTATGTTACTCTCCATCCCTTCAACTATCTCCACTTAAAAAATCACGTCAATCCGTCGCTCCGTTTTGCCGTGAAAGAAAGACAAACAGACAGACAGACATATTAGTATGGATTATAAAACCAGTTTTGATGCTTCATATCACTCAAAGGTCTTTCTGGACTGCCGTTGAAAATGGGTACAAAAGTATTGAAATTTTTTGAAAAATTTCTGCAATTGTATTTTAATTATTTTCACTCAATATGAGCAAGTACAAAGGTTTCTGTATCTTCATAAAATACTAGTCATTTTGCGCTACCAGATAATAAAACCAAATTAGGGTATTTATTTGGTTTTATTCTCAAAGATGCACATCTTTAGAAACCTGATGGATTTTCAACGTCTTTCTAGATTATGCGCAGATGTCCAAAACTGACCTATCGCGCAATTTTGATGGGGTGAGGGTAATATTCATAGAAGGCGGTAAGCCCAGCATCCATTAATTATTATTAATTGATGAGAACTCCAAACGTCCATAAACGGCGCGTAATGGTTTGAACGCCTGTTTCGGTCTTATTACGTTTATTTGTATAATTAACTTAATTAGACGAAATGTGATCGTTACTGTGAATTTGATGCTTTCGCTGTTTAGTTTTAGAGGGAAAAGTGTTTCTATTTTTAGATTTAAGTATATTATGAATTAAAAGGTCCTGCTACAAAAATCTAGTCTGGTCTGAAACACGGATCTGATGGCCACATTTTTGATTATGCTTTCTATATTAGAAGATTAACGAGTTGAATGCTGTAATATTACAGAAATAATTGAAAAGCATTGAGTTCTACGTGAATTCTAATCATTCTTTTGTCAGTCTAATAATGTAGTCGGCTTGTTAATGGGTGACTTCTTGCATTTATAAATAAACATTGATGTTTTTTATTACTGTTTTAGTTACCTAAAAATGTTTTTTGTGACGCTCTTGTGTATATCACAAACAATTACTCGTAAGGGTAAACCTTTATCAGTAAAATAATAACCTATTACAATATTCTGGGTGAAGATATAGTAATATACTATACCATAATATAAATGCTTTGCCATGTAACTTGCTTATTAGTAACATTTTTTTTTGTATTCGTTTGGAACTAAGTATCTTCTTGAACACTATTCTACCTTTACAAAAACATTTATTCACGATAAATATTGTTACATAATGCTATTGTTTCTATTTAAATACTATTACCACAAATGTGGTGTATCTAGTCGATACTAGAATATTGCACGTGAATTAAAAGCTATCCTATTCTTTAGTACAAAACAGATAAACATTTACTAATAATTTATGTCGCCGATATCCTGGGCCTACCACTGTCCTAATCTCTCTCTCCGCATCTCATAATTCTAACTTTGCCATCCTTTACACTTTATTAAATGAACTGTCTTCATAAAGATATAACAATAAAAAACGTTTGTAAAGTATCGTTAGCGAGCTATCGCAATATACACAGTATCAATCAACGTAGTTTGAAACGTTTACGTTACTCTCCATAATCCTCTCCGCGTTACCCAGAATATCACAAAACACTATTTAAGCTTCTATTCATAATAACTTCCCACAACAAAGAAACGGAAACTCCCAACGTTTTTAATATTCAGATTGAAATTCCGCAAATCATCGCGCATTCCGCGTCGATGGAACATCAATATTTTTCTCAAAACACATGTTACCGAGGCCATATATCGTCAATGCATGAAATACTAGTGACTGCTGTTAGTGCAGATGTTATAATAATACATACAAGGACAGAGTGTGAGCGATCGTAAGACCCACTGCCTTGAGTCAGCTTTAAAATGGAATCAAACGAAGTAGTGAACGAGGCAACCGGATCAGCGCAGAGCGGTGTAACCACAACTGCGGTAATCCGGCGGAGCGGAGCGATGCAGCCGGCGAGATACCGGCCGGCAGCCGCCCGGCCCCCGCATTGCCGGACGCGGTAAACGCCACTTCAATTTACTTATTGGCTTTTACGGATGAAGCGAGTGCGAATATAAACTGAAATCCCAAACAGCAATTCCCTTTTTGCAGATTTGAATATTTTGACACATCCAATGGAGCTCGTTAAATAAACATCGACAACTAAAGTTGTAGTCAACACATCAAACCATATCAATGTGATGGAAAAATGATTGTCTACTAAATTTATTTTATGACCTATATTTCAACTTCTGCAAGTGCATTTAGACGTATGTTGGAGCTTAGAGATGGGTTTCATGTGAAATGTACTAGATCATAAAAGCTGTTGTCAGTCGGCGCGCCTACTTGCTCCGCACCGTGCCGAGCCACGCGGCAGCGCTTGTGTTGTGCGACATCAACAAAATAATCAGAGTAATGCATGGCGCATTAACTCAATAATTTCCGATGACTGGCTCAGCGGCGCATGATACTATGATACACGGCGTAACGCTCGTGACTCATGCATGTTATTATAATATCTTTATTGATCCCGATTGAGAGCTGTAATTCGAACGTAATCCCGCAGAGTGTGGCCGGTCTGCAGCATCCAGCGCGTAACGTTTACGACCTCAATCATCGATATTTTTACAGCTCCCGAGATCGAGTAGACAAACGATCTGTTGTTGTCCCGCTGGACGCCCAGCGAGCTATACCGCAGTGAATAACACCCATCAATACAAACAACACGCCCTGGAATTCAATAAAGCTGTGTGCGGAAACAGGAAAGCGAACGAAGGCATTCTCAGGTAGTACGAACGTACGTAACTGCGGCGAGCGTTCCATGAGACTTACGTGGCCGGAGATGAATGTCTTTTGTGACGGGGATGTGTGAATAATGCGAAAACGCCGTGACTGTAGGTTGGGCAGGAGATGTAATGCGGACATTGACACAATACATAAGACGGCACTCACCGTCACGTCACATGTTAGGTGTTAGTAGCGGCGCCTGCTGCAGCGCCGGCCCCACTCACCAGCACATGTCGAAGTAGTCCATCCCGCAGCAGCACGCGCGAGCACGACGCGCCTCGCGCCCGTGTGTCGCCGCATGCCGCCGGCGCGACCACGGCACACCACTGTGACGTCAACGGGACACATCCTCACCGCAAACCGCTTTACGACCGCTGACTAGCTGCCGACACTGTGCCGCTGCTCTACTCTACATCGATCATGCTGTGAATGTACCGTGCGATCTACTGTGATACATACCTTTGGTCTCCACCTTCCTCTGGGGCCCGGGGGCATTCCTGCCTCGGCCTGAGGACAGGCGTCAGCCCCCATTTCTCGACCAACTCTATGCGAGCAATGGTGGCTGCTCAACGACAATGTGTCATCGGCTCGGAGCTGGTGCGCTGCAGCGGGGACGCGGCGGAGAGGCCGGCTGGCCCGCGGCGCCCCCCGGCCGGCTCGTGGCGCGCGCCGCCCCCGCCACCTTACGAGCGCGCCATGCCAAGCTCGGCCCTGCGCTGCTGCCTGCCGCGCTACGCCTGCTCCTGGCCAGCGACGCTCTTCATAATGTGCTCAGAGCGGTGCGCGGGTCCGCGGTCGCATCGCGCCGCCCGCGACACTGCGGCACGCCCGAGCGGCCGGGCCGCCTCACGCACCGCGCACTACTCGCGACCTGCGCAACTTTACCGCCCAATTTTATTCTGACCGCCCCGAGCGCGCGTTCTGCCGCGCGAACTTTTATCGCTGTCGATGGACGACTAACGTTAACTAGTATTACGATGATTATGTGAGAACGATTCGATATATATTTTGGATATGTGTGGTATAGCGACCGCCGATGGCGGAGCGTCGTCGGCGACGGTTCCTTACGTAATGCGTAAACGGGACGCGTGCGGAGGCGCCTCACCGGGTGCGGCGAGTCATGTCTTGGCGAAGATCCGCGTGGCGGTCGCAAGGCACGGGCCGACGAGTGTATCGCCGTGGCGCGGCGGCAGAGTACTGGAGCGGGCGCGCGTGCGTGCTCCCGGCGCGCCCCGCGCCCGCGCCCCGCGCCCCCGCGCCCCGCCGCACGCGTATCGACACCGCCCGCCAGCCGCCGCAGCGGCCGGCGCGGCCCGAGCCTGCCACGCGCGCGTCGCGCCGCGCCGCTGCACGCCCGCACCGCCGCACCGTCACACGCAACCCCCACAACACCACTTCCTAGGAAAACATTCGCTTTCCTTGCCCTTATTAGATCGCCCTGGAATTTTATTCACTTTCCGATGTTTGTCGTCGACGAGTTCCAATGATTTGGGGTCGCTACCTACAGCCGGTTTATGAGAATAATCGAAAAGCAAGAAGCATGATTCTTAGTAGACATGATAAAGCTCGAGTAGTTATATAAGAAGGATTTACATGGGCTGCGGGTTCCGTAGGTGTAGTTAGTACCATCAGCGCGGTGCGGCGCGGCTCGTACAGGCCGCAGTCGCTGCACTGTCACGAGTGGTGCTCGGCGAGGCAGACTGCTCGCCGCCGGTTCACTCACTAATCTAGATCAAAGGTTGCTGCGGCTCGGGAATGCAACTTGAGCCAAGTAGCCCGACCTTCAAGTGGAGTGAACAACATTTAATCAGATCTTCACTAAACGTACAATTTGGGTAGTACCTCAGTTTTAAAATGCAACGACTGTAGACAGCATTCCTTGTAAACAGAAAGCGAGTCGGGTCGAATATGCTAATGCAGGAGAAAGTATAAATAATATAGACAATTTGCTTGTTTGCCAGCTGCATAAGAAAGTCGTTACGAAACTCTGCTTATTATAGTTTTATGGGGGAAGAAGAGATTTAAGGATTGTCTATGGAGTAAGTTTAATGCTGTACTTACATAATAAGTACATTGTGTAGTCGGGTCAGAGGTTCGAGATAACGTAACTCGACCTTAAGGGGTCAAACCTAGGAGCGCCTGATGCAATTTGGAAATTCAATCAAGAGACTCGACACAGCTAAGTGCTAACTACTTATACTTTACGTGCCACATAGTTGCTACGTTGACACACACGGATTCCTACAAAGGGTTATTTAGACAGGTTCATGAAAATGGGAAAAATCTTTTAATTCTGTGCTTATGCGTTACATAAGGCTTCGCAACGAAGATACAAACAACAGTTCGATAAAAACGCCGCGTTAACGCGTCTCTGTGACGAAACCTTAGTTCTATAAAAAGAACACTGCAGCGTCGCATTAAAGTTTTCTACAATAAACAGCACAATGTCTTTACGCCAATCTTTTAAAGAAATTTTGATCCAAATTTCTCTGACCTTTAGACCTCCCGCTAGTAGTATTCCCTCTACTCTATCGTCTATACTACCTTCGCAAAGTTCACTTTCATTCATTTCTATAGAAAATTCAGAAAGATGCAAGGTATATACGCCTATATTGACCGATGCGGAGTTCAAAATATGTGATCATATCTTTGCGCTTGCGCGATGCACAAAACGCGAGGAGAATGGACAAATGGAATGCCATTGCCGTAGATACCTGAATACTTATTATTATTACGTTGATGTTGATTTATCACAGCATTATGTAAGAAAATACCGCAGTGTTTAATGAAGTTTTATTATTTCGCCATTCAAAGTGTATCGCTGTTTCCCTCCTTGCGGCATAAGTAGGGCATCGGAGGCACCCGACTGGACTTAAGTGTGTCAGTGCCACTCGGGATTACGCAGGATCGATGCTTTTGTTCGTGGAGATATTGCATTATCTATAGCAAATTTCGGGAACACATTCCTTCAATTCATTCAGATTTTTGCGTGACCTATATCTTCATATCTTAATACACAGATATAGAGAGCATTAACTTGTGAAGGAACACTTTCGGGAATACCTCCGCAAGTCTAACAAAAATACGAAAGCGAGCCAACATTTGGCCGAAGCCCTTTCTAACATAAAATATTACTTTATCTTCTGGGTCTCCCGAACAGCTGACACTCAACGACCACTTCAATCAAATATAGTTCTTAGTCGACAGTTATTGCGGCGGAGACGAAAGAGAATATTTTTAGATGTTCTATGACCTCGTGCGGGTCCATTCAGTAAGTTGTGGACGGAAATAGGTCTGTTTGTTAGTGGTGGTGTAAAGATGGTGGGTTACGCCGGTATGTGTCACGGGCCGCCCTATCCGCAACGGTTCCGCCCGCTGCGATTTCGTACGACTTGCGTATTGCGGACTGACCCGGCTCTAATGCCTATCTATATATTACAACTGAAAAGATTTTTGTAGTGAATTTTTAGACGCGCTTTGTTCTTATGGCGGAGGGTGGCTGCTGTTGTATTAATTGTACTTAAATATACATTTTGCACAATTTTGGCAAAGTTATTTTCTATTTGTGACGCATTATTATGATATTAAAACCGGCCAAGAGCGTGTCGGGCCACGCTCAGTGTAGGGTTCCGTAGGTTCCCGCCCGTCACAATAAGTGTACCCACTTATGAGTTAAAAAAAGGCTATTTGTTACTAAGTACGCAGAAATTATTTTGTACAACTTTTTTGTCTTTTTTATACAAAAACCGTTCTTTCCACAAAGTTCAAAATAATTTTCCTAGAAAGTCCTTATAAAGTTCTACTTTCCAGATTTTTTTGATATTTTCTAAACTTATGGTTCAAAAGTTAGGGGACACATTGTTTATTACTTTTGGAGCGATTATTTCCGAAATTTTTGACATTATCAAAAAAATGATTTTAGTAAACCCCTATTAATTTTTAAATACCTATCTAACAATATATCACATGTTAGGGTTAAAATTAAAAAAAAATAATCACGTCCCACTTTACATATAGGGGGGCTACCTTAATAAAACATTTTGTTCCAATTTTTATTTTACCACTTTGTCGGCGTGATTGATATGCATATTGGTACAAAATTTCAGCTTTCTAGTGCTAACGGTCACAGAGATTAAGCAAGGACGGACAGACAGACAGACAGACGGACAGACAGACATGGCGAAACTATAAGGGTTCCTAGTTGACTACGGAACCTTAAAAATGATGGTTAAAAACACCTGTAGGTGTTTTTTTTTTTTTTTTTTTTATTGGGACTATCCCGCCACACTAATCCCAACCACTGCAACTCCTGAAAGTCAGAATCAACAGTGGAGTCCGCCAGAAAAGCGCCGAGCAATGAAGCTCGACGAGTCCCGGAGAAACGATACAACTGTCTTGGATCCCGCAACGAAATTAATCAGAAAAGAACAGCGGAGGAGTAAGAAAAATATATATTTTCCACTTCCCTCCATAACAAGCAGGAGACAGAACAGAACTAGGCCGATAGGCACAAGGGGGCGATTACAACTGGGAGAAGCCCAGATTGCCTAGCACCACGGAATTGGATCTGTTAAAAATTAATGGGTCCTAAAATGTGAGCTGTTACGATTGATTCCAATAGTAGGTATGGCAAAAACGCTTGGACGCACGGAAATTGGTTCTGGTTTCCACAAGGTCCGTATAATAAACAACACCGGATGTTACCTGTAAACTATCCAACATAACATTGCGCTCATTCTGCCAAAGAATACATTCCCATAGGATGTGATGTGCAGATTGTTCGAATTCACAGTTCGATGAGGAACATTGACACAAAGGCGAAGCAACAAGTTTGAAAGAATATAGTTTACCTGTAGGTGTGAATTTACAATTAAAGCGGTTTGTCAATATATTTAATGGTAATTGTAGAGTTACCTATTATTATCATACACATTGACTTCAACTGCCTGAAAAAATCCCTTTGTTTTACCAACCATTTCTCATCGATTGCAGCGCTGTAGAGCCTCCGATCAACAACGGGCTTATCGCAGCGCTGTCTCCTGCTTGACTGTCGGTACGGCAGCTGGACACCGCAGTTGTCATGCCGTATAAAGCGCTGACAGCGCTTCAGTCAGCAGTGCAGCTTCTTTATTAATTTTCCGAGCAAACGGCACGAAGTGAACTCTAAAGCTAATTCATCTTGTGAATGTTTTACAAGAAGCTAAGCTGAGGAGTTTAACCTTTTTATTATTTTAGCTTAGGGTTTTTAGGTTTGTTTTTATAGCATTCTCAAGTTAACTTCGTGTGGTAATACTCAGACTTAAGTTTTTGGTGCAGTACTTTGTTTATTTCAAGAGTAGGTTATTCACTATTGTAGGTTTTCTATTGGTAATCAGAAAAGATAAATATCACACGCAAACTAACAATAATTAACTTTTAATTTTAAAAATCAAGACATGACACTCACTAAACCATTAGAAACATGATTATAATTGCATACATAAAACAAAGAAAATATGTCATAGAATATCAAATACTCTTCAGTTTTATAAAAAGTGAAAGCAGGGCGCACCCATTTATAGATTAAACTTTAACTAATGAGAAGTAGAAAAACCATAGAATAACAATATACTTATAGGTTGCAATTACCCCGCAATCAAAAAAGCCACGCCCAACCTTTTTGCAAAGTCAACCATTTATTTCAATCAGACCAATGTAGGCGCTTTTGAACGACAAATTACAAAAAAGAATAATTTGGTTGCAAAAGTAAAGGTCTTTCTTTATGAAGAAGAATGGACTAGAAACTCCATGCATTTAAGGAATAGTTTTACATCGATATGTATTGTGATAAGCACGTTTGCCTATCTACAGTATTACCGTAATTAATAGTTAGGCTCTTATAATATCGGCCCGACAGTGCATGATTAAGCAAATACTTAGAATAACGCCCATTACCCATTTAAAAACCAACCCAACACCATCTAATAAAACTATACTAAAACCATATCTCTATATTTTTATTTTCCCAACTCAACGTCTACTCGATTCAAAACATGACACGCTTCAACATTGCAAGGTGCAATCTGACCGGGCACAGACGGCCTTTCTGAGGCTTTTTATCGAACGAGGGTTGTGCAAACATAGCCTTTATGTGGCCGCGTAGCCGGCCATCCACTGCCTGTTGCAGCCCTTAGCGACAGTATCTCAGCTATCAAAGCTTTATGAAAGATTTTCATTGTGTGGCTCGCGGCAGCAGTACCATTTTACGCTAGATTTCATTTTATGATTGTTAAAAATTTATGTGAAAGAGGTGGGACGTTGACAATTATTAGGCTGTGTATTTTTGTCGTGTTACTGACAAGTATTTGTTACTTATGGCTGGCATGTCTCTTTCTATTAGTTAAATAAATAATAAATAAATAACCTGGGACATCTTACACACGGCCATCTGATCCCAAGCTAAGCAGAGCCATAACACAAGGTAATCAGACAACTGATATTATATATGATATTATATACATACTTATATATATATATTTATATACATACATATTATAGATAAATAACACCCTTATTTAATCGCGTTAATTAATTCATCGCGTTCGGAAATTCATAATCTTAAAAATAAAAGTTATAATAATATAAGTACCCGTTTATTCAAAATATACAATAATTTTGTAAAGTATATAATATGTCTGCCTGTTCGCGATAAACTCAAAAAGCACTAACTGGATTTTCATGTAGTTTTCACAACAGACAGAATAAGAATTTATAAATGGATTTAACAGGAGGGATTCAATGTATAAAACATAAATATTTAATTATAGTCGAGAGTTCTAAAGATTTTTAACACGTGCAAAGCTAGGGCGAGTTACTAGTCATTTATAAAAATATTTACTTACGTTCGCGTGATCAGAAACATAGGATTCAGACAGTTTCATTTTACAAGGAAATAAACATAATTTTCTTGTCTTCTGTTATTATGAAGTAATCAACTGCAATTTGTTGAAATAAAAATGAATATTTCTCTTCATTTTCTAGCAAGGACTCAGTTATCAAGGCTCGTCTCATCTTCGTCCGCAAGGACTTAGTAAACAAGTCAATTAGTATTATAATGGATAAAGTTTGTCATTGCAAGTTTGTTATTGCAAAATTGAAGTAACTATACCTGACCTTATTTTTATGGGACGATAAACAGATACAATATACATGTACAAAAATAAGTAACAATTCAAGACTTACAGTATTGCAGCCCACTGCATTATCCACATAATACCTAACAAAGAAGATAAGAAGCGGCAATAAATGCCGCTGGAGATACAACTATATAAAACAATTCTAATATTAGAGGCAGGCTTTTAGTAATAAATGCTTTGAATTGAATTGAAATCAAAACCACAAATAAAAAATGCACTGTAGTTATTTTTTAAGACGTTAAGGCGCAAGAAGCGATTATAAATAGCCTAACTAGTCTTTGTAATGGCTTTCAGGATAATTTTATATCCACTAATATTATAATTGGGAAAGTGTGTCTGTCTGTCTGTTTGTCTTTCTTTCACGGCAAAACGGAGCGACGAATAGACGTGATTTTTTAAAAGGAGATAGTTGAAGGGATGGAGAGTAACATAGGCTACTTTTTGTCTCTTTCTAACGCGAGCGAAGCCGCGGGCAAAAGCTAGTAAGATAATAAATAACAAGCTGCCTGTATAGGACATAGTGTCTGTCTGTCTGTTTGTCTTTCTTTCACGGCAAAACGGAGCGACGAATAGACGTGATTTTTTAAAAGGAGATAGTTGAAGGGATGGAGAGTAACATAGGCTACTTTTTGTCTCTTTCTAACGCGAGCGAAGCCGTGGGCAAAAGCTAGTAAGATAATAAATAACAAGCTGCCTGTATAGGACATAGTGACATCGGTATAAATATTCTTAAAAGTGTTGTTTTAATTTTTTTTACGCTTCGATGTGTCGATAATATTGGGTTACATTAAAGTTGCGACGAAGTTTTAAACAAACAAGTCCAAATAGAGTGATATAAAAATATGATGTGAAATTTTATGCTATAATTTTATTTACATCAATCAAAAGAATATGTAGATAAATTAAATAAACAACAGTTACAGAAAGTAGATACCTCACATGAAATCTTTATTATGTATATAAAAGAAAGTCGTGTTAGTTACACATTTTATAACGCAAGAACGGCGGAACCGATTTATCTGAAAATTGGTGGGGATGTAGCTTGGGACCCGGGAACGGACATAGAATACTTTTTATCTTATTTTTTTAGTAGGTAACCAACAATCTGATTTAACACGGGTGAAACCGCGGGGGTTAGCTAGTAGTTAATAAAAACAATAATGGTCATTAAATTAATAGCAAAGAACCCACCAACCGTAACAAAAAAGACTCATAATATGTGTCTGTCTGTGTTTGTCTAGCATAATTTTATTGAATTAATGTCATTTATTATTATTATCGCCCTTCGCTTCGCCCGCGTGAATTTCGAAAGTTCCATCCCCTTAGGGTTGGAATATCCAAAAATCCTTTCTTAGTTATTTTATTTATTTATTTATCTTTATTGGCCAACCAACAATTGTTTATACTGATACATTTTAACAATAATATTCTATAAATTAAGGTTAGTTTAACAATCTATTATAGGTTAGCACAGCATGCCCCATAAATTAACAATTAAAATGTGCTACTCTTCACAAAGAAAACCCTACAAGTTTCATGTCTCTAGGACCACCGTTTTAGTGTGTTAATATATCAACAGTCATTCAATCAGTAAGTCTGTTTTTATTTAAATATATTTTTTCTATTCTGGAACACCACTAATTCAAATATCAAATTGTCGCGCGGCACCGTCATGGTACCTACTGCAGGTTGAATGACGTCACGACGCGGTGGGATGCCCTATTTTCGGCCGAAAAAATGGGACTGTGTCCTCTTTGTACGACACGTCAGCCACCCTAGTAAGGGCTACGAACTGCGCTTAGCTTCTTTACATAGAAGAATATGAAGTTTTCTGTCTGTTACGCTGAGGTCTTTTGAACTATGAAACGGATTTTAATGCGGTTTCAGTATTAAAGTATCTATTCATAGCTGGCAACAATAATGTATCTAGCCTTTAAAAATAGGTAATTGCTAGGTTAAAAATACACACTAATCACCACTTATTAAAAAATAAATATACGTTTATTATAAAATAAAGTCCCCTATCGCGGCTGTTCGTCCGCCTATTCGCAAATAACTCAAAAACTAGTGAACGCATTTTTATGCGATTTTATGTGATTTCAAAGGAATGGTTATACATATATTGCATGCATATCATGGAAAAAAAAAACCGTTATTTTCAAAGATTTGTAAAGCAAGCAGCCTCCGTGCAAAGCTTACGGTAGGTCGTTAGTACTTTATAATGTCAGTTCCTTTGTTTGCCGTGTTCTACCGATTGTGGTTCTAGGCATTTAGCTAGTAAGTTCGTGATTTAAAATGAATTCGAATTTATTTTCTACTTTTGGGTAATCTTTTCAATTCATATGTACTTTCTAAAGTGTATCTTGGACATCACAGACATCGGTGAAGGAAAACATCGTGAGGGAACCTGGACTTGTATTTTTTTTGGGAGTGGGAAATCATCAGATGACTTTTCCCGTCCTGGGCGGGACGGGAGGGCGTGTCAGACTTTTACTGACTAAAACCCACTCATGCTTCTTCGGTTGCCCTTTATGTTCCGGGGTCACGGTAACTACTATAACCATTCCGCAACCCCGGGACTTGCAGTGAATGTAAGTCCGAAATCGCCAATCTTCTCTATACGAGAAGAGGCATTTGCTCTGTAGTGGGACAGCTGGTATAAATTATTGGGTGCAGAGAAATAGGGAGAATAAAAAAAAGTTAAAAAAAAAGAAAAAAAATACAACTTGAAAAACTTAAAATGCTTTTAAAGCTGTTTGACCCAATTATATTCTTCGTATGCAGAAAGTGTATACGTGTACACAAATATTAGGTTAAGAGGCACACTTTCGAGGAGGCCTAGTTTCTGCAGAGGGCTGAAACAGATTGAAGTTGTTGATGATATCCATTTAAAAATTGACATCATTACTTTCAGAATCTGCTGAAACATACAAATAACTAATAGTGGTTGTTACCCACATTTAGTAAAACACGAAAATATCGGTCATCAATACATTTATATTAATTCTTATTTCACCAGCTCTACTTGAGCCTTCGTAAAATGCGTCAGCATGAAGTGATGCCAAGTTAAGTCAGAAGCAATGGTTATTAGGTTTTTTGGCAGGCGCGTGTTTCTACCAGTATAAATACACCGTGTTAGGTAATAATAATAAATATCTTGGGACAACTCACACACGGTCATCTGATCCCAAGTTAAGCTCTGCTTAGAGCTTGTGTTATGGTAATCAGACAACTGATATACATACTTATATACTTTATAAATACATACATATTATAGATAAATTACACCCAGACACAGAACAAACAATCATGCTCATCACACAAAGTTTGTCCTGGGTGGGAATCGAACCCAGGGCTTAGCAGTCAGGGTCACTAACCACTAGACCAATGGGCCCGTGTTAGGTATATCAAAGGAGGCTATTCAGTACCTATCCAACTCTTATTCTAAATATAAAAAACAATAACTGAATGTTTTACCAAGTGCCTCATAAAATTAATTATTTGTTGACACGCGCGCTAGATACCCGCCGAAAGAAGAACGGATCATACCTACTTCACTTTCTTGTCATAGGTTATTGTCCCGAGGCAACCGCGAGCGCTAGGGTGTCCTGTTTTAAAACTTTGAGAGTCTTATCGCGATAATTCAAGTACAGTTTTCTTTACGATTTTATGTTGTTTTATTATTATTTCATTTTTATTAGTCATAATGAGCATATATTATCGCGTCGTATCATATGTTCCTCGACTAAACTAACACGGTTTTAATGCATTATTTGAATACTTAACATTAAGGACTTATCAGTATTTTAATGTACGAATAACGGTTTCGATATTTTAGTCAGTACAGGCGTCAGTTTTATCTTTAACACAAACATCTGTCTGTAAAAGATGGAAATAGCGATAAAGGCTTTTTTTGTAGTCCTATTATAAACGAATTAATTTATTGTACAGTTTATAATAACACGTTAATGGCGCTCTACTGCAGGGTGAAGGCCTCTTCTCATATAGAGAAGGCACGATCGTGGTTCACTATGCTAACAATGCTTGCTCAAGGCAGTGTGGCGTTTTCTAAATTATAATAAACTTCCTTTTGTCCACGGCTTTGACTGCGTGGAAGTCAAAACTACCATCCCCTATTTTACTTCTTGAATTCCTAAATATCTTTTCTTGCTCTTCACACAGAACACACCCTAAAGGTTTTATATCTCTAGGGCCAGCGATTTGAGCTGTGTGTTATTGTTATCTCCCAGTCTGTCAGTTTACCACCACCCGCGTTAAAATGTTAAGGGTAAACAACCCTTATCACTTAGGGGTATGAAAAATAAATAGTAGCCGATTCTCAGACCTACTAAATATGCATATAAAATTTGGTGAAAATCGGTAAAGCCGTTTCGGAGGAGTAAGGTAACTTACATTGTGACACGAGAATTTTATATGTAAGATTAGATTACAGGGCGATGTTTATCTTAAATGTCAGTGAAGTCTAATATAATAATACTTTCTTTCTTTCATGTGAATTAGACAGGTCACCAAAGTCTCTTTCAATTTGTATAAAATTGCAAATACCAATATTTTCCCGATATTGAACCCACAACCTACAAAGTGGAGGACTTCAAGACTACTTGACAATTCAATGTATCTATGTTTTATTATAAAGTTCATTATATTAAGACATCAGTATCATTTATGTAAAGAGTTTGATGTATCCGGCAAGGCTTCGGCCTACAGAACTAAATATCCGGGCGACGGATACTTGAAGGCTGGCTAAAGAGGTCACTCGTCACATACCGCGCAAGACCATGACTATTGGATGGAGTATTATTCTATATTGTCATCTTCTTAGCCTTTTCACAAGTATGTAAAGGTTAGTTTTCAGTGTAACTAGAAGCAGTTGAAAAAAAAACTTGTGATCTGATCCCAAACTAAGCCGAGCTTGAACTATGATAACCAGACAACTAAGCAGTCAGGCACATCACACAAAGTTTGTTTGGTTGGGAATTGAACCCACGACCTAAAGCTTAGCAGTGGAACTAACGACTAACCAAGACCGCCACTTGAATAGTAAAATTATTTATCGATCAGTTATGAAATTCTAATTTTTTCACTAAATTGATACCTCTTAGTAAAACTGACTGCCAGTCTTTCTGACTTCTGACTATAAGAAATGCTTGTCAGATATGGAGATCACACCACAGATCCATGATCAGATCAAATAACACTTTTTATAACTGGGGAATGGATCCTAGGACCACCAAACCCACGGGTAGAAGTGATTAACACTATAATTATTTTAGTCTAATGTTCTAGTGTCTGCTTATTAAAAGAAAGTATTAAAACGTTACAAAGTTTACCAGATAATTTGAAAAAAATTAAGTACCTGCAAATAAATTTGCTTAACTAGAATGTATGGAGCGATGAAACACCTATTTTAGTTGTTTCATCAAGAGTCGTACAACGAAAGACTTTATTAGCAATGCGAGTAACATAATCCTCCAACATTTCAGCGTTTATCTAATTGCCCTATACATTATTTGATAGCATTGATTTCCCTATCCAAATAACTATTTAAACCCTTTTTTTTACCAAAGCGAAACCTAACATATTTACACAAGTAAATTCTGAATCCGTTAAATATTCATCTATGTTAATCAACGTATTATTATAAAGTTAATAACCATTACAAACTGAGCCTATACATAAATTCTCCATCCAACACACGATTAAATCGCAGAGCTTCATCCTTTTGAGGACGATCCCTACTGGCCCACAAGATGGCGCCGGCGCGTCTGCCTCTCCCCGTGACGCCGCCGCACTGCTGTATCATTCCGGGGGTGGCCTCCTTACTTGCCCCCAACCTTGGCAAGTGGCGCCACGCCGCCTACTCCAAGCTCAAGTTATTTTGCGCGTGACGTATTTTGATCCTGTGCGGCATACTATCCGTATAGGGCAATCATATCCATTCATATCTAAACATAATTAAATCCAAGTAACTTGCCACATAATTCCAATAAATATCTACTAAATGACTGTTAATTTTTTATAAAGGCGTTTTTTAGGGGGATTTAGGACGCCACCCTAACCGATTTTCAGGTCGATTTGATTTGAAAGATTGCTGTGATGCGTGTGATCTATCATCAGATCGTGACGTCACTTCGTTCTATTTTTAGCTCCGTGTGACTTTGAATAAGAATGGAGTAATGCAGTGTTTGGGGAGGCGTGGCTAATCGATGTACGGAACCGTAGATAGTTTTACGCGGACAAAGGATTAGTAGAGCTAAAAATAGTTTCATTATTTGTAGTGAGGATTATTGAATTTATTTATAGATATCAAATGGTGATATTTATTATCGATTTAGTTAGTTATCTACTTTATTTCTATTTAATTTTGCTGTCGAAGGAAGCGTTTAAAAAACCCGAATTTGAAATCCATTTCTAAATCAATTAAACTTTTTAACGGCCAACCGTCAGCCGGCTGTCAGGCTGCTATTGTCTTTCTATTGTGTCTCGAATCACGTGTGTTCGAAGGTTAAATAAGATATAATTACCAAAAGCAGTTTTACTTATCTCAAGGACCTTTTCTGGAAAAAACTGTCTTTTAAACGCGGCTGCGGCAAACCTTAACGGTGGTTTATGATTTTATAATAAGTTTTCAAACTCTTCTGTGTATCTGGGTTACATACATCGGTTTCGCAGTGTAACCGCTGCGCCAAAAAATGCCAAGATGGTGGACTTTCTACCTCTGCATTAGTGCCGATCCTTTGTTCTGCTAGTTTTTTATGCCTACTGTAATTCATTTGTATTTATATACTAATGTAATGAAGCTAAAGTGGTTGTTTGCTTTTTGTTTGATCTGTAAAGGACCGTCACAATAACTTTTGATTGAGCCTGTAATTAGCTCATTACAATTAGATTTTTGGTATATGGTAGCCATATTTTGATGTATATAAGCTATATTACTGTAAACTTTCGTCGAAAGCCGTTCAGTAGTATTTTGCTTAATAGAGTAACAAACATTCACACATATTATCTCTCTCTCATACACACATACATAAAAACTTTCAAATTTATAATAATAGGACAGTGTGACTTTAGGCTCACAGGAGAGGAAAAGTAGCTAGAGTAGTAGCCATTTTAAACTAGTTTAAAATATAAGTTTATGACTGCAGTACAACGTTATTTCACCAGAAATAAAATAACAGCAGCCGATTATAAACCTATTCAAAATAATTCTTTAATCAAAGATAACACAGTCAATGTCGACTATCGCTCTTGCTCAAGGTTGATTGGCGATTTAAATATTATATTTATGTTAATAGTTCAGGTTTCGTAACAGTATTTTCTTTACCAATGTCAGTGATTTTCAACATAAAAAAAAACAAAACAAAAGAACTAAACAAATCCTCAATAGTAAATCAAACAAAAGTTTTTACATATTATGAAATTCTCAATAAGGTTTGTAGCTCCTTGCATGCTACGAAGCTACGGCGTAGCACTTCCGTAGCATGTGGCTGTAGGCTCGTAGCGATACAGCATCTTAAGATTTGCCTGGCTAAAATATAATAAACATTTTGACAGTTTTAACTAATAACGGATCTTAAACAAAGTTAAAATTTGCAAGGTCTTTAACCTAGATTTTTTTACTCCATACATTTTGCCGGATACTTAAAAAGTTCATACTATATTTTGAACAATTAAATTTTTATTTGATCGTTGGTCGTAACTGTTTTAAAAACAATTCGTCAGTATTAAGTGTTTTGTTTGTTTACGTAATGACGGCTATATGATATTGTCTCACACCCTGTTTAATTGGACAAAATATTGTTTCTTTAGTAGAAATAATTTAAATTTGATTGTCCTTTCAAGTCTTTTATAAGTTCTTTCTAATATGTTTTCTTAAAAATATCGTTTTACTTGATAATTATATCGTTTTTATTTATTGCTGCTGATGTTTTTTTGAGAGCTATATATGAAACTAGCTGTTCCTCGCGGTTTCACCCGCATTACGTAAGGTTTTTAGTTACTGCTTCGCTCTGTGGGACCTAGCGTGATATTATATAGCCTATGTTACTCGTGGACCACGTAGCTTTCGAATAGTGAAAGAATTTTTAAAATCGGTCCAGTAGTTTTTGAGCCTATTAATTACAATCAAACAAACCGACATACAAAGTTTTCCTCTACATAATATTAGTGTAGATGAAATTCTCAATAAGGTTTGTAGTAACAACAGACCTAAAATCAGCAACTGTTGCTTACTATGCATATGCACACTCCTGGCTTGTGTATGGAATAATACTATGGGGCAATAGCACAAACGCAGATGTTTAATTTAAATTGCAGAAGAAATGTGTAAGGACTCTCGCTAACATCGACGGAATGGACAGCTGCAGGCCACATTTCATTGAACTCGGCATACTAACATTACCATATATGTACATCTTTGAAATCTGTATATTTGTCAAAAACCTTAAAGAAAGACCGTTACTCACAACCTCGTAACTTAAGAAACAAAAATTCACTCGTTCTACCAACAAAGTTATCTATTGTTCATTCTGGGCCATATGCAATGTGTATTAAAATATATAATAAAATACCACAACAACTCAAAGAAACCTCCAGTTACAACATATAAAAAAATAAATTTAAAAAAATACTTATTCAAAAAGAGTTTTTCGAGGACAAATCTAAATTGTAAGACAGTGGAGAAAAATAAAAAATATTTAAATATAATAAGTTAAAGTAAATGATATAAATAATGTAATGATAAATAATGTATGATGTAGTAATGATATAATTAAAAATATGATAACGATAAAATAATAATCAATTTTATAAATATAATATATAACATTGATTAAATAATGTAATGTATGTACTTTTACCTTTTTTAACATCCTTTTATAACTCATGATCGCAATAAATATTTGAAGTTGAAGTAACTCGATTGCTTGCTACGAAGCTACGGCGTAGCACTTCCGTAGCACGTGGCTGTAGGCTATTAGAATTGTCTTATACCCTGTTTTATTGGACTTAATATTGTTTCTTTAGTAGGAATATATTTGATTGTCCTTTCAAGTCTTTCATTAGTTCTTTCTAATATGTTTTCTTAACAATATCGTTTTACATGATAATTTTCTCGTTTTTATTTATTGCTGTGGATGTTTTCTTGAGAGCTATACTTATATGAAATAACATCGCGCTACGCCGACGGGAGCGGAGTTGTAAACAAATACTGCATTTAAAGTTAAGAATGTTGAAAATCCACGCACAGAAGTTATTCGATCGCCACTTCAGTGAGTGAGCAAAAGAGTTAAAACTTTGAAACTTTGAAAAACCGATTTTGAGGAAACATCATCATTATCTTCTGGGCCTTTTTCCCAATCATATTGGAGTCGGCTTACAGACTAATCGGATTCAGCTTCACGTAAAGCACCAGTGATTTACGTGACGTGACTGTCTGTCATTCCTCCACAACCCAGTAACTGGGCACACGATACCCCTTTGTTAGACTGGTCTGACTTTTTGGCATCTGACTACTGTTTGATAAAACATTACCGTATTAATAATCTACTTACTTAAAAAATCGCAATAAAATTGGTTTACCCGTTTAAGAGACATAGTGCCAGACAGATAGACGATTTTTGCGTTGGGAGTTAAACATATAAAGTTAAAGCTATCAAAATACTTGTATATTGCGTATGTCTACCGTTCTGCTACGTAAAGGCCCTAAGATAAAGTCTTATAATTGCTTTGAAATTGCCATTTTTCAAACAGTGATACTTCAATTTAGACAATATTTTTCTATCAAAGCAAGTTTTAACCCAGTTTTATAGCATCCCAGTCTTGCCCTATCTTTTTACAACGGCCGAGCTATTCCCGCAGGTCGTGCCGCGTAAGAGAAAATCTCAATTTATGAATTTGTAATAATGCAGGCAGAAAGTTTCCCCCTAGCTAATACTGCCATCTACGCTGCGGCGATGGAACGTTATTGTACAGCGCCATCTATCGGCTGGTTTCATAAACACAAACAAAGCTGCAAAAATAAAGCTACGGATAATATAAGTTCTTCGTTTTCTCGCTTAAGTGCAGCGCCGCCGAAGCAATGGCAGCGCGCTCTAACGGCCGAAGCTGGTATCTGTGCGTTTAAGTGAGTTTTCTACATCGAAGTTTTCGATTTCCCGGGTTTTCCACTAGAGCAGTACACGGCCGAGCTCTGGCGGTCATAGTTGGAAACAGCGCGATATTGTTAGTTCTGCTACTCGCTACTAGGTGGCGCGCTACCATGTTTTAATTTATTTAAGCTATAAAGTTCTATCAAGATACGAGCTTTTATACTTTGGAAAAGGTATATCGATCAGAGATTAGAAAAATGATGTCAATAATTAAAATAAAAAAATATCTTAAATAGAGTAAATCTTTAAAAGACAATAACAATCGCGTAAAAATAAATAAAAGCATTCGCATTAAAGATTTGCTTCACAATTTAAAATCAAATTTAATTTGACTTACATCAAAATAATATAAAAAACCATGCTACGATACTCATCTAAAGCACAACACTTTTAATTTTCAACCTTAAACACAGCTTTCAAAAACCACTATAAAATTAATAACACAACGTTTTCCATCATAAACCCGCTATTATAAAGTGATACAGAAATGATATTTCTAAAAACACGAAGCTATAAACCAAACCTATCAAAACGTGCAAACAGCGACGGCATTCGGATGCAGCATCTTTTTTGAGACATCGGCATTTAAATTTCTGTACAGAATCTGAGCAGAATTCGTTTACTGGGTGCGATTTTTCCGTATTCAATTAGTGATTACTGCCGTGCGCTTTGTTTTTATTTATTTCTATTGTGTTGTCACTTCACTTTTATGTCTCATTTATTTTGACGGGTTTTGGTCTAGTGGTTAGTGACCCTGACTGCTAAGACGGAGGTCGTGCATTCAAATCCTACTCAGGACAAACTTTATGTGATGAGCATGATTGTTTGTTTTGTGTCTGGGAGTAATTTATCTATAATATGTATGTATTTGAAAATTATTATGTATTTTAGTTAAGTGGTTATCATAGTACAAGTTTTGCTTTGTTTGGGATCAGATGGCCGTGTGTGAGTTGTCTTAGAATATTTATTTATTTATATCTTTTGTCTAATCTAAGCCTAACAGTTTTAAAGCTCATTTTGCACTAGTCTAATATATAAATTTTTTAAGCACGTTCACGTTCATCATACATTTCGTATAATAAAAAGTAGTGCAAATTTTTACTTTATATTATACGAAATGTATAGACGAGCGATATTATAGTGAACGCTATATATTGTGAAACGAGCTTGACAAACAATTGGACACAAATTTAAAATATTATAATACAGAAATACAAGTTATGGCACCTTAAAAAATATTATTCCTGTACAAACTCATCGACGACAAGCCCAACGATAATGTGTAATAGGAAAAAAACCTTTTTCTACAACGTAAAAGGATTTAAAAAGCGTTTAAATAATAATAACGAATTTTGTCAAAGATAGAATGTGGTGACGGTTATAAAGCTTGTCTAAATTAACTTGTGAGCACCTATAAATACTTTATTTCACGCCATAATACCCATGAATGAATCCATCGTAGGTACGTACTAAAAAATATACGCCACGCTATTGCAGGCATTTTTTGTTTACCGCTTTCTACGAAATTACCATTTTATTTCTACGGCGGTGTTTGTTACTAGCGCATTCTTAATTATTATTTATAGTAATAAAAATATTGGACAATTAAATATGTTTAATGTATGCAGTAGCAGAATTTAATTAGGTATTATTGATTTAATATTTCGGCATATTCCAATTTAGTACCGAGTCGGAATTTAGTATCGTGTCGCCCAGTTACTGGGTTGCTTAGCTAGCGTTTATCTTAAAAAAATTACCAGTTTAATTTAATAGGAAAACTATAGCACAGGCGTAAATTTTTTTTATTTAAATAAATAATTCAGGACTAAAGTATTTTTTATTAAAATAAAAAATACAGAACTTAAGCATTTATAATTATCATGATGTCAAAAATATTTCGTCACACTATCCTGGCTTTAACAAAACCTCATTAAAGCAACGAACAATCCAATCAAATAAGCATACAAGTAAGTTGCAAGTATTACCAATGCATTGCAGACGTTCATCTCCTAATAAACTCCGCCAGTTTAATTTATTATGCAGATGCAATTAGGTAGCAGGAATGTTGGCTCCACACGTCGCTCCCGAGGTACATATGGCTTAATTTCCCGTATCTCTGCCTGATTGCAGTGTCAAGGTCACACCATCAGCGCGAACGATTCTGTTCAGAAATTGATTCCGAAATTGGAACTCTAATGGATCGTTTTGCTTCTCGTGTTGGCAATGAGAAAAATGTTTTGTTTTATTCGTTTGGAATGACGGCCAAATTTACGTTTTGTAGAATGAAAACAGGAGAAAAAATGAGTTGTAGTATATTTGCATTATAATAAAATGAATAAAACTGAAAACTGTAACAGTGAAAACAATAGTTACAATGGCAAATTATAATTATTTTTCAACAATTTTTTTTACAGACAGCTTCAGGTTTTATTTTATTGTTAAAAAGCCAGGTTTTCCGGCTGTATTAAGAACACGTTACTGCCCCAGGGTAAGCCATTATATAAAATCGAACGTATTTACTTTTAGGCTATAAGTAAACAGCCAGTAATTTTGCCAAATGTAATAAGATAACATTTTACGAATGTATATCAGATGTAAGACGTATATGTCGCTGATATATAACATACATTTGTGGGTGGACCTGTTGTGGTTGTATATATTTATTTTGAGTATTTATCTGAACTTATAATCAATGATCGAAATTTGGGTGCTATAACTCAAAATAATCAAAAATATAGCCATTACCTAAATGAATGAATCACTAATCCCCGGAATCACTAATATGATAAAAAATACTGCATGATTCTTAAGCATTATGCGTATTTTTAATGCAATTGTCATTTCTCGCAATTAAAATATTATTAACCACATTTACCAGTATCGATTACAACAGATCAGAACATAACAGAACAATTTTTTGTGATACTTATCATTTATTACCACTGCTTATTAATAAGTCAGAACTAGTTTATCCGCCTTGAGCAAATGGTGCTCCAGTTATCTTACTTTTTCTGTTAACAAAAGCATTTGCCTCATAATCATCTCCTCAGCCTTTTCCAAACTATGTTGGGATCGGTATAAAGCCTAACTGGATTCAGCTGGATACCAGTGTTTTACGTGAAGCAACTCCCTATCGGACCTTCACAACTCAATTATTGGGGCACACGATACCCCTTAGATAGACGGGTCATACTTTCTAGCTTCCGCCTACCCGTAACGACTGTTAAAGTTCTCCGGATGACAACCAGGACCACTTAACGTGCTTTCCGATGCATTGAACGTTAGTGACGTCAAAAATAAACTTTAGAAAGTACAATCGACAAAATGGAATCATGACCCACCATAAGCTTAGATACAGCAAGCTTAAATACAATTAGGTCGACAATCGCGTAAACATGTATTAAAAATGTCACACGTCTAGTCTTATTATTTTGACAGCTTCAAACAATTTATCGTCGAAATGGGCCATGATTCAATTTTGTCAATAGTACATTTGAATTGAAAAGTCAAAAGTCATAAGATATTGGATTATTTAAAAATATTGTATTAAATAAGTTTTTGCTTTCTTATTAATTCTGATCAAGGCAGTGTTTCTGTTCAACCTGTCATGGTAGCCGAGTTGTTTTGTTACTATGATCTGCCAATTTATAGAGGCCTTGAGAAGCCACCAACATTTTATTGGCTACAAAAAGAAGCCTAATTCTGAACAAGTACAAGTTTAGTTACGAAATGCCGCAGTTAATCTAAAGTAAAGAAAAAAGTAGGTTTTCTCTTAGTAGAACTTCCTCTAATAAATTATATCAAAGGAACTTATTAAGATATTTTTGTTATCTCTCACTAAATTAACAATAATGATAGAATAATTCTCGTTTCCTAGAAATAAAACACTCAATTCTACATATAATTATTTCACATGAATTGTGGCAAACGCAATTTATACGTCATAATATGAATCATTTTAATAATTCATATAAACAACTCTACATTATTTTCGTATTAAACTAGTCTTTAAATTTATAATAATATTTCACTTCTACATTTTCACAAAGACAAATACATAGGTTAACAGTCGCACGAGACCCATTACTCGCAAAGGCGCCACACTGTCTACGTAAAGTAACGCGTAGGCGTTCGTAGCAATTGTGCCTACGGTGCTACGAAGGCTACGACATTTTGTTTAAGCGAGTTCATTAATGCAATATAAACCCATTTACTCTTTATTTATTGATCAATATCCTTTGACAATACTGATACTTAATTGTTGACGCCGCGCTGTCTACGCATCGCGCGTAGGCCGTTCGTAGCATCACCCACGTGACGTAGCAGCTACGAAATAGGGTAAAGTCACTTTTATGGTTTCAAACAATTTATTGGTGTTTACAAACCCTTGAAGTCACTGAGGTAAATTTTTTGTGGTCAAATAAGGGTTTTGCGGATTGGTACTGATTATAAACATTATATTTGCTGCGTAATTAATTCAACTTTAAATGTTAAATGTTTACTCAAACATACATTTTCAAATGCCTTTATTCGTTTTTAGTCAAATAGGTTTATTTTAAAAAGTTATCATTATTGATATTTTGCTTAACATTATAATTTAACTAGCTTTTGCCCGCGGCTTCGCTCGCATTAGAAAGAGACAAAAAGTAGCCTATGTTACTCTCCATCCCTTCAACTATCTCCACTTAAAAAATCACGTCGATCCGTCGCTCCGTTTTGCTGTGAAAGAAAGACAAACAGACAGACAGACACACTTTCCCATTTATAATATTAGTATGGAGTATGGATTACATTTTTTTTTATCTGAAATTAAAGAAATATGGAAATAAGATGCTATCGATCCGATGTTCGGAAACATCCATATGATGATTATTGAAACACTTTTACTAGCGCAGCTAAAACAAAATGTGCGAAGTTTTAATAACCAAACCTGTAGGCAAACTCCACAGAATTAATTTAATATTTTTTAATTAAAATAATAAGATACTTTTTTGTTTATTTAGTGTTATAGAAAGAAGAATTTGTTTCTGGTATTGTTTTTATGTGACTGATGAAAGGAATAAAGACAGTCATTTGCCCAACAATGGGATAATACGGACTCATTAAATCTATACTAATATTATAAAGAGGTAAAATTTGTAAGTTTGTATGTAGGGGGTAATCACTGGAACTTAAGGTCCGATTTGAAAAATTCTTTCAGTGTTAGATAGCCCATTTATCGAGGAACGCTATAGGCTATATACCATCACGCTACAACCCACGGGAGCGGAGCAGTAACGAAAAATGCGGGTGAAACCGCAGGGGACAGCTAGTCATTAATAAATATATTGTTATTTTTACTAGTTTTTAACAGTTAGATTATTAAATTGGCTACTGTGTTAACGTTGTTATTTAAATTATTTCTGACAATACTGAAACGCGAATAAGTTGTAAATTACCTGCTTTTAAACATATACTGTTCTATAAAACCATCAAAGAAGCTTGTTTAAAACCGGTAAAAAAATAACAGTATTTAAAAGGTAAGCTGTTAAGCCGAATTGCAGTGAATGAATTGCCTACGACCAATTTAAATCGAATCGACCAAAAAACCTTCTATATGTATTTTATTAACATACTATTGCTCTTTTATCAGTGAAAGCTACTTACAGTTATAGTGTTATTTAAACTTATTAGCTTTTCTTACTTTGGGGTTTAACCTTATCAACAAATGAAAAAAAAAAACATAGACAGACAAACTCGCTTTTGAACATACTACATTTAGAACAGCACAGGTTCTTTTAAGCAAAATTAGGTCACCAAATGTATGGCTGCAGGTGGCGATCTGATGCCACACAAACTCGCCCCAATCCCGGGCTGTGCACTCTGTGGTTACGTAAGGTCCCCCAAGGTCAAGGTTCGCGGTAATAAATGTGGCTCCCGACAATTATGGCCGTCTGGCCTCACTTTTCCAGTTAATGTTAGACTTTTTTGATCAGTTTACGACAAAATGAAATATAAAAAAACAGATTAAAAAAAATAGTCTATGCCTGGAGTTACCAAACTTTAGCAAAATCAGTTGATTGGCTTACAAAGACCAACAGAGTTACTTCTACATATAATATTAATTTTTATAATTATTTATTGTTATTGTAGGTATTTATAATATTTATATAAAACAGTGTATACTTTTCTCAGCAACACTAGGCGCCACCTGCAGCCACACAAACTCGCCTCAATCCGGGCCGAGCACACAGTTCTTACGTAAGCCCCCAAGGTCAAGGCGCTCGGTAATGAATGCGGCTCCCGACAATTACGGCCCTCTGGTCCCGCTTGTCTGGTTAGGGTTAGACCTTTTGAAACTATCCGTCAGATGTGTATTCAACTAGCCACCTCCCGCGGTTTTGTTCGCGTCAAGTTAAATCTTTGTTTACTGCTCTGATTTTGTGATTCTGTTGTAAATGCGCTAATAAATACATATTTTCTTTAGCCTATCGGTATAAACACAGATTCTTACACTTTCACAGCACACAGTTATTATGCAAAACGGTCGTTTCTCTATTACCCACAAACAACACCTAATACTCATTTTTATTAATATTTGTACCGAGAATATTTTATTTTAAAAAAGACCCTCGACCCTCCCTATTTAAAAATAAGATTAACTTTTACCCAACGAACCCTTGACAAATATTAAAAAAGCTCGCGACTCATCAAGTTAAATATAAAACAAAAATAATAAAAAACATGACGAAACATACGGGCGACTGTACGGATATGTATTATCTATGTGTACGGATACAAATCATGAGCTTATTTCACTTTATTTTTTTATTGCGAATAGAACAGAAATGTGAATAAAAATAATAGTAAGTTTTAAAATTATACCAAGTTGCTTGTTCCAAAATATAGTTCCAGTTCATAATTTCATCAGACAGCCAAAAAGACTTTATTTCATAATAATACGAAAGGATTTAAAGAGAAATTAATACGTTTAGAAAATAATTGTGGTAGGTTTTTTTTAAACAGTAAACTTTCCAATGCTGGGCCTTCCTTCCTCAAAATCGACAAAATATTATAATACTTTCGGTCGCCATAACCAACCCTTATGTAACTCGACAATAAACTATTCTAGAATAGAACACACCGGAAAATCTAGGAATATCTGTGTGAAACCTTCATAACATAAATACATTTCTAAAAATAATTCTTATCAACATCTCCTTTGGGAAATCGAAATGTTAATTGCGAAGAGCTCCGAGGTAACCTCTCATTTGAAATTGATTCTCAATAAAAATCACGTGTCCCTTTCTGTCGCTTTAAGTAAAGACGTGAGCGAGTGAAACAAAAGTTAAGATTTCGAGGTCACAAGAGTATTAATACACTTGATCTTGTTAGGAACTTTTAGTTTGAGTTTGGTATGAAGCGATGAGATGAGCTGTTACTTTGAATTTACGTTGCTACCTTCCTTCTTTAATCCCCTTCATCCGCCATTTTGTTACAAATTATACTCTGTTCTTTTTATGAAGATGGATAAGAGACGCGAAATTGTTGCAAACTGGGATAACTTTTTGAATATCTTTTGAAGATCTAATTATTTATGATGTCCTTGAAACGGCTGTGGGCAAGAGATGTGGTCTTACTATCGTAGTTAGTGGTCAGAATTAGTGAAGCCTAACAGATTTCATTTAGAAAAGACCTGGGCCTCTAGTCTGCTATTACAATCGTGTCTCAATGATCGATTTTTGACGTATAACGTCATACTTTTGACACATTTCCCATACAAAAACTGTCAAAGTTGTCAAATATCCGGCCGATGACTGATCATTAAGACACGATTGTAATAACAGACTAGGGCCGCTGGCATATCGCTGAAACGATTCTTCAATAGTCATTACCTTTATAATATTTTCTTTATGCTATAATATGTCAGTCTTATGAAATTTTTTTTTGCCAATTCGGATGCTCGCCTCTTATGAAGAACACGCTAAATGTATTAGTTTTATCAGTTAGTCACAGTTATCTATATATTTAAAATGTTAAAAAAAATACTGTTTGACTGACTTGATATATCAAAGCACAGCCCAAACCACTGGTTTTAGAGACAAGAAAATTAGACGGAGTTTTCTTTGTAAATAGTAGGTATTTACTAAAAAATATTTCTTGAAATCCAACCCCTATAGAAGTAAAATAGAGGATGGTTTGTCATCTACGCGGCCAAAGTCGCGGGCAAAGGGTACTTTAATTTATGGCAACTACTAGCCTAAACAACCAACTGCAGGCTCCCGTAAAAATGAAAACATAACTCAACGAATAAAATGATTTACTAGCTTCACTAACGCATTTTAATTTAACCCATTGACGACCAAGCGACAGCCGGCTGTCGGGCAGCTATTGTCTATGTGTCTCAAATCACGTGTGTACGATGGATTAAACATTGGTATTATTGTAGTGCTACTAAATTCTCTATAACTTTACCACTTTGATGCTAGAAGCGCATTGACTGGCAACCACCGCAATGCAGGCAATGCATTATTTCATTCCCTGAGACTCGATTTAAAATATTAGCTAGCCTAGATTGATAATGATTAATTAATAGTAATTTAAATGTGTATTGGTATATAGAGCTTTTATGTGTATTTTGCATTTGTATTAATACATAATGTATACTAAGTTGAAGAATTAATAATAGGATGAATGATATGAAGAGTAATAGTATTAATCCTTCGACACACGTGATTTGAGACACAATAAAAAGACAATAGCAGCCCAAAAGCCGGCTGTCGGTTAGTCGCTGAAAGGTACGATTAATAGTATTTGTTTATTTTATTTGCTGTGTGTATTTCGGGCCCCTTAAGTACGGCATGTCTAGATCTGTTTGCAGTGCGTTCAACTGGCAAAAGCCAACTTCAATTGAAATGAGCCAGCAATCGATCGATTATTCATTTATATACCATTCAAGTAGTCGAGCCAGTTGGTATAGTGGTTAGTGACCCTGACTGCTGCCGGAGGTCGTGGGTTCGATTCCCACCCAGGACAAACTTTGTGTGATGAGCATGATAGTTTGTTCTGTGCCTGGGTGTAATTTTTCTATAATATGTATGTATTTATAAAGTATACTAGCTGGCCCGTGCCCACTTCGTTGGGCGCCAAACATTTTAACTTAAAACTCGAAAACATGCGCTTCCCCAGACATAAGACTGAGCTAGATCGATTTCTCGTCCCCAGAGATCACATGCTTTTTCAAGCAATCAGCGCCATCTGCCGGGTTGATTTGTGAATCTAAACCATTCCCAGATCCCATTGAACACACACAAAAGATTTTATCAAAATCGGTCCAGTCGTTTAGGAGGAGTTCAATGACATACACACTCACAGAAGAATTATATATATAAAGATTAGTATGTATATCAGTTGTCTGGTTACCATAACACAAGCTCTGCTTAGCTTGGGATCAGATGACCGTGTGTGAGTTGTCCTAAGAAGAAGAAATTTAAGAAGAAGAAATTTAAGTGCCCGCATGTGTCGAACAAGATTAAGGTACAAAATTGCAGATTTATTTGAAGCACTGACTAGTTGTGGACTTGGCAGACAGACACTAGACAAATATATAAATACTAAGTTTCACCCGTGACTTCACCCACCACTTTTATCCGTTTAGGGTTGAAACTTGGTAGATATTTAATCTTCTTAAAGGACACACTCTCCAAGTTTCACGTCTCTAAGACCAGTTGTTTAGGCGTTAGTATGTTTCCTAGTCAGTCAGCTTACCTTTTTATGTGTTTGTCTTCTAGTGCTTTGTTTGTCTAATGAGAAAAACAAAGCACTAGAAGACACAGTAAACAGGTTACAGCTCTAAATCATTGCTTTTTAGGGTTCCGTACCACAAAGGGTAAAAACTGAACGTTGTCCGTCCGTCCGTCTGTCAAGACCCTTTTTTCTCAGAAACACGTCGAAATATAAAGCTGAAATTAATATCACATACTCAAATCTGCTATCTCTCAAAGCAGTGAAAATATCAAATTTCTAAAACAATGCAATAAAATGATACGGCTTTGTTTTTTCCATTTATATTGCATATTTAGACATTTGCAAGGGAATCAAAACCTATAGGGTACTTTCCATGGACCTAGAATCATGAAATTTGGCAAGAAGCAATGTCACGTAGCACAAGTAAAGGAAAAACTCCGGAAACGGTAAATTTGTAGTTATTATTTATAAAAAAAATTGTTGATAAAATGTAGGTGTACATTTTACGGAACCCTCGTTGCGCGAGTCCGACTCGCACTTGACCGGCTTTTCTTTATACTTCTCAAAAATGCCTCCAAACATACTTCAAAAATTCATCAAAGTACAAATGTTACATTGGAGAGAACATTTCAAAGAAACTTGTAAGAACACCAAAACAATAGTCGTTTATATCTTTCTTATTCACAGTTCTTTGAATTGTTTATAGAAACACGAAACGTGGAAGTCGTAAGCGCCAAAGTCTTTGAAAGTATTGTTCCACCTAATTTGGGAAGAGAACTTGCAAGTCTTATGTTCAAAAAGTTTTGTAGTAACAGTTAAGCCGACACACAGACGTTAACGTGTCGGAATTAGCGAACTTTTTTGTGTATCTGATAATATTGTCGCACTAATTAAATTCATTATAAGGGCAGGACTTTATTTGATTAAGTTATTTTGCAATAGAATATCATAATGAGAAGTTAATGTGATCTTGTTATCATTTTGTATGATCCTTGTAATTTTACTTTACTCTGATGGTGTTATTATAATAAAACGTTATGGCAAGTAAAATAAAATAAAAGTTTTTTTTTCGTTCTTTAAATTCCGATTTATTCTCACTAGTTCGATTCATTAGTTCGATCGTCAATTCCACATCATAATTATTTCTTTCGTTGCTCAAATTCGAAATATTTTTTACTTATTTAGCATCTTAGGGTATTGGATTGCTCCCGTAAGCCGTAGCGATATTTATAGACATGAGTCTAATTCATGTCTATAATTTATAATTTATCATTTATTATAACACTAGCTTCTGCCCGCGACTTCGTCCGCGTGGAATAGTAGTTCCCGTTCCCGGGGGATTTCCGGGATGAAAACTATCCTATGTCCTTTCTCGGGTCCCAGTCTATATCTGTACCGAATTTCATTCAAATCGCTTCAGTGGTTTAGGCGTGAAGAAGAGACAGACAGACAGACAGACAGACAGACAGACAGACAGACAGACAGACAGACAGACAGACAGACAGACAGACAGACAGACAGACAGACAGACAGACAGACAGACAGAAAGACAGACAGACAGAGTTACTTTCGCATTTATAATATTAGTAGGGATATCCACTGATAGGCGCATTTTTGTAGACGATAGCTAGATTTATAAGTTATTAGTCTAGGCTACATTATATTCCAGCTATAACCCAAAAACGTGCAGCAGTAATTAAAATAAATAGCTAAACAAATGTAAAACGGTAGAGCAAAGTGATAATAATAATATGATCAAGTTTTAAATCCAGAAGTATGTTTCAAGAATGTTCACTATACGTCAAAAGTACAAATGAATGCTTACTTGAAACAGATAAAACGACTGCAGGCGAGTTTTTTTGTTTGCAACAGCCTTTTAAAACTCACAAACGTTAATAGTTGCAGTGTTTTTAACCTCGAACCTCTTTATTCTGAAACTATGTAGTGTCTGTTTTATTGTGGAATAGAATACTTCCATCTCCTAATTTATCCCGTTAAGGTTGGAAATTGCAAAATTCCTTTCTTAATGGTTTTTTTTTTGGTGAGTGGGAAATCATCCAATGACTGCTCCCGTCCTGGGTGCGGCGAGAGGGCTTGTCAGACTCTTACTGACTAAAACCCACTCATGTTCCTTCGATTGCCCTTTATGTTCCAGGGTCACGGCAACTATTATAAACATTCCGCAACCCCGGCAGGCGTTGGCCCTGTTGGGCCCCTTCCTGTGGAACACTAACGCGCCGTAAATCCTTTCTTAATGGTTACCTACTCTTTACAATCAACACACCCTGCAAGTTTCATGTCTCTAGGAGCAGCGGTTTGGGCCGTGCGTTGATATATCAATAGTCAGTAAATCGGTCAGTTTACTATTTTATAAATGAGACTATCGAACCAGCTCCGCACTGGTATTACAAATCTTTGCGTTTCTTGCTGATTATAATGATAGCGTTTGAGCTGACGTCGCGGGCAGCTGTAAGTATCTAAATACACACAAAGCTTTGATATTTCGAAGACACGTTGGAATGTGTTAAATTATTCACCTGCTGTTAATGTGCTCATAAATATTAAATAAGAGAGTTATGCAGGCCATTCCACTGCATAAGATTTTTTATAAAAAAATGTCTTTGATATTTCATTCAGCCTGTGATTCATGAAAAAAATCCATGATTTTCGACTACAAATAAAATAATTGCACAGGAAATTCCGTCATAACATTTTACGTAAAAAATTCTTTGATATATTTTTTTTTGTCTAGTCTAGGTTGCAAACGTAAGATTCATATGTTATTAATATTGTATTTTCTTTTACATGTTTAACTATTTTGTGAATTTCTTCACACTAACTTCATTTGATAGATTTATTCCAATTGTGAGGTTAGTCTAAACTAATATAATAAAGTAGAAATTTTGTAGTAGGTATTGTTAACCATAATCTGATATATACTTCCTTCCGGGGTTGCGGAATAGTTATAATAGTTACCGTGACCCCGGAACATAAAGGGCAACCGAAGGATCATGAAAGGTTTTAGTCAGTAAAAGTCTGACACGCCTTTCCACCCCGCCCAGGACGGGAGGGCGTAGAAGTCATTTGATGATTTACAACTCACCAAAAAAAAATACATACTTCTTTTGAGTTAACACACAAGGTATTATACAGACATCATAATATCAAGCTACAAATATGTAAATTATTAACCTAAACCGTAGATATAATTATATCTGTGGGGCAGCTAGTTCAAAACAATTAGCGAAAGTAAATAAAATAAAATGTCAAATTATTATTTTTTAAAAGATAACTAGTAAAAAAAATTATTGGGTTGTTTTGTCTTCCTTATTTTATTATCTACTCGGTACCAACATAATTTATTTCAAAATCTGTTACAGTTCAATATCTAGACATTACCATGTAATATGGGGTTAGTAAAACAGACGCATAACTATCAGGTCTTAAGTTCTCAAGTGTCGACTTATCGAAAGTATCAAGTTGAATGAACAGGCGGGTTCAGTGGGTCGTAGAGTTCGGACACCAGTCGGGTTCAGTGAGTCGCCGAGCTAGGACACCTCTCAGATTAACCGGAGAGTCAACCGCTTGCTGAAATATTCTTGCCAGTGTATTTCTGAGATAGGGTTTTGATTATAACGATTGATAAGGCGAACCTGTACTAATATTTTAAATGCGAAAGTAGCACTGTGTGTCTGTCTGTCTGTCTCTTCTTAACGCCTAAACCACTGAACTGATATGAATGAAATTTGGTATAGATATAGTCTGGGACCCGAGAAAGGACACAGGAAAAGGACATAGGACACTTTTAATCCCAAAAATCCCCGGGGACGGGAACTATTAATCCACGCGGACGAAGTCGCGGGAAAAAGCTAGTTTACATATATCAGCGCTAAGCATTTTACTAATTATGTCATAACATAACAAATTCCATAGAATTTGTCAATATTACTCTCAAAATTATTTGGGATATGATTTTTTAATAAAAACTTAAAAAAACAATGTTATTATAATGTAAAAAAATATTAAAATTACCATTCAGGTACATCAATGTTATAAAGTTATACGCGTGAATTTAGTTTTAAAAATAACTGTAAAAAATAAAACTAAAGACAATGAGACGCAGATCAGCGTCACCGCGAATGCTCGTCGAGGTGGCTCGACACATATGAGTTTTATAATCGCCTTAGTAATGTACTCACGCCTCAGTGTTGTCATCCCTGGACTCGGATCGCTCCGCATTCGCCGCCTGGCCGCGGCGATGCCTGGCGCGCTGCTCGTCTCCCAGCCCGTACAGGCCGGCGACGGCCGCCATCCTGCTCACTCGCTAGTCCCGCCACACTCACGAACTCAACCCACACGAACGAGTCAAACTCATCTTCAGTCAAACTGTCATCACACCACTCAGCTCAGCTGGGCACTTTTATATACCTAATTAGCCTACAAGTTAAATTTGGACGCATAATTTGGTACAGTACATTAACTTTTCTTCTTCTAATTAATTTTAATCACAATTTTTATTATTGTATCTTGTCATAAGTTGGATTGTTAGCTAGGCTACATTTGTTTTTGTTTTTATTGTTATCGTTGCCGTTGCGAGACTGTGTGAGTACTCTGCTTTATGTTCGTGATCCGCTGCATCTGTTGGCGTAATAGTTATTTAATACCGTCTTGTTAGGTCGCCTTCGGGACGGCAAAGAGCGAGTAGTTCGGGACGTCATTTTTTTTCGAAGATCCGAGTTTTTTGGTATGGGCTAGAAATAAGGGTTAAGGCCTGCATGGAGTCATTGTGAGACGAAAAAGGGCAAATCATCTTGATTATTGTCGGCAATTTAGGCGCTACAAACCAGCCTGTGTAGCAATTTTCTTTTTTCCCAAGACATTTTAGCTTCATTTAATTTACGTAGAAACGACTGATTTAGATATGTGATAAAAAAACAACTAAAAGCTTACTTAGATGTAAATTATCAAAAGTCAGTTTTTAATTATATGAAAGTTAATCATTTAATTTGAATACCTGTTGTATTTTAAAGTAACAGTTTATAACACAATAAAATTTAACAGTTTAAAATCGTTATACTAAACGTTTTATAACCGTCAGCAAGGTAAAACCCGCACTAGGAAACATTAACGTTGCGATTTTTAAAATAGGAAATGAAATCGCAAACGACAGCATTAAATGCAATGACCATTTCTTTTCGCATTTCGTTCGCGTGAATGTCGTTTATATAGCGGACATTAGAATCAAAATCAGAATCAGAATCTTAATCAGAATGAGAATCATAATCATTTTATAATGTTAGAATATGATTAAAATAATTAGTTTTTTTAACCAACAAATAATTAGTTTTTGTAACCAATGCGCATTATCAATTTTCACTAAATTTATGTCAAAGTACTACACATACATACTACTAATGTTAAAATTATAAAAATAATTATTACCAATACAATTTAAAATGCCGGGACATTTAAATTCGCCAAAAAGCATCCTAAGCGCTTCAAAAAGCGTCACTCAGACTAACAGCTACTCTTCAAAGAAATGTTTCCTCAATTAGCGATTATAAACCGCAGCAATTAAAACGCCTAGTGCATACTAAGCCTGTTCAACCTAGTTCTATAGTTTCTCAGCAGATTCCTTACTCGTCCGCAGTAAAAACTAGGGGCCCATCTAGAGGCTCGGCTAGGGGCCGGTCGAGTGGCAATTGATAGCGGACTGAGCGCTCTTGTCATACATATTTATGTAGCCAGTATGTTGAGGGGTCTATTTAAATCCTGAGGGGTAGGGGTGAAGGGGTGATGAATTGTTTCAGAGCCGATGCGTGAGGGTGTAAAAATAGAACGCAAAAGGTTATGAAGGCCGAAAAATAGAAAGTAGGTTTACTGCTTTTTTTTGTACTAGACCGGTTTGTTTGAGAGGTCTAGGAAATGTTTGAGATATGCTGAATAGTCGAGCAAACAGACATCAAGCAACCACAATCTGTCGTATTTGTTTATGCATTTTCATCTTTATAGCTAAAGCATTAGGTTCAAGGATGATTTGGTACATTTTACAGCGACTAATTGGTGATTAACAACTTTTTTATTATTATTTATTCCTTTTGCTAAACCACGAATACAAGTATCCTATTGTTGATAAATTATTTTAATTTTTAATATTAACTATTCATTACTAATTTAAATATAGCTTAGGTGGTGTACCTGTGCTAGGTATATTTCCAATAATGCTACGAAATAGATTGACGCAAGATTGGTATGAGGTGTCCAAGACTACAATATATTCTGATTTTATCTCGCATTCTTAGAGCCAGGCCACACGGTGCGGTGCGGCTCCGGCGCGGCGCCTGAGCGGTGCCGCAACGGTTTTTTACATACAAAAATGAATGGTATGCCACACGGTACGTCCGGCGTCGCACCGCATGCACACCGGACAACGGCGCGAGGCAGACGAGGCGGGGAGGGGTGCAAGTGCACCGCTCAGTTGTTTATACGGCATAGGCAAAAGTGTTCGCTCGTTGATAATAATTACATGTATATCATACGGCCGTACAGCCGTAAGAACATTGCGACGCCGCACTGCTCGTGTGGCCGCCAGTGCGGTGCGGAGTAATGCGATGCGGTGCGTTGCCGCACCGTGTGGCCTGGCACTTAGTTTAACAAATACGCGTCAGATACAAAAATAATGCTGAATCAAAGTGGGTACTAAGAAACGTTTATTTATCTCAGTCATTAGCTAACCCTTCCTAATCAATACATTGTTTGTGCACGTCGTGGACACGTGCTGGACAATATTGTGTCGCCAATCAATCTGTTTGTCTGACCACTTGAGGGAGTGCGAGACAACCACTGAATGTGCACAAACAGCTTTACATTGTACGTGTTGCAATTGAAACTTGATTGTTTTAGTACAATGCTAATGCTTTTGCGAGCTCGCTTGTATTAAAAGCTAATGTGATTCAAATAACAACGTTCGTGAATCGTGTCATGTTGAGTGACTAATATTTTTGTCTGACCTGCATAAATTTATTCCGATCCTAGTAGTTTTTGTGAGTCTATGTGTTAATCCTTTGAACACCCGTGATTTGAGACACAATAGAAAGACAATAGCATCCCGACAGCCGGCTGTCGGTTGGTCGTTTAATCGCAAGTCGAATACAGACACATATTTTACTGTGGGTAGCCACCTAGTTACAAAAAGAATTAAGAATTAAACATGCGACTATCTTATGGTGTATAAGGTTCTTTTAAGAATATAAGTAACTTAACACAATAAAAACCAAGAATTAAAAGCAAATCTCCTTTAAAGTCCATATTGGTTAAATAATGCATGAAGCATATAAGGATCGTCTTTTGATGAAAGAAGCATCTTCGAGTTGACCTGACCAGACAGCATTTAGATAAAAAAAAAATTTAATACTAATTCTATCTACATTTTATTATAGTGCAATAAAGTCTATTGTTCACGTTCTACAAATAAAAGCACTATAAAATCTAACAACGTAAATCACACAAACCTCTTTGTACAACGCTGCATATTTTAATTGCATTTTAAACGAATTTACGAAAGTACTGCAACCAAAATGTTTCTAACACAAAATGCGGATTAAGGCGGGCTACACAGCATTTGAATCATTCTTACGTATGCAGGGTTTTAGCGTGGGGTACAAGTCTGCATTGTAATGGTACAAAACTAGTCTTTGTAGCCTTGTATCCTACACAGTGTAGCCTTGTATCCTACACAGTGTAGCCTTGTTTTCTACTCAGTATAACCTTGTATCCTATACAGTGTAGCCTTGTATCTTATACAGTGTTGCCTTGTATCCTACACAGTGTAGCCTTGTATCCTACACAGTGTAGCCTTGTATCCTATACAGTGTAGCCTTGTATCCTACACAGTGTAGCCTTGTATTCTAACTTCCTCCATACACGTGGTGTCCGTTGGGGTGTGCGGCCTGGTGGGATAGCATTGGGAGTCAAGCCACGTTTTGTTATTAAACTTTATTTACCTTGTTAACCTTTCAACGACAAAGCGACAGCCGGCTGTCGGGATGCTATTGTCTTTCTATTGTGTCACAAATCACGTGTGATCGAAGGTTTAATGTCGGCTTTGCATTGATATTAACTTATACAGTAAAAACTAAAGTTTATTTATAAGTTATTACAGTTAGCTTTTGGTCGTGGCTTTGCCCGCGTGAATGTCGAGACTTCCATCCCCTATTTTACCCTATTAGGATTAGTTTCCTAAAATCTTTTCTTAGTGGTTACCTACTCTTGACAAAGAACACACCCTACAAGTTTCATTTCATGTGACTGGGCGCCACCATCTCATAAAAATACCAAAGTGATTCTAAAGTTTATCTTGGACATTCCAGACGTCGGTGCTTTCTTAGAAAACCTGGAAGTATAATGAATCTCCAATCCGCCTTGAGCAAGAGAGGTGATTAATACTCGTGTGAGAAGATGTATTTTTCCTGCAGAGATAGTTTTTGGCTTGTGTCTATAATAATCTAGATCATTATATTGAATCGTAAATTGACTGATTGATTAATTGATTATGTTGATACATCAACGCTTAGCCTAACCCGAGGTCCTAGATATATGAAACCTGCAGTGTGTGTTCTTTGTAAAAGATAGGTAACCACTAAGAAAGGATATTTGGATATGCTAAGCCTAATGGGGTAAATGAAAGAAATCTCAACATCCACGCGAGCGAAGCCGCGGGCTAAAGCTACTCATGAAGAAGAATGAAGTCGCGGGCTGCAACTAGTTATTTTAAAATACTGAAATACTGACCACACATATAAGTAATCTATATTATGCAGAACATTAAAACTGAATAAATAGGTTGCTTAAGTATGGTCAGTATTTAGGTATTTGTAGTTCGCAGTAGCAGCTAAAAACTTTTGTATGGCTGAATGCCAAAAAACGGCGAAGTCAGAATATTAAAAATGTCGTTTTCAAAGTTCATCGTCTACCAAGATGTAGCTGCTGGAATTACGTTAAATTGGCTAGTTTTCAGTACTATCTAGTTGAAAGAATTAGCATAGCCATACATTGTGCCAATCCTACCAGTCTTTTGGGCGCCTGTTTGTTAACAATGATGCCGAAATGTTCTTTGACAGCGGGAGAGAGGCCTCTTCCTCTTTCCTCTCTCCTGATCTCGTCTAACCCCTTTTATAAATTGTATAAAATTATTTTATTGTTATAGGCATATAGGCAGGTTTAATAAGATTTTTAAAATGAACATAAATTGTAGCACCTACAAAGCTTATAACGTCTAACTAATATACCGTTACTATTTATAAAAAACAATTCAATATTTGTAATAAATGTATTTTCTATAACTTCAACATAAGCTATACGCAACCTGATTATAATAACAGACCGAACAAGTTACTTACTATAGTATTAATGACATAAGCTTTCCCGCGATTCCGTTCGATGCATAATAATTATAGCCTATGCATAGCTCATGGCCTTTTAATGGTTTCAGTATTTCTTTTTAGTTTTCAACGTATTTCCTCGTTTACTCGTTAAAGTGTACACAGACAGCATTATAATATTTTTTTTAGAGAATGGGCTTTTATGATACATATTACAATTATAGCACTATACTTTCGCTGTAAAAAACACCCAATGAAAGTGAGACGATTACCATAACGGTACATTTGTACACTGTAAATATTTATAAATAAACAATTCATTTAGTATGAAATATTCATCATTAGCCACGCTTTGGTGTTAGATGTTAAAATAATGTAGGTTCATAATAAGAGCACGGTTACACGGACTGTTTACGTCTTGTTCTAGGAACAACCTCCAAGGATATTGCTGTACAATAAATATTTATTCATAAGTGATTACTCTTAGAATCAGTACGCTAAAGTGAATGTGGACAGATGGTTAGTGAAGAAGATATGTTTTAGATTAGACTGTAGACGGAATTCAGGCAACCTAACGCGGTCTCCGATCTAAAACATGCGTTTAGTTGCCTAAACGCGGTCTCATCTCTTAAACATGTCTCGTAGTGTCCCTGTCCGATGACCGCCGATTTAAAAGGGTACTGGGTGTATGCGTGCTGCCTAAGACCGAGACAGGTGCTCTTTGAGGTTTTATATTCAGAAGTGGAGGGTAATAGGCTTTTAAATGACGACCACAATATAATGAAGACGATATAATTAATCATCATTCATTTCGTAATTTGTTTGTATAAAATACAAATCTAAAAATAACCGCTAGAGTATTAAATTGCATCAAAATACTCCTCCGCATCGCTGTCAACGGGTAATGTGCCCGAGAGGCTGGCAGCAATGCCACGTTGAATGGCAATGCTAAGCCTCTTGCCAAGGCAAAATCCAGTGTTTGGGTTACGGGGAGAATTACCCAGTCTTTTAGAGAGCTCTTTAAAAATAAGGTGGGTATTGTTGGCATTTGTTTGCCATAAAGTACCGAATGTCAACAAAATGGACAAATTATGTATCTTATTATAATACTAAACATAATAACGTATCAAATCAGTAATTAATTATAGTCATGCAGTCATTACAAAGGTAATTCCATTTAAATTATTTTATAGAATTAAACATGCTGACAGGCTGACTCATTCATCAACGCAGAGCATAAATCACTGGGGCTACAATTTGAAATTTATGATGTTTTATTTTGCAAGCTGTTAAAATAAGGGTTGAATGGTAACCTATGTTATTTTCAAAGTGGAGGAAGCTACGGGCAACGGTTAGTACTTATTGCAAATCAAAATAACCAATTTTATACGAATGTAGAGCTATTAATAAATTTTTGGAATATATTTTTAGAAAAAAAAAGGAACTTTTATTTTTAGCGCTGAAAGTCCGAATAATTCAATTAATTGTAAAACTGGATATTTAGCTGCTTTATAAAAATATGTTGAAATTTTTATTAACTAAAATATTTGACTGCATTAAATTGGCAAATAACCTTTTATTTAGACGTCCGCATCAGGTTAATGTTACATTAATTGTAAAGAGTTTATTTGCTAAGCAACAATTTTACTATGACTCTGACTTTCTAAAGTATATCTTGGACATCACAGACACCGGTAAAGGAAAACATCGTGAGGATACCTGGACTTATAGTAAATATAAGACACCAATATGCCTTGAGCAAGCGTGGAGATCAATGCTCGTGCCTTCTCTGTACGAAAAAAGGCCTTTGCCTTCAGCGGGACAGTAATAGACTGGTATTAATCCATACTAATATTATAAATGGGAAAGTGTGTCTGTCTGTCTGTATGTTTGTCTTTCTTTCACGGCAAAACGGAGCGACGAATTGACGTGATTTTTTAAGTGGAGATAGTAGAAGGGATGGAGAGTAACATAGGGTACTTTTGGTCTCTTTCTAACGCGAGCGAAGCCGCGGGCGAAAGCTAGTATTAATATAAATATTGACTTACCGGCTCGTGTAACCATCGCCTTAACAAAAACGGTATTATAACAAAGCGCGCAACAATGATAGCAGGCCAGATTTATTAAAACCATTTGTAACTATTAATGGTTTGAACAGATAATGCAATTAATGTAAAATGGCGTGAGATAACACTAACTTGTATTTAGCATCGTTTCATTTTATGCTGAAATAGTTTTGTAAGGTGTGTGGTTTGTAGGTGTTTGAAGTGAAAACTTCTTTAGCGGTGTTGAGCACTTTTTCTGTAATGGGTATAAAATCTTAAACTCGCGTCAGAACACGTGACCTGATCGAAAAAGCGTAGGACGGATGGATAGTAGACAGCTATAATCAAGTTTTCACTTCTGCCGGCACTCCCGGAGTGCAACACGTCTTTTTTTTAAGCTTGTTTCTCCTGTGATAATCTACAAATTTCTTCGCTAACAAAGCGTCGAAGCGTGATGTTAAACTAGGTGTATGTTTGGTCTTAAATAACCCGCTAGGAGATGATTCTACTCATAAAAACAAACAACTTTTATTATAAAATTAACTCTGAAATCTCGAAAAAAATATCAGCTGTTTCTAACATAAGTTCAAAGGTTTAAAAAAAGTAAATAATGACTGATATTTAAGCAAATAATTATACTCATGATATAAAACAAAAATTAAAGTTTTTTTTTGCCCCTATTTTATTATTTCATATTGTACATAGTCATTATTTTCATTCAATCTGATAAGTGTCCATTATTTGTGTGGCTGTACCACAAAGCCAGCAATGTTTTAATTATGGCTCAGCAACGCACTTAAAAATTGCCAATATTTTCTGTCTATCACTTTAGTAAGAATAACTAGGTATGATGACTACATAAAAAAGTTGCATTTTGTCTTCTCCAGACGTGTTGTGATGACACGCGATACCTCAACGCACTGTATCAACGTCATTTTTCGTTTTCTAAGTAAAAGAATAAACACGAGTTCAAATTTTTTGATAATTTTGCTGACAGATTTTTTTTGTCATCTAGCCTAGTAGGTTTTAGCAACAATTTTTAAAATATTAATACTCCACATTTTGCATTCTTATTTTCTCTTTAATATGCAGCTCAAAATTGAGTCCACGTATTGTCAAACGTATTGTGGAGCGCCCTGCCGCACGATTCGAAAAGGTGGTGGGCAGTGTACGTGAGCTGTCCAACACCGGAATGGCTAGCGCTATTTGAGGGAGGCATACGTTCAGTAGGAAACGCAATAGGTTGATAAAAGTGTTGCTAAAATATGTCGCTAGCTATTTTAAAGTCTTGCTGCCCTTTACACGAAAATGTTCACGTACTATTCCAGAAAAATATAGGATACTAGCTTTCGCCTGCGTGAATGTCCATGCTTCCATCTTTCCTTATTGGTAACCTAGTCCACACAAAGAACACACCCTATAAGTTTCATGTCTCTAGGTCCAACGGTTGGGGCTGTATGTTGATCAATGGTCCGTCAGTCAGGTTACAGAAAGTAAATAGAGAGACACCTAAGAAGTTGTTAATTCAAAAGATATCACCGTGCAGTGGCACCTTTTAACACTAACTGTGAAAAAAAAAAAAAAACAAAGAAAGTCGGAAAAATCCTTTAAACGTCATTCAAATTGAACTCAACGAAATAAAATGGCCGTCATCCGTCCATTTTTTTTTCGTAAATCATTTTGACACAGCACGTGATGGCTGAAGTTGCTTCGTTAACGTCAAAATGAAAGCGAGCCACTGTGGTATCGTGCCCGTCAAGCGTTTATCGCATGAATGGCTGTCAGCCAGCGGCCTATGTGAGCAACTAACGCTAGGCAGTGAAGAAAAGTGAAAACATTTGATTTTATAAAAATTGCGGAAATATTTTAAATTTTGCGGAAGTGTTTATAAAAGTTGCGGAGATATTTTGAATTGAGGGAAAATGTTAAAAAAATATTATTACCAATTTTTTATGTAATATTAATACATAGTTTTGCTCACGATGTAAATATGAGTATAGTACTAATTAATTTTACCAAATCGTTGTTATATTATTTAGTCGTAATCGGCCATAAATCGTCTCAATCTGATTGACATTACAAACTTGTTAAACTGAATATGACTATACTTGAAAAAAAACGACCGAAGATTGCTAAATAACATAGAATTATCAAGAAATGAAAGTGATCATACTACTTCTAAATTAATTCATTATATTTTTTTATAAGACAATTTGGGAAGTAAAAATGATAACTAATGCCTGTATTTACTTAGTCGAACAAAAGTAAATCGTCGCTCTAAATTATAACTTATAACGCGCAACAAGTGATTATAAGTTTTGCTATAATGTTTATTTTTATAAATTACTGACTTTTCGGGATGAAAACAATCCTATGTCCTTTCTCGGGTTCCAGACTATATCTGTAAAAATTTCATTTAAATCGGTTCAGTGGTTTAGGCGTGAAGAAGACAGACAGACGGACAGACAGAGTTACTTCCGCATTTAAAATATTAGTATAGTATGCAGTATGGGTTTATCAAATTAGAAGTTGTATAGACTACTTCGTAGAACGGTGTTGGGGCAGAATCACGTAAGACGCTCGTTTTTCAAGCTAAGTGTGAAACAGGAAAATAATTAAAACTTAGCACCAGCTTGTGGTGGTCATTGAAAGTTCCGCCGTCTACTCTTATCTACCATTAATTAGTGCACCCGCTCCTTTAGGGGGCGGGACAGAAGTAAACTAGGGGCTCTCAGCATAGCGATAGGACACTTTAACGCAATGTGCGTTAGGGATGACTACATAAAAAATGGCATTCTGTTTATTTCGCCGTTATTTCTGTCAAAATTACTGGAAACTTATTTTTCGTCTGTTCAAATTAATTAAAAATACAAATATATATATAAAGACATTCTGAAGTGGGGCTTGTGAAGTCACGGTACAGTAAAATTTTATCTAGCCGTGACGCAACTGTAACATCGTCATTTTTAGTTTACGAGAAAAATGAAAAAAAAAAATATAATCTGCCTGACGGACAAATAGTTTTATTCCCACCCCCTGCACCCCCCTTGTTTTAGGAGACAGCTGAAGTAAATTAGCGGTTTTTTTTATCGGTAGTACACTAGAACGCACATTTTCGCTAATTGATTGATTTCTGCGTGCGGTTACCAAAACGCCTTTCAGAAAACAAGTGAATCGCGAAACGCTGTTAGTTCTTGTAAATAGATTACTTTGCTTATATTAACTCGCCGTCTCAACCATTCAAACATTTCGATTGGTGGAATACTGGTCGCAGAATAGGGCGACCGCTTGTCGTTTTCATTGCGGAAGCTGCGAACACGGTCATCATTCGTGGGAAATGATTTGTAGCGCTTTGTAGTGACCGGCAGACTGTTAGCTGGTATTTAGTTTATCGATCTTCATTTTTTTTATGACTTTAGTTAACACAGATAACTATTGATATTTGAGTAAGTATTTATGTATCGTACAAAAGTACAAAAATAGGTAATAGTCACACACCGCATCAAAATATTTGTAAAATCTAATTTTAACCTTTCGAATAAGCTATGTTAAAACAAAATTGTAGCTCTTGAAACCAATGTTTTATTTACTACAATAATTTATCGTGTCATAATTTACTGTACAAACAAACAAAGAGAGAAGGCATACCATACGTAGAAACCCTTCATGAAACCTTTTAAATTTCGTCGCAGACAATATCACAAATCTTCTCGCAATCAATTCTCGTTCACTGAACAAGGTACAAGGCGCAGCAATTAACAACAACAAAAAAGAACGCCAATATAATCTTCATGCATTTATTTGTGCACTAAAAAACTGGAGCATTCCCGTTCAAGCACCAATCTTTTGGGCACGCCAATTAAAATGTGGTCATTTTAATTACCACAACCATATTTTAATTGGTGAATATTGGCCCTCAAAAAATAGGTGCTCAAACTGGAATGCTCAAAAAAACCAAAGAGGGAAAATAAATTCAAAAGTGTTTTCCATTTTCGGCCGGTTTTAATCAATCGTTTGCCGCAGCGAAACCGAATTGCACGTCCACTCCTGAACGAGGGGTCGAGTGATAAATAGAATAAGGTTATCTGCAAACGGGCCACTGACAGTCGCTGATAGTCGCCCGTGACAAGTATTAAGCCTAAAGAGACAGTTTATATAAATGGTAAATGATACAAAAAACTGTTACATACAATAAAAGTTATTGCTGTATATTAGTCGTCGAAATTAACATTTTTTTTAACCCCAATTAAATATTCATGAATTTATTTATGCTTCCAAAAACTAAATAGGCCAATAAATTAAAGTGTTTAGTCATTTCTAGCCGGTTTAGCAGCACAACCAAACAGAGTTCCAGTCCACTTTAAACGACAGGTCTAAGGGTGAAAAGAAAAAGGTTACCTGCAGACGGGCCACTCACTATCGCGGATAGTCGCCAGTGACGGCCACTAAAATGATATGTCGGGAATGTAAAATAGTGACTGTTAAAATGTATTTTTGAGATCGCAAGTAGTACTGTCAGCATTCATATTGTGTTTTTTATATTTATTATTCATTTATTTTTATGTTTATTTACGTTCAGTATTGGCCGTTATAAACAATATCTTGTAATAATTACATAAAAACAAAATAGCATCAGAAATTAGTGGTGTATTTAAGTGTACACTGTAATGTATCACAAATAGAGTTCGAAATTGCGCGTGAGATTTAACTACGCGTAGCATTTGTTAAGTACTTTGCACGCAATTTTCATCATTTTACGCGTAGTTAACATTTAATTGTAATATAAATTATCGTGAAAGATGAATGAAGTGAAGAGAGGCCTTTGCCTAGATATACATAATAGCATATGTAATTAAATCGTCGAACTTTTACTATGATCCAAACAACTGATAAACATACTTAAATTGAAAAACTGATTTAGTGCTGGCATTTATCAGTGTTATTAGATCATTTTAACATTTAGAACACCGTTGTAAAGAAAAAAAAAATAACAAGAAAGCACAAGGCCCGTATAACAATTACATAAATATGTGACACAAATGTAGTGCATTAGAACATAATATACACAAGTAAATCATTACCTTTGTGTATTTATATACTGCATAATCTTTAGTTCCTGTTGTGGAAAAACATAAAAGTTTTGGGATCCTTATTTTTATTTGTAGGACTTGGCGATGAATTTACCGAAACATTTGCAAACTATACTTTTGCAAACTTTTACAATTATTGACAAAGGTCGAGCGTGTCACGCATTTTCATCCTGCACGCTCGTGTGTGGCCAGCCTAAGGGTTGACACTCTAAATATTGACAGTCAGCTAGTTTGGTAAACAAGACCATATCGACACATTTATATTCAAGCAAATTTTAATAAGTACATACGAAAAGTTAGTTAGCTCAATCCTTCGTCAGTACGTTTTAAGTATGAATGTTTAAAGATAAAAGTTAAATCTTTGTGTATTTGGTTTTTCGATAATGGCGATTAAAAATAAATTAGATAAATACGAAAAATGGGTTAGTTCATCGATTTCTAAACTGGTCTCTATCGAAACTCGGAAGCCTTTTTCACTCAAGTCAGCCTTTTTTACTCAAGTCAGCCTTCCTTAGCAAAAATAATATGGTGGGGTGTCCACAAGATGTAAATCGGAATCAACGTTAGTGGACCTTTCTCAATCACGAGGTGGTCTTAGATCTGACTTTCTCGTAGAAAGCGAAAGTGTTAAGCTCTCTTTCCCGAATCTAATGGGTTTCTCTTCGTCTAAAATTATTATGTTCATAGCAGCATCAGAAGCTTTTCAATGTCTAGAAGGCATGTACAGTAAAAGGGAGCAGAATAAACAGAAAGAAATGTTCACAAAACAAAACGACGCAGAGGTGTATTCAAAATCAATGCATGTTTTAGTCTACGTGACTAAACTAAGCCAAAATAAATAAGGAAACCGTCCAAGTTTTAGTTACTTACGTAAAGTTTTTTAACTGCTGCCATAATCCAACATATGCATTCATGCGCATAAATCGTAATAAATGGTCAGGCCATACTATTGCTTTTTTGTACCGACCGCGTATTTTGAAATATTGTATTTCGCCTACGCAATAACCATTTTTAAGCTGGGCAGTTGCAATATGTCACCAGGCTTGAAGCGAGTTTTAAAAGGCTTACTTTGAAAGTCTATGAAGGATTTCCATATCGTTGTATTGCAGTGAAAACATTGTCAAGCAAAAATCGCTATTGTTTGTTTTATAAAAAACTAGCTTTCGCCCGCCCCCTTTAATTTAGAAACATCCTCTATTTCTATCCCTTTAGGGTTGGAATTTGTAGAAAACCTTTTTAGGGGCTAACTACTGTTCACAAAGAACACATTCTTCTAGCGGTTTGGGCTGTGCGTCAGTTTACCATTTTATATACACACTGGTGCTGATTCTCTTGTTCACAAACCTAACTAAATTTGAGTTAAATGCATCTTTCTCTTTCCAATTCTTAAAGATAAGGACAGAAGATACATTTTAGTTTAATCCTGTCAAATTAAACAGCGCCTGACGAAAATTAAAGTATATTTAGTCGCCACGTTTTTAATCGCGTCTAAATTATCTATGGAGTGTCTAAATTTGACAGGACTTAACTAATATTTTATGTTCTGTTCTTTTCTTAATTATGAATAAGAGAATCGGCACCAATATCTGTAATCTATAGTTCTAAAATCCTATTTCAATAGTTACGTCCTTGGATGTGTGACACCTTCCTTGGTAGTGTCAGATTGCTATCCCATTGGACTATGAGAGTGGTAGGCCGTTCCCTATTTTTGCATCAAAACTTGTTCACTCTAATAACTTAGGCCGTATAAAGGAAAAAAAGCTGGAAACTTATAAGCGTTTGTCAGCGCCGGTCCGTTCTACACAAAGGAAGCAGGTTGAAGCAGACTAAGCAAAATGTCGGAATGATTTGCTTGCAGTTGTTATGGCAACGTCCAGCGCTGACAAGCGCGTGTTGAAGCTTGTCGGCACCGTTCAGTGCTTATCGGCGCGTGTTCATATATTTTCCTGCGCGGGTTACCAGCGCTGACAAGCGCCGGCGCTTATAAGTTTTCAGCATTCTTTTTGTATATGGCCTTAGGCCGTTTGTCCACTACCGCAAGTCCTGTCACCTTATATAAAAGTCAGCCCAAAATAATCTCTTGTTCGGTGACGGCGGTAAAATTATTATACATAGACAAACGGCCTTACTCTGTGTATATAATTTTAATTAGCATTATCTATATTACCACTACTAGTTATATCACATTTCAAAATTCCTGTAGTACACTGAAAAAAATGTTCGGTCCTATCACGAATTTTTGTTGATTTTACCAAATTTCTTAAGTTGGTGACGCCAACTTAAGAAGTTGTAGAACCGCTGCAGATATGTCAGGAGAGTCTTAGGTGGATCCAAGGATTATTAATTTTAAGTTTCCAACAATTTTTATAAAAAAAATAGATGTTTTGAAAAATTTACATAACATAGGTAGGTGTAATCTACCAAATAAATTTGGTAACGCCAATTTAAGAACTTTGGTAAAATCAACAAAAATTCGTGATAGGACCGAATATTTTTTTCAGAGTATATTAAAACCGCTAAACGAAGTTCATGGCCGCGACGAGCCAGTACAAGCAACAAAGTAACCGGTATCAGTTTTAGCACAGTTCGTTAGAGTTCGCTAACTGTGCTAGCTCCTGAAATTCACTCTAATTACTAACTTTGTTAGTTAATTAATATTTGTGCTGCGATAGAAATGCCTCTGGGACAGTTAAATGGGTTCTGTTCTTAAAAGAATCAAGCCTCGACTAAAAACCCCATTTTTTGTAGTAATTGTAAATATATTGAATTCGCGGCTCAAAATTATCCATCCATACAAATATTATAAATGGGAAAGTGTGTCTGTCTGTCTGTCTGTTTGTCTTTCTTTCACGGCAAAACGGAGCGATGAAATAACGTGATTTTTTGAGTGGAGATTGTTGAAGGGATGGAGAGTAACATAGGCTACTTTTTGTCTCTTTCTAACGCGAGCGAAGCCGCGGGCAGAAGCTAGTAGATTATAAAGTAGTCTAAGTTTTTTCTTAGGGTTCAAGATTACTCTAAGCCAAATTTCACCCAAATCGGTACAGTGGTTTAGCTGTACAAGCGTAACAGACAACGACAATTCAAATTACGTTAGCATTTGGTCATCAACAAAAATAATAATTAAATAAACAAATCAATAAATCAAAATAAAAATAAAAACACCCAACTGCAATTTTGATTTTTTGATTAATCATTTACTACTTTTTGATTCAACTTTCTTTCAAAATAAAATTATCCGAAGCAGCTGGGAGTGACATACACTCCCAGCTGCGACGAATTCAATGACACCTCATTTATGTCGAACTAGCTTCTGCCCGCGGCTTCGCTCGCGTTAGAAAGAGACAAAAAGTAGCCTATGTTACTCTCCATCCCTTTAACTATCTCTACTTAAAAAATCACGTCAATCCGTCGCTCGGTTTTGCCGTGAAAGAAAGACAAACAGACAGACAGACATACACACTTTCCCATTTATAATATTAGTAAGGATTCTGAAACGGTTGAGGCTGTAGAGCGTGTTATAGAATGAGACATACATACATACTTACATAACCCTCCTCCCGGTAGTCGAAAAAAGAATGTAATTAATTTACTCCGCAATAAATTCCGTTGAGACATCGATCCCTCCCCGCATTCTATTTTCAAACACAACTTGATCGTACAAGACGCCACCAATTTCCTACTTATCTGTGGATTCTATCCGATTAATCTCGTGTCATCCCATATCGATCACTCGAACACATATTGTGAGATTAAATTATAAATCTTTGTCGTAAGCTCTCTTAAGGTATTCGAAATTCAATGAAAGTACGTTTCTCTTTGTTTAAATTGTGCCTTAAGAACGGTTTTGTTTTAATGGTTTTTTTGATTATTCAGTCAAATATGAATATGAATAGGTAATTAGTAAATTTGTAATGTGTGATTACAAAGATAGCAGTTGTCTTTTTGAATTTTGCCTGACTGCTAAATATTGGTAGTGGTTTTTTTTATTATCTCAGTAGCAACCTGGAATTTTACCCTTGTCTATTTTATTTACCCGCTTCCCCTTCACTAAACAGAGTGTTTAAAACTGATGCTTTAAAATTCATTGGGACCCCAGTGCATTGTTCTGCCTAACCGTTATCTAGCTACGCTACTATGTACTAAGATTTGGAGCCCTTGTAACTGTAAACCACTTTTGTAATGTGGGGCCTTTCCATCAAGGAGCTGGTTACCCTAAAGTAAAGCCACTTGAGATGTGACACCCATCGTGTCTTCGAGACGTAAAGTCCAACCTAACTAAGTTATCCAGTTTTATTTTTAATATACGGTCTGACGGTTTGAGTATTTAATGTGGCCTACCCAAATGTCCTTACTTTGGTACTGTTCGTCAAGACGTTGGGCTCCTAAGTTTTTAGTTGAGCTAAACGATTACTAACAAATGCTTGCACTGTCTGGACAGGTCCACTCAAATCTGTGTCCTTCTCTCATCAAGAGAGTGCCTCAGACTTTAACCTTCATGGTTCTCGCACATTTTTGACCAATACGATTGTATGGACTTTAAAAGAGACTTTGACCTCTGAGTTTGTTTCGGATGTTTCTTCTCAGAGCAGTCCAGCTGCGTAAACCGGCCCGATCGTTGGTTTTAAAAAAATATTGACGTGTAAAAGTGTTATGTATATAACCTATTAACAAAATAAATATGATTTTATGATTTTTAGTAACTGGATTGTGGAGATCTAGCAGTCGGTTCATGTAAAACAAGTATCTCTACTTGGTAAGCCTGAAGATCAAATAACTGCTACAAGCTAGAACTTATTCATGAAGTTATTTTTATCAACAACAAAATCGCGACCGCGCAAAAATACTTCCAGAAAAGATTTTCGGAAAAACCTACCGCGGCCGTAGGATTTTATGAGCTAGGTACTAAAAAAAGAGGTTTATCAAATATGTACGTACCTAGATATTGATCTAACTCGGTATGCTGAACCACGTACTATTTATTTATACACATCCATACTAATATCATAAATGGGAAAGTGTGTCTGTCTGTCTGTATGTTTGTCTTTCTTTCACGGCAAAACGAAGCGACGAATTGACGTGATTTTTTAAGTGGAGATAGTTGAAGGGATGGAGAGTAACATAGGCTACTTTTTGTCTCTTTCTAACGCGAGCGAAGCCGCGGGCAGGAAGGATCATCACCTCATTGCTGATCAGGACGCAAATCGTTCCTTAAGACATATGGCTAAACTGACCGATTGTCTGACTGTTGATATATCCTGTGGAGGCACAAACAGGTATATTAAAACCCGAATATATTGTAGTAACTTTGATCGAATGCCAGATTAATGGCTGCTGCTGTATTAACCATAATTTAAATATAATAAAATAGTACCTACATTAACAACAAGCAACTGTACGCGTATATTACTAAAATGTAACTTGTTTGTAGACGCTTTGGGTTGACCTGTTAAGTCTACAAATGTTTAATAAATAAATAAATAAATAAATTAAGAACTAGATATATTTTCTCGGGAAATGGAACGCTTATTATCTCGACTAACTCGATTTTAAAGGCAATTTTAGATTAAGCGAAATGCCGTACGATTATTCTTTTTGCTTTTCGCTGTGGGTTAAAACGTAATGTTATATAGCCAATATTTTTTAATAAATCTGGCTTAGTCATAATAAGACTCATTAGTATTGACTGTGAGATAAAAGACTTGATAGACAAAAATGACAAATTAAGGTTAGGCTGCGGGTACACTCACATGTCCCTACTTTAAGTCTTTTGTACAATCGTACAAACGGATACAAATTCAAACTCCGAATAAAAAAGTCCTAAAAGAATTACCTCTATAATAATTTACGATCACATACTCAGATTTATAGACCCTGGTCCATTAAATAAAACTATGAAATCTTATACAACTTAACTATCGAAGTTTTAAAGACAAGCACAAACAAACCTTATTTTGTAAGACGTTAGTCGCATATTATTGAGTACCGCATTTTACGTGTACCAGAAGTCTTGTTAGACTTTCAGGTGGTTGGAGGTATCTTCCGTATTTTCCAATGTTTTTATGAGGTGCTCGTACCTTGCCGTTACCGTCAATAAATACCGCGACGCATTTTACGCGACTCATCATTGCCTTCTGCCTTTTCACATTTATGTTGGGGTCAATTTCTTGCGAAACAACTGCCTTCAGTTCACTATAACCCAGTGGGTGACATGATACCGCTTGGTTAGACTGGACAGACTTTCTGGCTTCTGCCTACCCGTAACAACTGTCTTAGTTCTAAGTCAACCAGGACCAACGGCCTTACGTGCTTTCCGAGGGGATATAAGTCATGTCCAAGATAAACTCTAAAAAGTATTTACTGTTTCGACGCATTTTACGAGACTCACAGCTCAGAAATGCTCGTTTAATCTAACCCTAAAAGACAAAGTAACAAAACCGAAGCTTCAATTTAAAGCCAATGAAAACGACAATAAAATATAACAGCAGATACATCAACCAATCACGGTGTTATTGCCAATCGTAACAAAACGGATCACTTAAAAGATTACCTGTCGGCTGCGCTACCTGTTACGGCTGGCTTCGACTGTAAGCAATACTTATTGTAAGTGCTATTATTTTTTATTAGCAGCCTTTTGCGTTTTTTTTTTCTTTGGTTCCTTAAGGGAAGCTGAAAAGCGCGGGATTCATGTAGGAGTTCATCAATATGAACTTTTCAATTCATTTGTAAGTACTTTCTAAAATTTATCTTGAACATCACAATGACTTTGACTGTTACGAGTAGCCAGAAGCCGGAAAGTCTGACTACTGTAACCAAAAGGGTATCGTGTGTGTCGCCCTGTAACTAGGTGGTGACGGTCTGATAGGCAGTCGCTTAACGTCAAACACTGATATCCAGATAAACCCGATTATGCTGAAAGCCGACCTCTATAAGGTTGGGAAAGAGTTTACATGTTTATGGACAAGATTAGACCGTTTAAAAAAACAAAAATTTTCTTTATCATCTTTACTAATAATGTAAGGTTTAGTAGACGTAAATGTCAATAGATCCTATGGCCGTATACAGAAAGAAAACTGGAAACTTATAAGCGCTTGCCGACGCGGGTAATCCGCGCAGGAAAATATATGAACAGCGACAAGCTTCAACACGCGCTGGTCAGCGCTGGGCGTTGCCATAACAACTGCAAGCAAATCATTCCGACATTTTGATTAGTCTGCTTCAACCTGCTTCCTTTGTGTAGAACGGACCAGCGCTGACAAGCGCCGGTAAGCGTTTATAAGTTTCCAGCTTTCTTTCTGTATACGGCCTATAACTACACGTCAATTATTTTCCGTCTGACAGCAAGTCCTATCTCATGAAGTGTACAGAGTAAAATTGATTTTTTGTGTGTTTTAGTGCATGCCGAATACGAAGATATTATAGTACGCGTGATATTCAGACTGGAACTGGGTCGGTTTTTATTATAATATAACATGAAGTTTTACTGTTTTTAAAAGGTCCGGCCGCCAGCCCAATATTGGATTAACGATATTTGATTCTGATTAAGGTTTGTAACGACAAATTAAAGTGTAATTAGTCCATCCCAGCAAACATAAATATTCTAAATATAAAAATCAAATAAATTATTCGACTTTTGTAGAACTTGAATAATATGAATGTAAAGCAAGCTGAAACTAATAATTTGAAGTTTGCACCGTATTTTTTAATGTAGTAGAGTTTCAATAAGATGCGTTTTTTTATTCAAACCCTAACAAAGATGAGAATTTGTACAAAAAAGTCCTGGCGAAACCGCAGGAAACCGTAGTTTTCCATAATTAGTTCAATTTCAAAATCAGTGACAAATAAAAAGCTACACTAATACCAATTATCATAGAGCATAATTTTACGATGTACTTGATGTTAGTCAGGTAGAAACAGCTCAGTTACTCAGCTCAAGACTGCTCCAAGCAGTGCCTATCCTCGACGGGCTCCCCAGTCATATGGATCCGTGGCAATAAATCTAGTTTAAAGAAAATTAGGTGGGCTTAAATAATCTGCTTTGTGGCCAGGATAAACTGAAGCGATTCATTTTCTTGTTGGATTCCACATCGGCTTTTTATATACGCCATAATGTTATTTATTATCACTGAACAGCTGTATCAATTTTATTGACATGAGGCAGGGGGGGGGGTATTATGACTTTCACGTTGTTTAGACTAGGGTTTGTCAATGTGGAGTACGCGAACCTCTTTAGACTTTAATTACTAGAAAAGGGTTTCCAAATTTAATGTAATATTTGTGCAGATTAGAACTAATTCCTTTGAGTAAGTTGGACATAAGTTAGATGTTGTCTTTTGTTTGCTTTGAAAGACTGTTTATAGCTTGTAGTTTTCTAACTACCTAGCAGACAGAGATACTGGTATGGCAATACATGATGACAGTACCTCAAGGACCAATAACGGGGTCATAAGCCTCCATGACCAGGGCCTAGGTAAGCCAGGCCAGCTTGGCCAATATTATAATCAAATTACGGACCATATTTGCCTGGACTTTGACCATAGCCCGTTCTGTCTTGAAGACTAGATCTGCCTTTACAGTACAGGTACTGGTTACAGGTACAGGTTACTCTACAGGTCAACCAGTATGGGTATAACCCTACCCTTTAAATACGAGCCTAAAGAAATACCATACTAACATAGAAACGCCCCTAAATGTTTGTCTATCACCATGGCAACCGAACGAGGGAGCAATACGAGAATTAAAACAACAACATTATAAGCACTCTGTAATACATTCTAAGCACGCAATCTGTTAGTTGTTTTAAACGTTTTGTTTTTAAAAGGCAATGATTTATAAAGTATCGAAATTTATTACTACGGAATCCTAGTAATATTATTAACCTTTCAACGACTAAGCGACAGCCGGCTGTCGGGCTGCTATTGTCTTTCTATTGTGAGGATGTTTGTGAGAATAGATGTTTTTTTACTCTTTCACGTAAAAATACTCTATGTTCCTAAACACACTAGAAACAATATCGGAGAAAAAGTTCGCGGTGCGCTCTTTTTTTTTTTTTTAAGATACGAAAACGCGGTGCGCTCTTATTATTACTGTCTTTAGGTTGGTTTTGTCCTCTTGCAATCAACCAGATGCGGTAGTGCACGAACCAAGTGCAACCTTATTGTAGTACTAAGAAATGCCGACCGCGGACTTTATGTCCGCAGCTGTTGTCTCTAGTCTGTGCAGGCTATATACCTAACTTTTCAATTTACAATAATACTATTAAAGGTTTATATATATTACATGTTACAATCAAATAAAACAGTTGCCAAAGACAACATAACGTGGATGAAACTGGTCAACCAGTAAATAATTGAATTCCTCGATTGGTTTCGAGGTTCTGAGCTCAATAGCCCCAGGCAAAATGTATTAGAAGATTTTAAATTATGATGTTTAGGATTTGGAAAATAAGAAAAAACCATAGGCACCGGTAGTCGTATATATTCGACAGTCGTTACGGATGTACAGAAATCTGCATAATATTTGAGAAGTTTGTATGCATCATTTTTCTCATGAATTTTTTTGTGAATTATGTAAGATTTTTTTTTTATTAGAAGTTCCTGTTCATCGACAAAAAGCATCCAATTTTAACCTCTTTCATTCTGATGGTTACAATCGACTAAAATTAAGTTAGACCATGTCATGTACCTATCTATAACATAAATATTTGAACAATCGCAGTGATTTATAATCGTTTAAACGATTCGAATTAATAAAAAGTTTTATTTTCAATAATAACTTTGGTTAATTTTACGGATATGAAAAGCCATCAGTGTTCAATTATGTGCTGTTTAAAATTTCACAGAAAAACTTTGTTACCTAACCGGTCGACAACCCAGTTACTGGGTAATACGACACCCCTTAATTTGACTGGTTTCTGACTAATACTGGTAATAGCTTTCAAAGTTCTGTGAATGACAACAAGGACTAACGGCTAAGTAACTTGAAAAAATAGATAAAGAAAATAGATATTACTAGCTTCTACCCGCGGCTTCGCTCGCGTTAGAAAGAGACAAAAAGTAGTCTATGTTACTCTCCATTCCTTCAACTATCTCCACTTAAAAATCACGTCAATCCGTCACTCCATTTTGCCGTGAAAGACAGACAAACAGACAGACAGACAGACACACTTTCCCATTTATAATATTAGTATGGATATAGAGAAATAGATCATTCTGCTCATAATTTTTTTCTCTATCGATCTGTATATTTGAAATGCCGAAATTCGCTCAAAAAGGGTTAATACGACCCAGAAAAATTCGGTCATACACTCTTAAAAAAAGAAAATTTTCAACGTAAAAGCCAAATGTTTTTATTTTGTAGTTTTGTTATGCTGTAATGACCATGATTTATATTAACTCTGGGCAGAAAAATAGATAAAAAAAAATAGAATAGATATGAAATGGAAAAATCACATTGCCTGGTAACAACATCATATGTGGGTTGTGGGCGCCTCAGTCTCCATCACTTAATAAGAATACAGTATAGACATAACATAATATTATATAATTATTCAGAAACGTATGAAATTGAATTAGCCAATCTAACTTGATCTTAATAGATATCGATATTCATATTATCGATAAAGTTTCGCCCCTTATTCAATTATAACGTACACAACACGCATGTGTTTTCCAAGTTAACCTTTTAGTCCCTTATCTGGGGCCTATTGCAAACGGTAAGGTAGTTTAATAGCTGGTTAGATTCCTCGTGTATGGAAAGCTGTTGGATCAGGGTCTGATCTCTCCAGGGGCCCAGACAAGTGGTATCGTAGAATAGATTGTAGATTAGAATAGATTGTCAAATGTATGGGGTAATCTATTCTACAATGCCACTTGTCTAGGGGAGCAGGTCGTGTCGATAGTCCCAATAAATAAATAAAATAGTTAATATCTTGAGACCACTCACACACGGTCATCTGATCCTGAACAAGACAACTGATATACGTAATTATGTACTAATATAATATACTAGCGATCCGTCCCATCTTCGCATGGGAATTCCAAATCTTTGGAGATCTCGGTTTTTTTCCCTGTAATATGCATATAAACCATACTCGATCTTATAAGGATTCGGCTGGTTTTATCGTCACGTTGCTAGACGCACCGCTGGGCAGCGCGCGCTTGAACTGCTGATGTGCACTGTGAAACGAGATCAGTACCACGCGTTCCGCTGCTGCGAGACAGTTATGTACAATATGAAAAACGTCTCAACGGCGTCACACTAAAACCACAGATTACTAAATAGTTACTACGTAATTAAAACGCACACTGGCTGTAGTGCGCCTGGCAGCGCCGGCGAACAGTGCGCGTTTTCTGAACGGCGCAGCAAAAGCGCGCGACTTTGAAACGCAACTACTTCTCTCATATATCTCTGAACGGCGCTGCCGAATCGTTAGACAATAAAACCAGCCATAGGCTACTAGAAGAATTCGACTCCCAAATGAATACACCAAATTAAAATCATCGTCAAAAACATCAGTACTTTTCCATTAAGCCTCCTTTGTTGCGTGTCTCCCTGTCATGTTTTATCACCCATGTCTCACGACCATGACCTTTTTCACTTTGATGCGAACCTTTTTCAAGCCAAAGCTCAACGCTCATATCATCATTTTCACTTTCTCGAGTCAGTGGAGCAGTCACGATTTCTATACACTTAAGGCGCTGACAACACACACACGCACACTGATACTTTAAATAGGATTAATTTAAAAATGTTTTAGCGATAGTTATTGAATTTATAGCGAGGAAAACAATGTATTGTAAATCTATACTAAGATTATAAGGCTGAAGAATGTTTGCACTTAAGGCGCTGACAATACACTGATACATTAAATAGGATTGATTTAAAAATGTTTTAGCGAAAGTTATTGAGTTTATAGCGAGGAAAACCAATGTATTGTAAATCTATACTAAGATTATAAGGCTAAGAATGTTTGTTTGGTTAAACGCGTTAATCTCAGGTACTACTAGTACCCGGGGTTGCGGAATGTGTATAATAGTTACCGTGACCCAGGAACAAGGCAATCGAAGGAACATGAGTGGGTTTTAGTCAGTAAGAGTCTGACACGCCCTCCCGCCGCACCTAGGACGGGAGCAGTCATTGGATGATTTCCAACTCACCAAAAAAAAATGGTACTACTAGTCCAACATAAAAAAAAAACTTTTTTTGTTGGATAGCCCATTTATCGATTAAGGTTATATATAGATTATGTAACATCACGCTACGACCTACTGTAACAGAGCAGTAGCCAAAAACGCGAATGAAACTGCGGGTGCAGTTGGTCTTGAGTATTTAACTAACTTCTTTTTTAAATGTTGCGCTAAAAATTAAGTAAAGCAGCTTCTTTGAAGCCGACTGTCAGCAAAGCTTCTTTATTTAAACTTCTTTCTTCTTTATGGTTTTATTAATTTTAACTTCATGCTCAAAGCAGACTTGCCTTGGGCATTCTCTTCAGTCAACCAAATGCGGTGCAGAGTTAAGCCCCGTATTCATAGTAAACATTTGTTTAGCAACTGTTGATCAACTGATGTTGTCGCTCGCCGGGCGTCAACTCTGCAGTATGGCGTGATCAACACCGCAACACAAGTGTTGCCCGTAATCTGATGACAGCAAATCGTCAACATGTTTATGCAACCATGTTGCTAAACAAAATGTTTACCATGAATACGGGCTTTAACTTTAAATGTGGTCGGCATTATGTAAACAAACAAAAAAGGTTTGGTTGACGGTTTATAATTTTCTAAATTAATTAAGAGTGTGACACACGTGATTCGAGAGACAATAGAAAGACAATAGCGAACGACAGCCGGCTGTCGCTTGTTCGTTCAAAGATGGTAAACATTTGTTCAGCAACAGTTGATCAAAGTTGATGATGATCGGCGATACTGCTGGCAACTTTGTTTAAACTGGCAACTTTGTGAAATCAATATGAGTTGTCCACACACGTATTTACGCTCGCCGGACTTTGCAACAAGTCACACTCCGCAACGCAAGTTTTGCTCGCAACATGCTGACAGCAACTCGGCAAAATGTTGCTAAACAAATGTTTACCATGAATACGAGGTTCAACAATGACCGCACTCCAGCAAATTGTCTGCGTCTTAAGTTATTTTATATTTTACTTGACAAAAGGTTAAAAATAGCTGAAGGGTCTGATCTACGGTTGATATTATGTAACAGGGAGACAAAGCTAACAGAGCAGATATTATGCGCGACCTGTTTTCATTTAAAAGATGGTAATGATCTGATCTTGAATACTACCACATTTCTTGTAAAAAGCCGGTCAAGTGCGAGTCGGACTCACGCAACTAAGGTTCCGTAAAATGCACACATCATTTTTTTTGTGATATAACCACAAATTTACGGTTTTTGGAGTTTTCCTTTACTTGTGCTACATGACCTTGCTTCTTGTAAAATTTCATGATTCTAGGTGAATGGAAAGTATCAAATAGGTTTTGATTCCCTTGCAAATTTCTAAATAAATGGAGCATAAACAGTTGTATCTTTTTATTGCGTTGATTTATATATTTGTTTTTTTCACTGCTTTGAGAGATAGCAAAGTTGAGTATGTAATATCAATTTTAGCTTGATATCTCGACGCGTTTCTGAGAAAAAAGGCCTTGATAGACGGACGGACGAACGGACGGACAACAAAGTGATCCTATAAGGGTTTTGTTTTTACCTTTAGAGATACGAAACCCTAAAAACAGGGTTGAGGTACTCATTGTTTTGTTATTGCTACCAAAGCAAGTGTAAATTTTTATTATCAAAACCCCCGAAGTGAGCAAAATCGCAAGTTCAGCAAAAAAGTGTCGATAATTTCAAAAGAGCTGAACCGATTTTGACAAAACATGTCTGGGAATCATCGATAGATAACCATCTTTCAAGTAATAAAAAACACATCCAAATCAGTCCATCCATTTAAGAGCTACCTTGCCACATACATTCAAACATACACACGTACGCACGTAGCGGTTAAACTTATAATACTCTTTACATCAGGGATTAAAACGTAGGTGATTTTTGAACTGCTTCAGTTAATGTTAGATTATACGCAACACATACAAGCGTACTTAGAACCATTTCCTTTTAAAACCAGTAACAGACAGTTTAATATAAGTGGCACTGGTTGCCCATAATAAATAGCAAAGTGGGTAATTGTTTAAGGTATTTTTTATGGTCGTCATGCACCACAATCATGCAAAGCAATGCGGTAATGACCGGCTGTTTGCGACAATTGTTATTGCACTCTAACGTGGAAACAAGCTGTTAGAACATTCTAATTTATGTAACATTTATTGCCCAATCGTTCTAGGTGTTGGGTCTTGGCGACTAGGAGTTAGAAAGTTTTTTTATGAGGACAATACCGCCACACTATTCCCAACCACTCCAACTCTTGAAAGCCAGAATCAGCAGTGGAGAGAGGAGATAAAGTTCTTCGAGTTTTAAAGAAAGAATTCACGGTTTCCGCAACGGAATTAATCGGAAAGAACAGCGGAAGAGTAGGAAGAATGTGTTTTCCACTTCCATACATAACAAGCAGGAGACAAAACAGAACTATGCCAATAGGCACAGGGCCAGGTGACCGAAGTTAAAGACATAAATTGAGCAATTTCTCACTGATTCTCAATTAACGGGCTGATAGCAGATTGGCTTAAGTGGTATGCTAAACAATGTCTTTGTTAAACTAGTACTTCTGGGCGTAGCTATAAGGCACACTATTATGTAATTTCTATTGTCTTATTTATTACCTTAGCTTGTATAAACGGCCATTTTTGCCCCACGGTCTGTGCTAGTAAACGCTTTATATTTTCTTTTTACGTTGAGCCAATTTGTAGTAGGCCCTCGAGAATGTAATACACTACCTACACTATGTTCGTTATTTCTAACATCTTTTTTAGTTTTTTTTTTGTATTGTTACGTGGACCTTTTTTCTCGTTTTGGCTGTTGTCGGTGTTTAATTATCGTCTTTTACCTTTCAACAGATACCTTATATCTTTTAGCTTTATATAGACAAATAAAGAAACAGACTTCTAAGTGGTATTCAATGCGCAGCCGACAATAAAATTGCACTTTGACATTTGTACCGTAGCTCCTTTTTATGACGTGCTTTTACGTCATCAAAAGAAACTAATCCTTAAAAAAACCTTAAATTGGTAAAAGTCATGGATGAAGGTTACACATAAACAGCTAGTTAAATATAAAATATAATAAATATAAATATTTACGTGTATTTTTCACATTTAAGTAAGTTGGTATCTTTTTTTAATATCACTGCACCTGCGATGTTATTTCCAGGCCACTTTTGATTAAATGGCTCAAAGGAGACAATTTTTTTGGTTCGGGGAATAGGCCCACCACAAATTGTGGCATATATTAATGAAATGCACATAAGTTTATTCCTTATAATCTCTAGATTACAGTGGTAATATTAGCAAAACTCTATCTAACCGGAATACTGTGAAATACGACAATCAAAATATGAATCTCATAATGACCAAAAATCTTACAAGAGCGATTGTTTAATGAGTGAATAGGTCTCCTAGGTATTTAATGTTAGAATAGTGCACTGTTCAATAATAATATAGTATAAATCTAAACCATGTTTGTACTACGTAATAGGTTTTTATGTGATTTACACGATTAATTTACTTACTGTTGTCGTCAATGATATCATAAGTAAAGTTGTCGCACATTTCGTTGAAATCGTGCTGCACAATTACTACAACAGCTTTGTAAATCATACACTGTATCTACAGATGCCATTTTTATAAATTCTATTGAATAAAATTACGAAAAGAACACGAAAAGCACTCATCTTAGAAAACTATCGGAAACAATAAGGCTAAGCTTACATTACGCGCAACAACCGCGCGTCGCCGCGCGGTTGGGGCGTTCGCTTGACGGCATATGTAAGTACGTGCAGCCCGGGTATGTCAACGTTGCGTGACAACAAACAAGGAGGAGGCAATTTGTTTCTGGATTTTATACCGAAGGCTGAGTGGTCGCAGAAAAAGACAAAGACGATATTGGGTGCATCCTATTTCAAGTGAAAGACTTTCGTCTAGCATGTTTCCAAATTAAAAATAATCCTTCCCACGATCGATCGTCAATTTTTTTTATTTTATGTGAATTAAGATTCATAATGGCATCTCTTTCTAAACTTCGTCCACATTTTTATTTATGCGTCTGCCCGTCTCAACTCGCGGCAATCGAATGAACAGTTACCTACGTAAAACGAATGTAGAACGCGCGGTAATGCCAGCGATAATCACTGCTTACTTTGGTCTTGTACCGCGCGGTTAGTTTTACCACGCGGTTTTGCGCAGTCGTATGAGCTTAGCCTAAAAATGTAGTCTGTCAGTGTCAAACTGATTGAAACTGTAGCACAGAGCATCTACAACAGGATGTTAATTAGGTACGTTTCGTTTTACATAATATATTTATTTTTACGTTGAAATAAATGTAAAAACGCTCCTAAACAAGCATTTTTCCGTAACAGTTTTTTACTATTATTTCATTATTCCCGTTAGATTTCTATATAATATTTGTTGTTTTAATTATAATAAGGTGATCACTTGTTTCATGTGTAAAATGATTAATATACGTTACCGTTTAATAGTGGGCCTAAAAAAATTGTCTCCAAAATCAAAATATAACCTCTTTGCTACAAGGCTATAAGGTGAATTTCCGTTCGTTTGGCAGAAATTGAACAATATTGTTTCGCGGTAAAATTTCAGCCATGATCGAACGGTAGAGCAAGATGTCAATTTTTAAAAAAGGAAACTATCGTAAATCACTCTATGGACCCGGGGTGTTTTATCTTAGTGATTTAGTTTACTATTAGCTCAATATTCTTAGCGAAAGGTAGCTAAACTAAATTTTTATGTCTCGTTCTTTCGAGTTGCACTTCAAAGACGGAAAAAATGTTTATCTGTGTGTGTAAATGTGATTATGCCTAACTAGCTTTCACTTGTGGATTCGCCCGCGTGAATGTCAGTTTTACCATCCCCTATTTTACCCATTTAGAATTGGGATTTAAAAAAAAAACCTTATTCAATGGTTACTACGTTTCATGTCTCTAAGACCAGCTGTTAGGGTTGCGCGTTGATTATCAACAGACAGTCAATCAGTGAGTCAGTTTACCATTTTATATAAATAGATTGATACACCTACGGTTGACATTCTGACTAATATACCTTGACAGTGTTCTACGTAAATTAAGCGCGTAAATAAGCAACATATTTGGGGGTAAATAATGAAATAGTATGTTGACTGTTGAGCCGTCCTGCCTAGACAAGTGGCATTGTAGAATAGATAGCGAAAACGAATAGATTGTCAAATGTATGGCGATGTCAAATTGTTTAGCGAAAGCTTATGTCAATTCCATACATTTGACAATCTATTCGTTTTTGCTATCTATTTTACAATACCACTTGTCTAGGGGGGCTGCAGCGATCACTTTGCCTTATAATTTTTTTATTTGCTATTAATGGTTGCGTCGGGTTGATCGGCATTTGTTAATGAACGGTTTCCTTGGTGATAACGGTGTAACACCAGTAATCAAGACAGTAAAGACACGCCTTCACTGCGCTACTGGCCGTCGTCGTTGCGTTTGCTGCCGCGGCCTTATTGCCGTGGTATTACTGTTATTTTATTGCCCTGATTAGAGTTTTTATCAAACGTGTAAATTCAAAATAAACCTTATAGGCTTAAATTTTTAATAGACCTTTAAATCAGATTTATCCGTACTACATAGTATAATAAATACGAAAGTAACTCTGTCTGTCTGTCTGTATCTTCTTGACGCCTAAACCACTGAACCAATTTGAATAAAATTTAATACAGATATAGTCTGGGACCCAAGAAAGGACATAGGATAGTTTTCATCCCGGAAATCCACCAGGAACGGGAACTATTAATCCACAACTATTTATCCATCCAAAGCCAGGAAAGAATAAATTTAGTTAACCTTCCTAAAAAGTACTTTAGACAAGAATCTCCATAAACTTAAAATTATATTTCTACAATAATTGTTTGTCTCAGTACATTAATCATTTAATTAGCAGATTATAGAAACGATGATTCCAAAATAAAACTCACAACCTATCTCCCTAATCTTATTCATAAATAAATTCTACAACTGCACCTTTACGCTCTTTTCTTCTTCTTCTTTCTAACTTTTTCGCATAAACATACCTACATTATCACAAGAACGTATGTAATTAAGCACTATAGTATAGCACGCTCTGTTGAAAAGAAGTCTCTGTCTAACAAACACTATCGAACTATTGGTACGGAAAGTCGCATTGTCGCGTAACGCATTAGATGTTTAAAGCGCGACAGCTTTCCCATTGACATTCACGCGTTGCTCGCGTCGCTCGTAGCGGTCACGTCAGTCATGTCGCGCTTCTGAATGTTTCAATAACCGCTTCCGACAGCTGATATACAACGCACCGCTTGTAAGCCCAGCTTTACATTCTATGCCCTGCCCCCTTACCATGACGTTTAAAGTAAGATTGTTTTATTCCTGTTCCAGAGTGTGCAAGTGACAGCATTAGACGCGTTGTCTAGCGCCGTCTCTTTCCCACTGAAAGTAATACTGCTATAAGGGCTTGTGGTAGGTCTCCTGATCTGATTTGATGTGTAGTTAAACAAATTACGCCGGACTGGGCAGTAAAAAGCCATTGGAAATGGTTTTTGGCTAGTTAGACATTGGCAAGCGACAGCATCTTCCCGTCGACATTCACGTCGCTCGACGGTCTTGTCGCGCGACACTTGCGAATGTCGCAATAACCGCTTCCGACAACGCACCGTTTGTAAGCGCAGCTTCACTTTCTGCTTTCTGTTAAACAGAATGGACTGAGGGCCTAGACAAGTGGCATTGTAGAATAGATAGCGAAAACGAATAGATTGTCAAATGTATGGAATTGACATAAGCTTTCGCTAAACAATTTGACATCTCCATTCATTTGACAATCTATTCGTTTGGGGGGCTAGGCGGATAAGTGCCATTTGATATCGATTTTTTTAGGATCTCAGGCAACTTTATAAGCTGAGATGCGTTTTTTAATAAATGGGATTTTAATAAACTTCATCGCAGTATAAGCCGAATTTTATAAAACAATTTTTTAACTCGAATTTTAATAAGGGGAGTTTTATTTGGCTGAATTTTAAGCTTAACTTTATAAGCCTTTTTTCGTAAGCGTTTCATTGGGGAAAGGTTTTTACGTACGTTGTTTTAAATAGGTTGGACCTTTTTTTTCGTGGAAAAATCCTCATGGATAAGAATGAAATGTTTTTATTAATAGGTACTTTATCTATGTATTATTATAAGAATTTCATAAGTTTATTTATTCAAATTTGAAGACTGTACGCAAGATACTCGTACAAAAATCACAGAGAAAACGTCTGCTTAAAATTTAATTCGAAGAAAAAACTACATTTTTCCGCCGACAAAAAATTTAAAATAAATTTACAATTACAAACTTCCAAATCTTTCATTAAACTCATTAAAAAATCTTTTCTATCGAAGACAAGAAACAGCCAACCGAAAACGTTGGTATTTTAAAATCAAGCTAAATTGACACTAGTTCCGTACGTTTAAAGTGTTATTTTCTGTGAAGAATCTCCAGTTTGTGTGGGCTGGATTATTATTAGGTGGGCTGATAAAAATGAGTTAAAAATAATAAGATTTTAAGATCTAAAAGGGTAGATCAAAAGATTATGATTTTTGAGGCGTCTGTAGTGATTGCCACCAATTTGTGATTTTGACTTATGTTTACGGGCATATTACCTATGTAGCTGTTATGTTATTGGCTAGAACATGAGATATGATAGAATTTTTGGTTGTAACTGTAGAGATTCTAGCTTCTAGCGGGTTATCAAAAAACATAAAACATTTTTTATGGCAAACCAATGTCACATAATATATTTCCTTAATTCATCTAGAATTAAGGAGACCACTATATTCCATTTCGTCTATCTGGTGGATATTATCTAGATAAACCAAAAAGATACTAGTATACAATTAATAATAAGACAAAATAATAAGACAAAATAATAAGACAAAATAATAAATTAATAAGACAAGCTAATTTAAAATAAGAAGCAAATGACAGTCTGCCATCACGTCCGAACCGCTCGTGGTGCAAAACGACGAAACAGCCCATTTTTTAGCTATAAACTTGAAATAAAAACAATTTTCATATTAACTATCGACCCTCTGTCACAAAACTTTAAAGGTCTCAGCTTTTCTCTACTATAATATAAACCCTATTATACTTATCTTTCTCTAGAATCTTTCTATTTATTAAAAAAAACCGCATTTCAATCCGTTGCGTAGTTTTAAAGACCTAAATTTAATTTAATTTTTGCAAACATAGAGACAGATAGCGGAAATCGAATTTGTTATATACCATGTAGTAATATAATACAGAAGTTGTTTAGTCGACATGTTATGTATTAATCAAGTAAATAAAAAAACCGTCTAGGCACGTTGTCGTGCCTTCATAAATATAGATGTTTGTAGGTATTTCTCGTAGGATTTGGCAAAAGTTTAATAGTACCTACATTCACACTTTGCCAGATCTGTTTAAGCTCCTAAAAATAGGTCAACCGTATTGCTGGGGCACAACACAAATCCAAGCACCGCTGAATATCTAGTATTAAACTTTTTCTGAAAATCTTAGTAACATTTGGTCCGACTTGGAAATCAAATACCTATAGGACATTTTGGAGTCATGTAAACAACAAAACCATTAAATCTCAGAAATAATTAACAAATTAATATCAAACTATTACTGTTTTAGTGCAGGAAAAAGGCCTCTTCTTATACAGAAAAGGCATTGGTCAACAAAGCTCAAGGTGGTTTAAAGATTTCAGACTTATATTCATTGAATGTCCACTTTTCCTTACAATGTTTTAGAAGTAATAAGATAAAGCCAAGAAAGCAGTCATTACGAGAATCCTAAAACGTTTAGAAATTCAGTTTCATTCATTCTAGTCTTTTTTCAAAACCGTTGCAAAGAACTCCAATCTAAATAATTGCAAGGAACCAAGCTGCCATGAATTGGTAACTCTGATTGGCTGAAATAGACCTTTTGGATTGCCAAAGCGCTGATTGGCTAATCTAACAGATGGGCTGATCTTTCTCTCCACGTGAATATTAGAAAGATTAACAAGGTGACTTTTAATTAATTAACCTTTTGGAGGTCGAGTTCTCATTAATAATATATTTACTAATTTTACTATAGGATGTTTGCGAAAAGCAAACAATGTCGTTTGGAAACCAGAAATTATGTGAGTTTAAGGATTGTAAATAAAAATAAATAAATATCTTAGGACAAGTTACACACGGCTATCCTTAGGTAAGCAGAGCTTGTGTTTTATGGTAACCAGACAACTGATATACATACTTATATAAGTTATAAACACAAGCAACTCATGCTCATCACACAAGGTTTGTCCTAGGTAGGAATCTAGCGCTCCGGCTTACAGTCAGGCTGAACTACACTAGGCTGCGACGCGAGCTGCGACACATGAGCGATTGAAACAAATACATAGATACTCACGTATATGGATGGCTGCTACATCGTTCATCAAATATTACTAGCAATCTTTGGTTTCTTTCTGCGACAGGAACTTACTGTAATCGCGGCACCGGCTTCATCGACGTATCAGCGAAATTAAATCGAATATACCCCATATTTTCGATTACAATGTAGCCATTCCACGTTTATCCCGTTTCGCTCTTCCAGTCGCATCGCTGCCTACTGTAGCCTCAGCTTTAGGCTCACTAACTACTAAAACAACAGGCCGATCAAAATTGTGCTAGTTTTTTTAGCGCTTCACTTGTCGTATTTAGCCAAATATTTTCATGTTCGGTACAAAGCAATACGAACCTTATTCTAATAAGTCTAGAGTATAGTTTGTATAACCCAAGTAACGCGAATTTTTAGTCAAATATGCTAAGAGAAGTCGCATCATTGTGTAAAACAGGGCAAAAAGCTGAAGGTTCGACGTGGTCACGGTCGTCGATAGACATTTATATTTCCAGAATTCTGGCAAATGTCAAACAGCGTAGTTCACAATGCAAAGGTTACGCCAGCCAGTGAGAGTTTGTGTTTGTTTAGGTTGTTTCTTCTCAGAGTCAGCTAGGAAACACCGGCTCCATAGTTCGACTAAAGAGAGAAAAATAATAATTACGTGTAAAAGTGTTAATTTAAACGAATTTACAAAATAAATATAATTATATCAGTCTGTGCTGTATGCTTTGATCAATTTCCTTACGCTGAGATCTAGATTTATTAAACGTTCAATTTCATATTTTCGATGTCGTGAAAAACCGATCTCCGAAACTTATTGAAATGAAATATTAGCAATCGATGTAGGTAACGTTTTTGATCTCATAAAATGCGACGTAGCGTAATCCGATATGAAGAAGCGGAGAATACTTTACATTTGTATATACTTTTTGCAAAAAATCGAACCGGGTTTTTCTTAGCTGACTACTCCGAAAAGCACCATTCGATGCAAATTCAAAGGTTAACATTTTAAGGGACACACAAAAACATTGTATAATCTTGTAAATCTACATTACTGAGGGATACTTCCTTCAGAAGAGAAGCACACAGAGATGTAAAAAAAAAAACAGAAAAAGAACGTAGAAAACCAGATGAGTATTAAAAAAAAACGTCTACCAAACTTCGATTACAATCATGGCAACCCCAAAATTGTTTAGCGGAAAACAGCGAAGATAGGCCGAAACAATTAATTACTAGAAGGCGTGGTTTTACCTCGTCACCTAAACACTATAAATAATAACAAAGTACTCCACAAAAATATAACGTATGAAAAAACTACGACAAAACATTTTTAGTGAACAATGATGATGTGCCAAATGTACAAAACGTGCCGAGAATTGCAATTGTAAATGTATATAATCAATTATTTTTAGTAAGTACGTAAATTTTACAGTTTCCTGTATTATATTTTAAAGAATAAAGTAGTAATATCCATTAGGATTCTTTTATAAGTAACGATAAACACATAATTATAAGATAATAATATAATGAAAGCGGAACATACTTTTTTTTTGTTTAAGCCGACTAATCTGAAAATATTTTTTTAACTTCAGACGCAAAAAGAGCTGTGGCTCCGAAGTTTACAAAATAATAAGTGTTGCGGTTTTCTCATTGAAGGTAGGTTATCTAGCGACGCTTTTAAGACATGTTTCATTAAATACGGTTCAGCGGTTTTGAAGTTATCAACTGTTTTGTTACCTCTTTTGTTTTGTTTTTGTTGTTTTGTTGGTAACTTACGATACCTTTCATCGACCAACCGACCGCCGGCTGTCGGGCTGCCATTGCCTTTCTATTGTGTCTAATCACGTGTGTTCGAAGGTTTAAGAACTTCGTGGCTGTGGTTTTTTTTTTAATTTTAAATTTACACCTGTGTATACGATAGCGGTAAGTAATAATATTTAAGTTAGTAAGTAATATTCATATGCGTCTAAATGCAGCTGTTACAACTAGCACTTGCCCTCAACTTACATCACACACGTACCCAAGAGAACGAACGTGAAATTGGAAAGTCAAGGTGTCAAGCACTGTCTCCACATTCTACTGTTTTCATTAATTCCCAGTACAGTTTGTAACTCCTAGCACGTACCGGAGTGTAAGATTTGCCCCAGTGCTTCAGAAAAATTGTACCGCGTTTCAGTGACAGTTGAACAATTTCACAGGCAATAATAAACTTTTTAATTATAAATCCCACTAAAAACATTTCATGTTAAATGTTGCCAAGACGATCACACAAGGTTTGCCCTGTGTTTGCCTAAATCTACCGACCCTAACTTCACAAATTCTAAATATAAATAAAAATGTATGGCTTCGCCGTGTCACGTCGTCGTAGAGGTGATGCAAATATTTAGTTTTTGAAGTAAGTAACGAAACAGCCAACCAATACATTTTTATTGATATTTAGAATTTGTGAAGTTACGAGTAGGCCGTGCAGATTCAGAAGATTGAATCTTCATGAGATCTGATATATTTTCACAGGGCAAACCTTATGTGGTCCTCTTGGCAACATTTTAAATGAAATGTTTTTGGTGGGATTTCAGTTCTTTTTGTAAGGTGCTAGGCAGTCTTTTTTTGTGTGGCAGTGTTTATTTTTTTTTCTTTTTTTGGGGTATATTTCTTGCACATCGGCAGTACCGGTTTTTATAGCCCATTCTCTGTCTTTGCATTTTTACTTAGATGACTTACTGATTTCTGTACAAACTTTTTTCTGTCTTTGCCATTTACTTTGATGACTTCCTAATTCTTGCATAAACTGCCACCCCAGTTTAGGTTATGGGGGGCGAAAGTTATAAAGTTAATTTATGTTTTTTTTGTTGGTTGTATACTAAACTTATATTACATACCCAGCTTCCTAGCACTTCAGGAAGTAGCCAAACATTTGTGAGTCAGTGTGTCAGTGACGAAATCGGTGTATTTCAGATATCAATAAAATCTAAAGCATTAGAGCTATTCAATTGAGACTTTGTATGTTTAATAAGTCTATTATTGACTTCATATCTTGAGAATATGAACTATCTAGTATATCGGAAATTAATTCTATGAGGGTTCAAAAAAACCAGAAAACACATCGAGAAAAGGTAGGTAGTGCCCTTGCGCTTCGCTTGGCTCGTCTTGGCAGAAACATCGAAGTACATAATGTCAAAATAAGGTCAGGTGTTTTGTTTTCAAAATGGAGTTGTCTAAGATTAAAACAGTTTTTTTGATGTTGGCAACAAGTAGACACACCTTAGACTGTGTTTTACAGACAAAACCAGGGGCGTGACATCCTGATTAGAATTATACACTGCTAGTTTTCCCAAGCGGTTTCGCCAGCATATTATGTTACTGCTCTGATCTGATTATGTACGTTGAAACGTGATGTTATATAGCCTATAGCTTTCTCGATAAATGGGTTACCTTGCATAAAAACATTTTTTCAATTCGGACCAGTAGTCCTAAGATTAAGCGTTTAACCTCACAAACTCTTCAGCTTTATAAATATTGGTATATATTGTAGAAGTGCTGTAGAGTTACAGTTCATTGATAGTAGATCTTTTAAACAAGAAGCTTGTCTGAAAGTCCTACTACTATATCTTTTTTTTCACAAAGCAGGCACACAATATAATTTACTGCAGCTGTGAGGTTCCTGGCATTGTAGATTTCACGAGGTAGTCTTGTTTGCACACAATTACATATGAGAGACTAACGATAAACACCAGAACATATTGTTTCACAATAATGTCAAGGTTAGCATTAAAAAAATGAGATCCTTAATGAGATAATTAAACAAAAAATAAAAACAGTGTACACAACAAAACGCGGAATTTGAATCCCACACAGCAATTGTCAAGAGGACAAACCATTAATTATTTCAATGGTAAACCGAGTATTACAAAACAATACCAACGAACCAACACTCAAAGGTTTAATTAAACAAAAACAATAATCGAATCTATTATTTAAATGAACTAAAATGTTTTGTGAATTACCTGAACAGACAAGTCGATCAGTTCAAAAAGGAGACAATTTTTTTTGGTCCCACTATTAAACGGTTACGTTTATTAATAATTTTACGCATGAAACAAGTCATCACCTTATTATAACTAACCCACTAAAAATTATATAGATATCTAACGGGAATAATGAAATAATAGTAAAAAACTATTACGGAAAAATGCATGTTGAGGAGCGTTTTTACATTTATTTCAACGTGAATTTATATATATTATGTGAAACGAAACGTACCTAATTAACATTCCGTTGTAGATGCTCTGTGGTACAGTTTCAATCAGTTTGACACTGACAGACTACATTATTAAGCTAAGTTCATACGACCGCGCGAAACCGCTCTGTACCACTAACCGCGCGGTACAAGACCAAAGTAAGCAGCAATTATCGTAGACATTACCGCGCGTTCTACGTTCGTTGAAAAGCATTCTTGCATCCTATTTTAAGTGAAAGACTTTCATTTAAAATAGGATGCAAGAAAGCTTTTTTATTGTCTTTGTCATTTTCTGCGACGACTCAGCCTTCGGTATAAAATCCATAAGCAAATTGCCCCCTCCTCAAGCAACATTGACATCCGGACTGGTATGCACATCATCATGCGAACGCCTCAGACCCTGTCCAGGAGGGCGAATTCGCCGCGATTCTCTCGCGCGTAACACGCGCGAGTGTTGCGTCCAGAGTCTACTCGTATAGAGCGTACGTACGCGCGAGTCGTATTTCCTTCTCTTTCTCTTTTATACGTGCACTCGCTCTGAAATTCGCGCGAAATCTGGACGCAACAAGGCGGCCCTAGTATCTCGACTCGCGCGCATTACGTGCGAGTCACGCGCGAGTTTATTAGTCGCGCGATGCTTGTGGACGCGATGTATTGGTGCCTAGTATCTTGCCTACCCGCGAGTGAATTCGCGCGAGTCGAATCGCGGCGAATTCGCCTTCCTGGACAGGGCCTCAACCACGCGGCGACGCGCGGCTTCTCGCGGTCATGTAAACTTAGCCTAATAGTTTCCAACAGTTTTCTAGATAGTCAGATAAGTGCTTCTTCTGTTCTTTTCGTATTTTTATTCAATAGATGTTAGAAAAATGGCTTCTGGAGATACAGTGCATAATATATAAAGCTGTTGTAACAATTGTACAGCTCGATTTCAACGAAATGTGCAACAACTTTAGTTATAAAAGCATTGGCGTCCACAGTAAAAGAATAATCGAAAAAAAATCACACCAAAGCCAGGTTTTTATGTCATTTACACCTATATTATTATTGAAAGTGCACTATTCTAACATAAAATACCTAGGAAACCTATTCACTCATTAAATAATCGCTCTTGTGAGATTTTAGGTCATTATGAGAGTCATGTTTTGACTGTCGTATTTCCCAGTATTCCGGTTACTTAGAGTTTTGCTAATATTACCACTGTAATCTAGAGATTATAAGGAATAAACTAACGTGCATTTCATTAATAAATGCCACAATTTGTGGTGGGCCTAATCCCCGAACTAAAAAAATTGTCTCCTTTACGAAGACAATTAGCACAAAGGAGAAATGATGTAATTTATACTAAAGTGGCTGAAACAACGGCTGTAATAACGCAATTGAAGAAAAGAGTAGTGTCAATTAATAGAAATAATTTTAAATAAATATCTTTGAAGTGGTACTTATTATAAAGGCTTCAACTGGACGGTTCTTAAGGAACATACAATGAAATATTTTGAACTTTGAAATCGTTGAAAGTTTGGTTTAAAAGGCGAAGGATTGCAAATATGCCTATACATTGAACAGCCGGTATCAAGTACTAGTTATCTAATACAGGGTGGAATTTTGTAATGGCACCTGAAGGGGAAGTACTCTTAACACTTTAGATAGAGAATTTTATATTAATTGAACGAAAATTTCGACAGTTAAAAGCCGTCCTTTGATTCGAAACTTAAAATTTCATGGCCTTCCTCTAATTTAATTTACCATGTTTGTTATAAAAATTTGATTCTTATAAATGTAAAAATTCCACTCTGTATATATAAAATAGTAGACACACTGACTGTTGATATACCAACACACAGCTTGAATCACTGGCTCTAAGGATATGAAACCTGAAGGGGTAAAATAGGATATAAGAGCGATTTTCACGCGGGCAAAGTCGCAGGCGAAAACTAGTCAATTGTAAAGCGAATATACAACATAGTATTATTACTATATAATTACGTTCAACAAGTTAATACTCGACGCCATGACTGTTATTAATATACTATATTATTTAAAAGGTAAGTTCATGACTAAACCGGCTTAAACTAGACATGAATTACTTGGAAATGTTCAGTCATTATGCTCGATAAATAATTTAGCAGTGCTAATAGGTATACATCAGAAAATTGGTGTTCTGTCAATCAGTATGAATCATGAAAAGGCGTCATTGTACTCATCTTTATTAATTACTTTTATTCAATAAATTTTACTCTAAGAAGCTAGCACTGAAACAGTATTTTTGTCGACATTAACTGATTTATATCTACCATTTACGTTTACTGATTACCCACAAAATGTTTAAAAGACGTAGAAAATATATAACAAATATACCTTTGTTCTATACATTAATATTACAGTATCAGAAGTCTGTATTTTCGAATCTAGTATTAAAATAAAAATTTCCGGGACATGTAAGACACGACAGAGATTCCCGGCCATCTGGTTGCTCTAATTTCAACAGCCTTTAAAAGACTCTTAAACTGCGAGCGAACAACGCGTAAGATCATATAAAGCACTCCAGGAAGTTGCTCTAACACTCTAACAACACCGGTATAGGAGGACTTTCCTTCTTCAGTATAAAATGTGACACAATACTTGTTGCTGGTTTTCAAAACGCTGAAGTACCAAAAAGTGTGGAGTGAATAGGTCTTTCAAGTCGACATTTTTGGCACTACTTACAATGGCCAAAAGTTTCAAAAGATATCTCAGGTCTCTCGGAAAACCCAGTCGAATAAGATTCTCTTGAAAACTTGGCACCGGTTTAGAGGTCGCTTAGCCGAATGTTGTATATCACCTGGTTTCTATTAGACATTGATGACCTGAGGCAACATATCAATTTTAACAGAGAAACTGCTTGTCTAGGTATTGGCATTGTAGAATAAATGGTCAAATGGAGTTCGATACGAGATGACAAATTACAAAGAGCCCTCGCCCTTGGCTAAGCACTATACCTGTCACTGTAACACAACTGTCAATGTCAAGAACACGATAGAGGCGGAACATGGCTAATCCAAAGTACATGCAAGTAACGTCTATTTATCTCGCCATTAGTGTAAGCTAATGTCAATCTCATTCAATTGACAATATATTCTATTCTACAATGGCACTTGAGGTGCACACTGTGAGACAGATAATAGCTGATGGGTCTATGTGCTTCTCCAGGCGTCTGATAGCCTGGTACGCCCGCGTCTTATGTACAATGTTCGTAAAAATCGGGCTAGTATTAAAGTCACTTTTCCAATGTGTTTTGTTAGTTAAAATCGTACATTTGACAGTCGTTACAAGTAACCAAAAGCTAGAAAGTTGGTTGCCCCCAACCAACAACTGGAAACCGCAGTTAGGAAAAAGGCAAAGGAGATGATAGAAATATCTAGTATTCTATCGATTCTAGTGGTAGTCTAGGTGGTATGTAAATGTGTATTTAATTGTCATTAATTGGTATATCCATGCCTAGTTTTCCCTCATTTCTTTATCGTGGCTACAACAATAAAACTTATTAAGATCGCGACTACAGATACACAAAAGAGTTCATAACCTCGAAACGGCTGCACCGATATTAAAGAAAGTTTTCTTAGAATCATTGCTAAGTTAATCTACTTTTAAATAAAAAAAAAATCATATTCAAATCGGATTATCCATTTAAGATCTACGAAGCAACAGACAGACAAACAAACAAACAAAACAGTCGCAAGCTGCGCATTGCCGATTGCACTGAACAATAAAAATATATACAAAAGCCGTAAAAATCCACTGAAATAAATAAAAGGGGCTGTAAGTGTTACGTCATAGGCTTGGGCTGAAAAATGTGGTGCAACTTAAACCTTGACAGGACAGTTGGCTCGCTACCAGCATTTAATTGAATCTAAGGCTAATGTAAAGTCAACTGCAGTGAATATAAACGCATTTTGTACTTATAATGGGTCGTACTAGAAGTACTAGAATAAATATAAAAGAGCATGAAGTATTGTAGTTATAAAAAAATATACAGTTAAAATCAAAGAAAAAGAAAACTGTTAAGTACAACTATATGTTACTACTGTACTAGTAAAACTAAATAATACCAAATCAGAAACCAACTACATTTTTTTTGTTCAGGTTGGCTAATCCCCCGCCTTGTTACCGCAACCAAATTTAACCCTATAACCCGTCAGCTAGGCAACGACTGGTAACGACGACGGTGATCAGGAAGCTTTCATAATTAAGCACAAAAAGAGTGATATAAATATCATTTCAAATGATAAACCGGTAGCATGAATTATAAATGATATTTTATCTTGAACTATGCATGAAGAAACACACACATACAGCTTCTTGCAATCATTAACTGTGGTCTAAGATCCTGAGGTCGTTCCACTTACGTCATCTGAGCCACGGAACAGCTCAAATGATTTAGCGCAGTGACTTGTTACCAACATATTCATAAGTCTTACTTACTAACAAAAGAATGTATTTACTTTATATGTGTATGTTTGTCTGTAAGGTATACATGTTTGTCTGTAAGGTCGATGGGCAAAGATTCGATGATAAATTATTATTGTTAAATAAATAATAATAAATGTAGAGACAACCCACACTCGGTCATTTGACCTTTTATTAGGCAGGACCTAACAGCTGATGTACATACTCACATAATTTTAAAAACAAACATAGTATAGACAAATTACACCCAACACAACAACAGACAGAACAAGCAATCATGCTTATCACACAAAGTTTTAGGTGGAAATCGAGCCTACGACTTCGAACATCACTAGCCACTAAACCAACGGGCCCATCAAAATAGGTAAAGCAATACGTCTTTAGGAGCTGTGTAGTTGTTATCTTTTTCAGGTTTAAAAAGTTGTAACGAACGTACTTTCAAGAGCAGAACAGAAGCCTCTTTTCACAGTGGTAACACGACTATTAATTACCAAGCTTGAGTAAGGATAATCGATTTCCGACTTATTTTAATTATAAATCTATGTTACTTCATATTGTTTTTCCTTCATTGATGCCAAGATATACTTAAGAAAACATAACATACGTGGGACACTCAGAAAGTTTTGAGAAACTAAAAAACTATCTTCAATAGATAAAAATATTTTTGCTGAATCTTTTCAAAGAACTCTTCAGTAGCCTCTATACAAAGTTTCATGCGTCTAAACCTATTTTTATCACATTTTTTCTAGTCCGACGCAGACACCTCTTTCACGGCCTTCTCGAAGGCTGCTCGCGCGTTTTTCAGCGATGAAAACTGTATCCCTTTCATAAGATTTTTTATTTTAGGGAATAATAAGAAGTCACACGGTGCCAGATCAAGATTGTAAGGAGGGTGCTCGAAGACTCCAACCTCTGTGGTGTCCAAGAAGTTCCTCGTTTTGAGCGCTAGGTGCGCGGGTGCGTTTTCATGGTGAAACAGAATCCCACGAAGCCCGGTGTTCGGTCGCTTGTTGCTCATTGCAGATAAAACTTCTGGCAAGCATTTTGTGGTATACTATTCGTCTTTGATGCTGCTTTGGTCTTGTAATGAAATCGCATTCAGATACCCCGTGAAAGTGAAGAAACTAGCGATCAAAAGTTTGCCTGTGCTTCTCGATCGCTTCACTTTCCTAGGCGTTGGTTCGTTTTGAGACAGCCTAACTGTCGACTGACACTTTTTTTCTGGATCGTATTGATAAATCCAGGATTTGTCATCTGTCACAATGTCGTAAACGCGCCAAGACGAACCTGCTTCAAATTTTTTAATCATATCACGGCACCAATCTACAATGGCCTGCTTCTGAGCTTTGGTGAAGTTTTGCGGCACCCAGTGGCACTCTATCCTCCTCATCGGAACATGCTCATGTAAAATCTGGTAAAAGCTTCCCGATTCAATCTGCAGGGTCTGCTGAATCTCTTAGTATGCAATTCGCTTGTTTTCTTGAATATTTTTTTTAATGCCAGCACACTTTCTTCCGTGACTGCCGTGTTAGGACGACCACTCCTTTGTTTATCTCCCAAAGTAAAGCGACCGCACTTAAACTCGCTGTTCTTGTGGAAGACGGGAGCTTTTGAAAGTCTTTCACCCATAAAAGCAATATGAAGCCCATCAAATGACTCATCAGATTTTAAGCCACATTTAAAGTCGTAGAAAATCATCGCACGAAAATGTTCGCAGTGCAGATCCTTTTTTAGAAGAGACAAGTTAGTTTAATTTGGCTCTCAAAAAAATGTGAAGGAAAATTCAAAATTCGAACAATGGTATTTTTACTTTTAAATAACCAAATTATTCAAAATAATAACAAATGGCCAGTGTCTTATACATAAAAACGTTTTTTCTCAAAACTTTCTGAGTGACCTGGTATTTTAACATTGAAAAAGTTGCATTGGTATTGTCGACGAATCAACAACGGGGAGTTAAGCGTTGTAGACACATGAATACTTTCCACACGTTAAAACGCTTTGAAACTCAAAATATCCAACGTATTCCTGTCTTCAAAACGTCAACGATAAAGTTAGTCTCGTGTGCCCCGTTTCTCAGACTACCAACATATCGATCGCTTAATGATAAATGGCTTGTCAAGAATCATGTTGTTTCGTCATTACAGGAGACGGTATTCCGTTGCATTATTAAACCACGAAGATCCCTTCAGGACTATTAAGTGTTTAACCTCTCAAATTAATAATACATCTCGTTTGCAATCTCCAACCTGGTTTGGCAGATGAGTGTACGGTTTGCAATTAAATCGCTTGACATAGGGATTCCGTTATTTCCGAAATTAGTAGGTAGGTATTGTAAGGGCCTGGAAGACCTTCGGGACCTAATGTGTGTGTGCAGTAATGTGGGAGAGTTTTAAGAACCCTTCAGAACAAAACTTTTGTGTAGTATAACTAATGAATATAAAGTCGAAACACTTTTATCTATTATGTATTAAGCTTTTTAGACATGCTCACACTTCGAGCCACACACGCGACATACGTCAATGTATAAAAAAACAAACTGCGAAATCAAACTCAAATATTCTTTCTAGAATATTTCAGTTTATAGATTCTATCTTCATTCTGCAAAAGAGGGGTGTCAGAGCCATCTATAACCTCAGCAGACGCGAATCTCTGAGGGAATTGTTTAAACAAGTAAACATCATAACGGTTCCCTGTCAATACATTTATGAAAATATTATGTCCGAGTATGGTGGTAAAAATCTTCACCTCTTTAGTAAAATAAATGACAGGCATAATATCACCTGTAAGGTGATTGTCCTGATCACTGATTGGTGGTAGACAGAGGTTTGATAAAAACTCATCATCTCTCTAGTCGACTTCCAGCTTAACCGGATTCAGCTGGATATTAGTGTTTTACGTGAAGCAACTGCCTATCAGACCTCCGCAACCCAGTGACTGGGCGACACAATACCTCTTGGTTAGACTGGTCAGACTTTCTGGCCTACCCGTAACGACTGTCAAAGTTCTACGAATGACAACCAGAGGGCCAAGACAAGTGGCATTGTAGAATAGATAACGAAAACGAATAGATTGTCAAATGTATGGAATTGACATAAGCTTTCGCTAAACAATTTGACATCTCCATACATTTCACAATCTATTCGTTTTCGCTATCTATTCTACAATGCCACTTGTCTAGGGGGGCAGGACCAACGGCTTTACGTGCTTTCCGAGGCACGGAATGTCAGTGATGTCCAAGATAAACTTTAGAAAGTACATATGAATTGAAAAAGTCATATTGGTACTTGCCCGGATTCGAACCCACAACCTCTTACACGAGAGGCGGGCGCCTTTTGCACTGGGCCATAACGACATTCAGGCTTGATAAAGATTAGGATGCATAATTAATTTAGGGCGTTAGTTATTCGCAATCTATGACAGACTAAACGAGTTTGTTAGATTCAAAATAAATAATCAAACAGTGAAAATCATTTTGATCGCGACTGCAGCTAACTAAAAAGTAGATAACTTCAAAAGGGCTGATATTAATGAAAAATATACTTTAAGGCCCAAGTCATACCGGAATGGCAGCGGCCGCCAGCGTCGCTAGAAACAAAAGGCGCTGGCGGCCTCGCAACCTTTTCAAGCTTTTCAAGCGATACGTTACTAGTCTTTTAAGTATGTAGTTAAAGTTTAAAATTATTTCACGCTGAATATGCTCGCCGCGCCGCTGCCGGCCGCTGCCATTCCGGTGTAACTCGGGCCTAAAAAGCCACGACTAAATCAGTTTACCCGTTTATAAACTACAGTACCACAGATAGACAATAAAAAACACACATACACATAGCGGTCAAACTTAAAACGACCATCTTTTTACGTCATTTTAAAAACATATTCACCTCGGCCATTATAAAGGATTGCACTCAACTACAAACAAAAACACCGTGAATATTTAACTCGTACGGCTGGCTAAGACACACAACACATGACACTAATAACATACTATCGGTAAACGTCAAAGCATGACACGTGACATTTATCATATGCTAGTTTCAGTACCGGAACGCTTATAAACTATTTAAGCCGTTTTACTAGGACCTGGCGCTCCCTGTTCCACGTTATGTTAGGTCGATTTTTTGGGGAGTGGAAAATCTTCTAATGACATCTCCCGTCCTGGGTGCGGCGTGAGGGTTTGTCAGACTTTTACTGACCAAAACCCACTCATGTTCCTTCGGTTGCCCTTTATGTTCCGGGGTCACGGTAACTATTATAAACATGCAACCCCAGATTTGTTTATATTATAGTCAGTCTTTCTGGTGGTAATCAAATCACAGCTAAAACTGCTGTAGATAAAATGATGCAGGACTCAAGTGTCTTTTCATGGCGCACAGGCAACAGCAACATTTTTTTTAACGCCCCCTTACAGGATAAAATATAGGAATAATATTTTGTAAAACAGAATAACGCACCTTATTTCAACTACATAACATCACGCGTACACCCACGGAAGCGAAACAGCCACCAAAGACCTAACAATGCTTATAATAGTTACCGTGACCCTTGAAAATAAAGGGTTGCCCTTTATTTTCCAGGGTCACGGTAACTATGGGTGGAAGGAACATGAGTGGGTTTGAGTCAGTATAAGTCTGTCACGCCCTCCCGCCGCCGCCGCACCCAGGGCGGGAGCAGTCATTTGATGATTTCCCACTGCAAAAAAATAAAAGAAAAAACAATAGAGAGCGGAAAAGGTGACCATGACTAAGCCCCTCTACATTATTACTCACAAAACATCGCAATAAAAGTTATATATCTTGCATAAAATAACAATAAACACGTCTATGGAATACGATATCGCGTGTTACTGAATCCGACGATACAAGTGCAACAATGCAAAGATAAATTTGTATTTGTAAAGTTTATATTTATGTATCCAGAGTTTTCGAAACTTAAGAATTACTTCCTTACTTAGTGTTAACACGCAAGCAATTTATTTGTCACTTAAGACTGGTTTCACAACCTCGAAATAGTCCTTATCTACAAGATAAAATAAAAATAGAACAGGAGGCTTACCACAAGCTATTAAAGCAGTATTACTTCGATATTACTTTCAGTGGGAAAGAGACGGCGCTAGATAACTTGTCTAATGCTGTCACTTGCACACTCTGGAACAGGAATAAAACAATCTTACTTAATTCATCATGGTAACCCACCAGATTTTGTACCAATTTATCTGCCTGATATTTTAACCAGATCTTATCAGAAGAATGTGAAACAGGCGATTAATAATACTAGAAACAACTTCTTATTATTCCTCCACAGCAGCTATAGTCTATTTTTTTTAACAAACGAGTACTGAGTATATCTTTTTCACATTACCGGTATTGACAGAGAGAGATGGGAAATTTGTCGAGGCGGAGCCAACACTTTTAACACCAATAATAACACTTATGCTGTTTATGTGGACCAATAGAAACGCAGACAAAATTTTGGGTACTTGTTTGTTAAAAAAAACAGACTATAGTAGGTGGTACGAGGACTGACAGAATTTCGGGATTCTGACTGTCAAAAATCAACGAATGGCAACCGTTTTCTTTCTTCTGGTCTAATAGAAAATCCAATAACAAGTTTTAGGCACTTAATATCCGAGTAAAGATTTTTATTATTTACTAGCTGACCTCCGTTGCCGTGTGTCGTAACGATAATTGTTGTAATAGCCTATGTTCTTTCTCGATAAAAGAGCTATCCAACAATATAGATTTTTTCAATTCGGACCTGTGGTTCCTGAGATTGGACAAACAAACAAACTCTAACTACTAACTTAACGACTGTTTTAACTTCCAAAGCCGCGAATGAACTAACCTAGTCATTGATAAAAACGGTCACTAAAATCAAAGATTGCAAGCTAAAAGGAAGGAAATTAATTTGTAATACTTTTAAAATTCCATGAACAGCCTCGTCTCTCCAATGAATACTGAAGTCCAATACGCTAAAATGTTTGACGAAACCCTCTTCAGATACGCATTTCTAAATACGTGTTCCCTCAATTCCGTTATGTGTCTGGGATACGAGAGGCTTTCCGAGTTATTAAAGTACAAGTTTCCTACATCCTGGCCTAATATTCATAAAACGACTTCTGCAAACGTTGAGACGTAAGTCTTTACGTTGAGTAAGTCTCAATATTTGTAAGCCATATTGAAAAAAAATGTAGTGAGTTTCTGTGAAAACCTCAATGATGACGTCAGCACGGTGCCTGCCCGTTACATAGCAATTAAATTGAAAAGTTGTGAAATAGTGATAAATAATAATTGTCAGTTAAATATAAAATACGGTATAATTCATTTGTATATAATGATCGACACGACATTGTAAACAGTAATAACTATTTTGTTTCACTTTCATTGATAATGATTTCGATAGCAAAATTGATAGTACAATTAAACTATTAATTGTATTATTTTTGCTATCGAAAAAGTGCATGTTAATCACGACCCTTTAGTTGAAAAGTTTATTTAATAAGAATTATGAATCATTTCAAGAACCATCCAATCGACCATCGCCAGATAATCTACTTTCAAATAAAAAAGCATCCGCATACAAATCGGTCTACCTGTTTAAGGTGTGCTACGGACGACAAACAGACGCACATAGCGTTCAAACTTATAACACCCCACTTTTTGCGTCGAACGTTAAAAACTGTTGTTACGAGCGGTGAAAAATAATCTTTTAATTAATAATAATGACAGTCTATTATAGTGCAACTGCAAGGCTAAGGTTTTTTCTCATACAGAGAAGGCATGAGCATTGATCACCACGCATACTTAGACAGAGTTATTTAGTCAGACTCATTTATTTATTATATTTATTACTAGCTTAAAGAGACAAAAAGTAGACTATGTCACTCTCTATCCCTTCATCTATCTCTACTTAAATATCACGTCAATTTGTCGCTCTGTTTTGCCGTGAAAGACGAACAAACAAACACACATTTTATTAAATAATATTAGTATGGACGAAGACCAGGTTTCCTCACCGACGTAAGTAACGTAAACTTGTAAACTTATAAACTACATTATGAATTCATAAAGTCACATTGTTATTACGAAATCGAACTAAAAACATTAGTTGATAACTTTACCACTTAGTTCAATAACATTAAACTTTCAACATAAACTGTACTTTCCAATACAGTGCTGTCGATTTTCCGAAAGGAAAATCAAGATACATTTTTGCTATTCCGTACTTTATGAAAATAGGAGACTGAAAAGTATTCCGTCGCCTGATGGTATACCACATTAATCACACCAACATCGACGTTCACGGCATTTTATTACTGAAAGCCGTGCTGCATCCCTTTTTGGAATAGATAAATATTCATGCCAGCAGAAAGCTGCATATTTCAGAATGAGTACACTGGATATTTTATAGGTAACACAGGTCACAAGTCCTAGTGGGGTGTAGAAAAATCGATTAATGAAACGACGCCGAGTGAATCGACAACTGACAATACACAAACACATGTTGAATCGTACGTCGAACAAACATTAGGGATGTCGCAGATGATCGACATGTCTGCTAATTAATTATCTGTCCGATGTGATTGGACTACTCGCTGTAGTTTTTGCCATAGACTACTAAATAGTTACTACGTAACTTTTGCGGTGTATTTTTGATGCGCTCGGTAGTAATTTTTTTTCTTTATTTAAGTATTTATTTAAAACTTTTATACTAATATGCGATAACTTAATCTACGGGTTTATGAATATTGTTTACTACCTGTTCCTTGGGGTTTTATGTGCGTTTTTGGGTTTATTTCTATCTGCCCCCTTTGAGTTTGCCACCGGGATGGTGGTTGGCACTAGTAGGTGGCGTTTAGTCAATGGTACTAATTTAGTTTCATCCGCCCCTTCGTTCTTTTTTATAGTAAGGTTTATTCAATCCGACTCAATATTTGTACGTTTAAACAAAAAACAAATATAATATCTTGAGTCACAACATTTGTTTCGCTTGGCGCTGTCACGTTTCGCTTGACGCAGGTCCTCACCGGTCACGGTCAGTTCGGGAGGTTCCTGTGTCGGATTTGGGCGGAAGCGACGCCTGGGTGTCACCACTGCAGCAACGGTCGCTCGGAGGACACGGTCGAGCACACGGTGGAGGTGTGCCGCGCATGGGTGAGCCATCGACGTGTCCTTTTAGAGACGATCGGCGGCGGTGACCAGGCCATGCTTCAGGGCGAGACGGAATGGGATGCCGTCGCCACCTTCTGCGAAGCAGTTATGCTAGTGAAGGAAGCGGCGGCGCGCGAGAGGCAACGACGAGCCTCTCGCCCCGGACTAAGACCCAGGCGAAGACGTCGATAGTCGCAAGACAACTACCGGCCACCGTAGGCGCGGTTCTGCGGACGGCGAGCGATAGGTAGCTCGCCGCCCGGCTAGGACCAGGCCCAGTGTTACCAATACCAGTGTTTTACGTGAAGCGACTGCCTAACAGACCTCTACAACCCAGGAACTGGGCGACACGATACCCCTTTGGCTCGAGTCAGACTTTCTGGCTTATGAAAACGACTGTCAAAGTTCTACGAATGACAACCGGGATCAACGACTTAACGTGCTTTCCGAGGCACGGGATGTCAGTGATGTCCAAGATAAACTTTAGAAAGTCACATTAGTACTTGCCCGGATTCGAACCCGCAACCTCTTACATGAAAGGCGGGCGCCTTATCCACTGGGCAATCACGACATTCTTAATTAAATACCATACTTCAACAAATAAAACGCAATATCTACTTAAGTTAATTTGCATTCCGCAACTGCAGGTGAACGACGAGCAGATTCAATCCAAACTTGGTACTTTATTGTTGAAAGTTCGGCTTCCAAATGCATCGATATTGAAAGTAAAGTCGCGACATCACGGCTTCGATCTACTCGATTCTAACTTACTCTTTGTAAAGGGAAAACAAATTGGAAGGACAGGGAATAGGGATGACGACAACATTAAAAAAATAGCATTCTGTTTAGTCCGTCTGATAGATCGGCCAAAAATACGGGACACTTATTTTTTGCCTGATCAAATTAAATGAGAAAAGAGAGAGAGAAGGCAGAAAGTTCTTCTTCTTTAAAAAGAAAGCAAAAGAAAAGCCTTATAAAGAAAGAAAAAAATACAAAGATCACCGTTCCGATCAGTCACCGTCATGCAAAATATGTATGTGATCGTGACTTTATACGCAACTTTAACGCACTGTATCTTCATCATTCTTCGTTTATGAGAAAAAAGAAAAAATACGAGTTCAAAATTTTTTGATAATTTTTCGTCGTCTCGCCTTTTAAAAACTTTTTGTAAGCTTTGATAGCCTTGCTAAAATAGACAACAGTTTCAAAATGTCCATACCTAAAGAAATCCTAACAATAAACTAAAATTATGATAATTACAGTGCAATTTATAGTGATTCGGAATTGCAATGTTTGATAGCGACCCGCCTAGGTTAATTTCAACCTGTGTTTTAGGATATCACTTTATGACATTCCTGAAGTGCCAAGCCAGATAAATTAACAAAGGAACCATTTTTGATAAGTCACAAAAACACGAAGCACACAATATAAATCACGCAGTGTCTTGCCCCGACAGCGAAGTCTCATCTAGCAAGCCATCATTTATTCCGCGTCGCAAATGCGCTGCCGTCTACAACGACTATTGTTAATTATTATTAAAAACTAGCTCTTGCCCACGGCTTCACCCGCATAGTTGATTACTACTCTCCCGTTAGTTTAGCGTGATGTTATACAACACGCCTTCTGATAAGAATTAACCATACTTGATAAATGGGCTATCAAACAACATATTTTTTCAATTGGGACCAGTTGCTCTTGAGATTAGAGCGTTCAACCAAACAAACAAATGACAGAATATTCAGCATTAACCTTTCTACAACCAAGCGACAGCCGGCTATCGCGCAGCTATTGTCTTTCTATTGTGTCTCGAATCACGTATGTTCGAAGGTTTAAAAGAAAATAAGCAGCACTGAATATCTCTTTTGACAATGGACGTCAATATAAAGTAAAACAAAGTCGATAAAAGCTTTTAAAAAAAAAGATAACCGACTTCAAAAACTAAAAGCTCAAAAATAACTATTTCCGAAGTCGGTGGCAACACAAATCGACCGGCAGAAGAGAAGCCACCGACTTCGGAAATAGTTATTTTTGAGCTTTTAGTTTTTGAAGTCGGTTATCTTTTTTTTTAAAAAGCTTTTTATTTTTTACTTTTTAGTTATTAGTTAGAGTCTAACATACAATCGTCTTTAAAAATCTACAACCCAAGGAAGCAAAACAGGATCTATGCAGGCAATGTCACGGGATACCCATTAGTGTTATATACTAAAACCTTCCCTAGAATGTAACGAACACTTTTTTGAAAACCGCATCAATATCGGTTCAGCCAAACGCAAGATATTTGCGGACAAACATACATACATACATACGTACAGGTCAAACACAGAACCTACTTTTTTTTTAAGTCGGTTAAAAATTATGAAGAGACATTCAATAAATATAATCTACTTACGTTTGCTTGCCGGTATTTATTTAAGAGGTTTGTTTGGATTAAAAAAATAACTTTAACCAACAAAAGGCCTCATTATGCGCGAGTAACATAATAAATATAACACAGGTTATATATATATCTACATCACGTTACAAACGGAGCTGCAACTCAAAAAGTAACTTAGCACGGGTGAAACTGCAGCGAACAGTTAGTTTTATAATTGTGTCAATTAAAAGGTCGCAATAAAAATTCTATCATTTAATTTCATCGTTTTCCAAACATTCAAAAACTTTGTTTTAGTAATTGATACATTATTTGTGAGAACAAAGCCTATTAATTAAGTACGCTTATTAAATTGTTGAAGGCACAAGTCACACCAACACTTATTCCGCGCTCTCTTTCAATTTAATTAAAATCGTGTAATAACGAAGTGAGATTAATTTGGGTTCTCCGAGTCAAAGACACAGGAACAGTGATTAAAACGTAAACCGTCTTATTTCAAAATGAAGTTCTTATTCCAATTGCAAACGTTCGATTGTATTTTATAATTTTGAAATTTATTGTAACGGGTTTAAAGTTCCAATTTTAAAAACCGTCTAAGTCAGACTCATCAAGTCTCTCTCACTCCAAGTGTTAGAAACGTATTCCATTTTTTTTAAATTTGTAAAAAGAACTTAAATTTAGAAATTTAAAAGAAGAATTTAAATTTAGAAGCAAGTAAATTGTTAAAGATCAACTCGGTAACGGTACTTTCTGGACGTTAAAAATGGATCTAAACTGTCAACTTTATGTTAAGTTTACCAAATTCAAAATAAAGTTCCAAATACGAAAATTTGTTCCAAATTCTAAAATTAGAACTGGATTTTAATAAAAGGGTAAAAGGTCACTGTGACGGTCGTCAGACTGTGGATCACAAAGAAATAGCAGACGTTTAAGAATAAATGGTACAAATTTTATTGTACAATGAATTTATGTTGCGACTTCAGTTCAGTCTGGCTAGAGATCTGGAAAACTGTATGGTTTTCTTTGTCCAGAAAAAAGATATGGTTTTAACCTAACCTAGTACAACTACAATAGGGGTTGATATGATATATCAATTTTACCTTATTTATATTAAAAGGTGATACAGAAAAAATAATTTTTAGGGCATTTTATTGCTTATATTTCATCGGTTTAGGTTGTTTACTAAATGTAAACAATCTTGACATGATTTATTATCTAGAATTGCTTAAAAAAACATTGTTTCCGTTTAGTTTCTTACCTTACCGTCGTATTCAGAATAAAGCTGAATACGAAACTACTACTTATAAACTATACAACATTATTTATATGATTTTTTTATAGTATTTCCTCTGTCCGAGTGTAAAGACAGCGAGATCATACTACACTAAAAAGTCTTACGTTTTAGTATAGTATCGTCCACTACAGAACCGATATCACGACATAACAGGCTAATACCAAAGTTATATTTGAGAAAGCCGTACATGTTACCGCCTGATCTTCAACAAGTCGGACAGAAGTCGGACTTGACCTTAACCTGATACCAATAATGGATGTTGCCATATGAACACAGATACAAGTTTGCATGTAACGGTAAAGGCTCGGCCAGACCGCGGTGGAACACGCCCGGCTGTGGCGCGGTCTAATACTGCAGAAATGTTTGTCGAGTACCGAGGCAATGATTTATTGCTATTTTGATAATGTTATTGCGATATTTTATATTGTTTCTTGCTTTACCTCGCGGAAAATACGGGTCACGTATTTTTTGTTTGATCAAATCAATAAAAATATACAAAGATAAAGAGCAACAAAGTTCGGCGGGGTTATTACCTATGAAACAGCAATGAGCAATATTTGCGCAGTGATCGCGCGATCACCGCGCGATCGTCAAAAAAAATCGTATTATGTATGAACCGATTGCTAATCGCTCGCTGATTGTTCTAATGCACTTATTGCTACGATGACGATAAAGTAGCAATCGCTGGAACTAATTAAATATCACCTTTAACAAAAAAAACTTAACTTTGCTCTTAAAAACCATACCAAATACGAAACCACCAAACGAAAAATGAATATTTTAGTTAACTGATTGCTATAGTTTACTTTTTTTATTTATATATTACTAGCTTCTGCCCGCGGCTTCGCTCGCGTTAGAAAGAGACAAAAAGTAGCCTATGTTACTCTCCATCCCTTCAACTACCCCCACTTAAAAAATCACGTAAATCTGTCGCTCCGTTTTGCCGTGAAAGAAAGACAAACAGACAGACAGACACACTTTCTCATTTATAATATTAGTATGGATTATATATAAGATACTAGCTCTTGCCCGCGGCTTCGCTCGCGTTAGAAAGAGACAAAAATGTTACACTCCATCCCTTTAACTATCTCCACTTAAAAAATCACGTCAATTCGTCGCTCCGTTTTGCCGTGAAAGAAAGACAAACATACAGACAGACAGACACACTTTCCCATTTATAATATTAGTATGTATTAGTATCCATGGATAAGATTTTTATTCAGTAGAGTGAAAAATCTATTCATTATTGCTTCTTAACTTTTTTTGTAAAAAGACTAAAAAGGTTTCCTTCTGACCGTACAAAGTTAGCATCCGAAACAACCCTTTAATAATAGGCTAATGTTCACACTAGTTTTATCCAGTACACTTGCCGATCAGCTCTCTAACTTTTAAGCACACCTGATCTTACATCTGAAACTCTGGAGCAATTGATTACACGGAAGTTATTGAAGTTAACAAGATCCCGGGGTTGCGGAATGTTTATAATAGTTACCGTGACCCTGGAACATAAAGGGCAATCGAAGGAACATGAGTGGGTTTTAGTCAGTAGGAGTCTGACACCCCCTCCCGCCGCACCCAGGACGGGAGCAGTCATTGGATGATTTCCCACTCAAAAAAAAAATGTAAACATGATTCTCCGGTGATTAACAAAGACTTTGATAAAGTTAATTGACAGTTTTATAACTTTAATGAGTGAACGGATCAAGATAAAGTCTTAAAGCAAAGCATGCTTGTTTATCCCGGTATTTCTTTTGTGAGAAAGTCTTACAATACTGATTCACTGACTGACTGATTGTTGATATATCTGTTACCGACCAAACCCGATTTGAGGCAAAACTAGTTTGCCCTGGAATCGGGTTTGGCCGGTAACATATCCACGCACAACCCAAACCACTGATGCTAGAGACATGAAACTTGCATTGTGCGTTATTTGAGAAGAGTATTATGCTGAAGCGACTTATCTTCTAAGAAAGAATTCTTGGAAATTTCAACCCAAAAGAGATAAAATAAGAGATAGAAGTTTTCACTCAGATGAAGCTGCTGTCAAATGCTAGTCACACAAATATTTGTCCTATGTGGTAATCAAACCCACGAACTCCGCAGTAGTCAGGGTCACTAACCACTAGACGACAAACAAAACAAACGCGTCAAATAACTATAATACGGTATTTGACACTATTAACCAATAAATCTAAGACATATTTTTTATAAAACCTATCTTTTTATTAGTCCTAAGCATCGGATTTGTTTTTAATTCACTGTAAAATTGGATTTTTAATTGCTTTAAAATCAATTAATAGTTAGTCAATAGGGTTGCTAGCTTGTGACGTCACAAGCTGGTATTGGCATACAAAGTCTATTGGAGAATTGCGTTTTGACAGCTCAGTACGTCAATTAATGATGGTGTCAAATACCATCAATTTATTCAATAATGTATACATTATAATTTAACACCAACATTCGTGTTAATGAAAAACGAAAATTCAGTCATCAATTGTGAGAATATTATAAATATCACAAGTTCATGGTTTATAATTGAAAATCCGGAGCGATGTCGAAGTCTCATAGGAGACAATTATAAGTTTTAATGATATTTCAGTAATAATTAATTGCAATCAATCATGGGTGAATAAAATAATATTTTGTACCAAGTTATTGAGACTGAGCAGGGTTTTTGTTTGAAACCTTTTAAGCTATGTATCCGTTGTTATAAATAAACTAGGTATTTTTTGTGACAATCTCTCCAAATATTCCTTACTACTGCAACTTCTGAAAGCTAGAATCAACAGTGGAGCCCACCAGAGAAGCGTCGATGCAGTGAAGCTCGAGTCAAGTTAGGTCCCGGAGAAATGATTCAAAATATATTTTCCACTGCCAAAAGGTTTCTGACACCTGGACTCAGATGGAAATAAACAATTTGACGTTGAATTTGATTTGTTTAAATATCCCTAAGATACAAAGGACATTCCTATAGGAATTTCCTTTGTATCTTAGGACACAGGCACATTCCTATACATATATAAGTCATTACTTACCTCCCTTTACACCTATAACTACAAATGTAATAAATAATAATCTAAGTAGATAAACGATTTTTCCGTCACTACTTTTAAGGTTCAGTTGAAAACCAGCGTCAGGCAACGTAGTTGTCTGGCATTATTGCTGAACTGGACCTATTTGGCGCAGCCGCGAGACACGCAGTGTGTTTTTCCTTTGTTATGGTTTTTATTTAAGGTTTTACGTGTGGTTTTCTGCACTGTGTGTGTCTATGTGTGCCAAATAAATATTTTTCTTTCTTTCTTTCTTTCTGTAGTGTGACAAGGCTTGTAAGAAACCTTACCGCGACACGAGTACATCTCGTAAAACTCGTGCCGACACAAGAGTAAAAGACGACAGTAAAACATCACACTATTCATGTTACGACCAAGTTTTGACACCAGGGAATTGTAATGTGGGCTCAAATAAAATATGCGACACGATTCCCTAAGGCACAGAAAGTATGAAAATATACTTCTATTTCTAAGAAACTTACTGACCTTTATTTGAAAATTGATCGTTCTAATGTGAGGTTTGGTGGGTATTTATTGGTATTACGGGATATAAACGAAATTCGGGTTATTTACCTCAAACTGTGATAAGCCAATTTGTTAGTTATTTTTAGAAAACATATATTTGTCTCTGAGGGTCTCGGAAAACACAAAAAGCCGTTGGACCCGCTTGTCATTCGTAGACCATTGTCGTTAAGGGTAGTCAGCTGAAGGCAGAAAGTCTGAAAAATCTAATCCAGAAATTTCGTGTTGCCCAATAACTGGATTGTGAAGGTCTGATAGGCAGTCGCTTCACGTAAAACTCTGACCCCAACATCCATAGCAGGGAAAAGGTTAGGGAGATGATGGTTATCTTTGTCTCTAGGACCAGTCACTACTTAACTTCTGGAGACATGCAAACATTTTGTATAGTGTTTCACTCAAATTAATTTCATAAATATTTTGCCTTTTGCTCGTATCAAAACAAATACAGAGCTTTCTTTTCGTTTAAAAGATACTAATACTTGTTGCCGAATACTATATCAAATATAATAATGCTTTATAGAATAATATACATCCAAACATTACAACAGAAGCTACATAGTTTATGCATAGCTTCAGATCAATAATAAAAACTATAAAAACAGAAGCGTTAACCCACCTCATTGTACATTTGTAATAAAAAACGTTCGACGTAACCGCGTTAAAGCTTGTATTCCTCGGGCCCTTTATGACTGCGTAATAACATGCCATTATTTAAACCACTTACACGAGTGCGCAAAACCTGAACGATTTCGGAAAATTATGTAAAATGCGGAATAATCGAACAAAAGATTCAACTGTTTCTGTAGTAAACTGAATGTATAATATGATAAATGCCTATTAAGTTCCAATTTATGGCAAAGGCCTCTTATTATTCAAAGAAGATTGTTATACGTAGTAAGTAAAAGACAATCTTAGAAAGTTTTATACTACTACCGGCGGCGTCCATAAGTGTAAATTGAGATTTAAAAAACCTGTCTGCGAAGTTAATAAAATCGCGACTGCAGCCAAAGAGCTGAGTACAATTATATAAATAAATTGCAAAAGCCATGATAGCTGTTGCCCGAATTCGAACTTACAACACCTTGCTTGACAGGCGCCTTAACCACTACGACATTACGATTTCTTTAATTACAATTCTTATAAACTACCTATTACTGTTCTCAGTCGGACAGATGGACATCAGAGGCTCATTAATAGGGTCCCATTGGTACCCTCTGTACACGCAACCTTAAGATGGATGACACTACTCAATACTCGATATAAGTGATTTTTCCTTCTCCATAATAACTCTTGCCCAAAGGTGCTGAGTTAAGCTGTCCCTAGAGGCTAAGAGTTCAGACAAACAGTGTTAACATAGCGTTATTATGAAACTGTTTTTTTTTGTTACCATGTATATGCTAGATGTTATTGGTTTTATGAAATGTAGTGTGTGTGTGTTTGTGTGTGTGTGTGTGCGCGCGTATGTGTGTGGGTGTGAATGTGTGTTTGTGAGTGCGCGAGTGTTTTACAATACGTGCTATTATGAATAATTATGTGTGTATTATACAGCTTATTTAAAGAGTGCTTCCGTCTCCTCGTAGGTAAGTTCTTTTATCCATTTAGGGTCATGGTATACGAAACGGGGCACTATGAAAAAAAGACTTAGAAAAATTTCACCCAAAAACAACGCCTAATCAAGCCTTCGGGATCTGGTGGGATGTGGGAGTACTAGGGTGGGGAAACACCGGGGGACGACCTTAAGGTCAATGACCTTGACCCTAAGGTCAAGGTCAAATTTATGAAAACGCAGGAAAATGACGGGGAACGCTCGAAGTAACTGACCTTGACGCCAAGGTCAATGACCTTGAACTCAAGGTCAAGGTCAAAATTTATAAAAACGCAGGAAAATAATGGGAAACACCTGAAGCCAGTGACCTTAACGCCAAGGTCAATGACATTGAACTCAAGGTCAAGGTCAAAATTCATAAAATGCAGGAAAATGATAGAAAACACCTGAAGTCAGTGACCTTGAAGCCAAGGTCAATGAAATCGAACTCAAGGTCAAGGTCAAAATTCATAAAAACGCAAGAAAATGACGGGGAACGCCCGAAGTCAGTGACCTTAACGCCAAGGTCAATGACCTTGAACACAAGGTCAAGGTCAAGTACTTAAAAACGCAGGAAAATGACGGGGAGCGTTAGGGGTCAGTGACCTTAACGCCAAGGTCAATGACCTTGAACACAAGGTCAAGGTCAAGTACTTAAAAACGCAGGAAAATGACGGGGAGCGTTAGGGGTCAGTGACCTTAACGCCAAGGTCAATGACCTTAAACTCAAGGTCAAGGTCAAATTTATAAAGACGCAGGAAAATGATGGGAATCGCTCGAGGTCAATGATATTGACGCCAAGATCAATGACCTTGAGCTCAAGGTCAAATACTAAAAACGCAGGGATATGACGGGGAACGTTAGGGGTCAGTGACCTTGACGTCATGAATAACCTTGATCACTAAAAGTTGCTTAAAAGGCTCGCTCTTGGACTAGTTTGCTTAAAGGGCACAGTCGGAGCCTCGCTTCGCGGGGCTTAATGGTCATAAAAAAAATAACCACGAATGGGATGGCGGGGTCTATTCGCTCGCTTCGCTCGCTTACTAGACCCCGCCATCCCCTTCTAACCTAACCTGTCCGAGTCGGGGTGCCCCATGTCCCGAGGTCGCTTCGCTCGCTCTTGGACTAGTTTGCTTAAAGGGCACAGTCGGAGCCCCGCTTCGCGGGGCTTAATGGTCATAAAAAAAATAACCACGAATGGGATGGCGGGGTCTATTCGCTCGCTTCGCTCGCTCACTAGACCCCGCCATCCCCTTCTAACCTAACCTGTCCGAGTCGGGGTGCCCCATGTCCCGAGCTCGCTTCGCTCGCTCTTGGACTAGTTTGCTTAAAGGGCACAGTCGGAGCCCCGCTTCGCGGGGCTTAGTGGTCATAAAAAAAATAACCACGAATGGGATGGCGGGGTCTATTCGCTCGCTTCGCTCGCTCACTAGACCCCGCCATCCCCTTCTAACCTAACCTGTCCGAGTCGGGGTGCCCCATGTCCCGAGCTCGCTTCGCTCGCTCTTGGACTAGTTTGCTTAAAGGGCACAGTCGGAGCCCCGCTTCGCGGGGCTTAATGGTCATAAAAAAAATAACCACGAATGGGATGGCGGGGTCTATTCGCTCGCTTCGCTCGCTCACTAGACCCCGCCATCCCCTTCTAACCTAACCTGTCCGAGTCGGGGTGCCCCATGTCCCGAGCTCGCTTCGCTCGCTCTTGGACTAGTTTGCTTAAAGGGCAGTCGGAGCCCAGCTTCGCGGGGCTTAATTTAGACTTAGAACCCCAAGAAACCATGAAAACGACACCCATGATGCATGTTGTGAGAAAGGTCACGGCCGCCATCTTGGATTTCCAAATCGACCTTATTTTTGACCTTAGCACCCCAAGAAACCAGGAAAACGACACCCATGATGCGAATTTAACCTTGACCTTGAGTTCAAGGTCATTGAACTTGGCGTAAAGGTCACTGAGCTCGAGCATTCCCCGCATTTTCCTGCGTTTTTTATGAATTTTGACCTTGACCTTGAGTTTAAGGTCATTGAACTTGGCGTTAAGGTCACTGAACTGGAGCGTTCCCCGCATTTTCCTGCGTTTTTTATGAATTTTGACCTTGACCTTGAGTTCAAGGTCATCAACCTTGCGTCAAGGTCACTGACCTCAAGCGTTCCTCGTAATTTTCCTGCGTTTTCATGAATTTGACCTTGACCTTGACCCTAGGGTCAAGGTCATTAACCTTAAGGTCGCCCCCCGGTGTTTCCCCACCCTAGTACTCCCACATCCCACCGGATCCCGAAGGCTTGATTAGGCGTTGTTTTTGGGTGAAATTTTTTTAAGTCCCAGACGCCTTAATAATGAGGGTTACATTTTGCCTCCTACCTCAGCGGTCATTGATCTTACAAAAAAAAATCCCGGGAAAAAGTTGTCTCTTTTGATGTCCCCCATACGATAAAACCATAAAAAGAAAGTATTATTAAGTTTGAAAATTTCGTCAAAAAGAAAATTTTTCTAAGTCCCAGACGCCTTAATAATGAGGGTTAGATTTTGCCTCCTATCTCAGCGGTCATTGACCTCACAAAAAAAAATCCCGGGAAAAAGTTGTTTCTTTTGATGTCCCCCATACGATAAAACCATAAAAAGAAAGTATTATTAAGTTTGAAAATTTCATCAAAATTTTTCTAAGTGTTTTTTCCTCAGTGCCCCGTTACGTACACTCCAACCATGTCTTTTCTTCTTTTATTTAATTTGGATGCAACATAAGGTAGGGTCTTATGTGTTTTTAATATGCTTTGTATAATATATACTTTTCTTACCGAGAGCAGATCACTAATCTGATAGAGACTTTGTGTAGGGTACCTTCGTTTTTTAAAATACATTGTTTTTATAAGAGCGCGGTGAGCTCGCTACACCTCAATGAATTAAGTTTTTGCAGACCCGCTCCAAATAGGAATGCAGTACACCAAGACAGATAGCACCAAAGAGACATATATCTAATTTAGGACGTTTCTAAAATGAGTTATGGCGACCAGTCACATTCCTTGGTACAACATGCTAATGCACTGAATATCCAGCTTAATTTTCTAACCCTGCACGCAACGTGTTCAAGGTGGGGGTACCAAGATAGTCTTTGGACAGTCACAATTTCGGCTTTTTATGTACCTAATTTAAGTCCAAGTTTCCACACAAGCTAGCTAAATCAATTATAGAAATCATTATTTTCATTCACAAACAATCCTCCTTGTCTACCAAATATCTAGTTTAAAAAAATCAATACAAATTTGGTACGTCGACATAAAAATCGCAATATGGATGTGCGCCAAATGTCGCCATGTCTCATCCATGGAACGGCTGAGAGTTGCCAGACCAGATTATTACGACAACAGAGGGGAATTGACTTGACTTATATGCACTACAATGTATTTAATGGCAAGAAAATAATGGTAGCTTTCGCAATTGACTTTTATGCTAGTGTCAATATTGTCCAGATTATTCGGTGGATAATTAATTTATTATATAACAATCTATAGTAATATTACAGCTTGTTTGGTTTAAACGCGCAAACTTCGGGAATACTGGTCCGGATTGAAAAAATATTTTTGTCTATTTATCGAGGGTGGTTAGGCTATGCAAATAAAAGGAAAAAAGGACATGTAAATAAAAACGCGAGTGAAATCGCTAGGGACAGCTTTAAATTAATTCGAACAATATTCTTTACTCTAACATAAATGACATAGTCATCACGTATATTTTTTTAACACGATGTCTCAACAGATCATGTTCTTATGAAACTGTAGAGACTGTTACCTAAAAAAAAAGTAATAAAAGTAATAAAATTTTGTTTTACATATATATTGCTTAAGTAGCAGTCTAAGACCATGTTCCTACAAGCTAGGTATAACATGGGTGAAAAATAATAGTATTAATTTATTTGTGGAAGGTATTCCCAGTAAGCACGAGATTTTTTTTTAATTTAAGGAAGTCGTTTGATTAAAAAAAACATCTCGTCCTAAAAACTTATGTATATAAAATTAAGTTTAGTTGCATGGTTGCGGTTTAACCACACAAAGGAAAATTTCGTCTTAAACTTCTATATATTTAAGGCGGTGAACTTACGCGACCTTACAATTAAAAGTCATTAACCCCGTGGTTAGCATGTTATTATTGCACAAAGAGTCATTCAAAATTGCATCTCTTCTATCAACGCGTTAGACGTATGCTTTCGAAACTCATCATCATCTTTCTAGCCTTTTCCCAACTATGTTAGGGTTGGCTTCCAGCCGAACCGGATTCAACTGGTTACCAGTGTTTTACGTGAAGCGACTGCCTATCAGACCTCCGCAACCCAGTAACTGGGCAACACCACGATACCCCTTGGTTAGACTGGTCAGACTGGCTTTCCCGTAACGACTGTCAACGTTCTACGAATGAAAACCGGGACCAACGGCTGTACGTGCTTTCCGAGGCACGGGATGTCAGTGATGTCCAAGATAAACTTTAAGAAAGTACATATTATGAATTGAAAAAGTCACATTGGTACTTGCCCGGATACGAACACACAGCCTCTTACAAAAGAGGCGGCGTCTTATCCACTGGGCCATCATGACATTCCATGCATCGCTTATACAACATGTCCCAGAATAAACGCACACCACCAGACACCCCAATTAGAATATTATGTTATAATCATAATACATACACTGAATTTTTATTATTATGTTTAAAACACTGTTTTTTTTATAAATTAGTTGTACAGATTGTGGGAGAAAATTATAGTCACATTACAAATCTACGCATGCACACAGTCGCACTTGCATAAGGGTCTAGCGTAGTAGGTATTTCATCCATTTTAGTTTGTTTTGACTGTACAGCGGAAGTGTGACAGCAGTTTACGTAGTTTTAATTATTTTTGAGATAAAATATTACCTATATTAAAAATTACAAAAATCGATTCAGTAAACGATTCTGAACAAACTATTTTCTCAAAGAGCATTAATTCAGTTACACATTGAATGATAGAATGATAGAATAGAATGATAGAATAGAATGATAGAATGATTTATTTTTGTAAATAGGTAAAAAATTACACTTTTACACGTCATTTTTTTCTTATTTTAATCGAACGGTGGGGCCGGTGTTTCCTAGCTGGACTACTCTGAGAAGAAACAACCGAAACAAACTCAGAGGTCAAAGTCTCTTTTAAAGTCCATACAATATTGTATTGGTCAAGTTATGCGAGGACCATGAAGGTAATAACTGAAGTGATCTCTTGATGAGAGAAGCACACAGATTTGAGTGGACCTGTCCAAACAGTGCAAGCATTTGTCAAAAGTCGTTTAGCTCAACTAAAACGTAAGGAGCCTAACGTCTTGACGAATGTTTATGCTATGTAAATTGTATATGCTATGTATGATTTCGAAACACTCCCGGAATATATCGACCCCCAAGACAGTGACGACAATATAAGGGGTCCATGTCAGCGCAAAAACACTGGGTGTTTAATGGGGTCTAGGTTAATGGATTTCTATCAAACTGGATGTGACTTTAGTTTTGGTTTTCCATCAGTGAGACCTCGAATCTTACTCGGAAGATATCTTAAAACTGTTTTGGTAATGAAGTATAAAACCCATTTAACCCTGAAGGCGTGAAATAATAGACGTAAGTTTCGACATCCACGCAGGGGAAATCCAGGGGAAAAGATAGTACGGTGGGCTACACATCTAGCTTTATTTAACCAGTATAAGCTGACTTCTGATTGTACGAAAAACATACACAATGCGAGGTGGTGGCACACTGGTTTTTATAGCTTGATGTGTAGCCGTGTGTACACTACACTAACATACCAAGAAAAGCTTATATTACAACGCTGAATTAAAACATTCAAAAAACAAAACTTGAATTTATTTTAATGAGATTCTTTGTACCAAGAAAAAACCTGTTCCCTTTAATAAATACAACTGGAAAAAAAATCGGATCTCCTTTATTGGGAGCCTATATAAATATAACCTGTATACAAAAAATATTATGGAAGTATGAAGAACGGAGGACTAAGTATAATCCCTACAAAGAAAAGGAACCACTTTTCGTATTGCGTTTTGCCATGAATAACATGGGCCAGGGAGGGACTGTGAATTGTGGGTCCCTGAGTTAACAGCTTGGGTCCCTGAGTTAACAACTTGGGTCCCTACTAATTATCATTTTCGTGGGGCGTCTTCCAACACTTGTGTGTTTAACACAGTGATAATGTTGGGGGTTTATAATTGTTTTTTTTAATCTAAGCGTTTTTTTTTGTACTAGAGATTTTAAAAAAAGTTGCCCAATTCGGATTTACACCTGTGTCCGGACTTTCACTACTACAGTCAAAGACAGTCAGTCAAACACGGTACGCTCGTGCTCATGAACTTGATAAGGCTTACATTTCCTAATTTTAATAATTGTATTGTTATATTTTATTAGTAGTTACATGTATTTTGACGGAAGTGGTTTTTAACATTTATATATACTTAACCATGTAAACATAACATTGTACCTACATTATTTAAAAAATAGTAAGTACTGAGTTTCTTGCCCATTCCACTCCGTTCGAAACTACATTTTAGAACTATTATTTGGGAAGTCTACCCTTTCAAACAAAAATAGAATTGTTCAAATCGGTTGGTAAACGACGGAGATAATATATAAACATCCGAATTGAGAACCTCCTCCTTTTTTTAGAAGTCGGTTAAAAATGAAGCCGTTGTGTGCCGACATGCTTTTCTACATGAATCATTTTGTAAGGAAACTTAAACTGATTTACTGTGGAATCTATGGTTTATACTTGTCGATTATATTTACAGGCGTGTTGATAGTGGTTACCCTCCGGAGGTCGTGGGTACTATTCCCACCTATGACAAATTTTGTTTGATGAGCATGATTGTCTGGGAGTAATTTATCAATAATATACATGAATCCGTAAATTATACAATTATACGTATATCAGCTGTCTGGTTAACATAGTATTAAGCTCTGGCTAGTTTTGGATCACATGGCTGTGATTAGGTTCTTTCAGGATATTTAGGTATTTATTATTTTGATGAAGTTTCGTTTAATGGGTACATTAAGGTCGAAATCTAAGAAAGGACAAAGACTACGATAAAATTTTAACGTTTTTTAAAATTCATGACTTTATAAAGATGCACATTAGATTTATTATATTATAAAGGTTACAGTATATTAAATTCTGAAAGAATTGTAATTCTGAAAAATGTAAGTAATTACCTATTTATTTAAAACATTTTAAATGTATGACAGCTTCATTCATGAAAATGTATTTTAGAATGTCCCATTTTAACGAAATAAAACGGTGTATGCTAAATCGTTAGCTTTGTCAGTAGACATGATACGGCATTTACCTCCTATATTAAAAAAAAAGAATTCTATTTCAAAAACATGTACAAAACTTTTACAGTAAATCTTACGTAGGGACCCCCTTTTAAGTAAAAGCTACACCGGTGCTAGGAGGCCCTCCTCAATATCTTATTTTAAAATAATAAAAGTTGTGCACAAGGTAACATAAAATAAAATTTAAATAAAAAGAAAGTAAATTGGGTTTCAATAACAATTATTAATTAAAAAAAAACAGAAATAATAACAATTAAAAATGCTTTAGTATATGTTCTTTAATAGTGTGAGTATGTGTGGGTGTGGAAGGGTGAGGAGTGATGAGTATATTTGACCTGGAACATTATTTCCAATGTAAATCTGAATTGTTTTGTCGGTAAATCGCAAAGGTTTTTATGCACTGCACTCTTAACCCAATTGTCTACCACCGCCGTCACTGCGAGAACGAGGTGACGGCGCCGAAGTGGCGATACATACATTTACTATTGCCGCGTGTCCACCGCACGTCACGTCACTTCATATAAAACTTAGCCCGAAATAATCTCGCTGTCGGTGACATGACGGTTACGGTGCTGGACAAATTGCCTTCTATATAAAGAGTAGGTAACCTCAAAGAAAGGATTTTTAGAAATTCTAACCATAATGGGCTAAAATTCAGGATTGAAAGTTCGACATTCACGCGGACAGAGCTGCGGGCGTAAGTTAGTATAACTTTTATATCCATAACATAATAAATATATTCCTTTATTTATATATTTAGGAATCGAACCCACACGCAGTCCAGCAACCACAGAGCCTGTACCGTCTAAATATGTATATTTCGTAGGTTTGCTGGCGGCTGATATTATAATCAAACTAAGTTTTGCTATAACAAGCAAAAGAAAATTTTATCAATGAATAAGTCTATCGGAAAATTGAAATGTATCAACCATGGAAGGTCCTTTGGCCGTCTCACCGATATAAAGGTAGGTTCCATTCAAAAGAAGATGGACAGCATTTATTATGAAACTAGCTTTTGCCCGCGACTTCGTCCGCGTGGAATAATAGTTCCCGTTCCCGCGGGATTATCGGGATGAAAACTATCTTATGTCCTTTTTCGGGTCCCATACTATATCTGTACCAAATTTCATTCAAATCGGTTCAGTGGTTTCCCAGTTTTGTTCCCCATATCGATTGTTGTCCGAGTGTTAGATTAAACCGATTCCTCGCCTCGTTTATTTAAAATGTTAATTATGAACTTTACACCAGTAAGATATAAATCTCAGAACCTTTTTTAATTTAACTCATTCAACGTTTAACATTAATTCATGAATGGTCTATTCTGGTCTTCTATTGAGTCCATTAACCTAAAAATGTATTAAATTACTGAAGACCCAAATAATAAACAAATGCAAGGAAAACCCTGGGAAAACAACAAAAATGTTGTTCATTCTGAATGTACTCTCGCCAAATGCGGTTTAATTGACACTAATTAAGTAAAATTTAATTTAGTTAAAAGGGGAAATGATTGTGCAATTGTGGATTTGTGAATTATCTAAATTATATAAGTAGTTACACTAGGTGTCGTGATGGCCCAGTGAGGTGTAGTGATGGCCCAGTGGATAAGGCGCCCGCCTCTCGCGTAAGATGTTGTGGGTTCGAATCCGGGCAAGTACCAATGTGACTTTTTCAATTCATATGTACTTTCTAAAGTTTATCTTAGACATCACTGACATCCCGTGCCTCGGAAAGCACGTAAAGCCGTTGGTCCCGGTTGTCATTCGTAGAACTTTGACAGTCGTTACTGGTTAGCCAGAAACTATGACCAGTCTAACCAAGAGGTATCGTGTCGCCCAGTTACTGGGTTTTGGAGGTCAGGTAGGCAGTCGCTCCACGTAAAACACCGGTATCCAGCTGAATCCAGTTAGGCTGGCAGCCGACCCCAACACGATTGGGAAAAAGGCTAGGGAGATGATGATATAAGTAGTTACACTAGCTGTCCCCTTTGGTTTCATCCTCATTATTGTTACTGCTCCGCTCCCGTGGGTTGTAGCGTTATGTTATATAGCCTTCTTTGATTATGGATTATTTTAAAATTATTTTGGGTAGCTTGTAACAATTTTTAAATGCTATAAACATAGCAAAACAAGGTTGTACTATTTTACTTAATTTAACAAACATTTATACCATATTTTACGCAAATAAAATAGTTTTTTTTTTTGGTGAGTGGGAAATCATCCAATGACTGCTCCCGTCCTGGGTGCGGCGGGAGGGCGTGTCAGACTCTTACTGACTAAAACCCACTCATGTTCCTTCGATTGCCCTTTATGTTCCAGGGTCACGGTAACTGTTATAAACATAACATTCCGCAACCCACTTTATTATTATTCTTTTTTCTTTTTTATACGCGTTCCGTGTCTCGGGACGAGGTCTTGAACCGTTGAAAGGATTACGAGAGACCAAAGCCGATTCGTAGAGGCCCCGTAAATTTATTATAAAATGTATATGTAAAAAAAGTTTACAATTAATTAATCCCCTAAACCTATGTTAGGTAATCGACTAAATAAATAATCTTGGTATGATTTTTATACGATTTTTTTTTTCTTAAAGATATGCCAAGATTGTTTTCCGTCAGGTAAATACCCAAACAAATAGAGTATATTAGACTACTTACTTCGTGATAGTAGTAACACTATAACATACTACATTCTTACTTAAAGCATTAATAGGAATGCTCTGTAATAGTGCTATAATTGTATGTATGTAAATAAATAAATAACATCCGTACTAATATTATAAATGCGAAAGTAACTCTGTCTGTCTGTCTGTCTCTTCTTCACGCCTAAAATACTTAACCGATTTGAATGAAATTTGGTACCTACAGATATAGTCTGGGACCCGAGGAAGGACATAGGATAGTTATCATCCCGGAAATCCCTCGGGAACGAGAACTATTATTCCACGCGGAGGAAGTCGCGGGCAAAAGCTAGTAAACAATATTTTTAATAATTTTCCGATGAAACATTCAACGTATTTATTGTAGGTAGCCGCCCTACGCGAGCCGTTAAACAAAAGTAGGGAGGCCTTAAGGTCAGACGGATTATTGCCGTTTCGGGAACTCCACCGTGTTTTGGCAACCTGTTACTAGAAAAATTCATAGATACACAAGTATTTTAGTCCACACTTGCTTTTGCCCGCGACTTCGTCAGCGTGGAATAATAGTTAACGTTCCCAGGGGATTTCCTGGATGTAAACTATCCTATGTCTTTTAACGGGTCCCAGACTATATCTGTACCAAATTTCATTCAAATCGGTTCAGTGGTTTAGGTATGAAGAAGAGACAGACAGACAAAAAGACAGACAGACAGAGTTACTTTCGCATTTATAATATTAGTACGGATTTATTTATTAAACATTCGAACACAGAAAGAAAGAAAAAAAAAACAGCGCGACAGTCGGCTGTCGCATCGTCGCTGAAAGATTAAATAAGGGAAAAAAATAGGGAAGAATAGTTTCCGGCTGCGTGAACGTCGAAATTTCTATTCCCTATTTTAATTTTTTTTTTAGTTTTTTTCAAAAACTGTTGCTTAGTAGATATTTCCTCTTTACAAAGAGCCAACCTCCAAGTTTCATGTCTCTAGGACCAGCCGTTTGGACTGTGCGTTGTTATATCACCCAGTCAGCACTTTGCTATTTTATATACATAACTAGCTGCCTCCCGCGGCTTCACCCGCGTTAAGGGTGAACAACCCTTATCACTTAGCGGTATGAAAAATAGACCTCAGACCATGAATATGCATATAAAATTTGGTAAAAATCGGCAAAGCCGTTTCGGAGGAGTAAGGTAACTAACATTGTGACACGAGAATTTTATTTATAAGATTATACTATAGATAGATAGATAAATACGTCCTTGAAAGAACGTAACGCTAAGTAACATTTATAACAGGACAAACAAAGGACTGTTAAATAATTATTACTGTAATGTTTGACCATTATCTGTTTTTCAGGTCAAGGTCATTTATGTACCATAAATTCAATATTTATTTTTGTCACGGTATAGTAATGGCTATAATCTATTTATACGTGAATTTGGCTACTAGAGATAGAATTTGGTCAAATATTCTATTGTTCCTACGGAGTTTATTTATTTTCAGTAATCTGAACCAACAAATTCGTTACTGACAAGCGTCAATTAAAATTAAAAAAAAAACCTCCGCCCCGAAAGTTATTAAGATCACGACGCAGCTAAAAAAACAGTTGATAACTTTAAAACGGCTGAACAGAAATTTATAAAACATCTAAAAACACATTGTTAGACTACTTAAAAAAACCTAAATCAAAAAACCGCATCCAAATCGGTTCACCCGTTTATGAGCTACGGCGCTAACGTCAGACCGACAGATATACAGACACACATAATAGCGGTCAAACTTATAAGTTTTATAACACCACACGTTTAGCATCGGGAGTTTTAACCTTCGAACACACGTATTTCGAGACACAATAGAAAGACAATAGCAACGCGATAGCCGGCTGTCGCTTGGTCGTTGATAGGCGTCGCCATCTTGTATCTACGATTTTAGCACTACTCGAGCTACATTCAGACACAAGAGGGCCTGGACAAGTGGCATTGTAGAATAGAAAACGAATAGATTGTCAAATGTATGGAATTGACATAAGCTTTCGCTAAACAATTTGACATCTCCATACATTTGACAATCTATTCGTTTTCGCTATCTATTCGACAATGCCACAAGGTCCCGTATCCACCATGAGTATGAAACTCATGTAGGGGTCGTGCACAGATTTTAAAAATTCATAGTCGGCGACACGTCGCTTCCCTAAACTGCAGGTTACAATTATGTACAAGAGTTTAAAACCCCTACGAGATAGTTTTCAGGAGGCTCCAACCCCGTTTTACGTCCTTCTTTTAAGGAAAAACTTTTGATTTTCTCTACCTCGGTTTTTGTGTAATTCTGTCCTGAATACTTTATGTATTGCTGAGGAGATTCCTGTTTTGGTTAGAATAAATTAAATTTACATTCGTTATAATATCATATTCTTTCTGTACCACTGGTTATATATTTTCTAGTGATTATCATTAGCTAGCAGTTTTTGATAAAAGTAACGAAAATGTAGAAATGTAGTTTGAAAACCTAAACTGGATAACACTCAAAAACTTGAAATATCCACTGAAGAGCGCTTGAGGCCCTAGCTTTGCCTGAACTCGATATATACTCACACTAGAAGATAAGTTTCTATGATATTCGTTCGAGTATACACACAGATCCGTCTTTTTCATGGTTCGAACTCGGTATTAACTTCCATAAAGTCTTTCTCCACAGAAAATAAGCGGACTTAATATCAAAAGCGAGAAAATATGTAAACGACACGCGAGTGCTTTGCGATGTAAATAATGTATTTTTCTTGTTTAGTAAAATATCTTCTTACGATTGCCGGTAATTTCATGGCCGACTTTATTTTAAAACCCCTCAAACAGCTTAGCCGGAAAATGTCGAAGATCTTTCTATAAAAAGGAATTTGCGAGAGAGACGGTTATAGAAAAACCAGCGGACGAGTAGTAGCAGAGGTTTATTTTGCTGTGTAATAATCTTTTATGATAAACCTATTGACTGGACGATAAAAATACTTTAAAACGCCATGGAATCCAATTTTATTGAGTTTTTATGACTTCATATTCCAACGATGAAATGATTAACTCTGGCAGGTGGCACAACAAGAAACAGATCAGTGCTTGATTTCCAATTTTAAAGTATTTTTAAAATGCGAACGTCACGAACGTATTTCAAATTTTATCTCAAGGCGCTGGACTGGTGCCCTAAGGACCCGTTGGTTGGCGACTCGCCAACTCGGAGGGTACACTGAGAAAAATACGCGACCATCGGATAGGAAGTAGGTACATTAAATAAACGCGTTTTAATGGAGGTTGTTGAATTATTATTTTATTCTGCCGGTTTTGCGGGTTCCGCAGCGTGCCAATACGGCTTATGTTATAGTTAAATGTTACGTCACAGAGCGGTAAGCTGGCGTTATTCGGTTTAATGGTGCTCCAGAAAATATAATCGTTCTTGTGACGTAATCTTAAAGATTTTTGGGGAGCGGAGGGCGTGACGTAACAGAAACAATTGTTTTTGACACGACTGATGGCTCTTATTACGCGATTTTATGTTTCTTTGTGTTCTCTTGGTTTTTTTGTGTATTTTCTACGTTCTATGCTTATCAGAAGTTATTGGCTAGTTATTTTGTTTTTTTTTTTTTTATGTTAGATTTGTCTATTGTTTTAGATTTTACTTATCTATCAATCAAGTGGGTTTTCTTCTTTTTTTTTTTCTTATAAAGTGGGTTTTCTGAATGAATGTAACTTAAAAAAAAACGTTGTTCTACTCCAGGAACATCTATTGCGTGATTGCATTAACAAACACAAAAATTCATACATCAAATTACTGAGACCTTACAAATATTCGCACATATAGCTACAATGGCCCAACTACGGTCAAATTGCAAAAAAAAACCTCACAGTACTTCGTTAGTTTAATAAATAACCCATATGCTGACATTTGTAACCGCTATGTGGAAGTTAAAAGCAATCTGAGCGTATTGCACCGTTTATATCTCTTTGTGGTATTCACCGGACGCCGCCGGCTGCCGGACAACACCCGGACACCACCCGGTCACCTCCCGGACGCCTCCCGGACAACGAGATTGCCAACTAACTGTTCAGGTGCCCAGTTTAGAGCGCCCGTTGATTCGACTTCACCAATAACGACAATTACAATAGAAAGCATTTGTTCGACTAAAGTTACTGCCGGTTCCAACTTCCGACTTTCAATAGTTCAGAGATTAATTCATCGCTTTACTAATAAATTATGAAACAATAACATTGGATTTTGTAATCCATACTAATATTATAAATGGGAAAGTGTGTCTGTCTGTCTGTTTGTCTTTCTTTCACGGCAAAACGGAGCGATGAATTGACGTGATTTTTTGAGTGGAGATAGTTGAAGGAATGGAGAGTAACATAGGCTACTTTTTGTCTCTTTCTAACGCGAGCGAAGCCGCGGGCAGAAACTAGTACTTTATACTTTTGTTAGTGAATACTGAATAGTATCACCATCTGACATCATTTGACGGGCCAATTGTTCAATTGGTTAGTAACCCTGACTGCTAAGCCGTAAGTCGTGGGCTCGATTCCTACCCAGGACGAACTTTGTGTGATGAGCATGAATGTTTGTTCTGTGTCTGGGTGTAATTTATCTATAATATGTATGTATTTATAAAATATATAAGTATTTATATCAGTTGTCTGGTTACCACAACACAAGCTCTGCTTAGCTTGAGTGAGATCAGATGTGACTTGTGTGTGACTTGTCGTAAGATATTTATTTATTTATATTAATTTATTTATATATTTAGATGCAGTAATCAACTAAATTTAAAAAATCCTAGTAAGACTTTTACACGTTTTGTTTTAAATAAAAGGATGTGTAAGGTAAACCTTTAGTTAAATATCTAAATAAATGGAGAATCAATTAACTTGCACACATTCGAAAAAATATTTTTTATAAATACAATAACTAGGACAAAAATATAACATAAAGCTATATGAAATCACGCAATAATTTGCGGGAATGGATCCGTGACTATTTTTTTTTTGGTGTGTGGGAAATCATCCAATGACTGCTCCCGTCCTGGGTGCGGCGGGAAGGCGTGTCAGACTCTTACTGACTAAAACCCACTCATGTTCCTTCGGTTACCTTTTATGTTCCAAGGTCACGGTGACTACTATACACATTCCGCAACCGATCTGTGACTATAACTCAACACTGATGAAGCCGCAGTTTACAGCTGTTTTTCATGATATAAAAGTGGGGAAATATCTTTAACAAGCTGTTTTCAGTAGTCTCTTTAATCGAGCAAAGGGTTAAATTAAAAAAAAAAATATGCGCCTACTTATTAAATAAGTGAATTCTACCAAAAAACCAGATTCGTTTATATTAACAAATATTATAAGTGGAAAAGTGTGTCTGTCTGTTGGTCTGCCTTTCATGGCAAAACAAGCGACCAATTGACTTGATTTTTTTTAAAGATATAGTTGAAGGGTTGGAGAGTGACGTAAGCTAATTTTTCTCTCTTTTTAAGCGAAGCCGCGGGCAAAAGCTAGTATAATATATTAGATCATCTGTTATTGATATAACACACAGCTCACGACGACAATGAAGACGTTATTTCCTTTTCTATTTCTCGTGAAGGAGGGAGACAGCAAAGGTTTGTAAACACCTCAATTATTCCCTGGTTTCTCTTCATTAGAAATGGTAATTGATCCCGGCTTGAAACCACACGACCTCAAGCGTTAGGAGAAACAAAAGATTTCCGTTCCGACTCCATATTTAATTTATCGACGCTTTCTTTAAAACGACTTAGTAATGTCTTAATCTGTTTGCAATCATTGAAGTTCTACCGTATTTGTTTTCATTAGGAAGTTCTAGAAGTTTCGATTGTGTTTAGATGTTTCAATTCGTTGGCTGTTTTGTTTTGTACTAATTTGTGCCCGCTGCTTCGTTTACTATTATATGCAATTAAGATAAAATGTTAATAAAATAATGAAGACAGCTTGTAAGACTGTAGAGCAATCAAAATAATAGCAAGTATAAATAAAAGATAAAAAAACGCTTCCAACATTTTTGTGATCGTGACTTCAGCTAACAAAAGAGTTAATAATTTCAAAACGGTTGAACCATTACATACACATACATTATGTTTTGATGAAACCTAATGTAAAACCCATCGCTTAATAACTTACATTTAATTAAAAAAACCAAATCCAAACCTGTTCATCCGTTTTAGAAGCAACTTTTGGAGATAACCGACTACAAACAGACCGAAAAGTTCAGCAAACAAATGCATTAATAGACTAATCGCATGTTCCCGTATCGACGTTGAATAATTTTGTAATCAACATTGCTAATTTACACTGCCAATAAATCGGTCGAAACCAGAATCCGTTGACATATTGCATTCCACCAAATTAACATGACCAATTATTTCATCAAATATTCAATTTGTGCTCATAGGCGACTAATCAGCTGTGTTATAAGATGTGTGAATTAGTTGATTTGTCACCTAATTGATTACTCGAGTATATTTGGGTTCACTTATTAATCTACATGTAAGTACTGCATCAGCAAGGTGATCAATCAGGTTAGACTAAAGTCCCGTCTTTTTTAACCCACCGACGCCATTGCGTGAGATAAGTTTGACCGTATGTGTGTGCGTGTCTGCTTATAAAGGTGCACCAATTCGGATGCGGTCTTTTTTATTTGAAACTAGATTATCTCTTATCTTTTTTTTTTTGGTGAGTGGGAAGTCATCAAATTACTGCTCCCGTCCTGGGTGCGGCGGGAGGGCGTGTCAGACTTTTACTGACTAAAACCCACTCGTGTTCCTTCGATTGCCCTTTATGTTCCAGGGTCACGGTAACTATTATAAACATTCCGCAACCCCATTATCTCATATCTTATGGGATGACTGAATACTGGATAACCTCTTTTAATATGTCCTTTGTCTTACCAGTCACGGTACGTATGGAAACTTTTCATGGTCACAGGAAGAAAACTACTTTAAATCTTTAAGATAGAAAGAAAACATTTCTTTATTTTTTAAAAGAAATAATACTGCATTCAAAGATTAAATATAAAAATCCAATCAAAATCAAGGGATAAATCTAAACGGTTTTAGGTAATTTTCTTCCAGGGCCCTTTGAAACTTTTAATCCAGGCTAGGTCATTTTATTGCATTGCATCGCAACGAAAATCTGAGCCATTCAAACGAATGCCGAAAGAAACAAATCGTCAACAGCACAATATTAAAACACCGACTTCATTATTGAAGTAGATTTTATTAAACTGGCTCAACCATGAATAATAAGAAAAAAAAAAAACAAAACGAAACGGATTATTGCAGCTCTTGGGTTAAACTCTGTATTATTGCGTTTTTAAAGCCAACCTGTTGTTTGTGAGTGGTATTATTAAGAATATTTCTTTTGATATTAGGATATTGTTTGGTATCAAAACTTTGCGGAGATACTCATTAAACTTTTCTACTTATCTGTTGATTGTTTTGAGAGAGAAATACACTGTTTGTGTTAAGATTTTGAACTCCAAAACTTAATAAGTATTTTGCGCCCCGCCCTAGCTTCTTACGGGTGTTACAAATTGTTTAAAATCTAGGTTTTTTTTACCTCCCTCTAGAATCTATTGAGGTACGGGCCTGTTGATCGAGTGGTAAGTGACTCACGACTTCCACCATAGCAGACAGGGTGTCTGCTATGGTGGAAGTCGTGAGTTTGATTCCCACCCAGGGCAAACTTTATGTGATGGACATGATTATTTGTTCTGTGTCTGTGTGTAATTTGGCTTAGTCGCAAAACGTCCATAATATTATTCTAAATTATATCATATATATTTTTAAATTATATGTTTTTCAGTTGCCTGCTTAGTTTGGGATCAGATGGCTGTATCTAAGTTGTTCAGGATATTTATATTTGTTTATTGGTACAAACAAGAACATAATTCTCGCAATTATATGACACACACACGTGCCCACACGCGCACACACACATACATACATTCATCCATAGACACACATAATAATATACACATACACTAACATAAACACAGTAAGCCATACCAGTATCATTTAGTTATCTTTCAATAATTTTGTACTAGCTTTCTTTTGCTATATTTATTTAAATTAGTTCGTTTAGTATTTAAAATAGTAGTTGTTTAAAATAGTTTTACTTCTTTTTAACGACCTATCGAACCACCGTAATATTTAGTCCTAAGGAATTGCGGGACGACCCAACACAAGCATTACTACGTGCTTCCTGGGTAGTTCCGGCAACTAAATAGCATTGTTTAAGCAAAGTTAAAGAAATAAACTATTACTATTATTTTTATCTTTTGCCCGCGGCTTCGCTCTCGTTACAAAGAGACAAAAAGTACGTTTCACACGTTATATGTTTTTGATTGTACAATCGACCAAATGGAATCATGACCCACCATAAGCTTATTTTCCTACAGACATTCAAATACAATTAGGTCGACAATTGCGTAAACATGTATTAAAAATTTCACACGTCTAGTCTTATTATTTTGACAGCTTCAAACGATTTGTCGTCGAAATGGGTCATGATTCAATTTTGTCGATAGTACATAGAATCTTCGTGCATAAGTGATGTAAGCGTGCTAAAGTGAAAATATTCTGTCTGAATAGGCGAGATGACAAAAAAAAAGTAATTAGTCCGTCAGTTAGACAATCAAAAAAGTTGGGACACGTATTTTTTCTTTTATCTCGTAAACAGAAAATGACGACAATACAGTGCGTTGAAGTTTCGTGAAACGTCACGCCTTTGTATATTTTTTACTCAGAAGTGACGTCACAAGCCCCCTCTCCGGAACTTTGAGGCTCTTTATCTTTGTATTTTGTTATTAATTTGATCAAGCAAAAAATATGTGTCCAGTATTTTTGGACTGTCTAACAGACGGACTAAACAGAATGTCATTATTTTGATGTAGTCATCATCCCTATTGTTTTTAACAGAAATTAAGGCCATCCAACAACGTTGTACGTTTTGATTAGTTAGTACCTTAATTTGAATCGATGGCTGGACGATTGGTTGCTGTGAAAAAGTTGTCGATGCGATTTTTGTTTAAGATAAATATTTGGCTTATTCCACAAATTCACAAAAATGCCCTAACTTCAAAATTTGGCTTTCATTATAAAAGCCACCAGATGGCCTCCTAGAGAATGTTATCTTATGTAATCCCCCCCCCCCCCTTAGAAATCTCTTCAAGGGGAAAAAAGGATTATAGTAAAAAAAAATATAGTGTTATTTACGTGAGCTTATATATTACTTCAGGCATTTACGATAATGTAAAGAGTCTCAGCAAATTGCCACAATTTTGAAAAGTAAACAGACCATAATCTACTACCTACTACACATTACATCACATGCAATATTGCATTTCATAAGTAGGTCTTTAATTTTCAAAAGAAAAACACACTAACACACTAGCAAAAGGACCTTTTTTTATATTACATTTAGACGCAAAACCGCACTGGGATTACGTATCTTGCAAAAGCCGAGCGATCGCGATAATTTAGCAATATAAACGTCAATTCAAAATACGTCAAGTCAAATAGCAATCTAGCGATAGTGCTGCCTCTGTGGAGCAATCAGTTAACTAAAATATGCATTTTTCGTTTGATGGTTTCGTATTTAGTATGGTTTTTAAGAGCAAAGTTAAGTTGTTTTTGTTAAAGGTGATATTTAATTAGTTTCAGCGATTGCTACTTTATCGTCATCGTAGCAATAAGTGCATTAGAACAATCAGCGAGCGATTAGCAATCGGTTCATACATATTACGATTTTTTTGACGATCACTGCGCAAACCGCGCGATCACTGCGCAAATATTGCCGATTGCAGTTTCATAGGTAATAACCCCGCCGGTCCCTAAGCAGAAATAAATATGCCTTCCATTTCATACCGTGCCGACAGTAAAATAAGGGCGCACATGCACGAATCGTTAAGGTATAACGCGGTTCATTTGCTATTCATTCCGTTCGTCATTCTTCTAGGACAGACACTATTCAATGGTTGAACTTTTAAAATCGCAACCAGGGATGTTATAATTATAACCGTGCCTGGATTTTTCGCATATCTGAAATATAAAATATCCGTAACCGATGCCGAAATAAAAAAAATGGATAATGGCGGCGGAGTCTAAATAATAATAATAACATGAAAATGCTTATTAGCACCTCTAAAATTAACGAGATAAATAGGTAAGTAAATGATAAATGATCTTTGTTTTGGAAATAGTTTATATGTATAACACTTTTACACAGCAATACTAACCACACGCGTCTTGCATTGTTTATTATTCAAAGCTGCGTGATATTGAGCCATATAATGTAATATTAATTATTTATGAGTAATCAAATATCCGACACTAACGGATAATCCGAAATAATTTCATATCCTTAACCGTATCCGAAACCGTTATAAATAGTCTGCCTACATCCGTATCCGAATCCATATCCGAATTTCTTACCCGAAACATCCCTAATTGCATCCAAATGAATAACCGCCTCGGTAATGTCGTGCTATTCAGAATATTCTGAATTGTTTTGTTTATTTATTTGCACGAATTATAATTGGGTTATTAGTGCTGTGCGGTTGACCCGTTTCTGGAGAAGCGCTCTGCGACTGGTTTTGAGTGGCCTACCGTATTTCAATTTCAATCTTTGTGTCGGTTTATTGTAGCGTGGTGGCGGCGGATACTACTCATATTCTTTATTGCACACTAACAGGAAAATATAATATTAAAAAAGATGTTTGTACAAATGCTAGCCTACCTTTCAACGACCACGCGACAGCCGGCTGTCGGGATGCTATTGTCTTTCTATGATGTCTCGAATCTTGTATGTTTGAAGGTTTATCCCATAAATTAGTTAATGTTTTACGGACATAATACCAATTATTTTAATACATAAATAAATAAATATCTCTTTAATATTTCTTTGGACAAATCACACACGGCCGTCTGATCCCAAGCTAAGCAGAGCTTAGGTTATGGTAACCAGACAACTGGTATACTTACTTATATAATTTATAAATACATACTAATTATAGGCAAATTAAACGTATGACTTTCGGATTACGAGTTTCTAGAACATTTTCCTCCCATGATTGGTAATGTAAAACGTCTCAAATTATCTTTACAAATAGTTTAATGGTGTCCTTGCTATGAATATTATGCATACAATGGTAGCGATTCTCTTATTCACAAACTAACGTAAATTTAAGTTAAGTGCATCTTGCTCTTTCCATTTAATTAAGAAAATGACAGAAGATAAAATATAAGTTAAGTCCTGTCAAATTTAGACGCTCCATTGATAATTTAGACGCGATTTAAAAACATGGCGTCTAAATATACGTCAATTTTCTTCAGACGCTGTCTAATTTGACAGGATTAAACTAAAATGTATCTTCTGTCCTATTCTTTAAGAAATAAAAAGAGAAAGATGCATTTAACTTAAATTTAGTTAAGTTTGTGAACAAGAAAATCAGTACCATTACAACAGAACAGACCTTTAACCTTTCGACGACCATCGACAGCCGGCTGTCAGGCTGCTATTGTGTCTCAAACCACGTGTGTAAGGTTTATACTGTCAAAATTCACACACCAATAACAAGCATGACAAAACCGTACAATTCACCTCCCTAACACACAAACTCACGTCAACGTTACTAACTGCCGTTACTGCAAACTGATACTCCAATAGCTTTAGTTTGTAACTGCTATATTGCTGAAAAATTTCTTAAAACGTGACCAATATCCGATTGTAGTTCTTACTAGCGTTCGGCATAACGTCGGTAATGCCATTTGCAGCGAATATTGTTTAGCTTGGACTCGTTTCGGCTATATTGCTTTCAGAGTTCGTTCGTAGTTGCCAGAGAACGTAATACGGAAACTCTGACGTCTGAGTGTTTGCTCGACAGTCACAGGGCTGTATCTGTTAAATTGTAAAGACTATAATGTTAGGTATCGTTGAAAAACTGACTTAAACGGTCCGCCATCATCAGCAGAATTATACTTTTAAATGCAAAAGATATCATGTTATTAATTTATAAATTAATTATGTTATTAATTTATAAATTAATAACTTATCTTTATGAATTTAATGTATGTAGTATACTACATAACGATTATGTAGTATACTACATAATGGGAATCTGAAATGAAATATCATCGAGCTTACTTCAATTATACCAAAATATTAATTTCGACTGAACTTTCATATCACAGACGCTAAAAAAAGTTCTTTTAAAAGATCATAATAACTAAGCAAAATGTCGAATCAAATGGAAATCTTATTTCATTACTTTCAGAATAAATATTTTATTTCTTTGAATAATTGGGAATATTTAGCTTCAAGCAATATTCGTTTCACGCAAAAAGTAAATCTCATTTCGACGGAAAATTCCCGCAATTTCCAATTCGATAAAGATCGGTTATGACCTAATAATAGATCTTTAGACCTTACTGGCTAAATATTATTTTTATTTTCAACTTTGTCCCGCTGTTTTACCTGTCTTTACTAGCGAAATGTATGTTAACGAAAATTAAATACAAGCATTTAACTTATGAATAATTCAATATCCTGGGACAACCCACACTTGGCCTTTAGCTTTTTTATATTAGTTTAAAGATGGCGGACAATGATGGCGGATGTGTTCCCAAATGCATATAACCCGGATGTTGCTCCATCGTAGGCCCCGTCTATGCCCTCGGGATAGTCTGGGACCAAGAGCAAGCCCATATGTAATAAAAAAAAAAACAACTAATAATTATGCTGACAACTGAACTGATAGAAAGTGGTCACTGCCACTCGCTGACATCTTCAATATCAGAGCTGTCACCGAGTCGAAAACGTCAAAATGTCTCAATATTCTGACTGTAATTACAGTGTACCCCTTGCCGTTGACAAAACAACCTTGTCTGACAGCAGAAATGGTAGAATTCCCCTGACGCGCTCCTTTACAAAGTGCTATACAACTAAACATGATTCAATAGTCTGAGATCCCAAAGCTCTCAGGACTACGTCATTAAAGTAAAGCTGAAATTTCGAGATAGGAGGTGTGTGTACAGTCACGTGTATAAACATGAATGGTGTATACACCACGCTAACATTAAAATTTATTTTCTCTTAGAATAAATATAAAAATATTTAGTTTTAGGGCACATTTTATAGTAGTCTATAATATAATTATTGTAAAATAAGTTTTAACTGAAAGTTATGGCTCATTTAAAAGAAAATTGTTTCAAATCTTTTAGTGTACATGTTTATGCCCGTGACTGTACTTGTGATATGAACGAAAAGTGAGGCAATATCTAATATATAAAGAAACTTAAAAAGTTCTTTGTATCAACTAACTTTTTCTTCTTTCTACGCTCACAATTAGTCGTTCCGGGTAGTCAGAAGCCAGAAAGCCTGACTAGTCTGACCAAAGAGTTTCATCCATTAACTGGGTTGCGTTGTGGAGGTCTGATAGGCAGCCGCTTCACGTAAAACACTGACGTCTAGCTGAATCCGGTTAGGCTAGGAGCCATCCTAACAAAGTTACAATAAAAAAATGTATTTACCAATGCCCTGTAAAAGTGCTTATCATTAAAACTAATAAACGTAACTTATTGGACAAAACATTCTCTATTTATCTAAAAACCATATCTTTGTTGATATGACGAAGGTCTTTCGTATGTAGAATCTTGGACCGCTACCAAGTCTTGGACAGAACAAAACAAGTCTGCAAGCAATTGTCGGAAAAACTGCCACCCCTCTGTTACACACATGTGGCAGTTAGAGGCAACACAATACAACTTGCAACTTTTGCGTCTTAACGAGTTCTTGTAATGGAGTTTCGTGGCATGCAAGTTTTGCCGTGTAAAATTCTTTAAGAACATAAGTACGGTATTATCCTAAAGCAGGTAGTTATAATATTACTTTAGTAGTTTAAGTTTGCTGAAACATTTTGTAGTGTCTCTGCTGTGGGCATTTTTTTTTAAGTTTTGACGGGGATAGTATTCGTGAAGGTACTTCTACTGTTTAGCTAGAAACATGTTAAATTAATATTTACTATTACATTACGTTATTTGTGTTACACAATCCAACATTTAACCAGAGCCTTTTTAAATTTTGTCCTTCTTTTAATAGTAGCCGTTACTTAATGTTTCGCTAATTACAACCACACGGCAGCACAGGAAAAATCAACTTTTTGCCAATCACAAAATGGCTGTCTAAAAAAACCGGAAAATTTCATCAATATTACTTCAAATCATTAATCTGAATCGTAAAAAAAGTAGACTAAAATCAAAAGCATACCAATAATTCACTTTCAAATTACCCGTTACCACAGTTTTACGATCCATACAGTTGGAAAACGCCTTTGATGTCGGACGACACCGCCGCCCGTGTAGGTATTTACGCTACCGCGTGCAAATGTGCAAGGGTTGTCAAAAAAGACAAACTTTATTTTTTTCATAATTGAATATTACCTACATGTGAGAATTACGCGGCTGTGGGGTTTTATAAAGGGGGGCAAATTTTTCATTATTTTTGCGATAGGACACACCGTTTTCGAGATACAAGCTTTAGAAGAAAAAAAGACAGGTCACAGCGGCATGCGACTACGGTCATAACCTGGAAACAGACTGTCAGGTACCTTTGCTTATTGTTTTATCCGGGTTTTTTCGTAGTCAGGTTTTAGTTTTTTTTACTTTTGTATAAATAAATAACCTAACTGTCCAAGTGCCTGAGATAGCCCGTTCGCAAAGCGTATATACCTACAATACGAAATATAAATGATGCCGATTGAAATGTTTTTCCGATTGTAATAATATAACGTATACGAATACGTGTATAACTTAACTTTACTCGTACCTACTATAATTATATACGTAACTATAAACACGACGGGTATTATTAGTTTATACAAAATAAATATTAGTAGGTACCCACTTGTTTAATACGAATTTATAAGAATAAACTTACCTCGCGTCACGGGGAAATCTATGAAATCTTAAATCCTTATTGTGTCTCGTTGTCGAGGTACATCCGTACACAGAACAAGAAGTGTGCACCATTATAATAAGTTTATTCAATGATTCTTGAAAACTTGCTTGCGATTTACACGGATGCGTTAGCCCCACAGAGTTTGGCCCGCCAACTACGCGCACTCGCGGGCAGCGATCCGCGCCGCCCACTTCCCCTCGAGATCCCCGCCGTTGCTCTATGCAAGTACATTCGTTTTACAACTGTATGGATCGTTAAACTGTGCCGTTACTGTCTGTGTTATTTTGTTATCACCGACCACGTGACTCCATCAGTGGTTACTCGCTCACAGTGTCAATATGTGGTTGCGTGTGGTAGTCACAACTGAATTTTTATGATCGTTTTAACGACAGTTTTGTGGTTACAATGTGGTCGTTGTCAACACTGTCTTTATGGCTAAAAGAGAAAAGAAACGCTTTATGATATGGCCTTTTTTATTTTTAACTTTAGCCATTAATTTAGGAAATATTAGGCTTTATTTTTATTACCAAACGGTTTTGTGACATATTATGGGGCGAAGAAAGGTAATTTACTGAAGAGAGTTAAGGTGGTGGTTCACGCCGCGACAGAGACAAGCGACCGAGACAGGAGACCGCGACCATAGACCGCGACCGTAACTTGACGTTCGGCAATGTATAGACGACAGGTCGAGAGTGAGACAGAGTCAGGAGACAGATCTACGCCGATGCCAAACGTCAAGTAACGGTCGCGGTCATCGGTCGCGGTCTCCTGTCTCGGTCGCTTGTCTGTGTCGCGGCGCGAACCGCCGCCTTTAAAGGTTTAACTCTGTTGGCAGCCGAAGGCAGTGACTACAGTGTCGTGTAACTACATCACAGAGCTGTGATCACAATGTTTTTATTATATATAGTCTCAAAAGTACCTTTTGCCCAAGGAAAAATCTTAATGATTAGAGTTAATATAAATAAAATTAATAGCGGTCAAGACCCAAAATTTAAAGCAGTTTAAAACAATAACTGTGTTTATTCGGAGTTCTTTGCTCGTTTTTAATATTGCTCGTTAACCTTCGTAAGCGAGTGAGATACGGACTTGAGTCGCTTTTAAAATCTGTAAATGACGTTACATAGTTTTTTTTTGTCTAAGCTTTATTTCCGTCACTCAAGGCATTTATTTCACTTAGACCATTTATAGGCACTTATGAATTGGTCGGTCGGTCAGTCAGAAAAGTGACGCTAATTGCCTGTTCCAAAACGTAGATCTCTATGGATAAGAACAGACAAGAAACTCCACGGACACTCTTTTAAAAAAAAATCATGTTTTACACACACAAAACACACTTTACACTGTCACAAAACTGAAAATCTACGACTGATAGAAAGTGAATGGAAATCAGCTACGCAAAAGTACGGTCCCAGTGACATTTATTTTGCTAAGGTTAATTAGTTTTCTTATTTGCCGGTCTATTATTTAGCAAACCTAAAAAGAAAGCCTAAACAACCGTTTTTAAAATTCAAAATTAATAGCGTTTAACTTGGACTATTTACAGGCTCTTGAAATCAAGAGTCGGTAGGTTAGTCAAAAAGTTTAAGTTTGCTTGTTTCAAAACGTAAGTCTCTATGGAGAAGAACAAGCAAAACTCTATGACGTCCACAATATTTTTATAATATCTTCTATATTAGTAATCTATACTAATTTACTAATACCAATATTCATTTTTTTCTTATTCCTCTGCTTTTCTTTTCTGATTATTTCGTTGCGGAATTCACGACAATTAAATCGTTTCTCCGGGACTCGTCGAGATTCTCTCGGCGCTTTTCTGACGGACTTCACTTAAAGATGGGTTTCTACCCGATAAATACCCAAATGCAGGATTTTTACTCTGTAGAAACCCGATGCATATTTACCCACCACCCATCTCTATCACTTTTGATTCTGTCCCGATTCTGGTTACATAAAATACCGAAACCATGGCAGTTAAGAGATGACAAGCGTGTTCAATTGAATAGAATTGTGGTCAAAGTACGGAGCGGGGAGTAAACAAATAATAAATCATTAGCAAGCCCATTAATTTCGCACCGTGATCATGACGTTACGCCCTGTGTACTGCGGACCGGTCCACTCCATACAGTAGCCACCACGGCTCGTAATCATAAATCGGAATAGGGTCATTGGCTCAGTACTTCATATCCAATTTTAATCCTTCGAACACACATGATTTTAGACACAATAGAAAGACAATAGCAGCTCGACAGCCGGCTGTCGGTTAGTGGTTAAAAGGATTCAGTTCTTAGTTTGACCTGTACGTACTCGTATGTATGCGGTTATTCGCGTTGAGCTGAGATTTGATACGGCTTTCAGAAAAATGTCTGTTATTTTTAGGGGTTTTAGCTTTTTAACTGACTTCGGAAAGTAGTTTCTCGTAAAAAAATTGCACGAAATTGTAAAAAATAAAAGTAAACAAAAGAACTGCCTTTAAAAACTAAAAACATACAAATAACTGAAATTGTTCAGAGTCGGTACCTTTCATTCTGTTTATGTACGGTGGGCAAAGCAGATAAGTATCCAGGTTACAGTTTAAGTTTTCTCAAAACCCACGGATATTTTCTAATAAAAATTTAAACTATAGTAGAAAATGACTAGTTCTTCAATTAGGTTAAATTTCATTTGAATACATTCATTAGTATTCAAGAAAACCTCAATTGTATATGACGGCCCTGGATACTTATCTGCTTTGCCCACTGTCACATATAAAAAAGTAGTTATAAGACTTATATTTATGTCTATATTCAGCTCACTGCTTGCGGTTTGAACGAAAGTATTGCCTATTTCGATCTATGCTCATCACTCAAAAGTGTCATTGTCATCAGCCAGCTAGCCCTGCTTTACTATCCCGTGTATTTGGCCACATACGATGGTGTTATTGATTCCGTTTTATGTCGTGATGGCCTAGTGGTTAAGGCACCCGCCTCTCATGCAAGTGGTTGTGGGTTCGAATCCGGGCAAGTACCAATGTGACTTTTTCAATTCATATGTACTTTCTAAAGATTATCTTAGACATCGCAGACATCGGTGAAGGAAAACATCGTGAGGAAACCTGGACTTGTAGTGATTATAAATCTGAAATCGCCAACCCGTCTTGAGCAAGCGTGGTGATCAATGCTCGTGCCTTCTCTGTATGGGAAGAGGCCTTTGCCCTGCAGTGGGACAGTTATAGGCTGGTATTATTTAGGGATGTCAACTGTCAGGAATTCAGAATTATTCTGGTCAGTGTTTGTGTATGAATTTTCGGTTTTGTGTAGAAAAAAATGGTTTTAGTTCGGCACTTGACGGTATTGAAATTTTCTTTAAGTTGTCAAATAAGTTGACAATGGTGTGGGTTTTTTGGAAAACTTTATCTGCTGTGTTTCTAGTTGAAGGTGTCACTGTCAGCTTTAACTACACTGGACGAAACTTTGGTTTATTATTTTTAGTTTTAGAGATTATCTTTACAAACAAATAAAATACTTTCTCAATTTTTAGACTTTATCTTAGATAAAATTATAACAAACTAACTAATTTAAACGTCAAAGTTTATATAAAAAAATTATAATTAATGTCATATAGCTGTATTCAGTTTTATTCTAAACCGACGTAAGGTAAGAAACTTAATGGAAACAACATAATTAATTAATTTATTTATAATATATTATAGGTACTCGTATGTTTCGTTTTACACATTTTTTTAATAAAAAAACATGTCGTAATTATTTACGTTTAGTTAACTATCTAAACCTAAATATAGCCTTATAGTTGATAGTACGTCCATGTGAATAAAACAATCAAATCAGCAATCACTACATGTATGAAGGTTCAACCAACGCTCCTGCAAAAGTTCGAAAGTGAAAACGCCCAAAAATGCACAATGCATAGCCATTTTCGTTCCCATTCGGCGTGGCCTTTCTGCAGAGTATCCGGCGTGAAATGACCGGCCTTGCGATCACCGGTCTACAACGCGTGGACTAGAGGCGTTACTTTGCTCAAGCTAGTACGATTTTTAATTCGAGTCAGAAAAATGACATTTCCAGTGTTGCAGGTTTTTAGTCCCAAATAAAAAGTGATGTGGTACAATCGAGTTTTTACAATTAAATCTTAGTCGAGAATATTTTTTTATTCAATATCAAATTGCCTTTAATAATAAAAAAAAACATTACATGTAATTTATGATAATTAAATAGAAGACATACACGGTAGGTAATTTAATATTACATAAAACACTGGTATATTATTTGTTTTTGGTAAGGTCCATATATCTAAAATCGTATTATTTAATACTGTATTTATTCAATATTTACAATAAAAAAACACGTTGATACCTAATAAAATATAGCATGACTAAATGTCTAAGTCTATTGATTGCGGAACATCACTATTGTAGCGTGTCACCCTTTTTGGTATCTGTGACAGTTGCACTTGTCATTTTTCTGACTCGAATTAAAAATCGTACTATAAGTATAGCTCAGATAAATAATACATGCCTATCTGCCCTATCATTGATACAAACGTGGCTCGAGAGAGATCTAGTAGTTTTTTTTACCTTAGATTGTCGTGAATCGGAAGTCATAAATGCACGAAATGGTACGGAAACGGTACCCTCAGTTCTAGTCCAACTCGCACTTGGCCGTTTTATTTATTTATTTAGGTTTACCAGCTATTGTTACAGTGATACGTAGGTACATAGATTACAATAAATTAAATACTTAAAAACTAACTGCACAATCTTTACAGGTAAACACCGCATGCAATAGAAGATCTGTTCATAGCTTACTAATTATATAGGTGGCTAAATTAAATTAAACTAGATTAAATTCAAAATGATATAGGGAATAACAATTAGATTGGTTAATTCAGAAAATCTTGGAAGTGTAATTACTTAGTGTATTGGCAAGGCTGTTACACCCCTTTTTTATTTTGGAGATAAAAGCACTCAGGGAGTCAAAATAGACATCAATCAGAGAATTTAGATTTAATGATCACAGTAAAATCATTTAATGAGGAGTATAAATTAACTAAAGATTGATCATAATATTACTGCCAGTCTGTAATTGTATGTACACAAAAAAGTACAAGGTTTATTATTTATTTGTTTATGTTCCCGTATAGTAAGTATTTATACACTCATATAAACTTACATACTTAAACAACGGGATATATACTTGCGGCCCATACATATTGCGTATATGTTTGAGCCGCAAATATATAATTAATTTGTCTCGTGCGGGAATCTTACCCTGGACACGCAGCATAACAACCTGGTTGTCTGCTTCATGATAACAACCGAACCTTCAACCACTACCCCAATAGAGGTAAAGGTACCTCTAATATGGTAACTATGGCCACAGTTTAACGATCCATACAGTTGTAAAACGAATGTACTTGCATAGAGCAACGGCGGGGATCTCGAGGGGAAGTGGGCGGCGCGGATCGCTGCCCGCGAGTGCGCGTAGTTGGCGGGCCAAACTCTGTGGGGCTAACGCATCCGTGTAAATCGCAAGCAAGTTTTCAAGAATCATTGAATAAACTTATTATAATGGTGCACACTTCTTGTTCTGTGTACGGATGTACCTCGACAACGAGACACAATAAGGATTTAAGATTTCATAGATTTCCCCGTGACGCGAGGTAAGTTTATTCTTATAAATTCGTATTAAACAAGTGGGTACCTACTAATATTTATTTTGTATAAACTAATAATACCCGTCGTGTTTATAGTTACGTATATAATTATAGTAGGTACGAGTAAAGTTAAGTTATACACGTATTCGTATACGTTATATTATTACAATCGGAAAAACATTTCAATCGGCATCATTTATATTTCGTATTGTAGGTATATACGCTTTGCGAACGGGCTATCTCAGGCACTTGGACAGTTAGGTTATTTATTTATACAAAAGTAAAAAAAACTAAAACCTGACTACGAAAAAACCCGGATAAAACAATAAGCAAAGGTACCTGACAGTCTGTTTCCAGGTTATGACCGTAGTCGCATGCCGCTGTGACCTGTCTTTTTTTCTTCTAAAGCTTGTATCTCGAAAACGGTGTGTCCTATCGCAAAAATAATGAAAAATTTGCCCCCCTTTATAAAACCCCACAGCCGCGTAATTCTCACATGTAGGTAATATTCAATTATGAAAAAAATAAAGTTTGTCTTTTTTGACAACCCTTGCACATTTGCACGCGGTAGCGTAAATACCTACACGGGCGGCGGTGTCGTCCGACATCAAAGGCGTTTTCCAACTGTATGGATCGTAAAACTGTGCTATGGCTCAGTTGACGTAGGATCCATACTAATATTATAACTGGGAAAGCGTGTCTGTCTGTCTGTATGTTTGTCTTTCTTTCACGGCAAAACGGAGCGACAAACTGACGTGATTTTTTAAGTTGAGATAGTTGAAGGGACATAGGCTACTTTTTCTCTCTTTTTAATGCGAGCGAAGTCGCGGGAAAAAGCTAATAATATTATAAAATAATATAATAAATAAATAAATATACTGGGACAACTCACACACGGTCATCTGGTCCCAAGTTAAGCTCTGCTTAGAGCTTGTGTTATGGTAACCAGACAACTGATATACATACTTATATACTCGTAATTTATAAATACATACATATTATAGATAAATTACACCCAGACACAGAACAAACAATCATAATAATGATAAAAATCCGAGTATTTTTTATTAAACTCTAAGCTCCAGTTGAAAGTAATCCAAACAAACATAATAAAGCGTTTTGGTTTCTTTAAGCGCCTAAATCTCTAAAGATACTAGTCGGATTGGTATTTTTTGTAAGTACATGTAAGCTAGATTTATGAGAAATAGTACAGGCTAATGAGATCACGCTAGGGCCCAGGGGAGGAGAGCGGTAACCCAATACGTAACTTAGAACGGATGAAACCCGAAGTATGAAGTATTCTCAGTATCCTGAAGTAACCTGGCTACTTACATGTCCTTATATTACAAATAAAACATATAATTATATTAGATGAGATTTTAGTACAAACAGTAATTCGAACTGAACTAAATTAAATAATATATCTCAGACAACGCAGCTTTTCCCTAAAAATACACATTTAAAAGCTTACATCTTTATGTTTACTTTTTTTTTACTATTAAACATATTGTGATTTTTATCCATTTATTCATTAATTTGCAAATGAAATAAAAAAAACAAACCAAAGAAAAATTAAATAGAGTCTCCTCCTTTTGTGACGTAATGTAAATAAGTAAGTGTGTGTGTAGGATGAGGTGTATATCTAAACTTAAGCTAAGCATTGGTGCCGATTCTCCTGTTCACAACCTTAACTAAATTTAAGTTATATACATCTTTCTCTTTCCGTTTCTTAAAAAAAAAGGACAGAAAATACATTTTAGTTTAATCCTGTCAAATTAGACAGCGCCTGAAGTAAATCGACTTATTTTTAGTCGCCATGTTTTTAATCGCGTCTAAATTATCTATGGAGTGTCTTAATTTGACAGGACTTAACTAATATTTTATCTTCTGTCCTTTTCATAATGAATTGGAAAGAGAACTTAAATTTAGGCTAGTTAGTGAATAAGAGAATCGGCACCATTGACGGTCATTTTTACGCGTTCATCTAGACGTAAAACTATATGGCGTCACTCCAAATGGTTTAGGCGGCTAATCAAATCTGGAATAACGATTCGACACTCATGATGAAATTTTGGATGGACGTTAGTTCAACTGACCCGCTAAAATAACCGTCAATGCTCAGCATTATGTTTTTATTATTATTTATTTATTAATACTTTATGCACAACGGAACCTAGGCGGATAGGCGGAGGGCATTATGTCATTATTAGTGTAAACTGATTGATTTTTGAAATAAAATCTTCCGCATTTCTACTTGTTTAGTGAGTGGCTACCACAGATGGCTACCTAGATCTCAGGATGTCCCCAATTGTCTTGGATGGTATTCCTCTACCTGAATATAAGACTAGAGAACCAAACTTCGTGGCCCTTCTTGCAAAATTATGTGATTCTGGGTCAACGGACGTCAACGGTTTTGATTCCTTTGTGAGTCAAAATATAAATAAATAAATATCCTGGGACATCTTACACACAGCCATCTGATCCCACGCTAAGCAGAGCTTGTGTTATGGTAATCAGACAACTGATATACATACTTACATAATTTTTAAATACCTACATATTATAGATAAATAACATCCAGACACAGAACAAACAATTATGCTCATCACACAAAGTTTGTCCTGGGTGGGAATCGAACCTACGACCTCTGGCTTAGCAGTCAGGGTCACTGACCACAAAACCAACAGGCCCGTCAAACAAAAAAACAAATATGTAAGTAGCAAAAAAGGTTGTATCTTTTTACTGTGTTGACTTAGAGGTTCGATTTTGCTTAGCTTTCAAGGACTGTATACCTGTGTTTTTGATATTAATTTCAACTTCATACATAAACTTGTTACTGAGATAAGTGGAAAAGCGGACACCTAGATAGACAGACAAATCGACTGCGGTGAAGCCGAAAGGATTAAGGTTTATCTCCAGTAAAGGTACGAAAAAAAATATTGGTATTTTCAAATTCACACATATTCACAGCTACACGTAAACTTTTAAAAAAGAAAAATAAAAACATATGGAAGGAGAAAAGACTTATTTTTTTGCCTTACTTTTAGGCTTTTTGCTTTATCCGATCAACGACCTTCATCTCTCTGATTGGAAAATATTTTATATCTGCCAAATATCATAAAGGACAATACAATACTGACATATCAAAAAAGTTTCGTATGTTCGTCGCTTAGTTTAGATACAACAAAGCTACACACTCACAAACATAATACTATAGCAAAGATTAATATAGCCTACTCTATTTCGTCTTGGCGTCTAAATGATTCTGATTCGTCAAAGCAAAGTGAGCTCTATTTCCAACACGAAGAGTAATTTTTCACAGTTCGACAAGACTAAGTGCTAAGCGTTCGGTTATTCGGAAGTTTCACCAAGTTGAAGCAGTTGAAAATTCTGCAGACAGCGAACCACGGGGTATAAATGAGAACGATTTTAAATTCGCTATTTATGCTTTTAATAAAACAGGGATCGCTTTATCTCGAACTTATACTGTGAAGAAGAATGAAACGGTAAATAATTTAGCTTTGTAGGAAATTTAATTATTCTTAATATTTTTGAGGTGTGTTTCAGACTATATTTTGTCGCCAAATTTTGTACGTTTGTAATGAGCAGATTTCTCATTCTATATCGTCCGAAATACCCGTTAAAAATATTAATAATAATTATATTTCTCTTTCAACAGCAGCAGACGAATATAAACAGTCAAAACACCAACTAAGTCAATAATTTATAAAGCAGCAGTTGACACAGTTCCAAAGATCATCCAGATAGTGAAGCGAAATCGTGAATAAAACGAAACGGTTACATTACACGATTTTCATAAATACGGCCAGTATTGTTGAACCGCCTTTTCCGACAAATCGCTTAGGCCCGAACACGACAACCATAGCGTAACACAAATTTAGCTAGTTAGTTGTTTAATAGGTATATATAAACTTAACTACTTCTATTAGGGAAATTCTTCGAACGAAAGGGTTTTTTTTTTGGTGAGTGGGAAATCATCCAATGACTGCTCCCGTCCTGGGTGCGACGGGAGGGCGTGTCAGACTCTTACTGACTAAAACCCACTCATGTTCCTTCGATTGCCCTTTATGTTCCAGGGTCACGGTAACCACTATAAACCTTCCGCAACTAACGAAAGGGTTCAGCTTTCAGCAGAAAAAATCTTTTTTTTTTTGTTTTGCTGGACAGCGATGGATTCGCTGCACTTTTAAGTTCATCTGTATAATGACCATCGGCCGGAATTAGGTAGAGTTATTCAAGTACTAACACTGATTTCACACGGCGAAAGAATAAAGTGGAAATGCCCCAAATCCCCGAATTACTTACTTTTAAAGAGGAGTAAAAACCCGTGATTTATTAAATAAAAAAGTTATTTACTTTTCCACAATTTATCTGTCTAATCTATTTCTGATGATTTTATTATTTTTATTAATCTGTAATATTGTTTTGCACACGATGATTTCTATTTCTATTAGAAATCCCAGGAAGATCCATATTAATATCAATATTTCGATGCAAGTACTAAAATAACTCTACCTAATTCTGACCTCTGATAATGACTATACTGACTGATTTAAATTTAATAACAACAACAAATCCTATATGATACTATTGACTGAGCGATTGTTGATATTTCAACGCACAGCCCAAAACCTAGACCTAAAAACATGCAATTTGGAAGGTGAGTTCCTTGTGAAGAGTAGGTTACTTAAAGAAGAGTTAGGGTACTTAAAGGGGTAAATATATTATAATATTATTAATAAGAAATTGTGTGTGCTTGTTTGTTCGTCTTTCACGGCAAAACATAGTGACGAAATGACGTGATAACCTAGTTTTTGTCTCCTTCTAAGCCTAACTTTAAGCCTGCGGGTGTAGAGGACCTAATGTGTGTGTGGAGTAATGTGGGATGGCTTGAAAAACCCTCCGGTCAACACTTTTGTACAATGTAACTAATAAATATAAAGAGAAAACATTTTTAACTGTATTTATTGTTCTTTTAATACGTGCTCATTCCATGAGCCACGGACACGACATGCGTCAAACCGTATCAAAAAAAAAACAAACTACAAAATCAAATTGAAATATTCTCCCTAGAATATTTCAATTCCATGCTAGTGCTAGCTAGTGTTATACAAAATGTTATTATAGGTTCCTCGCGCCCGGCCGATATCGGGGCATTCGTGATATGTGGCTGGTATTTTTTACCCCGCTGTTAACCATTGAAGGCGACCCGATGTTGGATCGCTGGAATTAAATGTATGATCAATTACTTTAAGCGAGAATAACAAATGGTAGTGACGGGTTTGGTCAATACATATATGTGAGACACGCTGGCTATCGGGTTCACCAATGTGGAAACACATTTCAAGCTTCGTCACTTTTTAAATGTTCGTTTAAAATTTCTGAGATACGTACGTGTGAAATCAAGTTTGAAAACGATTTCTGTGTTGGCATGAATAATTCAAGTTTGTATTTTAACCAGTACTTAAAAGACTTTTCTGAACAAACTACGCTTCGATTTTCTCTTAGTAGTAAAATTTCACTCTGTATATAAGTTAACAAGAAATTGAATTGTTTAACTCATTAAGTGAGGTCCACGTTTGTGAAAATGAAAGAATTGAGAATTTTTCCTACGCAGAAAGTATGTCAATTAATTGGCGGTGTTCATACTCAATTATTTCGTGATAGAAAACAGTCGATTCCGAATTTCATTCGCACACAGCGGGTTTCATTAATTTCGGGGAAAAGTAATATAGTCTTAAACCGTAAACCCTAAAAATGGCGATAAAAATTGCTTAAAGCAGCACGTTATTAAAGGTCAAAATGAAAAGGTCCTCCAATCGTTCCCTTTTTAAAAAAGTCGCTTTTATAACTTCAAAGTGGCACTTCTCTTCGATGGTAAACATCTTCAGTAGACAAGCGAGTGCCCTTTACCAAAGAGCCATTCTTAGCTGGTTGAACTTTGACCAAGCTAGTTCTCAAAATTGCGATATCCAACATGCGATACACATGACCTCTTAGACTTACACTGCACATCTAGGTCAAAAACATAGCACAGTTGGCCGGTTGCTTAACATCACGAATAGTACGTTGCTTAAAATTATTGGATTCAATAACAATTATTTGAAATCGTATTTAAAAAGGTCTCAAATTATTTTTTAATACAATAAAGTCAAACAGTGTTTTTGATTGAAATGTGCTAATAAGTGGAACTAACTGAACTAAAAAAATACATTATGAGGTAGGTATAATATAGTCTATACATCGTCACGTTACGACCCAAGAGTAAAGATTCGAATACCAGCGTCAGGTATATGCTGAGCCTGTACCTGACATATGCTGAGCTGGACACCCATTTGGTGCAAACCAGAGACACGCACTGCTTAGTCACTTTATTTTTTTTTTGTAATATTGTTTTTTTTTGTGTCATGTCATGTGTTTTGCTCCGAATAAATTTGTTATCTATCTATCTAGAGCAGCTTTTAACGAGTGGATATAATGTATCTGGATAAATAATAAATGTTACCATAATAAATCTATATACATTATACTAATATACATTATATATGTATAATGTATAAAATAGTAAACTGACTGACTGAATAATTGTTGATCAACGTACAGCCCAAGCCGCTGGCCCTAGAGACATGAAACTTGGAGAGTTATAGAAGAAGAGTGCTAAAATATATTTTTGATTGTGGAGCTCTACAAACAAAAAAAAATTTAAAAATTACAACCCTAAAGGGGTAAAATAAAGGATGGAAGTTTCGACACTCACGCGGACGAAAGCTGTAATAGTCATTAACAATGTGGATGCAGATGCTAACAATTTCATGCCGCTTGGCAACGTTGCAACCCCGCGAGAAATGTAACGTCGGCCACACCAGGCCTTAATGGATTCACACGTTACAACGCCCGTCTATTCATTTGAAAACCATACAAAAATGAGCGAACATTATCTCGAAAGATATAATAGAAGATTAGCTAATCCTTTGCAGTTTTACCCACGTAGTTTCCGTTCCCGCGAAATTTTTGGAATAAAAACTATACTATGTTCTTTCTTAAGCTATGGACTATATAAAATTTCATTTAAGTTAGTTAAGTAGTTTTTTGAAAGACAGACAAACGAACACACACACTTCTACATTAATAATATTAAGTATGGATATAATTTCACCGTTTGCTCTACTTTGTAGGCTGTATATCTGATTAATAATCAAAAACAAAAGCGCATATATATATACATTGTCGGTTCCTAACAGTGTGGATGCAGATGCTAACCATTTTGTGCCGCTTGGCAACGTTGTAACCCCGCGAGGAATGCAACGTCGGCCACACCAGGCCTTAATGGATTCACACGTTACAACGCCCGTCTATTCATTTGTAAACCATACAAAATTGAGCGAGCAATATCTTTGGAGATATTTGTAAGTAAAGTTAAAATAGGCCTGTGTTTTTGTCATTTTACCGCAGGATACGGCTTCTCCTCGTAGAGAAAATGTATAAGTGCTTATGTGGATAAACCCATTGATGACCATTAAATGTATTTTAACGCGAGTGAACTCGGGGGTAAAGCTGCTAAATTAAAAAATCTGGTTTCCGCCAACGTTCCGTTTTCCTTCACGGATATCAATGATTTCCAAGAAAAACCTTGTCAATACGGGCGTAAAAAAAAACTTACCGTAGCAATACTACCGTTCAAAATAACAATAAACATCTTAAAAATAAACGCTTCTACTGACTTTTCCGTAAAACTTGACATTGTGAAAATGGAGAAAATGTAGAATAATTATCATAAAATAAAGAAAGTTGTAAAAGTGATAGTTGTGACGTTTTCAAGGATGACGTAGCGCTACAAATAAAAACACATTATATTAATTTACAATACCTTTGTTCAATGAACTTAATAACCAAAACTGCCGTATCTAGATCTTGATTCGACGTACTTTTCCCCTCCCAAATAGCTTAACTGCCAAGATATACCTACGTGTAGTGTTAACATGCTAGCCAATTAACGAGCACCACAACACAACTACCCGCATAATCGCCAATACGTCACACACACTTGGACAACACTCATGCAATAATAAAGCATACATCACCTTTACTATGGGTCATTTATCCGATCGGAGCCGGCTTACTAAACTGTTAGGGAATTTACTACAATCTTAGGTACCATATATCAAATATTGTCTAAGGATTTTGACCCTAAACTACTAGGTTTGAATATCGGTTAAATTTTTTAACCGGGTTTTTGGAGAAGCTTTTTAATGCAGCTGTCGTTCACAGAAACTCGTTTAGATAAAAAAAATAATGGTTATTTTGGGTGCATACTTTAAATATCAATACGTTTAAATTTTTTTTTCTAAGGTTTAATTAAACCGGTTAATTTAGAGAAATTCCGAACACAATACTATGAATAATTTTTCTCCAGCTGTGGTATAGTTATCACAATAAATACGTGTTAATGTAAAAGATATACTCTACAAATTATATAAATTCTTCATAAAACAATTAACTAAATCATGGATATTCCTTAATACGTGGTATAGATTCAAACATGAACTCTAGCAAGGTTTATGTTTGAAACTATACTGGTTACTATAAACATCTAGTGAATATAACCTGTATATTGAATCAAGTTAAGGTTCCTAGCGTAAGCCCGGTTTCCACCGCGAGCGGAACGGCCCCATTAATGACTTCGCTCGCAAGCGCAAACTGCATACTTGTATTTCCACCAACAAAATTATAATTCTTAATACATACTTTATTATAAATGCATTTATTATTAATTATTATTCGACTATTTGTTGTTTATTTGTTTGACTATTAGTTGTTTGCAGTTTGCGCTTGTGAACAAAGTCATTAATGGGTCCGTTCCGCTCGCGGTGGAAACCGGGCTGTAGATTTCAAAGATGAAAACGTCCGGTTCCCCCATTTAAAATGTACGTTTCAAGGGCATAGTTAACTGAATTTTATGGCTCAGCAACTCTATTGATTTTAGTAGAACTACAGGGATTCAGTGGACCGTACTACTATCATGCGATCAACTCAAATGGCCGCTTTTTCATGAATGGCCCGATATTATTATAATCGGACGTAAGTGTATTAATATAATGTTTGCGTTGTCGTTTATAATAACCCTGAGGGAATAAGTAGTAAGTCATTATGTATTATTTTTAGGGTTTATTTTTGGAAGAGCTTTATTTCTATGTTATTTATTTTAGGTACCTATTTTAACTATATTAATTTACGGTGAAAATTTTAGTGTGTGTCATTGATTATTATCGAGGAACACCCTTTATAAATTAACATACTGTATAATAATAAACGACAGATCAATCTGCTTAACCGAAAAAGGAAATCAGTGTGAAAACCGCAAGTCGTTACTGCCTTTATGCAAAAAATCTCGTTATCTTTCTAGATCCAATCCGAATTCTCAAAGACGTTCGGGAACATCTGTTGGAAACCCGGATCGTAGCCAGTTGCAATCAAAGCCCGGATCGTATCCACTTGCAATCAAAAATTAAACGGAGCAAAACCTGAGGCGGCTTTTTGAAACTATGTTTGACCTACTTCTTATTTAAACCCGAGGTGAATTATTAAATGTGACACCAATAAAACGGGGTAGTTAAATTAGCACAGTCACGTAAAATTTATATTCCATTTATTTCAAGTAATGTGAGCACGTCTTAGTCTGATTTATTGAAATTAATTAAAGAGAGATGTAAAGTAAATATTATGAAATTATTGTTTTAGGCTACCTGTCTTGTTGTTGTGTCTCTGTTTATATGTGGTGTTGATATAAGTGATTAAGAGTTTATTTTATCTTCCTTTTACACAGATTCTGTAATTTCTGGAACATTGTACCTACTCAATAGTTTAATATAATCAAAAGAATCGAAATGTTTATTCGTCTTTTGTTTCTGACTGCAGCTTCTACCTAAGATTAATTTCAAAGTTTTTAGAAAAACTGTTTCCTTTTATTTATTTAAAAGAATACGGCAGTTGAAAGCAACTAGCAAGGCGTAATCGTGGGAGAACAAAACGATATGATGGATTTTTCAAAAATAAATAATGTCTTATTCTATTGCGGAATTTTTTTAAAGCTATCCTCCGGGTAGCATGAAAGTAGTTCACTTACGTACAAAATGGAAATAAAATACCAGAAAAAAAACGAACCAGTTTCAACGATGCGAAAAATAATATCGAATGTGATTTCACCTCTTAAAATTTCACAAATACGTTTACGAGCGCAACGCAATAACTTTTGCCATCAGCCGACATGCTTTAGGCATGTTTGGGAGCAACTACGCGCGGAAATGAAATGACATGGACAAAAATGGCATTCCATGTACACAAACATAGTAAATACATTGTAAAATAAAAATAGAAAAATGAATTACTACGTACTTTTTAGCCTCGCTGGACTTATCAGCTTTTATTTCAAAATAATAAGTAACGGAAGACGAATTCAAAATATCGTCTGTCAAGTTCCGCCATAATTCACCATAGAGAAAGATAAATATGGTAAAGAACGTTCCAAACCACGTATACTAGTTGTAGAAAATGTGTGATATGGTCGACCATTGCATTATATTAGCGACATTTTATTCATACGAAACTGTATTCATTGGTATTTGTCGATTTTTATAAAATGCTCATATCATAATAATACATTTTAATAAGTTTTTGTCTAATTCATCCAAACAACATTTTAAAACGGAACGGTACTGGTTTGACACAATTTGTATGTTTTTTTATGTCAAATGTCAATTACGTCAATAATGCAGACAATCTGTCATTGCAAATTCAACGTCCTATTGTTCTTGGGTTGCGATTATTTTCAGATATTTTTGACCCCCGCCGCTTATCTTTACGGACTGATTTGATTTGTGGATTGCTATGAGGTGCATCAACTGAGGAATAACCACATAAAGGCCACAAAGACAAACAGATTACACAAGACTTTTGCGTTGGTGAACTAAAAAAATAAACTGATTGTTGATAGTGTAGGAATAAAATAAAAACAGTTTGGTAGACCTATGACTCGTTCAACAATAATTCAACGCTGTAATGTAATAATGTATTAAGTTATCTAGGTAATAATGTATTAAACCATTTTTATTTGTTTTCTGTAAAAATTAAGTAAATAATCATTTATACTGTTTTGCCTTATTTTGTGTTTTCCTTATTATTATTATCAGCCGGAGTTTACCGCTGAACTTAGGCCTCCTCCTTAGACCGCAACGTAGAACGACAAATCGCCACTTGCATGTTGTCGTCGGTCCACCTAGTGGGAGGCCTGCCTACGTTGTGTCTTCCGGTCCATGGTCGTCACTCTAAAAGGCCAGCAGATAAAAACAACGTTTCAGAGCCTTTTGTCACCACTGGTTGGTTGCATATGGTATTATTGTCAGGTTTTAATAAATAATTTATTAGAGCGCCTTATGGTTTCGAATAGCAAATCCTATTCTATGCACTTAATGCCAGCAATATCACTAAAGGTTTAGTGAAACTGTTTACATCTAGTCTGTTGTAATGACAAGTTCTTTATGTGTTTTATTTATTGCAATTTTACTTACCAATATTAACGAAATAAAACACCAAAAATCATTGGTGTAAATTGAATTCGATAACTATGCAATCGCCCATATTGGGGCTGGCCATGTCCTTTTACTACTGAAAAATCACTACATCGATTAAAAGAGCATTAAACAACGTTATTATGTGTATTGTGCTTAATTAAAAGTTACCTTATGGCTCTGATCATAGGGACCGGTAATCTGCAAAGAGAAGCCGGTAACAACTGGATTCGTGTTGACGAAAATCTTGTTAAGAGTAGCGTCATAGAAGAGAAATCAGAATAGGTTCAGTCGTAGTCTGATAGGGGCTGAAAATTATGAAGGCTTTTTCACACACAGCACAGCGTTTATGAACAGCGTAGATAAAACAAAGAACCTATTGTATTTTCTACACATTGTTAGTAACGCCGCAAAGTGGGCAGGCCTTTACACTAGGGTAAAACGTAGTAAAGAGCTTAAAGCATAAAAATCTTCCGTAGTGAAAACTATAGAACTGAAGTGACGTCAAACAATTTTTACGCGTCAACGGTATTCTTTGCTCGTTTGCAGCGGAAAAAAGCGCCGCATAGTTAGTGCAAGTCGTAATGTAGATCTTAATTTAAACTAACTAGGAAATATTATGCTACTAAAGTGTTTTATTTCTATCGCAACTCAGCGCTGCAGCACTTAGCAGCACTGAATAGGAATACGATAGCCAATCCGTGTAATTAAAATTTCCGGTTCGAGAAAAATGTCAGCCGTGGATTGAAATCGGATCCGATAAATGGCAAGTTTCTCTATTTCTTTTGTAGACTTTACATCTTACTTTGCGACGGAAAATGCATTATGCAGCTACGCCAGAATCGGGGTATAAAGAATAATGTCCAGTCGTTTATCAAAGTCGGATTTTCTTATAGTAGCACCAAACAAATTTTAAATTCAAAAATAGTTGGGTAATCGAATTTCCGGAAGATTATTAAAATAGAAGATATTCTGTTCGTCGCTGTGTCGCTGGGGGATTTCTCCGATCTCTATAACAGGGGTTACTTTCGCATAGTTACATCGAATGTTGATAGGTAAAGTGTTAAACAAAACACCACAACAGAACAACACTATTTCAAAGTCCAGAATGTTTTACGCTGGGTTGGTAGACTGAGAAACTTGGTAAAATAGGATTCGAAGGAAGCGTAACTGCCGGGTGGAGGGGGAGATTGGCCCGGGGGGGCTGGCACAACATCCAGATGGTATCGAAAACGCCGTGTCATCCACAGCTTTGCATCGCTGTTAAATAGACATTGGTGCTGATTCTCTTGTTCATAAACTAGCCTAAATCTAAGTTAGGTGCATCTCTCTCTTTTATTTTATTAAGAAAAGGACAGAAGACACATATCCGTTTAGTCCTGTCAAATAAGACAGCGCCAGCGAAATGTGGCGTATTTTTTTTGCTATGTTTATAATCGTTTCTAAATTAGCGAAAACTCATCGACATGTGTATTTTGCCCGTCCTAACTTACGGAGCTCAAACCTGGTCACTCACCGAATCGCAAAAGTCTCGCCTTGGAGTCTGCCAAAGAGCTATGGAGCGCAGCATTCTTGGTGTAAAACGCCAAGATAGAATCCGAAACACCACGCTGCGTTCCAAAACGGGGATAACAGACGTTGGTAAAAAGGCTGCCAGGCTCAAATGGGATTGGGCGGGTCATGTAAGCCGCATGCATAGCGACCGTTGGGCAAAGATATCAACCCAGTGGGTGCCAAAACATGGACGTCGTCGCCGAGGCCGGCCCAGGAAAAGGTGGCGCGATGACCTTGACTCATACCACGAGGGTTGGTTTGAGGCCGCTAGCGATAAAGATGTCTGGAAGGAGTTGGGGGAGGCCTTTGCCCAGCAGTGGGACAGCACAGGCTAGAGAAAAAAAAAATTATCTACGGAGTAAGTAAGGTTCACTTAATTTAAATTTAGGTTAGTTTGTGAATAAGAGAATCGACACTATTGGCTTTAAAATAGCTATCCCATTTATAAAAGGAAGCCGGTTATGTCCTAATCCATACTAATATTATAAATGGGAAAGTGTGTCTGTCTGTCTGTCTGTTTGTCTTTCTTTCACGGCAAAACGGAGCGATGGATTGACGTGAGTTTTTAAGTGGAGATAGTTGAAGGGATGGAGAGTAACATAGGCTACTTTTTGTCTCTTTCTAACACGAGCGAAGCCGCGGGCAGAAGCTAGTAGTGCATGTTGCAGATCGAATGACAAATCCCATTTAGGGACCGTTCACCAAAGTTAGACAACTGTACTCGCTGCATTCGGTGTTCTAGTTACAGTTTGTTGGCAATGCGACATTATTAGTTTCTGCCTGCCAGCCGATTATTTCAAACTACTTTTTGCCTGTGAATTTGCTTGAATTTCAGTAGTCACGACACTGGAGAAGTCTGGATTTAAATGCAGCTGCTGTCGTTATAGATAGTAAGTAATCTCAATATATATGTATTTATAAACTACTCGAAACGTTGTTTGTCATAATGGACTCCTTAAACATTTAAACGATTTTAATCAAACTCGCACACTGTTTGCAGTGATCCAACTTAAAAGATAGGCCATATTATATTTCGACAACAACTAAAGCAACGCATGTTCGAGTCAGCAAGTACAATCATAGATTTAAACAAACATAGAGACAGACAAATCACTCACATTACCGTTCTAGACAAGAAATCAGAATTACCCTACTGAAAGCAAACGAAATAAGAGAAACAGAAAATGTACGCTAGAATACCGTCCCGTATTTCACTGTGAAGGTGAGTGAAAACAATGCAATGAGAGAAAAAAGAATCATTTGCCTAGAAAGCCGCACCGGGATTACGTATCTTGCAATAGCCGAGCGATCGCGATAATTTAGCAATATTTTCTGCTCAAACGTCAATTCAAAATACGTCACGTCAAATAGCAAGCTAGCGATAGTGCTGCCTCTGTAGAGCAATCAGTTAACTAAAATATGCATTTTTCGTTTGGTGGTTTCGTATTTAGTATGGTTTTTAAGAGCAAAGTTAAATTTTTTTTGTTAAAGGTGAGATTTAATTAGTTCCAGCGATTGCTACTCTATCGTCATCTTAGCAATAACTGCATTAGAACAATCAGCGAGCGATTAGCAATCGGTTCAAACATAATACGATTTTTTTTGACGATCGCGCGGTGATCGCGCGATCACTGCGCAAATATTGCTGCTTGCTGTTTCATAGGTATAATAACCCCGCCGATACTCATCAAGCCATTAGAAAAGTGGAAAACGGTTGGGTGCTTTAAAACGCGATTGTTTCTGCAAAAAGGGCTCAGAATGAAATGCAATCAGTGTCCCCGCAGTATACCGTTTCTTTTGAGAACTGGGCAGAAAGAAGTAGCTCAACATTTTAATCTTTGATCTTGGTTATGTTTCAGCTGTTTACATAAAAAAAAAAACATACAAACAGCCGAACATAGTACCTCCTCCTTTTTGTGAAGTCGGTAAAAATACTTTTAAGTTTGCTACAATTGTATAAGGATTATAGTGTTTGTTTATAAAAGACAATCTTTTAACTATGTCGATTACAAAAATAATTGTAATAGAAATATCTTTCTATAATTAAATGTTCATTTTCGGCGAAGGTATGTGAATGATATGTGTTGCATAATATACTTCACTTACATAATGTTATGAATATAAGCACTAAATGAAGAAGTTGTTTCATTTTATGTTGTTCTTTTAAAAATATTCAGAGAAAAGATATATAGTTCATATATTTACTAATACGACGAACCGCCAGCTGTTTAGGCTTTCATAAATCAGTCATTATGACAAGGGTAAAGATAAGTTCAACATGATTATTTATTATTTAATCTCGCTTTTCTCACGTGCGAATTAAATATTGAAAGCATGATAAAGATTTCGCAAGAAAATATGACGAGGAAAACAAGTACGGGTGTCCTTGACCCCTAACAAAGACATAGATACAAAGGAACAGACAAATTTCACGGTCGTATCTCCGTCTGACATTTGCACCACACATTTATCATAACCTTCGTTTTAATAGCTCTGTGACACAATATTTGGTCCGTACATCATTTCGATGTTTTTAATATAATATTTTTGTTACGATGAAGGAAAACATCGTGATGAAAATTGCACTTATGAATTTAATTTAATCACGTCGTCTTAGCGCCAGCCGGCTGGGCAAGCGTGACAAATGCTCGTGCTTTCTCTAAGAGAGGCCTTTACCTTGTAGTGGGATAATAATAGGCGAGAATTATTATTTATTATTACCACAGTAAAAAAAAATTGTCTCGACCTATAATTACATAAAGTACAGTTAAAAAAGTAACCATTCATTTGATTGAGTTATAAATGTCTCAATAGTAGGCAGAAAATCGAAATTTTTATCATAAATTTGTTCTATTTATATTAGTGTGATTTCTATTTCTGTATTACTTTGAATATTATTTTCGTGTTGACGTAGGTTTGTCGCTGTTTTTATCGAAATCGGAGTTTTATTAAATCTTTGCAAAGCTTGGAGTTGTGGTGGTTTAGTGGTTAGATTCCTTACAATGCATGAGACTTGTTAGATTCTGGGCAGGTCCCGATATGACTTTCATAGTCTTTATGGGTAGTGTAGACGTAACGATTTCGGTGAAGGAAAATGCAAATTTTGCAACCTAGACTAATTAATACCTATCCATTCTTCTATACAAGGTGTATATTTGGTCTTGCTCAACCAGCTAGGAGATGGTTCTACTCATAAAAACAAATAACTTTTGTTATGGAACCAACTCGGAACTCGCGAAAAAAATATCAGCTGTTTCATACATTATGGTCGGGAGGGCAATGAACTTTTCATAGAAACCGCTGATATTTTTTTCGCGATTTCAGAGTTGGTTCCATAATAAAAGTTGTTTGTTTTCATGGGTAGAATAATCTCTGTATAAAAAATGTTAAACTGACTGATTAATTGTTGATATATCCCTGAGACATGAAACTTGGTTCATTGTAAAGAGTAAGTAGTTATAGGTATAGTGTCCACTAAGAAAGGATTTTTGGAAATTCCAACTCTTATGGGCTATACTAGGGAAATGAAATACGTCATCACAGTCACGCGGGCGGAGCCGCGAATTCCAACTCTTATGGGCTATACTAGGGAAATAAAGTTACGTCATCACAGTCACGCGGTGCAAAAGTAAGTTTGATATAAAACGTCGCTGTCGTGTGCTGACAAAATTATAAACTTATATTAATGTTATGTGCTATTCTATGTTCTTTTTTAATGTTTTCTACAAGACGAATACATTTGGAACCTTTTTATTGTCTACAAGACGAATACATTTGGAACCTTTTTATTGTCTACAAGACGAATAATTATACATTTGGAACCTTTTAATGATGAATACATAATAACAGTTGCTGATGAAAACAATGTTTTAATAGTACACATAACGAGTTGAAAGTTAGTGTCGATATTCACATTCGTTTAACCTCAATAATGTCGAATTTGTAAGTAACACAACACGTTGAATAAAATATAACTAGCGTTGGAATATCAACAGTCATCAGTGAGTCAGTCAGTTTACCATTACATATAATATATTATTTATATAATATATATATATATATACACCTACATTTCGGATATTCCATTAATTTTGCAATGTTCTTTAATCAGGAACATTATCATAATTATATAAATATTTATATATTTATCCATACTAATATTATAAATGGGAAAGTGTGTCTGTCTGTCTGTTTGTCTTTCTTTCAAGGCAAAACGGAGCGACGGATTGACGTGATTTTTTAAGTGGAGATAGTTGAAGGGATGGAGAGTAACATAGGCTATTTTTTGTCTCTTTCTAACGCGAGCGAAGCCGCGGGCAGAAGCTAGTTACTTATATTTCCCCCGCAATGAAAGCACAAACGATTTATATCAGAAAAATGTTCCTGATTAAAGAACATTGCAAAATTAATGGCATATCTGAAATGTCTGGAGTATAATAAGTTATTTAAACGATCGTTAAAAACTTGGACTATTAAACCGAACTCGGATCCCTTTACGATTTTACACAGAAGATCCGAATTATCGGATTCAACGGATGAAATTATTCATACAGGCTGTTTATTTTTTTATTCAATAATGACTTGCGTTTACTTTTTATTTTCATGTGAATTGTTGATTTTGTTTTATATTTTACTTTTCAGTTATAAAATGAACTTTGGTAGTCTTTAGTTCATGTGTTGTTTTATAGCCTGCATAGCATTTTGTGTGTGTGCGTGTTTGTGCTTTTGTGTTTGAGTGGGCGTGTGTGTGCCTGTGTGAGTCGAGTGAGATGACAGAGAAGGTGACTGGCTCCGACTGTTCAAAGAGATTAGATAATCTTAATTTAAAGTCATTGTTCACAAACAAGAGCATGCAAGATTGATTGTTCGAGTCCAGTCATGTTTAGCCGCAAGTTTAAATAATATTTTGTATCTTTGCTTAAACGCCCTCATCTCAGGAGATACTGCTTTGAATTGAAAACTTCTGTTCCAGTTTTAAAATGCTTCTTTAAACCTTCGAACACACGTGATTCGAGACACAATAGAAAGACAATAGCAGCGCGACAACTGGCTGTCGAATGGTCGTTGAAAGGTTAAGGATTGGAATTTCGACATGCACATATTATGCGAAAGCTATATTTACCTAATAAGTTATTAATAGTAATAAAATAATAGTTAATAGTATTAGTCTTCTTCTTCTTCTTCTTCTTGCCCTTATCCCATTTTACTTGGGGTCGGCGCAACACGTCTTTCTCCTCCATACCAACCTGTCACCCGTCATGCTATCACTTACCCCTTTCTCCTTCATAATCATTCTTCACACATTCCATCCATTTTTTCTTCGGTCTTCCTCTCCTCTTCCAGCCTTCTACATTCATACTCATAACTGTCTTAACTATATGCGTCTCATCCCTCCTCCTAGTTAATAGTATTAGTAATCATAACAAAATCTATAAACGCTGAAGGGGCGAGAAGTTAGCTACTTCCACAGAGTAGACAAAACAATCTTTGTCAATCTATTCCAACCAAAGTCGATTGACTGAATTGTCCTACTCAAAGGTACAACTTGAAGTCTTACCGATTGCGGCCAAATATCAATATTTCACTGACCGAAATTGCACTTATGAATTTAATTTAATCGCGTCGTTTAAGCGCCAGCCGACTGGGCAAGCGTGACCAATGCTCGTGCTTTCTCTAAGAGAGGCTTTTACCTTGTACTGGGATAATAATTGCCGAGAATCCGGTATTTGACACCATCATCAATTGACGTACTTTTTATGAGCTGTCAAAATGCAATTCTCCAATAGACTTTGTATGCCAATACCAGCTTGTGACGTTACAAGCTAGCAACCCTATTGACTAACTATTTATTGATTTTAAAGCAATTAAAAATCCAATTTTACTGTTAATTAAAAACAAATCCGATGCTTAGGACTAATAAAAAGATAGGTTTTATAAAAAATATGTCTTATATTTATCGGTTAATAGTGTCAAATACCGTATTATTATTTATTATTACCACAGTTAAAGAAACTTTATCCGAACATCAGCTGAGCCAGATATCAATATTTCACTAACCAGCTTGTCTTCTCAATCCAATTACTGGGTATTGCTGGTTTTAAAAGGTTAGGCCAGACTTTGATGTTTTAAGTCGTTTAAGTGGGTCTTGGAGACAATTAGCACATCCCGTTGAATAAATAACGGGCTTTTATTTATAGAATTGGTTATCTTTGAGCAGTAGAATGTGTGAGTGGGGTCACACACACAAGTGCATAACAAAACACATAGGTATTGTAGGGTTCTTTACCACAATCGTTTTGTTAATTATTTGACTAAATGTAAACAATCATGACATGAATTTTTATCTGTTTTCGTATAATTCATATCGTCATAGTAATTACGTAGGTTTTCGGGTTTATTCTTAAACTGGCGTTATGTTAAGATAAATAATGGAAACAATGGTGCTGATTCTCTTGTGCACAAACTAACGTAAATTTAAGTTAAGTGCATCTTTCTCTTTCCATTTCTTAAAGAAAAGGACAGAAGATACATTTTAGTTTAATCCTGTCAAATTAGACAGCGCCTAGCATAGCTTGTACTATGGTGACCAGACAACTGAATATATACATTCATAATTTATAAAATAGACACAGAAAAAACAATCGTGCTCAACACACAGTTTGTCCTAGATGAGAATGGAACCCATGAATTCCGGCTTAGCTGTCAGGGACACTAACCACTAGATCAAAAGTCAATAAAAATCTAGGAAGATCTAACCAGAGGGCCTAGCCAAGTGGCATTGTAGAATAGAAAACAAAAACGAATAAATTGTCAAATGTATGGAATTGACATCAGCTTTCGCTAAACAATTTGACATCTCTATACATTTGACAATCATTTTCGTTTCGCTATCTTTTTTACAATGCCACTTGTCTAGGGGGGCAGGGGGCCTAGCCAAGTGGCATTGTAGAATAGATAGCGAAAACGAATAGATTGTCAAATGTATGGAATTGACATAAGCTTTCGCTAAACAATTTGACATATCCATATATTTGACAATCTACTCGTATTCGCCATCTATTCTACAATGCCACTTGTCTAGGGGGCAGTCCCAGTATCTAAGGCCAATGTAACATATTGTTGCAATTTGCATTAATCCACGACAACCAGATAACTAAAGCCCCGAATTATCGAAGCTTAGGTATTGAGTTGTATTCAATCAGTTGAGAAGTAGTATATTAGCCTTTACCCGCGGCTTTGTCTGCTTTGACGTTCGCTATTGACGTCGTGGAAGAAAGAACTGCAACATCCTAAGATAGGTTTTATCTAGCTTTATCTATACGAGATTTCAAGATTTATTTTATATACGAAATAAAAAGATAGATAGAGCATCTTTTGCATTTGAAATACAAGCTTTTGTCGTCGGTTTTGCTCACTTTCTTTACTTTGAAAATGATGGATTTTGATGACGACGAGGGCCCTTGGATATCCCTTTCGGCTAGGTTATCTTTTACATCTACTCCGTCCAATATTATCCCTATGTCCTTAAGGCAAAGATTTCAAGGTTATCTTTCAGTCCTTAGGATGAGAGTTCCAAATTGTTTTTCCCATTGAATGCTAACCACATAAAAGTCATCATCAGCACCTCGACAAGTGGCACTGTAGAATAAATGGTAGGATATAGTTTGATACGAGATGACAAAGTACTTAGCGAAAGCTTATGTCAATCCCATACATTTAACAATGTATTCTCTTCTACCATTTATTCTACAATGACACTGAGATGTAAACCCCCTAGACAAGTATACTATTATAATATCCATACTAATATTATAAATGGGAAAGTGTGTCTGTCTGTCTATCTGTCTGTCTGTCTGTATGTTTGTCTTTCTTTCACGGCAAAACGGAGCGACGAATTGACGTGATTTTTTAAGTGGAGATAGTTGAAGGAATGGAGAGTAACATAGGCTACTTTTTGTCTCTTTCTAACGCGAGCGAAGCCGCGGGCAAAAGCTAGTATTACATATATTGTTAATTATATGGAATTGACATAAGCTTACGTTTAATTTTTTTGATATCTTAATATATTTAACACTCTATTCTCCACTGCTATGTGTGTCTAAAGGTGCAGTTCAGGCGTTTTCTAATCTGTCAATACAGTAACATACGGCATAAAGATTAAATTGTAACTGCATAAACAAAATAAAACCTAACAATTTTATGTTTTGCAATTTATTGTCGACATATTCTTGTTTTCCAACCCTGTTAGATCTCAAGTGCATTTTCATATTATGTTTGCTAGCCGGCTGAACGGCGCTCAATTCTTCTCCGTCAATACTCTATGTTCAATATAGCGTGAAATTCTCTGTGGCATGTTTGTAATCTTGAAGTTCTTTTGAAGTCTGAGCGTTTGTTTCTGAGCTGTCGATTGCTTCGTGTGGTTTTTAATGATTAGCTTTCACCTGCGGCTTTGCTCGCTTAGATGTTGAACTTCTGTCTACTGTTTTAACCCTTTGGAAGTCAGAATTCCAATTCTTTCCTAGTAGAAGTTACTTATTCTTTTCAAAGAACTCACTCAAGTTTCATGTCTTTAGGGCCAGCGGTTTGGTGTGCGTTAATATATATTAACAATTAGTCAGTTACACAGCCGTTTACCATTTTATCTTATATCATATCTTATTTTATATATAGTTATATATAAAATTCTGGTGTCACAATGCTAGTTACCTTACTCCTCCGAAACGGCTTTACCGATTTTTACCAAATAAATCATGCATATTCAATAGGTCTGAGAATCAGCTACTATCTATTTTTAATACCCCTAAGTGATAAGGGTTGTTCACCCTTGACTTACCCGTATATGTATTAATGATATCGATTTATATCTTTTGAGAAAAAAAAATAAGATTTTTACAAAAGAAATTGAAAGAGTGTCCGATGCTCTGTATTGACTACTTACTAATGTTAGTATTAGGTTAGGTTAGCTTTTAAAATTATGTTAAAAGTAATAATTATTAGGTACTAATACCATTTTGGTCCCAGCAAAAATCACTTTTTGTGAAATTCTGGTAAAATTAGGTCTGGCACGCGACGATGGGATCATCTTCCTAGGTCTGTGTGTTATGCTGGGGCAGCTGATGCAAGTGCAGAAAATCTCAAACGGCGCAAATATAATAACCTCATTGGGAATTATATATTTGAGCCGTTTGGGGTTTGAACACTGGGGCCACGGGGTCCGAGTGCTCATCTTGTTTTTCAAGATGTCGCCAAGTGGCTGGTTGACTCTTCACGTGGCCAGAGGGCTAGCCTTTTCTTGGGACAAAGAATTAGCAAACGTGGCAATGCTGCCAGCCTTTTGGGCACCTGTCCTGTTGACAGCGATGCGGACGAGTTTTTTGATGCCCTGTGAGCCCTTCTTATTATAACTTGTATTATTAATTATTATTCATTATTACTCGTTTTATTTATAAAGTTCATATTATTTTTCTTACAAAGATTATCATTTCTGTAAGAGAGGTACTTAATTATGTTTTTATAATGAAAAATGAAAGGAGGAAAATGGGAGGAATACTGTAGGTCCCTTTACACTGACAGTTGTAATGCAACAGATGCTGGAGTCAGTTATGTTCGGCCATTACACCGGGAGCCCTGCATATTAAAAGAGGAGGTAGCTGCCGCCATTAAACACCTAAAACACGGCAAGGCAGTTGGTGTTGATGAAATACCCATTGAGGTAATTAAGGACATGGGCGACATCGGAGTGAATATCATGCATACCATCTGCACACAAATTTGGGATACTGGAGAATGGCCAGGGGATTGGTCACAGTCAGTCTTCATACCACTTCACAAAAAAGGGTCAACGAAGAAGTGTAACAATTACCGTCTCATCTCTTTAATATCGCACGGAAGCAAGATATTGCTACATATCCTGAACACAAGACTGCAAGCATTTCTTAATAAGGAAATTGCTCAAGAGCAGGCTGGTTTTGTGAAGGGAAGAGGCACCCGCGAGCAAATTCTCATCTTGAGACAATTGATTGAAAAGGCTAGAGAATTTAATAAACCCCTGTTCCTCTGCTTTGTTGATTTTCGCAAAGCATTCGATACAGTCAAGTGGAGCAAACTCTGGGACATACTCATAGACATGGGAGTACCGCAACATCTAGTCTATCTAATCAGACGACTGTATGAGGACGGAACAGCAGTAGTACGCGTGGATGGAGTTGACTCAGCGAATTTCAAGACGCAGGCGGGTGTCCGGCAAGGCTGCATTCTTTCCCCGTTATTGTTCAACATATACACTGAGTACATCATGCGCAAGGTACTGGATCAATGGGATAAAGGGATATCGGTGGGTGGTCGCATGATTTCAAATCTCAGATACGCTGACGACACAACTCTTCTGGCTTCCACCCTGCCTGACATAGAACACCTTCTACAACTCCTAGAACGTACCAGTCTCAAATTTGGACTCGCTATAAACCGTGAGAAAACAAAAATGATGATTGTGGATCGCAAAACCGGTAACAGACCTGAGATCAACAGCATAGGTAACTGTGAAGTTGTCCAGAGCTACATATACTTGGGTTCTACCATTACCAACACTGGGAGTTGTGAGGAAGAGATACGAAGGCGATGTGCTGTGACACGTTCAGCTGTTGAAAAGCTCAAAAAGATTTGGAAAGACAGGCGCATAACCAAAAATACCAAGGTTCGGCTGATGCGGTGTTTAGTTTTTCCTATCTTTCTCTATGGAGCGGAAACGTGGACGATTCGTCAAAGAGATCGCAACAGAATAGACGCGCTAGAAATGTGGTGCTGGAGGAGACTACTGAGAATAAGCTGGACTGCGCACCGCACCAATGTATCCATACTAAAAGAGCTTCGTATCAAACAAAGACTTTCTTCGATTGTGCAAATAAGAAAACTCACAATTTTTGGCCACATTATCCGCAACGAAGACTCAATAGAGCGATTAGTGGTGCAAGGGCGAATTGAGGGGAAGCGTCCTCGTGGTCGGTCACCAACCAGATGGACGGATGCTATTAAAACAGTGACATCCAGCTCAATCGTGGAGTGCGCGAGGAACGCCACTAATAGGAAAAAGTGGAAAGAAATCGCAAGGGCAGCTACTAAGGACTTCCCATGATCACGACCACTCTGTCAAGAGTGCACGATTAAGAAGAAGAATGAAAAATGTGTACGTAGATTTTTGTGGAAAAATGTATGTTAGTATTGTCTTAAAAAATACCCTCGAACTAAAACATCTTTATTATCTTTGCCTGATAAAAACCTTATCATTTGGAAATAAATAGGTAACTAAGCTTGACTTTTGTAAGAAATTTTTCATAAAGTTATCATCCTAAGAAATCTTTTTATATGTTCCTTATAGCAAATTGACTATTTTAATTAGTCACATTCATTATAAATATTAAAGTAATTTGTTTTGTTTGAAAAAATAACGTTTAGTTTACGTTCATTTTCTATTCGGTATGTTTATGCTAATGATGTTGAATTAATACATGGTTAAGTTAATATATTATCTTATAATTAATTCTTACTCGTGTAGGAATAGTTTATGGATAGTAAAGGAATATATTTTGATAGACATACTGGCAAGGTTTTCAAAAACACTGTTTAAATTATAACCTCTTTGATTGAGCTTGATTTACGTTTTTCGACAGCCTTTTAAAATCTAAAACTCATAAAAATATAGACCGTATTGTATCTACCTACTATTCATTACCTAAACACGATAATTAATTAAAAGAACAGTGGATTATTTTAATCAACGGAATTTTTTTAAGGAGCTTGTTGGAAGATACTTACAAAATTTGTAAAAAAAACTTCTATCTAAAGTCTCTCCTACCGAGTTTAATGTATCTGAAATAACGATATCAAAATAATATTACATATTGTTCGAATTCGCAAATTCGAAAAAATTTCACCAGTTAAAATAAACCATGAAATTATTTTTAAAGTAGGTGTCCTAATATTTTATATTTCAGATCCATAATCTGTGTAAACGCATAATACCTATTTATCCTTATTGAAAAATACATACATATAGCAAAACACAAACTTTTTGTTTGATAATGAAGTCAGTTTAAAAAAGGATAAAGTTCCATAGTTTTCCTCCTTTGAGGAAAATATTATTTCACATAAAAAGCACAAAAACTTCGTTATTTTCGTACAATCACTGAAAACGTTAGTAAAGGAAAAAGAAAAGAAAGCATTTAGCCACAAACTAAAGATAGACAACACGAAAACTAGGATTTTCAGAGACAAAATTTCAGTTTTTGTAAATAATAGGTAATTGACCAATAAGTGACCAATAGAATAATAGCATTAACCCAATGAATCTCTTACACCACGACTTTCAAAGCCGTAAATCTTAGTGACAAAAATAATATAAAGGTAGGTTTCTATTAACTACATATTGACCGAAATAGTCTCATCTAATTCTACTTTTACGATAAATAACGTCCCTAACGGAAACCAGCACAAACTATTATAATAATAAAAAGGACATTTTAAAATAATATAGGTTAAATTATGACGTTGGGGGGCTATCTTTGCTTTAATGGCGCATTTAGTGACATTAATATTTGTAGATGGTGCTTTCTGCCGAAATCTTGGCGGCATTTCAAATACTACCGCAAACTATATTTAATTTAATAAATCGGTTATATCATTAAAATAAAAGGTGTGACATCGCGCCTCTCCAGCACTACTTCGATCCCTGTCATCGTGCGAAGCGTTACTTAATATATTTAGTTCCAAACTTAAAAATTAAACACACACGTCACCCTGTTCTATACAAATCCATTGGGATTTATACCCATTTTCCGTCCGCAAACAATAATCTAATGTTCATGGAACATGGTAATTTGGGGATCATTTCCATTTATATAACTTCGACGCTGGATATTGGCATAATAACTTCGGCTGTTCGAATTCGCAAATGCGAAACAATTTCACCAACCTTGGAAAAACTGTAAGATTCTAAATGAAAACAGTACAAGAAAGCAAGGTTTTCGGTAATGAGGAAAGGCAGGAGCGCAACAATGACGGCCGGCTTCTGCAGCGCCCGCTTTGTCCACCCCAACTCTGATCCTCAAAAATGATTTCATTCAACCCGACCGAATTTGTACTCGCTCTTTGCAGTAAAGAGAGCGACACTTTTAACTCGCTCAACTATCGTCCACATGACTTGTGCGCGTACAATACGCGGGAACCGCACCACCGGGAAGTTGAAACTGGCCTTTCGGGGCAGTCGGCGCGACGGGGCCGATTCGGCGCGGCGATGGGTCCGCGCTCGCATCGGGCGGCGGCTGGACGCCGTGGTGTGGCGACTGTGCCGAGCGGCCGCGGCGGCGCCTCCACGCTACTGCGGCACGCGCCCGGCCCGCGCTGCCCCGCGCCACCGCGACGCATCCCCCGGCCGCGCCGCGCGCCCCGCGCCCCTGCCGCGCCAGCGCCCGCACGCACGCCGCATTCTTGCGTTCAGCCCGCCCTCAAGCGCGGATCCGACCCGCACAAAGAGCCTAGACCACTCTGGGGGCGACTACGTCACTTCGACTGTATCCACGGTTTCTGCAGTACGTCGCCCAGCAGCGAGTTGCCGCCACATGTTACATTGCAGATGTCGTTAACAATTTAAAAAAACTTTGCACCTAACCAAACTGAACTTGGAGAAGGGGTACTTTTTAATGTATTCAAAACGACTCGGCTTAAACAGCTGGAATTCACTGCAGTGCAATTAATTTGACGTCGCGCGTCTAAAAGTAAATTAGTGCTGCTGAATGGGATGCGGAGTGGCAACTAGTGCAGAACCAGAACTGATTGAAAACACAAATGTACGTGGATTTAAGGTCCGTATGTTGATCGGTGCGACACGTCAGTGTAGTGCTGCGAACAAAGTTTGTGCCGCCGAGTTTGTAACAGCCGGCATGTACGGTCTTCATCTATCATTTATGGCGTTTGACACATAACAGGACATCGAGGAAGCGAAGTTATTGGACTTTTAAGGCCGTGGGTGGGCACACAGTGTTAGTAATAACCTGCATCGATCGCTCAAAACTCAAACAAGACTTTGGAACTACCTTTAGTCTGAGTTTTTAATATCCGATCTTTTAGTAAGATATCCGGGATTGCTATGATAGCAAACAGTGAATCGAAAATAATTTTGGTGAATAAAACTACGCTAGGGTCTAATCAAATCATGAAGATAAACAGGTTAGTTTAGAAAGTGGTAGGTACACAGTTTTTGACAATAATTTTCCGGATGTTCGTCAACTAAGTGGAAAAACCATTCGCACACTGGTAACTAGATTATTTGGTCTGCGGAAACTAGTGGTACGATTACCTAAGCAAACTTCAAAATAAATGAAGCACATTTAGTTTCGAGGACAATTCAAATAGCCGTATTTACATTTCCAAATTCAGTTTGGTTAATGAGTTAGAAATAGTTTGTAGAAAATGTTTTGTGAAATGAATATTTAAAAGCCAATGGTATTCAATTAGTCAGTCACTGGCTAAACGTAAAATCTCGGAAACTGCTTGGTCGGAGAAACTGGGGGGGAGGAGGGATGGGATAGTTTATAGGTTAGACGTCAGGTAAGATTTTGTAACAAGGTCAAATTCGAAAGGGTCTAGCCGGGAAAAGATAGTGAGTTCACTCAGAGATTCTTTGAACAAGTTTTTTATCCAGGTAACGGTTATTTTTGTCTAAATCTATATTTAGAAAGAGGTCTTTGTCTTTTTACTTGGTAATCGATGTAATCTATTTCAATTCATTTGTACTTCCTTAAGTTGATCTTGGAAGTTACAGACATCGATTCTGGACTTAAATCTGAAATAACCAGTCAACGTTGAGCCGACGTGGTGAATAATGCTCGTGTCTTCTCTGTATGAGAAGTGGCCTCTTCCCTGCAGTGGGACAGTAATAGGCTGGAAGAAGAATCTTAGAAAATTCTGATAGTTGAAGTCTGATAAATCCTGGAAGATAGGAAAGAACAGTATTGCAGAATGTCATAATTTATTTGACGGGCTTGTTGGTCTAATGGTCAGTGACTATAACTGAAAGCCGGAGGTTGTGGGTTCGATTCCCAACCAAAACCAATTTTGTGTGATGAGCATGATTATTTTGTTTTATATCTGGGTGTAATTACATACTTACTACTTATTTATTTGGTACATTTTTAAAGTATACTTGAGTTCCACATATTTGAAGCAAAGCTTAACTAATGTACTCATCACTTAAAGAATCAAGTGAAGAAATTTTAATGATAATATGCAATTATTTTCAAGTCTCTCGTCTGTGTTACTAAGTTATGGACGTCTAACCCTTTAGCGAAGCCTCCGTAGTCAACAAAGATGGTAAAGCCTACGGTTGGGCTTCTAAGCTATCAGTATTAATTCGTATTGCTGCAAAAGCTGGTTCCCCTTTAAAAACTTAGAATTTCGTCGCGAGACAAGATTTTTATAGCGTACAAACGCGTCATACATTTTTGTCGCGTTTCAAATGGTTTGGGTTATATTGTAAAGATGTGTTTGTTTTCTTGGATAAAGAGGAGAAACTAAACTATTTAAATTATAAACTATTTTCCCAACTTGGTGTTGGTCTACTGACTAGCTAAGCTGCGGTTATGGGTATGATTTGCACACAAGAGAAACTTTGTATGATGAGTTGATTGTTTGTTCTGTGTCTGGGTGTAATTTATCTATGATTTGCATGCATCTATAAATACAAGTATGTATATCATTAGTCTGGTTACCATAACACAAGCTCCGCTTAGCTTGGGATCTAAAAGCCGTGAGTGACTTGTCCCAAGATATTTATTTATTTAATTTACTGGTTGCATGGCCATTTCATGACAATCGGTTAAACCTTATAAAATTACATCTGGTACCTATTACCAATTGGTAAAGAAATTATAAATGTTTTGGTTTGATTTGTGAGGATGAGATTAATAAACACTGCATTGATTTTGACTAAGAACTATTCTTGTCCCGGACAGGGACCCAGGGGCGTAGACGTCGAGAGTCGCAAGATGACTACCTGACTTTTTTTCGCGGGTAGGTGCATAATAAGTTAGACGTATTTTTGAGCAGCTCTAAAATTTTAATTTAAAATAAGTATATTTTTAATAAATTTGACACTAATTATAGTTATATCAGCTATTAAACTTTATGGACTTGTATTGATATTATAGTCAATGTAAGTTTACACTATTTGCACCACCTGCCAGCTGTTCACAAATTCACTAGTGTCACTTCAATATATTTCTGCACATATATATACATTTTAACACAAAATGTCACAACTGGAGGACATCCAATTGGCCCAGAAGAGCCTTGAAGAATGCTTTATGAAGAAGATGGGGGAGCTTGAGGCGTAGATTGTCAGTGCTGGACCCTCAAAAGACACTGTTGCTAAAGTTGCGGACGAGTTCCGGACGTTTAGAGAGCTTGTCTTCAATATGTTGGGGCTTCTACGAAGACAAATTTCCGAGTGTTCCAGAATTGTGGACAGTATTGTCACTCGAGACCGTCGGAAAGCTGTCATCTTCTTGGGCATCGCTGAAGCAGACAAGGAGGACTGTAAGGCTCGGGTGTTAGATATCATCCATAACAAATTGTTGCTGTCCAATGTTGATGCTTCTGCTGTGAAGGTATGTCACCGACTGGGTACTTCGAGTAAGGGGCCCACGCATAGCCGTCCTATTTTAGTTAGGTTCTCCGACACTGATCACAAATCTGCAGTATGGAAGGCAAAAGCTTGCTTGAAGGGATCCGCAGTGTCGGTCAAGGAGTTCCTGACAAGGACTAGGCAAGCTGTCTTTACTCGGGCGCGACAGCACTTTGGGATGTCGGCATGCTGGACACAAGACGGTGTAATCGTCATTAAAGCCTCGAATGGTAAGCGCCACAAAATTACCACTATGGAAGAACTGAATCCCTTGTTGGTGGAATATCCTTCGAAGACAGTGGGATCTTCGGCAGCAACGGTCGGCAAGCTGTGAGCTGGGGTGCGAAAGGTTTAGTTCCTGCGTGCATTAAGTGGTTTCTGGTATGCATTCAACGTAAATTTTTGTGTATCTGAGCATGAGGTGATTGCGTACTAGTAGTTTATAGTTAAGGAAGGAAGTTAGTTAAGGAACTTTTTGTATTCACATCTCGCGAACTTCCTTCTACCTTCTATTATTTATATTCTAAAGTTCTAAGTTTTTTAATTTTGCTTTCTGAATTCTAATGTGTCACTGTCAACTTTCTGTGAGTCACTGTGCCTGTCAATTTCTGTTAGTGTCACGTCTTATATCGCCCTGTTCCACGTTTTATTTTTTTTGAGTGTTCCTGTCAATTTTTATTAATGTGACGTTTCTTTAAAACCCTGTTCCACGTTTTTTTTTTTGTTTTCTTTTTTTTCGTTTTGTTTGTTGGTAATGTGTTGATGCCGCTGTTTTCGTTACTTCCATAAATTCCATTTATTTTGCTTGTAAATTTATTCAGACCAGAAATGTATTTGTAAATCTAACATAGTAACGTAAAAGTATAAACAAAAACTGCGGATATGTTTTGCTCATTTGCTTGTAATCATTTTAATTATGTTGTGTTTTGTGTTTTTTTTTTAATTTATTGCTTTTTCTCTCGTTTCTGTTATATTATGTTTTATATTGTACTAGTGCTGCTGGTGGGTGGTGCACGGATTTGGGTCGTGCATCAATAGTGTGGTATTTGTTATTTATATTTATTGTTATTTATTTATATTTATATTTATCTTATGTCTTCTGAAAATGACTCCTTTTTCTCTGCCAATGATTCTTTTATTTCCAGTAATGCTAGTTTCAGCTCAACGGCCGAAACCCTGGGTGACTTTGTGCATCGTAGTTTTGACCAACACAAACGTCATTCATTTAATGTCTGTCATGTCAATGCTCAAAGTGTGCCCAGTCACTACAGTGATCTGTCAGACACCTTTTCTGGTGCCAATGTTCACGCCGTTCTGATCTCCGAGAGTTGGCTCAAACCTCATCTACTTTCTACCACCTACTCTCTTCCTGGTTTTGTTCTTATCCGTAATGATAGAATTGGGAAGGGAGGGGGTGGTGTTGCTATTTACCTTCGCAGTGAATTTCCTTTTAAAATAATTGCTTCTTCTAATCCAATTTACCATGCTTCTGCTGAGTATCTTTTTCTAGAGATTTCAGTCAAAGGTGTCAAGACCCTTCTTGGGGTCGTTTATTGTCCACCTACGGTGGATTACTTCTCTAACCTTGAATTGGCTTTGGAATCTGTGGTGTCAGAGTATGCACATTGCGTCATCATGGGCGATTTCAACACCGACCTCATGCACCCATCCCCTCGCTCCCAAAAACTCCTTTATATGATTGAGTCCGTCAGTCTCAATGTTCTGCCACTACAACCCACTCATTTTAATACGTCGGGTGATGACACATGGCTGGACTTAATCCTAACATCCTCTCCCTCCCTTGTGTCCGCCCACGGTCAGTGTCCTGCTCCTGGTTTCTCTCACCACGACCTCATTTTTCTCTCCTATATCCTCAAACCTCCCAAACCTTCGCCTAAAGTCGTGCACATGCGTTGTTTTGCGCGCTTGGATGTGGACAAGTTGCGCCAAGATGCGTCGGAATTAGATTGGGGGGATGTGGAAGCAGCTACAGAAACAGATGACAAAATTTCGAAATTCAATCAGACAGTCCTTGCTCTCTACGACAAACATGCCCTGTGAAGAAGGTCAGATTGAGGCGTCCGCCTGCGCCTTGGATGACGTTGGGTGTTCGTATGGCAATGCGGCGCAGAGACCGGGCTTTTCGCAGGTATAAGAAGGATCGCTGTGAAGAGAATAAAAACCTCTTCAAAACCGCAAGAAATCGCTGTAACCAGATGATACGTAACGCCAAACGCCGCCATATTCTTGAAAATATATCTTCTTCTTCTCCTGCCGATATCTGGAAATTCCTCGGAACTCTTGGTGTCGGCAGGCCACGTCATGTGGATTTTCCCAAGACAATTGACCTTGATGATATCAACCGTCACTTCACTTCCACTAGCCATTTAGATTCTGGTATACTTGCTCAGACGGTGGATTTCATTAAGAACTTACCTGGTCCCATTATTGAACCATTTCATTTCTCTCCAGTCGCTCCGGATGAAATCAAAAGGATTATCCTTTCTATAAAATCCAAGGCTGTGGGTTGCGATGGCATTAGTCGTCACATGATCACCTTGATCATTGACTGTCTTCTTCCACCAATTACCCATATAATCAATTATTCCCTCTATTCCGGACATTTCCCTTCCCTGTGGCGTATGGCTTACGTCCGTCCACTTCCTAAAATTAGTAATCCCTCTCTTCCTAACCATTTTCGGCCAATTTCCATTCTCCCTTTCTTGTCTAAAGTGCTTGAAGCCTGTGTGCACAGACAGTTCTCGGGGTTTGTGCACAGGAACAAACTGGTAAGTACATACCAGTCTGGGTTCAGGCCTGGGCATAGCACAACCTCTGCTCTCCTTAAAGTGACTGGCGACATTAGAGAAGCCATGAGTGATACTAAAATCACTGTGCTTGTGTTAATTGACTTCTCCAACGCCTTTAATGCCGTCAGTCATGACATCCTGTTAGCTATCCTGTCACACCTTATGGTTTCTTCCGAAGCGCTGGAATGGTTCTCTTCGTATCTTCGGAGACGTCAGCAGTCGGTACGCGTCGATGAGAATTCTTCAAGTTGGCGCGAGCTGGATGCTGGTGTCCCACAAGGCGGTATTCTTTCTCCTCTGTTATTTTCTATCTTTATTAATTTAATAACTCACTGTCTTCGGTGTTCGTATCATCTTTATGCGGATGATCTTCAGTTATATACTGCAGCACGAGTGGATAGTTTAAGTGTTGCTGTTCAGGATGTAAACCGGGATTTGGAGGCAATTAAAGACTGGTCTGATAGATTTGGGGTGTCTGTAAACGCCTCAAAATGTCAGGCCATTATAATAGGTAGCTCGCGCATCTTGGGCAGAGTGACAGTTAGTTCTCTTCCTTCAATTATTTTTAATGGTACCGTCATTCCATTTAGCCCAGATGTGAAAGATCTCGGTTTACATCTTGACTCGACGCTTGGTTGGAAAAAGCAGGTTTCCAGTGTTTGTCAGAGAGCCAATGGTACTCTGCGTTCCCTGTATCGTCTGAAAAACTTCTTGCCTGCTAAGACGAAGACCATGCTTGTGCAGACTTTAATTTTCCCTTTAATCGACTATGGTGACGTGTGCTACTTTGACCTGAATTCGATCTTGTTGGATAAGTTGGATAGAATCCTTAATAACTGCATTAGATTTATTTTCAATTTGAGAAAGTACGATCATGTCTCTGACTTTAGGTCTGAGCTAAATTGGTTGCCCATTCGCCAGAGGCGACATATACGTGCTCTGACTACGCTTTTCTCTTTGCTACATTGTCCCACCCCTCCTTCCTATCTTATATCTCAGTTCCAATTTTTGTGTTCTTCGCATTCTAGAAACCTGCGCTCTTCCAATAATCTTCTTTTACTTTGCCCTTCTCATACTTCGGATTTAGTTCATTCTTCCTTTCGGATTCAATCCATTCTTCTCTGGAATGCGCTTCCTCTCGATATCAGGACGGCCACTAGCCGTTATGGATTCAAGCGGAAATTGAGAATTCATTTTCAAAACATATGAGCAGAGTAAATTGACCAGCCACAACATGCTTTGTTATATATGTATGTATGTATTTATGTATTTATTTATGTATTGTATATATAGTATATATTTCAATATATATATAATTAGGTAATTGTGTCTATTCTTTTTAAATTTAAAATGTGTTCTTTTTTTCGTTTTCTTTCTTTCTTTTTATTAGTGCACCTACCATGTAATCTCTGGACCACCCTGGGTAGACTGGTAGAGAATGCCTAAGGCATTAAGTCCGCCATTGTACATGTGTGCATAAAGTTTAAATAAATAAATAAATAAATAAATAAACTACCGGACACCGTAGGTGCGGGTCTGCGGACTGCGAGTGATAGGTAGCTCGCCGCCCGGCTTGGACCAGGCCCGCGCGCCTCAAAGAGCAGTGAGCACAAGAACGGTGTTGGGCCCCAACAAGGCCAACGCCTGCCGGGGTCGCGGAATGGTTATGATAGTTACCGTGATCCTGGAACATAAAGGGCAACCGAAGGAACATGAGTGGGTAAAACCCACTCATGTTCCTTCGGTTAGTAAAAGTATGACACGCCCTCTCGCCCCAACCAGGAGGAAGAATCAAAAAAAAAATATTTAAGATTTGTATACAGCATTCAATGGTATGCGGCTTTATAAACTTGTAGGCATTGACACAATTTTCAACCCTCTGTAATACTTGAATTCGGGAAGCCCTTTTCCCAACAGGTCTATGGGGGCGAGAGAGATTACCATTATCGTATAATGTATGTCACTAGCTTTTGCATGCAGTTTTGCTCATAGATACAGAAGACTCGTCGAGCTTAATCGCTCGGCGCTTTTCTGGTGAAGTCCACTGTTGATTCTGGCTTCCAGGATTTGCAGTGATTGGGAATGATTACATCCACGACTTTAGTCACTGCTACGTTCTTAAAGGCCGACAAAAATAATTTTTCCCATCAGACCAATGATGTTTTAAGTAAAAAAGTGTAGATAGGTTACCCAAACGAAATTCTATCTTCAAAAACGGCACACTAACGCACACATACATTACATGTCAAAGTAGGATGACATGATTGAAGTAATGTGAGTGAAAAAGAGATAAACGTCAAATGTCAACGCGATACTCAGTATCATGTTTGTCAATTGGCAAACTTTTAATGTGCCACTTTTTGACTGCATATAACCTATCTACACTTTTTTACTTATAACATCATTGCATCAGACTGTATCAATCTGATTGGAAAAACAATTCCAAAGTCACTCATTTAGATAAACAAAAGAGCATCAATAGCTTTTCAATAAAATAAAGAATTTTTAAACCATAGCAGAATAAAAGTCAAAATCTTTCCACAGACGTTCGAATGGAACACAAAAATCTCGGAGTACAAACCTTTTTGAAACAAAAAGTAATCGCCCTCCACAATTGGGCGAACATCAAAGGGCTTCCTGCAAAGGGCCTTCGAATGTGGAAACAGTTAAACATGATGTTAAAAGATCAAACTCATTGTTTTTTTTTTAATAAAACCGTTGAGATGTACTTGTGGATGAAAGGTAGCAAATGCAATGCTGTCTTTGATAATTTTTTTACACCCGACGCAATAAAGGGGTGTTTTAAGTTTTTCCGCTATGTGTGTGCTAAGTCTGTTTGTTTGTCTGTCTGAGGCATGACTGTCTTCAGTATTTTTTTAGAGAAAGTTATCTGGTAATGGTTTTTAGACATTTTGTTAGCTGAAGTCACGATCTTAATAAGTTTGGGGAATGGGGATCTATAAGTTTGAGGTTGGAATTTTAATTTACTCTTGTTAATATAACCGTTGAAAATTATCTGTAAGTAAAAAGTATAAAGAAGCATGAATTATCCTCTTATTGAATACTTTTTGAAGCTCTATACTTAAAGGACACTCATTCAGTAAAGATATAAATAAACATTATACAAAAATTCGCTTAGCTATTTTGCGCCTTAATCTTACTGTCATAGTTTGATAATTGTGGGACGGCGTCAGTAATAGGTAAATAGAGCGTTATCATACAGCGGTTTGCGAGCGGCTCGGACAATCAGCGAATGCGTAGCGAACACGCCGCGGCTCATCAAAGACTTCCTCAACGCGACACTAAATCAAAATGTCATCGTCACGTGTCTTTTGCAAGTTAACTACGTACAAAACGCTGCCATTCACGGCGATCTAGTTGCGCGTCCGCATTTCACTGCACAGTAACTGCATATCCGAAACGCCCGCCCTGGCCCGTTGCCCGTTGCCGCTCGCAAACCGCTCGTGTGATGAGGCCCTTAGCCGGAGCACTTGCTGCATTTATTTACCTTGGACGTAACAATATGGAATTGCACTATTACAAGTCACACACAAGGATATACTTTTTTATCTGTCCCCCGCGGTTTCACCCACGCGTACTAACTTCCATATTTTTAATATTAATTGTAAGATTGGTAACACTAGTAGGACTAGCTCTACCTCGTGGTTTTAACCGCATAGTTTCCATTCTCGTGGCATTCCTGGAATAAAAACTATCCTATAATATCTTTTCTCCGGTTATGAACTATCTCTGCACTTTTTCATTTAATCGCTTCAGTAGTTTTGGCGTGAAAGCGAAACATATACAGAGTTACTTTCGCATTCATAAAATTAGTACCTATGGATTTAGTATACATTTTGGTTAGCTATGTTGTCAATAACATCTTTTTAGTTTGACAGTTACGCGATATAAAGCAAATAGGCGACTAAATGTTATTAATGATCTCAGACAGGAAATCGTTGACTTACTACAAGTGTAGAAGCTACAAATTGTTTTACGGACTATCATAACACGTTTCCTCTATAGATTCTGTATTACAATTCCAAATGTGTCGTCACTTGTTTAGTAGTTCAATCCAGTTAACTGATTTCGAGGGAACTAAAATTACATTTAATTAAAAACTCAGTCGTTTTAGCGGTTATTTTATTTACAGGTCGGTTTTGGAATTCGTGATTTTAGACATTTATTTAATTTTGGCTGTCTCCCATGGTTAGACGCGTTTTTTTGGTTACTTTTAGGTTGTAGCGTGATGTAAAATAACCTTACAACTTCCTCGATAAATGGGCTATCTAACACAAAAATAATTTCCTGATTCGGAACAGCAGTTCTTGAGATTTGTGTGTTCAACCAACCCAAAAAAAAAACAAACGCTTCAGCTATAATATAATATTAGTAAAGATAAGATCATTTATAGCAATTAAAATTTGCCTAGTAGTCGATCGGTTAGTCAGAAAGACAGCGCTAGTCTTGTATTAAAACGTAGGTAGATTTTTATGGAAAAGAGCAAGCAAGAAACTCCATGGATACTATTTTCAGTTAGAGACAGAGCCTTTTTAGGAGAGTGACGTATGGTATCAGTATCATTTAGCTTAACCATTTTGAAGGAAGCCGAATGATTCAACGCAAGCGCCACAACCAGCAAAACATTTCATTGTGTTAGAACTATAAGTAAAAACTGTAAAAAAAAAACTTTTGTTCGTTCAAATAACACTCTTACACGTCAATATTGTTTTTTTTTATTATATAATAGAACGATGGAGCCGGTGTTTCCTAGCTGACTTCTCCGAGAAGAAACAACTGAAACGAATTCAGAGGTCAAAGTCTCTATTTGTAGTCCAAACAATATTGTATAAGTCAAATTAATAATTGTCAGATTAATCTTTTTCAGTTGACAAATCCTGCCAATAACAATAACAAAATAAGCTCAAATTGAGAATGTTATTTATAATTCAGGGGCAAATAAATACCTAAACGTTAAAGAGATTTTGTGTACCCAGACGCAGATAAAAGTGGGTTGAACAGACCAGACACTGAGTTTTTTTTTACAAAAGTTCTATATGAAAATAATGATAGATAGATAGAGAAACGTTGAATGAGCTTAGTACGTGTTTCGACCGCTGTGATTTGCCCGGTCCGGTCGAAACAGGAATTTCGTTATTATTATTGTCATTTTTGAGTAGTGTGAGGTTTTTTGTTCTGACTTTATATAATTTTTTAATTTAGTTAAAAAAAATATAGAACTATACTTTTGTTTACTAAATTTATAGGTACTGTCAGAACAAAAAAAAGTATATTCCCACTGTAAAAAATAAAGTTCAATAAATTATTTTCTTCTTATTTATGAAAAGATTTTCATTCTGACTGTATAAAATTAATTACCTTAACTCAACCATTAATTTCATTTTCACAGTACTAAATAAAGATAAATTAATTAGTTTTGGTCGGTAAGAATGAAAACTATTCATTCTGACTGTACAAAATTGGTCAAAAAAATATTTATACTGAAGAAATTCTTTCGACCGGACCGGGCGAATCTCGGCGGCCGAATCTCGTTCTAAGCCGTTGAGTGCGTCGCGTCATAGCGGCATTTAATTTAATAGATGCGAGCTGTACCAGTTTACGTGGAGTCTGTGGCGTGGGATATCGTGTCGACATCATTTTATATCGGTCGCACTCATAAAATTGTTGTATTTCAAAAGGTAAAGTGTTGTTCATACTGATATTTTTATTGCTTATCCACCTGTGAGACTTTTCTTCGTGTATATGTGTTTGTCTATGAGTTTTTGTCATCAACTTCTAATCGGCTGGGCTGGTTTGGGTGATGTTATGTGTGCTTGTTTTAATAGGTTGCTGGATGGTTTGAAAACATAATTTGGGTCCACTAGTACTGCAAAAATTGTAAAGTTTAAAAAGTTTTATTTTTGCTTTAATGGGCTAATCTCTAAACGCTCTGACTTACGACAGCGAAGCTGGAACCAAAAAATTACGAAGTTATAAAATATTAGTACCTAACTAAAAGAAAATGAAGATATTACAATTTAAAAAACAGTTAACAATATTAAACCTTCGAACACAAGTGATTCGAGACACAATAGAATAACAATAGCTGCGCGACAGCCGGCTGTCGATTGATCGACAAAAAGTTTTATCAAAAACAATTAAACCTAAAAACAAATATCACAAAAACGAGTTAATTTATTGAAAGGCTGAATCAACATAGATCGGATCAAACAGCAAAAAAACAAAGTGAACAGTACAAAATCTACCACAAACTTACAATCCTATTTCAATCAAATCAGAATAACTGCCAAACTGGATGATAAATAACGCAAATATCTACAAATTATGTGAATCCATTTTACATTGGTATTGAAATTCAGCCAAAGTCGACAAAAGACAACACGTATGAAACATTATTAATTCCGTCATCTAATACCGTACAAAGTTTGTTTTTGGTATCATTGGTTGGCAAATAAGCTGATGCTTAGCAATGATGTATGGAGTCGAATGCTGGACAGTTAAGAGCTACGTCTAAGGGTGGCCAATGACGGTCATTGTTTTGCGTCAGTCTAGCAGTAAAACTGTGGCGTCTCTCCAAAGGTTCTCCTGGTTTAGGCTACCAACCAACGCTGGCATGGCAATTTGACACTCACGATCAAATTTTGGACGAACGTCAGTTTAACTGTCGTGCCAAAATGACCGTCAAAGGCCACCGTAAAAACTATACGTCATTGAATTGAAAATGTGGTCAGGCAAAGTAATCAGAAAGGACCAAAATCGTAATAGGACATACGAGACCACTTTAAATTACGCATTAATACTGGACAAATTAACGAAAAGCGGACTGGAGTTGTACGGCCACATTATGAGGAGACCGGAGTACATTGTAAAAACGCTCTGAGCCTACTAGTGAATAAGAGAGGCAGAAAGCGTCCTCCTTCGACAGGATTACCAGCATGACAAACCGTCTTAAAATGAAGCCAATCACTCTACAATCATTTCAATCTGTTTACCAGATCCAATTACTCTTGACAGACCGTCTTGACACCATGAGATGAGAAGAGCTGATTCTGCCCAAAGTGGGATAAGGCATGGAAGAAGATGGTTGGCAAATAAGCTGACAACCCGGCAGATGTAATAATAATTAAAGTTGTAGGTATAAGTTAAGAGATTATGTTTATGTTTTCTTTTATAATTTATTCTTATAGCATTGAATTGGATTAATCTGTAATGATGTTATAATTGTATGTAAATAAATAAATAAATAAATAAATAAATAAATGTTTAGTGGTCATCGCGGCAATGTGCAGTGCTATAGGCCTCGCATACGCGTTAGCATTATCAAATTTTTATGTTATTTTTTTATTGTTTATTTTGTTATTTTACCTACATTGTTTTCACATATAAAAGCACCAAAAAATGTAACCAAGATTTTGTATAACATGTTTTTTTTTAAAGAGTGTTCGTGGAGTTTCTTGCCTGTTCTTTTCCATAGAGATCTACGTTTTGGAACAGGCAACTAGCGTCACCATTCTGACTAACTGACCGACTCTTTGACTATTCATATAAATTGTCTAAGTGAAATAAATGCCTTTGATTTTGATTCATCCCAGAGATAAAGATGATAATGCCTCATGTCTCTCTCTCTTTGATCGGTCTCTAATATTTGACGATAGTGAACAGCATTACAGTAAGTCCTGGAGCGAATGATCTGCTTCCACTGGTTTTTTTCTAGCGCATTCCATACGACCGTGTAAAATTTTGACGACAATAAGTTTATTGGATTGGGCCATTTTGCATTTGAGCGGATGTCCTTTAATTCTTTTGAACAAATTAAATCTTTCCTGATCCACAGAGGATATTTCAAATATAAGAAAGATTTTAGTAATCGTACTAGAAATTACAAGGAAAATTGTTTCAGTGATTTTCATAAATGGCTTATTGGAAAAGAGATTGCAAAGAATCTGATGCAGTCTTAGAACGGCTTCATTATCGTTTGCAAAATCATTAGGAAACTGAAGTGGTATCAAAGTAAATGGACTTGCACTGCATTAGCATTTTCAAAGATACTAGAAAAGCTTACTATTTTCATACTTATATAGATTTTATTTTTATAAACTTTTAACTAGCCAGGCTTTTGTCTACAAAGGTTGTATACACTTGTAAATAAAATATTATAGTCTCATCAATTCATCTAGGAACTAATCACAGGTAAATTAAAGACAGAGTAGGTAGACAAATCTGGATTCTTAAGATCAAACTGTACTTTTATTTATTTTTGTTGTTTGCCGTCAGACCATTCCGAATTTAGCCGAAACTTTCCGACTAATTACGTAGTCCGAAAACTTTCCAGGTATTCTTATAGCGTACACTTAGAGCACGGATAAAAATTTATTGATGTACCTACTGAAATGCAATAGGATTACGGCACTTGAGTTTAGGGCCACTTTTTTATCATCATCATCAGCAAAAAGGATTCCACTGTTAGATAATGCAAAGTTTTCCACATTGGTATGTGGAAAACTTTGCCTCGGTCTTGTAGACACTCTATGCGTATTGGATTAAACTGCACCATCGTAGTAAAAAGTCATAAGTCAAAAGTATTTATTGCGTTCCATAATGTCACATACAGGTGGTTAATATAAATAATAGAATCAATCATGGACCCTGTTGGTGTACCGAGCATTTCAAGTCAAAAAAGCTCATAATATAAAACTAAAAACAGTTAAATAACTTTAATTTCGGAAGTCTGTGGTTTGTAAAACAACAATCAGGACGGAAGCCACACACAGTCAGGCCACCGACTTCTGTTTTTACTTTTTTGTGCGGTTTTTCTAAACCCTACATTTTTGAAGTCGGGTGGAATACTAAAACCTTCTAAATGTAACAAATACTTTTCTGAAAGCCGTAACAAAATCGGTTAAGCCTGACGTGAGATAATCGCGAACAAATATGCAAACATTAATACAAAGTTATACATATAAGTAGGTCAAACTGAGAACCTCCTTTTTTTGTAAGTCGGTTAATAAGTAACAATGACTCGTTTTCAGATGACACTAAGTATTAGGTTATTTCTTCATAGTTCTCTGTAATTTATTAATTGCTATTGTGTGCGAGTTAGCCCAGACCATGCTAGTTTTATTACAGTGATAAATCTAACACATTGTGGGACACTAACAATAAAACTTGCTTTGTGTCACGTTTAGTGTTAAATAAACTATTTTTAATTATCTCAGTACATTTACTTAGCTCTCAATGATGACGTAATACTGTCTATTTGATTGTCTGTCACTGGAGCCTATTCTCTTATTCACAAACTAACGTAAATTTAAGTTAATTGCATCTTTCTCTTTCCATTTAATTAAGAAGAGGACAGAAAATAAAATATTAGTGTACTTAACTAATATTTTATTTTTAAAAATAAAATATTTGTAAAATTTAGACACTCCGTACATAAATTAAACGCAATTTAAAAACGTGGCGACTAAATATACGCCAATTTTCTACAAGCGCTGTCTAATTTGACAGGATTAAACTAAAATGTATCTTCTGTCCTTATCTTTAAGAAATGGAAAGAGAAAGATGCATTTAACTTAAATTTAGTTAAGTTTGTGAACAAGAGAATCAGCACCATTGTCTGTCTTTGAAAAAGGCAGCTAAGCCACTGAACCAATTTTGTTGAAATGTATCTACATAGTTTGGAGTAAGCTTTTAATTTTTAATCTGTGACTTCAATTAATGTAAAACGCGATTAAATGTAACCGACATTTACGCGGACGAAGTCGCAAGGCAAAGTTAGTATAATATTATAGTTAATATTATAAGTGATACCCTCGGTGATACCTATAATTTCAACTCTAGTAAAGGGTGAATACGTACACTATTATATAATTTAACAGATGATACTGAGGCAATTTGTCCTAACATATTCATTATTGTGAGATCTTGAGTTTCCTCATATTGAAAGAGCTGGCGAATATTTTGCCACGACTGCTATTATACCTACGTTAATGGATCACGCGTTACAAAGAACATACCCCCCAAGTTTCATGTCTCTAGGTTTTCTTCTGGTTTGTGTGGTTGATATATCACCTAGTCAGTCATCATTTTTTGTACAAAGATATTAAATGGTAATCTAACTGACCGATCGACTGACTATTAAGTAAGGTGCAGCGACGTGCTGCAATGTACTACTCCGCGCGGGAGGCCATGGACACTAACTTTGTAACAAAGCGTGACCTTAATAGAATTTCTAGATAACTTATACCGCAGACTGAATTCTGGGAGGAACTAAGGCCGACACCTCCATCTCTTCTTTCCATCCGTTCGTGAGCGGCTGGCTAGGACTTGGCTGGAGGTGGATCACTGTGTTGCCCAATTTCTCACAGGTCATGGCAATTTTAAGAGTAAATTATATTCCTTTAAACTAGTTGCTTCGCCTTTGTGTCAATGTTCTGCATTGGGCTGTGATTACGAACAATCTGCACATCACATCTTATGGGAGTGTGTTCTTTGGCAGAATGAGCGCAATATAATGTTGGATAGTATATAGGTTACATCTGGTGTCGTTACCTATGCAGACCTTGTGGAAACTAGAACCAATTTCCGTGCGTTCAAGCGCTTTTGCCATACCTATTATTGGAATCAATTGTAACAGCTCACATTTTTAGAACCCAGTAATTTTATTACAAACTGTATTCCGTGGTGCTAGGCAATCTGGGCTTCTCCCAGTTGTGATTGCCTCTTTGTGCCTATTGGCCTAGTTCTGTTCTGTCTCCTGCTTGTTATGGAGGGAAGTGGAAATATTTATTTCCCTATTTCCTCCGCAGTTCTTTCTGATTAATTTCGTTGCGGGATCCAAAACAGTTAAATCGTTTCTCCGGGACTCGTCGAGCTTCATTGCTTCAGCGCTTTTCTGGCGGACTCCACTGTTGATTCTGGCTTTCAGGAGTTGCAGTGGTTGGGAATAGTGTGGTGAGATTTGACTATTAAGTGATTTATCAACGCACAGCCGAAATAGCTGTTTCCAGACACATGAATCTTGCGGGGTGTTCTTTTCATAGAGTAGGTAACCACAAAGATATTTTTTTTGGTAAATTCCAATGGGTAAAATAGGGGACGAAAGCATCGAGAACCACGCGGGCGAAGCCACGAGCGAAAGCGGGTAATATATAGCGTTAGAAAGAGACAAAAAGTAGCATATGCCACTCTCTATCCCTCCAACTATCCTTCTCTACTTAAAAAATCAAGTCAATCCGTCGCACGGACAGACAGACACACACACACACTTTCCCATTTATTATATTAGTATGGTTGCGAAACATGGTTTGCTAGACACTCACTGTCGTACAAAACCCCTGGATGGTGGAGGTCGACGACCGGAATGGCCCATTTCCTGGGTTTTTGCAAAACCTTCATCGCTTTAAGGGCACTAGGCCATACATATTGCGTTATACTGTTCATATAACTCCACAATTTTGGCATCATTCTCAAGTAGATATTTAACTAGGTTATCACGTATTAAAATCTACATAGCCTTTTCCGTTTTCAGTATTCAGAGTTTGAAACAAAAGAGTTTTTAGTTTTAATTGGGCAGATTTATAAAAGGAAGTTTCAAAGCCACATGCGGCCACAGTAAGGTGGATTAAATTTTAATTCCACAACTAACACCTGTCTACGCTGTCAGGTTTAAAACTAAGGCGGAGAGTAATTTATTTCTCTTCCACAAAGGCAATAAATAACAAAAGTATCTATAGATCTAATAAATCAGTAGAAAGTTCACGCCTGTACATTAAATAAGTATATCAAAAAACAGTGTCAACGATTAGAAAAGAGTGATAAAACACAAAAAAGTTGATTTTATACTTTTGTTTGACTGTATGTATGTGTTTGCTAATCTACAAAGCTAAGCAACGGATTTTGTTGCGGTTTTTACAGATAGTTAAAATTTATATCAGGGCAAGTTATAGGCTTATTTAATAAAAAATAAAATGTAAGCAAAAAAGTTATTGACTATATTTAAAACCAGCTTTCGAACACCGCTTAGTTTGCGTAAATGTCGCATTTCCATCCCCTATTTTATCCCTTAAGGGTAGGAATTTCCAAAAATCTTTCCCTTGAAGATACTTTTCGCACACCCTCCAAGTTTCATAGCCCTAAGGCTCGTATTAATAAACGTTACTCAGATGAAAACTCGTACTTGATGCCCAGCTTATGATCTTGTTCGTATTAATAAACTCAAGAGCTCAAGTTCCGGATTAAGTGTACGTCATCAGCTGAGTGTAGACTGATTAATAAACGAAACTCGACAATAAAGTAGTGTACTAGCTTTCGCCCGAAGATTCGCTCGGGTGTATGTCGAACTTCCATTTGTTTATTGGGATTTCCAAAAAGCATTTCTTTGTGGATACTAACTCATCACAAAAAACATACTTTCCAAGTCTCTAGGTCCAGCGGTTTGTGCTGTGCATTGATATATCAACAATCAGTCAGTTTAATAGATACCTTAAAGATATCTTAATTAACAACAATATTTAACAAAACAATAAGCAACCTTACAACTTGTCCAAAAGAATGACGTAAAAGCCCGATGACGTCATATCGAAGTACGGACAACGCAAACATTTGAAATTATTTACGTGTACCCAGTGAAGTTTTATCCGTACGGTTCAGTCCCTAGCGGATTAGGAAAGAAACAGCCAGCAATGAGACCCGCTACTTTCATTGTAGCGAACAATTTTCTTTCTTTCTTTCTCTAAAAGTGCAATAAAATGAAATTTGTTCAAGCACGCTACTAATTGCAATATCCAATTACTAGGAGCGTAAATAAACCTTCACGGGGATCGAACAAAATTAATTTGTTAAAATTCCGCCCGAACGAAATTTTTTTCGTTCGGTTGATTGGCAGAAGTTCGGCATAGTTCAATTAATTTTTTTCGTTCGATCAATCAGAATTATATGTGGACGGTAATAAATTTTTTAAGTTCTAATGCATAATAGAAAGGTTTTGTCGACGCTGAAGTAAGTGCTAAAAAGACTCATCATTGTAGTCAATAACTTGTCGTATGTACGGTCAGCAAAGTAGATAAGTATCCAGGGCTGTCATATTCAATTGAGGTTTTCTTGAATACCAATGAATGTACTCAAATGAAATTTAACCTAATTAAAGAACTAGTCATTTTCTACTATAGTTTAAATTTTTATTAGAAAATATCCGTGGGTTTTTGAGAAAACTTAAACTGTATCTGACGGCCCTGGATACTTATCTACTTGGCTGACTGTACGTAAGTAAATTAAAGGCCCTTTTCACAGATTGACAGAGATTAGTATGTGCATATTTTTATATGTAGGGCTCTTTATTTTAATCCTTATAACTATTAATGTTATTCTTTTTGATAATTTATGATTTTTGTTACTCTTATACGCAAAAATAACTGAACGGATTTATATGAAACACAGGTTAAGCTACCGAGATTTGGGCCGTAATTACCATGCGGGTTCTGTTTACTTAAAAGGTAAGCGCTAAGAAAGAATTTTTAGAAAACAATCAATCAAAGAATGTGTTAGTTTCTAAGCGTGTCTATGCGAGCGGAGTCATTTGCAGGAGCAGTAACCAAAGATTTAACGCGACTTATAATAGTCTAAAAAATGTCTTATCTAAACTCTCAACCACGTGACGTTTGTAGACTCGCCTTTACCCACACTTCCCGTCCGTTTTATTGACATTGACAGCTAAAATAATCCGAAAGACAATAATAAAAATAATCTGACTTCGAATATAGACACTCGAGCGGTGTACGCACGACCATATATTATAGAAGAAACACGTAATATGTACGTTTTTAATAATCTTGTTTTGATAGAGTTTGCTCGTAAATGTGCAGATCCGACATTCCTTTCAGTTTCGACTGGCGTTAGAATAATTGATGGCTGGCACAATAATGTCTGCGATTGTCAAGAGATGTTTAATTGTGTTTAGATTGTATTGTTTTCTTTTGTTTGTCATTCGAAAGTTAAACGTCAAAGGAATTACATCATAACTGTTAGCCAAGGCGCGCCACTTAGGCTGCCTGTCCACAGGAGAACCAATAGAATCGCGTAAATCTCTGCCCGTGAGATTCTATTGGTGGATTTTTGACTAGGTTACCGCTCTGCTGCCTCACTCCGGTCCTATGGACAGGCAGTCTTACCCGATGTTCGTCTACACGCATCCAGTTGCTATCAGCTGCCATCAAATCGTCGCACCATCTGGCCGTTCCCACAGTACGCTTGCCTTAGCGCCAGCAATTTGTTTAATATATTATAAAGATGTCATAATGATTTAATTGATAAAAAGCTCTTTATTCATAGTTCTGTGCATCTTCAGGCGCTGTCTGATTTGGCAGGACTAAACTAGTAAGTATATTTTGTCCTTTTCTTATTGAAATGAAAAGAGAAAGATGCACTGAACTTAAATTTTGTTTGTAAACAAGGGAATTACCACTTACTATTTCAAATTACTATTCATATTACCTAGGTATTCCGTTAAGAAAGACTAAACTACTCTAGGTTTGAAATCACCAATCCCAAACGCTATCTGCATGAGAAAAGACCTTTGCCCTGTACGACAATAATGCTGCTATTATCATCATTTTTACTTTATAAAACACGCCATTGTGTACAAGATTGCTGAACACAATGGCCAATGTTGGAAATTGTACGTCAATTTTATTGATGGATCGAAGAGCGTTCGGAATACGAAATGTCTGCCATACAAATCCATTTTAACCTGGCGTCTCGCTCTAATCGAGTTATATTAATAGGTTTTGAACGATGACACATCTAGTATTGGCACTCCAGTCTACCAAAACGCGTAGGTACGTCTATTTATACCACTTATTTATGAACTATCTGTGCTTGCGGTTTTGCTCACGGGGAACTTTTATAACTTCAAAAGTTTTTTTTTTTAACTTAATTATATTTCAATACAAATGTAACCTAAGTTCTCTCTCTGTAACACCAGCTACCAGTGAAAATTGCCTCAAAACAGGCCTAGCCGTTACGGAAATTCACCTAAAAAAAATCGAAACAAAAAATATTGTTCAAGTCCCATGTGCATTTAGCACAAATCTGACATTTTGACATTAGAAACCGACATTTCAATGGAATGTATGAATATAAAAAATATCATTTCTTAGACAATATTATTGATCTATGACTATTACGTAGTCACAGACACGGTCGTTTTAACGTATAACCCTGGTTTCCGCGTTTATAGAGGAGTAGACGTTTTAAATTAATTTCAAGAATATTATTTTAATAATGTAGACGTTTGCGCAGATAGTGAGACAATGTGTATTTTTAAGATGGCGACTGCCAGTCAGTCTGTTGGTGTATATCTTGTTGTATCTTTGCGCTGGAATAATTTTGTGAGGGGAATATTATGGTTTAAGAACTTTATTTTCTCAAAAGAATTAACAATAATTCACTTACTGAGAAACTAGAATAATAATAATAATTAATATGCTGGGACAACTCACACATGGTCATCTGATCCCAAGTTAAGCTCTGCTAAGAGCTTGTGCTATGGTAACCAGACAACTGATATACATACTTATATAATTTATAAACACATACATATTATAGATAAATTACACCCAGAATCAGAACAAACAATCATGCTCATCACACAAAGTTTGTTCTGGGTGGGAATCGAACCCACGACCTCCGGCTTAGCAGTCAGGGCTACTAACCACTAAACCAACAGGCCCGTCATGTTTAGTCATGTCAGAATACAAGTTTAAATAACAAAACAACAAACGTACAGAGAATAAAAAAAGAGAAATAGTGTGTAGATACATAATACAACTTATTATCACCAACCGCGCCGACACGGATACAGAAAGTTACAACTATTATAAAAAAGCAAAGCTGTGGATTAGGTTTAATGCACAAAGTAAGGCACTAGGTTCTAATGTATACTAATACAAGCTTTTGCCTGCGTAAATGTCGACACTTTCATCCTCTATTTTACTCCTTTAAAAATTCCAATGATAAAAATAATAGAAAATGAAAGCATCCTCCTTTAGCATTGGAATTAACAAAAAAAACATTTTCTAGTGGTTACTTTCTCTTTACAAAGAATACACCCTCTAAGTTTACGAACTGAGTGAAGAGCGTTCAGCGGAGCGTTGAGCGGAGCATGCAGCGTTGCGTGCGAGTTGTTCTCACGCCGCTCGACCGCCACTCAGGTCACCTACGTGTTAATGCGTCTGTTTGACATGGCCGCCGCACGCCCCGCCCTGCTGGACGCTCAATTTGAGCGGGCACTCAGGCCCTACACTAAGTTTCATGTTTCTAGAACCAGCTGTACGGATTGTGCGTAGATATATCAACAATTAGTCCCGAGCGTGATGTTTCAAGCGGTCACCGCCACCTACAGAAATGTGCAATCAGATGCCTCACAGATGCGTTGCCTCACAGACAAAGCTAAATGTCTCATATGCCTGTAATTATTTCGGCATGCATACCCATTAAACCGGAACACTCTGTTTTGCGGTAAGAATAGACGGAATTCCCCGCTATTACATTACAATTTGCGTAATAATGCTAAATTCTCCGTCATATAAACAGTCTGCGATTAATGACCTTAGTATGAGACTTGATAGTATACTTGTTAATATTTCCCAGTTGAATCAAGATTCATCAAAAGAAGGCTATTTTTACACAATACATACTTTTTGCCTACGGTATCCTGGCCCATGCATTTGCACGAGTTTTCCACTACTGTTTCCGCTTCGTGTAAGTTACCACCTACCTACTGGACTAGATTTTTATTTGAGGATAGGAAAATCATCAAATGACATGACTGGGCTGGGCGGGAGAAGTCACCGCTATTAGATAATCTACTTTAAAAATAAACCGCATTCAAATCAGATTACACGTTTAAGAGCTTCGGTGCCATAGACAGGCAGACAAACAGGTAAACAGATAGACACACACACATAAAGTCAAACTTATACTACCCCTATATTTGCGTCAGGGGTTAAAAAAAAACCTGACGAAATTTTACCAAGTTTCAAACGCCTATACCTCATACACGACAACACAAAATTGAAATGTCCTAAGTATTCCCATTATCCGGGAAATGTATCAGGAATTTTCACAGAGTGAATGCTCCGCAATATGTACCGAGTGAGACGCATTCTTGTACGATTTCTATTGGGAGGAGCCACTGAGAAGCCGAGCTAGGAAATGCTGAATTTTAAATTCTCTTTTATTTATTGATGTTAGATTTTTAAGCGTTCTGCAGGGCCACTTATGGTTTTATTTTATAAAATATCTAATTATTATTTTTTTGTTCGTATTATGTGGATTCTATGTAAATGTAAGTGTATAACACAAAATGGATATTACATTACAAACAACCTCCGAAATTATTAAAAACGCCATTTCAGCTAATAAAACAGTTGATAACTTCGAAAAGGCAAAACCGAATTTCCAGAAACATCCAAATTGGTACACCCTTTTAAGAAACTCAGGCAAAAAGACACACACATATAGCGGTCATACAAATAACACCACTCTTTTTCGCCGAGAGATAAAAAATATCATTTTCTAAGGCTCGAAATACGGAAAATGTCTACTGCATCCCAAGATATCCTCTGTGGAGACAACCAAAGCGTCGCTTTTGTCTAACGCACACTTAGTGGTTGCGATATCGCTTAACTAAGCTTGCACTGAATGCTTAATTAATTAACAACTTCATTAATGTTTTAAAAGATCCGCAGTTCCGTTAGAATCGGGGAATTGAAACCGGTGTCTTTAATTTTAGGGTATTTTAAGTGACAAAATTCAAAATTCATAATAGTTTATTTGTTGAACATAGGTATAATAGTACATGGTATAAAAATTGTGTTGTATCACTATGTTTTGCCTTGCAAGGCGTACAAATTAATTGAAGAACAAGCTAAATAAAAATAAAACGTTTCATAAATAGAGTAATAAATAGATCGGACAATAAACTTAAAATTTATAGAAATAAAGTCGTGTGCACTATTTTTAAGTACATTAGTATTAATTAATTAATTATTGTAGCCTGGTCATCAATCCTAAGAGTTGCTATAACTTAACTACTGATAACTTACCTAACAACATCCCACAAACACTGCATTACCCTCTTTTCGGCAGTCGGGTAAAAATGAGCGTAACGCGATTTCTTCCAACTAGTAAGCTCCTAAAAATGGCTTATTAATAAAAAAAATCGTTTTTCGTTCTGCTATTTTAACTAAACTTTTAAAGAACTAATAAAATAAACGAGTTATCGAAAATATTTGAATTGACTTTCTTTCGTTGCGAGCACCTAAATTTATTTTACGTTCAATTAAGAATAGATTAATATTGAACTTTTCTGTTTATATTCTTCAACTTATTCAATTCGAACAAAAGCAAGCTTCTAGAACATTTTGAATTATAATCGAATATTTAAATCATTTTTAATCTTATCAACAAGCTGTCCCCCGCGGTTTCACCCGCGTTATATCAAATTTTTGATTACTAAAAATTAAGATAAAAAGTAATCTATATCCGTCCCCTGGTCCTAAGCTACCTGCCCACCATTTTTCAGCTAAATTGGTTCTGCCGTTTTTGAGTTATAAAATGTGTAACTAACACGACTTTCTTTAATATTTATACATAGATTCATCTGTACATGTATTTATCTTCTAATTCTTTCTAGACCGGTCTGGAAATGTTTGTTATATAGAATCCTGAATCGATGGATGACTGACTGTTCATATATCAACGCACAGCCGAAAGCGCTGGTCCTAGAGGCATGCAATTTGGAGGATGTCTTCTTTCTAGTGTCTCTCTAAAAAGGTTTTTTAGAAATTCGACCTCCAGAGGGAAAAAATTCGGGATGGAAAATTGACAATTTTGCTGGACAAGTAATAGAGAGGTACCTCTCTATTATTTGCCCAGCAAATTTACCTTGAACCATTCTAGAGTATCCTGCGTCGTCAAAAGCCCAGCCCCCCTAGACAAGTGGCATTGTAGAATAGATTGTAGATTAGAATAGATTGTCAAATGTATGGGGTTGACATAAGCTTTCGCTAAATAATTTGACATCTCCATACATTTAACAATCTATTCTATTCCGCTATCTATTCTATAATGCCACTTGTCTAGGGGGCCAGATAAGTAATAATTTTAATAAACAGAATTGAAATAATATAATAGAAACGACTTCTTCCCTAATTATTTTTATATCCTTTATTATATCCTTCACTAGCGACCCGAAACAGCTTTTTACGGGTGTTACAAAACTTTGAAAATCTTTACTCTTTTTTTCTAATATAGTACCCATTACTAACTACACATAATTATAAACCATCTTGTGTAATCACTTTATCTATAAAAAAGAATCAAAATCCGTTAAGTAGTTTTAATCTAAGCATATATAGGTACAGACAGCGGAAGCAAAATTGGTTTTATAATAAATGATTTGATTATATGAAAAAGTTGCCATTATTTTTTCCAGCAACACGCTTCATATAGCATGACAAGTCAACCAGTGGTTTTTATTCGCAACGTCACTAAAAATTCTCCTGTATGTGCGTTTATAAATTCATTACTCAAATCACAACCACAAACAACAAACTCGAAACAAATACCTGCAGGACACACAAATATTAGCCATGCGCGGGAATCGAATCAACTGGCTGGCTGGCTCTTCACTATTTTTTACCTGTCAATATATAAACTACACTTTCTATTGGCTTCAAAGGAAAATACAAACGAGCACGTACCTTGGCAATTTCTTTGTTCACAAACTTAACTTAATTTAAGTTCAATGCATCTTCTTCTTTCCATTTCATTAAGAAAAAGACAGAAGATATAATATTAGTTTAGTCCTGTCAAATTTAGACACTCCATAGATAACTTATACGCGATTACAAACATGGCGACTTAATATATGTAAGTACGCCGATTGACATCAGGAGCTATCTAATTTGTCAGGATTTAACTTATATGTATCTCCTGTCTTAATGAAACTAAGAGAGAAAGATGCACTTAACTTAAATATTGTTAAGTTTGTGAACAAGAGAATCAGCTTCATTGTCTCTTGATTAAATATTTTGAACTAAATAACTTTCGTTCAAAAGTGAACGGATAAAATGTTAAAAGCGAAGCGCTGTCTACGCTAACTCCAGTTTACGCTAACAGAACAGTGAAGGTTAGAGACTAAAGGTCATAGCTCATTAGAGCCACCCAGCACCCACTCCGCACCGACTCGCCTCCTGCGGCTAGTATTCTTTATATGGACTTGTATGGGCATGCGCTCACTATATCAACTCCGTCCCGTCACCGGATCGCCTCGGTTATAAAGCGAGTCGGCGCGGAGTGGGTGCCGGGTGGCTCTAATGAGCTATGATCTTAAGGTAGCTTAACTATAAACAACACAGGTTCCATTTTCTGCTAAAGAGTTAGGAATATTTTAGCCATTTTAGTTTTTATAGCTACTCAAGGCCCTGTACGGTTGCAATAAAGGTAAGGTTGTGTCAGTGTGAACCGATTATTGGCAGACTGATTGACAGACTGTTGATATATCAAAGCACAGTCCAAACCACTGGTCCTAGAGTCATGAAATTTTCAGGATTTGTTAATTTCAAAGAGTAGGTAACCATTTAGAAGCATTTTCGGAAATTCCAACCCGAAAGGGGTAATATAGGGGATGGAATTATCGACATTCACGTGGACAAAGCCACGGGAGATACCTAGTGTTGCTGAAAACTAGTGTTGCTATATGTGATTAATAAAATGGATTATTTTTTTGATGAGTGGGAAATCATCAAATGACTGCTCACGTCCTGGGTGCGGCGGGAGGGCGTGTCAGACTTTTACTTACTAAACCCCACTCATGTTCCTTCGATTGCCCTTTATGTTCCAGGGTCACGGTAACTATTATAAACATTCCGCAACCCCATTAATAAAATGGATACAATCAATTTATCTTTCACATAATGACATATTAAAACCCTATAATAGCGAGACATTTTCATCATACATTATTTTGTTATATTATAAAAAACTTTTTACAAAAAAAAAAATAACCGACTTCAAAAAGTAAAAACTTAAAAATAACTTAAATTTCGGAAGTCGGTGTCTTTTCTTCTGCCAGTCAATTTGTGTTGCCACCGACTTCCGAAATTTAAGTTATTTTTAAGTTTTTACTTTTTGAAGTCGGTTATTTTTTTTTTGTAAAAAGTTTTTTATTTTTTACTTTTTAGTGTCGAGTTAAAATTTAGTCCTGTTTAAAATGAGCCCAAACACGACTACTGTGCTGTAATTTCAAGGTTTGTACTTTTTCTGATGCTCCTGGCTTCAGCATCAGGTCTCTATGTACTTCGGAGTTCCTCATTAACAGTACGTTTATCCACACATCGAGCCCTTTTCAATGAGCCTAAACACGATATATCTGCTGTTATTTGTCGAGGAGTTAGGTACTCTGCAGACTATCCTGACTGCAGCATCAGGTCATGACTTGATGATCATGAGCCCAAATGTGGCAAATGCCCTATCAAACATCAAAACAATTTACTAAAACAGTCCTTGCCTGTTCGAGTAACTTCTTACTGTTAAGGAGTTGTACCTTCCATCATCAGCTCAGCTAACTGAGATGGTGACAACCATACGCAAATACACAAGATACTTCATAAAATATGCGAAAAACAGTAAGTGAGCTTATAAAATTTGAGGGTTGCCTTCGATTTCTCTAAGATCCCATCATCAGATCCTAGCTTGGTGACAATGGGACTACCTCAGAACTATCTGCTTTCGAACAAAAAAAGAATTTTGAAAATCCGTTGACAATTGACGGAGTAATCGATGAACAAACATACAAAAAAAAAAACATACAAACAGCCGAACATAGTACCTCCTCCTTTTTGTGAAGTCGGTAAAAATCCACACGACAACGATATATCGTTATGTTATCGAACGCCTATAAAGCGTTCACACGACTACTATATCTGCGTCAATCTTAATCCGCGCATTCGATAAAACTGCACAAACGAACTTAGCAGTAAAATCGCAGCGATAAATCGTCGTGTGTACGGAGCATAAGCCATTAGGCAGCGTTTTCGCTTTGCGTTTTCTATTCTGGTCTTCACCACATACATGTGGCAAATAACAGGCGCTTAATTGCAAATAGTCATACATAACGAACCACAGGCAACACTAGCGTATGCTGGGCAATATATAACACGTTTCCACACATTACTCATACATTATGACACACATATAGTTACGTTTGTATGTGTGTGTAACCGCTGTCAACAGCTGGGCGCTGGCGGCCCAGTAACCATCTTGCACTATATTACTGTGTTTGATCGGCAAAACTGGTTCACAATGGCTGTATTATTCAAAGTGTTATTCAAAAATAATATTAATGATGAACCTACAAAGTGCATTTTTGAAACTGCTAAACTTTTTTGAAGGTTGTTATAAAAGTCGTAAATATTCATAAAAAATAGGATACCTGGTCAGCAAACAATAATACATGTTTTTTTTAATTGCGATTGTTTTTCAGAATAGGTAACTCTCAAAATAAATCTCGTATGCTTTGGATCTATGAAAATATCGTTTGCGTTCATTTCTGTGTGTGACCGCGCGGTCATAGGATGGTTACAGACTGGCTGCGTTTTAAGAACGATAGTTTCACACTTACCGATATTAAGTAAAAAAAAAATAAAAAAAAATCCCTGCCAATTTTTTTACTGATTTGGGTAGAGATTCACTAACACTACTTACTCCTTCTGAATGTTTTCGTTGATTCAAAAATACACCATATCAGCAACTGTATTATTCAAAAATATTTTGCGTAATTCAAAGTAGTACATAAGTTTTAAGTGCAATTTATTTTCACTCATCGACATATTCACGGTGGAAACTTTCAGCGGGGCTGTAGAGAAACTAACTAAATCGTTGCGGTTGCTACATGAAAATAGTTTTAGAGGATTATCACTACATATATTATAAAAACTACACTATTATGATGAGTTTTTTAATAGATATATGTCCGAATACTAAAATGTCACTTAATATTAAGACGCTCTTAAATCTGTTGCTGTCTTTACTTTATCCCTTTGAGTAACAAAGACAGCAATAGAATTGCGCGCGACTTAAAATTGAGTGACGTTTGAGTATTCGGTAGTGATTCAAAAAGAATAATAGCCTAAATTTTCAAACATTTGAAACACCCGTGCGAAGCTGGGGCGGGTCGCTTGTTAAACAATATTTTAATTTAATTGACGGGCCTGTTGGTGTAGTGGTAAGTAGCCCTAACTGCTAAGCCGGAGGTCGTGGGTTCAATTCCCACCCAGAACAAACTTTGTGTGACGAGCATGATTGTTTGTTCTGTGTCTGGGTGTAATTTATCTATAATATGTATGTATTTATAAATTATATAAGTATATATATCAGTTGTCTGGTTACCATAACACAAGCTCTAAGCAGAGCTTAACTTAATTATATTTTTATAAAAATGTCGTGATGGCCTAGTGGTTAAGGCACCCGCCTCTCATGCAAGTAGTTGTGGGTTCGAATCCGGGCAAGTACCAATGTGACTTTTTCAATTCATATGTACTTTCTAAAGATTATCTTAGACATCGCAGACATCGGTGACGGAAAACATCGTGAGGAAACCTGGACTTGTAGTGATTATAAGTCTGAAATCGCCAACCCGTCTTGAGCAAGCGTGGTGATCAATGCTCGTGCCTTCTCTGTATGAGAAGAGGCCTTTGTCCTGCAGTGGGACAGTTATAGGCTGGTATTATTATTATTACTATTAGCCCGCATAGTCATTTAAGAAATACCAACACACTTCTCAAACACCCCAAAATGATTTTCCTTACCGACCTATTCTCAAAGGTCATTAACACTCTGTTTATCAGTAGTCATTTACGGGATTTCGTTCCAAAGCGTTCTAATAACTTTTGATATAGACAACAAACTTTTTATAGGCATTTCGGGGATGACCTACTTGTATAAAGTCCCCTTACAAAATAAATGTTCCGTTTGACATTCTCTTGTTGGCACCAACAATCGGTCAGTCGCCGAAATGTGTCTGGGTTCTTGCAAATCTAGTTTGAGCTGGTTGAAAGTAATAATAAATTAATAGAACCTTATTTCCTTCTTGTCTCTGTTTCAGTTTTACAAGAATATTATGCTATGAAGTGGAATAATTAATTCTTTTGAATTGATTCTGCCGGCTTTGTTTTTGTAAAGGCTTTGTCACAAAGAGACATTTTTTTTTAAACTTCTGTGTAGTAAGATAGGTTTAAAAGGTTTATTAATAATAAGTTTAGGTTACTGTTAATTTGATGAACATTTTGAGTAAAAAAATTTTGAAGAATGTGTATCGAAGTATCTTCAAAATTATTTGAAAAACAATAATTAGGATTGTAGTTTAGATAATATATGGTTCATTATAAAGGTATGCAGCATGTAAAATTTGATTGAAGAGTATCCGCGGAGTTGGCTCGCCCTTCACAATACAGATTTAAGTCTACGTTTTGAAATTATCAAATACACGTCACATACCATCAACAGGTGAACATGAACATTATAAAAACATGTTCCTAGTCCACTACTCTGAGAAAATAAACCCGAAACAAACTGAGGTCAAAGCCTCTTTAAGAACATCAAACCATTGGATTAAGTATCGGTGAACGCAGGCCTAAGTTACAGACTGCATGGCGTCTGTCCTTTGTAGGACGGCGCCGGAGACTAGAGAACATAAATATACTCCAGTTTTTGAGGTTAACTTTTGGTTTTTATACTTTTACTATTTCTTTTACTACTGAAGTTAGCTACAAGTTTTCTCGATTTGTTCCCAATTTGCTAAGTTAGGTGGTTTTTAACCCCCGATGTAAAAAGAGGGATGCTATAGTTTTTACCGCTATGTGTGTCTGTTTAGGCGGACCGATTTAGATGTCATTTTTATATTTGGATTAGTTTTTAGAGAGTTTTTAGAGATTAGTTTAGTTAGTCATCTGGCGATGATTTTTAAATGTGTTTTTATCAAATCGTTTGTGTAGTTTCGAAGTTATCATCTTTGTTGAAGTCGGTGGCTTCTCTACTATCAGTCAATTTGTGTTGCCACCGACTTCCGAAATTTATTATTTTTGGGTTTTTAGTTTTTGAAGGCGGTTCTTTTTTTTTGGTTTCTTATTGTTATTTGCAGTCGTGATCGCTATAGCAACGGAAGCAGATATTTTTAAAATACACTTGATATTTTTTTAATTGCAATTAAATGTTTGTCAACCACTTCAGTGAAAAAATAACAGTATAGACTTATATATCTTAAAGACGACCTCGCAGCGAAACACGACGCCGTCACTTCGTGTGCAGTAGTTTAATTATTAGTTTATTTTTTTATGTAGGATTAGTTTATTATTTGTAGTAAAATCATTTGTGTATTTTTTTTCTAAGGGCCTGAGTTGTCTAATAATAAAGGTTATTCTATTCTATTCTATTCAATTAAATACAGAAAGTTAGTTAAAAGACACTTTCTGCTATGCTTGAGAAGCATGAGGAATAAGATTTCATAAAATAAGTATTTATTTAACCATGTATGTAAAACATTGTTCCATACACAATAAAAATATACACACATAATGTTTTACTATTATTAACTGAAACCCACTCATTTGATAGCTGTAGTATTAATTAAAACCTCATCAAAAACGTTTAGAGTGATATTTGTGAAAATATACTTTGGTTTCTGAATGAAGCACGTGGCTTAAAGCTATTTAAAACCAGGTTTAAACCATTGAGCTAGGTTTTGTATTTCGAATTTTGATTGTATCAGAATAATAAGATTCAAATTTTCATAAAAAAATAGGATACCTGGTCAACAAACAATATTACGTGTTTTTGGCTGCGTTTTAAGAACGATAGTTTCACACTTACCGATATAAAGTAAAAAAAAATCCTACCCATTTTCTTACTGATTTGGGTAGAGATTCACTAACACTTCCTCCTCATAAATGTTTTCGTAGATTCAAAAATACACCATATCAGTGACTGTATTATTCAAAAATATTTGGAGTAATTCAAAGTAATACATAAGTTTTAAGTGCAAATTATTTTCACTCATCGACATATTCACGGTGGAAACTTTCAGCGGGGCTGTAGAGAAACTAACTAAATCGTTGCGGTTGCTACATGAAAATAGTTTTAGAGGATTATCACTACATATTATAAAAGAAAGTCGCTTCCCACTGCTTGCCTCAATGAAAACTATGCAATGGTTATGATGATTTTTTAATAAATAAGTTCTCAAAACAAATAAGAATAAGATCAATTAATAAATAAGAACAATTCTGATTGATTGAGCTGTAACAGAAACTAGATCTGTTCCACCAATGCCCAACGTTTTCGAAATGGCGCCTCACAAAGTTCTTGCATTTCAAACACTGAGACCTACCTAACTACTAAATTCAATTATGCTTGTAGCTTAGTACTAAGACCAGCAAAATTTGCTGTTCTCTCCGTAAATTATTTGTATGAAATGCATACCCTAGCGGTCGCAGAAAGAATTGACAGTGACAATATGAGGAATAACAGCCCCCGGCCCCCATCGTTTGATTAAAAAATAAGAAAAAAAAATGACGTGTAAAAGTGTAATTTATTACCTATTTACAAAAATAAATCATTTATTTATTATTTATTTATTTAACAAAATCAAATGAAAATAAAAAAAATGCCCCGTGCCCAAGTAGTGAAAATAGTGACTGTAGCTTACAAAAGTGTTGATACTCCTAACTTAGAAATCGCTGAACCGATTTTGTTAAAACATAATAAGACTAGCTCTAAATAAGCTACCTTCCCGGGGTTGCGGAATGTTTATAATAGTTACCGTGACCCCGGAACATAAAGAGCAACCGAAGGAACATTTTTTTTTTGGTGAGTGGGAAATCATCCAATGACTGCTCCCGTCCTGGGTGCGGCGGGAGGGCGTTTCAAACTCTTACTGACTAAAACCCACTCATGTTCCTTAGATTGCCCTTTATGTTCCAGGGCCACGGTAACTATTATAAACATTCCGCAACCCCGGCAACCGAAGGAACATGAGTGGGTTTTTGTCACTAAAAGTCTGACACGCCCTCCTGCCGCACCCAGGCCGGGAGCAGTCATTTGATGATTTCCGACTCCCAAAAAAAAAAAAGCTACCTTCAATTAACCCTTCAGCAATTACGCAATAAACAAAATAGAGGGGAAATTCCACAACTACCCCAAAAAGAAAAATGTACGAGCATAGATTATAAAATTTTATTTTCCCAAGTAGTAGGAATTTTATCCAAGAACGTAAATAACCAAACTTGTTCATACAAAAGTAGTCTGTAAGTAATAAAAATAAGGACTATAATGAAATGGGATACCCAGACAGTCGGCAGTCGGTTGGTCGTCAAGAGGCATAAATAGATATAGTATACTAGGTGTATTTTTGGTCCTGCACAACCCGCTAGGAGATGATTTTACGCATGAAAACAAACAACTTTTGTTATGGAACCAACTCTGAAATCCCGAAAAAAATATCAGCTGTTTCATACATTACGGTTGGAGGACATTGAACTTTTGTTAGGAACAGCTGATATCTTTTTCGCGATTTCAGAGTTGGTTCCATAATAAAAGTTACCAAGCGACAGCCGGCTGTCGGGCTGCTATTGTCTTTCTATTGTGTCTCGAATCACGTGTGTTCGAAGGTTTAAATTAGTATTTTTATCACTTAATTATTTGATCAAGCGTGACATTTCCAAAATGTTTCCTTACAAAGTTTGTGCATCTGAAATATTAAGGGCGAGGTGACGTCGTTACTTAGCACGTAGGTACGTTGGCTAAGGACTAAGCCTGTCACTGTTACACAACTGTCGAACATCAAGTGCACGATAAAGACGGAACATAGCTAAGCCAAAGTACTTGATTAGTAACGTCTATTTATCTCGCTACAAAACTCATCTAACAACTAAATTCAATTGTCTGGACTGAATTCGATACCTAAACATTTGAATTCTGATTAACCTGGATCTGGACTCAATTTGATACCTAAACATTTGAATTCTGTTTAACCCTGACATTTAAGTCTTGAAAATCCTTTGGTTCGCCACAGATATTATCCTTTGTTAGAATAACGGTCTTGTCTGTCCAGTAAAATACTGATTGAATTATTCTCTTGAGCTTAAAATAATAGATATTAACTAGAGTAATATTATAAAGCCAATGCCCCACGTTGGGCGCCAATTTATGTTATCGACTACGGGGAACATTGGCTTTTCTTAGTGTGTTGATTCAGCGCTTCTCCCTCGCTGTCTTGGCGCTGCCTCACCACAGCTGCAAGCGCAAAGAACACGGTTGCATCAAAAAGCATGCAAGACTGTCGAGTTCTTTGTTTGTTTAAACGGCCTTTAAAATACTATTCTAAAATGAAATACCGGATAGTAGAGGAGACCGTGGGAGATCGACCTTCACCGATCTGATAACCAGATGAGACGTATTTTTTATCAAATATAATTTATAAACAAATATGCCTCTGATTAATAAACCGATTTCGATGAATCACGTCTATCTAAGAACGACTTCTAGGGCTACATATACGAATAAAAAAAAATCTAATCTTCCTACTCCCACAGAGGTCGGGCATTATATTACGTCATTCATCTGTCAAGCACCTCTTATCGTAAGTGTAATCTGACCACTGTCACAATAACTGTTATTGTGTTTCTATATACATTAGAGAACACTATTTACAAATAGAGTTTTAAATCGGTCGGGGTTTGGTGGCTCAAATTTGTGCCAGCGGGCTCAACGGTAATACTTGTTGACTGGAACAATTTTGTGCCAGTGGGGTTCTAAAGCGTTTTTTTCGCGATTTCAGCTTTGCTCCCATTATAAAAAAAGTTTTTTATCATTTTTTTTGGTGAGTGGGAAATCATCCAATGACTGCTCACGTCCTGGGTGCGGCGGGAAGGCGTGTCAGACTCTTACTGACTAAAACCCACTCATGTTCCTTTTTTTTTTTGAAGTGAAAACTTCTTTAGCGGCGTTGAGCACTTTTTCTGTAATGGGTATACAATCTTAAACTCGCGTCAGGACACGTGACCTGATCGAAAAAGCGTAGGACGGATGGATAGTAGACAGCTAACAACAACAACGTCAACGTTAATAATCAAGTTTTCACTTCTGCCGGCACTCCCGGAGTGCAACCCGTCTTTTTTTTTTTTGGTGAGTGGGAAATCATCCAATGACTGCTCCCGTCCTGGGTGCGACGGGAGGGCGTGTCAGACTCTTACTGACTAAAACCCACTCATGTTCCTTCGATTGCTCTTTATGTTGCAGGGTCACGGTAACTATTATAAACATTTCGCAACTCCGGGAGTTTTTTATCATGAGCACAATCACGAGTTTAAGTATCGTACACTAATTACTAGTCACCCTATTAAATCAATTTTCAAAATAAATATCGTTATGTCATCTTCGTGAAAGAAAACGGTATCCAAAGCTAGGCTGAGAAACGGTTGGTCCGTCGTAGTTATGTCAAATTTGAAATTTCCTAACATTTATAACCCCGATTCGCTTGGTCACCGGCTAAAATTGCTTTTACAGGAAAAATATTATATTCGATTGTTCGAATTTGCATAAAATTTCAAATATGTAGAATGTATTTTAATCGGTAAGTAGGTACTAGTGATAAGTTAACTCATTTCTAGACAAATTACATTGTCGAATATAATACATAGTGTATGCGAATGACATAAGCGCACGCTAAGTAATTTGACATCTCTGTCTATAATAAAATAAACTCTGTTAATATCCGAAATGTTAAAGAAACAATGATTTGTATAATTTTGTGTCAAATTTTAGATGAATAAGTTTTCTTTGTCTTTTGTTGTTAACTTTACTATGGCAACTTTTTTTCAGGTAATCAGGGGTTTACCGATTTTGATCTGTAAGTGGTTTCATCCGCGTTACGTTTTGTTTTTGATTATTAATCCGCTCTCGTGGGTCAGAGCGTGAACGCGATGTAGTCTGTTATGTAGCTCATTGAAAAAAGTTCAAAAGCGTTTGCGCGAAAGAGTTACAAATATCATCACACGTTCAAATACAAACTTTCACATTTCTAAGTCTTTATACTAAATCATTATTATCTACGGACGTAATTTAAACTAAGCAGAGTAAGTGTACGTAGTCTCTAAAACTCTTTAGTGATTCCAAAGCAGACAATGGTGCCGATTCTCTTGTGCACAAACTAACGTAAATTTAAGTTAAGTGCATCTTTCTCTTTTCTTTTAATTAAGAAAAGGACTAATTTAGACACGATTTAAAAACATGGCGTCTAAATATACGTCAATTTTCATCAGGCGCTGTCTAATTTGACAGGATTAAACTAAAATGTATCTTCTGTCCTTTTCTTTAAGAAATGGAAAGAGAGAGATGCGCTTAACTTAAATTTACGTTAGTTTGTGCACAAGAGAATCGGCACCATTATGAAATTGTAACATTTTCAAGAAATCACTAAACCACCGAATTATGCAATTGAAAACGCGGTACCTGAGTGAACATCGTAAGATACTCGTACGTAATAAACACAAAAATGCTATACACATAGACGAAATAAACTAACTTAACAGTAGACGATTCAGTATCTCATGAATATATCGATTTATATTCTCTAGTTAAAGCCGTCGGACCAGTTTAGAAAGTCTGACCAGTCTAAACAAGGGTATCGTGTCGCCCAGTTATTGGGTTGTTTAGGTTTGATAGGTAGTCGCTTCACGTGAACCATTGGTATCCAGCTAAATCCGGTAGGCTTTATTTTTTTTTTTTTTGGTGAGTGGAAAATCATCCAATGACTGCTCCCGTCCTGGGTGCGGCGGGAGGGCGTGACAGTCTCTTACTGACTAAAACCCACTCATGTTCCTTCGATTGCCTTTTATGTTCCAGGGTCACGGTGACTACTATACACATTCCGCAACCCCGGCAGGCGTTGGGTTGTTGGGCCCCTTCCAGTGCTGACTCCTTCTCTTTGAGGCGCGCGTGGAACACTAACGCGCCGTCGAAAATCCGGTAGGCTGGAAGCCGATCTTAATATAAAGGCTAGGATCCTAACATAAAGGGTAAAGGCTAGGGAGATAATGAGTCATAGTGTCCGCATCTCCGCTGTTTTGTGATGACCCAGTAAGGCTAGCTAAGGCTTCCGCTTCTCTTGTTTGTGGGTTCAAATTCGGGTTACCAATGTGACTTTTTCAATTCATATGTGCTTTCTAAAGATTATCTTTAGAAAGTCTCACTTTGACAGTCGTTATGCCAGAAAGTATGACCAGTTTAACCGGATTGTGGACGTCTGTCAAAACATTGATATCCAGCTGATTTCAGTTAGGGTGGATGCTGACCCTATATTTAGAAAAAGGTTAGGGATATATTGAGTTACTGCTTTCCGAAATCCGACTTAGCAAGCAAGCGTGGTGATCAATGCTCGTGCCTGCGAAGAGGTCTTTGCCTGCAGTGGGACAGTAATTATAGGTTGGTTTTACTAACCTATGTTGATAATGAGTATAATGGATCAAACCTACTTTACTCTCTTATCATAGGTCCCCCGATGCAACCACTTGCGTTCTCGGTTAGCCTTTTTTTAACCCCTGACGCAAAAACGACGGGGTGTTATAAGTTTGACGTGTCTGTGTGTGTAAATGTGTATGTGTCTGTCTGTGGCATCGTAGCTCCCAAACGGATGATCCGATTTTAATGCGTTTTTTTTTGTTTGAAAGGTATACCAGTCGAGATTGTCTTAGCTATGTTTGGTGGAAATCGGTTCAGGTCTTCAAGGTCATCAGGTCGTTTGTTAGGTGTGATAGGAATGTTACACGCTCAGTTTGTTTGCTTTTTATAGGGTTTAGCATTTTTAACCATTTGTCATAATAATTGCATAAGTACTCTGTTTAGGTCGGGGTTTTTTTTAAATTTTGAATTTAAGTTTTTTTAAACTGTCTTTTACGCTTTATTTACGTTTTATTAGTTACTAGCTTTTGCCCGCGACTTCGTCTGCGTGGATTAATAGCTTCCGTGCCCGGGGGATTTCCGGGGTAAAAACTATCCTAACACTTTCTCGGGTCCCAGATTATATCTGTAGCAAATTTCACTCAAATAGGTACAGTGGTTTAGGCGAGAAGAAGAGATAGACAGACAGAGTTACTTTCGCATTTATAATATGAGTACGGATTTGTGTGCATATATTATCGCGTCCTTGTGTGTATAATTGTATGTATATTACTGATCTGCCTATCATAGTACAGGCTCTGGTTTATTTGGGATCAGATGGCCGTGTGAAATGTCCTAAGATGTTTATTTTTTTTAAATTATTTTTAATAATTAAGCGTGTTTTAGACACGCGCTTGTGTTAGGCCTGATGTTGCGTCGTCAATCATGCAACGAGAAACAGCTTAGCATATGTAGCGCCGATCATATTGACACAGCTTGCTTTTAGCATGTATTAAATGCTAAATGGTGTTTGTTTAGCTATGTGTTTGTTTATTTATGTCTCACTAGCTTTTGCCATCGACGTCGTCGGCGTGAAATAATAGTTCCCGTTCCCGGGGGATTTCCGGGATGAAAACTATCCTATGTCCTTTCTCGGGTCCCGGACTATATCTGTACCAAATTTTATTAAAATTGGTTTAGTGGTTTTGGCGTGAAGAAGAGACAGACAGACAGATTGACTGACAGACAGAGTTACTTTCCTATTTATAATATTAGTATGGATGGATGGTGCGACTTTGCTTGGCGTTGGCAAAATATTTACGGTACTTGTTCAATACAAATAGTATTCCCGAATAAGGTTCATATTACGTAGCATCGAACACAGTTTATATCTCAAATTTGGAAATCAAAACCTATGCATTCCGGTGGTGCATTCTTTTTGCTTAAAATTATGACTTTTGACCCAAAGACGTAGTTCTGTAAAACTGAAAACCAACCGAATTGCAAACCACCACCTTTTTGATGTCGATTAAAAATACCTAAACCCCATTCGATTAGATTAGTCCGAAACCGAAAAATTTTTGATGTGAAACATCTATAGCCGCACGTAAAACAAATTTCTTGCGTGGCGATACATGCCGCGTCGCCACAGACAGTCACAGTATTGTGTACTGTGTGGCGATGATGTAATGTCGATGTTTGACATCTGCCAGGCGTCCCGTGACGGCTCACTTTTTTTTACTAAACGTTTACCCCACTACAGGTAGTTCACAAACGCAGTCCTACAAACAACCCAAGCATACCTACAGGCCATATAAACATTAGTTCATAACCCTTAAAAGACACACGCGTATTGTGTATTATTAGAAACAGTGCACGACATCAATAATTCAATTTATCGGTACAGGTTGCATGTTCCATAAAACCGCTTAGAAACTCGGTGATTGGCTGTAACTTCCCACTTAAGCGAAGTTACGAGCTTTAAAACAGTAATATGCGTTGCTCTCGTCATGGAAACTCAATTTTCCTGGAAATTGTAATATTAGCTTGTTACTAGTTTTGTAATTGTTCTGGATTATATTGTTGGTACTTTTTTAACCTCTGTCGCAAAAGAGGGGTAGTTTGACATCCATGTGTCTGTCTATTTGATATCGTAGCTTCTAAATGGGTTATCCGATATGGATGCGGATTGTTTCATTTAAAAGTAAGTTATCTAGCGATCCGCCATGGATACGGTTTTTTATTTTAAAGCAGGTTATTGAGCATGGGTTCTCAGACATTTTTCATCAAAATCGGTCCAAATGTTTCGAAATTATCCACTCTTTTGTTAGCCAATCTTAATAACGTCACAATAGATACAGGATTGCATGCATGTATTTTTTTTATATGTCTGACACTAGTAATTTTTCCTATAACACGAGTGCGTTTACAAATATTAATTCACGTACACAAGTAAAAAGAATAGACCAATACTTATACACCATACGAATATTATAAAACTTGTGACACCCAGCGCCATATTATGAAGAAGATATTTTTTATAATACCTCTTGACACCCACCGACAGCCGGCTGTCGGCGTATCCCATTGCAGTAGAGTCCTTATTTTTATTACTTACAGACTACTTTTGTATGAACAAGTTTGGCTATAACCGTTCGTAGAAAAATTTCCTACTACTTGAAAAAATAAAATTTTATAATCTATGCTCGTAGGTTTTTTCTTTTGAGGTATTTGTGGAATTTCCGCCGCCATTTTGTTTATTGCGTAATAGCTGAGAGGTTAATTGCACATTTTATAACTTTTTTTTTGTATTTTTTATTTCGCTTGTTGCACCCAGGAACAGGGATGAGCCGGGCCCAGAGGCATAATAAATTTCGTAGGGGAAATAAAAAAAATAATGTTATCAACATAAATAAAACATGGAAACTTGTTCTAATAACAAATTGAGTCGTAGTAAACCCTTAAACAGCAATTTTCCACACGGAAGGTTTTGCAGCAATTATTTTTCCTCAATGTTTTTTTCCTCAATTATTTTATAAAAGAATGTTCCAATGGTTTTCCTTTCTCGACATTTATAAAAGAGAGGTTACACCTCGGCTGCATTACAAAAACTATTTTTTTTATGGTACACCTTCTGATAGTGGCAAACCAGGGCCCCACAAATATGCAGCCGGTCCCAGCTTTAAGGCTGCTTGTCCACAGAAGCGGAGCGAGTAAAAAATCCTAACTTAAACATATTTAAGTTTCTCAAAAAGGGAATCGGCAATGTCTCATAAGTACACCGGTTTTGAACCTTCCATTGTTATGAATAAAGAACTTCTTAACCATTTAATCGTTACGTCTTTATTAATTAAAAATAAATATCTTGGGACAACTCACACACAGTCACCTGATTCCAAACTAAGCGGAGCTTGTACTATGGTAACCATTACTGATAAATATATTTATATAATTTATAAAACAAACATATTACAGATAAATTACACCCAGACCTAGAAAAAACAATTATGATTATCATTATACATACGAGTAGTTTGTTCCGGGTAGGAATCGCACCCACAACCTCCGGCTTAGCAGTCAGGGTCACTAACTACAATATAATTAACAAATTGCTAGCGCTAAGGCAAGCGCAGTGTGGGGTCTGCCAGATGGAGCGATGATTTGCGGAGGGTCGCTGGCAGGACCTAGATGCTTGTAGACGAACATCGGGTTAAAACTGGTCTATAAGACCGGGGCAATGCAGCGGAGTGCAAACGAGTGGAAAATCCACCAATAGTATCCCGCGAGCGTGGATTTAAGCAATTCTATCGGTTGATTGTTAACTCGCTCAGCGCTCCGCTGCCTCGCTCCGCTTCTGCAGACAGGCAGTCTTAGGCGGTAAGGCATTGCAAGGCACGTATACGGTACGAAGAGTAGCCCGGGTTCGGCATTTTCTAGTAAAAAGGCTACGGCATTCGACCTGTATCGGGTCGTTGGGGAATTGTGGAGGTTCCGAATGTAACGATCAAATGCTTTGCCGATTCTAAAGAGTACAATCGAACTTAGTTTTGGAAGAGGGAACCAGCATATGCTAGGGAAGAAAAAGTTCTTTACTTTTTGAAATAAATATGAATAAAAACAAACATTACACAGAATTTACCTATATTTTTCTAGCAATTATACAAGGTACTAAATATATATTGTATTGAATATACGCTCAATGTATATTCAATGTAAAGTAATTTTCACACATTGGGTGTATAGAAAAAATCTGACGTACTTAAAAATTTATTTAACTTATTGAAAAAAAAGGCCTTTGCCGTGCAGTGGGACAGGAATAGGCTGGTATTATTATTATTTACTTACTATTATTATAATTTACTATTAGCAAAAAATTCAAAGCATTTATTCCACTTAGATCAAATACAGACACTTATAAATTGTGAAAGAGTCAGTTAGTCAGAAAGTAGAAGCTTGCTTGCTTGTTCTAAATCTTAGTTTGATCTCTACAGCAACTCTATGGCCACTCTTTTTAATCATCAATTTTTACGATAATATCTTGTTTACATCAAGGTTGCTTCTTATGTAAAAACAATTAAAGTAAGGCGCAATTTAAAATAATTCTCAGCAATAAGCTATATATATGTCGCAGTCATCTGGTTAAATCAGCTATTTGATTGTATGACTAGCGCGTTTATTGAATGACGACATTTAATTGAATGACTAAACGACCACTCGTCAAGTTGTTTAATGTAACGTTCAACGACTTGACTGAACGTCATTTAGCATTGTCGTTTAATGGGATATAGTCGACTTTGTAATGTTTGTTTAGGGTGACCATAAGTTCGCAACTTAAAAACTTAACTTCCTTTACATAACAAAAATGAGAACATGACATGACACACCTTATTATGATTTTAATTAAAAAAAATAGTAGTATCAATAGGTAAATCCATGCTGTCACACTAATTTATCAAGAATAAGTCACTTTAAAGTAAATTTAATAAAAATAATATCAAAACACTGCTATCTGCGCGAGCTATTTTACGCCATATTTGTTTTGGTGACTACTAACGCCGCAGTGAAAAAAAAAACCGGTCAAGTGCGAGTTCTACTCGCGCAACGAGGGTTCCGTTAATTTGTTTTTTAGTGAAATAACTACAAATTTACGGTTTTCAGTTACGAGTTTTCCCTTTACTTGTGCTACATGACCTTGCTTCTTGCCAAATTTCACAATTCTAGGTCAATGGGAAGTACCCTATAGGTTTTGAGTTTTGATTCCCTTGAAAATGTCTAAATATGCAATATAAACCGCCGTATCTTTTTATTGTGTTGATTTAGAAACTTAATTTTTTTAACTGCTTTGAGAGATAGCAGACCTGAGTATGTGATATTAATTTCAGCTTGATATCTCGACGCGTTCCTGAGAACAAGGTTCTTGACAGACAGACGGACAGACGGACGCCTGATGTCAACTAACTACAAATTTACGGTTTTCGGAGTTTTCCCTTTACTTGTGCTACATGACCTTGCCTTTTGCCAAATTTCATGATTCTAGGTCAATGGGAAGTACCCTATAGGTTTTGATTTCCTTGCAAATGTCCAAATTTGCAATATAAACCGCCGTATCTTTTTATTGCGTTGATTTAAAAACTTGATTTTTTCACTGCTTTAAGAGATAGCAGACCCGAGTATGTGATATTAATTTCAGCTTGATATCTCGACGCGTTTCTGAGAAAAAGGGTCTTGACAGCCGGACGGACGGACAGACGGACAACAAAGTGATCCTATAAGGGTTCCGTTTTTACCTTTTGAGGTACGGAACCCTAAAAAATGAACTAAATTACAATCACCTGACTGATATTACGTCCGCTCTGTTCAAAGGGCTATGCTTCAATCAGCTACCTATCTAGTTGGACGTTGAGTGACGCTTGTTTAATCAGCTTTCGGCCTAGTCATTCAATTAAATGTTGCTATTCAATGAACGCGCTAGTCATACAATCAAATAGCTGATTCAACCAGATGACTGCGACATATATAAAAGAAAGTCGGGCTTGTTACAACACTTAAGTATAACTCGAGATCGGCTAGACCAATTTTCATGGTTTTTGGTTCGTTGGATTTGTCCCCGCCCCGAATAGCAGAATACATCTTAAAAATAATGAAAAATCGACGAGAACATGATTATAAAAGATGAATCATTTTCCCCTATAGCTAATTCTAAATTCAATTAAAGATTGAAAACTTAAGAGAACAATAGTACTAGGAGCACAGTAATGTGAAGTGATAATGTGAGAAAATATAAAATACTGAGATACTTAGTACTTAAATCAATCAAAAGTACTAGGCGCGCAGTTGTGTGAAGTGGTTAATAGAAAATGTGAGCGCAATTTTAAGAAAATATCCATACTAATATTATAAATGGGAAAGTGTGTCTGTCTGTCTGTCTATCTGTTTGTCTTTCTTTCACGGGAAAACGGAGCGACGGATTGACGTGATTTTTTAAGTGGAGATAGTTGAAGGGATGGAGAGTAACATACGCTACTTTTTGTCTCTTTCTAACGCGAGCAAAGCCGCGGGCAGAAGCTAGTTAAATAATAAAAGTATAGCAATTAAGAGATGATCATCTAAAATGACAGCGCCCGTTCACGAGAATGGTGTATATATCGCCGCAACACATTTTGAAGGATAACTACTGAGTTATCAGTGAGTTAAATAACTAACCTATTACCGTATAATATATGTCAAAGCTTTTGAATTCTTTCCATATGCCTTTTTAACCTCTATTTTTTGAAATAATAGTACAAAACTGGGCCAAACTACAGACGTGCTCCGTTTTAACCTGTCTAATGAGTATATGAGTACATTTTTTAAGTTTTAGCTTGGCAAACTGCCGGAATAAGTTTGTATGGAGGAAATGTAAAGCTGGTTACATACATGCTACCGTGACAAGGTTAATAAAGAAAACATTTTTCAACAGCGGACCTTACTGTGTACTGAACAGATGCAAATGAAAACGGAAAGAAATGGAGGCTTTGCCAAGAGACACGCTGAAGTGAAAGATATTTTTAAGTGCTAAATTATTTTCTTCTCTGAGAACAAAATGAGGTACCAGGTAGACATGTTTGACGAAACTTACCAAATATTACCGGAAGGCTAAACAATTTAAGAATAGTTTGAAAAATGCATTCAATTTTTTCAAATGTCAGTAAAAATATTTGATATTTGAAAAAATCCAGAATTTTTGACAAACGCATAAGTGGTTTTTTTTTGTCATAAATATATTTTTATATAAGTTTGTTATGTTTCTGTTTGCCTGTAAGATCTCTTATACTGGTGATCCGGTTTGAATGGCGTTTTTACAATTGAAATTAAATCATCTAGATTCTAGAATGTCTCACCAAAATCAGCTCATGCGTTTCGAAAGTCATCAACTCTTTTGTTTGCTGAAATCGCAATCTTAATAATTCCAGGGATGTTTTTTTATATTAATTTTCACTGGTTCATAACCGGCCGGCCGTTTTATCGAAAAAAAGAAAAAGTTCAGCACAGCGTTCAATAAGAACCCAATGCAAGCTACGCCCTGATTTTTAGAGTCTATAAATTAAGTTGAGCTCTAGCATCTGCCTACAAATAGATAATAGAATTATATTACACCTTGCTTGGTAGTAAAAATGTTCACTCGCCAATTTCGGCCATTTTAGACTAAGAGAGAAAATTCAAGTTAGGTTAGTGCAAATAGAGTAGAAATAATATTATCATGCAGTTTGCTGTTTTATAATGAACTAGTGACTCGTACCGGCTTTGCACGAGTGCATTGTTGCCTGGGAGAAAATACCGTAGACATTAAGTCCGCAACTCATTTATGCATAGAGAATAAATAAATGAACAAGTAAAACAAATCTTTAATTTTGTGATATTAGTTATTAGTATAGATAAAATTTTGAAAAGATTTTATTTAACCGAGATAAACAGCTATGCTTCTAAGTTCATTAATGCCATTTTTTTTAATAAGTAATTTAGTTTGTTTTTTATTTATATTAATAATTCAAATGTATATCATTATTATGTACTTATTTTTTCTGTCTTGCATTAATTTGCATGCTAAATTAAGGCAGAATGTACTTGCATCCTATTATATATATTTACAACTTATATTATGTACCTACATTCTAAGCAAGAAGTTACCCATTCTATTCTGTATGTAGTATCGGAAAAAAAAAATATCCCAAGATAAAAAACCCATATTTTAATAGCGACAAAGCAAACCAAACACCTAATAATTACGATCGTGAGAACCGACATTCAGTGTCGTATCTTAAAGCTTGTCTTAAAAGCCATTGCGGGTCTTAAAATTTATTTAGGCAAATGAGAGTTTAGGGAGGACTCACAGTTAAGGAGAGATAGGGGGGAATCCTCCCGTGACGTCATAATTAGAACCCCTTGGTCGTGTCGGTAGCTGCGATTAGTTGCATATTTTGCATAGGGGGTTTTATTAAAGTCCGGGGAATTGTACAGTGTTAAAATATTCTATAATATTGGAGCTGCCACTCAAATAAAAGTGCTCATTTTATCAAAAGAGCACCTTAGTTATTAACCTAAATATGGTTTTTAGGGTTCCGTAGCCAAATGGCAAAAACGGAACCCTTATAGATTCGTCATGTCTGTCTGTCTGTACGTCTGTCTGTCTGTCTGTCTGTCCGTCCGTATGTCACAGCCATTTTTTTCCGAAACTATAAGAGCTATACTGTTGAAACTTGCTGATTGGATGTATTCTGTGAACCGCATTAAGATTCTGATACAAAAATAGAAAATAAATAAAAAAATTTGGGCGTCCCCATACATAGAACTTAAACTCAAAAAAAATTTTTCCTCATACCCATATCTGTGGGTATCTATGGATAGGTCTTAAAAAATGATATTGAGGTTTCTAATATAATTTTTCTCTAAACTGAATAGTTTGCGCGAGAGACACTTTCAAAGTGGTAAAATGTTGGTCCCCCCTCCTTGTATCTTCCAAAATAAGAGTATGATAAATAAAAAAAAAATATGATGTACATTACCATGTAAACTTCCACCGAAAATTGGTTTAAACGAGATCTAGTAAATAGTTTTTTTTAATACGTCATAAACCGTATATTTTTAAACTTATAAGTGGGAACACTTATTGTGACGGACTTGAAACTACGGAACCCTACATTGAGCGTGGCCCGACACGCTCTTGGCCGGTTTTTTTATTACTTCTCCGCTGTTCTTTTCTTATTAATTTCGTAGCGGGATCCAAGATCGAGCTTCATTGCTCGGCGCTTTTCTGGCGGACTCTACTGTTGATTCTGGCTTTCAGGAGTTGCAGTGGTTGGGAATAGTGTGGTGGGATTATCTCAATAAAAATGGTCCTTAAATGATTTGACTAATACAACTATTAGGGTTTTAATCACTGAGTTTGTTTCAGATGTTTTTTTCTTAGTGAAAAGTGCAAACAAAACGAATCAATCTCTTCTGCATAACTGATGGTACAATTCAATGGCGTAAACGGTACAACGGGGAGTTGTTAGGTAGTAAATACCGGCCCGTCATTTGCTTAGAATAAGCAAATAAATTCTAACGTGTTATTTTTTTAACAAAATAAACGAAACTGATGTTAAAATTTACTTTATTTATTTATTTAATATAAAATGATTTTACCACTAAACGATAAAATGAAGTTTCATTTTAATTTCAGTTTATTTACTGTCCCTTACAAGGTGGTCTATTCTCAGACAGAGATTGCACGGAAACGAAACATTTCTTTGTTTTACTGTTTTTTTTTCATTAGGTACAATAATACGAAAAAAAATCTTTTACTTAGAACGGTAATTTAAAAAAAAATACTTTATATAGGTACCAAAATCAAAACAAAAAAAAAATAGTATTTATCTATATTTATATTATAAAATACTATTAAACAGAAAGTACTGATTCGAATTTAAAATTTATTTTGGCGTCGGAAATCCCCCTTGAAAAAGGTTATATAACATCACGCTACGACTTATAGGAGCCTAATAAGTTCAAAGATGCGAGTAAAACTGCGTTGAACAGCTAGTTAGTTCATCCAATCATTATTGATTATTTTCAATTTTTTTATAACTCTTTACAGTCGAGCACATTCAAGCTAGAGGCACACGTTTTGACTTTTGACCTATTAAATCTGTAAGTTATTTACAGCTTAGTGACCTACTTTAAAAATAAACGATTTGGCACATATTTATTTTTGTCTTTAAGTTCAGAAGTGTACCCTTTATAGAATTGATATTGACGTAACATTTGTTCGTTTTGACTGGGTTTATGGTATTGCAGCGTCTTTGACTGACTTTTTGATTTACATTAAGTATTTTAATCACCTCTCTGTGTTTTATATTTATAACCTTATCGTAATCTTATATATAAAATTCCCGTGTCACAATGTTAGTTACCGTACTCCTCCGAAACGGCTTTACTGATTTTTACCAAATTTTATATGCATATTCAGTAGGTCTGAGAATCGGCTAACATCTATTTTTCATAACCCTAAGTTACATTAACATTTTAAACGCGGGTGAAACCGCGGGAGGCAGCTAGTGTATATATATAAAATAGTAAACTGACCGAGTGACTGGGGGAAATAGCCACGCACAGCCCAAACTATTGGTCCTAGGTACATGAACCTTGGACAGTATGTTCTTTGTGAAGACTGGGTGTCCAGTAAGAGAAAAAAAATGGAAATTCGCCATCAAAAGATGTAAAATAGAGGATGAAAGCTTGACATCCATGCGGGTGAAACCGCGGGCAAAAGTAAGTTACTAAACACGAATTTAAAAGTGGTTTTTGTGACTAGCGTCTTCCGTAGTTTATCGACACTTCTTCATTAAATTTTATTACAGGGATGAACCCTGTAATAAAATTTAATTGTATTCCAAAAAAAAGATAGGGTTAAAAAAAACCTTTAAAAAATCACTTTGTCATCTGATTTTCTGGGTTTGTTTTTCAAGAAACTATCTCGTTAAAATTTAGATAGAACTCCTAAGATAGCAAGCACTTAAAGCTCTAGATAAATTATAATTAACGTGTAGTCAATGCAATCGAATAGTGTTGTCTTTATTAGACCTTGCAAGAATTACAAGGATCTTAGTACAAAGCTTCTTAGCAAATAAAAAATAAACATATTTTTGGTAATTTTCGCATAATACTCTAGCAGTCGAAATTTTAAATTGTTGGGGAAGGGGTAATTCCCTGCCGGGGTTGCGGAATGTTTATAGTGGTTACCGTGACCCTGGAACATAAAGGGCAATCGAAGGAACATGAGTGGGTTTTAGTCAGTAAGAGTCTGACACGCCCTCCCGCCGCACCCAGGACGGGAGCAGTCATTGGATGATTTACCATTCATAAAAAAAAGGGGTAATTCGGTTTACCAACAGAGACGTCATTGGTTCTATATTTAGTTTCTGAATTAAGGTTTCTAGATTACTTCTTCGTGTACTTAACATACAAATAAATAAATAAAAAACTCAAGTCGTACTCCTCAAAGAATATTTCAGGAGTTGACGCTTTGATATAAAATCAATCACATGTGCAAACTCTCATACATCTTAGAGTACAAACAAATATTTGTTTCCTTATTGGAATTCGAGACTTCAGTTACACAGAAACTAAAGTCAAAATATATTCTCTTGGCTAAGTAAAGTCGTGCCAAGCAATCGCACCCGATTTCAACTGAATATTAATGCCGCTAGCAAGACCGCAGTTTTGAAGCTTCAATTGGTATGTTTGTAGGTACCTATGTTAGGTACAATAGCTTACTAGACGAAGGATGAAATTGGTCATGTTTGAGTCGTAGTTTCGCACTCCAAAAGGGCCTAAAATTAGGACAAGGCTGTCAGATTTACTGCGTCTTTCAATTAATCAATCAAATCAATCAAATCATTTATTTGCATAAAACATGGTAGGTAACAAGGTGTTCAATAAAATATAATATGTACAGCATGTTTTGCCGTGGCATACGGCACGCAAAATAATATAAAATTAGAAAGAAATTATAGATTATACATTATAGTCAATTAGTCATTATAGTAAATCAATTAAACAATCTTTCTTGTAAAAATAAAATTAAGTTTTGACTAAAGTGTTATTTTAGTTACAACAAACTTATTTATTTATTTATACAGTAAGTTCATAATTACTATAAAACTTTGCCCCGCAAAACCGTGAATACTTACAACTGTATTTGATTTCGTCTACAAAATCAGTCTACATGTTGTGAACCGCGTGTTGCTGAGAAAGATTCAAGAACGTATGGACCCTAATAAAAAAAAGTTATTACAATATTAAGTAAATAATTATCTTGGGACAACACACAGACGGTGGTCTATTAATAGTAATCAGACAATAAATGTACGGTCAGCGAAGTAGATAGGTATGCAGGGGCGTCATCTATTGAGGTTTTCTTGAATACCTATGAATGTACTCAAATGAAATTTAACCTAATTGGAGAACTAGTTATTTTCTACTATAGTTAAATGAATAGAAAATATCCACGGGTTTTTGAAAACACTTAAACTGTATCTGACGGCCCTGCATACTTATCTGCTTTGCTGACTGTACATTACACCCAGACACAGAGCAAACAAGCACGCTTTTACACAAAGTGTGTTCTAGGTGGGAATCGACCACGACCACCGGCTTTACAATCAGGGTCACTAACCAGTAGACCAACAGGCCCGTCAATAAATCTCCTCAGTTTCCCATTAAATGGGTCAATGATCATACTGGCAGGCTGTTGCAGACAATTTAACGTACATTCACGACATTAATAACGTCTTATTGGCACGTAGCACACTTGCGGGAAACCTAACCCGGTTAAGCAACTCCCCATTAAGTACCAAGATAAAGTAACTGAGACTTTGATTATGATCCAGCAAGAAAAGGAGTTAAACTGGGTCTGTAAGGAAATATGTTGTGGCTAGACCTTAAATTGATTAAGTTGTCAAATCACTTCATGAATTGAACAGAAATCTATTTCCTTTATCTCGTGTCACAATGTTAGTTACCTTACTCCTCCGAAACAGCTTTACCGGTTTTTACCAAATTTTGTATGCATATTCAGTAGGTCTGAGAATCGGCTACTATCTATTTTTCATACCCCTAAGTGATACGGTTTGTTCACCTTTAACATTTTTTGATGCGGGTGGAACCGCGGGAGGCAGCTATCTCTCTACTATATAAAAATAAGTCGGGTTTTCCTTCCTGACGCAAAAACTCCAGAACGCACGAACCGATTTCCACGGTTTTGCATTCGTTGGAAAGGTCTCGGGCTCCGTGAGGTTTATAGCAAAGAAAATTCAGGAAAAATCCACGCGGACAAAGCCGCGGGCGGAAGCTAGTTAATTATATTCAATGATCTGAAAATGATCACATCCAAAAAGTTCTAGAGACATGGAACTTGAACAGTTGTTCTTTGTAAAGAGTAAATATAATCTAAGATGGTATTTTTGGAAATTCGACTCCTAAAGGAATAAAGTAGTGCATAGAATTTCGATATCCATGCGATTGAAAGCGAGTAGTAGTTCATGATTAATGATCAATATTAATATTTGACAAGGAGACAGAATTTAAGCGGCGAGGTATAGTTATAGTTAGATTATTACACCTGTGGTCTAGCGAAATGTCAGTCTGACAGCTGTCATTATTGTCGCGAAATTCACCCTGATGATCACTGTCATTTTGTTGTTTTACCTGTGGTATGGTTGTGGTCCACTCAACGGCCTGGTCGACAAACCATACTAATCACCAGATTAAGGGCTAGGTGATTTCTGCCATTTACCTCCGGATTTTCATAGAAACGTGTAGGTATATACGTATATTTTGTTAGGTCTGAAGACACAAAAAGGCGAGGGCAAAAGTTTAATCTTATTGCTTTGCCACACATAGACAAAATGCTGACTTATTTCAGTTGGATTGTAAATGCTTAAAATGTCTGATTACAGTTACTAAAAAACAAAATTGTTTGTGATAAAATGAGAAAAGGTAAATTTCATATTGAGTGACCGCTTAAATTAAAAATATAAAATTGGACCCTACAGTAATACCTGAAAAATGGGTTTAAAGTAGTTCAAAAGCTTTTTTAGTTCCGTCTCTGAGAAGATTATCACCAGAAGTCTCTAATGCTTGTAGGTTCTAAAACCATGTAAGTTATAACTTCAGTTTTCATAAATTCTAAGATTAAGCCAATTCGGTCCGTTCCGTCCAACTCCAGCCTGAAACCGGCAGTGTCTATTTGTATAAACTGGAGCTTCTATAATTGAATAAACCAATTTCAGCTTGTCTAAATGGCTAATATTTGTAAGTCCGTGTCCTAGACAGGTTGTGTTTTAAATATAAACTTATCTATTAATTAAAGAAGCAGTGGTTATATAAGCCCTGCTTAGTTTGGAATAAAATGGTCGTCTGTGAGTTGTAGAAAGATAATATATTATATTTTTTAATAACTTTATCGGTTTGTTTTAATAGTGGCCGTACGTTTTTGAATTTTGCTCATCGAAATGGATGAGCAAAATTATAGCATTAGCAAATATAATACTTCTTCTTCCATTTCAATAAGAGTTCAGTTTCCGAAACTTGAATCTTCTATAAAGTTTTCTTTTTAAAAAATAACAATATCCAGATCATTCTATTTACAATTTTTCACGGATCAATGGATTTAATGCACTTATGCATCGCTGGCGTCATTCCCGGTTACCAGAGCTATTCTTACACGACCCCGGAAGAAAACTAACCAATTCTTTTGTATTTAGAAGATTTTGCGATACCCCACTGGATATTTTATTGAACATAAAAATAAGAATTTTAAAAAGGAAATGTAAGTTATGTGTATTTATGTTTTTACTAGTTTAGAGGTCTGCGAAACAGACATCACTGAAATCCTGTGCCTCGGAAAGCACGTAAAATAGTTAGTCCCGGTTGTCATTCTAAGAACTTTGACGGTAGTAACGTTGTCAGAAGCCAGAAAGTTGACCAGTCTAACCAAGGGGTATCCCACCTCAGCCCACCGCCCACCTCAGCAACTGGGTGATGGAGGTTTGTTAGGCAGTCGCTTCATGTAAAACATTCATAATAATATCTATATCTATATCTATATTATATATATAAAACAAAGTCGGGTTTGTATCAACACTTATAACTCGAGATCGGCTAGACCAATTTTCATGGTTTTTGGTTCGTTGGATTTGTCCCCGCCCCGAATAGCAGAATACATCTTAAAAATAATAAAAAATCGACGAGAACATAATTAGAAAAGATGAATCATTTTAAAAAAAAACGGGTATTAATGAATGAAAACTTAAGATAACAAAAGTACTAGGCGCGCAGTAACGTGAAGTAGTCATGTACGAAAATTTAAAATTCACTGTATTCTTAATTTTCTCACAAGATCACCTTAATCAATCCAAAGTACTAGGCGCGCAGTAACGTGAAGTAGTCATGTACGAAAATTTAAAATTCACTGTATTCTTAATTTTCTCACAAGATCACCTTAATCAATCCAAAGTACTAGGCGCGCAGTAACGTGAAGTGGTAAATAGAAAACAATCGATCGACGAATCGATTAATTATTTTGAAGACTGACTTAATGCCTAGAGCCTAGAGGCATTTTATTAAACTTAATCTTATTTGAAACTAGCACAAATCCAACGAACCAAAAACCATGAAAATTGGTCTAGCCGATCTCGAGTTATAAGTGTTGTAACAAACCCGACTGTATACGATAGGTAGGTAGTAGGTAGGTAGTAGGTAGGTAGTAGGTAGGTAGTAGGTAGGTAGTAGGTAGGTAGTAGGTAGGTAGTAGGTAGGTAGTAGGTAGGTAGTAGGTAGGTAGTAGGTAGGTAGTAGGTAGGTAGTAGGTAGGTAGTAGGTAGGTAGTAGGTAGGTAGTAGGTAGGTAGTAGGTAGGTAGTAGGTAGGTAGTAGGTAGGTAGTAGGTAGGTAGTAGGTAGGAAGTAGGTAGGTAGTAGGTAGGTAGTAGGTAGGTAGTAGGTAGGTAGTAGGTAGGTAGTAGGTAGGTAGTAGGTAGGTAGTAGGTAGGTAGTAGGTAGGTAGTAGGTAGGTAGTAGGTAGGTAGTAGGTAGGTAGTAGGTAGGTAGTAGGTAGGTAGTAGGTAGGTAGTAGGTAGGTAGTAGGTAGTAGGTAGGTAGTAGGTAGGTAGTAGGTAGGTAGTAGGTAGGTAGTAGGTAGGTAGTAGGTAGGTAGTAGGTAGGTAGTAGGTAGGTAGTAGGTAGGTAGTAGGTAGGTAGTAGGTAGGTAGTAGGTAGGTAGTAGGTAGGTAGTAGGTAGGTAGTAGGTAGGTAGTAGGTAGGTAGTAGGTAGGTAGTAGGTAGGTAGTAGGTAGGTAGTAGGTAGGTAGTAGGTAGGTAGTAGGTAGGTAGTAGGTAGGTAGTAGGTAGGTAGTAGGTAGGTAGTAGGTAGGTAGTAGGTAGGTAGTAGGTAGGTAGTAGGTAGGTAGTAGGTAGGTAGTAGGTAGGTAGTAGGTAGGTAGTAGGTAGGTAGGTAGTAGGTAGGTAGTAGGTAGGTAGTAGGTAGGTAGTAGATAGGTAGTATGTCAATTCGAATTCTATATTCATAGTTGACAGGACAACGTCTGTCGGGTCAGCTAGTATATTATAATTTCAATTCTTGCTTCGCGGATGATTGGTCAAGCATTTGTCATCTGGTCATACGTACGTCATGTCTATTAATTTTATTGTTTGTTAGTGTCGTTTTGGTTAAAGTTGTTATAATATTGTCGTTTAAAAATTATTTTGTTGTTTTTAAGAGACACACTAGTCTCAACTTCAACTCTTTATTAATGGCATTTGTGGAAAACACACCACAATTCTGCCACGACCATGTTTATTTTACAATATCTCAAACGAAGAAAGATTTATAACAAAAATATGCGCAATATGACTGCGATGGTATCCTCCTTGTGAAGAGACCTGGTCCGTCAGAGCCTCGTCAGTGAATCAGCAGGGTGTACCACGTGCAGGTGATTTTGGCGAGATAAATAAACGTGACTAAGCACTGACTTTGGCTTGGCACTATACCTGTCACTGTTATACAACTGCCAAACGTCAAGTGTACGATACAGCTAAGTCAAAGTACGTGCTTAGTGACGTAGGTATATTTATATTTATATATTTTTTGTGTGTTTCATGCCGGTAATTCGTATTTTTAGTGTTTGTCATAAGTAACAGACGTTCTCTTTTATTACGAGGCAGAAAACACATCGCAGGCTAGCGCTGAAAACCAGCGCCGTGGACTCGTGCCTGTGTTCGGTCCACGGCATTATGCTAAGCGCTAGCCATTCTTTAGTTTTTTTTCATACTTTAGTTAAATCCGGATGGACTGGAAGCTCGCTCCAACATAATTTGGAAAGAGACTAGGGAGATGATGAGAGGTATGGAATGAAAAGTCCTGCATCCTCCATGAATAAGGAAGGGTGCTCCGACCAGACGGGTGTTGTGTCTGGTGGACTACATACTGACAACGGTTGTTGTCGAAACAAATTTATTCTGAATAATGTAAATGTCTAGACAAACTCTTATTGTATGATATAAGCTAGTATTTTATGTTGGCAGTACATCATCTCTATAGACAAGGTGGCATTGTAGAGTTGATGGCAGAATGGAATAATTTGTGCTGAGAAAGACATGTGTCGGCCATTCTCCGTTAAGCAAATTTTACGTGTCCGGGCTTGAATAATCCGTACTTTTATCATATTCAATCATCCAATATTTTTTATATGTTAGATAGCATCCCTATCTAGCCATAAACAAAAACACAGGCTTCTGTTTAAAGTATTTAAGACTAAATTAATTTAATCTAAGTTCAAAAACCTCTGTTCTCTAATTACCGTAACGTGTCCGCACACTGTCTTAATGTTATAACTTACTTGTAATTTTTATGACTTACAGGTTTACTTTGATATATTCAACATTTTAAATGGTGTTAAACAACGTGTATCGCATAGTAAAATATTGACTCACTAGAACCAGTCTATAAATAATTATCATTAAATTATCGGATGTCCGATGGAAAGTTATAATTACCGTGACATATTCTGTTCTCGAGTGCACACCCCTAAAAAACAGTATTTGGCACACCACTTCCGAACGCGTCTCGTCTCCTCCATGTGTACCGCGAAACGTCAGCAGTTGCACGTCTCTAACGTTAGTGTACCGTTAATAAAGCGCTCTTGTATATAATTACCGTAACCCTGGTTACAAACTTTTCTAATTACCGTTTCACATTATACAAATTTGATTTTTTAAGTTAGACCTAAGTTGATCATGTAAATCGAGGCAGTACTTTGGCCTTCGTACGTTGTAATAAGCTAGTATTTGCATATTTTGTTAGTTTCCGAAATTTTTAAGAAAATCTATCGTTTTCTAATTACCGTATACTAATTACCATATGTTTATAATTACCGTTGTATGAAAAATTTATTCTTATTTACTAACTGTAGCCTCAAAATAGATGGGTACAAGTACTCGTACTCTCGGTGCTGACGTGGTTCCCCACGTCAGCACCGAGAGTACGAGATGTGGTCACTGTGGTCAAGATCCTTACTCCGCTCTCCTTAACTAAAGAGAACTGGCGCAAACTTGTAGTGCTTGAGGCAAAGGATCGTGAGGAAGTATGGTAGAGTAAGGCGCTACACGGGCGGTTTTTCCGGGCCCTGCATGGGCCCGATGTAGACTTTTTAGTGTCAGTTTAGTAGCTACAATTTGGTGACCTATTTGGGGAAACCGAAGGTTTTGTCTGTACAATTATGGATGAGGTTATCATGACGTAGAATTATCGGGAATTTATTGTGAAAGATGGTACGGTTAACTTATGTCGGGCGTGTCACCTGCCGGGAGAACGATTCGACACACTATCTCTGATTATTCTCGTCTTGCTAACAAAGAGGACTTGAATGGGCACAACCTAGTAGCCAGGAATATCAATCAGCAACTTGCTCTGAGATACGGCCTCGTAGAATCTGAAGATGGCAATGTCACATTGTACTGGGGTCGATACATCATCACTGAAAGGACTGTTGTAGCAAACAAGCCTGATATAGTGGTGGTGGATCGATTGGAGCGGCGCGCAATGCTCGTTGACGTAACGGTCCCGCGTGACAAGAACCTTGTGAAGACCGAGAAAGATAATAAAAATTAAGTATCGACTTGGCTCGCGAGATTGTTGACATGTTGAATGTGGACTCAACGGTCATGTGCCGATAGTTGTTTCTGCCAATGGTTTAATAGCCAAGAGTCTCGACCAACACCTAAGGAGGCTCTCGTCAGATGGCTGGATCTAGGGCTTCATTTAGAAGCTTTTGGACACGGCTCGCATCGTTAGGAAGTTCTTCTCTCTGAAGCCCTGATCAACGGTAGCTGGGACCCTGTTCCCGATGCCGTTGGGCTAACTGTTATTTATATTCTTACATGTTTTTGTTTTTTTATATCAATATTTAAAAATGTAAATAATCTGTATGAAAATAACGCGAAAACAAACCTGCGGCTTCACTCCTAACTCTAACCTACCCTACTATATCTCACTTTAGCCTGCTCTAGCCTACCCAACTATATCCCACTCTACCCTACTCTACTCTAACCTACACTACTCTAAAGTACCGTTTTAATTTTCAAATTTTTTTTTTGTCGTAAGAACCTTCTCCAAACAATAACAAACACAACAAAGAATTAGTGAAATCGGTCCAAAGATGATAAAGGGAAATAGGGATTCATTTTATATAAATAGATGTATACAAATTATTAATGTGTGTTATTTTTATTATATTATATCACATTTTACTTAAAATTGACAGTGTTTTCTAATTACCGTGGCATAAGATATTAAACTTTTCTAATTACCGTACTCATAATTTTTTTAAGTATCAATAACTAGAAAACTACTAGTAATTAAAACATGCCTCATTTATTATTGAATTCGTATTTTTTACTAGTTTCATATTTTAATGAGTTTAAGGGAAATCAGTGAAAAATAAAAATGGTTACGGTAATTAGGCAAATAACGCCGAATCGGGAATGACCGGTGTATCGAACTTTTTTCTGCCATCTGGTTTTACAATGCCAATAGTTTAGAGGTGCTAAGCGAAAAAACTTAGTTTGATCTTAAAGTCATGCTACTTTAAGATCGAACTTAATAATTTTTATCTAAGTGATTTTATTTGTCTTTTAATCCTGCATTAAAATTACCGTAAAAATTAACTAAGTTTAATCGTTGTTAAAATTCACCATTAAGACTTGTAAACTCATTTCGTTATTATTTTTCTGATTGGAGTCACTGATCAAAATGAAAGGTGAATAATTTCTGTTTGATATAAAATAAACATGAAATAAAATGATAGCTGTTTAAATACCGATGGGATTTAATCCGAATGAAAGAACTGTTTCCTTTCACTCGTCTTATTTATAAAATGAAGATTTTTATATCTGATTGCTTGGCAAATCACGATAGAAAATGTCTACCGCGGTTCTTTAGTAGACGGTTTCATAACATGGATAAAAAGTCTCATTAATTTTTGAAGTTAATACTGTTTATCGATACCTATCTTAAGGAGTATTGGGAAATATTGACAACTAGCTTCTCATCTTGACTTCGTACGGTTTTTTAATTCTTCGAACACACGTGATTTAAGACACAATAGAAAGACAATAGCAGCCCGACAGCCGGCTGTCGCGTGGTCGTTGAAAGGTTAAAGTATAATAGTGTCAATGCTAAAACGAACAGGGAGGCAAGGTCTCCTCTGTTTGTCGTTTAAATTTAAACTAAAATGCGTAGTCTTAGAGCAGTATTTCCAATAAATAGTGTTTCAGTAGCAAATGTTGTGAAACTACAAATTAAGTTAGAAATGTATATGTCTATCTTAAGATATGTCTATATTGGCAAAGCTTTGGTCACGGATGGAGAGCGAGCGGTCTGTTGGATTAGTCTGTTCTGACATTACAAAAATAGCTGTTTTGTATTTTGATCACACAGGCGTTTGTTTCAATTATTATTTGATGATCTGTGAATACATACATAATGGTAAAATGACTAATTGAGTGATATTATCCACTTAGAACTCAAACCACTGGTCTTAGAAACATTACATAATATGGAAGATGAAATTTTTGAAATTTCCAATCTTAAAAGACAATCGTCTCAACAAGTAGACAAAGGTCAAAAAGTCTGATAGTCAGTGTAACGAATGTTTATCTAGTTGACCAGTAACTGGGTTGCTGGGTTACGCCGTCGCTTCTTGTTAAATTCAACAATGAATGATGTAACGATGTAACCATGTTTTTTTTTCTATTGATTTTAAAAGTATGTTCATGGAGTTTTTCTGTCGGTTTTTCTCCACAGAAACCTTTAAAGAAAGCTTTAATTTTCTGACTGACTGACCCCTTGCTAATTCAAAAACGGTTTATTTAAATAAAATATGATTTAGACTATTTTTATCACCCAAATGATAAAAATGCTACAAACTATTTTATTTTAGTGAATAATGTTATTTTTTTCACAAATTTACTTCTATCCTACATGTTTGTAACCTGTTTTCATTGTTATAACAACAAAACGCACATACCTAATTATTATGAATTCTTTGTTCAAACGCCGCGCCGCTGTATTTGTTCTGATACAACGTAGTAACGCTTTGTTTGGAAATATACGGGAAGAGTTACTATGTAAGGCTACGCTTTAAAATAGATAAATGCAAAATTTACAATTATTTTTGATAGCTGTTGATATGTGTAGAATATCGGGTGTTAAATTTGAGGTTTATCATATATTAGGTAGTAGACTCCATTTGGCGTAGGTATTTGGCAATACGGTGACGTTACTTGGGTAATACAAAATGTACTCTCTTTGAGGAGTGGCTGGAGAGGCGCTACGGCGCTCTCACGTTTTGCTTGGCACAGGTCCTCACCGGACATGGTCAGTTCAGGAGGTTCCCGTGTTGGATTTGGGCGAAAGCGACGCCTGGGTGTCACCACTGCAGCAACGGTCGCCTGGAGGACACGCTGGAGGTGTGCCCCGCATGGGCAAGCCATCGCCGTGTCCTCACAGAGGCTATCGGCGGTGGTGACCTCTCGCGTCCGGCGCTGGTTCAGGCCATGCTCCGGGGCGAGACTGAATGGGAAGCCGTCGCCTCCTTCTGCGAAGCAGTTATGCTGGTAAAGGAAGCGGCGGCGCGCGCGAGCCAGCGACGAGCCTCGCGCCCCGGACAGGGACCCAGGCGTAGACGTCGAGAGTTGCAAGACGACTACCGGCCACCGTAGGCGCAAGTCTGCGGACGGCGAGCGATGGGTAGCTCGCCGTCTGGCTAGGACCAGGCCCGCGTCGACGGCGCGTTAGTGTTTCACGCGCGCCTCAAAGAGAAGGGGCCCAACAGGGCCAACGCCTGCCTTGCGGAATGGTTATAATAGTTACCGTGACCCCGGAACATAAAGGGCAACACAAGGAACATGAGTGGGTTTTAGTCAGTAAAAGTGTGACACGCCCTCCCACCCCACCCAGGACGGGAGAAGTCATTTCCTGGTTACCCACTCCTAAAAAATCTTATTAGAATAAAATTCATTTTGTTTTACATCAAACATAATTAAATTGTGACAAAGGAATGTATGTGTGTTCGAATAAATTATCGAAATTGCCGTGATGCTGTGACGAGGCGTGAAAGCAAAAATAACCATTATTTTTAATTCTATACAGATTTTAGAGACAACAAACAAAAGAAATTAATTTAATTTAATAAAAACTCCTATGATTATTTTTTCGAAGCATAACCGCCCCAACCGCGTCCCCCTATGTTTCCGCATTTTGAATGTCATGAAGCAATCGATTTAGTGATCACGTGCGTCCGCAGTTATTGATCGTTGCTTACCCCATATGGACCTAATTACTTGTTTTTTTATATTGTTACTTATAAAACCTTACACAGCTCACGCTATTCGGCTGTCTCAGAATATTTGAGGAAAAACGTGTACAAACTAATTACTTTCAGTTTTGTTCCCTGTTTTCGTTCGTTAATTTGTAAGTGGAAAAATAATACAATTAGATTGGTGACTGTTGTAGTTGCTCCGAAATGTTTTAAGGTTGATTTGGCGAATTGGAAGGAAGGAAAACTGGAAAGTGTTGCTTGTTTTTCTGATTTTTATTCTATAATATGGTAAACTGACTGACTTCAACTTCAAACTTCAAACTTCAAAACTATCAAACTTCAAAACTATTTTATTCAAATAAACCAATTACAGGTACTTTTGAATCGTCAAGGTGTCAGTCTGTCAAAAAAATGAAGCTAGTTGCTCGTTCCAAAAAGTAGGTCCCATGGAGAAGAGCGAGCAAGAAACTCCATGGACACTCTTTTAAAATCAATATATTACAATAATTTGGTTACATCATTCATTGTTGTATCTAAGGTACTATGTGAGAACAACGTAATAAGTCGGACATGTTAGAAATATTAAAATAAACAAAACAAAATTTAAAATAACTGTGGCAGCTAACAGATGTTGCAGCTAAGAGACTGATTGTTGATATATCATTACACAGCCTAAACTACTTGCACTAGAGACATGAAACTCGGGGGGTGTGTTCTTTGTAAAGAATAGATAGTCACTAAGAAAGTATTTTTGTAAATTAGACCCCTAAAAGGATAAAACAGTTGATGAAAGTTTGACGTCTCGACGAACGAAGCTAGTGTTTTTACAAAATGTAGAAAATTGCCATATTGTCAGAACCGAATGAGGAAAAGGGATGGCTTTATGAGTTAGAGGAGCTGAGAGAGGATAGACGAATGCAATAATAACGTAAGCAGAACTGAAGGCTCGAGGTAGACCTTTATCCAGTGGTTAGATTATACAGGTTTCAAAGACGCAAGGGTTGCTATGGTCTTATATTAACGCAAACACGGCTTGTTGGCTTGCCCCTGCAATGAGGACAATTCCGCCACATTACTCCCAACCACTGCCACTCTTGAAAGCCAGAATAAAAAAAGGAGTACGTATGAATCAACAGTGCAATGAGGCCTTTCAAGAGTACTAATCACCAGTGATTAGAATTTGGGTGATATATAGACGATATCACCAATATGGATAATATATGACGAATAATGACGATATTACCGGGATTATAAGTAAATTGGTTCTGGTAATGGTGGGGACTTATATTTTAATTGCGTGATGTATCAATTACATTTTAAAATAGAATTGATCTCCAATAACTATTCAGAAGTAGCTTTTACCCACGGCTTCGCTCGCGTTAGCAAGAGTAGAGAATCACGTCAATTCGTCGTTCCGTTTTGCCGTGAAAGACAGACAGGCAGACAGACACACACACACACACACACACTTTTCCATCTATCTATCTAAATATATTTATATTGTTTTTGATTATTGTTTCGTTTTAGATTAATTTATTGACATTGTGTTTTTATTAATTATGTGGGCATGACATTTTACAATTATTTTAGGTTTGACAATTATATGTTATTTTTAATTTCATGTATTTTTTTTATTTAATTCCATAATAATTATTTGTATGTTCAATGTGTTGTTGCCATGTTTCATGTAAAAATATTCGAAAGCAATGTAAATTGTTCCTGAATAAAAATAAATAAATAAATATAATATATAACTCAATGGAGACTGACTCTAATGATCTATCAATGCACAGCCCAAACCGCTGGACGGATCGGGCTGAAATTTGGCATGCAGGTAGATGTTATGACATAGGCATTCGCTAAGAAAGGATTTTTGGTAATACAAACCCTAAAGGAATAAAATTGGGGATGGCAGATTCGAAATTCACGCGGGCGAAGCCGCGAGCGAAAACTAGTTCATAGTATAAATATGGATTCTAATCCTGGGAAAATTTTGATTAAGGTAGTGATTCCCAGGAATTTTAGGTCGTATGCATATTTTTGATAGCAACACTTAAATTCTGATCACTGCTAATAATAAGTAACACTTCGTAGTCCTTTTTTTTTTTTTGGTGAGTGGGAAATCATCCAATGACTGCTACCGTCCTGGGTGCGGCGGGAGGGCGTGTCAGACTCTTACTGACTAAAGCCCACTCATGTTCCTTCGATTGCCTTTTATGTTCCAGGGTCACGGTAACTATTATACACATTCCGCAACCCCGGCAGACGTTGGCCCTGTACTTTTCTGTATTCCTTCGAAGAATAGGTAAATACCACCTTGCTTGTGGTACCTGTAACTGGTTGTGCATTAGGTTTAAGTACTTAATGTGTTTTTTTTTTTGTTTTTCTTTTATATTTATTATCTGTAGCAACTGTAGGTTAACCCAAATAAATAAATAACTTAGCTATTCTGATTCAGTATTTCTTCCCAAAGGTAGTTAAATACCGACTCAAGCTAGTTTAAAAAATATATAAATATAATGTTGTGAAAAATTGATTCTAGTATCCTACTTGGATAACAAACCGTTTCATTTCATTTTAAACCATTTCATTTCAATTCATTTCATATCTCAGGACGACAGACAATTCTGCAACAAGTTGCCGGTTGTCGTAAAATAAATCTGTTAGTATTTTATATAAAATTTATTCAGCACGAACCAATTTCAGCTTCGAACTGAGATAAAATTTTAATGACATGAAATTAATTTTATTGTCAATGCTGTTTAAACCATGTCGGTTTAACAAAATGTTAAACTGACTTATTGGGTAAAACTACATAATTTAACTTGCGTCGTAATTACGAATGTGGTCGTATAATGCAAAATATCAACGATAATTTTATTTTGCGGTTTTGTTACTATTTTGGTAATTTATTTAATTATTTTATACGTTTCATATAAATATTATCTATACAATATTTAAAGGGTCAGAGGCGCTAAACCTATAATGTAAATCTATATTTTTAATAGACATAGTTATAAAAGAAGTTTAAATGTATATTACACGCATAGTTTAATTGATAAAAGACGGGATTTTCCAAGAATAAAATTCTTCTCACACCCGTGCAAAGCTGGGGTGGACCCCTAGTTATCTATTTTTCTTTTAATCCAAAGGGATGTGATAATAAAATATTGATAATTTAGATTCATCACAACGTCAATTTTATTGTGTTCCGTGTTCCGAATAACTCGAAATTAAAAGAAAAACGTAGATATCCCTGTAATTGTATTTAATTCGGATAAAATATTTGAACAGCTGGTTGACAATTCCGAGTTAATAACGAATGCCAATTCTTGTTATTAACAACTCTCTAAATGTAGACGAGTCGTTATCTCGACTTCATCTTTTTAATGGGTTTGTGTCAATAAAATGTAACTGTGAAGGATATAATAATATACGGGAGATTAATCACAGATTTTTAGTCGTATTTCAACATTTATTTTTACCTACAATAAGGTCCATATTACATTAGCGGTTTGCGAGTGGCTGCGGGTCGGAGAGGGCACGCAGAGAAAGCGTCGCGAACACGTCACGGCTGTGATGGGTGACAAATTTTTGTCACGTGACAACGTTTTTGCCGCGTGTTTGTTTTTTTATTCGAAAATACATAGAATACACTGCTATTCGCTGCGATCTTGTTGCGCGTACGCAACGAATTCAATGCGTATACGCGATGTGTTTGCTACACGCCTGTAATGTATCGTAATCTACTTTCAAGCAAAAAAAATCGCATCCAAACCGGATCACCGGTTTAAGATCGGTGCCACAGACACACAAGCAGAAAAACAAACACACACACATAGCAGTCAACCTTAGAACACTCCTCTTTTTGTATAAGGAATTTCAGCCGGTAAAAGTCCGGGTTTATAAGTGATCAATGCTCGTGCCTTCTTTGTATGAGAAGAGGCCTTTGCCCTGCAGTGGGACAGTTATAGGCTGGTATTATAAGAGTCTGGAACACCCCTCCGTCTGGGGGACGGAGCTTAATCCATGACGATTTCCCCACGTTAAAAGTAAAGGGGTCAAAAACATACTGAAAACGTCTTTCAGGTTTTTCAGCCGGTATTTGTATCGCTGCATGGAAAACATTTATCACTTAGCGTGTTAATTGTAGTCGGTGATTTTCAGGCTAATAAATTCAGGTTTTTCGCCAATTTTTCCTTACCCTAAAGTAAGCGAAGTTTTAGATTAGCTGAGATTATACATATTTATTCTGCAGCCAGGTTTACATTAGCATTTCCATAATGTGCAGTCTTCGAGCTAACAATTTTTATTTGTACAATCGGCAACAATAGTTTGTTAACTCTGCTACTTTTATTTATTATCTAGAGGTATTATAACGAAAACAGACACAGACCTCACGCTTTGCTTAGATTAATCTGCATCAAAAATAACGCGATTGTTTTCATACAAACCTTCCATCCTTTCTTTTACCCCGTTACAAAAATCCAACCCGAAACCCAAAAAGTCTCTATTTAATGCATAATATCTACATCATAAAAAAGCTATTGCGTAAATCTCATTGTTCAGTAGTTTCGCCGGCGTAGATTGCGAAATAATAACCAATATAATGTAAGACCTTATAATCCATACTAATATTATAAATGGGAAAGTGTGTCTGTCTGTCTGTCTGTCTGTTTGTCTTTCTTTCACGGCAAAACGGAGCGACGGATTGACGTGATTTTTTAAGTGGAGATAGTTGAAGGGATGGAGAGTAACATAGGCTACTTTTTGTCTCTTTCTAACGCGAGCGAAGCCGCGGGCAGAAGCTAGTTAATTATAAGGTTAGTTGCTTCATATTTAAAATTAGCAAAAAGTAATCGCGATCTAACCCCAATTACGAAAACGATTAAAACCCTTCACAGCAAAATAATCCTAACTGTCGTCCTCGTTCATTCCAACTATTCCACCAGCATTTCTCCAGTCTTTTCAGAAAATAAACTTGTTCAACACAGCCAGTGCAATTATTAGACCCCGCCATTATGCTAGCGTGCTTCAAGCGGAAGAACTAAGGAAGTGACGATTAGATTTGTTGAGCTATTTTCCGCTGATAATCGCTGGCGACAAGCCCCTAATGACGTTCGGCCTAACAGCTATTTATTTCAGTTTGGTTACACGCGCCTTCTGGGGTGCAAGTAGTGGGAGGGGTGGATAGTTTCCGAATGATCAACGGTTGATTTTGATGCGTTTGGTATGTTGGCTGTTTTGCATAAGTGTGAAGGTGGTTTTGACTTCTTGTTTTAAGTACAAGAAGTAAAACGACCAAACAAACCACCAATTATATTTGTTTTTATTATAAACGTTTTATGTTTTTTTTTTCTAGTTTAAATAGATGTTGTCTGTTAGGAAGCTTTCTCCATATAAAACTAGGAAAATTTTAGCTCCACGCCTTTTTTCTAAATCCACAAGAATATATGTATAGCACTCCAATTTATTATAATTTTAATACTCTTCAGATGAATTTCAACAATTACGTTAAACAGGATAATAACTTCTTAACTTTTGTTTTCGAAGCTCTTAATAGAATTAAAGACGGCTACCGAACTCTTGAACTTGACGGTTTAACAAATTTTCCTTGACAACATTACCATAAGAAAAGTCTAGGTTTCGTTCAAGTTTTCACAGTGAGGAAACGAATCTATACTTAATATTCTATTGAAGCCATAATGTCTATGTTTGTTTGTTGAAATAACTGATTTCTTGTAATAGCAGTTAAAAAAATTGAACTTGATTTTTTTTTTAAATTTCGCATGCACATTATCCATACTAATATTATAAATGGGAAAGTGTGTCTGTCTGTCTGTCTGTCTGTCTGTTTGTCTTTCTTTCACGGCAAAACGGAGCGAAGGATTGACGTGATTTTTTAAGTGGAGATAGTTGAAGGCATGGAGAGTAACATAGGCTACTTTTTGTCTCTTTCTAACGCGAGCGAAGCCGCGGGCAGAAACTAGTAATAAATAAATAATTTATTCTCTCTTCACAATAAGTGGGCTTAAGATAGATGTAAGCTTAAATCTTTATAACTATTTCCCCTTTTGTGAGAGACTGGTGCCTGAATTAGGTTTTAAGAATGAAACCTGTGTTACGGTCACCAAAACCAAAACATTAATTCATAGATGCAAGTATTAAAATTATTGTTCTTAATCTGTTTATAAACTCCCTTCTATTTTGATGTAAAATTGTGGACGATGGTGTGACAATAAAAATAATAAAAAAATACATGTTTGTTATTTTAGTTAAAGAATTTTGTTTGTACGCATAAAACTAACTTTCAACTATAATAAAATATTTAAATGATGCATGGCACCAATGAGATAAACTGAAGTTATGCGTAACCGCCTACTGGTGCGTCAGCAACTCGCTCCAGCGCTGTCTCTGATAATGTCACGACACAACACATGTTTAGAAGTTAAAATGGAAAGAATTTTGGACAATAGATCCTCTGAAGCTAGACGACTCAAAATAAGTCGATGCGAGTCGAGCCGAATTGATCCGAGTTGAACCTAGGTGAACCGAATCAAGCCTAGCCGAGCCGTTTCTAGCCAAATCAAGCCGAATGGAGCCGAAACCTTCGAAGATAGCCGGTTCAAGACAAGACGATGTGAGTCAGGCCGAGTTGATCCTAGTCAAACCAAGTCGAACTGAACCGAGTCTAACCGAGCCGAGTCGAGCTGAATTAAGCCGAATGGAGCTGAATAGAGCATTTGCATCTTATGGGAGCCTTTCTTCAAAAGTCAAGAGACTTAAAATATTTAATCAGGATGCTTATTAATCCAGCACTTTGACTGATGTAATTTAAACTTATACTATTATTTGATGTTACGGAATCATATAATACAGTGTGTTAGGTGGAGATTACATACTGTTATACACGACGCTCTTCAGATAACAATATTGAGATTCAAAAATAGCTTATTTATATACTAATTGAAAAGTAATAAGTGGGCTGAGATTTTTAGGACGGTGCATTAATTATTTAATATACCTAATGCTCAAAATTAGTAGATATAGTTTAATACTTCTGATATTTCTATATCGTGCCACTGACGTAAGAAGCATAATATGTATTATACTAGAACCAGGCGTCCGTCACTCGCTCAAGGCCACGCGTTTTATGCCTACCGCTTCGCGTATCGTCGACGATACAACGAACACCGGGCTGTCGCGCGCCCGCCTGAGTGCTCGCGCGTCACGGGTACAGCGCTGACTATCAAAATGCCGAAACCACGTAATTATTGCGTGATTATTGTGCAATTCCCCTGTTTCCCAATTCTCTTGTTTCCCTTTTGATTATTTATTAAAATTATTCACGCGGTTTTGGATATTTTCGACACTAAAATATATTAGTCTGGAATTCAAGGAACGAAAAATATGCATCAGTCAATTTATCAAACTAAAAAATATTTGATCAACAAATAAAATAATAACTGTTTTTCTAAAACATTCGTTTCATTACCATTGTCATCATACGTATAACCCTAGCAGATTTGCTGGACGACACGCACACATGTTAGTCGCGCGGCGGGCAAAAGAATCTCAACTCTCTTGGTGCGTACTTATGGTACATTTCTCCTTGCTGCAAACAACTGGTATTATTATTATGATTTTGTAGGCTATTATAGCGTAGGTATTTTGGTTTTTGTATTGGAGTGAAGTATCTGTTACGTAGTAACTATTTATTAATCTGTGCTAGAACTAAGTTCTTGCTTTAATTGAATTTTCGGTCTGAATACAATTATTTGCTTTTGTTATTAGGAAGGCAGACGTACAACGTTAGAAAAATATTATGAACAAGTGTGTTCCTCTATGGTAATAATTGAAAATATATGAATGAGCAATCAGGTCTGCCCCTTTCAGCTAATGGATAAAGGGTATCAGGCATATTGGTGAAAAAAAAAGAATTGTGCGGCCTGACCTAAAATTATTTTGAACAGTTAGGCCACACGTAACTACTTCTATGAATTAAACCATTTCTCAGTTGTGACTAAATTAAGAATACAGCATTAAAAATACATCGTGTCTTACATTTTATTATGACCAAAAAAAGTTAAAGGGTTAGTAATAGTTTACGTTATGTGTGGTCGGAAGTGTTTTTTTTTGGACCAACAATGTATAAAAATTGTTATGTCCTTTTAATTTTTTTATAGTCTACAAACGAACAGAGATAGTTTGACAAGACGGTAAAACACATTGTTAAAATTATTTGGTTTACATGCTTTAATCCTATTTGCATAACGGTAATTGTGACGCATTGTTAAAATGAATTATTTATTTTAAACTTTGTATATTTTACTAAAAGTGTCATAATGTTTTAACGAGTACTTATATTATAATTTAAGTTTTGATCAAGATTAAGGTACGAGGCACAAAATATTAAGATTAAAATTTAACAGGAACAAATGGCCGCTGAAACCTGAAACCACTTACAACTAACCTTACCTTACGTTGATAACTGTAGTTAACAAAAAGAAGACTTACCTGAAAACAAAGAAAATAATTAGTACCAAAATAATTATTTATCATTACCTAAAATAGTTGTAGTAAATAGTAGCTCAGAAGTCAATAGTCAAATCGTATTTCGTCGCATTTAATCGTATTTTGTCTATTTCCATTAGACCAAGGAGGCACTTTGGAACGTCAATTACATTAAAAAATTGTTGATTCTAGCCGCTCATTCCAAAAGGTTGTTTTAAATGGAGAAGAATGCATACATAGCCAAACTAAGTAGGAGTACATTGTTGGAGTGGGAGAAAAACAGTAGTGGAATAGTCGGCCGAATGTTTGGGGGCGACTTTTCCAAGACTGTTTATGTCCGTGTAATTTGGCCGCGGACCAGAGGCCAGTTGCCCCCTAAACCGTCTGGAGACGCCGCATTATGCAGCCAATCAGCTTGCATTATTTTCGCTTCCCAACGCTCAGCTTTAGCATAAAAAATATCCTATTAGTTATTTATGAGACATCTACGCACATCTCCAATTCGATGGAGTCCTGGCCTTAGTCGGCCCGTACAGTCAATCTCGACCGCGATCTGCGATCAAAGTCAATAATCGCGATCCCGTCAATTTAATCGAGATTGACTGTGTACGGGATACGTTACAGTGGAGTCTGTAGATAGACGATTCAAATATAATTATATATATATATAAATATACATTTATTATTGTTAATTCGCTTAGGCAAAAGACAGCTTTGGAATATATGTTTTTTTATGATTACATTTATAAATCGCATAGGCAGATAAAATTAATACAATAGCAATATTCATTAAATTTAAATAATGTTATGCAAATAGTAGCTGACCCCTGAAGCTGAACTTAAGTTAGGTTTTTGGTTACCGCAAAACTTTCCAGCTTTGGTAAACGTAATAATAACAGTTTCAAACAGTTTCTAAAATTATTCATTTCCTAGTGTAGGTATCATTAACTAATTATAGGATTGGCTATGATAATAGGTCGATTGTAATACCAAATATTGTTGATAAGATTCAACGTAAACCTTTTAAGGGTTTATAACAGTGTTATAATGAATATCTATTGATAATTACTATTTATGGTCGCTGAATATTCGACCGGAATACATAACTTTTATTATTCTACCTTAATACTTATAAACTTTGACGGTACCAAATCACATCCTATTCAATCCGTCCAATATGTTTAAAAAGGGTACGAAGGGTACTTCGCGTATTAATATAAGTATGTGTGTGTTTCGGTACTCCATAAACTGGGTCGGTGCTTTCAAGCGACCATCTTCTTTTTAACCATCGACGCAAAAAGAGGGGTGTTGTAAGTTTGACCACTACGTGAGTGTCTGTCTATTTGTGGTACCGTAGCTCTAAAACGGGTGAACCGTTTTGCAAAACCATTTTCGACTGTAACGCGGCAGAGTCGCAGGAAAAAGCTAGTTTACGAATAATAATTATTTGGTACAAAATACTTGTGACTCGCAAGTGTATAGCACTCGTTAGTTGGCGCCATGCTTGCGATGCGTCAGGGTAATCCCAGTAACTGTGCACCTTGACCCACGGCGGTTTGAGGTTCACGGTACTTGCTAGGCAAAGGGGTAAAGCAACACAGTAGGGGACAGGGTTAAAATAGACAGCTTTAACTGTCAATACACACTATTTTCACAAAAAGTTACAACTTAAGTCAACATAACTTTTAGGCTTTCTTTTATTAAAAGTCTTCAAAAAAGTTATCATCATTTAAATACAAAGTCTTCAAATATATATAGACATACTTTTCTTTCTTTCACGTAAACGATTTCGTAGGCAAAAGCTTATTTTTCAATGAGATTATAGAAGAACGTATAATAAGTATAAAATACTAGTGACCCGTTAGTGTATAGCGCTCGTTACTTGGCGACATGCCTGCGATGCGTCAGGGTAATCCCAGTAACTGTGCACCTTGACCCACTGCGGTTCAAGGTTCGTGGTACTTGCTGGCAAAGGGGTAAAACGACGCGGTGGAAAGGGTTAAAAATAGGCAAATGTTTATGCATCATAGTGGGGTGAGAACGGTGAGTTTATGAATATGTTTTTGTTATCTTAATACATATAAATTACGAGTCCAACAAAATAATCCCTACTAATATTATAAATGCGAAAGTAACTCTGTCTGTTAAGCTTTCACGTCTAAACCACTGAACTGATTTTAATGAAATTTGGCCCAGAGATAGAGTTGACCTTTAGAAAGAACATAGGATAGTTTTTATCCCGAACTTTTAAAGAGTTCTCTTGAAAACGCGATATAACCGACATCCACGCGGGCGAAGCCGCGGGCAAAAGCTAGTAATTAAATAAACAAAAACCCAACTGCAATATCGGAGGTCGCTGGCTTAATTCTGTTTTGTAATTGCCACCAACTTCCGAAATTGCAGCTGGGTTTTTTTATTATTTAATTACTTATTATTTATTTGCAGCTGGGTTTTTTCATTATTTAATTATTATTGTTATTTTTTTTATTAATATACCCCATGTCACCCCCGCAAGAGAGACAGTCGGGTAAAAACGATAGTAAGATCCAATTTGAAAGCTATGCCATAATATATTATATTTACAACCACAGCAACGCTTGGCCAAGTTATCTAGTCTATATAGATAAAATGGTTAACTGATTGACTGCCTGAGTGATATATCAAAGCACAGTCCAAACCGCTAGTCGCAGAGACATGAAATTTGGTGGGTAAGTTATTAAAAATTAAAAATTGTTTATTTCATGACCAAAGAGACAAAAACACGTTAGTGATTGGAACCTCTTTGTAAGCAAAAAATGCCTGTATTAGGAGATTCCGCTCTTTCACTACAAGGTTAAAAGAATTTAAAATTATTTTTACAAAACAAAGAAAGTAATATGTGCGCGCGTGTGTGTCTGGATGTGGTGTGTTGTGTGTGTGTGTGTGTCTCTGTATGGGTGTGGGTAGGTGGGTGTGTGGATGTGTGTGCGTATGTGTGCGTATGCATTCAAATGTTTACATGTAATTTAAATAAATAAACTATGTGTTTTGTAAACAGGTAAGTATCCACTAAGAAAGGATTTTACGAAATTTCAACAATAAAAGAATAAAACAGGGGATTGACATTTTCAACACCCACACGGGTGAAGCCGCGGGGTTGAAGCTTGTTTAATATATTGAGCACTAGGAATATATGACGTCACGCTTAAAACCTCTGGTTATTCAGAAGACCTACAGAATATTTCGTTGATTTGGAGACCAAACATACATTTATGATAAATGCGACTGCATGTTATTATAATTATGTATATCGCGAGTTTGCTGCGGTCATGTGTCACTCAACCACGATATTTTAATGAATCAATAGAGAAACAACTTATTTAATATTATTGCTATAGATAATATCTAGCCTAGCTAAAACTGTACCTTGTCTATGTATGCTAATATATCCATTTGTCATCAAGCTTCTTGCAAACAATACTAAGCTACGACGACATTTAAAAAATAATAATACTTATAAAGGATTTTAGAAAATGACTACCTATAGTTGTGATTAAATAGAGAATTTGTAACCATAAAAGTCAGTTTTATTTTTATTTTGGACAATTGACACTACCGCAATCCTTTAAATGTCGTAATAACAAGGTCATTATTATTGCTGCATACTATCAGCGCCACCTGGCGGATAATAGCGACAACATTTTCAGCTTCAGTTTGGCTGCTAGCATGCGGCTGTGGTGGAGTTTACGGATGTACTGCTATCTAGTGGGCAGTAGTTACACTACGCCACTTACGTTATGTTAAGCGTTAGATAGATGGCGGGCGTGTGTCCTGAAAATGATCAGTTTCAGGGACCACAAGTTGCGTCAAAAGTTTTATAGGTGGCAGCTCTGTGCACTGAAATTGTTAAAGTTCGAACTGAATGCTATAGGTGGCGCTGTTACAATGGTTGGAAAATTATAAACTGAACGTTTCGGGAGCGCTATAATGCGAAGCGATTATTATAGAGTATAATATTTATTAATGTATTTTCGCAAAGAAGAAAACTTACAATAGCAATTTTAAATCTATTTGAGAGTTATCGGAATAATATTATAAGTTTTAGGTGGGGGAAAGAAGACTTGTCTGTGTACTTAATCGAAAAAATCTTTTTTTCAAAAACTTTTGAAGATTTTTTTATCAGTTAAAAATCATTAAAAAATCATAAAATCATATTTATTTTGTAAATAGGCTATATACATAACACTTTTACACGTCAATATTTTGTTTTTTTTTTTTATTTTAAGCGAACGATGAGGCCGGTGTTTTGTAGCTGGACTGGACTGCTCTGAGAAGAAACATCCGAAACAAACTCAGAGGTCAAAGCTATTTATTCAATTTATCAATGAAAATGGTCATCATATTATGTTGTAGCTTTAATTGTAACAACGCGAAAGTATTTTTTTTAACATGATACGTTTCATTTAACTTTCGATAGGGACTTTTTTTTAATGGATCTAATTAAATAGCTCATGTAATTTAGTATTGGAATTAAAATATGATGATGCAAAATAAACTCGTCTTGTGCTCCCCTGTAAAGTAGAGTATTTTGGACATCCGCGATGTAAGAACTTAGACAACAATATTGCGTTTTCATTATTAAGGTGACAAGGAAAAGTAGAAATACTTTGCTTTCCGATCACTCCGAAAGAGGATTTTTTATTGTTACTTTAAAATATAAATAAAATAAAACATTTATAATATATTAAAAGCATTTGAGACACAAAACTTATTCTCCACTAGTGTATCGCATTTTAAGCCTTCATCATAACCTAAAATTGTATGAATTATTTGAAATGAAAAGGTTTACTAAGCAAGTTAATGAAATTACTTCATCAAATTGAGTTTAATTTTTAAAGTTTTTAACCTTCGAACACATGTAATTCGAGACACAATAGAAAGACAATAGCAGCCCCACAGCCGGCTGTCGCTTGGTCGTTAAAAGGTAAACTAATTAAATACGAGTAGGTACTTAAAACTGGAGAAAAACTTTTATATCATAATATAAATGAGTTATCACATAATAAGTAATAAAAGGTAGGTAGTAAAAGTTTTAACGGAAGTTTATTTTAATCTTAACAACTAAACCCATAAAATCTAAATTTATAAAACTTTAACGTTTTACAGCTTATTAATCAGAATAACATAACATAACGCTATGGCCCACGGGAACAGACTAATAACCAAAGACGTAACTTAATGCAAGAGAGGCCAGAGAAAACAGCTATTGAAGATTCAAAAATTGGCCAAGTGCGAGTCTAATTAGTGCACAGAACTTTTAAAATTTCGCGTTTCGTGTTAACAACATATTATTAAAACGGGTGTTAACGCGAAAAGTAATTATTAAAAATACCTTGGAAGGCTTGACGTTTCGGCCTGGTTGCACAGGTCGTAGTCGCAAGCAGACTGAGGATGCGATGAGGAGGCGATGAACTTTTCGCGTTAATACCCGTTTTAATAATATGTTGTTAGTGCACAGAAGGCTCCGTTTCTGGTAAAAACGGCAAATATAATACGTTCATTGTATGGGAGCTCTATAACTATTTACTTTATTCTGATTTTTGGTGTTTGTTGATGTTGTTTAGTGGTTAGTGACCCTGACTGCTAAGCCGGACGTCGCGGGCACGATTTTCTCCCAGGACTAACTTTGTGTGACGATGATGATTATTTGTACTGTGTGTTGGAGTATTTTATCTATAACTAGCTGTCCCCCGCGGTTTCGCCCGTGTTATATCAGATTTTTGGTAACTAAGAAAAGAAGATAAAAAGTCTATGTCTATGTCCGTCCCCTGGTCCTAAGCTACCTCCCTACCAATTTTCGGCTAAATCGGTTCTGCCGTTCTTGAGTTATAAAATGTGTAACTAACACGACTTCCTTTTATATATATATATATATATATATAATTATATATGTTTGTGTTTATACAGTATAAAAGTATGTATATCAGTTGTCTGCTAACTTAAGTGCATGTTGTTTGGGATATTTATTATTATTTTATCATCTGTGAAATTTTTAACTCTCACATGATTAATTCTTTTTTTGCAAAATTCACAGCCTGGCGATAGACGGACAAACAGACATACAGACAGGCGTACAGCGGAGTCTTACTCGAAGTCTCATTTTATCATTCGGATATGAAACTGTAAACACAGTTCGATATATCGCCGCGCTAACGCTTTCATGTATAGAGCCTTTGTACAGGAAATTCCTGCTTTCAGGCAAATCTGGATATCGCTGAATTTTCGGCTATTCATGACGAAATCAGTGGACTGTTTTCGCACATTACAGCTACTGCATCGGGAAACGTACAGACATTTCGGTGAATGCAATTACGTTTGAAGTGACGCAAATAATCCCTATAGTTTCACATGCAAGAGTCAAAATCGATAACTCCTCAATATCTGCGATCAAAAACTCGGTAACACACTTTTAAAACTGCAGTGACTATTCGAAGTGAAACGAATTAAATAGATTATTCAAATTGGCTATAAAACGTAGTTTTTATTTCCAACTCTAACTTCGTATAATGTATAAATACGTTGAAAATATAGATAAATATTACACCCAGACTCAGAACAAATTATCATGCTCATTACGTAAAGTTTGTCCTGGGTAGGAATCGGACCCACGACCTCTGGCTGAGCAGTCAAGGGCACTAAACACGAGATCTAGGTACCTTTAGATTAAAGTTGAGCTCACGATACTTTTTGAGGCAGGTTTACCGATACTGTCAGTGGCACCTTCGAATGTTATTCTGCATGGTTTGTTGCAAAAAAATATTGAATTCCACCGTAAATATTCCATGTAAAATATTGCCAAGACGACCACGTCTACACGGCCTAACTCTACGGTCTACGGTCGTCGTTTCTGAAGTAAGTAACGAAACAGCTAAGCCATACATTTTTACTGATATGTAGAATTTGTGAAGTTAGGGTTGGTAGAGTTAGGCGTCTTGGCAACATTATATATGAAATGTTTTTGTTGAGATTTCAGTTCTTTTTGTAAGTTGCTAGGCCTTTTAGTGTTTATTTTTTTTTCTTTTTTTGGGGTATATTTTTAACACACCAGCAGTGCCGTTTTCATAGCATATTCTCGGTCTTTGGCTTTTTACTTTGATGATTTACTAATTTTCTGTTTTTGCCTTTTTACTTCGATGACAAACTTTTTTCTGGCTTTGTCTTATTTCTGTACAAACTTCCATCCCCCATTTAAGGGGATGGGAGGCGAAAACTTAGATTTCATACCAAATTTCAGCTTTCAAGCACTTCAGAAAGTAGCCAAACATTTTGATGATCATCAGTGTGTCATTGTGTCAGTGTGTAAGTGACGAAATCGGTGTATTTCAGATATCAATAAAATCTAAAGTATTAGAGCTATTCAATTGAGACTTTGTAAGCTAAATAAGTCTGTTATTGAAGTCATATCTTGAGAATATGAACTATCTGGTACATTGGAAACCAACTCAGGGCTCGTCTTGGCGGGGGCACTACCGTGCCTCCAGATATATCTTATTTTCGGGACTTTAAAAGAGACGATGATCCCAGAGTTTGTTTCAGTATTTCTTCTCAAAAGTAGTCAGTTAAGAAATGCCGGTTTCAGCAAGTTTATAAAAAAAATTGACGTGTAAAAGTGATTTTAAGACCCAACTTGAACAGACCGTTTATTATATTTCAACTGGCTTGCCGATCAGACAAAGTTCCATACTTATATTGCAAGTTAAATAAAAGATTGTAAGTAAATTGAATTACTAAGTGCAAAGTTCCGCAATGGTAGGACGGTCAGTCATTTTGGTGTTTTGAAAAAAGGTGTAATACTTTGGTGGAATGAAAGAAAGAAATATTAATAAAATACCGGAGAAATTAGAAAATTCAGGGGAAACAGAGAGCGGTTTTATCTTCATTGTTTAGTCAGGGCAAACGTCTGTCGGTTGAGCCAGTAGTATATTAATATTTGCACGGTATTTCATTAGATCGTCAATAAAACTCTGTATTTGTGTTTTTAGGTTTTAAATTAAGTTTGTTTCGTTTTTAGCAATCGAGCAGTTTTGACGGGCCTGTTGGTCCAGTTGTTAGTGACCCTGACTGCTAAGCCGGAGATTGAAAGTTGGAATACGAAATAAAAGATTTGACCTTGACTTTACTACCATCCATACATACGTTAAGTTAGTTTTAAACAACAGGTTTGTTTTCAAAATTGTCGAGTATACACGTTAATTAATACCAATCCAGTAGCTAATTGTAGGACATTGTATTCTATCCATCATTTTATAACCTAACATTTAGCCAGTTCATAGAACATTGGCTATCTATATCACTTTTGTATCTAGTGTATTGTTACATTTGTACGACAAACAATACAATACAATACATTGTCTCGTGATTAATTTCAATCACCACCAAGTGCAAACGCCTTATCGATTTCTTTACAAAGCGTAAGGCACTTTCATGACGGAACTACGCTGCTACGCCGTAGCTGATGTTGAGATTAGGCCGCTACGGCTGCTACGCCGTAGCTTATCTCTTTCCGCTACGCGTCGAATGATTATTGCAGCTGAGATTTACAGAGGTGATCAGAAGACGTATCATAGGTAAACTATAGATATTTTCTTTAGTATACAACGACAATAGTTTTTCTACCAAATAAGATAAATAAGTAAGCTCGGCGAGAGTACGCTGACATAAAAATTCTCGATTAGGATCGACTTTGGTATCTCTGACTCTCAGCTGGATAACTTGGATAACAGACTAGATAATAGCAAGAGCGAGAGATAAAAGAATACGCCGCAAAAAAAATTAAGACTATATTTTTTGCGAAATGGAGATTATACCCAATCTAATAAACATTTAACTATGATTGTTTGTTTAGTTGATTGTGCTAATCGCAGAAAGAGCTGGGGCGCATTGAAATATTGACAGGAGCGATAAGTAGCTATACAGACGTGGGTAAGTAGTGACGTACTAACTATATTGTTATAAAACCTGTAACCAAATCGCGCACTTAAACTGACAGTTTTTTGGCATGATGCATGGCTGATGAGCACAAAGGTGAGTGCACATTTGAGCATTTACTCGAGCATTACATTTTTATGTAACATTCGTGCGAATGCTTGACGCTACTAATCACGACGTGTGTGCATATCTCTACCCTGTAACATTTCTTTCTACCCTGCATTCACTCTAAGTTGAAATGTCAAACTTCGCCTGTTTTGCTTTCCCGCGTTCGTGCGTTTGTTTAGTAAAATTATACAAAACAGCTGAAACCAAACAGCGAATGTCCGATGTAGTAACAGAATTACATAAAAATCCTCATGCTCATCAGCCACTTCTGGTCCTAGGATTGATTCCTACACTAATACAATAGAACACTGCTAATTTTAAGTGTTAGTACCACTAACGGTGAGTATACATTTGCGTGAGCATGATATTGTAATGTTATATTCGTAGGAACTGTACATGTAATAAAATAACAACTGGGTTTTAGGAACCAACAAACTTTCGTGTAATTGTGAACATGTCGATAAAATGTAACATTTAAGCGAATGCATGAATGTAAAATTTTAAATGTAAAATTTATGGAATGAAGTTTCTTGCCCGTTCTTCTCCATACGTAACAACATTTTGGAATGGGCAGTAGATTCACTTGTGTTTCATAATTATGACGTTTCAAAGTGCCTTTTTTGGTCCAATGAAAATAAATAATTTGACTATTGACTAAATGTATTTGGCAACTGAGCGTTTGCCTTTAATGTATCATTCGCACGAATGTTACATGTTCAATTCGTAATGCCCGCGTAGATGCTCCAGTGTATACGAACCTTAAGTTTTTCAATCCCGACCTTTTTTAACAAAACCTACAGGGTGCCTTAAACGCGCCATTTTCTAATTCAAGCCCAGATTTTAGTGGCAATAAGCTCAGTTTAACCGCTAATGTGTTCTGTGGTTTCGACAACTTCGTTTCGTAGAGCTCGCTATTGAGCTCATCGAAAAATGGGTCGGCTGTTGGTTTTGTACGTGTTTGGGCCGCTGAGATTAGTCCGGTCCGGTCGAAACAGGAATTTAATTATTATTGAGTGGTTTTTCGGACGATATACTTATTTTAAATTTTGTACAGTCAGAACAAAAAAATCTTGTTTTCTTAGCATACAAAATTAAATAACCTAACTTTATATTGTACTATAAAATCAACGCGTTTTTAACTAACCGTACAAAATTGGCTTAAAAAGGTATCATCTGAAATACCTCTCAAAACTAATCCTTCGAACACACGTGATTCGAGACACAATAGAAAGACAATAGCAGCCCGACAGCCGGCTGTCGCTTGGTCGTCAAAATTTTAATGATATTGAAATTACTGTTTCGACCAGACCGGACGAATCTCACCGACTGAAACACATACTACCGGTAGTTATCTACGTCGATAATTCACAGTTCAGAACACATAGGGTTGCAGTTAATATTAGCGTCCATCTTGAAGTCATGTTTATGGGCGCCATCTTGGATAATTATGTAACATCTTACTCTGATGAATGTCTTGAAATTATACATTAACTTGAACTTGTTCTTAAAATTATACATTAATAATGGCGTAATCTGTATGCGTGCATAGTGATTAAAACTTCAGATATATATCAGTACATAATAAAAAAAAAACAAACTTGCTTTTCGCTGTCAGTCTGTCCCTATGTATTTGATTTTGTTCAATGTTCAATGTATTAAATCGAAAACTTATTTATATGTTTATTTATTTAATTAAAAAAAATAGATTTTACCATAAAAGTGTGTGCAAACAATAATAATTGCAAAATGATAAACAAACATGATGTAGTTATTTTTTAATTAACCTTTCGACGACCAAGCGACAGCGGGCTGTCGCACTGCTTATCTTTCTATTGTGTCTCACGTGTTTGAAGATTTAATAGATAGAAAGATTAAAGCGGATGATTTATAATACATACATAAAATATATAGATAATATAATAGTCCGGGAGCCAGGTGCTAATTTGGTTAATTATTTCCTCTCAAGAGATAATTCGTAAGACGCATCAGAGTATAGTATTATAAAGCGTCGTGAAAGTCAGCTGGTGCCCGGTTGGGGGGATAAGCGGGTGTAGCCTCCCACGCATTAAAAAAAATAAAATACATTCACTGATTTCCTCTCAGCTGAAATTTTGTCAAATTGTAGCTCATCTAATATCTCAACGAAAAAAAATAATCAGCTGGTTACAACGTGGTGTATTGTACGTCAGCTGGTGTCTCGAACATGAAAAAAAAAATTTAATTTCAGTGATTTCCTCTCAAACAAAAATTTACCTGATGATAGCTTATATGTAACTGTGGATAAATATATAGGTCAGCTGGCTGTATCTTGGTGGAAAAACCGTCAGCTGATACTGTGAAAGTTATTACATAGGAGTTAGGCAGGAGCATCTACTGTCAATTTAAATGCATCAGCTGACTAACTTTTCCTCGACTTATTGCTAGCAGATTTTTTTTATTTATCGCATCAGTATATTAACAATCAACTCACAAATTTTCATCTGGGAGGAAAAGACGTATCTTTAACCCCTGATAAGCACACATCTAAACCGTATACCTCTTTAGGCATTGAGGGTGAAAAGTACCCAACATATTTCATTTTCAAATATCTTTGATTCTCTACAAAATAGATATAATATTAAATTAATTAGTGCCAATTAAAAGAGGTAAAAATACTATCGAAGTTTAAATATACACAAAGAATTCTAACAAAATAAAATTTTTAGGTGGGTATTTTTTACCAAGTGTGGTTGTCAGGGGTTAATTATTATCGTTATTATAATTATTGTCTAAATTGTTAGATATATTTATATTTTAATAAATTATGATCGTTCATACTTTTTGAGTTTTTAACATGTTACACTGAGAAAAAAAATATTTTTAGTCAATTAACAATTTCTTGGTTCAAGAAACTCGCTAACGATCAAATATTCAATTATTAATAATTATTAATTTCTGAAGAGAAGAGCATCAATATTTATCTGTGGATAATAGATAAACAAAAGAATAGCTTTATTTAAATTAAGTAAAAATTATTATGGAAAAATATCATCGAGTAAAAGTCAAGATTCAAGAGATGCTCAACTCGATTCTGAAAAGTCGATTATTTTCTGATAAAAGTCGATTTTTGACTAAAGTCAGAGTCGACTTTCCTATCCCTATAGAATAGACGAGCAAACTTCATCAGTCGAAAAGAATATTCAGATCAGAGCTATATCAGCAATTTTAAGAGCATGTTACATTGCTCAAATTTGGTCACATGCACACCTGAAGGTTCCAACTTCTCATGATCCTGTAGATTATGGTTGGGCAGAAATCGACAACAAGTATGAATTCACCTGGTTTTCTGGAAGTCAGTTACCATCATCGATTAATGAAATCACTATTCAGCCTGAAAAAGGTAACATTTTTTTATAATTTTGATTATATTATGTTAAAATACGCATCCTAATCTTTTTTTAAATTTTTGTACAGATGATGATAATGAAGACATAACAGCAGACAGCTCTGACAGCGACTCTGAAGATAAATCGGAAAGAGAGGAAAGTGACTCAAGCCAGAGCGAAAACGAAAATGAATAAATCACATTGTTATTCTCATTGTCATTTTTCATCACGTTTATATAATAAATATTATTTATCGAGTAACTAGTTAATTTACACTAAGCTAATTGTTTATTTAATTATTTAAATATATCTAATATCATTTGATAACATACTTATTTCGTTTCAAAAACATTGATACAGAATATTTATTTCAACTCAACTCTCATATTGAAGCAGCGCTATGTCGAATAATTAAAGATACGTCATTTCCTCCCAGATGAAAATTTGTGAGTTGATTGTTAATATACTGATGCGATAAATAAAAAAAATCAGCTAGCAATAAGTCGAGGAAAAGCTAGTCAGCTGATGCATTTAAATTGACAGTAGATGCTCCTGCCTAACTCCTATGTAATAACTTTCACAGTATCAGCTGACGGTTTTTCCACCAAGATACAGCCAGCTGACCTATATATTTATCCACAGTTACATATAAGCTATCAGGTAAATTTTTGTTTGAGAGGAAATCACTGAAAATATTTTTTTTTTCATGTTCGAGACACCAGCTGACGTACAATACACCACGTTGTAACCAGCTGATTATTTTTTTTCGTTGAGATATTAGATGAGCTACAATTTGACAAAATTTCAGCTGAGAGGAAATCAGTGAATGTATTTTATTTTTTTTAATGCGTGGGAGGCTACACCCGCTCATCCCCCCAACCGAGTGCCAGCTGACGTTCACAAGGCTTCATAATACTATACTCTGATGCATTTTACTAATTACCGCTTGAGAGGAAATTGGTCATGAAAATCTGTTGCTGGCTCCCGGACTATAATAAAATAAGCCGAAATATTCAAAGAATTCTAACACCCGTGCGAAGCTAAGGCGCTAATGAGGTTATAAACTCGAATCTGGACAAGCACACACATTTTCAATTTATTTTGCTGTTTACAGATTATCCTGTGTAATATAGAATAACCATCATTATAATACATAGGCTACAAACATCACAGTATACACAGGGAAATTCTCTAATGATGCGTAAGCAGCATTTTGATTGTCAATACAGATATATAGATTGCTCGTCTAAGTATCAAACCTGCAACCTCATGTTTAAGGCGAGGCATTAACCCATTTCTCTTAAGAATTTATACTAATGCTGGTCGCTAGACGCGCCGGTGGGCAGCGCGCTGTTAAAAGCGCGCGTTTCAACAGCTGTGCACTGTGAAACGAGATTAGTAACACGCGTTCCGCTTCTGTGAGACGGTCGTGTACAATATGAAAAACGGTGCGTCTCAACGACGTCACACTAAAACGCACACTGGCCGTAGAAGCGCAAGAGCGGCCCGCGTCTGGCAGCGCCGGCGAACAGTACGCGTTTTCTAGACGGCGCTGCAAAAGCGCGCGACTTTGAAACGCTACTACTACTCTCATATATCTCCAAACACGCGCGCTCCAAAGGCGCTGCCGAAACGTTTAACAATAAAACCAGCCTAACATTATAAATGGGAAAGTGTGTTTGTTTGTACGTCCGTCAGGGCAAAACGGAGCGACGAATTGACGTGATTTTTTAAATGGAGATAGTTGAAGGGATGGAGAGTAACATGGCTACTTTTTGTCTCTTTCTAACGCGAGTGAAGCCGCGGGCTAAATCTAGTTTTATAAGACATAAGATATGAACAACTCGTGCCAATAGTTGAGTTCATCAGTGAGTAATAACAGTGAGTAGGGCTTTTTTGATAGCTTACAATATGTGCTGAGTCACCGTAATCTTTAGTAAATAGATGTTCCATATTTTATGAGATACTTAGCCATCAATCTTTATAAAAAAACTAGTGTGTGCTGTGGGTTCGTTGACGAAATTATTTTTAGAGATTTTCCTATTTTTAAATTGTGTCGCAATAAAGTAAGTGCTATAATTTTGACTGTCCGCCTATCTGTCCAGGCTGTCTCATGAACCGGGATAGTTAGACAATATAGATTTTCACTGATGTTATTTCTATTGCCGCCAATAAAATAAATACTAATAAAAACCAAAACCCATCTATAACAAAAAGTGTTCAAAAATGTACGAAACAGGAAAATATATCAGACAGAAATCAAGGCATAAATAAATTAATATCCTGGGACAACTCACACACATGGTATAAACAGGCTTGCAACGGTTTTACTTTGACCATTGTGTACATGTGTCTTAAAACCAAATCTAAAAAACAATAAAATCAATATTTAAATTGGCTCCACTCCTACACAACCAATCTGACAACTCGCCTTTGGATTTCTTTTATAGGTATGTACATACAGTTTTCTTATATAATAAAATATCGATGTGACGAACTTTCAAGGTTCTCTATTCGCGCTAAAGGTCAAAAAGAAAATAAAATTGGAAACAAGTGAAAAGTTGTCGTGTTCACATTGCGACTAGACGTCGCGTACTGCTCTGTATGCAAATCCGTGCGAGGCACATTTGCGGTGTAGTGAAGTCGACTCAGCTGCTGAACAGTATGGAGTGGCTACGTAAGTATAAAAACCATCGCCAAATAACCTACTATCAAATAAAAAAATCGCATCCACGTATCTAAGGTGCCACATACAGACAATTAAACACACACACACACATAGTGGTCCAACTTTTTGTGTCAATAATAACAATAAAACCAGCCTTTTACTGTCCCATAGAGCAAAGAGACAAGAGAGAGAGAGAGAGTTTTGTGTCAGGAGTTTAAACCTTATTAATAATTATCCCAAGAAAATTAAACTTATGTAAAACTTAAGGCCCGTATAAACTTTTATATAAGTTCACCGAGCATCTTGACGCTATATATTGGCATTTCAAAACCGTTTAGATGCTTTATACTGTATAACGGTGGGATAATGGTATATCAAAATGCTTTTGTTAAGCCTTTAGTTTCAGTGCAGCAAACCGCAATGCTGTTGTACAGCTTTCAGCTGTTTTTAGTGCATTTGGATTTACATTAGCATTTTTAAGTAGTAAATAAATGCTCAATGTTGTTTAATAGAATAAATATGAACCATTATAATGCCACGAAAATTCTCTATACAACTTTTAGCTGTTTTTAGTGCCTTAGGGTCTACAATAGCATTTTAAAGTAGTAAGATAATGCCTAATGCTGGTTAATAGCATAAACTTGTATCATTATAATGCATCAAAATTCGTTAAACGGTTTTGAGCTGTATTTAGTGCCCTTTGTTGTGGAATAGCACATCTAAGTGCTAAGTAAAAGCCTAGTGCTGCTGAACAGCATGAGCGTGAACCTATGTGATGCTTGTATTTTTAAAGATCAACTGAGTGCTGTTGTACTGCTAACAGCTCTTTAAACAAATACAAGTGAGTTATTGAAATGTGTAAAGCTGCATATACATTCAATTTATTGCATTCGTAAAACCATTTGTCGACATCTGTGTGTATTGCGTAACCGTGTGTTTAGCATACTTTTATAATGAAACTGTTCAAGTGCGAGTCGGACTCACGCAACAACGGCTCCGTAAAATGGACACCTACATTCATCAACTATATTTGAAAAAAAAAAAATAACTACAAATTTCCGGGTTTCGGAGTTTTTTCTTTACTTTTGCTACATGACATTGCCGATCAACTGATGAGGCCTAAGTTATTGAGATTTGTTGTTGTTTGTTGGTGAAAAATTATATCTGTATTTTGTTATGTTTGTGTGTTTTTATACCAACTTTGGATATTGAAAAATATATTATCTTCAATATCCATCCATACGGATTTAGGTTGTTCAAAAATTCTGAAATGGGTTTTATTGTTTTGCTCAAAGATCCCCAAAATTCCGTTCAAGTAATGGCATCAATTCAGTCTACATCAAGTCTACTGGTATATCGGTGAACTCATATAGAACTACTTTATAGTCAATGGCACTACAGTGGTTCATCAAAAGTCTTCTCTCTCCCCTCTGGCCTAATAGTACATGTGTGAATATTTATATTGCTGGCGGCATTAAGTAGCCTTTTTAAACGCTCACCGGGCTGCTATAGGCTTCCACCATTTTGTAAATATTTGATAACCTAAAAATATTATCCTTCTAACCCATTAATAAAAGAAATAGACCTATATAATAATAATTAACTTAATCCAATACTTCCCGACCAATACTGTTATGTTAATTATGCAAAATTCGTTCTATACTAAGAATACAAAATTGTTTTGGTTAATTCACACAATAACATTTTATATCAAAATCACAAAATATCAAAGGCGCTTGAAAAATTTTTATTGCGGTTTTAGAAAGAAAACCTGGTAACGCACATTCTGATCTGACTAATTTGTTCATTTGATAACCATCAAGGCATTTATGTCAGTAAAGATTAGTTAGGCGTGTAAAACTCGCATTAATAATACATAAAAAACACTAAACAAAAAATTTAAAAAACACGAATATTTTTCCTTCTTCTGAAAAGTTGTATCTTAATACACTTACGTACAAAGTTGTAAAAATTTTAGTGTCAGTTATGTCAGTAGTTATAAATATTAATATGACGAACTATCAAAGTTCCCTATTCGCACTGACCTAATCGGCAAAGTCGAGTCGGAAATGGGAATAATTTTCACTTGTTTCCCATCTTTTGTCATGTTCACATTGCGACTAGATCGTCGCGTACTGCTCTGTATGCAAATCCGTGCGAGGCACATTTGCGGTGTAGTGAAGTCGACTCAGCTGCTAAACCGTTTGCTGGGAACACCATTGCGTTGCTAGTGCTACATTGAGCGTTTACATTGGGCGAGTCAGTTGATTTAGTTGTGTAAACGGATAGCTTTCGTTTCTGGTTTTAGGAAAGTTAGTGTTGACTGGCCGGTTGGTTGGTTAGTTGTAAGAGGAGGTCATGTTTCAATTACCACACAGGATAAACTTGTGATGAGCATAATTCTTTGTTGTGTCTAGGTGTATTTATGTATCAGTTGTCTGGCTACCGCAACACAAGCTCTGCTTAGCTTAGGATTAGATAGCCGTGACTGAGTGAAACTTGTCCCGAGATATTTGTTTACATTAAAGTTGTTGTACGAGTTGCTTCTTTATTACTAATCCACAAATTCCGTCCTTTATTTCTAATCAAATTGCGGGTTTTTAAGATAGAAGTTTAGTTATTAAGTCACAAGCTACACTTGTAGTGCTGATATAGTATAAAATATCAGGCAATTGATAACAGTATTTTTTTGCACCGAACATTACATAGACTTAAAATATTTAATTTTGGTTGATATAAGCACCAAACATTACAGCGAATACATGCATACATGCGTTACAGCGGAATTAACTTATAATTTAAAAAAAACTTGTACCTACTCGGACATCAAGTATTTTTTTTTATTACGCATTAACAACCAAAGGCAGAGCTTATAGCAGGTAAAACCGAAAAGCTTAGTTAGTATCGCAATAATTAAATTAAAAACGTGAAAGTAATTCGGTGTACCAAATGTGTTACATTACTGCCCTCTGCCCTAATTTTTGTCTAAAAAATCGATGAAATTTTGTCGTATAATATGCCCCATGCCGTTCAGATAGTTGGTTGAGGTATTGTTAGAGTGAAATTTATCCTCTGTATTGTTTCCTTTCACAATCTTTTTTGAGATGTGTATATGTGAGTACATTTTGTACTGCCGTTAAAAAAAAGCATCCGTCTTTTTTTTACAAAATAAACATGTGGTAATTTCTTATTGACACTTTTTTTATTTTAAAATTTAATTTGATTGTCTACATTGTAGTTGGCTTTTCTATAAAACGCTACGTTAAACGTTAAACTATTTTATGTAATTTTTTTGAAGTGAAAACTTCTTTAGCGGCGTTGAGCACTTTTTCTGTAATGGGTATAAAATCTTAAACTCGCGTCAGGACACGTGACCTGATCGAAAAAGCGTAGGACGGATGGATAGTTGAAATTATGGATGAAAGTTGATTTTCCGGAGAGATAAACTTTTTAATGTAAAATAATTGTAATAGTTTTAAAGTGTTAAATTTTTAATGTAATATAAATTGTCATGTTTGTGTACGATAGCGCAATAAATGAATATTGTATTCTACCACATAAATGATAGTATTCCCTAACCATTTCAAAATATCAAACATGCTCAACGTTAATAATCAAGTTTTCACTTCTGCCGGCACTCCCGGAGTGCACCCCGTCTTTTTTTATTACCGCTTGTTTATAAGTAATAGAATTGGCAAAAAACGTGCAAGATTACTGATTTAAATTAGACATTTTATTGAAAATCAATCATCATGTTCAACAAAATATATCTGGGATCTAAATTGAATTTAACAAAAAATCGTAAAATGATCTCGTAAGCCCATTTTTATGTAAACTGCAAAAGTTAAGGTACTTTCATTTATTGTCGTGAACGTTTAATAATACCGGAATACCCAAAATCACAACTAACTCATCATCATCTCCCTAGCCCTTTTGCCTACTGTGTTGGGGTCGGCAGCCAGCCTAACCGGATTCAGCTGAATACCGGTGTTTTACGTGGAGCGACTGCCTATCTGACCTCCACAACCCAGTAACTGGGCGACACGATACCCCGTGGTTAGACTGGTCAGAGTTTCTGGCTAACCAGTAACGACTGTCAAAGTTCTACGAATGACAACCGGGACCAACGGCTTTACGTGCTTTCCGAGGCACGGGATGTCAGTCTAAGATAAACTTTAGAAAGTACATATGAATTGAAAAAGTCACATTGGTACTTGCCCGGATTCGAACCCACAACCTCTTACACGAGAGGCGGGCGCCTTATCCACTGGGCCATCACGACACTCCAACTAACTGCACAGAGCAAATTATTACCCAGAGGATTTGTTTGTACTCCCATTCTAGATAAAGTTGAAGTGAACGATATTTTCCTCGGTGCAGCAAAGTTACTCACTTTGTATTTTCAGCCTGAAAACAAAGTGTTGAGCTAAAAACTTCCAAGGAAATATTGTGAGCTGTTTCAGCTGGATTGCGAATTTTATGGGTCAGCCGATTTGAAATTGAATGCTCTGTAGTACTTGTGCTTTAGGTAGATGTAGGTGTTAGATAATCGACTGCATTTTGTCGTAACAGATGCACTTGTTTCCTTGATATAAGTATATCTTTATTTTTAGAAAACAAAGATAGTTTTTTTTCCTGGGACAACTAACACACGGCCATCTCCATCCTTAACTCCCATCTCGATCCCAAACTAAGCAGAGCTTGTACTGTGGTAACCAGACAACTAATAAACATAGTCATATAATTTATAAATACATCCATATAATAGATAAATTACACCCAGACACAGAACAAACTGCTCATTACATAAAGTTTGTCCTGGGTGGGAATCGAATCCACGACCTCCGGCTCAGCAGTCTGAGTTACTAATAATTAGACCAACAGGCATAAGAATAAAGAAATATTGTGTGCAAAAGGTGGTGAAATTGAATAGTGTGTGGCTCTTAGTGAACCAATAAGAAAGGGTTTTGGAAATTTGACGAATAAATAGGTGAAGTGGACTCGATATCTACGCGGGCGGAGCCGCGGGCAAAAGCTAGTAATTTATATTTTAACTAGCTTTTGACCGCGACTTCGTCCGCGTGGAATAACTATCGTTCCCGGGGGATTTCCGGGATAAAAACTATCCTATGTCCTTTCCCGTTGTCCCAGACTATATCTGTACCAAATTTCATTTAAATCGGTTCAGTGGTGTAGGCGTGAAGAAGAGACAGACAGACAGACAGAGTTACTTTTGCGTTTATAATATTAGTACGGATTACACGTTATGTTTCCTGACGAAATATTCCTTCCTCAAACAAGTATTACACAAAAATAAATTACTTAGAATTATATTTTTACCCCTTTCGTTAATTAGGTAATAACAGTACAATATAATTAACTATCAGGGACTTCCATCGATTGCCCTCGTGACGTTCGGTCACAGTTCAAGACCCTATCTCATAAATTATTAATTAAGTAGGTTTAGGTAACTGGCTTTGTGGTGGTTTAATTTTCCAATTGATTTTGTCTTTTCTAAAGGAAATAAATTTATTTATTGTGTGTCAATAAATAAATTTTATTTAAAAAAAATATTAGAAAAAAATCCATTGTTTACAATTGTAATGAACTTAAAAAATAAATAAACAAAAAATCCGAATGCATAACAATAGAAAGTAAATTCTAAAGACAGAAAAATGTAAAGAATCAATTTGACAGTCCATACTAATATTATAAATGGGAAAGTGTGTCTGTCTATATGTTTGTCTTTCGTTCACGGCAAAACGGAGCGACGAATTGACGTGATTTTTTAAGTGGAGATAGTTGAAGGGATGGAGAGTAACATAGGCTACTTTCTGTCTCATTCTAACGCGAGCGAAGCCGTGGGCAAAAGCTAGTTAAAATAATTTCGAAAGACGGTGGTTTTGTCTATGTTTCATGCAATTGCCACAAACTATCAACATTGTCTTTGTCTGATATCCTGGCAAGTAAAGCCTCGGGAAAAAGCTAGTAGTATAATAAAAACATAACAAAATAATGTATTTCAAAATTTTGCAAATGTTAGCCCTACTTATCTGGTTAGTTCATAATTCATACATATTTTATATTATCACGCTAGGTATTTCCTCTGGGGAATGAACAACGTTGTTGGTTATTTGGTTAATCCTGTTACACCTATGTGTCAAAGTAAGGTAAGCATAATAAAAAGGAAGTGATTTTTTGTCTGGAATTGCCTGTCAAATTAGAAATATTTTTCTACTCGTAGATGTAATCAAAGACGTGTATGGGCACAGCTATTATATCGCAATTTTTTTTTTTCAAATAATACTTCCATTTTTCTTTAGGCAGTGTTCCACGTGCGCCTCAAAGAGAAGGAGTCAGCACAGGAAGGGGCCCAACAGGGCCGACGCCTGCCGGGGTCGCGGAATGATTATAATAGTCACCGTGACCCTGGAACATAAAGGGCAATCGAAGGAACATGAGTAGGTTTTAGTCAGTAAGAGTCTGACACGCCCTCCCGCCGCACCCAGGACGGGAACAGTCATTGGATGATTTCCCAATCACCAAAAAAAAAATGTTTCTTTAGGCCCACTGTCCACGGTGGCGTATCTGTATAGATGTGTATTCAATTCATTACGTTTTAAAATGTAGTAACGATTTCAAAAACACTAAATCATATTTTTATTAAAAACAGAGACAGTAGTATTACTTGTTTCAATTTAACCATTAAAAAGCACTTGAACAACAAAGTAACAAGTAGACTTTAAAATAATATAATATGGATGACGACAGCATTAAAAAAATGACATTCTGTTTAGTCCGTCTGATAGATCGGCCGAAAATACGGGACACGTATTTTTTGTTTGATTAAAATAATAAAAAAACACAAAGATAAAGAGAAACAAAGTTCCAGAGTGGGGGCTTTTGACGTCACGGTCCTGCAAAATTTGTATCAAATCGTGACGTCATGCGCAATTTCAATGCACTGTATCGTCGTCATTCTTCGTTTACGAGAAAAAGGAAAAAAATAAGTGTCAAATATTTTTTGATAATCTATCTGACGGACTAATTTTTTTTGTCGTCTCGCCTATTATCTTGGAAATACATACTGCCATCTAGTCCCATGCTAAGCAGAGCTTATGAATGTTAACCACACAACTATACATAAACATACTTATATCATTTGTAAATACATTCACATTTAAGATACATTACACCCAGACACAGAACATACAATCATGCTCTTCAACAAAGTTTATCCTAGGTGGGACATCAAAATCACGACCTCAGGCTTAGCAGCCATTATCATTAACCAATAAATAACAGGCCTGTCAAAATAAATACACATGATTAATATTACAAGTGAAAACAATTTTATCAACTAGGTAAGTACTGTTGCGGAATGTTTATAATAGTTACCGTGACCCTGGAACATGAAGGGCAATCGAAGGAACATGAGTGGGTTTTAGAGTAACTATTTATTAATCTGTGGTTTTAGTCAGTAAGAGTCTGACACGCCCTCCCGCCGCACCCAGGACGGGAGCAGTCATTGGATGATTTCCCACTCACCAAAAAAAAAAAAACTAGGTAAATACTAAAAAAGATAAAACTCAATAACAAAAAAGACACGTATTGCTCGGAATTCTTAAAATAACTGACCTACTGTCTCTTGACATTTATCAAGTAATACTACGTGTATTACGTAATTGCCCGAAGAAAATACAACTTGTGTAGCGTTCTATCTTTTTTAACTGTACATGGTGTATGATGTATTTTAGTACATTTTAACTGAATTAGATTATTTTAAATAGTAGTGAAGACGGTGAATGAGGAAATGGGTAAAGGCAATGATTAAGGGTCACTGTCCGGGTTTGCGGAATAGTTCTAATAGTTACCGTGGCCCCGGAACATAAAGGGCAACCGAAGGAACATCAGTGGGTTTTAGAATGGAGAAGTCATTTAATGATTTTCTACTCACCAAAAAAAAGGTCACTGTGGACAGTGACCTTTTTTTTGTACGTGTACGTGACGTTGTTTAGTGGCGTAGCGTATTCGTCATCATACTCTTGGTGTACGCCTGCTTACAGCTTATATATATACTAGGTGTAGTTTTGGTCCTGCACAAGACGCTAGGAGATGATTCTACTCATGAAAACAAACAACTTTTATTATGGAACCAACTCTAAAATCGCGAAAAAAAAACAGCTGTTTCTAACAAAAGTTTAATGTCCTCCAGACCATAATGTATGAAACAGCAGATTTTTTTTTCGCGTTGTGTAAAAACAAATGCCTATACGAATCTTTGGTCACTGCTACGAGTAAAAAATATTAACTACACACATCAAAAGTGTCTAGGGATATTGCAATTAAACCTAAACAACTAAAATTCTATTAACTTTTCGTTAAGACACCTACACATTAAAATAAACCTTGTTTAATAGCCTATCTAATCTGATAATAAATATTTAGATAAAGTTAACTTAAAAAAAAAACTTAGAAGAAGAGGAAAAACTCAGACAAAATTTCAATCTTAACTTTATTTTTGAAACATCAAAACCTAAACAAAAAAACTATTTTTTTTACAAAAATTGTTGAAAACTCTCCTCACACATCTGCAACGGTTCTGCATACTCAAAACAAGGTGTCAATATCCTGTTGTGGAATACTGTGCCAAGTCCTTTTAAGTTGCAAGAAAAGCTGGTTTTCATCCTCAATATCTTCAGGGAAATTCCTAAGAGCTCTTCTCAGAAGCATATCCCAGGCATGCTCAATAGGATTTAAGTCAGGGGATTGAGCAGGCCAGTCTAAAGCTTGGATATCATGCTGTTTTAACCAACTTGTGACGATACGCGCCGTATGTGGACGGGCATTGTCGTGCATTAGCTGGAAATTTTGTCCCATTTATTGTCTGTGGGGCAAGATTACAGGCTCTAGCACCTCATCTCGGTATTTTAGAGCAGTCATATTGCCTTGTATCCAAACGAGGTCCGTTCTACCGCCGAGACGAATTCCTGCCCAAACCATAATCGTGCCACCTTGATATGCATGAACTTGTTGTAGGTGCTGCAGTCGATTCCAACGTCCAGGTTCTCTCCAAACACGTACTCTTCGCGAATCAGGATGAAATCCAAACCTGGATTCATCAGTGAAAAGCACAAGTGACCATTGAGAATGGTTCCAGTTTTCGTGCGCAATAACCCATTGTAATCTTCTTCATCGATTGCCTCTCCTTAGCGCTGGTACCCGAAGTGGCCTACGAGTACTAAGGTTGACTTCATGCAGTCATCTTCTCAAAGTATGACCGCTTACCAGCAACCCATACTCTCTTTGTAGCCTTTGAACCAATTGCATTGCCGTTACATTTGATTGACTTCTTGCAGCATTTACTATGAATCGGTCCTGTACATGTGTTTTGATGCGTTTAGGTTCTCGGTGCCGTTCCACCACTTCCCCTGTGACACGATAACGTGACTAAAGCCTGGATATAACGCTCTCACTGGTCCTCATGGCTTCAGAAACCGCAATTTGGGACAGTATTCCACAACAGGATATTGACACCCTTGTTTTGAGTATGCAGAACCGCTGCAGATGTGTCAGGAGAGTCTTAGGTGGATCCACGGAATATTAATATTAAGTTTTCAAGAATTTTTATAAAAAAAATTGTTGTTTTGTTTAAGTTTTGATGTTTCAAAAATAAAGTTAAGATTGAAATTTTGTTTGAGTTTTTCCTCTTCTTCTAAGTTTTTTTTAAATTTAACTTTATCTAAAAGTTTATTATCAGATTAAATAGTCTATTAAACAAGGTTTATTTTAATGTGTACATGTTTTAACAAAAAGTTAATAGAATTTTAGTAATTTAGGTTTAATTGAAATATCCCTAGACACTTTTGATGTGTGTATTTGACAGTCAATTTCAACAAAAAAATACTTTATTGTAGTCGGAATACAAACAGTTTTAACAGCTAACAAAAACAACGAATCATGCAACTTATGGCCCATTAAAAATTATTTTGTATAAGTACATTTTATTTTTAACTTTTGCACAATATCGGTTACCTTCCACGCAATTACGCAAATTAGTACTTTATTCCCTAACCTTTCAGATCATCTATACATATAATAAAATCGTAGGAAAGTCAAAACTGTACATTGAATATTTTTTTAAAAGAATACTTGAGGCGTGATCTACAATCGATACCGAAGCCAAAAATATAGTTTTTAGAATTTTTGTCTGTTTGTCTGTTTGTCTGTTTGTTTGTTTGTTTGTTTGTCTGTATGTATGTCCGGGATAAACTCAAAAAGTACTGCATGGATTTAGTTCAAATTTTGCAGGGATATTACTAAGAGGTCGGGTCAAAACATAGGCTACAAATTATCACGCTATCACCTACGGGGGAGGAGCTGGAGGCTTCACGCTGTCGACGTCGCGGGCAGCAGCTATCTTCGGAATTACTCAACGGATTTCAATGATTTTTTTTTTGTTGTATAGGTATTAAGTCTGGGCGTCATATAGGCTATAACTTATCCTGGAAACTTGAACTTCTGATGCAGGACCGCAACAGACCAGCTTAACTATAAGAGATACAAAAATGGTATCATAGCAAAAATTGCTTCACGTGATAAGCAGTTTCTGTTGAAAGAATAAATATGAAGATCTGGAACAACTGAGGTGGAACTCCATGAGCCCAGCTAAACTATAACATATATAAGTATGACGTCTTAGCAGGAGTTGTTCAGCTTGATGAGCACTTTCTGTTGACGTATACAAATTGAAGATCTAGAACACCTGTTGTAGACTTCCATGAGCCCGGCTACGTACACTATACCGAACATATATAAGAATGACTTCTTAGCAAGAGTTGTTCAGCCTGATGAGCACTCTCTGTTGATGCATAATATTGAAGACCTAAAACCAACACCTAACGTGGAACTCCAAGCACCCAACTACACCATAACACATTAAATAAGAATGACGTCTTAGCAAAGTTGTTCGGTCTGATAGGCATTTTCTGGTTTATAAGATCGAAGGTTAGATAGATCTGATGTGGCAATCAAAGCTATCACTAATTTCAATGTATAAAATAACTTAAGGTGGGAGCTTCATTTTCCACACATTTTCCGGAGCAGCCTTTATTGAGTGGAGGTACCACTCGATGAAGGCGGGGAAACATGCATACAAACAAGTCGAACAGAGAACCTACTTTTTTTAAGTCGGTTCAATGATGATGATCATTTCTTCATCAATTTCATGTTTTTAGTACTGAATAAACATTGACTGTTAATACTTTTGTTCGGTATTTATCTGTGTGATTATTGCTTTGTCAGTAATATAAATGTTCATGTCGTTGTAAACCTAATTATGATGATGATGATGATGATGATGATGACAGTCCCAGTCGCATGCGTCATCTGTTTGCCGTCATTTTGGTGTTTTGTGGAGTTGCGAACCCGGTAGCTTTGTGGGAGAAGTACCGCCATCTTCTGTTCGAGGACTTTTTACGAGCTTTGAGGCGTGCTTCTGAAGGTGAAATCGAAGCAACTGATAAACGCATGCTGAACACCCGTCTCAGTTCACTTCAAGATGTGGTCATTTCAATCGGCGGTAAACCACTGGTAGAGTACGGGTTGCGAGCTCTCAGATCATTACCACATCAAGACCGTGGAAATCGGGAGTACACCGCCGAAACCAATTACGATTCGGGTTTAATGACCACTATCCGAAATGACCACGTCACTAGGGCCCGTATTAATAGACGTCACTCAATTCTGAGACGCTCTCAAGTTTATTGCTGTCCTTATTTTTTCCCTTTAGAATGACAAGCACAGCAAGAGACTTGAGAGTGTCTCGGAGTTGAGTGACGTCTATTAATACGGGCCTAGGTTCATCTCAGAGCTAAAACAAATATGACACTGTTCTGGAAAGCATTGGGCTCGACCAGGGTAAAATGTTTTTCCTGGATGCTCCTGATGGAACAGGGAAAACATTCATTATTACTGGTATCCTTGCAGAGGTCAGGACGCAAGGCAAAATTGCCATTGCTGTAGCATTGTCAGGAATCGCTGCTACACTGCTTTCTGGTGGCAAAACAGCGCATGCCATGTTCAAAGTACCCATAGGTTTAGAAAGCGCCGAAATGCCTGTTGTGGGGTATCCCGTAACAGTGACAAGGGACATGTGCTCAGGGATTGCTCTCTGATCGTATGGGATGAGTGCACGATGGCTAATAGGAAAGCAGTGGAGGCCGTGAACAGAAAGAACTCTGCAGGACAACCGCAGGAATGAACACTTGATGGGTGGTGTTACAGTTCTGTTCAGTGGCGATTTCCGGCAAACACTCCCTGTGGTGACGCGGGGGTCTAGGCTGATGAGGCGAATGCTTCGTTGAAACGATATTCGTTGTGGTCACAAATTCATAGGCCGCGCTTGACCATCAATATGCGAGCTCAGCTCGGTGGCAATCCACGTGCTCAAGAATTCTCAGATGTCCTTCTAAGTCTCGGCGAAGGCACTCTACCACTCTAGGAAAGAGGTGAACAGGTGCTGCTCCCAGAGTCCCTCGGTAGAGTGGTGGCCTTCTTAGAAGAACTCATTTGTTGTGTGCATGGGGACATCAGTCGAATACCAAACCAATAGAATTCTTGGGTGTGACAGCGAGCCATTTTAACACCAAAAAATGATCAAGCCGCAGACATCAACGAACGCATTCTCTCGGAAATTGAGGGAAACGAAGTAGTTTATACGTCCATAAACACTCCACACATTATCCCGTAGGATTCCTAAACTCCCTTCCAATTCAAGCGCGTGCAGTTCCCTGTGAGTGAGTGAGTTCGCCATGACTATCAACAAGTCGCAGGGGCAGACGCTGAAGGCTGCGGGTGTCGACTTCAGGACGAGCTGCTTCTCACACGGGCAGCTGTACGTCGCTTGCTCCCGCGTCACGACACGAGTCCTGATTCTCTGTATATTTAGGCTGCTGAGAGCAAAACTACAAACGTAGTTTACAGAGAAGTTTTGTAACAATTCACAATCGTTAATATTTTTTTATATCGTGGAATGTAGAAAAAATTGGTCAAGCGCGTGTCAGACTAGGATTCCATAACGAAACACATCGCATTAACAATTTAACAACGATTTCATCTGAGCCGTTATACTTAGCTTTCTTTTAAGGTTCAATCCAAGGACTACCATCATGTTTTTTTTTCGAACTAACCGTTTAAATTTGAGAGAACGTTAAATATCTTTTGTTGTTTGTTTGTCTGTATGTATTTCTGGGCTAATCTCTAAAAGGACTGCATGGATTTACTTAAAATTTTGCATGAATATTACTAAGAGGTCAGGTCAACATAATTATAAGCTACATATTATCACGCTATCACCTACGGCGGCGGAGCTGAAGCCTTCACGCAGACAACGTCGCGGGCAGCAGCTAGTTATCAATAAACCAAACATGTCGCCGTCCGACCGTCCATTTTATAATTAAGTTAAAAGTAAATTAACAACAAAGCACTTTAAGCTAGAAGTTATAAGTGACCTCAGTATAAACACGTCACACAACATCGTTCGTTTGCGGGAATCCTTCGCAAAATTTAAAACAATACCACACGCCTGTGGATGGGACGAGACGCGGCGCAAACCAAGTTGAGGAGACTAAAGGTTAAGGTAAAGAAGCTCATTAGAGCCACCCGGCAGCCTCTCCGCACCGACTCGCCTCCTGCGGCTAGTATTCTTTATAAGGACTTGTATGTGCATGCGCTCACTATATCAACTCCGTGGTGGCACCGGATCGCCTGCGAGTCGGTGCGGAGTGGCTGCCGGGTGGCTGTAATGAGCTATGACCTTAAACCAACAATTTCTAAAGTAATTTCCTTGGAATAGTCATGAGAAAGACAATACTGACAAATGCTTGCACTGTCTAGACAATAAAATATATTTGTGTGCTTCTCTCATCAAGCACCTTTACTCACAGCGGTTATCGTATTTCCTCATTCTTGCTTGTTCTTCTCCATGGAGATTAACCTACGCTTTGGAATAAACATCTAACTTCAACTTTCCTTTTGACTAATCGATCGACTCTTCGACAATTTATAAGTGCCTATTTACAGGCACTTCGACCATTTGGTCTAAGTGAAATATTTTTTATTTGAATTTTATTCTGACTAATACAATTGCATCTTCGATCAAGTATAAACTAGATACACAATCCACAACAGAAAAGCGTCCTAACCAAATGACCGCCCACTTGCCGTTGTGGGTTGCCTATTCATTCAGTAGCATTTGTCCGTTCCGAGCGTAAACATGCCGCAGTGCTCAGTGAAAAAATGTAAAAATCACACGTCCAGAACGTTAAAGGAATATGGAGTGTCATTTTTTAGGTAAGTACTTTTGTTATTATTACAATATGCATGAAATTCCATTAGTATTTGACCAAGAAAAGATAATAAAACATTTTTTTAGTTCATATTAACGACATTCGGCGAGAGTATAACCCTTGAAATTGAATAGACACTAGCCGAACTTACAAACCCATACCATTGTTTTTCAACATCATTTGTTTGGGTTATACGATGACTCTGTTCTGAAATGATAGAGACGCTGTTGTTTTTTATTAATTAATTTATTTTTACAAGCTTTTATTTAACTTGCAATGGATATATGTATGTATGTGATATGTATGTATTTGTTTCAAGGAAATCTATACATATAATAAAATCGTAGGAAAGTCAAAACTGTACATTGAATATTTTTTTAAAAGAATACTTGAGGCGTGATCTACAATCGATACCGAAGCCAAAAATATAGTTTTTAGAATTTTTGTCTGTTTGTCTGTTTGTCTGTTTGTTTGTTTGTTTGTTTGTCTGTATGTATGTCCGGGATAAACTCAAAAAGTACTGCATGGATTTAGTTCAAATTTTGCAGGGATATTACTAAGAGGTCGGGTCAAAACATAGGCTACAAATTATCACGCTATCACCTACGGGGGAGGAGCTGGAGGCTTCACGCTGTCGACGTCGCGGGCAGCAGCTATCTTCGGAATTACTCAACGGATTTCAATGATTTTTTTTTTGTTGTATAGGTATTAAGTCTGGGCGTCATATAGGCTATAACTTATCCTGGAAACTTGAACTTCTGATGCAGGACCGCAACAGACCAGCTTAACTATAAGAGATACAAAAATGGTATCATAGCAAAAATTGCTTCACGTGATAAGCAGTTTCTGTTGAAAGAATAAATATGAAGATCTGGAACAACTGAGGTGGAACTCCATGAGCCCAGCTAAACTATAACATATATAAGTATGACGTCTTAGCAGGAGTTGTTCAGCTTGATGAGCACTTTCTGTTGACGTATACAAATTGAAGATCTAGAACACCTGTTGTAGACTTCCATGAGCCCGGCTACGTACACTATACCGAACATATATAAGAATGACTTCTTAGCAAGAGTTGTTCAGCCTGATGAGCACTCTCTGTTGATGCATAATATTGAAGACCTAAAACCAACACCTAACGTGGAACTCCAAGCACCCAACTACACCATAACACATTAAATAAGAATGACGTCTTAGCAAAGTTGTTCGGTCTGATAGGCATTTTCTGGTTTATAAGATCGAAGGTTAGATAGATCTGATGTGGCAATCAAAGCTATCACTAATTTCAATGTATAAAATAACTTAAGGTGGGAGCTTCATTTTCCACACATTTTCCGGAGCAGCCTTTATTGAGTGGAGGTACCACTCGATGAAGGCGGGGAAACATGCATACAAACAAGTCGAACAGAGAACCTACTTTTTTTAAGTCGGTTCAATGATGATGATCATTTCTTCATCAATTTCATGTTTTTAGTACTGAATAAACATTGACTGTTAATACTTTTGTTCGGTATTTATCTGTGTGATTATTGCTTTGTCAGTAATATAAATGTTCATGTCGTTGTAAACCTAATTATGATGATGATGATGATGATGATGATGACAGTCCCAGTCGCATGCGTCATCTGTTTGCCGTCATTTTGGTGTTTTGTGGAGTTGCGAACCCGGTAGCTTTGTGGGAGAAGTACCGCCATCTTCTGTTCGAGGACTTTTTACGAGCTTTGAGGCGTGCTTCTGAAGGTGAAATCGAAGCAACTGATAAACGCATGCTGAACACCCGTCTCAGTTCACTTCAAGATGTGGTCATTTCAATCGGCGGTAAACCACTGGTAGAGTACGGGTTGCGAGCTCTCAGATCATTACCACATCAAGACCGTGGAAATCGGGAGTACACCGCCGAAACCAATTACGATTCGGGTTTAATGACCACTATCCGAAATGACCACGTCACTAGGGCCCGTATTAATAGACGTCACTCAATTCTGAGACGCTCTCAAGTTTATTGCTGTCCTTATTTTTTCCCTTTAGAATGACAAGCACAGCAAGAGACTTGAGAGTGTCTCGGAGTTGAGTGACGTCTATTAATACGGGCCTAGGTTCATCTCAGAGCTAAAACAAATATGACACTGTTCTGGAAAGCATTGGGCTCGACCAGGGTAAAATGTTTTTCCTGGATGCTCCTGATGGAACAGGGAAAACATTCATTATTACTGGTATCCTTGCAGAGGTCAGGACGCAAGGCAAAATTGCCATTGCTGTAGCATTGTCAGGAATCGCTGCTACACTGCTTTCTGGTGGCAAAACAGCGCATGCCATGTTCAAAGTACCCATAGGTTTAGAAAGCGCCGAAATGCCTGTTGTGGGGTATCCCGTAACAGTGACAAGGGACATGTGCTCAGGGATTGCTCTCTGATCGTATGGGATGAGTGCACGATGGCTAATAGGAAAGCAGTGGAGGCCGTGAACAGAAAGAACTCTGCAGGACAACCGCAGGAATGAACACTTGATGGGTGGTGTTACAGTTCTGTTCAGTGGCGATTTCCGGCAAACACTCCCTGTGGTGACGCGGGGGTCTAGGGCTGATGAGGCGAATGCTTCGTTGAAACGATATTCGTTGTGGTCACAAATTCATAGGCCGCGCTTGACCATCAATATGCGAGCTCAGCTCGGTGGCAATCCACGTGCTCAAGAATTCTCAGATGTCCTTCTAAGTCTCGGCGAAGGCACTCTACCACTCTAGGAAAGAGGTGAACAGGTGCTGCTCCCAGAGTCCCTCGGTAGAGTGGTGGCCTTCTTAGAAGAACTCATTTGTTGTGTGCATGGGGACATCAGTCGAATACCAAACCAATAGAATTCTTGGGTGTGACAGCGAGCCATTTTAACACCAAAAAATGATCAAGCCGCAGACATCAACGAACGCATTCTCTCGGAAATTGAGGGAAACGAAGTAGTTTATACGTCCATAAACACTCCACACATTATCCCGTAGGATTCCTAAACTCCCTTCCAATTCAAGCGCGTGCAGTTCCCTGTGAGTGAGTGAGTTCGCCATGACTATCAACAAGTCGCAGGGGCAGACGCTGAAGGCTGCGGGTGTCGACTTCAGGACGAGCTGCTTCTCACACGGGCAGCTGTACGTCGCTTGCTCCCGCGTCACGACACGAGTCCTGATTCTCTGTATATTTAGGCTGCTGAGAGCAAAACTACAAACGTAGTTTACAGAGAAGTTTTGTAACAATTCACAATCGTTAATATTTTTTTATATCGTGGAATGTAGAAAAAATTGGTCAAGCGCGTGTCAGACTAGGATTCCATAACGAAACACATCGCATTAACAATTTAACAACGATTTCATCTGAGCCGTTATACTTAGCTTTCTTTTAAGGTTCAATCCAAGGACTACCATCATGTTTTTTTTTCGAACTAACCGTTTAAATTTGAGAGAACGTTAAATATCTTTTGTTGTTTGTTTGTCTGTATGTATTTCTGGGCTAATCTCTAAAAGGACTGCATGGATTTACTTAAAATTTTGCATGAATATTACTAAGAGGTCAGGTCAACATAATTATAAGCTACATATTATCACGCTATCACCTACGGCGGCGGAGCTGAAGCCTTCACGCAGACAACGTCGCGGGCAGCAGCTAGTTACAGATAAATTACATTACATCCAGACACCGAAAAAACAATCGGAAGAAAAAGGAATCGGACCAATGACCTCCGGTTTAGCAGTCGCCAACCACTAGACCATTGTAATGCTTGTCAGTACGCGTAGTAAGCTGCAAGTAGGCGTACGCCAAGCGTATAATGACGAATACGCTTCCATACAGTTACGCCTCCGTGGACAGTGGGCCTTACTTTTGCGTAGGTGAGAGGTGTTCGTAGCTAGTTGAAACTTTCTGGCCAACTGAGACCGCCAGCCATATACTCGTGTATGTTATACGGAGACTCATTAATAGGTATTGTCTGAAAGTGATTATACGCTAACCTTGACACAGTGAAGACAGGCGAGAGCATGTGAAGACTTAAGAACAGGGATGTTATTGAGCTTCGGATACGTAACCGAAACTTGGATATTCGAAATAACAAAAATATCCGCAAAGGTAACGAAATACTATACCTATGCATGAAAGGGTTAACTGGCTGACTAGCCCAAACTGAGGGTCCTAGAGATATAAAACTTGAAGGGTGTGTTCTTTATAAAAAGAAGGTAATCACTAAGAAGGATATTTGAACGATCTAACCTTGAAGGGGTGAAATAGGGCATAGAAAGATGGAAGGCGAAAGGTAGTCTGCTATAAAGTTTAAAAAGTGTTATGACAAATTTTTATTGACTAGTCACGCGCGTCATTCAATGTTGCATAACAAATAATGTAATAACAAATAGCCTTTCCTATCTCACCCGTAACCGAAACTATCGGAAAGTTATCGGTAATCCAAATTATATATTTTTTTTTTTAGGAGACAGCTACAACAAAAGGATAAAAACAATATAAGAGACATTGAGCCAATTACAGGTTCTCATGGACAGAAACATTTCATATCCTTCACCGAAACCGATATTGTATTTTTCCCATATCCGCATTCGTATCCAGATCCAAAATTTCTTATCCGTAACATTCCTGTTACAGAGAGCCTATAATAACGTAATCATTAGCCTTTATTGTCAACAGGATAGATGTAATCTATAGTAATCGACAGACGTACTGTTAACTAGGTATTTGTAACTAGATTACCTGATAAACTTTGTACCCATTAATTTTGAGTTTTTGTTGAATGTTTTTAAATGTTTTTGTTTCTTCTAAAATGTTTCGAGTTGTTAATAATTTCTGTAACTGTGTAAATAGTAAATTGCTAATGTATTTTAGAACCTTCGAAGACACTTGATTCAAGACACAATAGTAGTGCAACAGCCGGCTGCCGCTTGCTCGTCGAAAGTTTAAGATAGGACTAGCTTTCACCCTCGACTTCGCCTGCGTGAAAATAGAAACTCCTCTCTCCATCTCTTTCGGGTTGGAATTTCCGAAATTATGTTTTTAGTGGATACCTTCTCTTAACTAAGAACTTATTCATATCTAAGTATGATGTCTCTAAGCCCAGCAGCTTAGGCAGTGCGTTGATATAATTTCTCAGTCAATCTGTCAGTTTCAATAGATTAGCGTTCTCACAATAATATGTAACAACAGTAAAGGTCTCTGCACACAGCGGGCGCGGCGCGGCGGGACGGGACGGCGACGCGACACTGAGCAGTTGTAATGTACTAGATATTACGGACGACGCCACACAGAGCCATCCCGCTCGACGCGACGGTAACCGTCGCGCTACGCCTCCGCCGCGCCGAGCGGGAATACAAGTCGGAAGCGGCGGGGACCGATATGGGACGGTGATCGCGCTCGCAGTGTGACCGATGCCGCCCCGCCACGCCGCGCCCCGCCACGTCACGCCGGCTGTGTGCAGAGACCTTTAACACAATTGCACTACCCAACAAACAAAACACAAACCAGTCAAAAGTTCGAATAACAAACATAATTAGGGTCCAATTTATAACAGTCTTCATACATAATCTATAAGTAACCGGTAACTTGGACCCCTGGACCTATATGACACGAAACCAGGAGTAACAAACTTTTAGCGATATCATTAGGTGAATATGTTAAATTAAGTAAAAGCCCAACAATAATTTCGTTTAGGGACACATTTGTAAGGTAACTGGGGTAAGGTTGTTTGCCCACCGCTGCGTCACGTCAACGAGAAGTGACGGCGCCGAAGTGGCGATAGCCGCATTTACTGTCGTCGTGTCTTGTTCTCGGTGACGTAACTGTGACGGCGATGGTGGACAAACGGCCTAAAAATAAGAATGACGACTACATTAAAAAACCGGTCAAGAGCGTGTCGGGCCACGCTCAGTGTAGGGTTCCGTAGTTTCCCGTCCGTAACAATAAGTGTTCCCACTAATGAGTTTTAAAAAAGGGTCATTTGTTACGTTGACATACTAAGTACGCAGAAATTATTTTGTATAACTTTATTGTACAATAATTGTTCTTTCCATCAAGTTCAAAATAATTTTCCTAGAAAGTTCTAACAAAGTTATATTTTCCAGATTTTTTCCTATTTTTTAAACTTACCTACGGTTCAAAAGTTAGGGGTGGGGGGACACATTGTTTTTTACTTTTGGAGCGATTATTTCCTAAAATATTGACATTATCAAAAAATGATTTTTGTAAACCCCTATTGATTTTTAAATACCTATTCAACAATATATGACAAATTAGGGTTGAAATTAAAAAAAAAATCAACTCCCGCTTTACATTTAAGGGGACTACCCTAATAAAACATTTGTTTCCAATTTTTATTTTACCATTTTGTCGGCGTGGTTGATATACATATTGGCACCAAACAGCTTTCTAGTGCTAACGGTCACAGAGATTAAGCGAGGACAGACAGACAGACGGATAGACAGACAATGCATAACTATAAGGGTTCCTAGTTGATTACGGAACCCTAAAAATGGGATTCTGTAGTCCGTCCGTTACACCGTCCAAAAATACTGGATACATATTTTTTGCTTGATTGATAAAAAAATACAAAATAAAGTTCCGGAGTGGGGCTTGTGACGTCATTTTTCACTAAAAATTGTCCCTATACGTGACGTCACGCGAAACTTCAACGCAGTGCATCGTCGTCATTTTTCGTTTACGAGAGACAAGAAAAAATACGTGCCTAATATTTTTTGATAATCTGACGGACTTATTAGTTTATTTTGTCGTTTAGCCTATTAAGGAGGTAACCGACAGATGTTAATATTATGAGTGCGCCCCACGTAGGCAAGAAGATGCGACGGAGGCACGCGATGCGACGATATTTTTCACCGGTGGTGTTAATGCAACGCAATAGAGTAAATCTCTTAATTGTATATCAGAAAGTAATAGTAAAGAAATTAAAGTCGGCATTGCGAAAACGGATATATTATACGTATGGCGTTTCAAATTATCGGCAAAGAAGTAAGATTCAAAGAGGTGTCAAATATGTTTTGTTTTTTTTTTTTTTATTTAAAATTTTGTAATTGTAAGTATTCAATATTTTGCCCTGACGCAAAAAGAAGGGTGTTATAAGTTCCCTTATTACCATTTAGGAAGACATTACATAATCCATTCTACCATCGATCGATGGTATCGATCGACGATCGCTCGATTGGTGTGGTAACGCCCTAACTCTGTCTGTCTGTCTCTCCCTTTTTCACGCCTTAACCACCGAACCGATTTGAATAAAATTTGTTACATAATTATATAGTCTGGGACCCGAGAAAGGACATAGGATAGTTTCCATCTCGGAAATCCCCCGGGAATGGAAACTATTATTCCACGCGAAAAAAGTCGCAGGCAAAAACTAGAACAATTATATTTCAACCTTTATAAGGCATAACAGCGGCCATTTTGTTTTATAGATACACTAGTAAACTGCACGTCTGTTCTCCACTAGCCTTGACGAGATTTTCCACTCACTGACCCGTTTATAGCTATATTATGGTTGTGCGTGAAACCTTGCATAATACTGGCTTTGTATGCTCTTATAGTATGAAAACATCATTTAATTTTCTACTATATTCTGTCACATGTTTCCAAAGCATCTTTAGTTACTACTTCGCTCCTGTAGGTTGTAGCGTAGCGTAAGTCTAAATGGGCTATGCGACACAAAAATATTTCTTCGAATCGGACCAGGAGTTTTTGAGATTAGCGCGTCTAACCAAACTAACATACTCTTTAGCTTTTCACAAAATCTAGCTTAAGTTTTTAGTTATGAAATAAAATTTTAATATCCCCTATTTTATGATCGTCATCATTAGACATTGGGATCCTTAAAATTTTTGATTTAATCGTTAAGGGGTAAATTAGTGGATGAAAGTCCGACACCCACGAGATAGTTGTAGATAATTTACATCCAGAGACAACACAAACAATCCTGCTCATATGTCATCAAGGTTGTACTGGATGGGAATCTCAAAATTTGGCTAAGGAACTTTAGAACTACGCAACGGATTGTTATTCGTTTTTTTAATCTTTGAACACATGATTTGAGACACAATAAAAAGACTATATTAGCGCGACAGCCGGCTGTCGGTTGGTCGTTAAAAGGTAGATAGAGTAATTCAAGATTAAGGTATGTACATAATTATTGTTGCGGAATGTTTATAATAGTTACCGTGACCCCGGAACATAAAGGGCAACCGAAGGAGCATGAGTGGGTTTTAGTCAGTAAAAGACTAAATAAGTCAGTAAAAGACTGACACGCCCTCCCGCCGCACCCAGGACGGGAGCAGTCATTTGATGATTTCCCACTCCCCAAAAAAAAAGGTACATTATTATGTAAAATACCTGCATTATGATAAAGAAAAGCCGGGGTTTTGAAAGATTTGTACCACCCGTGCGAAGCTGGGGCAAGTCACTAGTATAATGTAAGTCTTGGTTCATAGTGTCAGTAATATAGCCCTGAGGTTATTATTTTTTAATGGCTCTAGAGTAAACTAGGCAATCCTGTGGAATTCCAGTGGGATGTTAACCATCTTGTATATGGGTATTATTCGCCAAGTGGGACACGTGTTTTACACTATAAATCCAGCTATCCCCCGGTTTACTCGCATCTTTGGACACTACACCTCCCCTGTACGTCGTAATGTGATATTAACAGCCCAAAACTGCCCTCGGTTACACGTTTTATTTTTCAAATCAAACCAGTAGTTCCTGAGATTAGCGCGTTCAACCAAACAAACTATTCAGCTTTATAATATATCAAGATACGTATGAGCCCCGGACATATTGTGACTTTCTATTAGTGTAATGGTGCGAGTTCACTTGGCGTATCTGATTCAACGCAATATGAACCTTATTTTAATAAGTCTAACCTGTGAAGCATACAAGGTCTTACAATTTATTTTATTAACTGAAACACTCACACATACACAAGCTGTGAAACATTATCTACGCTCACACATATACAAGGTCTGACAATCGCCCTTACGCACCGACCGTGCAGTGATGCACGCACACACTCACCACCCTTTTGCATACTTCACTCGTGACTAGAAGAGGTTACATTCGTCCATATTTAAGTCCGTGACAATAAGGTTCAATTGCTATACACAGACCTTGCCTGTTGGCATAATAATAAATCGGTCTTTATAGGTAACACTGAAGTAAACATAGCTAAAAGTCGACTCAAAGCATCGTTCTATCAATCGGCTTTCCACCAATCACCAAAGCTCCTTGATTAACGTAATACGTTGCAAGTTGCACGGAATGGGGCACGGATAGATAACAATCGTCCGGAACCACACGTCGGTGCACGACACCGCGTTGCTGCAACAATTTCAACTTGCAACAGCTCGTAAGTCAGTTGCACGGTTCGGACGTTCGCTGGTTTGGCTTCATGACAGATAAGGTTACTTGCACACGATATTGTTTGTGAGGTCGTTTTGGAGTAGCTCTCAAACTTTTATGGTAATGTAAGACTAAATAAACCTTTTTTTAGGGGACCTCTATTCAAGTGATTTCTATCCAATCAAACAATTTTTTTCTAAGCTTAGATAGTCTTGCAAAAAGTTTTAATAAGTTTTTTTAATACGATTTTTTAAGTAACAGCCCGTGTTTTGGCAAATACTTTTCTTTTGAAATTGGTTAACTGTAAAACTTTTACATGACTTGTATTTTACGCAAAAGATTAGGCCCGGTATTACCTACTAAACAACTAAGTACTCTAAAAAGATACATCAGAAACAAACTCAGAGGTCAAAGTCTCTTTTAAAGAAGCAATTCTTCGATCAAGTATACAACTAGATACACAGTTCCATACAAAATGGAACAAAATAGTGTCCGAACTGCAATACGTACTTAGACATTTGTATATCACTTCAAGTATTTACGATAAGGTCCTAAGAGTCAAAGAATTTAATCAAATTTAAACCTTATCTACGTACAATGAGGTTGAAAATAAAACCTGTTTAGTTTGTTACATATCACCTTTGGTTTTAAAAGCAATAAATTTTTATGACACTCGCTGCTACGTCGAACAAGGGAGGAGTGGAGTTGCCTTTGTTAATTTTATTTTTATGAAATATGAAATATGATAAAACAGAAAATAAATGTTCCTTTCCCAATTATGTTTTTTTTGCTTATTTGAAACTTAGTATAATTTGTTGATCAGGGCCTATTGAGGTTTAAGACAGAAAATTTGCAATAAAACTAAAGAAATATTCACAGCAAATCATTTTTTTTTTCACACGAAAAAATAGAAGTGTTGACAACGCAATTATTTTGTACAAAAAAATTGGCACGTTCTTATAAAAATTACAAAAAAATCACATATCACATAAAGTATACTTCTAATATATTATTATGTTATATTATTAACTAGCTGCTGCCCGCGACGTTGTCTGCGTGAAGGCTTCAGCTCCGCCGCCGTAGGTGATAGCGTGATAATATGTAGCTTATAATTATGTTGACCTGACCTCTTAGTAATATTCATGCAAAATTTTAAGTAAATCCATGCAGTCCTTTTAGAGATTAGCCCAGAAATACATACAGACAAACAAACAACAAAAGATATTTAACGTTCTCTCAAATTTAAACGGTTAGTTCGAAAAAAAAACATGATGGTAGTCCTTGGATTGAACCTTAAAAGAAAGCTAAGTATAACGGCTCAGATGAAATCGTTGTTAAATTGTTAATGCGATGTGTTTCGTTATGGAATCCTAGTCTGACACGCGCTTGACCAATTTTTTCTACATTCCACGATATAAAAAAATATTAACGATTGTGAATTGTTACAAAACTTCTCTGTAAACTACGTTTGTAGTTTTGCTCTCAGCAGCCTAAATATACAGAGAATCAGGACTCGTGTCGTGACGCGGGAGCAAGCGACGTACAGCTGCCCGTGTGAGAAGCAGCTCGTCCTGAAGTCGACACCCGCAGCCTTCAGCGTCTGCCCCTGCGACTTGTTGATAGTCATGGCGAACTCACTCACTCACAGGGAACTGCACGCGCTTGAATTGGAAGGGAGTTTAGGAATCCTACGGGATAATGTGTGGAGTGTTTATGGACGTATAAACTACTTCGTTTCCCTCAATTTCCGAGAGAATGCGTTCGTTGATGTCTGCAGCTTGATCATTTTTTGGTGTTAAAATGGCTCGCTGTCACACCCAAGAATTCTATTGGTTTGGTATTCGACTGATGTCCCCATGCACACAACAAATGAGTTCTTCTAAGAAGGCCACCACTCTACCGAGGGACTCTGGGAGCAGCACCTGTTCACCTCTTTCCTAGAGTGGTAGAGTGCCTTCGCCGAGACTTAGAAGGACATCTGAGAATTCTTGAGCACGTGGATTGCCACCGAGCTGAGCTCGCATATTGATGGTCAAGCGCGGCCTATGAATTTGTGACCACAACGAATATCGTTTCAACGAAGCATTCGCCTCATCAGCCCTAGACCCCCGCGTCACCACAGGGAGTGTTTGCCGGAAATCGCCACTGAACAGAACTGTAACACCACCCATCAAGTGTTCATTCCTGCGGTTGTCCTGCAGAGTTCTTTCTGTTCACGGCCTCCACTGCTTTCCTATTAGCCATCGTGCACTCATCCCATACGATCAGAGAGCAATCCCTGAGCACATGTCCCTTGTCACTGTTACGGGATACCCCACAACAGGCATTTCGGCGCTTTCTAAACCTATGGGTACTTTGAACATGGCATGCGCTGTTTTGCCACCAGAAAGCAGTGTAGCAGCGATTCCTGACAATGCTACAGCAATGGCAATTTTGCCTTGCGTCCTGACCTCTGCAAGGATACCAGTAATAATGAATGTTTTCCCTGTTCCATCAGGAGCATCCAGGAAAAACATTTTACCCTGGTCGAGCCCAATGCTTTCCAGAACAGTGTCATATTTGTTTTAGCTCTGAGATGAACCTAGGCCCGTATTAATAGACGTCACTCAACTCCGAGACACTCTCAAGTCTCTTGCTGTGCTTGTCATTCTAAAGGGAAAAAATAAGGACAGCAATAAACTTGAGAGCGTCTCAGAATTGAGTGACGTCTATTAATACGGGCCCTAGTGACGTGGTCATTTCGGATAGTGGTCATTAAACCCGAATCGTAATTGGTTTCGGCGGTGTACTCCCGATTTCCACGGTCTTGATGTGGTAATGATCTGAGAGCTCGCAACCCGTACTCTACCAGTGGTTTACCGCCGATTGAAATGACCACATCTTGAAGTGAACTGAGACGGGTGTTCAGCATGCGTTTATCAGTTGCTTCGATTTCACCTTCAGAAGCACGCCTCAAAGCTCGTAAAAAGTCCTCGAACAGAAGATGGCGGTACTTCTCCCACAAAGCTACCGGGTTCGCAACTCCACAAAACACCAAAATGACGGCAAACAGATGACGCATGCGACTGGGACTGTCATCATCATCATCATCATCATCATCATAATTAGGTTTACAACGACATGAACATTTATATTACTGACAAAGCAATAATCACACAGATAAATACCGAACAAAAGTATTAACAGTCAATGTTTATTCAGTACTAAAAACATGAAATTGATGAAGAAATGATCATCATCATTGAACCGACTTAAAAAAAGTAGGTTCTCTGTTCGACTTGTTTGTATGCATGTTTCCCCGCCTTCATCGAGTGGTACCTCCACTCAATAAAGGCTGCTCCCGGAAAATGTGTGGAAAATGAAGCTCCCACCTTAAGTTATTTTATACATTGAAATTAGTGATAGCTTTGATTGCCACATCAGATCTATCTAACCTTCGATCTTATAAACCAGAAAATGCCTATCAGACCGAACAACTTTGCTAAGACGTCATTCTTATTTAATGTGTTATGGTGTAGTTGGGTGCTTGGAGTTCCACGTTAGGTGTTGGTTTTAGGTCTTCAATATTATGCATCAACAGAGAGTGCTCATCAGGCTGAACAACTCTTGCTAAGAAGTCATTCTTATATATGTTCGGTATAGTGTACGTAGCCGGGCTCATGGAAGTCTACAACAGGTGTTCTAGATCTTCAATTTGTATACGTCAACAGAAAGTGCTCATCAAGCTGAACAACTCCTGCTAAGACGTCATACTTATATATGTTATAGTTTAGCTGGGCTCATGGAGTTCCACCTCAGTTGTTCCAGATCTTCATATTTATTCTTTCAACAGAAACTGCTTATCACGTGAAGCAATTTTTGCTATGATACCATTTTTGTATCTCTTATAGTTAAGCTGGTCTGTTGCGGTCCTGCATCAGAAGTTCAAGTTTCCAGGATAAGTTATAGCCTATATGACGCCCAGACTTAATACCTATACAACAAAAAAAAAATCATTGAAATCCGTTGAGTAATTCCGAAGATAGCTGCTGCCCGCGACGTCGACAGCGTGAAGCCTCCAGCTCCTCCCCCGTAGGTGATAGCGTGATAATTTGTAGCCTATGTTTTGACCCGACCTCTTAGTAATATCCCTGCAAAATTTGAACTAAATCCATGCAGTACTTTTTGAGTTTATCCCGGACATACATACAGACAAACAAACAAACAAACAAACAGACAAACAGACAAACAGACAAAAATTCTAAAAACTATATTTTTGGCTTCGGTATCGATTGTAGATCACGCCTCAAGTATTCTTTTAAAAAAATATTCAATGTACAGTTTTGACTTTCCTACGATTTTATTATATGTATAGATTTGTATGTATTTATAAATTTTATAAGTGAGATATCAGTTAGCTGGTTACCGTAGTACAAGCTCTGCTTAGTTTGAGATCTAATGACCGTGTGTGAGTTGTCACAGGATATATTTATTTATAATAAACTGAGCATATTATGCTTTGCTTCGTCGGCAGAGTTTCATAATTTTGTATGTAAGCTGCAAGCAGGCGAACACAAAGCGTATGATGACGAATACGTGTCTACACAGATACGCCTTCGTGGACAGAGACACTAAGTCTGAGAACCTGGAGTCATGACCTTTGTCATTTTAGCCGGGTTAAAATTTGGGAACTGAATGCAGGAGTAACGGACTATGCACATTTTGTCGAGCTCTATTAGGAAACAAAGATTTTGTATGAAGAGGCGTTTCAGCTTGTTTCAGCGTTTGTTCAGCTTTAGTAATTTTTTTTTTAGTTTTCTGCATAAGCTAAACGACGATTTCTTACGACATATGCGAAGTTAAAAATATAGTTTTTAGATTTTTAATTTATACGTTAATTTCCAAAATAAACTCAAAAAGTCCTGCAGATATCTTTAAAATTTTGCATGAATATTACCAAAATGTCGGGTCAACACATAGCCTATATTATCACGCTATCGTTCGTGGGATGAACAAAACAGTAATGCAGGCATAGTATTTTTGGTACTATACAGCGTCAAGGCGGTCGGGGTCGCGGGCAATATAATAAATAAAATTTATAGGTATTGATACAAGAGCTTTTGACATTTAACCGACCATTTCTGATGGTGAGCGGAAAAGTATTTTCTATTATCTTTAAATTAAGAAGAGTCTAATTGAAGAAACTAATTGCAGCTTACTCGCATTAATTATTAATTGAATGTTCTATTTGTGGAACAATTTAAACTGGTTTTAAATCTGTCCTTTTGTTGACATTTCAAATCTAGAATTTAAAAAGAATTTGTTATTTAAATTTGGAATCGATCCGGCAGTCTTTTGTCTCGTGACTAACGCTTTTAAGATATATCTGTCAATTGTTTTTCGTTTGATTTTTATACGTTGATATTCTAAAGATTATAATTAGGTGACTAGCTTTAAATTCATGTTAAGTTATTTAAAAAAAAAATCTTCATTGACATACATACTCAAAAGATTAATCGACGTGTAAAATGAAGTTCTACATTAGTACAAGTTGAGACGAATCAATTGTTTTTCTGTTATGCAATCTATCATTATTAAAATGATGTTATATCACGCAGTAAAGTGCTCCAATATAATAAATTCTTATTTTGCCAACAACTAGATTAAAAATGGGAGAGGAAGAGATTAATCAATACAAATTAATTGATGAGAATAGATATCTAAAGTGAAAAAAACGCGATATCGCGTTTTTTAATTAAATTAATTAATTTTAATTAAATAAATTACATGCTAAAGATCTATCTAGCTCTTTAGCATGTAATTTATATTAATATGTTAATGGTTATGAGCCGTCTTTCTTTAAACTATATCATTACTAGAACCACGATATAATATGTAATGATGTGTGACGAATGTAATGACATTTATTACTAGCTTTATTTTTGAAACAATTTCTAACCATTAGAAAATCGTCAATCAATAAAACTTGACGAGTTTCGGAGACTTATTAATCTATACTAATATTATAAATGCGAAAGTAACTCTGTCTGTCAGTCTGACTCTTCTTCACGCCTAAACCACTGAATTGATTTGAACGAAATTTGGCACAGAAATAATCTGGGACCCGAGAAAGGACATGGGATAAGTTTTCATCCCGGAAATCCCCCGGGAACGGGAACTATTAATCAACGCGGATGAAGTTGCGGGCAAAAGCTACTAAATGAATATTTTGAAACAACCTACACATGGCCATTTGAAACTAGGCGGAGCCTGTGCTATGGTAACCAGACAACTGATTTACATACAGAACTAGACCAATCAGACCAAAACGACGATTATATCAGGGAGAAGCCTAGATTGCCTGGTACTATTTGATTACCATGATTGCCTAGTACATTTACGTCATTATAATCAGCGTATAGCGACCCGTAAGCGTCCGCTGCTGTACATAGGCCTTAACTTCAACTCTTAATGAATGGCCATTGTGGAAAAAACACCACAATTCTGTTAATAACACGGATTTTTTTCACAGTATGGCATTTTGTGACGCTTGTCAATGGTTCTCTGCAGGAGGTTGCCCATTGCTGCTCTTGTCGATCCCAGCCCAACCCCCGAATACACAAACGTTTATTAATTTTAAGACGCGCTTAAATCGACAAGTGAACTATGGGTCAAGTTCATGCAGAACACTTACAATGCCCTCCGAGTCCAATATAATAACATTTTCAGGGCTCTGTTGCGGCTACCCGATATTGTAGTGCTTCAGGCATGTTTGCGGACGCCCATATAAATGACTTTTATGCAATCATCGTAAGAAATCGGCGTCCGTTATGCAAGCTGTACGGGGGAGTAGCAACAGAATACTGAAAATGATAGCGGACAGGTTAGACTCAGCTGTGATTTGTCGTTTCATCAATCTGCATGTGAGAGGTGCAGGTTGATGAATACTGAGATTACTAACATAAATCGTAAGTTTTTTTTTTCTGTTACTAACATCTTGGACTAAGCGGTCTGAAATAAAAGATGTTTTTTTTATCTGTTGCTGTCCTTTCTTTATTCCTTCAGAGTAACTAGGACAGCAACAGATTTGCGCGTTTTGAATTAAGTTAATATTATTTATACCAACTTGTAAACTACATGAATGCAATAAATGACACTGAATACTGAGTATTCGAGCATAAGTATATTGTATCCAAATACAAGGTGTATTTTTGGATATCGTAATATTTTCAAGAAGTAATAATGTAAGTGTTTCTCGACAAGAATCAGCAATTAAATGGGTTGTTGGTTGGTTTTTTTTTGTTTGAACTTCATATCGGTAAGTGTGAAACTACCGTTCTTAAAACTCGGCCAGTCGGTAACGACGGTAACCATCAAACACCGTCACACACACAAACAAATGCAAACTATAATGTAGACGAAAAGGATACGAGATTTATTATGAGAGCTATTTTGAAAACAGTCAAAATACAAAAAAAAATATAAATAACTAGTTGATCGTTGACCAGGGAGCCAATTCTCGGTTTTAGAGATGATGTCGAATTCGACAAAAAAGTCGAATGACGTCATTTTTTCGTCAAATTTTAAAAGTTGCTATTCTGGGGATGTCGAGTTCGACATTTGTCGAAGGCTAACGATAGAGTTCATGTCGAGTGCTTCTGAGCAGTAGAGATGTCATGTCGATTGTAGAGATTCGTCATTTCTGTGTGAATTCGTTTAGTTTTGGATTGTACCCTGTGTTTTTATTTCCTTATTTTTTTAATAAAATACGGCTTGGCATCTCATACCTACTGGAAATTCGATTTATACTTTTTGATTTGTGCATTGTGTTTTTTTGAAACGACGACCACGATTAGACTGGAAACCACTGAAAGATGGACGAGTTTATTTGCTTATTAGAATTTCTATCTTGCACACCCTAAAATACCTAATTTACGTGTTTGTTGAGTGCACAATTATTGTAACCGATTTTATCATAATTGATGTTTTGTATGACTTAACTATTTTTATTTTAAAATAAAGAACTTTATTATTTACTTCCTACCTAACACTTGAATTCTGTCATTGACAGACAGTCAACTGTCAAACTGATTATTTTTACACTAAACGTTTCGTTTTATAATTAAATATTCGTATATTCAGCATTTTAAAACGAAATCATTCATTCACTTATGCTACTTTTACTAAGCTAACAAAAACGGAACGTGCGATTCTTCATAATGGTAACATTATCTTCACTCGACTCGACATTTTCGTGACATTTATTTCTATTTTGACTGAGAATACGGAATTCTGCTCAATTCGCCATTTTTTGGTAGAGATAGAGATATTTTTGATAGACATAGAGATAGACTTACAATCTCGAACTCGAGATAAATGGCGAAAATCGAGAATTGGCCCCCAGGCATCTTGTTTTTATTTGATTATTTACGAGTTTTTTAACAACCCTGATAGGTATTGCAGTTTTAAAAGTATACCTCGTATAAGCCCAGTATTCCTAACATAGCAAATCACAATAAATACCTATTTAGCACCCAACATTTTTCATTATTTTCGTGTTCTAAAACATAAAGCACAACTCAAACTGCGTAATTCGCGTGGGTCGCGACTTAGCGCAATTACGAAAATACAATATGCAAAATTAATTCGCGCCCGTTTGAACACGTCAATACAGGTTAGCGCGAATTCGTCCCGCTTCCCTCGTGTTTCATGTCAGTTCGTATCATTCCGGAACATGTTAGGATCCAGGGTTTTATGGAGTGACTACCTATTTTGTAACTACGCGCACTAATCCAACTCCATTCGCGTTTCGCTGAACGATTAGCTCATTAGAGCCACCCGGCAGCCACCCCACACCGCCTTGACGCACGGCGTCAACTTTTTGTCGATGGGTGGACAACCCGCGGTCAACCAGTGGGCCACCCGCGGTCAACGAGTGAACGCCGAGGCGTCAACGAGTTGACGCCGCTTGATCCACGAATTTTCGAGTAGTTTGTTAATAAAATCAATCGCGGGCAGCGCGCTGCCAACTCGTGGCCCGCGCGTTGTCAACGCGAGGCAGGCGTTCGAGCAGCGAGTTGTCACCGAGTGGCCAACCCGCCGACCGCGCGCGATGGGCTTATAACCGAGGCGATCCGGTGACGCTACGGAGTTGATATAGTGAGCGCATGCCCATACAAATCCATATAAAGAATACTAGCTGCAGGAGGCGAGTCGGTACGGAGTTGGTGCCGGGTGGCTCTAATGAGCTATGACCTTTAAACAGCGTGTTAGGTAGGTCGAGTCTTCTTTTGATAGATATCTAGCGCGTGTGTCAACAATTTTGTAATTTTATGTGGCATTTGGTAAAAAAATTAAGGTATTTGTTTTTTATACACATTTGGAATGAGAATCGAATACCGAATGGTCTCGTTCAATATGTCTCTCGGATAATCTAACACGGCGTAATAGTTCAGATTCTATCAGCCGCGTTCAGAGTTGTAATAATGAAAAAACCGGCCAAGTGCAAGTCCGACTCGCGCACGAAGGGTTCCGTACTATCATCTATTATAGACAAGTTTCTACCTGTTTATTAAGATCGAGTAAAATTGCTTAAAATTACGTTTCTTGTATGGGAGCCCCCCTTTAATATTAACTTTATTGTTATTTAAATATTTATTTTGAAAGGTAATATGTAAGTAAATACTCTGTGAAAATTTGAAGCGTCTACCTGTTACCGTTTTTAATATTGAGCAAAAAAACGAAAAAAACACGTTTATTGTATGGAGACTTTCTCCTCGTAAGTGATTTGTAATCTTTGAGAATTAAAGAATTTTAAACCGTAGACCCCCCTTAATATTTTATTTTTGTTAATTTTTAGTATTTGTTGTTATAGCGGCACCGGAAATAGATCATTTGTGAAAATTTCAGCTTTCTAGCTATCACGGTTTATGAGATACAGCCTGGAGACAGACAGACAGACAGACGGACAGCGGAGGCTTAGTAATAGGGTCCCGTTTTACCCTTCGGGTAAGGAACCCTAAAAAGCCGTCAAGTTCAAGCAACTATGCACATTTCTTTAGCTCTATTCAGGTTATGCCCATAGAAAAACAATTTTGCATGAAGACGCATACGTGTCCGTTTAGCTTTCCGCGTCTGGTCAGCTTTTGTATAACAGTGTTGGTTTCTATAGACATAAGGTGAAGGAGCTGAATAATATAAGCGTAAATTTAACCTTTACAAGTTACTGAGTAATAATAATATGAGCGTAAATTTAACCTTTACAAGTTACTGAGTAATAATAATATGGGCGTAAATTTAACCTTTTACAAGTTGCTGAGTAATAATAATATGGGCGTAAATTTAACCTTTAAAAGTTACTGAGTAACATGTCACCTCTTGGTTAGAGTGTTGTGGAGACTTTCTAGATTCGGATTAATTGTCTCGACTGTCATAGACTTATAAAAAAAACCCGCAAAAAAAAAAACAGAAACCGATTTCATTTTATATACGAAAACCTTTTAAAGGAGATGTCCTAAAAAAATGCAGAACATCTCTAGACAAGTGGCTGTGTAGAATAAATGGAAAAATTTGAATAGATTGGTAAAATATGTAATTGTCATAAGCTTACGCTAAGTGATTTGACATCTAGTATTCTACAGTGCCATTTCATTTTGTCTAACGGGACGATCTTATTGGCGGTTCTTTTTAAAATAAAATTTTATCAAAATAAAAAAAAAATAAAAAAATGCTGGAAGCCCGTTTTGACAGAAATTTGGTCTAGTGGATGAAGCAAAGTTAATTACTGTTATAACACGTAATTAAAAACGTATTTAAAAAAAACAAGGATGTGAGTGTCTTTTCAATTCATTTGCTCGTCGTACTATAATAATAATACTTATTGAAGTTTGTGGAATTGTATTTATTTTTCCCACAAATATGCTAAATAAACTAAATAAAATACCTGAGCAGTTTTAATACTTTCTTAGTTGAGTCTGATAGATTGCGAAATTACGTTATCGATTATGCAATCTACCAACCTCAACGGAAATAACAAACTTTGCGCACTATTTTCATAAAAAACAATGATTAAATGTTAAAACTCACTTTTCTCCAAGGGTTATCATCCACAGAATTACTCCGTAAATTTGTTCCACGGATAGACACCTGCAACAAAACAATAATTAGTAAACGTTTGAGACAATAGGGATTTATTAAGTTGAGTTGATATCGTGTTAGTAATGGGAAATCTAATTTGGTCACTCATAAAGCGCTGTGACAAGCGGATTAAGTTTTAAGGTACACGATTTCCAGCGCTTAAGCGCTGACTACGCTTTTTTCACTAATTCACAGCATGTGCAATAAATGTAGGCACGTGTTTATTTTCTACCGAAGAAATAAGAACATGTTCTTTCTTCTAGCGCTGTAGGGCTTGCTGCGCTTTTCCACTAAATCAAAGCATGTGCAATATTGCGCTTTTTCACTAAATCAAATCATGTGCGATTAAATAGTGTCGGCACGTGTTTTTATTTCAATTGCTGTAGCGCTAACTGCCCTTTTTCACTAAATCAAAGCATGTGCAGGCACGTGAGGCACGTGTCTTTTTAGCGATGAAGCGCTGGCTGTGCTTTTCTCACTAAAACGAAGCATGTGCAATTAAATAGTGTAGGCACGTGTATTTTTATGGTTGATTGGCTATGCCAGAGCAAAACGAAGTTAGCATTCTTACAATTGTAAACAAATACTAATTCTAGTTTCTTACCGTTTGCTTATTCTTACCTTCTTCATTCCTGTGAGGTCTTCCGGGAGCTGGACTCGGAACAAACCACAAACATTCCAGGAGGAAATAAATACATAAATAATTGTTTCTTTTAACGGCCATTGCAAACAAACAGCGTTATACTAGATAAAAAAAAAACTAGAACTGGAAATGTATGTCAAACTATTTCCAACTCAGTTCTATAATAAATAATATACAGGGTTACTGTTATCTCGACGTATTCCTTGCAGTACGCGTAATAAGGGTTAAAATGAAATAAATGAAGCCACCAAATGTTCTACCGAAATTCCGTGGCTTAATATGTTGCACTTTAACTGCAATATAACACCCTGTAAAATGCTTCGAGGTACCAATTAACCCTGTATAAAAACGTCTAGAGCATATAACTGTTTCGTTTGCTTTGAGCCTTAACCATTCTCAAAAACTTATCTGTCCCTGACATTGGCTTCTAGAGACAAAATTATGACACGTTAAGTATGGGGCTTATGTCATTTTTTTATTTCTAGCAACCCAATCTACCGACAGATGGTTTATTGAAAATGGCGATTATCAGCAAAATAAAAAAGGGGATTAAGCACGTATAATACTTTTCTAACTGTAACATTCGTCGATTATGGTTGTCTATTGTTTGCCCGAAGATTATATGCCATAATCATCATTTTCCCGAATTTCATTTACCCGAATTTCATTTGCCCGAATATTTCATTTGCCCTAAAATACATATGACATACTTTTAATTGCCCGAATTTTAGATACCATAACATACGAATGCCATAAGTATTGTTTCCCATATTTTTATGTGCCATAATAATTATTAGACATAATATTTAAATGGCATAATATTTAAATGGCATAACAAGTATTAGACAAATATTTAAGCCCCGTAATGGTTTTTTTTTCTGTGCATGGTTGATGGTGGGCTAGGTCGACGGAGCCCCGCTTCGCGGGGCTCCTACTTCTGTGTGGTTTATAAAAAAATAACCACGAAGGGGATGGCGGGGTCTATTCGCTCGCTTCGCTCGCTCACACGACCCCGCCATCCCCTTCTAACCTAACCTGTCCGAGTCGGGGTGCCCTAAAGTCCCAATTGCATCCAATTTTTCTTGATATAAACAACCGTTATACACCCGATGTCGATGGCAAATTATGTTATGGCATATCATAATTATGGCATGTGATAATTAGGACATGTGATAATTATGGCTTACGATGATTATGGCAAATGATGTTATGGTAAGTGACTTTATGGGAAACAATGATTCTGGCACGTGACTAATATGGCAAATGAGAGTAGGGCAAATGAGTATTATGTCGTATAATATTATGGCTGTTGACTATTATGGCAAATGAAATTAGGGCAAATAAAATTCGGGTAAACGGCGGTATACCGTCGATTATATTTGGCTCGCCTACGTATCACCATGTGCTACCCGACCAGCGGACTGACAACAACTGCCCTGAGTCGACTGACCCCCACTCCGTCGGTCGGCACTTGTGACGTATACGCTCGAGACCAACAACACTATATTTACATATACTACACTAACATCAATTTATCGTTTAGGAAATACGTTTAAGTAGTTGAGAATGTGACTTCAGAAGAAAAAGTCTTTAATTGCCTTAGAAAAACGTAGTATTTATTGAACAAACTTATATTTATATTTCGCTCATATTTACCTACGGGTCAAAAATTAAAGGTAACTGAAAATTAATGATCGATACTCAATCACATAATTATAGTTATGTAAACATTCTAAAGGATGGGTAAATTTGAATATCCACAATAGCTAAAGACACTTTATTTGTTACTAGAATAATAGTTCCCGTTTCCGGGGGATTTCCAGGAGGAAAACTATCCTACGTCCTTTCTCGGGTCCCAGACTATATCTGTACTAAATTTCATTCAAATCGGTTCAGTGGTTTAAGCGTGAAGAAGAGACAGACAGACAGAGTTACTTTCGCATTTATAATATTAGTACGGATTAAATTAGCGACTCGTCCAAGATTCGCACGGGTGTTACAAAAAAAAAAAACTCTGCGTTTCTTTCCTGCAATGTGTATCATATATCACTCTCTCTATTGATGAATACCGCATCAAATCCATTGTAAAGTTCAATATATCTAAGCACACAAATAGATAGGTAACTTCAGTGTATAATATGACTAGCTTTTGCCCGCGGCTTCGCTCGCGTTAAAAAGAGACAAAAAGTAGCCTATGTTACTCTCCATCCCTTCAACTATCTCCACTTAAAAAATCACGTCAATTCGTCGCTCCGTTTTGCCGTGAAAGAAAGACAAACATACAGACAGACAGACAGACAGACAGACAGACAGACACACTTTCCCATTTATAATATTAGTATGGATTATAGTAAGTACAGATAAAAATATCTTACTGTCAGCCCCGTCCGCTGTCAAAGTGACAGTGACATTGACAGCACTTATCTTCTAACATAACCCTTCCTTTGCTGTCGCTCAGCTGGTAAAAGCTTCAAATACAATGTCCCTTTGATCTCCTATTGAGATAATAAAGCAACATCAAACCTCCTTCAATTTTCGTCGTGTCTCTTTTGTTTGTATGCTTATACGTATTAAACAATTGGTTTGTTACACACTCAATGGTTTGACCTATATTTATATTTTTTTTTTGGTAAGTGGGAAATCATCAAATGACTGCTCCCGTCCTGGGTGCGGTGGGAGGGCGTGTCAGACTTTTACTGACTAAAACTCACTCATGTTCCTTCGATTGCCCTTTATGTTCCAGGGTCACGGTAACTATTATAAACATTCCGCAACCCCAGCAGGCCTTGGCCCTGTTGGGCCCCTTCCTGTGCTGACTTCTTCTCTTTGAGGCGCGCGTGGAACACTAACGCGCCGTCTACGCGGATCTGGTCCTAGCCGGGCGGCGAGCTATCCATCGCTCGCCATCCGCAGAACCATCATTAACTAGTTTTATTTGCCTCCTTTCCGAACTGCAAAATTACTAATTAAGTATAAAAACGATAGTGTGCGATAGCTCCAACACCCTGATCAATAAATGTTTGTTGTAGCGAACAAATACTTATTTATTTATTATAACTTTGTGCACTTAAATGGCGGACTTAATGCTTTAAGCATTTTCTGCCAGTCTACCTTCGCGATGCAGAGACAAAACATTGTAGGTGCAAAAATTAACGTTTTATAAGAAAAATAAAAATATGATAATGAGGCACTGGATGACGGCTCATAGAGCGTCATTCAGGTTTTTTTCAATAGGTTAGTAAGGTGTTTGTAATAACTTATGTATTGCTAGCCCGCGTGGATGATGAACTTCCTACTCTTCACAAAGAACACACTCAGTAAGTTTCACGTGTCTAGGACCAGCTGGTCTGTGCGTTGATATATCAACTATCAGTCAATTGACCATTTAATATTTTGTATCATCTTTTGTTGTGGATTATGTATCTGAAAAAATATGATTAATATTAAAAAATATGATGAGCATTAAATTTTCAATACAACACCATCTATGAATCATGTCATGATATAAAAAAATCTAACACAAATATCAATATGGCGTTGTATCTCAGTTTTTCTGGGTCAGATAGCACACATACAAAACGGAGTCATAAATTGGTGCACCATTTATCTATACTAATAATTATTATAAAGCTGAAGAGTTCACCTGGTTGAAAGCACTAATCTAAAGAACTACTGATCCGAATCGTAAGTTTTGTTTTGTGTTGGATAGTCAATTTATCTAGGAAGACTATAGGCAATTTACTCGTAACATCACGCTACGCTCTACGAGTGCGTAGTGGTGACCAAAACGACGGCGGAACCGAGAGGGCAGCTAGTATCTAGATAACTGTTTAACTAATAATCAAGATCATTGATTGGTAGAATTCATCTTCGCCCCGAACAGCTAAACAAATTACATCCATGAAATTCCCCAAGAATAAATAGGTACGATGAAAACTCAACATGGCGCCATCTATGTTACATGACAGAAACAAAACACGAACAAAAGATGAACAGACCGTTGTATGCATGTTCCGTTTGACAGGACAGCGACTATTCGCGTTTTAGACACGAGAATTTTACACTACCAATTTCCATACTCCAAGCAAATATACCTAGATTTGTTTTTATTGGAAAAACTTAATAAAGCTTTTCCGAAATAAAGAAACATTGCTTAACACGTAGGTACCTTTAGATATTCTCTTATTCTAAATTGCATTTTTTTATGATTGAGATTGTGATATTATCAAATAACTTTTCCCGCCCTAGGCGGGGCGGGAGGTAGTATGAGTATTTTACTGACTAAATCCTACACTCGGAATGTTTAAAATAGTTACCGTGACCCTGGAACATAAAGGGCAATCGAAGGAACATGAGTGGGTTTTAGTCAGTAAAAGTCTGACACGCCCTCCCGCCGCACCCAGGACGGGAGCAGTCATTTCATGATTTCCCACTCACCAAAAAAAAAAACCCTTGTTCCTTTGGTTGGCCTCTATGTTCCGGGGCCGCGATAACTATTAGAACTATTCCGCAACCCCGATTCTAAAATGCCATTGCATTGTAGTTTGACAGCTGTGCTACGTGACAGTCACAGTCACCCTAGCCGCACACCGACGCAACATGCAACACACATCGGACATGCAACCTTGCTACAATTGTTGCACCGCAATTGCTTGCTACACTTAAATTGTATAAGCCCACAACTAATGGATTATTCCGATCTGTCACCCCGTTTTGTCCCCACGGATGAAAGATAGGAAAAAAATTGTCCCCCAGTTAGCAATGTGTGGTACACATTTTCTATTAACCTCTTCACGCTACTGCGCGCCTAGTACTTTTGATTGATTTAAATACTAAATAGCTCAGTATTTTCAGTATTTTACCAACTCATGGGGACAAAACGGGGTGACAGATCGGAATAACCCCAACAAATGTGTCCTCAGTGTGTGGGCCTGCTAACAAACCTAGGGCCCTTTATTGTCTTGCGCGTCCATGTTTGTTGTGCATGTATATACAATGTGTAACTGAATTAATGCACTTTGAGAAAATAGTTTGTTCAGAATCGTTTACTGAATCGATTTTTGTAATTTTTAATATAGGTAATATTTTATCCCAAAAATTAATTAAAACTACGTAAACTGCTGTCACACTTCCGCTGTACAGTCAAAACAAACTAAAATGGATGAAATACCTACTACGCTAGACCCTTATGCAAGTGCGACTGTGTGCATGCGTAGATTTGTAATGTGACTATAATTTTCTCCCACAATCTGTACAACAGTGTTTTAAACATAATAATAAAAATTCAGTGTGTATTATGATTATAACATAATATTCTAATTGGGGTGTCTGGTGGTGTGCATTTATTCCGGGACATGTTGTATGTGCCGCCCGAAATTAATTGCCCGCAGTATGTTGACGGCAACTCGGCAACACGTTTATACAACCATCTTGCTAAACAAATATTTACCGTGAATACGAAGCTTTACACGTAGTGCGTGCGGCTCGCAACAAACATAGGCTAGGCGGCCGCCTAGCCCGCACCCGCATCCGCACCCCGCACGGCATTACAATGAAAAGGCCCGTACGGGGGCGATAGTTTAGTCGCGTTGCAAATATTTATGTCGCAAATATAAGGCTGATGTGATGTCTGTTTAATAATGCTTAGCTGGATAATTAGTTTATCAATATACTTACTTACACGGTGAAAAGTTTTAATGGGCCGTGGAAGAAAACTACCTTAAATTGTACCGGAAAGAACACTATCTTTCTTTTTAAAAATAAAGGAATGTTTCCTTTAAGAAAAATAATCTATCTTGCCAATTTAAGGTAGTTTTTTTCCAGGGCTCATTAAATAAATATCTTGGGACAAGTCACACACGGTCATCTGATCCCAAGCTAAGAATTTTAAAACATTAAAACTTTTTATCCTGTATATTTATCTAGACCTTATCTCGAGCTGGACTGAACCCAGGGAACAAACACCGCATGCAACCACTAAATCAACCGGGTAATCGGCAGGCTTACCGCACGACATCAAAATTGTTTACAGCGTAAAATAAAATATTGGTGCCTGTGAATATATGTGGCTTGCAACAGATGCTCGAGGCGTTAACATAACGTTGGAGTGTTGCCAAAGATATTAATTAATAAGCTATAAGTAATATCCAACTAATATTATAAGCGCCTTACTAATAAACGCTGCATAAAGTTATGTCAGGTTCATACGTCAAAAAATGTATGGTTACACAGGCTTTATTCATGGTATACCGCCGTTTACCCGAATTTTATTTGCCCTAATTTCATTTGCCATAATAGTCAACAGCCATAATATCATACGACATAATACTCATTTGCCCTACTCTCATTTGCCATATTAGTCACGTGCCAGAATCATTGTTTCCCATAAAGTCACTTACCATAACATCATTTGCCATAATCATTGTAAGCCATAATTATCACATGTCCTAATTATCACATGCCATAATTATGATATGCCATAACATAATTTGCCATCGACATCGGGTGTATAACGGTTGTTTATATCAAGAGAAATTGGATGCAATTGGGACTTTAGGGCACCCCGACTCGGACAGGTTAGGTTAGAAGGGGATGGCGGGGTCGTGTGAGCGAGCGAAGCGAGCGAATAGACCCCGCCATCCCCTTCGTGGTTATTTTTTTATAAACCACACAGAAGTAGGAGCCCCGCGAAGCGGGGCTCCGTCGACCTAGCCCACCATCAACCATGCACAGAAAAAAAAACCATTACGGGGCTTAAATATTTGTCTAATACTTGTTATGCCATTGAAATATTATGCCATTTAAATATAATTATTATGGCACATAAAAATATGGGAAACAATACTTATGGCATTCGTATCTTATGGTATCTAAAATTCGGGCAATTAAAAGTATGTCATAATTATGTCTTTTAGGGCAAATGAAACATTCGGGCAAATGAAATTCGGGTAAATGAAATTCGGGAAAATGATGATTATGGCATATAATCTTCGGGCAAACAATAGACAACCTTTATTCATTGCATAACTTTACACAGTGATTATTAGTAAGGGCATAAGTGTAAAAGTTCGTATGTGTGACGTTGTGTGTGGATGTTTGTTACTCATTTACGCAAAAACTACTGGATGGATTTTGATGCAATTTTACAATAATATTGCTTATACATCAAAATATGACATAGGCTACATTACATCACGATATGACATACGGGAGCGAAAGAGTAACAAGAAACCTGAAAATAACGAGAGTGAAACCGCAGGGACAGCTGGTTTATAATATTTTAACCTTTCGACGACCAAGCGCCAGCCGGCTGTCGGTCTGCTATTGTCACTCTATTGTTTCTCAAATCACGTGACACTGACTAATTTGAGAGGATAATATTAATCTTCTGTCCTTTTCTAAATGAAATGAAAAGAAAAAGATGCGCTGATCTTAAATTCAGTTCAGTTTGGAAACAATTGAATCGGAACTAAGTATACTTTTTTTTAAACGAAAGAAATTGCGACAGAAACTGTTTCGTTATTGAAATATATTTATTGAAAAAATAAAAAACCTTTTCCATAAAATAATAGCCACCTTTAAAAACTAAAAACCCAAAAATAATTAAACTTTCGGAAGTCGGTTGCAACACAAATTGACTGGCAAAAGAGAAGCCACCGACTTCCGAAATTTTAGGGTTTTTTGGGTTTTTAAAATTTTTTTTTTTTTTTGGAAAAAGTTTATTGTCGATTCCCAATGTCTGATTGTGAATTACAGTATCTTTCAAAGTAATTTATTTTCAAAATATAACTACTTACAATCTTATAAAACGAAAATAGAAACTTGAAGTAACGCACATGTCGTCAATGTATATTTGGTTGTTTTTTTTTGTTGTTGATGAATTTTTCGAGAAGCACTGAACCGATCGCTTTAAAATTTATATGGGACTACCTCTGAATCATAACTTATCAAACAAAAAAAGAACCATCAAAATCCGTTTACAATTGACAGCGATATCGCGTAACAAACATACAAAAAAAAAAACATACAGGCGAATTGACAATCTCCTCCTTTTTGAAGTCGGTTAAAAATAAGGTTTTACGTATATTTGCATGGCTAGTGACCTATGCGTGGCTGCGGTCGTGTTGCAATTATTTAAATGAAAGTGGAACACAGCCATTCATTCAGTTTGTTGAACGAATGTGCACCGAGACCTTTTTATTTATATTTGTGGTGTTATAACGGATCGATAAAACTTATATTTATCCACACTAATATAATAAAGAGGTAACGTTAGTGTTTTTGTTTGGAAGGGGTAATCTCTAAAACTCTTGATCCGATTTAAAAAAAATTCTTTGTGTTGAATATCTCATTTATTGAGAAAGGCTATATATCATCACGCTTCGACCAACAGAAGCGGAGTAGTAGTAACCGAAGATGCGTGTGAAACCGTAAGGAACAGCTAAAAAACTAAAAATACTTAATAAATATGTTTCTTAACCTTTCGTCGACCAAACGACAGCCGGCTATGTAGCGCGCATAATGGTGCCGATTTTCTTATTTACAAACTAACGTAAATTTAAGTTAAGTGCATCTTTCTCTTTCCATTTAATTAAGAAAAGGGCAGAAGATAAAATATTAGTTAAGTCCTGTCAAATTTAGACACTCCATGGATAATTTAGACACGATTTAAAAACATGGCGATTAAATATACGTCAATTTTCTTCAGGCGCTGTCTAATTTGACAGGATTAAACTAAAATGTATCTTCTGCCCTTTTCTTTAAGAAATGGAAAGAGAAAGATGCATTTAAATTAAATTTAGTTAGGTTTGTGAACAAGAGAATCAGCCCATTGCCTTTTTATTGTGTCTGGAATCACGAGTTTTCGAAGGTTTTTATGTCCTACTGCAGGACAAATTGCCTTTTTTTAAACAGATTAGTGATTTCAGGCGATGTGTGATTAACTCCAAATTTCCTCAAGATGTTTTCCTTCACTGAAGTAAGTGATGTCCAAAATAAACTGCATACATTTACCCGTGATCTCATGCATGTCAGGGGGTTTTGCTGGATAATCACGACATTTGAATTCAAAACACGGTCCGCATGTTTAGGTGGATCACTCTCTAGGGCCCGTATTAATAGACGTTACTCAATTCTGAGACGCTCTCAAGTTTAGGCTGTCCTTATTTTTTCCCTTTAGAATGACAAGGACAGCAAGAGACTTGAGAGCGTCTTGGAGTTGAGTGACGTCTAATAATACGGGCCTAGAACTGGTCACCGGTAGCTTGAACCTTATTTCTGATACTGATGACCTAATTTTTTTTTAATTTTTGTGCTGTAGTTTGGTCGTGTTGCCGTTTTTTGTTATTGTTCCGTTCCCGTGAGACAAAGTGTGATGTTATGTAACAATTTCTAGACAAGTAGCATTGTCTAATTGATAGTAGATTAGAACTTGACATCGTAACAAACTTTTCTACTATTTATTCTACACTGCCACTAGTCTAGTTACACTGTATGTCATTCCGACGCATCCATATTAATATTATAAATAGGAAAGTGTGTCTGTCTGTCTGTCTGTTTGTCTTTTTTTCACAGCAAAACGGAGCGACGGATTGACGTGATTTTTTAAGTGGAGATAGTTGAAGAGATGGAGAGTAACATAGGCTACTATTTGTCTCTTTCTAACGCGACCGATGCCGCGGGCAGAAGCTAGTTAGATATATAGGGTGATTGGTAATTAGTGTACGACAAACACGTGAGTGTGCTTATGATAACAAAGAATTTTTATTATGGGAGCAAAGCCGAAATTGGGAAAAAAAATATTAGCTGCTCAGTACATTTGGCAAACATAAATGTACTGAACAGTGAAGAGCCGCAATTTTTTCGCGATTTCAGGTTTCTTCCCAGAGTAAAAATTGTTTTATCATGAGCACAATCACGTGTTTCAGTATCGTACACTACCAGTCACCCTATATAACTGTAAAGTTCCAATATAATCCGTTCTGTAGTTTATTATCCATTGAGAGTAGCTGCATCGGCTGCATACGGTTCATTTTACGCTTGGTGTACGCCTGCTTGCAGCGTACGGTCAGCAAAGCAGATAAGTATGCGGGGCCGTCAGATACAGTTTAAGCTTTCTCAAAAACTTGCGGATATTTTCTAATAAAAATTTTAACTATACTAAAAATAACTAATTCTTCAATTAGGTTAAATTTTATTTGAAAATATTCATTGGTATTGAAGAAACCGTCAATTGTAGATGACGGCCCTGCATACCTTTCTACTTTGATGACTGTACATACAAAATTATGAAACTCTGTGGACGAAGCGTACGCGTAGTATGCTCAGTTTGTTGTGTATACTGCAAGCAAGCGTATAATGATGCGTAAGGGTTTTTGCAAATGGCTCCGTGGACAGTGACACTAACATTCACCCTCTGTCTATCCCATTAAAAAGATGATGAGCATGATTGTTCTGTGTTCTGGTCTGGGTAAATTTTTGATGTGAAACATCTATATCCGCACGTAAAACAAATTTCTAGCGTGGCGACGCATGCCGTGGCGACACGTCGCCACGCTATATGATTGTGTATATATACAGTCACAGTCTTGTGTACTGTGTGGCGATGATGTAATGTCGATGTTTCACATCTGCAAGGCGTCCCGTGACGGCTCACTTTTTTTTCTGTATTATGTATAAGTATTTATAAATTATTTCACCCGCGTTACGTTAGGTTTTTGGTAACTGCCTCGCTCCCGTGAGACATAGCGTAGAATAATATCACGCTATGTCTCACAAGAGCGATAGTCTATGTTACTCAGGGATAATGAAGCTTTGTAATGAAAAAAGATTTTTTGAAATCGGTCCAGTAAGTTTAATCGTTACATACAAAAATACAAATCTTTCCTATTAGTATAGATATACGTGTGTTTAGCAGTTGTCTGGTTACCATAGTACAAGCTCTGCATAGTTTGGGATCAGATGACCGTGTTTGAGTTGTCCAAGGATATATTTAATTAACATTCACAATTAGAATATTGAGATGGAGTAATATTTTAATTTAGTGTAATTCATATGTTTGAAAATCTTTATGAAAGTTTTTCAACAGTAACTTCAAAAGAAAAATTTTATGTAATTTACGAACAATCTATACGTAATTTATGAGTAGACGTGAAGTTATGGACTACAGACCGTTATTCAAACGTAAGATATACGAAAAATAAATATTTTAGTAATAAACACACAGTATTATGTATACTCCTAAAACGAACACAATTCTTCTGTCACACGATCAGTGTCAACAAACGAAAGTACATTAAAAACGTATAGTCTAGAACACCAGACCCGTCAAACTTACGTCACTTGAGCAAGGCTGGAGTTTAGTTAGTCTATGTATCTTTATTATTGTTAACAATGATGAGTTGAGTGAGTGAGTTTTCCCGTTGCAAGGCATAGGCCTTCCTACTCTCTTTCCAATTTTTTTCCGCATAGGGCTAATTGAGAGCAATCTATGTCATAGATGAAATGAACGTCCCGCCATCCCCGCCTAATCTTGCCGCTTTTGTATTTCAGTTTCTAAAAAAAACACAGAAAACTACTAAGCGAAATCCAATTTAATGTAGGTAAGTAGTATGTACTAATACATAATAGACTAGTAGTTTCTTTTTTAAGATCATAACGAACTAATAGAATAAACTGTAACTTAGAAATATAAAAGTTTAATATTACCGGTGTAGTCTTGTACTGTTTTTTTACATGTATAATATAAAAAATGGAACTGGAGTATAATATAAAAAATTATGTGTCTTTAAAAAATTGTGTGTAAATTATGTGCCATTTATGTGTCTTTGAGTGACACATAAATGGTGTAGGTGGTATATTTGCGCTTGACCACATGGTACACCATTCCGATAGATTATAAAAACCAATCGTCAAACTTCAACAAAAGTAAAACCTTTATTTTTGACATCTGAAAAAAGGTCAAGGCTCGAAAACTAGCAAGTACTTATTACTTCTTAAGTACATATTCCACCACCAATCCTTAAAATAGATATGACGGACAAAAGAACCATTTCGCTGTCTAATTGACATAAACGATTTAACTTTGACCAAATTTTCCGACATGACGTAAGCGTAGCGACTGACTGGGATCTTGTGCTATGACGTAATTGTTTAATAAACCCACACCTCCACACGTGCACCCACACATGTACAGCCTTACCCTCACGTACACAGTAACCATTTACATGGCGATTTAAAATGACGAGTGAATTTATCGCGTGTCGGCACTACAATCTACTAACCGACGGCTTTCGGCTGTCGATTCGATTTGGTTCGATCTTTTCACGCGCTTGGACGAATAAATTCATACAATCGCGACCGAACTGAATCGTATTTCATATTTATTTATATGCTCGAACAGTTCCTTTTAAAATATGTAAACATTTTTATATTTTTGTCAGTGTGTTTATAAGTGGCCTGCTGGTGCCCACAACTCGTTTGAGAGACTCTATAAAGCAGCAAAAACACTAAGATTTCGTTACTGTTTTGTTCATCCCTCAAAGGTGATCGCGTGATAATGTATTTATGACCTAAATGTGGGAGCCTACCTCTTGGAAATATTCATTCAAAATTTGAATAAAATGTATGCAGCGTTTTTTGAGTTTATCCTGGACACACATACAGACAAACAGATACAGACGAAATTCTAAAAACTATATTTCCGTAAGTATTCTTTTTTTAAATATTCTATACAGTTTCGACGTCGTTACGATTTTATTGTTCGATTGATAGATCAATAATAATTGCGGTTAAAAGACGACCGTATTTTTTTATGGCAAAAAAGCTGACGGCTAGCTTTTTAAGTGGTCGCAGATGCGGCCTCACTAATGCGTTTTAGATTTGATTCGAATTTTGGTTTAATGCGACAAAGGCGAGGCCTCATGTGCCTGTAATTATACGCATATCCTTCGAAGTAAAACACAATAATAACTACTGTTTTTTAAAGAAATAGGTAATAATATGATTATAGAACTTACCCAGATGAGCTTCTAAACAAAGAGCTACCTAATACGAACAAAACTTTAATTAATCTATATTTTACTATTTTATTTTAGCTACCTGTAAAACACTAGTGCAAAACAAAATTGTCAGCAAAAACTGAAATGATTGTGGTATTAGAGCCCCACATAAATATTTATATACTTAATTAGTTTTCAGAATTGATTGTTATAGCGGCCATAGGAATACATCATCTGAGAAAAATTGTCCAGAGCCTGGTGACAGACGGACAAGCAGACAGGCGGATAGTCTTAGTAATAGAGTTCCGTTTTACTTTTTGGGTATGGACCGCTGAAAAATATACAAACGCTTTATATGCAAACACTAATATAAACATTATAGCCAGACTAATGAGGTAAAGGCTATATAATCTCGCTACGGCCCACGGGAGTCGAGCAGCAACCTGAGGCGCTGAAACCCCGCGGTTGCGGAATGTTTATAATAGTTACCGTGACCCCGGAACATAAAGGGCAACCGAAGGAACATGAGTGGGTTTTAGTCAGTAAAGGACTGACACACCCTCCCGCCGCGCCCAGGACGGGAGAAGTCATTTGATGAAAATATCATCAAATGACTTTGATTGGGGAGTGGGAAATCCCACTCCCCAAAAAAAAAAAAACAAAAGGCGCTGAAACCGAGAACGGCTAGTAAATTATATGAATACAATTCTGTATCGCCCTAACATGTCGCTTCGTAATGAATTCCTTTCAAGCGTCTGATAGAGACAAAACGTTACAAATACTTCCCCGGTAAAGATCCTATACTCCATTTGTTTTGGTATTCACCTAATAAAAACGAAACAATATTAACGGGTTATTGTACATTCGTCATAAAGTAAATTCGTCACATTTTTTAAACTCCATACATTTAAAGTTTATTCGTCACATGCATAAAAAATATGTGTAAATTCGTCACAGTACCTATTTTTTGCAAAAAGTACAGTAAGAAAACAAAGTTAGAGAGAGAGAGAGATCAGGAGTCACAGGATCAAAAATCGACAGAGTGCAAAATAACCGATAGTGTGCGACTTTGTATTTAACTTAAAAAATTAATATTGTATTAAATGTTGAAATTCATAGTCTCCCTTTTATTTTATACACTACTAGCTTTTGCCCGCGACTTCGTCTGCGGGGAAAAATTCATAGCTCCCGTACCGGGAGCTATGAATCCCCGGGGGGGGCGGGTCCCGGGGGGGTTCGGGGAGGTAATAAAAGAGAAAAAAGAGACAGACAGAGTTAATTTCGCATTTATAATATTAGTATGGATTAGTATGGATTTGTATCCTTTTATTTTATACACTACTAGCTTTTGCCCGCGACTTCGTCTGCGGGGAAAAATTCATAGCTCCCGTACCGGGAGCTATGAATCCCCGGGGGGGGCGGGTTCCGGGGGGGTTCGGGGAGGTAATAAAAGAGAAAAAAGAGACAGACAGAGTTAATTTCGCATTTATAATATTAGTATGGGTGTTATTAAGCTAAAAATAACTCTTATAATAAAGCCTTTCGGTCGGTATAATAAAACTTCTTCCGTTCAACCATGTAATTATTTAAATATAATAATATGAATGCAGTTTAAATTATTTTTTAAATTCAATATTAGTAAATAGTTTTATTTTGGTAAAATGTTCTATCTTTAATATTTAAGCTACTTTCCCTCCATTTGGCATATCCGTGGGACGTCCTGTATAAGGTCCTCCACTTTTATACCATTTCAAAATTCTTAGTTGGTTTCTTGAAAAAGTATAAAAAGGAAAATCCTTTTGTCTATGGATAACAAAAACGATTACTATTACTGAAACAATAAAAAAAACTATTACTGTTGTGTATATTTTTATGTGTTTAAGATAAATAAAGAAAAAACGTTTTATTCATTATTGTTTTATTATCCTGCTGACTGTACGGAAATAAACAATATGGCGGATTTTCTTTCATAAAAATAGACCTGTGGCGAGTTTACACATACTTATTTTCGTGACGAATTAACTTTGTGACGAATATACAATAACCCATATTAACATCTTTAAAAAAACCTAATTATTAACTGATATTGGTTAAGTTAATAAATTAACTATTTGTAAACATCTACATATATAAAATGGTAAACTGATGATATATTATATCAACGCACAGCCCAAACCGCTGGTCTTAGAGACTTAAAACTTCCAGGGTATGTTCTGTATAAAGAGTAGGTAATCACCAAGAAATGTTTTCTGAAAATTTTACCCCAAACGGCTAAAATAAGAAGTATCGACATTCACGCGGACGAAAGCTATTTTATAGGTATATATTTTGTATTCTTTTTCTTTTTGGATCAATCGTTTACCTTTAGTTAAATACCAAAAACAAATAGAGTTTTTTTTCCAGAAAAAGAAAATAAGATAAATTCCATGATAGTAAAACGTCGGAACCAAAAACTCGATGAGGTAAAATCAATATCTTTTCAGTACGCAAAGTATGTACCAACATTTATTTTAAACGACCGTATAATTTAATAACTTTATGAACGACCTACAAATGTTTTCTCAAACGCAAACCGCAGACTATAAAAATATTTTACGTCTAACCGCGGTGGACAATAAGATGAAACTTCAATCAAAACGAAACGCCAGAACCAGTGAATCAGTAGTTTAGCTCAACCAATTTATTCTTCCAATTCCTGACTATTGAAGAAACATTGAATACGATTCTTTTGCAGAAAGCCTTGCAGTGCAGTCGTCGACACGTCGCATTGTGACATACCGTATGCAATTCGAGAGTTATCAGAATTTGTAGTAATTTTTATTTTTGACGAGTGGGAAATCATCAAATGACTGCTCCCGTCCTGGGTGCGGCGGGAGGGCGTGTCAGACTCTTACGGACTAAAACCCACTCATGTTCCTTCGGTCGCCCTTTATGTTCCGGGGTCACGGTAACTATTATAAACATTCCGCAACCCCGGCAGGCGTTGGCATTTGTAGTAATATTACAAAGCTGGAGAGTATGTATATCTATTTGGTAGTGCGGGTTATTCTCTGAAACTGCTGGCCCGAATTGAAAATGTATTTTTGTGTTGGATAGTCCATTTATCTAAGAAGGTCATAGGTTATATAACATTGACCTACGGGAGCGGAGCAGTAATTAAAGAAACTGTGAAACCGCAGGGAACAAAACAGAGACTAGTCAGAATAATATAATGATACCAGCTTGTTTCTGTCCCACTGCAGGGCAAAGGCGTTATCATATACAGAGGAAGCACAAGCATTGATCACAATGAATTTCAGTCTTAATAAAATAGCATTAGCAGCATTGACTTCTTCTTCTATATATCTTATACTATTTAGACTAGTATCACGCATACCACAATCGCTTCACTAAAAGTCTCTGCACCTTTAGACAAGCGCCATTGAGTGGTAAAAAAGAATCGATATAGGTAGGTAATATATGAAATGTCAAATAACTTAACACAAGCTTTTATCAATGCCATCATCATACCATCTACAAGTACTCTAAAATGCCGCTTATCAAGAGTTGTAGGTGATAATGTTTAAACCGTTTACATTTAAAATTTCATCATTAGCAATTTTATAAGCCAGAAGTCCACTGCTTGAAATTTGGACCCCAATTTCATCGCAAAATGCGATTTTGTGTTGCGAGTAACCAAACGACTTGCAGCCTTAACTGATAGCCGTTATCAATAACCTATGTATCGGTGGGTCAGGTTACGGGGGATAGATATTTGACATTAAGGTCAATACATAATGTGTCAAAATGTTACCTCCAGTAACCAAATACCACGATAGATAAATTGTTGAGAATTAGAAGTAATCCGTGGTTCTAAAATAAACATATGTATTAAAACAAATTTAAAATAAACAGTGTTAAATCTATTTAAATCGTTGTTATTAATACTATAAGCTATAGCTACACTTGCTTTGCTTTAACATAGCACACAATAGTCATTGACCCTCTCATTAAAAAAATATAATTATGGAAAAGCAATACATCGTATGTTTCTCGAATACCTACGAAAAAAAGTTGCTATTTTTGCCAATCTAAAAAGCATTTACTATTTTAATAAAAAGCAATTTAGCATTAATGTAAGTATAATATACTAAGAACGCTTACAGGTCTCGCAAAGCGCCTACACTACAAATATAAATAAATAAAACTAAATAAATAAATATCATATTTGAACACTTTGAAGGCGGAGTTTTCAAATGCTAACTTTTTATTAATCATTTTAGTCCCACTGATGGGCAAAGGTATTTCCATGTGTAATGCACTGTATATTGCCTTCTCTTATTAATCTGTCAGAGACGTCTGTAAGTTACAATTTTGACGGTTGCGGAATGTTTATAATAGTTACCGTGACCCTGGAATAAAGGGCAATCGAAGGAACATGAGTGGGTTTTAGTCAGTAAGAGTCTGACACGCCCTCCCGCCGCACCCAGGACGGGAGCAGTCATTGCATGATTTCCCACTCACCAAAAAAAAAAGTTCCAGTTTTGACTATTTATACGAAAATAATTTAAAGCTGTATTTGTATAACGAAACTCCAAATTATTCTGAAACCTCGTGTTTCGTACGGTTCATTAATGTTTGAACAATTTCATTTTACAACCAATATTTCGTACACTATTTATTTTACAACCAACTTACCTATTCCGCAAATTTTCGTGCAATGCAATTATGTTAATATCATTTCGTACATCATATTTTGCACAAGATTTTGCATGCATTTTGAACTATGACCTTCATAAATAAATTGAACTTTGATCCTCGGTATCTTTCCAGATCTCCTGGACGTCATATTTTGGCTTTTATAAGCACCTCTTAAACATTTTCAGGCGGGCTCTATTCTAACCGAATCTAGCTGGATATCAGAGTTTTACCAGATTTTCACAGCCTATCTAACCTCCACAACCCAGTATCTGATTAAAACCATAGCCGTTGGTTTTTTTTTGAGGATGTAAAATCATCAAATGTCCTCTTTCCCGCCCTGGGCGGGGGCGGGAGGCAGTGTCAGACGTTTACTGACTAAAACCTTCCATTTTTTTTGGGGAGTGGGATATCATCAAATGACTTCTCCCGTCCTGCGCGGGGCGGGAGGGCGTGTCAGACTTTTACCGACCAAAACCCACTCATGTTCCATCGGTTGCCCTTTATGTTCCGGGGCCGCGGTAACCATTAAAACTTATTCGCAACCCCGTCAGGATAGCCGTTGGTTCGACTGATTACGCTTACGGCTTCACCTGCGAAGTTAGACCCCCGTTTTACGCCTATAGAGGGTGAATTTTAAATCCTTTCTTAGTGCTCCGATACTTATAAAAGAAATCCCTGTGCAAACATTCAAGTTTCTAACCCTTATAGTTTAGGTCCTTCGTTGACTTGACCGCAGTCAACCAGTCACCTACTCCTTTTATAAATACGTATAGATAAAGATTTACAAAAACAACTGAACTCTAAACACCCATGGACCTTGCCCTGCAACAGAAAACAGAACGATTTTGCGTTCCACTGCGTGTTACCATAAAAGATTGCTTTTGCATCAAAAATAAATGTCGTATTCCTTCAATATTTTTGCTGACTGTGGATCCACGAACACTGGTCGTGAAACAGCTTACTTTGATGGACAGTGAGTGTAGTTAAAAGCCATGTAACGTGTCTTTTTACAACCCTTTATATAGGTAACATATAGGGTGGAAGGGCTATGAGTCGTCAGACATCGAAGCTAAAAAGATAGAGTTGTTAATACCTCTTTCTAAATAATATTGAGATCCCGAGATTTGTAAATAAGAATGTTTTATTGGTATTTAAATATGAACTATTGAATACGATGGCTTTCTAGAAAATTAATAACAATCGCCACAGCCGGCTGTCGCGCAGGTTTTTGACCAACTTTGACTTCAAGAAAAGTTTTTTTTTATATCACATAAAAATAAAGATTCAATTATTTTAATTGTAAATGACTAATGCAAAATAAAATGCTATTCTAGTCTAATATAAATTATATGATTTTATTTTGACTCTGTGATAAGATTGGGCGATGAAATAATTTCTTAGAAATGTGTTCAAAGTACAATATAAATATGACGGCGCATTGCTTGCGCCTCCTTTTAAGAGATTCGTCGGAACAAGATTTGACAACTGTCAGTCTGGCGGAGCGTCGTGTCGCTGGTCTGCGCGGCCATGTTGAACTTCAATTTGGATTTGAACGTCAATGGCGAGCGCACCACGTATGCGGCGAATCGCTATTGTTCCGAGTAATCGTGTTGCCTTGTTGTTTTAAAACTAATTTAAAGTGATTAATGAAATGCTTTCCTAATTACTGGTGAATGGATTTTGTTGAATTTCTATACGGAAGATATTTCGTGCGATTAAAGAATTTTTGATTGTGACATTAGTAAGTCTTTGTTGGTTCTCGCCCACATTGCAATTTTAGATGGCTGATTCTGGTGATGAAGAGATCCACCCAGAAATATTTTATTTTTTATATAAATCGTCAGGTTAATGAGTTGGAAATTTTTGGGAAAGGCATTATCAACTCTACGTTATTTACTTTTCGAAGTTTATGTACTTATATACGCTTCTTGTTCCGATATTAGTCTTGTACATAAACACGTGATTTTAAACTTAACAGCGTAAGGGACATCAACGCAAAATCTTTTAAAATTGGCTATTTAATGAAAAACCAAGCTCAGTAAAAACTAAAGTTGTATCGGACAGCTGACTTTTAATTTAATCTATTCATCGATCTTAATCCTGTTCAGTCAGAAAAAAACGCACAGCACTGATTAATAAGGTTGCTTTTAACTTTCAAGAATTTCTTAAATATGTATCTACTATACTTACCCGCCGCCTGCCACTAATATCATCTGCATGCTGCCAGGTTCCCTTTAGTCCGGTTCGTGAAGATAATATCATTGCTCAGGTCATACTGTAGCAATATCACTTTTATCACAATTTTTTTCGTAACTATTTTACAATTTTAGTTTTCTTTTGTTGACACACATTTTTTACATTATTAGTGTCTACATTTTTTATTTATTTACACATCACTAGGTTTTTTTTGAAAGAGTAGATTTGTGATTCACTTGTTTTTTAACACCTTTTTTATTTACATTTGTTTTCCAGTACTTTTACATATTTAGTAAAAATTATATAAATTAGACTAGATTCGGTCAAACTGTAGATGGGTTTATGATATTGGTTTGTTTGAAGGCTGAGTCGATATAAATATGCATGACAAATATTCTATATTTTCATGGTTTAAAAATTGTAGTTGGAATCTAGAACTCATTTCGGACGAAAGTTCCTTATCACGGGCCTGTTGGTCCAGTGGTTAGTGACCCTGACTACCAGGACCAATTTTGCGTGATTGCTGGTCCTAGCTGGGTATAATTTATTTGTAATGTAACCATTTATACATTATATAACTATGTTTAAGAGTTGTCTGTTTACCATAGTCCAAGCTCTGTTTAGTTTGGGATCCGATGGCTGGTGTGAGTTGTCCCAGAATATTTAATATCACCGTCAAAAATAACAATGACAATCCTTCCCCCCACCCTCTTCCTAAACCTGACCTACACCCAAGACGAAGTTACTAGACACTAAATTAGTTGGGCTAGTAAAACCAAATGGCGGTAGACCCCATTCAAGAACATATTTTTATTCTGATTGGTCCTTTCGAACCTGTCTATTGAGGTTCGATATATTGGACGTAATAACGAGGGTCTATGATATCGAAATGTGGTTACTACGTACCAGTTTTTTCGTAGATATAGATGAATTTTTATTTATCTACTCAACTATGGAAGGATAAAATTAAAAAAAAGGGTTTAAAAATATTCTCTTAAGTTTAACGGTAATTAAAAGTAGATCTAGAAAAACAGTAAGGTTTCAACACGAATCTATAAGTTATTTTAAAAGTAGTCACAAGATTCAAACCATCTAGAGAACATTAAACGCTTGTTGAAACCATTAAAAAATATTGATTTAAAGGGATCCAGCGGCCTGCTCCAGATTCGCACTCGAAAATTTGCATCTTTAAAAATCCCGTTTTTTTGTGTATTCAACGCATTGAAACTAACTGCATCATTTCAAAGATATATTGCTTATATAGGGACAGACAAACAGCGGAAAGAAAATTTCTTTTATATAAAATAAGAAAAAAAAAACTAACAAGCAAGGTTTTTTTTTCAGGGCTAATGTCATAGTGTTGGTTTTTACATTGCACAGTAAATAAAAATGACACATAAGTATTTTCCCTGCCTCAAACAATATTATTATAAGTAAAAAATTATTAAAAAACAAAAAACCCGACAGCGTGACAACTAATTTTAAAAAATGCGTGAAAAATATAACTTAAATAAAAACTGAAAAGAAAGAAACAAGCCCAGTAGTTTAGAATAGAACAGAACGACTCACAGTCGGGGCCCCTTGAAAAGATTTGATCGGTAAAATTTGAATGGGCCCCGACTGTGAGCCGTTCTGTTCTATTCTAAACTACTGGGCTTGTTTCTTTCTTTTCAGTTTTTATTTAAGTTATATTTTTCACGCATTTTTTAAAATTAGTTGTCACGCTGTCGGGTTTTTTGTTTTTTAATAATTTTTATTTTATTTTTTACTTTTTAGTTACGGTTCATTGACTTCGTTATAAGATGGAAAATTACGCAATTTAATAATTTCATTGAGGGAGTTATATCGTGGGGATTATTAGTAACTTGCATTGGTCTAAACTACTAATGATTAGTCCCTCTAAAGACCTAACTTGGCTCAAAGCTACATATGCTTGACCTTTAGCAAAAACGCGTGAACTTAAATCAACCACAGCTCGGTCCAAAGTAGTTCCTTGGAGATTGTGTACAGTGACACCAAAGTGGTTTTATTACCAAAAATATTTGTTCTTCGAGTTTTTTCATGTTTTGTTTATTTGTATATTGTTTATACTTGAAATAAAAACTTAAATCAATAAGCAATAAAATAAGCGAGAAAGATTGTTTTGTTAAACAACTTTAAATCGTTATATAGCCTAAACTATTATTTAAAATGAAAAATGATAAAAGGAACCTAAAGATGATTTTAAAATACCTATTCAACGACACCCCACTCGACATAGTTCATCGACATTTTATTTTTCAATTTTGACAATATGGCGTCTGGTTGTCGCTGTGGTGAATTTTAATTACTGTCATGTCTTTAGTGACACTCGCAAGGTTAAGACGAATCGATTGACGTAAGAATGATCAAAATCGGCCTACGCATTTGGTCTCTAGAATGCCACATAGAATCAAACATACATACATAGACTGATAAACACATTACCCTCCTTTGCGTCGCGCAGTCGGGTAAAAAGAAGGTATATAGGTTACTAATACTACATTATATCACAAATTCTATCTTCAAAAACGGCTCACTAACGCACACATACATTTAGACGTCAAAGTAGGATGGCATGATTCAAGTTGCATTGCGAGTCAATGGGGTAAAATAGCCACAATTTAAAGTGCCTGTCTGAAACTGGATGACTGTCTGTTACCCATCCACACCTTTTTACTTATATTATCATTTAGTCCTAGATGAAGTGATATAAGTAAAGTTTGACGTAGTCGGTCTATATTTTACGAAAAGAGATTGACCAAATCTAGTATCGCTATAAAATAAGAGGGTATAGCCACAAAAATATACTCATAAATCATAACATATTATTTTAACTTTCCTAAAATAACTTCATGAAAATCTTTCCGGGGGTTAATATTTTATATTTAATTAATTATTTATTCGACTTTCTTGCATTCTTCCTTTAATGGCGTACTAAGTGAAAACAGTGTTGCCAATTTCATAAACTTTCCCATAATCAGTCTTAACTGATAGATTACATCATTATATTTTTAAGGGCACACGTTGATGTCTAAAAATAATTAAATCACGACTATAACATTTCTTTGCGTTACCAACAATTTATTTTACATATTTAAAATAATGTTATTTTACTAACAAAAAGTATTTAGGTGTCGAAGTAATCTTTTATGGTTGATTTTTATTAACTGTGGGTAGCACTGCCACGGAAATTCAAATGTTAATAGTCAAAATTGTCACTTTCAAGTCAAACAAAGCGACGAATGTTTTGATTGAAAATTATATAGTTTATCTTGCGTTATTAGATAACGAATCATTGCGTTGAGTTCGTGTCCAGCAGAGTCTTTCGATTCCTGCGCGATTAAGCAATATTTTTAAAAACTTTCGTACTGTATCCTGTGGATTGTGTAGGACGTTTTTACGACTTCGGATCCTTTCTCTCTTTGTGCACAACAATTTTGTTAAAAACGACACGCTGTGTGGACTATGCCCTTGCTCTGAAACATCCTCTACCCCGTCGTCAACTGGGGGAAGCAGCGGTTACATTTCTACGATACTGGATTACTCCCGCAACGGTTAGTATCTCATTATATTATAGTATTGTATCTTGTACCGCTTTTCCCAAGACACGCTTTTTTGACGTAAGTGTAGGGGAAAATGAGTGCATTATTGTTATAGGTATTATCAACAATATTATTAGTTATAATACCAAAAATGGTCCAAGTCAATAGCACTATTTGTATTTTGTTGTACAGCTAACTGTAACAGCAGATAACGTAAACAACTAATTGAAATCCTATTAGAATCCTTTTTGGCTTTCACGCGGACGAATTTCCTATTAAACTAATGCTAAGATTTTTATTTTTTATTTTCAGATGTCAGAAGAACATCCTCTTCTCTCAGGAATGTTATATTATACTCGAATGAGCATCTCTGAACTCCTGAAGAGTAATTTGCTTACATTGCTGGACTAATGCATCCAGAAGTGTAAGAAAACATACTCAGTACGATACGAATAGGCAGCAGCATATTGTTCATGAAGAATCTGTAGTATCACAAGATAATATAGATGTTTCTTCTTCAAATCATGAAATGGAAAATGTATTAGAAAATTCAATCAGGGATTTCTCAATACCTACACCACCACCACAACCCATTCAACTTACAACTTCAACATTCATTGTTACCATAGGAAACGCATTTTAGTACCTACACTGTATCTTTTAAATTGTTTATTCTGTCATTTATTTACATAGTTTTACATATACAAAGCACCGAAAACAATATAACCAAGTTTTTGTAAAACAAAGATTTGAAAAGAGTGTCCGTAGAGTTCCTTGCTTGTTCTTTTCCATAGCATCTATACCTATGTACGTTTAAGCACAAGCAACTAGCGTCACCTTTCTGAATAACCGACCTACTTTTTGACAATTCAGAAGTGCTTGTAAATAATCTAAGTGAAATAAATGCCTTTGACTTTTGAATATTTTTATTTCCACACATTCATGTTACAAATGTTTAATTATACGCATCGCAATGATGACCAGAATATTTGTCTGTTTACAATAATATATTAGTTACGAATGGTTTTTACAAAAAGAACAATTATAATTTCGTCATGTCCGTCCGTCCTCGTCTTACCACCTTAACCTATGACGACCAAGCGATAGCCGGCTGTCGCCCTGCTATTGTGTCTCGAATCACGTAAACATTATTTTAAAAATAAATTATAACAATTAGAAAGTGGATAGCGAACCCTATTCTATGCGGGGCCTGTTTATTTTCTACTCTTTATGCCTATAAGCCACTTAGATTTAGTATGACCTAATTACCATTTACTTGGGAACTTTCATTGGTTTGTTAAAACTATTCTGTTTTGTTTTATGAGAATAGAAATCATAATATTGTTGTAATTAGTACTTTTTTAGTAGAAGTTATGATACAAAACTAACCTCAAAACTTGAACATATAAATCAAAATTCAACAAAAACCCCTAAAAATAAGTAGATAATTTTTATTTCCTTGGAAAGTACGACCTCTCCCCTCTTTTATATCCAATTTACACTAAGTTTCCATTTTTTTTTATGCGCAACGGCGTCCTATACTACGATGGGCAATGTCTTTTCCGGAGTTGCAAGCCTTCTAATTGATCGAAATCGTTTTGGCTCACAACTAAACTGTAGATCTTTCAGACTTTTACAAAGGAAAAAGTACAGTACTTTTGGCAACCATTTTGTGTTTGTTACTATAACACCAACAAGAGATTTATTGTTGAAACGTAATGAATTTTCTAGAAGACTAATTGAACTGAGTAAACATTTTTTGGGTACTTTTTCGCCCCCTTTAATCGTAGAGTTACATCCTATAACTTTCCTCGACAAATCGGCTAAAAACATTTTTGTTCAATCCGGACCAGGACTTTCAGAGATTACTATTAGAAACACAAGAAAACAAACTTTACCTCCTTATAATATTAGTGCAGAATACTCTTTACAATGACTCATATTATTTGTTCCTTTAGCGGGAATAATTTCCACAGTATGCATAGTAAGATTTTGTGAAAACAACGCTACTGAAATAGAGCCAACCGATAGACAGACGGTTGGATGGACGTGTAGACGGGCAGATTAACAGGGTTCCGTTGCTAAACTGAACGCCAAAAACACACATTCTTCATTCAAAATTTCAGCAAAGCGTCAGTTTAAACCTATTCTTTTTCGTTCTCTCAGCTCAGCTAGTAACACTAAAAACTTATTTTGCTTCCACGAAATTTTTATCCTCCTAGTTACTTATATTCTTGTGGTTTACGATGCTGAGTGGGAAAACTTGTTTAAATACAGTGCACAGAACTGCTAGCGTATAAACTTTTTTATTACTTTCCCAGTACCAAGGTCTCTACAGTTCATCAGAAGCGATGCGGCAGTTCAGAAGGACGTACGTGACTGACGCATTAACATGGATGTTTAACGTGCTTTTTATGGCTCAGTTTATGCAGTTCCTTGCGAGGATATTTGCAACGATTGCGTGAGTGATGCTGATTTTGCTTATCGCTTTACAGCGATGACATGATGCGAATGACTCCGCTACGGAATCTCGAAGTTTGAGATTTCGATGTATGTTAGTTCTAATGTACAGGATCTCGATGTACGCCAGTTCGAAAGTTCACTGGAGCGAAGTAACCAAGGCCGACGTATTGTTAGTTAGAAAGTATATGAGTGCGATGTACGCCAGTTCGAAATTAGCCTGTTACAAAGTATGAAATTCCTGCGTACTGTTATAAAGCGTACGAGTGCAATAGGACTAGTATTATATAAAGGAATAATAGACTATTCGCACTCGTATGCTTTCTAAGTTCGATATCGACACTTTCGGTATTGGAACAATTGTAATAGGTAGATATTAAACAAAACTCATTCATAATCATGTTTAAAATAGTTCGCTGTGCGACTGTGGTCTTACGAAGGGTACTTTGGACCACATTTGCCTTTCTTGCTGACCCAAAAATCTTTCTATCTCTCTCTCTCTACCCCAAGATTACTAAGTGTAATATTTTCCTTCCAACCAACTTCTTTTCTTACTTCTCCCCAAAATAAATCCAGATATTGTCAAAATTTTTAAATGACAATGAGTTAAAGTTTTAGTTCGTGTGAGTAATGGGTATGTATGTTGTATAATTATATAAATATATTTATATTCAGGGTCCATAAAAACTAGTGATGCGCTGACTATGATTTTGGCCCACTAGCCGACTAGCCAACTGATCTGTTGGAAATAGGCCGACTAATCGGCCGGCTAGTCGGTTAAGCCGATCATGGCATCGTCGCTGGTAATTAGCTCACAAACAAATCATATCAAAGGATTTATTATGGGTGGGCACGATAAATGAATCATAGACATACAGTTGGTTCGTCTGGTATTTGGATAAAATATCATCACCTTGACCTTCAAAGTAACAAAGGATTTTAAAAATGGAACAATCTGATTAGAAAAGCAAGCTTAATTAAACCTATTCTTTTAATTGTAGTAACAATACTTGTAGACAGCTTTTCAGCTTTTAATGATTGTGTAGATTTCAGCCAATGCCAAACAAAAGGACTGCACTGATTTATGAGGCTGTGATTGTTAAGTATTTGCTTTAAAATATTACTTAGTTTGATGTAAAAAATATATTTAAGTATATTTTTTACATCAAACTAAGTAATATTTGTGTTTATTGAAGATAATAATAATTATAAACTATAAACATAATGTTGGTTGGTTTAATCGTAATTTGTTTCATAAACGTCCTGAATACTATACTATAATGTCCAGAATACTATTTAGACTGATGAAAAAATAACTGATTACAAGAGTGGTTTTTATTTAATTTCACTTCCCTTACTACAATAATAATAATCCGGATAGTCGGCGCTTTTTGCCGACTAATCGCCGACTAGTCGCCGACTACGATAGTGGCTGAATAGTCGGCTGTCCCGACTAGTCTGAAGATCTCTAATAAAAACTTGTCACTTCGAAAATTTGCCACTCCCGGGAATCGAACGGCCTGAAACGAAAAAACCCACAAATTGTACTTTAATGTACTTTAACTTAGGGTCATTTAAAATTTTTGCTAATAACTGGGTTTATTTTGGGGAGAAGTAAGAAAAAAAGTTGGTTGGAAGGAGAACATTACACTTAGTAAGTAATCTTGGGGTAGAGAGAGATAGAAAGATTTTTGGGTCAGCAAGAAAGGCAAATGTGGTCCAAAGTACCCTTCGTAAGACCACAATCGCACAGCGAACTATTTCAAACATGATTATGAATGAGTTTTGTTTAATGTCTACCTATTACAATTGTTCCAATACCGAAAGTGTCGATATCGAACTTAGAAAGCATACGAGTGCGAATAGTCTATTATTCCTTTATATAATACTAGTCCTATTGCACTCGTACGCTTTTTAACAGTACGCAGGCATTTCATACTTTGTAACAGGCTAATTTCGAACTGGCGTACATCGCACTCGTATACTTTCTAACTAACAATACGTCGGCCTTGGTTACTTCGCTCCAGTTAACTTTCGAACTGGCGTACATCGAGATCCTGTACATTAGGACACACATTGTCTATACATCGAAATTTCGAACTTCGAGATTCCGTAGCGGAGTCGATGCGAATATAACTAACTAGCTAAAAACTGCACCGCACCGCGACAGACGGCTGTCGCTTAGTCGTAAAAAAGTTAAGAGAAAACGTCGCGTCGCTAAGAAATCATAAGGTAATTTTTACAAAAACACATTCATATTCCATAACGCTATGACACAATGACACAACATAAGTAATAAAGCATATCTATTAATTTCGCGTGACTATAAATTAAGAGCCATAAAGTTGGCTCCAAGTTCCATTTGTATAATTAAAACAGACGTACATTATCGCCACTTGAATTGACGGTGACGTCACAACATATTATCAATCTTTATATTATAAATTTATGGTTATATATTATTTTTTTTATCTTTTCTTGTAAAAGTACTAGCGGCCCGCCTCTGCTTCTCATAGGTTTAACAATTTTTTAAAAATCTCTCTTTTATGGACGTACTAGCTTTTGCCCGCGGCTTCGCTCGCGTTAGAAAGAGACAAAAAGTAGCCTATTTCCACTTAAAAAATCACGTCAATTTGTCGCTCGGTTTTGCCGTGAAGGAAAGACAAACATACAGACAGACATTAGTATGGATTATATAAATAAAGGTCACCACTTCAAACATTCTGGGCCTGTTTCAACCTCAAAATAGTCTTTACCTACAAGATAAATTAAAAAAAGAACAGATTTTGTATGAATTTATCTGCTGATATTTCAATCAGAACTTTTCAGAAGAATGTGAAACAAATGCTTAATCTTTTAAAACAAACCGCATTAAAACCTATTGTGTGGGTTTAAAGATTTAAGCATACATAGGGACCTACGGATATAAAACGACTTTGTTCTAAACAGTGTTGTAAAGAAAACTCCAAAAGAAAGCTTCCTCTTGTTATCGATCTAAAAAGTAATTTGATACGATTACGTAAATGTGACAATTTATTTCATATCTTTTCTATCAAGAAACCTAGTCCTAACATTTGGGCCAAATGCATAAATATTCTAGTTTATACTTTACTAGCTTTTGCCCGCGACTTCTGCCGCGTGGAATAATAGTTCCCGCCGAGAGATTTCCGGGATGAAAACTATCCTATGTCCTTTCTCGGGTCGCAGACTATATCTGTACCAAATTTCATTTGAAATCGGTTCAGAGGTTTAGGCGTGAAGAAGAGACAGACAGACAGACAGAGTTACTTTCGCATTTATAATATTAGTAAGGATAAGGATATTCATGTTTCGGGTTTATTACTGCATACCAAATCTCGTTCAAGTGATTTACTCCTAAAAGCGTAACAGGCAGAGAGTTACTTTTTTTTTTTGGGAAGTGGGAAATCATCCAATGACTGCTCCCGTCCTGGGTGCGGCGGGAGAGCGTGTCAGACTTTTACTGACTAAAACCCACTCATGTTTCTTCGGTTGCGGTTCGGGTGCGGTCACGGTAACTATTATACAGTTAGTATGGTTTGTCAAGCTATGTTACTTGCCAGATTTCAAACTCCCGACTTTGTGGATAGTATCAAATAACCTTGTTGTGTAAAAGGGTTTTACGATAGTATATAGGAGATAGATAAGCAAGAAAATTTACATTTGCCACTGTTTATTTAGTTACTCACTGAATTATTTGGCTAAGTAAATTAAAAGTAAATGCATGTTTTACATATCGGTAGCGCGAACTACAGAAAAATAATGCAAAATAGGCGAGATGACAAAAAAAAAGTAATTAGTCCGTCAGTTAGATAATCAAAAAATTTGGGACACGTATTTTTTCTTTTTTCTCGTAAACAGAAAATGACAACAATACAGTGCGTTGAAGTTTCGTGAAACGTCACGCCTTTGTATAATTTTTACTCAGAAGTGACGTCACAAGCCCCCTCTCCGGAACTTTGATGCTCTTTATCTTTGTATTTTGTTATTAATTTGATCAAGCAAAAAATATGTGTCAAGTATTTTTGGACTGTCTAACAGACGGACTAAACAGAATGTCATTCTTTTGATGTAGTCAACATCCCTATTACTTTAATAAATAAATAAATATCTTAGGACACCACAATAACAATCTATATATAAGAAAGCAGTGTTAGTTAGTTACACATTTTATAACTCAAGAACGGCAGAACCGATTTGGCTGAAAATTGGTGGAGAGGTAGCTTAGGACCAGGGGACGGACATAGACTACGGCGCTCCGTGTAAAACACAGATATTCAGCTGAATCTGTTTAAATCGGAAGCCGATCTTACAAGAGTGGAAAAAGCAGAAGATAATTAATAAAATAGAAATAAATTGGTTCAACGCATTTTTTTTATATTTTAAGGTTAAATTTCGAAAAATCCTGTATGCTAACCAATAGTAACACAAGCTAAATGTCTGGATCTTCAATTAAAAAATATTTTATGTACTTAGTAATATACAATTTATTTTTTTCTTATTTTAATGTTACCTCACCATCATCTCCCTAGCCTTTTCCCAACCGTACTTATTGGGGTCGGCTGCCAGCCTAACCGGGTTTAGCTGGATACCGGTGTTTTACGTGGAGCGACTGCCTATCTGACCTCCACAACCCAGTAACTGGGCGACCCGATACCTCTTGGTTAGACTGGTCAGAGTTTTTGGCTAACCAGTAACGACTGTCAAAGTTCTACGAATGACAACCGGGACCAACGGCTTTACGTGCTTTCCGAGGCACGGGATGTCAGTGATGTCTAAGATAAACTTTAGAAAGTACATATGAATTGAAAAAGTCACATTGGTACTTGCCCGGATTCGAAACCACAACCTCTTACACACGAGGCGGGCGCCTTATCTCCTGGGCCATCACGACACACAATTGTGTCGTGATGACGTTTGTTATATTTTAATGTTACCTAATACTTATTTATCAAAAATATATATAATACAATAAACATAAACAGAAAAAGAACTCTCAATAACCTACTAAAATATACACAGTAGAAAATATACACTACATAAACTTATACAAAAAAAATCGTGTATATACGATAGTACGACTCGTAGCCAGCCCGCGTTAACACTGAGACGATGTGGCGCCGTGACGTCCAGACTTACCGACGCCACTGCCCATCCCCCTTTATCCCGAACAACTGTAGATAATCAATCAAGGTGCATACTATATAGACTTCAACGTTTTTCAGACAGCCAAACGATGCCAGATCACTCTAAAAGTTTATTGAAACGTACCCAAATCTTTTGTTTTATAAGTAATCCCACAAAATGACTCATTCACTATGTAGGTGTCCTAATAAATATTTCAGTGTAAACGGTCGCTGGTTTAGTTGTTTGCTTGTTTGTTAATCTCGTTGTTTTGCGTGTGTCTCTGTACTTACATTCAATGCCGTAAAATGAAGGTAAGTAATAAACTTTTATCGATTTCTGACCCGTTTTTTGTTTGTTCGAAGGGATTTTGTACCCACTATAAGTCTTGATAAAACTAAATTTCGAAAGATTTAAATGTTATCTGTCAGACCCTATTTAGAAAATAACTTCTACCCTATTTACAGAGAAACAAAACCATTCCGTACCGCCTTAAGAAGATAAGACAGTTCGTGACGAACACACAATCGAAACTAATCACTATTCCTGGAACTTTAAAATCCACTTTCGCATTACAATCCTAGCATGCCGGTGTCCTTAAATTTCCATATTTAAATTACGTCATCACAGAGGTCCGTAGGAGTTGGCATCATGGTACTTTCCGGACAGGATTCTCGCTTAAATTTGGACTCCTACTTATGTCAGGCATTTTTTCCATAACATTTATTGAATGAGTGACACAGATACATAAGTTTATATTCCCCCATGTCCATATTATTTTGAGAAAGCCTCGTTTTATGTGGAGGCAATATCATCACATTTATGTATTGTTATATTTTATTGACTGTAGTAAACATAGTAGTTGGTTATGGGTCCAATTATTTTGGTTATGTCTCTTGACGATTTATCTAAGGACAGAGATTTTTTGGCTGCGATTCGTTTTATACGTTACTTATCATTTCATTTAGCCATTCTTCATCTCTATTATGCTTGTTAAATTGAAAAGTATACAAATACCTATGCGACAGCCGGCTGTCGGGCCTTCTATTGTGTCTAGCAATAGAAGGCCCGACAGCTGGCTGTCGCTTGGTCGTCAAAAGGTAGTGACAAAAACATCAAAAGATTTGGAAGCATATCAAAATACGTAACGTTTGAGTATTTAGCCAAGTCGTGTAAAGTATAGAATGTTACATTAATCTGTAGCTTCCAAGTCGCTTTTTGTGTTTCTATTTGTGTGTAAAGACTAGAACAAGACAAAAACTTTGTGAGCAGTTGGTAATCTTCTCACGCATCTTGTGGAAATGTTTGAGAAGGACGCAATATTCGTGGACGATCGATATGGAGTTCACAGTGACTATTCATGCAACACATAATTAGAAAACAAAAGGTTTGGCGTGTGTTTATTTATTTACTTTCGGCTAAAAATGACCATCTTCGTGCGTTTTGGTTTTACGGAAATCAAAGTCAAAGTCAAATCATTTATTTCCATTAGACCAAAAAAGGCACTTTGAAACGTCATACTTATAAATCAAAAGTGAATCTACCGCATCTTAATCTTATTGGCCTGTCATCTTAGAGGTAGTCGGTAGTAGGTAGTTTGGAAATGCCGAATTCATCTATTTTTAACTGACTTCTAAAAAAAGGAGGAGGTTCTCAATTCGGATGTTTTTTTTTTTATGTTTGTTCGCGCATATCTCCGTCGTTTACCAACCGATTTGAACAATTCTTTTTTGTTTGAAAGGGTAGACTTCCCAAATGGTCCCATTGTCATCAGGTCCAGGATATGATGATGGTATCATGCTGAAATCGAGGGAACTCCTAAATTTTTATAGAAAAACGTACAGTTTTTTTATATTTTGAAAGTTACTATTAAACGTAGTTGGGACTAGTAACTAAAAAGTAAAAAATAAAAATCTTTATACAAAAAAAGGATAACCGACTTCAAAAACTAAAAGCACAAAAATAACTATTTCGGATATCGGTGGCAAGGCAACACAATTCGACCGGCAGAAGAGAAGCCACCGACTTCCGAAATAGTTATTTTTGTGCTTTTAGTTTTTGAAGTCGGTTATCTTTTTTTTTGTAAAAAGCTTTTTTTTTAAATAAGACGTGTAAATTGATGTAATATCCTACTTGCGTAATACAACATTTTAAATCGTTACATGCTCTTTTTTATGTCCATTTCATTTATTATCAGATTATTATGAGTGTTATTACTAGGTATTGTCTATTGCGTACTATAAGTTGAACCTCAGTCTGAAGAAGTCAAATTTATCGACCGATCAATTATTGAGATAAGCCGTTAATGGGTTCCAGAACCAATATTTAATTTTCTTTTCTTTCCAATAAAATGGCCCTTAACTAAAGATCCAATATCTATTCTAACTAAATATTCAATTCTCCATCGCTTATTTCAATTTATATGAATTCCTGAAAAAGGGTAAAAGCCTTATAAAACAAATCAATCAAACCTTACGGTAATTATCATTTCTCTGAAAGAACTTTTGGACGAAAGCAAAAACATGTTCCTTTTGAAATCAGATACAAATTAGCTTATTTTATATTTTACTAGCTTTTGCCCGCGGCTTCGCTTGCGTCAAAAAGAGACAAAAAGTAGCCTATGTTACTCTCCATCCCTTCAACTATCTCCACTTAAAAAATCACGTCGATTTGTCACTCCGTTTTGCCGTGAAAGAAAGACAAACATACAGACAGACATACTTTCCCATTTATAATATTACTTAGTATGGATTTTAATAATTGTAGAAAGTAATTATGGTCTTCCAAAATATATTTATAGACATTAGTGATCTATATTTATATTATAAAGAGAAAAGATTTGTATGTATTTATGTTTGTTACTCTTTCACGCGAAAACTACTGAACGGATTTTGATGAAACTTTGCAGAAATATAGCATCTATCATATCATGAGCACAATCACGTGTTTAAGTTTCGGAAACTAATTTCACAAAGACATTCTGTTTCTGATTTTATGTATCTGCTAAATAAACTAAAAACTTAACGTATCCAGGTCTTAAAACTACAGTTTTCATTATGTACTCATTCATGGACTTACTCATCAAAAACTTGTAGAAACTTTAGCTTTTAAAACTTGCTACGTTGCATATTCCGAAGCAAGCTAAGCAACTTTAATTTTTACTCTATAGAACTTTGCACCTATTTAAGTGTTAAAGCTGACGACTCTAAGTAATTTTTGTACCGAACTTACTTACCGCTTTTTAGGGTTCCGTAGTAAACTAGGAACCCTTATAGTTTCGCCATGTCTGTCTTTCCGTCTGTCTGTCCGTCCTCGCTTAATTTTTGTGATCGTTAGCACTAGAAAGCTGAAATTTGGTACCGACAAAGTGGTAAAATAAAAATTGGAAAAAAAAAGTATTATTAGGGTAGTAAAGTAGCCATATAAAGTGGGAAGTGATTTTTTTTATTTCAACCCTAACGTGTGATACCTATATTGTTAGATAGGTATTCTAAAATGAATAGGGGTTTACTGCAATAATTTTTTGATAATGTCAATAATTTCGGAAATAATTGCTCCAAAAGTAAAAAACAATGTGTCCCTAGGAGGACACATTGTTTTTGAAACATAAGTTTAGAAAATATGAAAAAGATCTGAAAAGTAGAACATTATAAGGACTTTCTAGGGAAATTATTTTGAACTGATGGAAAGAACAGTTTTTGTACAAAAAAGACAAAAAGGTTGTATAAAATAAATTCTGGACTAAGTTTGTAGTAAGTGGGGACACTTATTGTAACGGACGGGAAACTACGGAACCCTACACTGAGCGTGGCCTGATACGCTCTTGGCCGGTTTTTTTTCTATTTATTTTTAGTAGATCAATTATTTTATGCATTAAACTTATGATGTGATTCGAAATAGACGTAATAAATATAAGCATTACTTACAACCTCACTTTGCAAAAACAGCACTTCTTCATAAAAGCGTGTTTTATATGGCACCAATAATATATAATAAAAATCCAGCAAAATTAAAAAATATTGATAATACTAACCTATTCAAAAAAAGAACTGAAGAAGTTACTAATTAATAAATGTTATTACTGTGTTAAAGATTTTTTAAATAATAATTTCTAATCTTATTGATATTTTATTGTGTTGTTTTTATTTTTTAATAGTTTTTTCCTAATTGTTTTAATAGTTATATACCTATATAGGTATTTTTAAATGACTGTTTCCTTTTTTTTTGTACGCCAATTGTGGCAAAACATGTTGAAACACTCTATTTTTTTTTCAAGTACATTTGCATTTATATGTATAATGTTACACATGTTTACACAAATAAATATATCTTTATCTTTAAAAAGAAAAACAACAATTTTCATAAATAACTCGACTGTTTGTTTGTCTATTTGTCTGTTCAAATACCACGGTTGGTTATACCACTGACCCAATTTCGATGAAAATTGGTACAGCGATATATTTGGCCTTGAAGAAGAACGTAGAAGGAATACTTTTAATCTGAAGTCAAAACCTGTCCTCTGACATAACCTCTGGGTTTGCTCCGGATGTTTTTTCTTAGAGTAATTGGCTAGAGAGTTTAAAATAATAAAATTTATATAACCTATTTACTAAATATTTATCTATACTAATATTATAAAGAGGAAAACTTTGTTTGTTTGATTGTAATGAATAGGCTCAAAAACTACTGGACCGATTTTAAAAATTCTTTCACCATTGGAAAGCTACATTATCCCTGAGTAACATAGGCTATATAACATTACCCAAAAATCTAACGTAACGCGGGTGAAACCGCGAGGAACAGCTAGTCTTTTTATATTTCATGTAAAGAGCTTGGGACTTTGAGTTCTAACTTCTAAAAACAAAACTCTACTGTGTTTAAAACCTTGAGATGTAGCTAGTTTAAACTGTTAGCAAAGGCACCGACATATTGTTTTTTTTTACTTTTCAGTTGACATCTACCTCGTAAGGTAAACAAAAAAAAACATTATTATATATGTAGAGGTTTATAAGCCTATTTTACCAAGACCATAATAACAAACGACATGGATGCGGAAACTATATATGTATACATACAACGGCAACTACTACTAAACCATAATTTTTTTCTTTAATTTTTACTGCACTCGGCAAAAAATTGGGGAAATGTTTGCACAAGTTTGGTTGGTCCATCACCAAAGCAAACAAAATTTAAAAAATCGATCAAATTCTCTTTATGTTTACTATGCTCGCTCGAGCTATCTAGGTCCCAGATACAGGTCTGGGGTGCAACTATATTCACCTGTGGTTAGATTTATACTACACCGAATCAAATTTTTGAACACACGTGATACGGGACACAGTAGAAAGACAATAGCAGCGCGACAGCGGGCTGTCTCTTGGTCGTTGAAAGATTAAAGTAAGCAGGAGATGATCAATCAAGTTTAGTCTAAAATCCGTACTAATATTATAAATGCGAAAGTAACTCTGTCTGTCTGTCTATCTCTTCTTCACGCCTAAACCACTGAACCGATTTGAATAAAATTTGGTACAGATGTAGTCTGGGACCCGAGAAAGGACATAGGATAGTTTTCATCCTGGAAATCCCCTGGGAACGGGAACTAAAATTCCATGCGGACGAAGTCGCGGGCAAAAGCTAGTTATAAATATATAGCCGAGATGAATGCACGTTTAGCACCTGCTTACGTTAAGCATATAAACAATTTATGAAAAATGCTTTAAAATCTGTTGCTTAATTATAAAGATAGGATACAAAGGGACGGCGATTTTGTATTATACTACGAAATGATGAGTTGACTGATCACCATAGCTACCTACTTGAGGATAAGATTGCTGTGTGTGTTATTCCAAAATAAAAATAAAACTCAAATTACTCATTTTGTACTTGATGTAACATAATACGAGAAATGTAAAGTTGACCACTGTGCAGTGCAGCGTTACCACTGATTATATGCAGTACTATCCCAGTGCAAGTTAGTTTGTCACAAAATATCGTGAAGAGACATGGAAAGTTGAATTATGCAGTGTATCATATACTCGTTATGTCGCGCCGCGCGGCTCACATTTTTGTAATTAGTGTAGGACGGGAGTAAAGCCATCGTATCGTGTAAACAAAAAACAAGGTTTCAAACAAGCAGCTGTATTTGTTGGAAATACAGTGCGGATGGAGAATATAGTTACAGGGTTACAGGGTTATGTTTTATTTAGATTTTTTAAATTATATTTTGTGATAATCTTATTACACTTTACCATTTTTCACTGACTTCAAAAAAAGGACGTTCTCAATTTGATGTAAGTATGTATGTATTTTATGATTTAGTATTTTATCCGACTTTAAAAAGCAGGTTCTCAGAAAAAAATATAAAAAAAGAAATTATAATTATATACCCTTACTAATTATCACTGTGTAAAGTTATGCAATGAATAAAGCCTGTGTAACCATACATTTTTTGACGTATAAGCCTGTCATAACTTTATGCAGCGTTTATTAGTAAGGCGCATAGTTTTTACTTAAAAAAAATAAACCCGCCTTCAAAACCTAGAAATAGGAAAATTAACTTAAATTTCGAAAGTCCGTGGTAATGTAAAACTACAACAGAATTTTAGTTCTTTTTCTGTTTTTAGTTTTTGAAACGATTCTTTTTTTAAATGATTGTGTGTGTGTGCGGGTGTATGTGTGGGTGTGCGTGAGTTTGTGTGTGTGTGTGTGTGTGTGTGTATTAATGTCCCTTTGCATGGCAAAGGCTTTTTCACACACAGAAGACGATGAAATATTGGAGATAATTTTAGTTGTTCACAACCTAAACTAAATTGAAGTTCAGCGCATCTTTTTCTCTTCATTTCATTAATAACAGGATACAAGATAAAATGTTAGTTTAGTCCTGTCTAATTAGGATACTTTAATTTAATTGCGATTAAAAACATAGCTGCTAAAAATACGTTGATTTACTTCAAGCGCTGGCTATTTGCCAGGACTTAACTAATATGTATGCTCTGTTCTTTTTAACAACTTGAAAAAAAATTGCATTTGACTGAAATTTGTTTTTGTTTGTGAACAAGAAAATCGGCACCATTTTGTATTTTTCTAACGACCAAAATACACACTAACTAATACTCTACCAATTTAATACTAATTTAATACATATTTTAAACACTGTCTCGAAAAAGTTACAGCCCCAGTTTCAGCAGAAGCGGGCATTTAAAATAGAACTTTCTATTTAAATGTTGAATTGCAAATTGGAACTAACAAAATGCATTTAGGGGTAGACCTTGAAAACTTTGTATACTATATGCCTCAGTGACACAGTAGGACTAATATTATAAAATTAAATGTGAAAGTTTGAATGTGTGTGTTTTGTTACTTTTTCACGCAAAAACTTGTCAACGGATTTTAATATCAGCGATTACGCAATAAACGAAATGGCGGCGGTAATCCCACAACTACCCTAAAAAGAACAACGTACGAGCATAGATTATAAAATTTTATTTTTTCATATAGTAGGAAATTTATCCAAGAACGTAAATAACCAAACTTGTGCATACAAAAGTAGTCTGTAAGTAATAAAAATAAGGACTATAATGAAATGGGATACCAAGACGGTGGGTGTCGAGAGGTCAACTTACAGTAATAAGTATAGCTTTTACATAAGAATAGGACATAGGCTATATAACATCACGCTATGACCAAGGTATAATGGAAAAGTCTAGAAGTATTTAATTTACTTTTTACTTTCTTCTCAATGTATTTAATGTTAACTTTATTTCATTATCATTATTTGACATAATTAAGAAAATGCTTGCTAAAGTTTTATTTTTTAACAAATTTTATTATTGTATCTTGATGGGCTTATGTTTTTATTGGCTTTTTATGTTTTTTTTTTTTAACTTTTTTTTTATTTTTTAGTTTATTATAATTTTGTTCTTATTGTCCTAAAATTTAATTTAGTAAGACACTGATTTTAAAATTTAATTAATATAACTTTGATTTGATATCTAATTTTATGTAACACTGTTTTAAAATTTGATTTGATACAACGTTAACAATTTGTATTCATGCTGTTATATTAGATTTGCATGCTGTGACTTCTTATAAGTGGAGAAGCACAAGGTCATATTCTGTTATTTATATTATCCAGCATTTAAGGTGTTTTCTCTGTTAGAAGTCCAAATAAATAAATTATAATGTTCTTTTTCGATCTGTACCGGCTCATGTCACATAGGTAGTCAAGAACAAGGTATAGACTATGTAACATCGCCAGTGATCGGATAATCGGATGCATATTTACCTAAAGTTAATTTTTGGTTAGGAAACTATGGAAGCTCCTTCATAAATGTATTTTTTTAATATAAATCTCGAACATTCGGGAATGTGAGACCAGTCTGTCACATGGAAGTTATTATTTCTATTTTTTTTACATAAGTATTTAAACCTACACCCGATTTAATTCTAAAATAAAAACAGTGTAGTTTAATCCGAAATCCCGGGAAAAGTGCATTCCATAATATTAATCAACACCTAACACTACGCAAATACATGTATTCCAACACCCGATTATTTTTATAGTATTAAAACTAAATTTGTCGATTCCGGATCTCGGGATTTTTACCATACAAAAGTGTATTCCATAATAACCAACAACTACACTTTAGGTATTTACCTATATCATATATATGCATATTTATGCATACGATTATCCGATCACTAAACATCACGCTAATACGATAGGCGTAGAGCACTAACTAAAAACTTAGAATAGCAGTAACTAAAGCTTATAATAAAACGTCTTTTATCCGATTATCCTTGAGATTATCAGGCTCAGAAGCCTGATAATCTTACAACCCAAACCAAAAGCTACCAAAAGCTTAGCATGCTTTCTGAGGCACGAGATTATGCAGAAAATCAAGGCACATCCATGCTAATATTATCAATGGAGAAGTGTGTCATTGTGTGTGTGTGTGTGTGTGTGTGTGTGTGTCAGTTTCTGTTTCCTTTATTGCAAAACGGAGTAACGTTTTTAAGTGGAGATAGTTCAAGGAATGGAGAGTGAGATAGGCTACTTTTAGTTTCTCCGCAGCCAAAAGTGAGTGTTAATATAACAAGTAGTGTAGACCGTCATGTTCTGATATGTCTTGTCAGCCGTTAACCTATCCCTGATTCTTTATTATCATTCCTACGCTTTGATCATCATTTTTCATCAACTGACATTTAACTAGTGTAAATAACAAAAAAACCTTTCCCGAATAAGAGAGTGGACAATTTTGAAACAGCTGCCTGAGAACCATCGCTAGATAACCTACTTTCAATTAAATAACTGCATCCAAATCGGTTAACGGGTTAAAGAGCTACGCTGGCACAGACAGACACATAGAGACCAAACTTACAACACGCCCCTTGCATCAGGAGTTAAAAAGAGAAAGATCAAATAAAATATGCATTCAGAATTAAATGCATGACAACGTTAATCCAAAGAAAATAGTTTCCGAACGTTGAAATGGCTTAAACAGATTTCAAACAAATGAAGACAAGCGCAGTAAAATTAATTGTGGTTTCAGTTGTTATGAGGGGCAGCCAATTATAATATTTGCAGTTATTTGTTTACAGTAGCTAAGTCTAGAAAACTGACGTTGATTATGTAAAAAGTTAAAAACCGATCGAGCGTTAGACAGCCGATGGTTTTTAACTTCGTTATAAGAGCGAGTGCACCTTTTAGCCAGAAAATAACAAGATTATAATAGCTAGTAGTGTAGTTTTTGTGTGTACATTTTGTAGTGGTTCATTTTTGAGTTCCGTAACCAAAAGGTAAAACGAGACCCTATTACTAATATGCTGTCTGTCCGTCCGTCTGTCACCAAGCTGTATCTCATGAGTCGTGATAGTTAGTGTTGAAATTTTCACAGATGATGTATTTCTGTTGGCGCTAAATAACAAATACTTACATAAAATTAAAATTAAGAAGAGATAACTGTCACTAAAGAAACGAAAAGAAGTAGTGTCGTGTTGGCCTAGTGGATAAGGCGCCCGCCTCACGTGTAAGAGGTTGTGGGTTCGAATCCGGGCAAGTACCAATGTGACTTTTTCAATTCATATGTACTTTCTAAAGTTTATCTTAGACATCACTGACATCCCGTGCCTCGGAAAGCACGTAAAGCCGTTGGTCTCGGTTGTCATTCGTAGAACTTTGACAGTCGTTACTGGTTAGCCAGAAACTCTGACCAGTCTAACCATGAGGTATCGTGTCGCCCAGTTACTGGGTTGTGGAGGTCAGATAGGCAGTCGCTCCACGTAAAACAGCGGTATTGAGCTGAATCCGGTTAGGCTGGCAGCCGACCCCAACACAGTTGGGAAAAGGCTAGGGAGATGATGGAACTCTCACTAAAGACACGTGAATGCTTGCCGTTTCTCGCCCATAATGGCACGAAATCCTCGAATTTGACTCGCTCTTTGTGGGTTTTACCACTGCATAGTATAAAACTTAGGCGCTTTTTGCTGTCTGTCTCTATGTATGCTTATCTTTAAAACTGCACAACGGATTTTAATTGGGTAGAGTGATCTTAGAGGAAGGTTCATGTGTTTTATAATATAATATGCATAATATTATAGTAGAGAAAAACGCACTTCGCACGGGTATTACAACCCAAGCAACAAAATTATCCTATAATGCAGGTGTTACAGGCCTCCAGCATTTATAATGCTCTTTTAAGGGTTCTAGTATTGGCTGCCACGCTTGTAATAGCAAGAATGGAGTTAGTTGGGCCTTATAGTATATCTGATCTTATACATTAACTTATAATTACTTATATGTGGAAATTAAGGGCGCAATATAAGCTTAGTAACCTATAAAAGTATCGCGAGGGTGTAAATGCACTCAAGAGTATATAAACTAGTAGGCTATACTTATAACTGCTAACAAGAAGCGTTATAAAACTACTATAAGTAAAGTACGCTAATAAGAGTGACAAACAGAACTAAACATACTGGAAACTATTTGAATTTATTACTTGGTTTTATAAGGGCTTATAAGTTCAAGTTTATATATGGCCAAGAAATGGTTTTGACATTCACCATTTTATACACAAAGTACGCCTATAACGGTTTGTTAATGTATTTGTTAAAACCAACTTTCTCAAAATGGCGACTTTTCGTTGTATGTTTACTAAAACCAACATTATTTAAAAATTCAAGTTAATGAAATCGCAAATTTCAAGGGGCGAGTCAAAATTTTGTTAAAAAACCTATTATACTTCACCGAAAATATAGGTGCGCAATGTACATTCAAACACATATACATTTTGACTTACTGTTAACTAGCACTCTACCCATAATTAATATTCCAGTTAATATAAAAAATATAATATTAAATGGATGAATATTAATCTTTACAAATGTGCGCACCAACATTTACCAATACAGAACACTTTGTATGAGCTTGTAAGGGATTCAATGTGTATGTTATTGTCGTGTTTGGTTCTATTAAGCGCTGATAGTTAGCTTCGCGGGAGGAAATATTTCTACGTAGTCCATCTATAAGGTCGTAATTGGTCAAAGTGGTGTCCACCAAGTCTACTATAAATATTTAATAAGGTAAAATACGCCCATAAATTGGGCCCTTTTCCGTGGTTATAATTGCTTACTATACCGTTATAGTCTTAATAAATGGTGGTTCCAGGATAATTACTAGACCACATTTTGCTGCTTGGGAAATCTCTAAACTTCTACCGCCTTATTACAAAACAAGGTTTTTCTCTAAACCAGGTTTAAACCATTGAGCCAGGTTTTGTAATTTGAATCTTATTCTGATACTATCAAGATTCGAAATACAAAACCTAGCTCAATGATTTAAACCTGATTTAGAGAAAAACCTTGTTTTGTAATAAGGCGGATAGGCTTTTCTCTCTCATATTAAGAGTGTGTTCTGCTCCCTAAGCCTTTCTTATGAATCACTCTGTCTAATTCTGCACTTGATACGAATGAAAATCTGATAAAACGTCTTTAACATCCGCGACGACACGGCACAACAATGAGATATATATGAGAGGATAGGTCATGGTCCTAATGACCTATCTTACTAAGTGGTTTGTCATTACGCTCGAGCCACAAACGGAAGGTGACTTAAGAGAAAAATTAAATAAAACTTAATGAACTCTAGTATTTTACACGAGATTTTGTTAACACATCGTGTGGATTTCCTAAATTAAATTTCAAGCTATAAGGGCCTTGTATTGTCATGCGGGTGTGAGATGCGTGCGAGCCAGGCCCATATGCGTCCTGCCTGCAGCCTATTGTATTATACAAGTCTTTATTGTAATGCGGGCTACACATGCGGGTTGCGGGTGAAACGTTTATGTTCTGCGTGCGACTCGCAACAAGCATTACAGCCTAGCTCACATGCGGGCGCAAACCCGCATAACAATGAATAAGCCTTAATGGTTGTCGTCCACTTTGATACTTGACTAACACAACCGAAAGCAACTCGGTTGCTCTTATTTTATTTGACTTTCGCCTCTAGACCGGTAGTTTCTCTTGGCGATCGTCAAATTTAAGCCTTTTATATATAATTCAATGTGACAGTAAAGGTTTAAAGTACCTACGTACTTTGTTAACTAAAGGTCTGGACACTAAAGTTACCTCAGTGTCGTCATTCTAAGAAAAACTAGACTGGTTATGTAAAAAAAAAATTGTTGCATTTCTGAACGGCAGCATCTTATCTTTCAAATCTAAATTTAACTGCACACCTTTAACAAGTTTTCCAAGTAGTTCGTAACATTGATTGTCCGTGAGATGAATTACTATTATTATTATTACTAGACTGGAACCATATTTCCGATCACAAAAGAGTTTTTTATCGTTTCTTCTCCATGAGATAGCGACTAGACTGAAGACATATTTCGACTTCCAAAAAGCGATTTCTGACCATTTTTCTTCATACGAAACTACATTGTGGAATGGGTGACAAGATTCCAGAGCGAGAGTTGTAAATTACAATTCAGAGTACCATAAAATTGATCAAATATAAACCTTGTTGGTTTGACTTTCATACAGTGACTTGTGTAGTGTATTCTTCATATAGGAATTGACGGTCTTCTAATACTTTCACGCAAATAGCAATAAAAATCTTTACAAACCTTCCACGTAGGTATTTTATAGAAATTAGCATAACAAGTATCAAAATTGCCTAAACAGTCTTACAAACTTAAGTACGTTGACGCAAAAATATAAAATTGGTTACCATACCGCTGGTTACTGGAAAATATATAATAAAAATTGATATTTGCCGAGTTCGGGACGCGCAGAGGCTCCGTGCCTTGTACCAAATCGTTTCGTCGACAGAAAACAATAAAATACTTTCTTTGTTTATTTGTGACTTGTATAGGAAAAGAAGGCAAAATGTCTTAATTTTACAACGGACAGTTCTGTGATAGCTAATGGCTAATTGGATTCTATAGTTTCAGTTTCCCTGTTGCGGTTTTGCTAAATGAAAAACGCATTTTTATGATGTTAAAAATCAGTAAAAATCATAATTTATTTTGTAAATAAACATAACACTTTTACACGTCAATATTGTTTTTTTTTTAATTAAACGAACGATGGGGCCGGTGTTTCGTAGCTGGACTGCTCTGAGAAGAAACATCCGAAACAAACTCAGAGGTCAGTCTCTTTTAAAGTCCATACAATCGTATTGGACAAAAATGTTCGAGAACCATGAAGGTTTGTTTGAGGTACTCTCTAGATGAGAGAAGCACACAGATTTGAGTGGACCTGTCCAGATAGTGCAAGCATTTGTCAGTAATCGTTTAGCTCAACTTGCAGTCGGCGTGCAGTCGTGTGAACTGCACACCGACTGCAATCGGACTGCACGGTTGGTTTGCAGTTCTATTGGAGTCGTGTCAACTGCATTTAAACTGTATCCGAACTGCAAATTTGCCTGTCTGTCTAGAGCCTAAGGTTGACGGGGCCCTCTAGAGCCATTGTCTGCCGGGGTTGGGGAATAGTTACTGTTCTGATTGTTTCCGTGGCCCCGGAACATTAAGGGCATCCGAAGGAACAAGGATGGGTATAAGTCACTAATAGTCTGACACTAAGAGCGGAAGAAACCATTTCATGATTTCCCATCCTCAAAAAAAAAAACCACTAAAGTTGAATATCGTTTGAAATTTTTGTAACCTGAATACAATTGTCTATGACGTTATAATCAACTTGCTCGAACTTTTGGAAACATTAATATGTAATAATAATGTATATAAATCGTGGAACTGTCCACACAGCGCTGTGTTGTGGCAGTTCCGAGAATTTTAGTTACGTTTTCAATAAACCTGTGTTAACCTGAACAAGTTTCTGCGAAATTAAGATATAACATTTAATTTTAAAGCTGCCAGTTATTGGTTGTCTACATGATGACCAATTTGATGCCTTGGATCAAAACGTTGTTACATAATAACACAAAAAATCTCAGAATGGTGATATATTAAATGAAGAATGTTGACTATTTGTGATATTTAGCTCATAGTATTCTCTGATGAAAATAATATGAAAACGATGAAAACTATTTTTGATATATCGATGAGTGTTCGAGCATAAAGTTCGAGTTAGTACAACGCTCGCTTCGATCCGAAATTTAAAAAGTATGTTTAATTAATACTGTGTGTGTTTTTGAGCGTTCAAATGAAGCAAAAACTAAAATAACTGTACACCAATTCGTACAAGCTGTACTCGGACAAACTTTTCTGCCAACAATCGAATCGAACCCAATCTACAACATAAATTTTTCAAAGATACTGAAAGTGTCACAATGGTCTTAAAGTAGAAAAAAGTCCTTGACATTTCATGACCTGTAAGTGACATTTAGCTGTAGTGGTTAGTATAGTTATTTTGTACTCTGCATTAGGTAACTTAAGAACAACAGTTTACATAATAATATACAAGTAGGTATGGTAAAATCACTATGGCTGACATTAGTATGAGTTCGTATCTTGTGTAGCATAAGGCCGTATACAGAAAGAAAGCTGGAAACTTATAAGCGCTTGTCAGCGCTGGTCCGTTCTACACAAAGGAAGCAGTTTAAAGCAGACTAATCAAAATGTCGCAATGATTTGCTTGCAGTTGTTATGGCAACGCCCAGCGCTGACCAGCGCGTGTTGAAGCTTGTCGGTGTTCATATATTTTCCTGCGCAGATTACCAGCGCTGACAAGCGCCGGCAAGCGCTTATAAGATTCCAGCTTTCTTTTTGTATACGGCCTATGGCCTTATGGTCCCTTCTACACAAAGGAAGCAGGTTGAAGCGGACTAAGCAAAATGTCGGAATGATTTGCTTGCAGTTATTTATTAATTTAAAATGGCAGCGCCCAGCGCTGACCAGTGCGTGTTGAAGCTTATCGGAACTTGTCGGCACCGTTCAGTGCTTATCGGCGCGCGTTCATATATTTTTCTGCGCGGGTTACCAGCGCTTACCAGCGCTGTCAAACGCCGGTAAGCGCTTATAAGTTTCCAGCTTTCTTTCTGTATACGGCCTAATGTTGGAAAGTGCTAAAATTGGAAGTATTTTTAACCTCCGAGAGAAGTTTGGACGCTATTTGTGTGTGTCTGTCTGTACAAATAACGCCCAGTATGGTTCATCTTTTTAGCACCGTAGCTCTTAAAAAGATGAACCGATTGGGATGCAGTCTTTTAAACTAGGTTAGATAACTTCTTAAAATTTGTTTGGCCATTTCGAATTTATCGACATTTTTATTAGGTGCAGTTGTAAACTTAAAAATTTCGGAGGCCGGAGATTCGCAAATTTTAAATTTGTTTTGTTACTTTAACACATTACCACTTCACGTTACTGCGCTTTTAGTACTTTGGACCAGTTTTTAAACTACTTTAATTTATTTTAGTGACCAGCCTACATAAAATATACCATCACTGCGTACGCTATAACAAAAAAAAAACACTTAAACAAAGACGCAAAAAGCTAGCCAACCCATAAGATTTACAGCATCGTTGAACCAAACAGTTAATAGAAGAATAGCTAATAGGAAAAATACTAAGATTTGTTTGTCACGGTTACTTAAGCGAGCCAATACCTACAGACTAGTCGTCTGGCCCATCTCCAAAACAAAGTTTTTCTTATATCTTTCCTTTCAAGTTCGTAATATGTGACCCAGTGTTATCCTCCAAATCCTTTGGGGTCTGGGCACTATGTTTGGCTTCTTATTGTCTGCAACGATATGTTACTATCTTAATATTTCTTTAAGGTTTGACGTTGTTAGTATTTTGTTGCCACACTAGAACCTAAAGCCTATTAATATATTGAGATTGATAAAACCATTTATGATGTGTATATTTTTTTAGCACCAACAAAAAAAGAATAAGTACAGTAAACATAGCAAAAAATAAAAGAAGGTTGTGTATATTGGCGAGCTTAGCGTATAAATTAATATATTCTTGCAGCAAACCACAGAACTACAGAATTATTCAGGTTGATTGATCTAAAAAAGTAAATATTTTATTTTTATATACTTTTTAGGGTTCCGTAGTCAACTAGGAACCCTTATAGTTTCGCCATGTCTGTCTGTCCGTCTGTCTGTTTGTCTGTCTGTCCGTCCTCGCTTAATCTCTGTGACCGTTAGCACTAAAAAGCTAAAATTTGGTAGGTACCAATATCAATCACGCCGACAAAGTGGTATAATAAAAATTGGAATAAAATGTTTTATTAGGGTAGCCCCCCTTATATAAAGTGGGAAGTGATGCCCCTCCCCCCCTAAGTTTGAACCATAAGTTTAAAAAATGTGAAAAAAATCTGAAAAGTAGATTTTTATAAGGATTTTCTAGGAAAATTATTTGGAAAGAACAGCTTTTGTACAAAAAAGACAAAAAGGTTGTACAAAATAATTTCTGCGTACGTACGTGTGTCAACGTAACAAGTTGCCTTTTTTTAAACTCATAAGTGGAAACACTTATTGTGACGGACGGGAAACTACGGAACCCTTACTGATCGTGGCCCGACACGCTTTTGGCCGGTTTTTTGAATCATCATCTTCCTAGCCTTTTCCCAACTATGTTGGGGTCGGCGTCCAGCAGAACCGGATTCAGCTGGATACCAGTGTTTTTCGTGAAGCGTCTGCCTATCAGACCTCCACAACCCAGTAACTGGGTGACACGATACCCTTTGGTTCGACTGGTCAGACTTTCTGGCTTCTGAATACCCGTAACAACTGTCAAAGTTCTCCGAATGACAACCGGGACCAACGGCTTAACGTGCTTTCCGAGGCACGGCCGGTTTTTTGAATGCACTGTCAAATACCACTTTATGTATCACAATATTTTTAAAGTTATTTTCTCATATTATATTACATACTTAGCTATGTTGAATTCACCTACTTATGTATGCAAAATGGTTAACTGACTGAGTAATAAACTAAGTATCCACTAAGAAAGGTTTTTGGAAAATCCAACCATAAAAAGGTAAAATAGGTGCATAGACATCTCGATAAGACTAAATAGCAGATAATATATATAGGACTTAATCTCGATATGACTAGATCTTGTTAGGACTATATCGTATTTGGACTAGATCGCAATAAGGCTAGATATCAAAATGACTCATTATCGATATGACGTACAATCGTATCTAAAAGTGGCATAAGTATAGGAACTTTATGGAGTATCTACGTAGCTTTACTAAAGTGAAAAAGAAAAAGAACAAAAGAAGAAACACTATATTATTCAATCGCAAGTATCAAAGACATTTTAATAAACTTGAGACGAAGGAGAAAAACGTTATGTTGTGATTCAAAGCGTAAGTTTAAATAAATAAGTATGTTACAATGAAATGCTTTCAAGTATTTTAGTATAGGTTCCAAGAAAAATCTTAATGCTTTAACTTGATAACTGTACTCCAAAAAACAAACGAAAATATAGTCGTTACGCTACCTGGCCTTATTGCGATCTAGTCCCAACACGATATAGTCCTAACAAGATCTAGTCATATCGAGATTAAGTCCTATAGCGAACTAGTCATATCTGCTATTTAGTCTTATCAAGATGTAGTCATAACGCTACTAACCCGCAAAGCCACGGGTGAAAGTATAGCGAACTAGTCATATCTGCTATTTAGTCTTATCAAGATGTAGTCATAACGCTACTAACCCGCAAAGCCACGGGTGAAAGTAAGTCTGGTTTAAAAAAAACATAAAACAAGGTTTAGCATTTTTAAAAGTTCGATTCCCATTCTGATCGAATAGCGTTTTTCAAGAATCTATTTTATTATTTCATAATAATCTACCGCGAATAGAATCTTTACATTTAACTACACAACTTACTTTATTGTAAACATTATATATTAGGTAGATAATGAAGGTATATTAAAATAGGCTCTTCTAGATATGAAAAGTAATAGCAGGATATCACTAAAACAAAAACATTAGTTATGGTAGAAGCCGGTCTAATATTAAGCACATACAAGCATAATTATGCCCGAGCCGGTTCACCCAGTGAAAATTAAATCGTCTTATAAACAAATGTGAGCTTATTCGTAACTGTGATATACACAAAGATATTGTATATTTTAGAACAAAAATAAACATAACTATTTCTGTACATAAGCGTCCTAAAATAGGAATATTTTGGGCTAAACTTGGCCATTGTTTTTTGTTAAAATTTTCTTTGAAAATCCCGTTTAAGCGTCGATATGGGTTCGGAACTTTTGCTTGTCACGACAATAATGTAACCATGGATGTCACACCACAAAAATTAAAGCCATGTCCATGGATGAACCGATGACCATCATCATCTCCCTAGCCTTTTCCCAATTATGTTGGGATCGGCTTTCAGCCTAACTGGATTCAGTTAGATACCAGTGTTTTACGTGAAGCGACTGCCGATCAGACCTCCACAATCCAGTAACTGGGCGACACGATACCCCTTAATTTGTTACCTAGCCCTTTAGTACTAAGCAAAGTCTTTGTTCAGCAGTGAATGCTTACGGGCTGATAATGATGATTGTAACATGTATTATGGTGTAATTTTAATTGCTGTATTGTAATATCTGTGTTATCTAAACAAGGGCGGACCTAGGACCAATGGGGCAAGACCCCTCCTTCCCTTGGCCATGAACCTACGCCAACTATTTCATCATCATCTCCCTAGCCTTTTCCCAACTATGTTGGGGTGGGCTTTCAGCCTAACCGGATTCAGCTGGATACCAGTGTTTTACGTGGAGCGACTGCCTATCAGACCTCCACAACCCAGTAACTGGGCAACACGATACCCTTGGTTAGACTGGTCAGACTTTGTGGCTTCTGACTACCTGTACCGACTGTCAAAGTTATACGAATGACAACCGGGACCAACGGCTTTACGTGCTTTCCGAGGCACGGAACTATTTATAGTTTTATATTTTAATTGCAACCGTTTTTGATTCGGCTTCGATTTTATGAGACCCGTTTGACTTTAAGGGCTTCACAATATGCTTTTTAGTAAGAGTAAAGTACTCACTGACTTGATACCGGAATGCTGATTCAGTTTAGCAACAACAAACATTTATTCAGGTGATAATATCGTATGTGTCGCGTTACTAAGGATAAATCATTCCAGCTTTCCTGAAACCACATAATTATGACGAGTTCCTAGAAATCACAATTTCAAAACACTTTACAGAAACTCATACATGGTTTGGTAGATACTTAGTACAATCATCCGAATAAATTAATGGTCACGCAATGGTATTACTTCACGAATCGTTGAAATGTTACATTCGCATTTAGAATGATATTTGGCGCAATACATTTTATATCCGTCTGCATTATACCACAGTTTTGCGTGTTACGTAAGTTTTAGTATTCTGAATAGTAGATAATATACGAGTATATTATCTGCTGGCAGTTTGTTTAAGGGTATTGTTCCATTGAACACATTAAAATCTAAAATACCCGACGCAAATAGGGGTAAAAATGTTGACCGATAAGTTAGTGTGTTTGTAGCACCGTAGTTCTTAAACGGGTGAACAGATTTAAATACAGGTTTTTTATAACAAAGTAGGGCCCGTATTAATAGACGTCACTCAATTCTGAGACGCTCTCAAATTTATTGCTGTCCTTATTTTTTCCCTTTAGAATGAGAAGGACAGCAAGAGACTTGAGAGCGTCTCAGAATTGAGTGACGTCTATTAATTCGGGCCTAGGTTACATAGCAATGGTCTTTAGACATGTTTCCACAAAATTGGTTTATCCGTTTCAAACTCTTTCATTAGCTGATTTTGCGAACTCAATAATGTAAGGCCGAGTTTTTTTTATTTGTAATTAATGCTTGTCTAATGGAAATAAACAATTTGTCTTTATTTATTTTGTTAATATCTATTTGCTTTCAGATTTGTACACTGTGTAGCACAGTGTCGCTTTGGTGGAATCTTACCCTAGGACGGCCGGGATATGCGGGCTGTCTGTTTGTGCAGTTGACCGAATACTCCCAGCTTTTGGCAAAGCCGTATTTGCTTGACGTTGGTAAATGGCTCGACTAGAAGTCAAAGCAAATTTTAATCATTCCAACCAGACCGTTTAAAAGCTAGTTTTGTCTGTTAGAATATTGGACCATTTTATTTACAAAGTTTTATTAATTAAACTTTTATACATCGTCAACTTGTTACTTTCTGCTATTTTCATATCTTTTCAATATCCTTGCCTATAAGTCAAAAATTTTCAGCTCATGATATTTATAAACATATTTATAAAATGAGTTATGAAATCATCTTTGTTTCCGTGTAATAACTTCTAAATGAAGGTTTTTTTGGGAGCACGGAGGCGCCAGGTCCAACTGCAGCATGATTGGTGAATTTTGACATATCTGTCGATAAAACGGCATGACATTGACAGATATGTCAAAAATTCACCAATCATGCTGCAGTTGGACCTAACGCCTACTTATTGCCATCTAGCCGATTTCTTATACGAAAAAACCCTCATTGCAGCATGAGTATAATTATTTCAAAATTCAAGGAAGGAATCTTAACATACATATATTAGACGTCAATGACCTGTCAAGTGACACCGTCTTGAAATCAGTTTACATACTCGAATCACTGTTAACGTGACACCACTCGCTGTCAGTTGGGCGGATTGCAGTACCGACATTATAAAGCAATGCTTTCGTGACGTACATTTATCGCATTTGCAACCCGCTACAGAAGCAATGTAACGCGCTGCAGCTTCACGACTGTAGCGATGCAAAGGAACGACTGCGTCGGATGACATAGGTGAGAGGATGGAGGAAGGGTGGCGCGTAAAGGAAACCGAGCATCAGTGTTACTGAATCGCGTTTGTGACAGACGCGCCACCGTAACGCGTTTGCAGCGTGACTTGAAAATCGTGACGTGGGCGAGAGCATATAGCTAGCGACCACATCGCGACTGTATCGTTGCGAATGCGCGACAGCATCGCTACGGCAACGCTACAAAAAGTCGTCATCGGCATCGGCGAGGGGCCTTAAGTAAAAGAGATCCGTTAAATCGGAACTCAAGATATGAACTATGAAATAGATAGATTTACGGGACCTGGACCTTTGTCCCGAATACTACCTTAAAATGGTGTTTGGGACCGTGGTCCCGACCCATTCCCGACTTAATGAATGAACGCTGAAGTAATAGCTGTGTCTCCTTAAGGAGGCATGTCAAGCGGGATTGAGGCGAGGCCCCCCCCACGCGGAGGCCATTCCGACACCTGTTGAAACGGTCCTGCCCGGATTGCGGAATAGTTGTAATTGTTACCGTGGCCCCGGAACTTAAAGGGCAACGGACGGAACAAGGGTGGGTTTTAGGCAGTAAAAGTTTGACACTCCCTCCCCCCTTCCCCTCCCAAGGCGGTAGGAGTCATTTGATGATTTTACAACCTCAAGAAATAATCTGTTAAAACGAACCTGATTCTGGTTTATTTGATACTTTCTCGATGGTCCGTGTTCTCAGTCTCAACTCTGCCTGACTAATGATATAATTACTATGAGTATGCCTATTGTCAATCTGTGTCTGTGCCCTAAACCATTCTCTCCCTTCACATTCAGAAATGGCTATGACATAACGAATGCTGTTTTATAGTTAACTTTTAACAGTTTAGAATAAAAACCCGAAAAGCGTTGTAGAATGGATGGTAGAATAGAGCTCGATACGAGATGTCAAATTACATAGCGTATGCTTGTCAATCCCATACATTTAACAGTCTATTCTACTCTATACTACAATGCCACTTGTCTAGAGGTGCTGATCTCAAGACGCGATTTTGAGATGTCTTCAAGCAAAATGGAAAGCAGGAAGTTACAAACAGACCAAGTTATCTGTGAACTGGGCGACTCCGTCAGTCGCCCTCCTTCAGTTCACAGATAACTTTATATTCAGCGTTGCAAAGAGAAAGAGACAGAGAAAACTGAAATGAAGTCAAATGTATGACTGAAATGTCATGTCAACCGTAGTTCCAATTTTAGCCTTTTCTCGTATAAATTGGTTTGTCTGTAACTATGTAGGTCTTAGCAGTTTAGAATGCTCTAGAGCTGTCTGTTGCTAAGTTGATAGTAGTTGACACCTAGTGTTTGTGATCAATTTCTCTCAGTAACAGTTTAATCTAGTATTAAATCAACACATAGCATAAAACAAAGTTGCTTTCCGCTGTCTGTACCTATGTATGCTTATATATTTAAAATTACGCAACGGATTTCGATGCGGTTTTATTTTTAATTTACCTACAGAGTGATTCAAGAGGAAAGTTTGGATAGTTATTAAAAAAAACGCATCAAATTCGTTGCATAGTTTAAATCTAAGCATACAAGGGGACAAACAGACACCTGTAAGCGACTTTATTATAAACTATGTTGTGATGTTATGCGTGTATTACTGGACAGAATTGACATTTAAAGTGGAACTCCGAAGTATTTATATCAGAAATACTTGCTACATTGTACTCACGTGGTTTCTCTTACGTCTAGACTGTGAACTAAATACCTATCTACCTTTGTGTCTGAAACTTTAGGGCCATATGGTCGCGTACTTTACGAGACATCGCTAAGCGGCTGGCCCATTCTTAAATAAGAAACTGCATATAAGTACAATACTGCCAGATTTTTTGACAATACGGTATTTGACACTATTAACAGATAAATCTAAGACATATTTTTTATAAAACCTATCTTTTTATTAGTCCTAAGCATCGGATTTGTTTTTAATTTACTGTAAAATTGGATTTTTGATTGCTTTAAAATCAATAAATAGTTAGTCAATAGGGTTGCTAGCTTGTGACGTCACAAGCTGGTATTGACATACAAAGTCTTTTGGAGAATTGCGTTTTGACAGCTCATAAAAAGTACGTCAATTGATGATGAAGACGGATTACCGCTTTGACAGCAATGCTTACCGGCTTTTCATGTGTTAAGCTTCACTTGATTTTCATTTATAAGTTGAACATAATACCATGATGTTAAAAAAGTTACATCAAGCGTGAGGCAGGGTATAACATACCCAAAATCTTATATTTTATAATATAGGTAGCTGTTTTTATTGCTTAGATTATTAGGTTGATTGCATTTCACGAAGCAGGTCAGTGTTGTCAGACAAAACATTTATAAGTTCTTTGCTTGCAAGGTTAAAAATGTTACTATTATTTTGATGTTAATATATATGTTGCGGAATGTTTATAATAGTTACCGTGACCCCGGAACATAAAGGGCAATCGAAGGAACATGAGTGGGTTTTAGTTAGTAAAAGTCTGACACGCCCTCCCGCCGCACCCAGGACGGGAGCAGTCATTTGATGATTTCCACTCACCAAAAAAAAAAACACATGAACTCAATCTATTATGTGCAATGAGAAACAAGAACGGATTTACGGTAGTCAAAAACGGTAGCGTTTGAGCGAAACTCTAACATTTGTTTGAATCAAAATCACAACAACAACATTATTATACTATAAAATGTACTGTCCTTTGTGCCAAAGGAAATGGCTTTTGCCGAAAACTAGTTATATTAAAATGTATTTTACATATGAGACAGAACATACAGTCAGTTTGCACCCACAAGTAAAATTGTTTGTGTTCCGTTCAATTAACTGGAGCGAATTATTTTAATGCTTGTTACAAAATTTCTCGGAATACATCCTATCATAAAATACATTGGCAATTTATTATTTATATTTTACGAATATTGCAAACGTGAAAGTTTCCGAGGATGGTTAATATATGTAACTCTTTAAACATGAAAATTTTTAAATAAAGCTACAAAAAAATTGCTTATACAGATTGAAACGTAGGGTACATAACATCACGGTATGGAGCCAACCAATTACCAAAGATCTAATATAATGCGGCTGATACAGGATCTCGGGACAGTTTATTGCAAATTAAACTCCACTTTACTACCTTAAAATACTTAATAATTGTTCGATATTTTAGCGCAAGTGGTGTTCTTTTTTAATTGAAGTTGCACAAGAAGCTGTACCCATTTATACTTTGTTTAATTTAGCATGTAAGGCGTAATCTTTATTGGAGATCCAAATATGTAAAAAAAATACATTTGATTTTTATTATTGACGGACATTGCCTCCAAAGTGTCACAGAAAATTATATTAAGGAATATTGTGTATTCCTTAATATAATTTTCTGTTACAATTACACTGTTAATTTATCTTATACTTAACGCTTGTTCTTGTTCTTGCTTATGGCTTGTTCGCGCAGATACGGGACGTATTGCGTGAACGATTCGGTTCGTTCTATATTCAAATAAACGGTTTGGTATGAAAGCGTTTATTCAAAAGCGTTTTTACATGCGTTTGCTTGAATTGCACGCAAAGTTCCCGATTGACTTCTCCGTGACGTTTCGCACGCATCGTTACGACCTGCTTAATTCTTACAATTCTCTTCATTCACGGAACCGCTGCTCTTCACGCTCGCACTACGCGCCGCGTCACGCCCTTTATAAACAATATCGTGCATTTGACATACGTTTTTATTTGTGCGTATGATGTTGTGGGCACGCAAGCCCGTCAAGTAAAAAACAAGCTCTGCAACACTCCACGCTTCACGCAACGTGCAACGCACAACGCCAGCGAAAAGGAGGCCGTAGGCATTGAAAATAGAGAGTCTATTCAAGACTTTGTTTTGCATGTGTTTGAGGTTTCTGAGATTTCTGTATTTTTATTTTATTCGATAGAGATGAAAATCGCGCAACAATTTCATTAACCTTGGCAGGTTTTCACGAGCTTCTTATGATAGGGATCGAATACTTATCGACATTATTGTTGTAGCCATTTACCTAGAAGTGTAAGTACCAAGTATTTGTAATCGATATTGCTATGACGTACTAACAGAGGATGCGGGTGAATGGTGGAATGTACTATTGGGAATTTCGCTTCATAGATCTAGAGATTTTGACTTCTCAAAGGAAAACTCATGGTCATCTTTTAGGTACAATGGCGTTGTCTTCAGAGAAACTACAAGTATTAGGAAAACGCAAACAAACACGCATCATTTATACACGGTAACAGCAGACTTGGTTACATATAACAATGTTATTTAGAACTGGCCTGTCGTTGAGTTACTCAAAATTCTTTGAACAGAAAAAAACATTATCATGGGCTCACTCTACGAAGATGCAACCTATATTTCCTTTTTCTTAAACAGCAAAATTCCTTAACCTTTCCTGTTTTACAAGCATACCCGGACAAACCCGGTCATCTGCGTCCAGCCCATAAAAGTATATTTAGTGGCATTAATGTAATATTGTTACAAAAATATTGATTGGCAAAAACTTACTAGTTTCTATTTGTAGCAAGAAGTTTATAAAAAAAATTACACCATTGAGTTAGGAAGAAGAATGCCAACGTTTTGCTTTATTTTGTTTGTGAACAAGAGGCTGGACGCGAACGAAATTAAATGCCGTTTGCATTTTTGCTTACCAACTGTTTTACTCTTTGTGGAAATATCTTCTTAGATTATCTTTTCATGCTTCTTGTTTTTTCCTGTATATGTGAGATTTTGTCGTGAATTTTAAGATCCGAACATTCGAATTATTTGAGATATGGACTGTCTGAGTATTAAAATCATTGTATTTTTTTTTATTTTATATTAAGTAGACTAAAAGAGTATCGAAAATTAAAATAGAGGAGTTATCGAATGGCAAGCCTTAATAAATTATGAATACTTTAACAATACTTATAAAATTAATACTACTAAATTAATACAAATATACGTACTACATTAAACAATTACATCATCATCTGCGGTCAGTTTTATAAAAAAAAACCCGCGGTACTCGATGGCGCAAAATATAAATCGTTCAAATTCTGTTCCAAAAAAAAAACGCAGAGTGCTCTGAGCTCTGTGCAACGTTCTACGTTCAAACCACGAAGTAGTGATTCAAACCGACGAATCAAGTACGCGGACAAATTGAAAAACCATTCAAAAAATACATATATCTTTAAGAGATTGTTTGCGATTTTATCCAAACCGAAGACGACTTCAATAATTAGGGCAAATAAGTAAATGTTTAGCATAAATGTTATTTGCACTTGTTTGTCAAGTGACAAACTAGTGTTAATAAACTATTAAAAAAACTTCGCTCCCACAGTTATTAAGATCGCGACTTCAGCTAGCAAAAGAGTTGATCAGGTCGTAACGGCTCAACGGTCCCGTATTGAAACCGGTGCACACCCGTTCAAGAGCTACGATGCTGCAAACCCACTAATACCCAACTGTTTGCATCAGGGATTGAATATAGAGACAAAGCTAAAACGTTTATTTATTTTGACCTCGCCTTCAACATTCCGCCATAAGGTTAGCCTTTATTCCACTTTACCGAACATCAATTAATTAAATCTTTCAATGCAAGAAGCGTCTGCCTCACAGGTTATAACATCCAATTAGGATGCTCCCAATTATATAAACCAAATCTACCAACCACAAATCGAAACAAAACATCAGAATAATTTCATAGGTAACGGTTTGAAATTCAGATGCAAACATATTTAAAATTACAGGTAAATACCGTCTCTGAAACCAAAAAGCGTGCATTTGCGATTCGGCGTACATCGTTAGTAACTCGATCGTCTAAAATGGCAGGAAATGTTCATTGAATTTATGAACGCAATCCTAGGCTAGATATAAATAGAGATCATTAATTTAAGAGCTTAAAACTGATGGTCGCCAGCAGGTCTTTTTTTAAATCGAGGATGGGAAATCATGAAATGACTTCTCCCGTCCTAGTGTAAGATTTTTGCTAGCTAAAACCCAACCTTGTTTACCCACCCGCGGTAACTATGAGAACTATTCCGCAACCCCGGCAGGCGCCAGCAAGTCCTCAAGATTCATATAAACTGACTGACTGTTGATATATCAACGCACTGCCTAAACCGCTGATCCTAGAGTCATGAAACTTGGAGGGTGTATTCTGTGTAAAGAGTAAGTATCCACTAAGAAAAAGGGGATGGAAGTTTCAAATATTTAAAAGAAGTTTAAAATAGGGGATGTAACTTTCAAAAATCACGCAGGCAAAACCGCGTGCGGCATCTAGTTTTAGATCAAATAACTGACTGAGTCAAATATCAACGCACAGCCCAAACTGCTGTTACTAGAGAGATGAAACTTAGACGGAGTGTTCTTTGTTAGGCCGGTTTTAGAGCTCGACCGACCGTCGGTGCGTACATCGGTCGGGCTTCTCATTTGTATGAAAATTCATAAGTCGTCACAGTGCTCGACCGACCATGCGCACGCGTATAAATGTCAATTTTCATACAAATGAAAAGCGCGACCGATGTACGCACCGACGGTCGGTCGAGCACTAAAACCGGCCTAAAAAGTAAGTAACCACTATACTCGGAATTTTAATTCGATTCCAGATTTGACAATTTCAGTGTTGCAACGTTGCAATGTTATGACAAGTACTAAATAGTGACGTTGCGAAATTATTCGATATGGAAATGGAATATTTCCAGATCGATTCTTCTCGTTTATAATTTTACTCTCGTAAACTAAGTATATCAGGAAATTTAATATTTCTGAACCGATAATTTAGTTTTGACGATTAATTAACAATCTGAGACTTTTCTTTTATAATTGTGTGTGAAATAAATAAGAAAATGTGATCATGAAGGAACATGACAAATAAAACAGATGGATGTATTTAATTATGGTAATATTTTTTTTTTATAAATTGTCGCCGTCATCGCTATCGCTGTCACTTTCTGTAACATTTATTATAAATGTGTCTGTGATATTGTCAATTAATATATCTAGCCTACTCATTTTTTCCTCTTCTTTGACAACATGAGATACCTCCAATTGCGCAGAAATTTTATTTTTCACGTATTTGTAGGCGTTACTGTTACTGAAAAAGTAATGATCCATTACTTTTTCAGTAACAGTGAAAGCTTTTCGTGGACGTTTTTTTCTTGGAGACAAGAAAACATCCACGTCTTTTTGTGATGTACTTGGCGCAGGATCCATTTAGATGGAAAACCAAAACAAATAAATTCACTCAAAGTTCGCAAAAAACTATAAACGTAACAACAAACACAACGTAACAACACTTTAACAAAAACCCAACAAAATAACAAAATATCGATTCACAATAAAATAATATATTCGTGCAGTCAGACTGGGAGAATGAAGCCGAATGACACGATAAACAAAATGGCGATAGCTGCACGAGCGCGCACGGGCATAAGTTTTGTTTTTAATATAAAAACAAAAATATTAACTTTTTATAAAATAGAGCAGCGATTACTATTAATAAATAATTATTATGAATAATTATGTATTTATTTAAATAAAAATCAATAATTTAGTCTTTAATTGGCACACTGATGGAGTGATGGCTTACACACTGATTGTTTATCGATTTTTGTGTTCATCACTACACTATTATATGTGGTATCATTATTTCACAAAATGACAGTAGCTAATGTCAAATCTGGAATCGAATTAAAATTCCGAGTTATAGGAAAGGATTTTTAAAAATTCCAAAGTTTAAAGGGGTAAAATACTAAACAAAATAAGGACATCAACACCGGCAAAGCTGCAGATGAAAGCTATATGATACTATAAAGTTTATCATAGACGTTTCTGACGACGGTGAAAGAAAACATCATGAGGGTGGACTTGCCTAATAAATTTTACCGGTTCCTCCCGGGTCGTGTCAGATTGCCGTTTCTCCGGACTATGGGCGTTAGAGGGGAGTGCACCTGTGTTTGTGCAGAAATTCTGTATCACAATATCTTTAAACACTGCATATGTTTGATGTTATTACGTGATACATTGGCCAGAAATTGCGCAGAACCGAATAGTTTGAAAAGAAAACGAGAGGCTTTTGCTCAGAAGTAAGAACCCAACAAGGTTGTTAAAATAAAATACGTGATGCTAAAGTGTAATTGTGGAGTTTTCTCATTTTTTTATGTATAGTGCATAAGACTTTAACTTTGCTTTAACTTTCTGGATAACTAAACGATTACTTGAAAACTCTAATGTGCTCGTTATAGTTTAGTTTTTTTATAGCAGACAAAGACAAGTTCTCTTTAGAAACCATTTCGTTTGTATAAAAAAACTAGTATATACAACTTCATACGCTTTGGAACAAGCAGCTAGCTTCAGTTTTCCGGTCAAAGCAGAGGTCAGTTTTATAAAAAAGCAATTTTTTTAGAAAAATATAAAAAGAGGATTTAAGAAAAAGACAAAATAAGCAGGTATTCACTTTTTGTAACGGGCTGGTGCTGGACCAACATAATAAAACTATTAAGTACTCGACGCATGATACTTTTTAAAAAGATTTTATTTAAATAGGGGTTTTCCGTCACAAGTATCCACATTTCAAACACACATTCATGGCGAGTTAAATATATGTTACTAAGCACGTACGTTTTGTTGCTAGGTACGTAACTTGGTAGAAGTTCGTTATTAACAAAATTTATCTCTTTTCGTGACGGGGACTGTAGTTGTATAATTTCAATATTTTTTCTTCTTTCGTTTTCCAAGGGAACGACTACACCGGCCCGTATTTATTTATAGAGTGATCAGATCAAAGAGTTTTTATTCAAAATGAATACCTGTCAATGTGACAGACAGTGATGTTACTTCAAAGAAGAAAAAAAACTATTAAACCTCTTTCTTTTGTCTTTCGTTTAATACTGACTTTGCAATATTATCTTTATTCAAGCAGCAATACAGTTCATATAAAAAATAAACGGAATTCTAAATGCTTTTTAGTTTTACAGAAGAGTCGGAAAAAGAACCACATCGATAAGCGGTATATTTAAAACCTTCAGCAACCTAACAACATAATTTCGATAAAAGGTGAAACAATTACTACTTTGGACAAGGTGAACGCAAGAAAGAACATCGCATTATCCTTTATTCAATTTAAATTGTCCAATTGGATAAGGTTTTTAATAATGCAAAATTGGTTCGGCCATCAAAGTAACCGCATTGAATTGGTGTAATTTGTTCTTTACTGGAAATTGTAAGTACTTTAATATTGTTTTTTCTTTCATGTTAACTTTCTTCGAAGTTACGGTTACGTCATGTTGAGCTTAACGATTAGTCAGTAAGGGCCATATTAGTGTTGTAGTTGTTTGTATTAGATTATTTATTTAATGCATATTTATTTACGCTTTTCACTGTCTGTGCCAGCCTATGTATGCTTAGATCTTTAAAGTTTTTTTATTAATAAATAGAGTAATTGAAAAGGTAGGTTTTATGTATACATGCATATACCAGTGCAGAAAATTTGAGATTATCAAAGATGTGTAACCATCAAGCGAAGCTGGGCGGGTCGCTAGTAAAACTTTCGAACACTCGTGATTCGAGACACAATAGAACGACAATAGCAGCGTGATCCAATTTCCCACTCAATAACTTTTCTTCATTTGTTTTGTTGTGACTGATGACTGCTAAGCCAGAGGTCGTCGGTTGATTCAAACCCAGGACAAACTTGATGAGCCGTCAGACGCAGAATAATCATGCCCACCACACAAAGGTTTGTTTTGTGTAGGAATCGAACACACGACCAGCTTAACAGTCAGGGTCACTAACCACTAGACCAAGCCATATACTTAATGAGGGTTTTCCCGTATGAAGAATCCGGTAGTTGGCAATTTATACGTAAGCGTGAGTTCCAACTGCAGCATGATTGGTTTAATTCGACAGGACATTGTCAGATATGTCAAAATCGTTGCGGAATGTTTATAATAGTTACCGTGACCCTGGAACATAAAGGGCAATCGAAGGAACATGAGTGGGTTTTAAGCAGAAAAGTCTGACACGCCCTCCCGCCGCACCCAGGACGGGAGCAGTCATTTGATGATTTCCCATTCACCAAAAAAAAAGATATGTCAAAATTCGCCAATCACGAAGCAGATAGACCACAAGCCTACGTATTGTCATCTAGTGGATTTCTCATACGCAAAAACCCTCTTTATTAGAGTAGAGTATTTATCAAAAACGGAATTTTATTTATTAGCCAAACCATTTATGTTTCAGTCTATTCTTAGTCCACTTTGTGTTTAATTGAAATAGACGACAGACGACTGTGCGTTTCATTTTTATTGAAAAGAAATCTTGATCAATATTTATACAGCTGAAACAACAAAAGTATCGGCCAGGACAGAGTCTTGCGTACAAACGTTCTATCACTGTGAAATATTAAAATTGAGGAAAAAAGCAGCACGTTTATTGTATGGCGACCCTCTAAAACTTCTAAATTTATTTATTTATGGGTTGGTAAAGCAATCATAGAGTAGTGCCGGAGTGCTTGTAATTGTTTGACAGATATAGTCAGATATAGTCTTGTGACAGACTAAAAAAAAACAGACAGACTTCTAATGGACTTAACAGTCTGTCTGTTTATTTTTTAGTCTAAGATAAATAAATGTTACTTAGCACATATTTTTGCTTAGCTATTCTAAGTCCTTATCACGCCAATGGTGCTGATTTTCTTGTTCACAAACTTAACTAAATTTAAGTTAAATGCATCTTTCTCTTTCCATTTCTGAAAGAAAAGGACAGAAGAGACATTTTAGTTTCATCCTGTCAAATAAGACAGCGCCTGAAGAAAATTGACGTATATTTAGACGCCATGTTTTTAAATCGCGCCTAAATTATCTATGAAGTGTCTAAATTTGACAGGACTTAACTAATATTTTTTCTTTTTTCCTTTTTTTAATTAAATGGAAAGAGAAAGATGCATTTAACTTAGATTTACGTTAGTTTGTGAATAAAAGAATCGGCACCAGTGCTTCTTTTTCTATCCACTTCACTATGCAGAGGGCGGAAAATAAATACTAGTTTTGTCCGGTCAAATTATATACTCTTTACACAATTTGAAATTTTGACAGTACTAAACTTATATTTATATTCTGCCCTTTCCTAATGAAATACAAGAAAAAGACACTAAACTTAATTTAGTTTGGGAACAAGGGAAATAGAACACTTGTTAATTATAATACTTAGGGACGTATTTAATCTCATGTTTAGGCCCCTGCCACCTTTCGAGTACGATAAAGGAACTCTCTTCACCACCCTAGGTTGACTGGTAGAAAATGCCTGCGGCATTTAGTCCGCCTATGTACCGTTGTGCATAAAGTATTAATAAAAAAAAAGACGGGTTGCACTCCGGGAGTGCCGGCAGAAGTGAAAACTTGATTATTAACAGCGTGCCACGCGCATCCATGGATGGTGACAGCTGTCTACTATCCATCCGTCCTACGCTTTTTCGATCAGGTCACGTGTCCTGACGCGAGTTTAAGATTTTATACCCATTACAGAAAAAGTGCTCAACGCCGCTAAAGAAGTTTTCACTTCAATAAATAAATAAATGAAGGAAGAATGAAATAACTCTACCGATTAATCCCGCAGTGTAATGAAACATGTTCAATTGTCAACTGCACGTGTTAAGTGAAGATTTATAACAGTTGCAACAGTTATTGCAGTGGTTACTGGAGATGTGGAAACGAATATTTTTGGTGGAATAAACTTTGCTTTTATGCACACGTTTTTGTAATATAAAACACTAAGTAGTCCTAATTTTTTAGGCATTTAAAACTCTGATAGTGACTGGTGTTGTACCATGACGGCGCACGGATTGAACATAGCACAATCTTTTTTATAATTCTCTACTACTTATTTAAACTTTAAATACCTGTTGGCATCCTTACTAATATTATAAATGGGAAAGTGTGTCTGTCTGTCTGTCTGTCTGTATGTTTGTCTTTCTTTCACGGCAAAACGGAGCGACGAATTGACGTGATTTTTTAAGTGGAGATAGTTGAAGGGATGGAGAGTAACATTGGCTACTTTTTGTCTCTTTTTAACGCGAGCGAAGCCGCGGGCAAAAACCCTAGTTATTATATTTTTGTGATTAGAAAAAATAGGTACGTTTATAAATATATCTTCTCTCTTCGTTAGTTTACCATTATATTATGTATGTAATGGCAAAGTGACTGACTGAGTATATACTGATATATTCAACGCACATCCCAAACCGCAGGTCCTAAGACAAAAAACTTGGAGGGCGTATTATTTGTGAACGGTAGATATTCATTAAGAAAGGATTTTTGAATATGCGACGCCTAAAGGGATAAATGGTCGATGAAAGTTTGACTTACACCCAAGCGAAACCGAAAACATATGATTTTTTACCGACTTCACAAAAAGGAGGAGGTACTATGTTCGGCTGTTTGTATGTTTTTTTTTTTGTATGTTTGTTCATCGATTACTCCGTCAATTGTCAACGGATTTTCAAAATTCTTTTTTTGTTCGAAAGCAGATAGTTTTGAGGTGGTCCCATTGTCACCAAGTTAGGATTTGATGATGGGATCTTGGAGAAATCGAAGGCAACCCTCAAATTTTATAGGCTCACTTATTGTTTTTCGCATATTTTATGAAGTATCTTGTGTATTTGCGTATGGTTGTCACCATCTCAGTTAGCTGAGCTGATGATGGAAGGTACAACTCCTTAACAGTAAGAAGTTACTCGAACAGGCAAGGACTGTTTTAGTAAATTGTTTTGATGTTTGATAGGGCATTTGCCACATTTGGGCTCATGATCATCAAGTCATGACCTGATGCTGCAGTCAGGATAGTCTGCGCAGAGTACCTAACTCCTCGACAAATAACAGCAGATATATCGTGTTTAGGCTCATTGAAAAGGGCTCGATGTGTGGATAAACGTACTGTTAATGAGGAACACCGAAGTACATAGAGACCTGATGCTGAAGCCAGGAGCATCAGAAAAAGTACAAACCTTGAAATTACAGCACAGTAGTCGTGTTTGGGCTCATTTTAAACAGGACTAACATTAACTCGACACTAAAAAGTAAAAAATAAAAAACTTTTTACAAAAAAAAATAATAACCGACTTCAAAAAGTAAAAACTTAAAAATAACTTAAATTTCGGAAGTCGGTGGCAACACAAATTGACTGGCAGAAGAAAAGACACCGACTTCCGAAATTTAAGTTATTTTTAAGTTTTTACTTTTTGAAGTCGGTTATTTTTTTTTGTAAAAAGTTTTTTATTTGTAATAAAACCATGCAGGTAGTCATAAAATCACCGGAAAAAACGAAGTATTTCAAGGTGTCCTAGGAAGTTGATATGTAAATCTAAATAATTTTCTAAATAAATATAAGTTTCTAAGCAGATACAAGTAATATATTTGCCAGATACAAGTTATGTATTAGCATAATTATCAAAATAATCACAAGCGTGATGAGAGATGAAGCGAAGGTGACTTGCAAAGCGATTTGCGAGATGACTTTGGATGTGATTGTCATGGTTAACACTTTTAATTAATGTTTAATCACCAACAGATAGACAATATCAGATGCCACACACCTGTATTGTAAACATCTATAATACATATAAATATAATTAGCTGTTAAAACAATATCTTTACTTAATTACCATTTAATTAAACTTTTGGCAAGTGTCTTGGGACTGTAAGATTTATGTGGTGAAATATCCAGGCTACGCTTATGTAGTAGTGATTGGCTCGAATCCAAACACATTATGTTGATTTTATGGTGCATCCGTAGTGTCTGTGATTGGGTCTTATTTGTACCAATAGCTGAATTTATTAATGTTCGGAACTAGTAAATTGTGGATAAAATGCGTCAGTGATTTGTCACACTATTCTCATCGGTTTATAGGGGTATGAAGTTAATTGACAAGAATGAATTATATCTGGGTCAATGAGCACAATTTCTTGATTTGTCTTCTATTTGTTTTTTATTAACTGTCTATAAGAGGAGGAGTTTTTGATTGTCACTATGAGATGTGAAACTAGATTTGTTTCTAATATATTTACTTCACATGTTTATGAAATCTGGTCAGTTACCAGGTTAAATTATAGACTTTATTTTACTTTGCAATACTTATATCGATATTAGTATTGGGTGATATATCAACGCACAGTTTTGGGCTCTGACGCTGATCAGACATGAAACTTGGAGTGTGTGTTCTTTGTGAAAGGTAAGTATCCACTTAGAAAGCAATTTTGGGAATTCCAAACCCAAAGGGATTAGCTTGTGCCGTGGGCACAAGGTAGTGTTATTATTTAACTGATATCCCAAAAATTAATATCCTATCTAAACAAAGCAAGGTCCCGAACGGTTTAGAAACAGCAGCTTAGCACTACTTAGATTGAGCCCAAATGAAAACTAAATTAAATACTTTAGGCATTAACAAGTTGAACTCATAAAGCACATACAGCAATACACAGCCATGCGAAAGAGGCAAAGATGAGGCACACGGCAGACACGATAACATTTGCGTACTTCGCAACATTGCAGTTATGCTGATACGTTTTAACACAAAATTCCGAGGCTTCCATTTTCTGAATATACCTTGAATTTCCTCAGGCAAAAATGTTTATCCGTAAAGTTTTCGCTTTCTTTGGAATGGAGGTTCAGGACACAACATTCCTTTAAGCAACAAGTAAACTAAATGTACACTGGAGTTAAAAGTGGCTTTCTCCAAGTGTTTGTGGCAGCTCGAGAGAGAATTGTGGACACTGCTGGTGTCAGGGAGTATTTTTATTTATTTATAAGCATAGCCAAGAAACAGTACGGTATTTTACAACATCATCAATTGACGTTCTTTTTATGAGCTGTCAAATCGCAATTCTTTCATAGGTTTTGTAGTGCATTGTGACCTTATGACGTCATTAAGTTAGTAACTGATTTGACTAGCTACTTATTGATATCTAAGAAACTAAAAATTCGATTTTACAGTAAATTGAAAATAAACCGAATTACAGGGCTAAAATTAAGAGAGGTTTTGTAGAAAATGGGATTCACATTTATTGGTTATTGAAGTAAAATACCCAATTATTTGCACGTAACATTTCAAATAGCGATTGTAAATAAACGAATTAACCAAAATAGTGTGCAGTACATTAATTGCTCACAACATTTTGTGCAAAACTTCAGCAATACATAAGCTTCTAGCTAACTTGAGTCGACCAGAAGAAACATTTGTGCCGAACACTGTGCAGCAAATTGGTGACATCGCATCAATAATTGCCATTGTTTGTGTAACAATTACTTGTGGACTAACACTGCATACACAATAGACGACTTAATATGTGTTAATTCATTTAATTTGACACGATTAGCTTTGTTGTGATATGTCGTGATTCCTAAAGGTTAGGGCGCCCACCTCTTTTGTAAGTGGATGTGGTTTCGAACCCAGTCTGACTACGTCAACACGACTTAAATTATAAGTGTGAACGTGTAACTTATCCTACTAATATTATCCTACTCAATGACATTGTAAGTAAAAAAGGTGTAGATAGGTTACATAAACGACAAAAACTGCACACTAACGCACACATACAATTAAGCGTCAAAGTAGGATGACATAATTCAAGTGAAGAAGAGACAAATATAATTTGCGACTGAGGTCAATGTGGTGCAATAGCCACATTTTAAACTGCTACTGGCTGACAGACTATAATCTATCTACACCTATTTACTTATAATAACATTGATCTGAAAGTTTGTATGTGAAAACTGAAAAGGATTTATACATCAGAATAGGACATAGGCTACATAACATCACGCTTACAGAGGTTTAACCAAAAACCTAACATTACGCGGGTGAAGCCACGGGGGACAGCTAGTTATAAAATATGATGCATTTTAAGCCTCCACAAACCATTCCAGCTGCCATAGTCAGCTCATCTTTAAACGAGTAGTTCTTAATTTGAGCTCAAGGGACCTTAATTCATAAACCGTCGCTCAGCATTGCCTGCTCAAAGCAGAATAATTTGACTCACTTACCCTGGCGGTTTTAATGGTCGTGGTATTGCACCTAAAAATATGGCCCCATTTTGTGAGAAACATTTGACATTAATGGCGAGATAAATAGGCTTAGCCATGTTCCGTCTCTATCGTACACTTGACGTTTGGCCGTTGTGTAACAGGGACAGTTATAGTGCTAAGTCAAAGTCAGTGCTCAGTAACGTCTATTTATTTCGTCATGACATTTACCCCGCAATATCGTTAAAAAAATATTGCCTCGTACTGAGTTTTCTGATATCGTGGAAGTGGTTATAAAATTTTGGTTGACAGAAATAAACGTTAGTTTTTCGACGGGTCGGTCTAGTGGTTAGTGACCTTGACAGCTATGCCGGAGGTCGTGGGTTCGATTTCCATCAAGGATAAATTTTGTGTGCTGAGCAAGAGTGAGTCTGGTTGTAATTTAACTAAAATGTGTGTGGGCACTCAGGACAAACTTTGTTGATGAGCAAGATTATTATTATTATTGTCTGGGCGTAATTTATATATTATATGTATGTAATTATAATGCCGTGTCATTAGAATGTCGTGATGGCCCAGTGGATAAGGCGAACGCCTCACTTGTAAGAGGGTGTGGGTTCTGGGAATCTGCAAGTACCAATTTGACATTTTCTGGGTTGTGGATGTCTAATAGATTGCTACACAGTCGTTACACGTAAAATACTGGAAGCCGGAGGTGAAGAGGAGTGGGGAGGAGAAGAGGGAGGTAATTATGTATGTAATTGTAAGTTACATAAATATTATATGTTTATCAGTTGTCTGGTTACCATAGAACAAGCTCTGCTTAGTTTTAGATTAGACTAGCTTTTGCTCGCGGCTTCGCTCGCGTTAGAAAGAGACAAACGGTAGCCTATGTTACTCTCCATCCCTTCAACTATCTCCACTTAAAAAATCACGTCAATTCGTCGCTCCGTTTTGCCGTGAAAGAAAGACAAACATACAAACAGACAACACACTTAACCATTTATAGTATTAGTATGGATAGCCGTGAGTGATTTGTCCAAGGGCTTTATTTTTATATGTTGGTTGGTTAGCAAGTACAAAGCAAAGTTCTTGTCGTCAACTGTCAAGCTAGGACAGTTAGAGAGGGAGAAAAACCACAGCACGTGCTAAGTCTTGTGACGTATTTAACTTGGCCGTAGACTTGCATACAAACAGCCAGACTCTAATAATAGGGTTCTTCCTTTGTTCTATTTTATCTATGCTGTGCCCAACCGGGTCTGTTATTTAGACTAATATAATTATTTTCTCTACAACTTACATAATAATATATTAGCACTCAACAAAGAATTAAGAATTTACCTGAAGCAACTCTACATTATTATTTATTTATTCCTGTTTATACATTATTTATGGTTCAAATGTGAAACAATTTAGATAAAGAAAAACAGACGGTTTAAAAAAATATTGTAGCAGCAAGATGACCGATCTCTACCTGACATTGCTGACGCGTGGCATCAGCGCATTTAGCTAAACTAGTTGAAGAATCTTTCAGCTTGTTTCTCTAAGAAGAGAGTAAAAATATGCATATTTTACAAGTTCAACCTTCAAAGGAAGGATGAAATTGGTGGCATCAGGAAGCAAGGTTCTTGCAGTCATCTGTTACAAGGCCTGGTGCGGATTTCCGCATCATTTTTGGGCCAAAACCGCGCTCGTTAAATGGTATACGATTCAAAGCGTACTTTTTTTCCGTTTTCCACGCTAACATAAAAAGCTATGTTTTTTTGTGGGTCTGTAATGTATTGTGTTATTTGGAGGGTATTTTTGTTGTTTTTATTATGCCAGGTTCGGCGTTGTTGGGTTAGGTTTTTGAAGTGATTGTGGTGGATAAATTATTGTTTAGTTTTATGTTTTTTATCTTGAATATTTTTTTTTATTACATAATAATGGCTATTTTGTTTAGATATGGTTGGGAAGGCTAAAAGTAGAGGTTTTCTGTGTTACTATGTACAACCAATATTGAATTGTCAATTTGTTTGTCTGTTGGTCAGTCGATTTATTTGATTTGAGTTTAAGTTGTAGTTTTGGTTTTGTCAGAATAATGATAGTCCTTTCAATTTAATCGGATGTATACAGTACTAGCTGCTGCCCGCGACGTCGTCTGCGTGAAGGCTTCAGCTCCGCCCCCGTAGGTGATAGCGTGATAATATATATGTAGCTTATAATTATGTTGACCTGACCTCTTAGTAATATTCATGCAAAATTTTAAGTAAATCCATGCAGTCCTTTTAGAGATTAGCCCGGACATACATACAGACAAACAAACAACAAAAGATATTTAACGTTCAAGCGATTCTTTTGTCAAAATAGTTTCCCCCCCTCTCTCAAAGTTAAACGACTGGTTCGAAAAAATAATCATGATGGTAGTCCTTGGGTTGAACCTTAAAAGAAAGCTATAACGGCTCAGATGAAATCGTTGTTAAATTGTTAATGCAATGCTGCCGTGTTACCGAAAAAGGGCACAACTAACACTTTTTGTCAAAATGAGTTATATATATATTCGGAATCAGGAAAAAAAGGCCTATCTGCCTGATTTTTTGTGGATTTTTAGCTACAAAATAAACAGAGATAGCATAAGCTTAAAGGGCACAACTGCATCATTTTTTAAGTTTTATTACAATAAAAAGGCATATTGTGAGATATGACTTTTAGTTCACCTTTTTATTATTGATATATTTAATGGAAAGGGCATAACTGACGTATGTCAAATATAAAAGGCTTATGTGGCAATTGTGCTTATTTTTTATACGAACACTTTAGCAATTAATGTAGAAAGAAAAGTCACAACTGGCAGTTATGCCCTTTCTATTTAACCCTACGCTTATGAATGTTATATAAAAAAGGCCCATTGGCGTTTGTGCCTTTACTACTAAACATTTCTGAACGAAGATGAAGTGAGAGGAGTAAGGTATGCAGGGAATGCCGTCAGTTGTGCCTGTTGTACATCTCAATTTTCTCAACATTTGTAAACTGTTAGTTGTGCCTTTTCTAATAACGACGGCAGCATAGCAAATCAATATCCTTTATTATGCGCACCGCAAAGGAATGGAATTCTCTGCCGGCGTGTGTTTCCAAAAGCATATAACCCGGATGTATTCAAGAGAAGAGTGCATAGGCATCTTTTGGGTGAGCTCGCTCCATCGTAGGCCCCTTCTATGCCCTCGGACTAGTCTGGGACCAAGAGCAAGCCCATAAGTTATAAAAAAAAATGGAATTTTCCCTGAACCTTTCAAAAAGGCCCTGATCCACCCGATCTATAAGAGCGGGAACAGGGACTGTGCGAACAACTATAGACCGATCTCTGTCCTTTCAGCTATTTCTAAGGTTATTGAAAGACTGATTAATGATCACCTACTGAGTTTCTTAGAGAAAAATAAAATCCCACCAAAAACAGTACATGTAAAAATAAGCCAACTCTCTACGCATTTCTACTATCGTAAAAAGTTTTGAGATCGCATAGAAGCCAAGTCCTGTTCTACTTATTTTGTAATAATAAATCAATATTTTGTGATTATATCAATAGTTTTGTTTTTTACATTATTATAATAATGACTTGGCCATGAGCACAAGTTGCAAATACAGTCGACATCATTTTGTAACTGATTGGAATGTAAGATCACCATAGAATAAACATACCGAACAATGCATGTGCAGTTCACTGGTCTTGGATGAGACTGACTGTCAGTAATTTAATAATAATTGAATAGACTAAAAGAATTTTATTCTGTGAACTTTATGTTTAACTTTCAACCCCTCCAAAGTCCTCCTTGTTTTGTATTTCTATCTCATTATGCTCATGGCCAAGTCATTATTATAATAATGTAGAAAACAAAACTATTGATATAATCACCAAATATTGATTTATTATTACAAAATAAGTTGAACAGGACTTGGCTTCTATGCGATCTCAAAACTTTTTACGATAGTAGAAATGCGTAGAGAGTTAGCTTATTTTTACATGTACTGTTTTTGGTGGGATCTCATTTATACCTAATTTTGAAATAAGGGAGATTTTGAAGTGTCATTTTTAGTAAACAATTCTGTTTTTGTTTTGTTGAGTTCTTCAATTATTGATATAATTAATGAGTGATAGATAGTAGGTACTTTTGAGTTTGTGTAAACTTTTTGAAGTAAATGTTTTATTTTCTTACAACTGCCTTATTTTATTTCTTATACAATGACATTTATCAGCCTCTTTTAAAGTATACAATCCCACTGCGGAGACACATTTACCTATGTATTTATTTTAATATAATTTACAATTAAAAGGCACAATTGAGTAAATATGCCTTTTTATCGTAAAATTTTTAATTTTTACTCAAAATTTTACATTGAAAAGGCATATTTGGTTATATGTGCCTTTTAAACATAATATTGCTCTTTTCATGTTATTTTTTATGTTAAGTTAAAAAGAAATATGCTAATTATTAAATATATCCATTAAAATTAAAAATATAATATTGCTATCTTTGTATACATACTAAAAAAACGCAATTTTTTACATTTACACAATTTCGAAAAACACATTTTAATCGTGCTTTTTTTAACAATATTCAAAAAATATTTAAATCTCAATTTTCTCAACATTTGTAAAATGTTAGTTGTGCCTTTTCTAATAACGACGGCAGAATGTGTTTCGTTATGGAACTCTATTCTTTGCGTGGCCTGACACGCACTTGATTATTTTTTTCTACATTTCACTACTTCAATAAAAAAATATTAACGATTGTGAATTGTTACAAAACGTCTCTGTAAACTACGTTTGTAGTTTTTCTCTCAGCAGCCAAAATATACAGAGAATTAGGACTCGTGACGCGGGAGCAAGCGACGTACAGCTGCCCGTGTGAGAAGCAGCTCGTGGTCGACACCCGCAGCCTTCAGCGTCAGCCCCAGCGACTTGTTGATAGTCATGGCGAAGCACACACTCACAGGGAAATTGCACGTGCTTGAATTGGAAGGGGTAGTTGAGCGGTATGAGAGGAATACGCGGTATAAATACTGCATCGCCGACGCCACAACCCGTCTGAATTTACGCTTCAATTATATTCCTTTGCAGTGAGATGACTTTGAGCCGGGTTTCGTTACACAGCTTCGGAGGGGATAGGTTCCGAAGAAGCATTATCGGGACGCCGACCTTCAGCTTGATGGTGTGCGCTGGAAGTCCACTTGCTGTAAGAGAGTTCAGGAATTCTACGGGATAATGTGTGGCGTCATCTTGATCGACTACAGTGTTTATGGACGTATAAACTACTTCGTTTCCTTCAATTTTCGAGAGAATGTTTTCATTGATGGCTGCAGCTTGATCATTTTTGGGTGTTAAAATGGCTCGCTGGCACACCCAAGAATTCTGTTGGTTTGGTATTCGACTGATGTCCCCATTCACTCAACAAATAAGTTCTTTTATGGAGGCCACCACTCTACCGAGAGACTCTGAGAGCACCATCTGTTCACCTCTTTCCTCTGGTAGAGTGCCTTCGCCGAGACTTAGAAGGACATCTGGGAATTCTTGGACACGTGGATTGCCACCGAGCTGAGCTCGCATATTGATGGTCAAGCGCAGCCTATGAATTTGTGACCACAACGAAGATCGTTTCAACGAAGCATTCACCTCGTCAGCCCTAGACCCCCGCGTCACCACAGGGAGTGTTTGCCGGAAATCGCCACTGAACAGAGCTGTAACACAACCCATCAAGTGTTCATTCCTGCGGTTGTCCTACAGGGTTCTGTTCACGGCCTCCACTGCTTTCCTATTAGTCATCGTGCACGAGATTGCTCTCTGATCGTATGGGATGCCCCATACAGATGAGAGCAATCCCTGAGCACATGTCTCTTGTCACTGTTACGGGATACCGCACAAACAGGCATTTCGGCGCTCTCTAAATCTATGGGTATTTTGAACATGGCATGCGCTGTTTTGCCACCAGGAAGCAGCGTAGCAGCGATTTCTGACGATGCGGGACAGCAATGGCAATTTGCCTTGCCTCTTGACCTCTGCAAGAGTACCAGTAATAATGAATGTTTTCCCTGTTCCACCAGGAGCCTCCAGGAAAAACATTTTACCCTGGTCGAGTCCAATGCTTTCCAGAACAGTATCTATATTTGTATTTGCTCTGAGGTGAACCTAGTGACGTGGTCATTTCGGATAGTGGTTATTAAACCCGAATCGTAATTAGTTTCGGCGGTGTACTCCCGATTTCCACGGTCTTGATGCGGTAATGATCTGGGAGCTGGTAACCCGTACTCTACCAGTGGTTTACCGCCGATTGAAAATACACATCTTGAAGTGAACTAAGACAGATGTTCAGCACGCGTTCATCAGTTGCCTCGATTCACCTTCAGAAGCACGCCTTAAAGCTCGGAAAAAGTCCTCGGACAGAAGATGGCGGTACTTCTCCCACAAAGCTACCGGGTTCGCGACTCCACAAAACACAAAGATGACGGCAAACAGAGGACGCATGCGACTGGGACTGTCACTGACGCTCGCCTCCGCGAGGGTGTCAGTACTAAAAACATGAAATTGATGAAGAAATGATCATCATCATTGAATCGACTTCAAAAAAAGTAGGTTCTCTGTTCGACCTGTTTGTATGGGTGTTTGGCTGAGCCGATTTTGATGCGATTTTCAGTAAAGTGTTCGTTACATTCTGGGAAATATAACATTAGTGGATTTAACCGACTTCAAAAAAAGAAGGTTCTCTGTTTGACCTGTTTGTATGCATGTCCGCCTTCATAATGTGGAGGTACTCCCAGCTTAAGTTATTTAATACATTGAAATCCGTGATAGCTTTGATTTCCACATCAGATGTTTGTTTCTAATCTTCGATCTTATAAACCAGAAAATGCCTATCAGACCGAACAACTTTTGCTAAGACGTCATTCTTATTAAATGTGTTATGGTGTAGTTGGGTGCTTGGAGTTCCACATTAGGTGTTCCAGATCTATACGTCAACAGAGAGTGCTCATCAAGCTGAACAACTCCTGCTAAGACGTCATACTTATATATGTTATAGTTTAGCTGGGCTCATGGAGTTCCACCTCAGGTGTTCCAGATCTTTAAATTTATTCTCTCAACAGAAATTTCTTATCACGTGAAGAAATTTTTGCGTTGATACCATTTTTGTATCTCTTATAGTTTAGCTGGTCTGTTGCGGTCCTGCACCAGGGGTTAAAGTTTCCAGGATAAGTTATAACTTATATGTCGAACAGACTTATAATACCTATACAACAAAAAAAAGTCATTGAAATCCGTTGAGTACTTCCGAAGATAGCTACTGCCCGCGACGTCGTCAGCGTGAAGGCTCCAGCTCCTCCCCCGTAGGTGATAGCGTGATAATATGTAGCCTATGTTTTGACCCGACCTCTTAGTAATATCCCTGCAAAATTTGAACTAAATCCATGCAGTACTTTTTGAGTTTATCCCGGACATACATACAGACAAACAGACAAACAGACAAACAGACAAAAATTCTAAAAACTATATTTTTGGCTTCGGTATCGATTGTAGATCACGCCCCAAGTATTCTTTTAAAAAAATATTCAATGTACAGTTTTGACTTTCCTACGATTTTATTATATGTATAGATAGATACATACAGATTACCAAAAAATTTGTAACATATTTTTACTTAATGGCTTCAACATTTTTTCTTATTGACTGTAATAACACATTTTGTCATTCTGTGTGAACTAACCTATCTCCCAATCGTCTACGTCGATTTTGACGAGCCTGTCACTAGCAAAAATAAGAAACTTGGTTATTTTTATTTAAGGAAAACAAACACAACTAGTGTGGGGCGAAAAAAACATGAAACCTAAAAAAATAACTCATTTAAAAACACTACAGGTAAATAAATACACTACAGGTTAATAATTCGTCACTGTATTTTCATAACAAATTAAGACTTTGATCTTTAAACAAGAAAAGTTCAAATTTAAATCAAATTTAAACTTTTAAGCCAGTGGCGTTTAATATAGTCGTAATAATGTCACTACAATATACTTTTTAATAGACGTTTCCGAATTTCTTTCTTACTAATTTTTTTGAGAGGTGTTTCGGACGACCGTCTGCTATATTGTATAGCAAACTGTCGTCGGGTGATTAAAGAAGATACTTTATTAGTATATACAAACATATTATAATAGAGAAATAGAGATTCAAAGATTTGTTACACCCGTACAAAGCAGCGGCGGGTTGCTAGTAATAATTACAGTATCAAGCCTATCAGTAATTATGTACCCTAAAAGCATGCACTGTTAATCTTTAACACGAATAAGCACTCAATTTGTGATCAGCGTTTCTTATTGAATATAAATGCAGACTGAAAGTTCTCAAGTTTTGCACTTGCCAAAACTAAAATTAGTCAGAGTTACCGGCTGCCATTGCCAGTAAAATAAACTGAAGATATCGTAGTAAGACACTCAAACTCCGATATTTGTGTATTGTTGAATTGAGTTTATATGTGTTTTGAGACCAGCATTATGAACATTTGCCTTCCTGTTTATTACATTAGTCATCTATTTAATATAAACTTTGCGTGTGTAGTTAGAGGTGTTGTTGGGCAAATCAGTCCTTTACTGTTTAACCATTGCAACTGCTGAAAGCCAGAATCAATTGTGGTAAGGTCCAAAAAAGATTAAGGCAATAAAGTCGATACGTCGATATCGACTTTATTGCCTTAATCTAGTCATCAAGTGATAACATTTAACTGTCTAAGGCCCGTATTAATAGACGTCACTCAACTCCGAGATGCTCTCAAGTCTCTTGCTGTCCTTGTCATTCTAAAGGGAAAAAATAAGGACAGCAATAAACTTGAGAGCATCTCAGAATTGAGTGCCGTCTATTAATACGGGCCTAAGAACCCGAAATGCAATTGATCTGTTCATCAAGCGAAGTGGTTTTAAATAAATAAATGTCGAAAAACCATATGACAAAATTTATGTTTGGTCCACTAACTGTTTGACAGTAATATTATTATTTGCAAAGACAAATTTTTACTCAGCCGATTTCAATTCAAGTTCTCGTTGCGCCAAATCGCTAGTCGAGCTTTTGGCTCCTTGACTCTTCTTCGACTCGTAGGTATTTAATAAGTATATGACGACATCGCGAATAACTTTTGGCTCTTAGAGAGACCATTAGTTACCCACTATTATACGAAGTAGGTACCCATCATACCTTCTTTACAAAGAACAATCTTCAGTCACTTTAAATGCTAGTCAACTTGCAATTATTATTCAATACAGTAAGGGCTATAGTCGTATAGCACAAATCAGGATACCCTTCAGCTTATAGCAGCAGCCAATCAGTTGCAGCCTTATTGCCTTTCCACGGGCCTTCCGGGATCCGGGACCTTACGGGTTTTGTGTCCGTCAGCTCCGGAACATTAAGGGCCGGACGCGCAAAACACAGAAAATCGGACGCCCAAACAGTAACACACGTTTTTGTCTCTGTACTGGAAGGGTCCTGACCTTGACCTCTGTTCACAGATCCACAGACAATTTGTTGTGAGGCCCTTTTACGTGCCATGACCTTTACAATACTGTCAGAATTGTTAACTTGCAATTTTGAAGGAAGGATTAAGAGACATTGGGGTTTTTTATTGTTTTTAGATGAAAGGAAAAGAGGTACGTTTCTGTGCTTAATCTTGTTGTGTAACTTGAAGCTTATTTATGTGTGGGAATGACCTTCTGCAAGTCCTTTAGTGTGTGTTTTAACACTCCTATTAATTCTTTCTCACAAAGTATTACCTACATCAAAATTAATTACTTAATGTTATTATTGCGCCTGAAAAAATACACATGGGATGTATGAACGTAACAACGACTCAGCCTTCGGAATTAGACTTTATGTAAGTTATTAAAAAGTGTAATTTTGGACTAATAACATTTTTAAATTAACATAAAGACAAAAAAATATTTTAAAGATTACCAGAAAATCCGTCTACATTGACCGAATCGTCATCACCAAAAGAAAATACTCAACTTTTCCGACGCACAAGTTCACTGAAGTTTTTTATAATAGAACAAAATACAATTAAGAACATAACAAATATAAAAAAATGCGATCACACACGACAACTGGAGTCTAAACAACCGTGTTGAAAACCTCATGGCTCTCAGAATTGACGTAATGTCGATATTAAACTAATTATTGGCAAAATTAGGTACGGCGATAATTTTCGCGCGTAAGTCTCCCGACGCGCAACGGACGACCGGTCTAAGCAATACCGAATTGTTTACTGTCTTCCTTCCCTATGTATGTGAGACACGAAGTTACACGCGCATGCGTATAAAGACCCCCTTACGCGACAAAACTGATGATATAATTAATTCGACCACACTTGATCTTCTGTTTAGTTGTGACATTACAAATTATTTTTACATCAAGCATTAAGCTCTTCAAGTCATTGAATAAAATTAACGTTTCTGACGTATTTTCTTTGATGGCATTTCAGTGTTTTGTTTTTACTTTTATTTAAGCGTAATATGAAAAGTTACATAAATAATAAGTCATATCCAACATTACGTTTGTAGTTTTCTGATTAATAAATTAAAGTGTCTTGAAAAAAAGATGAGTTCTACCTGAATAATATTTCGTACATAACGTTGTTACGGAAATGTTGTAAATGAGTATGCTTTTCTGCTATCATCACAATATTATAATATTGTTATACTTATGAACTGGCGCTGTCAGTTGAGATTGGTCATCTTTTACTACTTACTACTTTATAGTTTAGATCAATTTACTGTTTTATATTCTCTCCTTACGCACCAACAAAAACGTAGTTGTTACTACTTTTCCTGTAAAACGATATTACTTTGTTTCTATTTTTGATTAATTTGAATTTTTTATTTGGCTTTATTTATAAGTATTATATTCTATGTGTTGTTTTTCCTGATTTTTTGATTGTACAAGTTAGCAACTAAGAGCAATGAGGCGTCTTCTCCTTTAAGAAGTCGGTTAAAAAATAATTTAGTTATAGCTAAACGAAAAGAAACTGTCATAATGATATTTTCTATTTTTTATGGAAAATTATATGAAATGAAAGTTGAAAGTTTTATATAACAGTGATTCTCGATTCGTCTCTTCTTTGTATTACGCAATATTGCCAATTGTAAATTGATTTGGAAGATCGATTGATTTGAGAGACCCTTACGCAAAAAGATTGGTGTTTTAAGTTTGACTGCTATATGTGTGTGTCTGTCTGTAGCATCGTAGTTCTTAAACGGGTGGACCAATGAGGTTGCGGCTTGCTGCAGTCGTGGTCTTGGGCGGAATTGTTTAACTTCTCAATTTACACTTATTATTATTATTTTATATGTGTTACGAAACATCTACCCAATGAGGGTTTTTGCGTATAAGAAATCCACTAGATGTCAAGACGTAGGCTTGTGGTCTATCTGCTACGTGATTGGTGAATTTTGACATATCTGACAATGTCATGTCGAAAAAAAAAATCAGCAGCAGTTGTTGCAGTTGGAACTCACGCCTACGTATTACCAGGCGTCCGTCACTCGCTCAAGGCCACGCGTTTTATGCCTACCGCTTCGCGTACCGTCGACGGTACAACGAACACCGGGCTGTCGCGCGCCCGCCTGAGTGATGCTCGCGCGTCACGGGTACAGCGCTGACTATCAAAATGCCGAAACCACGTAATTATTGCGTGATTATTGTGCAATAGGGATGTTGACTACATCAAAAGAATGACATTATATTTAGTCCGTCTATTAGACAGTCCAAAAATACTGGACACATATTTTTTGCTTGATCAAATTAATAACAAAATACAAAGATAAAGAGCATCAAAGTTCCGGAGAGGGGGCTTGTGACGTCACTCCTCAGTAAAAATTACACAAAGGTGTGACGTTTTACGAAACTTCAACGCACTGTATTGTCGTCATTTACTGTTTTCGAAAAAAAAGAAAAAATACGTGTCCCAAATTTTTTGATTATCTAACTGACGGTCTAATTACTTTTTTTTTTGTCATCTCGCCTATTCCCCTGTTTCCCAATTCTCCTGTTACCCTTTTGATTATTTATTAAAATTATTCACGCGGTTTTGGATATTTTCGACACTAAATATAATAATCGGGAATTCAAGGAACGAAAAATATGCATCAGTCATTTTATTAAACTAAAAAATATTTGATCAACAAATAAAAAAATAATTGTTTTTCTAAAACATTCGTTTTACTACCGTTATCATCATACGTATAACCCGTATTGCTGGTCGACACGCACACACGTTAGTCGCGCGGTGGGCAAAGGAATCTCAACTCTCTTTGTGCGTACTTATGGTACATTTCTCCTCGCTGCAAACAGCTGGTATTATTATTATGATTTTGTAGGCTATTATAGCGTAGGTATTTTCGTTTTTGTATTGGAGTGAAGTATCTGTTACGTAGTAACTATTTATTAATCTGTGGTATTACCATCTAGCGGATTCTTCATACGGGAAAACCCCGATTGATACTTAAATGTTTCTTTATTTCAAAGAAGCACCTGAGATTGTCTCTTGCAAATGTTCTAAAGATCAGATCCTACCTTTTGGAGACAGACAATGAAATTCGGTGTATTGTGATTCGGTTATTGTAGTTAAGATCAAACATATTTACTGGTTAGTTACATATTTAGTAAAGAATCCATCATGACTTACTTGATTTCAGTTTCTGTGTCCCCTAGATGGGGCAGGGGGCGTCCACAGTGCGTCGCCATCCCGTTCGGTCTTCAGCTTCGCGTTTAATTTCACTCCAGGTCTTCCCTATATCTTTGGCTTCTGCGATGACTGTTCGCCGCCAGGTCTGCTTAGTTCTTTGAGGATTCTAGTCCAGGGCTTGCCTTGGTATATGTTCAGAAACCCTTCGGAGCGTGTGGCCGATCCAAGTCCATTTGCGACGTTTGATCTGCTGGTCGATCGAGGTTTCACCGCAGAGTCTCCACAGATCTACATTTGAGACCTTTTCGGACCAGTAAATACCGAGGATACGACGAAGTCAGCGGTAAAAACCCGAACTGATTAAAAAAACCGAAACAAAGAATCCATCATGGGCTTTGAAAATAAAACTCCTTTTAGTGTTTTGTAGGTCGTGGATGCTATTGCGATAAATATTTTGTTATGAGCATGATTATTTGTTCTGTATCTGGGTGTAATTTATCTATAATGTTTATGTATTTATACATTTTATTAGTAAGTATGTATTATTGTACTGGTAACCAGTCAATTAATTTGTCTGGTTACCGAATAACAAGCTCTGCTTATTTTGAGGTCAGATGGCCGTGCGTGGGATGGCCAAACATTTTATTTTATTACATGTTTCATAAAAATAAAACTCTTTATCGGCAAATAGTACACACACATTGTCAAATTGTAAGGAAGAAGAAACAGATTAACCGATAAGGTTATTTAGTGACATCGTTCTTTTATGGTTTTGAACAAATAAAATAAAATACCCGTTAAAACGCGAACATTCAATAATCACCATTAAAAACTGTAAAGTAAATAACTGACGAGTTAACTTTCGTCTTTCCAAAGTCGGTAAATTAGCAACTAACAGTGCAAAGTCGCCGACTTCGAAAAGTATTGTTACTTTCCACGTTGTTGTTTTTAAGGCGACTACTTTTATCATGAGCATTGTTCTACGAATAGAGTTTTTAGGGTTCCGTACCCGAAGGGTTAAAATGGGACCCTATTCCTGAGATTTCGTTGACTGTCCGTACGTCTGTGTGATACCAAGCTGTATCTCAAGAAGCGCAATAGCTAGATAGTTTAAATTTTCCCTAATGATGTATTTCTATAAAACCGCTATAATCCCAAACACTAAAAACAAAAAAAATAAGCGATTAAAAATTACAAATTGCGTTTTTTGTATGGGGAGTCCTATACAGAAATCTCAAACCTCGAGTTCCGTACATAGTTCTAGTATAGATAGTATTTTTTTTTTAGACTTGGGAAAAACAATGTACTTTAGTGTTAACAGATTCCAGTAAACCCCATCTAGTCTACTTGTCTCATACGGGAATTTTACCAATATTAGCCTGGTGTATGTTTTTATCCATCATCATCTCCATAGCCTTTTTCCAAGCCACGTTGGGGTCACCTCCTGAACTGACTGGATTCAGCTGGTATATGTTTTACGTGAAGTGACTGCCTATAAAACCTTCACAACACGGTAACGGGGCAAAACGATACCCCATGGTTAGGCCCAGCGCCCACCATCGGCATCTGCACGACTGAGGATTTTAGGTAATAAAAAGAATTATACATTAACTTAATGGCAATAAAGTAGAAATTGCCGATGCAGTAGCCTCAAGCATACCGGCGGGGTTATTACCTATGAAACAGCAATCAGCGATCGTCAAAAAAAATCGTATTATGTATGAACCGATTGCTAATCGCTCGCTGATTGTTCTAATGCACTTATTGCTACGATGACGATAAAGTAGCAATCGCTAGAACTAATTAAATATCACCTTTAACAAAAAAAACTTAACTTTGCTCTTAAAAACCATACTAAATACGAAACCACCAAACGAAAAATGCATATTTTAGTTAACTGATTGCTCCACAGAGGCAGCACTATCGCTAGATTGCTATTTGACGTGACGTATTTTGAATTGACGTTTGAGCAGCAAATATTGCTAAATTATCGCGATCGCTCGGCGGACCGGTATTTTTGTTACTACAATCATATATCATGGAAATTTCTCCTTTTTTGCCATGAAGTTAATGTCTATAATAATGCTTTTTATCAACTAAAATCCTCAGCCGTGCCGATGCCGATAGTGGGCACCGGCCTTATAGACTTTCGAGTTTCTGACTACCCGTAACGACTGTAAAGACCTACGAATTGCAACCAGGGCTAAACGGCTTTACGTGTTTTCTGTCTGAGGCAAGGTATGTCTATTAGTATATTTAAAAGTTACATTTGTACTCGCCCGGATTTGAAGCCGCACGACATAAATGTGTGTGTGTGTAAGTTTATATTCATTGAATAAAATATATCATTTTAAAAGTGACTGCTGTATAGGGTGTATCCATAGAAATCTTCTTTAATATATCTGTGGGTGTATCCATACTAATATTACCTATAAATGGGAAATTGTGTGTGTTTGTTTGTTCGTCTTTCATGGCAAAACTGAGCGACTAATTGACGTGATTGTTTAACCTTTCGACGATAAAGCGACGGCCGGCTGTCGCGCTGCTATTGTCTTTCTATTGTGTCTCAAATCACGTGTGTTTGAAGATTTAAATGAACATAGTTGAAGTGTTGAAGACTGACATAGTCTACTTTTTGTCTCTTTCTAACGCAAAGGAAGCCGCGGGCAAAAGCTAGTAACTGTAGGTATATCTGAAGATGTATAACATTTGCTGATGGAATGTATTAAGAACAAAACTGTAAGGAATTCATTGTTTGACGAATTCAATTTAAATGTTTTAGATCTTGAACTTATTCAGAGTATTTTAGCAAACCGATTAAATTCGATTTATCGAATGCTGATGAAAGGTTATGTGGTTTATTACTGAAGTTTAAGTATTAAATAACCGCGTAGGTTGTATAAGTAGATTCTTGTGTAACATAACTAAGTAGATAGTTATAAGATACAATGGGTTTGAAGTATCCATGTAGATAAAAGCCCTGTATAAATATTCTAGAAATAAAAAACTAAACTGTATATTATTATTATTTGACCCACGGGCACTAACCACAGACGCGGCCAAAACCCGATTTTTGGAATAAAAACTATCCTATATTCTTTTCCAAGTTAAAAACTATCTTTATACCAAGTTTCAATAAAATCGGTTTAGTAGTTTTGCCGTGAAACACGGACAAACAAACAGACACTCTTACCCATTTATAATATTAGTGTGGATAAAATACGTGCAATTACGTAAAGTGCGATGCCATATTAGCACGTTTTACATAATTATTCTATACCCCGTGGATATGACCAATGCGAGTTAATTACTCGCTGTAATTAATCGATTAGCACTCAGTTTCATTTAGATCGATCGGTGTAGTCTCGCTATTTGTGTAAGTGAAATAGAATTATAATAAATAATATACTCCGTGTTAGGTAAGGGCTCCCACACATAAACACGACGTCGCGTCGTACAACGATGCGGCGTCGTTTCACGATACGTCGCGTCGTGGAAATCTACGATGAGCTAATAAAAAAACACGACATCGTAAAGTAAGGTGCCACTCACGATGCCACAGCACGTCAATACAATGAGGTGGTGTTTGCTGTTATTTGTTGTAATTTGTTGTATTCTTCAGATGTTTAGTCCCATAGTACGGGACGCTGCTCGACTAGGGTAATTAGATGATCTCTTCAATACCATCCATCATCTTTGAATTTTGAATAACAACTGCGCAAGATTGCACCGTGAGTTTCTAACGTCACGAATTCGTATCGGGTATCGACACGTTACGACGTCGTGTCGTGAAACGACGCCGCATCGTTGTACGACGTGCGACGCGACGTCGTATCGTGTTTATGTGTGAGTCCTAAGGCGAGGGACAAAAGGAAGCTATTCAGTATTAGATTCTCATTCCAAATAAGTATAACAATACCTTTACTTTTAACCAAATGCCTCATAAAATTAATAAATTGTTAACACACGCGCTAGTCACCCATCGAAAAAAGAACGGAACATACCTATTTCACTCTCTTATCATCAGGTCAGCGGCTCGATGCAATCGCGAGCGCTAGGGTGTTCTTTTTTAAGACTTTGAGAGCGTTATTGCGATAATTCAACTATGGTTTTCTTAGTGTAGGGCCTGAGTGCCCGCTCAAATCGAGCGTCCAGCGGGGCGAGGCGTGCGGCGTCCATATCAAACAGACGCATTAATTAACACGTAGGTGTCTTGAGTGGCGGCCGAGCGGCCGGCGCGGCGCGAGAACAACTTACACGCAACGCTGCACGCTCCGCTCAACGCTCTGCTGAAGGCTCTTCACTCAGTTCGTACACTTATATATTCACATTTTTAGTAGTCATATGTGAGCATAATACATATATTATCGCGTCTTTAAATATGTTCCTTGATTACTTAACACCGTGTATTTTCATGAAGTGCCAGTCATTGTCTGGTGTTCTGTGAGTGACAATATGCGAGGGAGTCCACTGTTACATGTTAGTTTGTGATGTATTTTATGTACTTTGTCAATCAATATTTTTATCCACGAATTGTATATTCCCGAATTTAATTGTTTTGTCAGCTAAAGTTGCTTATATTAGCAATTTTGAGAGGAGAAGTGTTTTTCATTTTTATTTACATTTGTCATATTGTTTAAGTCTTAGTCGAGTGGTGCTTAGACGGATCAGTCTATAAACTATGAAAGCACCGAATATTGCTGTAACAAAAAGTGTAAAATACGATTAGGGAAGAACTTAACTTTGCAGTTAGAAAATTGTTATAATTACCTTTACAATGACATAGATCTCGAGTTTCCCCTGTAAATAAGTTTATGTTGAAGATATGTGCTATTTGACAGGCCAGGTATGTTGGTCTAGTAGTTAGCGACCCTGACTGCTGAGCCTGAGGTGGTTCGATCCCCACCTAGGACAAACTTTGTGTGATGAGCATAATTGTTTTGTTCTGTCCCTAAGTATCTTTAAGAATTGGGCACGCCGTGATAGCGGCGGTAAGACCCCTCTTTGAGGAGTGGCTGGAGAGGCGTCATGGCACTCTCACGTTTCGCTTGATGCAGGTCCTCACCGGACATGGTCAATTCGGGAGGTTCCTGTGTCGGATTCGGGCGGAAGCGACGCCTGGGTGTCACCACTGCAGTAACGGTCGCCTGGAAGACACGGCCGAGCACACAGTGGAGGTGTGCCGCGCATGGGCGGAGCATCGGCGTGTCCTCGTAGAGGCGATCGGCGGCGGTGACCTCTCGCGCCCGGCGCTGGTTCAGGCCATGCTTCGGGGCGAGACGGAATGGGATGCCGTCGCCTCCTTCTGCGAAGCAGTTATGCTAGTGAAGGAGGCGGCGGCGCGCGAGAGGCAACGACGAGCCTCTCGCCCCGGGTTAAGACCCAGGCGAAGACGTCGAGAGTCGCAAGATGACTACCGGCCACCGTAGGCGCGGTTCTGCGGATGGCGAGCGATGGGTAGCTCGCCACCCGGCTAGGACCAGGACCGCGTAGACGGCGCGTTTTGTTCCACGCGCGCCTCAAAGAGAAGGAGTCAGCACAGGAAGGGGCCCAACAGGGCCAACGCCTGCCGGGGTTGCAGAATGTTTATAATAGTTACCGTGACCCTGGAACATAAAGGGCAATCGAAGGAACATAAGTGGGTTTTAGTCAGTAAGAGTCTGACACGCCCTCCCGCCGCACCCAGGACGGGAGCAGTCATTGGATGATTTCCCACTCACCAAAAAAAAAATTGTATCTTTAAGTATTGTTGATTGATTATCTGGTTTTCATAGTACGGTCAGCAAAGTAGATAGTGCAGGGCCGTCAAATACAATTGAGGTTCTATTAAATACCAATGACTGTATTCAAATGAAATTTAACCTAATTAAAGAACTAGTTATTTTCTACTATTGTTTAAATTTTAATTAGAAAATATCCGTGGGTTTTTGAGAAAACTTAAACTGCATCTGACGGCCCTGTATACTTATCTTTGCTGACTTACGAGCTCTGCTTAGTTTGATATCGGATGGCCGTCGTGTGAATCGTAACAAGACATTTATTTATTTATATATTTAAATAATAGTAACCGGTTTTTTTTTCTTTCTATCTTACGTAATTCGCATTAACGAACTTTATGAATACCGGTAAACTTTGGTATTCTGTGACACAGTGCTACTTTAGACCTCTTCAATATTCCATGTCAAATACGGAATTCACATTTTATGTGCATGTCAGAAAGAATTGAGGATTGTTCCGCGATTCAAAATTCAAAATTGAGCGTGCATATTTCGAGTTATTCCGATCTGTCACCCCGTTTTGTCCCCACGGGTGACAGATAGGAAAAAAAAGTTCGATCTGTCCCCCAGTTAGCAATATGTGGAACACATTTTCTATTAACCTCTTCACGCTACTGCGCGCCTAGTACTTTTGATTGATTTAAATACTAAATATTTCAGTATTTTACCAACCCATGGAGACAAAACGGGGTGACAGATCGGAATAACCCGAAATATGCACGCTCAATTTTGAATCGCGACTCGTAGTCGCCTTTATGTATAACAATAGCTACGTAAAGTTGAAAACTAGTTCATTAGAGCACCAACTTTTGATCAAATTATATTCGTGAAAACAATTTTAATCAAAGCTGTAATTGACGGTTTTGTAGTTACCAACTCTTTTGTTAACTGCAAACGCGATGTTAACAACTTTGGAAGAAGGTGTTTTGTTAGTTTTTTTATTTACTAATTATAACTATAAATTATTTTTAATTTATATAAGTATAACTTGTTAAATTAATACTGTCCCTTTTTATAATTCCGAGACTAAAAAATCTACGTAATATTTTTAAAAGTTTATAATAAAATTATGAACTTTTAAAAATATTACGTAGAAAATTGATTTCATTAAATTACAATGAAATCAATTTTCACTATTATATCTTTGAATATAAAAAAACCTGTACTTAGGTAATCTCAAAAGCAGGTATTTTTTCCTGTATATGTATAGGGTATTGGACTAGATAGGCAAGCTACAAGAAATATACATTCGTATGTTGCGCGATAGATGTCGCTAAACTTTACTTTTATCAACATGGCACCTAAAAGAGAGCCGGGCTGATCATGCAATATTAAGCCTTATTTCAATATATTATGTTATGGTATAATAATAAAATCTCATAAATGATACTTGGCAAAGCTAATAAAACCAACTTTGATATTAAGAATCGGCTACCCAACAATCAGTAAAAAAAAACCAGTAAAATCATATTTATTTTGTAAATAGGTTAGGGACATAACACTTTTACACGTCAATATTTTGATTTTGTTATTTAAAGCGATCAATCGGGCTGGTGTTTCCTGCCTGGACTGCTCTGAGAATAAACATCTGAAACAAACTAAGTCGTGGTATTGTATAAAAAACCGGCCAAGTGCGAGTCCATCTCGCGCACGAAGGGTCGTACTATCATATAATAGACAAGTTTTTACCTGTTTATTAAGATCGAGTAAAAATTTTCTTTTTTTTGGTGAGTGGGTTATATCATCAAATGACTGCTCCCGTCCTGGGTGCGGCGGGACGGCGTGTCAGACTTTTACTGACTAAAACCCACTCATGTTCCTTCGGTTGCCCTTTATGTTCAAGGGTCACGGTAACTATTTATTTTAAAGGTAATTAATATACAAGTAAATATTCTGGGAAAATTTGAAGCGTCTACCTGTTACCGTTTTTAATATTGAGCAAAAAGATACGAAAAAAACACGTTTATTGTATGGGGACCTCCCTTAATATTTTATGTTTGGTTATTTTTAGTATTTTTTTTTATAGCGGTAACGGAAATACATCATTTGTGAAAATTTCAGCTTTCTAGCTATCACGGTTTATGAGATACAGCCTGGAGACAGACAGCGGAGGCTTAGTAATAGGGTCTCGTTTTACCCTTTGGGTACGGAACCCTAAAAAGATGCAAAAGAGTAATATTAATATGGAATAATTATTGATTCTCAAAAGTGGTTTCAATTAAGCATAATTAAAATCTCGGTTCCGTAAGGATTCCACAGACCCTACAATAATACGTAGTCTGTGACCTGATTTTACCTCATTCTGATAGTTTATTTGCTACATGTTTGTATGTTTATATGGAAACATAAAGATAAATTTGTAAAAGTGTCTGACTTATGCTCTAGGAACCGGAGGGATCGAAATAGACTAGTTTTTTATGACACTCCCAGGTTGTCCAAATACAGCAAAAGTTGTCTGACTATGTGTGTAAGAATTTATAATAAAATTCCTACAGAGCTTAAAATACTAAATAGTAGATTGTTTAGAAGTTAATTGTTGAAATGGCTGAATGCCCATAATTTCTACTCTCTCAACACATTTTTTGAAAATAAACAGAATAAACAGCAGTGCCTTTGTCAATTCACTCCTGCCACATGTAAAAATATCCATCTCTACTTGCATCTCATTTATAGTGTGCACTGCTCTGGTTAGGGGTGCCTTTGCTAGCAGATTAGTTCTGGCTGTAGGAACCTGTAGCAGCGGCGGACGACGCCTCCTCCACACGTAGCGGTCCGGCACACACAGACTCAAGCGCTGCAATACTCCCGGGTTTGTCTCCACTCCACGAAGCACCTTCACCAAGTAGACAACCAGAGTAAACTCGCGTCTGACTTGTAGTTGATTATAGCCAACCATGCCCAGTACATACAGAGTAGGATACATCAGTGGGTAAAACGGGTATACCCCGTACAACTTCAGGTACAAATGGCGCGTGAATTTGTTCTGGACCCGCTCTAACATTAATTGTTAATTATTACAAAAATTACAAATTTATTAAAATACATATATACGTACTAAAATAAATAAGCAAATATAGTATCAATCAGACGAATAATTTTCTCAAATTACTCATTACTTACACCGCTCTTGTCATTACAATAGTACCATTTCAATTTAATACAATAGCTTTTTAACTCAACAGAACCAAAATAGATCCTGGAATAGGCCTACCGGGGAAACCACGTAAAAAAAAACGCGCCATGTACACTACCTCACGGGTGGCGCGGAAACGTATGCATATTATGAGTAACACAACGTTTTCAACATTTAGTATCGCTATATCTCCGAAATGGTGATTCTTAAGAAAAAAAGTGTAGGAACAATTTTTATACATAATTGTATGATGAATAATTTTTGTCTCACCTATTTTTATGATAACACTTACCGTTTAACTGGAAAACTCAAAAAACCGATTTTTGCAACATTTGACCTTGAATAATTTTTTTTCCACACGCTGGAGTCATGTGGATAATTGACAAATTGTGTGTAATAGGGTTCTCAATATTCATGCCAATTTTTAGCTAGGTGCGAATTAATGTAACCTTGAATGTCTATTTTGACCGGACTATTATATACCATGTTTCGAAGCAAATGAAGATATTGACTATTGACTACAATTAAATTATTATGACAATTGAATGTTGAAAGTCGACCACAAAAGGCTGGCCACAAAGCCTATTTGAGAACTCTTTCAATTCCTCCCGGACGGCCCGCTGTGCTAGGTATGATAAAACCTGACCATTAAAATATATTAATGTACCTGACATATGACGTTTGTTGTCATCAGGAACAATTCTACTAACATTTACAACGAATAACATTTACGGCATTATATTTAATTATCGTTTACGTAATCGTAACTAAGAATAGAGTTAAAAACTTTAAAGGAGCTGAATGTTTTTGATATAATCTGCCTAGTAAAACTCAAAAAAACTCAAAAACTCAAAACTATTTTATTCAAATAAACCATATACAGGTACTTTTGAATCGTCAAGGTATCATAGTCTGTCAGAAAAATGAAGCTAGTTGCTCGTTCCAAAAAGTAGGTCCCATGGAGAAGAGCGAGCAAGACTCTCCATGGACACACTTTTAAAATCAATAAATTACAAAAATTTGGTTACATCATTCATTGTTGAATCTAAGGTACTATTTAGTAAAAAACAGCTTTCAAATTGGTTTACTTGTTTAAGATACGATGTCAAAGACATACGGACTGACAGACAGACACACAAAGCGGTGAAATAAAACTTATGACACCGCTCTTTGTGCGGCGGGGGTTAAAACTTGTTTCATTGAAATAAATGGTTTGATTTTGACTATTATAAACAACTGCTGTCTTCCGCGGTTTTACCCGCGTTATATCTAATTTTTGGTTACTAAAAAAAAGAAGATAAAAAGTATTCTATGTCCGTCCCATGGTCCTAAGCCAAATCGGGTCTGCCGTTCTTGAGTTATAAAATGTGTAACTAACACGACTTTCTTTTATATATATACCTATAGCCTAGCAAACCACATCAGCTTCTTGTCGTTTTCTCACTATAGATCAAAACCAGATTAAAGTCAGTTTAGAATTTTTAAAGAACTAAGCGTAGGAAATAAGAGATTTCATCATAAACGCTATATTAATCATTGAAGTATAATGAAAATAGGACAAGTAAGCGAATAATGATAATATTTTTATTTTTCATGGCAAAGTTTGAAAATACTCTTCTACTTGATATTTAGCAGCCGCCATTGTTACAGAGTCCGCACTAAACAAAAACCTTTTTAGTCGACCAACTACACTTCAGGGGGTCTACCACAAGCCCACGGTATTACTTCGATATTACTTTCAGTAGGAAAAAGACGGCGCTAGACAGCGTGTCTAACGCTGTCACTTGCACACTCTGGAATAGGAATAAAACAGTCTTACTTTAAACGTCATGGTAACCCACCTGGTCGATCGACAAAGTCTGCTGGGCTTTGAACGAAACCATCGGCAAACGGTAAACGAGGCCGCACACTGGCGCCGGATTCATATTTACCGCACCACAATTATTATTGTTACACCGCAAGAGGCTAGAAAACTAAAAAAAAACTATGAAGTCCAACAGTTAAATTATCAAAAAATTTACAAGATGTACTTAAAAGTATACCTTAGGCCACGTCCGCACAGGCAGGCGGCTTGCTTAGCGCCTAGTGTCTAGCGCGTCACCTAGCTAGTAGCTTAGTAAAACAAACGTTCTAAAATGAACGCGACCGGCTGCACTGCGCGCTTAGCGCCTAGCTAGTCGCTTGGCGTGCATCCATGTAAACAAACGTGTTGGTTTTTTGTTGCGAGGTGCCAGGTTGAAAAGTAGCCACTGGGTGAAAACTTAACTCGGATTTTTGTAATACTATAGGACGTTAGAAGAAAACAATGGATGAAATATTTATTGTTTCAGTTTTCAAAAGAAAACCTTTGTGGAACCTTTTTCTAAGGCGAGTATCCAAATGAGTTAGTTTTCCTTTAACTTTACTGAGAAGTAGATCAAATGTTTCCCTGGTCATACGCAAATATTAATAAAATTTATCGTCAAAATTACGCAATTGTTTATATAGAATATTAAACTCCCCATAACTTGACCGTGATTTATTTATATCATGAACCCAACATGACGGATAAGGCCGTGAACTAATATATTTAAAAGATGAATTTTCTGTGAGTAGTAGTTTTAGAGCTATTTTTGAAAGCGACATCTCGTCAACGTGGCGACAAGCATATGCCCAAGGCACCTAGCGACCTACCACGCAAACCACCTCATGTGCGGCCACCCGTGTATCCAAGCAAATAGCCAGGATGCAAGCCGCTAGGCTCTAGGCGCTAAGCAAGCCACCTGCCTGTGCGGACGTGGCCTAAAAGATATACTACCATATTCAGTTAAATAGCAAACTTCTGTGAGCCAATATAAATTAGTGTGTGTGCGCATCTATTTAATTTATTCGACAGCCAACTAGACCAAACATCAAAAACAAAAATAAAATTCCATGTATTTATTTCACTTACACCGTAACTTAAAAAAATCTTAAAGTAAAACAAAAAAAATTAAGAGTTAGTCCTTTAGTCCGATAGGTGACACTAGTTGCTTGATACAAAATGTGGGTAGCGCACAGCCGGTCGACTAAAAAGTTTGTGGTCTGCACGGGCTCTTAATCTTAAGGGTTTTCGGTCCCCATAACGTTCCCATTGTCTTTGTAATGGACGACGATAGGATCAAGATTTATTGGTGACATTTCCAATTATGGAATAAAACTCCATGGTGAAGAAACCCCAATCACAGTTTAGACATTAAAGCAGGGATGTTAAGGAGCTCCGTAACCGTAACTTTCGGATACTAAAGTAAAAGAAATATCCGTATCTGTAACCGATATAAAACCGATATAAAAAAATCGGATAATTTCGGATAAGGGCCGACTCTAAATGAATATGTTAAGACAAAATTTGTTATTATAGGCTAGCCCCTGCGTCTTACACTACTTATTATTCATTGTTGTATGGTCTATATATACCTGTAATATTAATACTTCAAAAGTCTAATATCCGTAACCAAAACCATTGACATTTCATTTATTCATAAACAATTTTTACATTGTACCATCCGTAACCTTCTTCCTATATCCGCATTCGTATCCAGATCCGAAATTTAGTATTCGTAACATCCTTGCATTAAAGCCGTGATTTATAAATAAACGTTATATAGCGTGTACTCCGGCTGAGTATTATTTCTATCTTTGTCACACATAGGTTAAACAATCATTGTAAGACAGAGAGAGATAGTAACAGAAAGTATGTGCATAGTAATTTTTATTTATCTTGACCTGAAAATATTCTGTTTTGACAAGGATTTTTTTGACTGTCACTGCCCATGAGATACAGCCTGGAGACAGACGGACGCACAGACAGCGGAGTCTTAGTCATAGGTTACAGAACCCTAAAAAGTTCCGTTTTCGTGTGACCGGAGGATAGTTACTGACTGGCCGCGTTTTAGGAACGGTAGTTTCACATTTACCCATATGCGTAAATAAAATTTTTTTTTTTTAACAGGAACCTACCCATTTTATTGTCGATTTGGGTCGAGAACCACTAGCATAATTGTCTTCAAAAAGGTTTTGCAGATTAAAAAATGCACCTTATAATATATTATATGTTCAATATCTGTCTTCGGTATTTCCCATCTCGGTCACTTCGTCCACGCTATTCACAGAAGCGAGTTTATATAAAAATTTAATTTTTTACCTGTCCCTGGCAAGTGTGATTGAAGTTTTTAAATTCTCTGCAGTTTCGTTCACTTTTACAGAGTTGATTATATGTAGAAAATTTTAAGTGGACGGTTCAATAAAGTTTCTGTACTTACTCTAATGGATATTGACGTAAATTTTCCGAGGACAATGCTTAAATAAAAACAGTATTTTTATGCACTAAACTATTATAATTAGGTAAAAAACTAATTAGGTAAAGTGGTTAAGTTACTTACTATCACGTAAAATCGACCAGTTTTAAGCACTAAGTGCAAAAACCAAGCCTCCCAAATGGATGTCTATAAAGAAGGAGAAATATGAAAGTTCTGAAAATGCAGTGTCGTGTGCCGTGCTCTTCATAAAAACAAAAGAATTACACTATAGATGACAACATGAGCCTCTCAGTACCCAAAATATTTTAAAATGGGAGAAGTATCAGGACCTAATAAATGAACTTTACAACCCGTACGACTTATCTATGCATCTCGCTAGAATGCGACCCCACTCCCGCTTCCCGTGGGCCCCATGTTCGCCTCGTTCGTTTAGTAGCGCTAGCATTCCGTCAGCGTTACGTCACAGCGTGAGGTGCACAGTTAATTCGTACGCGTATTACGCACGTTTGTCTTAGCTATTCTTCATCTCTTTCTTACCATCGTGGTTTGGTAGTTGTTGGTCGGAGACGGCGAGCACTTACTCGTAGGTTTGTTTATTTCGACTTGTGTTTTTTTTTCTCAAATCATAAAAAAATCGGTTAGACATGCCCTAATTTTAATCCGCGATATTTTTATGTACTTTAGGGACATGAATACTATTTTCAAATTATACACGTGTATATTATGTTGCAGGGATATTGTGTGAATCTGCCGTATACATAATACCGAGCTATTTTGTGTGCCTATATTCTTAAAGTGAATCGTATTATAAATAAATATTGCAATAATAAATTAATGCTCTTTCTTGATATAATCGTTGTGGTAAGTTATGACAGATATAAACATCGACCAATAAAAAGTTTTTACATCAAATAAGTTAGTCAGTAAGGCTAAGTAGTATAAACAAAATATCAGTACTTACCTTTGATGAACATTAACAGCAACCATAGTGTACATACCTAAAAGGGGTGATAGACGTAGCAATCTTTAAGTATACTGTTTTAAAAATCTTAAACTTACTCGAATCGACATCAAAAAAAAAATGACGTGTAAAAGTGTAATTTATTACCTATTTACAGAAATAAAAATCATTTTAATCATTTTTTTAATCAGTGACAAACGTGAAGCTTGCTCGCACTGTATTTTTTTTTTGGGAGTGGGAAATCGTCAAATGACTGCTCCCGTCCTGGGTGCGGTGGAAAGGCGTGTCAGACTTTTACTGACTAAAACCCACTCATGTTCCTTCGGTTGCCCTTTATGTTCCGGGGTCACGGTAACTATTATAAACATTCTGCAACCCCGGCAGTGCTCGCACTGTATTTATGTCATCAACAGAACAAACTTCACTTTAATGGGCTCATAGACGTGTTGGAATAATAAACATAAAGTTTTTAAGTAGTTTTCAAGAAACCTCTTTGTATTTACGTGCGAGTATTTCTGGTGCACTATGGCTGTCAAAATTCCTTTACCGAACAATAGACCGGTTAAATTCTATTCAGGGGTGTACCATCACCTCCAGGGTCAAAGCCAACCTCACCTGCACGTTGTACACCCTGCTGATTCACTGAGGAGGCTCTGACGTACCAGGTCTCTTCAAAAAAGGAGACCTTCGCAGTCATCTATTTTTGTTATAAATCTTTATTCGTTTGAGATATTGTAAAATAAACATGTTCGTGGCAGAGTTGGGGTGTGTTTTCCACAAATGCCATTAATAAAGAGTTGAAGTTGAAATTCTTTACAGACTAATGTATATTTTTCCACAAGAGGTACTATATTTAAGTATGCTGTTTTTAAAATCCAGAACTTACTGTGCTCGACATCAATAATACACGTAAAGCTTGCTCGTCAAGTATTACGATGTCGTCTACAGAAGAACGTTTGATTATATGGTGGCTCATGTTTCGCACACAAGTTTTCAAACTGGTTGGGTTGCCAACAAACTTACGCGGCAGTATTTAAGTACGCGTACTCACACACTGGCGAAAAAGGCCGTCGAGCCCTTTATTTAGACTTTGTATCGTAGCTCGAGGTTCGCGGGTGTCCTAGACATACGGACCGAGACGAGCTATGAGATTTCAAATCCCGAAATCCAAAGATTTCAAATTTGACGATTTGCGCGTCGGTTTTAAAGTACGCTATTTACTGTTACGGTACCGAGACACACAGCGGACAAACGTCGTCGAGCATAAGTATAAGTGATTGCTCGCTCGTCTATCACCCCTTTAATAAAGAACACACAAAAAAAAAACATTTAACAATTCATACTTTTACCGCTTTTCGGGATTTAACGCGCACGTACCACACGTAAGCGGTAAAAGTATAAATATGCAACGCAAAATTTTAAAGTATAATTTAACAATTTAATTCAGTGGTGGGTAGGTTCGACCAAGCAGACATCAATAGCTTAGAACTAACACACAAAATAAAATAAACCAAGTAGACAGAAAAAAATGAAACAGAAACGTGAAATCATTTAAATTATAATAAAATCTTGGATTATGTTTGATGAGTATTGTAATTTTAATCTAACAGGTTAGGATAGCCTCCCGCCAGATGGACGGATGGCCTTGCAAAGGTCGCAGAGAGCCGTTGAATGCAGGCACAGAACCGCATGCTCTGGAAAAAGTTGGGTTAGGCCTATGTCCAGCTGTGTACACTCATAGAGGCTAAAGAGAAAAAAGAGAAAATACGTGTCCAAATTTTTTTGATAATCTAAATGACGGACTATTTACTTTTTTTTCGTCGTCTCGCCTATTGTGACATACAGTCCAGACAAGAGGGCCTAGCCAAGTGGCATTGTAGAATAGAAAACGAAAACGAATAGATTGTCAATTGAATGGAATTGACATAAGCTTTCGGTAAACAATTTGACATCTCCATACATTTGACAATCGTTTTCGTTTCGCTACCTATTCTACAATGCCACTTGTCTAGGGGGGCAGTAGTTCCTGAGATTATCGTGTTTAACCAAATAATGCTTCAGCTTTATGATATTCAGCAGGAAGCAGAACTAAACGTAGTTGGAAAATCGCTAAACAGATGTTGCTGAGAGGCTGTAATGCGAGGATGCTGGCTTAGATTAGAGTCCTTTCATTTATTTAAATAATTATAGCTGTTGGTTTTTAATCTAAATAAATAAATAATTTACAAATATGTAAGTAATAGTATGGATTTTAATTATTACGACAAAGTTAAAAATTATTCAGTTATTTTACAGGTTTTATTTTAGCGATTTCTGTGATGGTCAAGACAGGCTTTAGCAAGTACATGATATGAAATGAAAAAAAATGACTTTATTCTTGCCCGGATCAAAATTTAGTAATATGTTATAAAAGCTAAATTACTATCTATCTGAAAACATTTACAATTTCTTAAAAACAAAATATCCATGGCTGAAACTATCCAAATCTGGAACCACCATAACATTATTCATATATTAAATTTTCAACACACGCTAAGACCAGTCTATAAAATATAAATAAAACCATAAATTCTAGGCAGTGCGTTATCTAGGTCGTTGACCGCATCGGATAGCAACTTGTGGCGCATAGCCCCCGTGGGACCCACCTAAGCCCTGTATTAGCTACAGGGTTACACGTTTGACGTTACAGCTAGTGTTACATGATGCAGAGGTATATAAACTAAGTAATTTTGCAGTGTCCTACTTAGTTGCAGGGATGTTAAACGTAACCGAAACTTTCGGATATATCCGAAAAAAGTGTATAAAAACAGATTATTTCGGATAGAGGCGGAGTCTAAACAATACATGTTACTACACGATTTTATTTTTATAGACACGCGTGTCTTGCGACTTTACCCACATAATGTAATTATAATACTTTTTGATAAATCCGCACTAATATTATAAATGCGAAAGTAACTCTGTCTGTCTGTCACTTCTTCACGCCTAAACCACTGAACCGGTTTGAACGAAATTTGGCACAGATATAGTCTGAGACCCGAGAAAGGACATAGAATAGTTTTCATCCCGGAAATCCCCCGGGAACGGGAACTATTGTTCCACGCGGCCGAAGACGCTAGCATAAGCTAGTAATGAATAAATATCTTAGGACAACTCACACATTGCCACCTAATCCCAAAATAAGCAGAAACTGTGTTATAGCAATCACACTGAATTGAGACTAATTATTATTACACCCGGGCACTGAATAAACGATCATGCTCATCAAACTAGTTTGCCGGCTTAGGAATCGAAACAACGACCAGCCTTAGCAGTCAGGATTACTAACCAATACACTAACGAGCGTCAACTTTTTAAATCTAATATATGTGACAAAAACAATCCTAAACTAACAGATAATCAAAAATTACTTCACATATTTAACCGTATCGGAAACCAATATAACATTCTTCCTGTCATCCTTAACCGTATCCGAAACAGATTCTTCTTATATCCATATTCGTATACAAATCCGAAATCTCATGGCCTTACCATTTCTACATTTACAAGGAAAATACATACAAAGTGTATGTGATGTGTTGTATAACAAGAGCCATTCTGTCTGACAGGTAAAACGACAAAGTTACTATTTAAGAGTAAATTACATTGTTTTATTACTCCTGTTTTCAGTAGAGCGCTAAGCTGATTTAATATACCGTATATCGGCTTGGCTTGGCTGGACTTAGTCTCAATATTAGTGGGCGCCGATTCTCTTAATCACAAACTTAACTAAATTTTAGTTAATTGCATCTTTCTCTTTCCATTTCATTAAGAAAAGGACAGAAAATAAAATATTAGTTAAGTCCTGTCAAATTAAGACACTCTATAGATAATTTAGTCGCGATTAAGGCGCTGAAAAAATTAAGAATTTCGAGACGATAACTTTTTTCGAGGTCTTTTTGTACATTTTTTTTGTAGTACTAGACTACATTTGTGAATTGTTTTTGTGTAAGTCTTTTCTTTATATATTAGACTATACACTGTATTTTTTTCTGGCTTGTGGTATGTATAGATACTGCTAACTTTGCGACGAAAATCTAGACTTTTACATGGTGTTTGCTATGGACAGCGCCTTAAAAACATGGGGACTTAAAATACGTCGATTTACTTCGGGCGCTGTCTAATTTGGCAGGATTAAACTAGAATATTTCTGTGTCTTCTGTCCTTTTCTTTAAGAAATGGAACGAGATAGATGCCCTTAACTAAAATTTAGTGAAGTTTGTGTACAACAGAATTAGCGCCATTGTACTTCTACATCGCTGTTACTAAATATTTGTGGAGCGGCGTTTTCAATCTATATATATGTGTATATATAAAGCTAAGCAAATTATAAATTAGTAAGCATATTGACTAATTGTCGATATATCAACGCTAGTTTTTTTTTTATAGAAAATTCTTCTAAACTTGCATTCTCCTCCAAAACAGCTTTTATTCCTGGTCAGTTTAAAAATACAATTAGGCTCAAATTGCGCTGTGGGCAAGAGGCCTGCCGAGTCCGGTAGTGCGTCAAAAAACACATTTTGACGTAACGTGGAATTAAGTAATGCAAATCCCTAACAAGCAACTTACACTAGTTGCTTGTCAAGACAACTGTTGGTGTTCACAATGCAATTATCATAATTTATTATTATAGTTAGAAACTACTTTCTACTACTTTGAAAAAAAAAAATAATTTCCTCATCCAGCATGCTTTTACGCAAAGACAAAGGCATTTCTTAAAGAAAAATATATTCTTTATACAATTATAACACTGGGCACAGGATTGCAACACTCTAACATCAACTTTGTACTAAATTATTTTTATTTAATGAATTTTGTTTTACAACACTCTTTAGTATTTTCCAACAATGCTATTGTGTTAAAGACAGAGTATGTTTTTTGCGCCATTTTTTATCACTAAAAAATCTACAAAGTGAAAAATCCAGACTTGTACAGTGTGTTCTTTAAGGTGATGAATTTATTATGAACAACTATTGTTCTGGCGTCCAAGGCTTAAAGCTGTGGTAGGGATGCTACCAGATGCTACAGAGCTGGTTATATTGGAACCGATTCCAGCGATTTTAAATTTGGTATTTCGGAATCGGGAACAAAATCGGAATTGGTCTAACAAAAATAAATTAATCCATCAACCCTTATTTGTAATGTTAAGAGTGGGTGGCAAATAATTATTATTTATCTTTTGTATTGCAATTTGAACTTCAACATTTTTGGACCCCTTAAAAATTATTCGTTTATTTTTCTTAGATATTCTTCTTAGTTTAAATAATATTTAAACTAAGATGTGCTTATTAAATAATGTTTGTACTCAACTCTCAGGTAAAAAGAAAGTTATAAACCTAACTGAGGTTTATACCCGGGAGTAAAAAAATTAAAACAATTGAGTTTTACACCGAAATTAATTAGTAATATTTGGAACACGCTTGCTCGCTCACCGCCTCCGCCACAGCGTTCCTAGGCATTGATCTCTAATATACCTCCCCACAAAAATTTAGCACAACCGAAATCAGAACCGAAGATGCAAAATCTGTCTAAACTTCCGAACTTTCGGAATCGGAATAGAATCTCTGTAACATCTCTAGGTGGCGGACATAAAGTCAGCGGGCTATACTAGACGGGTAGACTCGTATGTCGCTCTTTATTCCGCTGCCTTCGTGGCCTGTTCCATATAAATCTATGCATTAAAACGCGCCGCTAACCGCCGCGCCGTACCTATTGCCTTCGTGTCCAGAGCTCACAACAATAAAAGTTGTCGCGAAAAAATATTGTAACAATAGAAATACACTAAAATTCGCTCGCTGCGAAAATAAACTTCCGCATTTGTGTAGTGTATTAATTTCTGTTGTTCACAAGTTTACAATATTTTTCGCAACGTTTTTTTATCGAAATGCGCGCTTAGCCTAAGCGCCTTACTAATAAACGCTGCATAAAGTTATGACAGGTTTATACGTCAAAAAATGTATGGTTACACAGGCTTTATTCATTGCATAACTTTACACAGTGATTATTAGTAAGGGCATAAGAGTGTAAGGCCCGTATTAATAGACGTCACTCAATTCTGAGACGCTCTCAAGTTTATTGCTGTTCTTATTTTTCCCTTTAGAATGACAAGGACAGCAAGACACTTGAGAGCGTCTATTAATACGGGCCTAAGAGCCTGTGAAACGCTTCTAGGAATTACGTGAAGTGAATAGAAATCCATTTTATTCCTGTTGTTGATTTTAAAGAGTTTATTGAGATATTTTATTTATTTGTTCTTTTTATTGTTGAGTAGTCAGATTCGACTATTCGAGGTACGGTATTTATTGCTATAGTTTTTCCGACCACGGCTGTTAATGTAACTAACCTCTGCCAGCGACTTCGGTTTTTAGGGTTCTGTAGTCTACTAGGAACCCTTATAGTTTCTTAAAGCTGTGTCTAGAAAGCTGAATTTTGGTACCAATATGTATATAAACACGCCAGAAAAGTGGAAAAAAAATTGGATAAAAAATGTTTTTATTAGGGTATATGTAAAGCGGGAAGTGATTTTTTTCTAATTGCAACCCTAACGTGTGATATATTGTTGGATAGGTATTAAAAAAAACCGGTCAGGTGCGAATCGGACTAGCGCATAGAGGGTTCCGTAAAAGCTTTTTTTTTAAATAAAATACATACAAATTTACGGTTTTTGGAGTTTTTTCTTTATTTGTGCTACATGCCAAAGCTTCGTGCCAAATTTCATGATTCTAGGTGAATGAAAAGTGCCCTATAGGTTTTGATTTTCCTGCAAATGTCGAAATATGCAATATAAATGGAACATAAACAGCATTATCTTTTTATTGCGTTGATTTAGAAATTTAAATTTTTCACTGCTTTGAGGGATAGCAGACTTGAGTATGTGATATTAATTTCAGCTTGATATCTCGACGCGTTCCTGAGAAAAAGGGTCTTGAAAGACAGACGGACGGACGGACGGACGGACAACAAAGTGATCCTACAAGGGTTCCGTTTTTATCTTTTGAGGTACGGAACCCTAAAAATAAATAGAGGTTTACTAAAATTATTTTTTGATAATGTCAATAACTTCGGAAATACTTGTTCCAAAAGTAAAAAAAACAATGTGTGTATGTGTGTCCCCTAACTTTTAAACCATAACTTTAGAAAATATGAAAAAAATCTGAAAAGTAGAACTTTATAAGAACTTTCTAGAAAAATCATTTTGAACTTGATGAAAAGAACAGTTTTTATACAAAAAAGACAAAAGTTGGTACAAAATAATTTCTGCGTACTTAGTATGTCAACTAATAGTCTTTTCAAAAAAATAACAAATAGTCTTTCTTTAAACTCATAAGTGGGAACACTTATTGTGACGGACGGGAATCTACGGAAACCTACACTGAGCGTGGCCCGACACGCTCTTTTGTCGAATTTTGATTTTGAAATTGATTGACGGAAAACAAAAACTTGTAAACAAACTATCATGTATTTTAAAGTAGATATTTTTTAGCAAGATATAAGCTGTATTCCGTACAAGGTTGTAGTGTGTTTAGTATTCTATTATTTGATTCTGTTATCGGCATTTCTATCATTGACCAGATGGCCCTGCGGTATTATTCACATCATTGGTTACTACTCCGCTGTCGTAGGCCGTAGCGTTAAATTATTTTTTAATTTCTTTTTTGTTTTATTATTTTTCCTATTTATTTAGATTAGACAGATTTATTGTTTGTCTAAAGTTGATAAACCTCTTACAGTAAATAGACCATTACGAATCCAGAAAAGACTCAAACCGAATACTCGTAAACTATAAAATTTAACACTCATATTCTGCAGAACAACTTGCAAACAAATGTTTCATACGCTACGACAAGTCCATTAAAGTACTCGTTTGTAAAAGATAGGGAGCCATATGGCGACACTTGGCCAGGCGGATTGGCAGTGCCATCGCGCGAATGTGCCAGACGGGTGGGCACATGCCCAGCTGGCAGTGACGCCTCGCTTCATATAAAGGTGTGGTACTACGATTACTGTTTGAAGCCAAATGCTCAGAACGGGTCAAAAACCGCATTGAGTACCAGTTGCCATGCTTAGGCACAGATGTTGTGTGTTGACACAGTTCTGGAGTTCAAAGGTTTATAATCTTACTTATATTATATATATATAAAAAAACGTGATGTTTTGTTTGTTAATCTAACGTACACAACAATGCTGTAAAGTCTCAAAGACCTAAGATTACGCAGATGAAAATGCAAGGGACAGCTTTTAATTTTTTTTACAGGTATACAAACTAGATGTTATTGTGCGTTTGTTGTTTCGTTAGTAAAGATAAGTTTTATGTGCAATCTGATAAGAAAATACACGAGATAATGCTAGTATTTTGTTATGAAATAATGCAAAAGTCGATGGTAGTAATAGAACCCTCAATAACATCAATACCATCCATTTTTCCAAGAATATTCGTAGTTTTATGTACTTTGACGCGCAGACGAGAATCTCAAAGAACAGAGAAAGGAAATTTCGATCCAAATCCTTTGACTTGAAGTAGCAGGTAATATTAAAATGACCACACGAAATGTTATGCTCGCAGTCAGCTTGCATCAAAAGCAAAGCCAGCAGAAATGTTAGCTCTTGTCCGTTTTCGAGGAATATTCCACACACGGTTTACTTGTACGATTGAGCAAAAGCTACACACGAGTAAAACACAAGCTTTCGCCTGCAGTTTAGCCTTCGTAAATGTCGGTACTTCCATCCCCTATTTTACTGATTTAGGATTTCCAAAAATTCTTTATTAGTGGTTACAATACCTACTTACTCTTTACAAATAACACACCCTACATGTTTCATGTTTCTAGGACCAGCGGTTTGAGATGTACGTAGATACATCAACAGCCGTCAATCAGTTTATACGCGAATGATAGAGATATGGTGGGATACATTTTTTACAATATTTTTTTGTAACCAAAAATAATTGTAAGTTTTGTTAGACAATCTGGTAGTATTTACTAAGTCGTGCAAAAGTAAGTATCTGTAAATTTAAAAACATGCAATATGTTTTAGAGTTTGTTGTAAAATAATCCTAAGCTAATTTGGATTGAGTGTAATTAAATTTAATTTCAAAAACAAAACGCAAATGTTGTTTTAATATTCAAATTATTTTACAAGTTAATAGCTACACCACTAATCTATATTTACTCGACAAAGAGCAAAAATGATCCATTTCGATCCAAAATTCTTGACTTGCAGTATATAATAATGAAATGACTACACTGAAATGTTTTGTCAACCCGCATCGTAAGTATCAAAGCCACCAAAACTAGGTTAGTCCTTGTCCATTTTCGAGGAATATTCCAGTTACTAGTTCGATTGAGCAAAAGCTTATATTTGTATACTACGAGTAACTGAAAACCTGTCAAAGGATAACAAAAACAATTCATTGAATGAGCAACACTGGATACCAGAGTTTTACGTGAAGCGACTGCCTGCCTTCCTGGTGTATGTTTTACACAAGTATTTACAAAATTTAAAAGTATGAATATTAGTTTTCTCGTTACAAACTTTGCCTCGATGGGGATCAGATGGCCGTGTTACACCAAAGTATTAAAAAAAAAAACAGTATAACTACAACGCCGCGTAGAGACTGCTTATGAGACCAAAGTTCTTTATATACTCCCGTCCTCGTAAATCAAGCCACCTAGCGTAATAAGTTAATATCGCCCATAACGATAAAAAAAATGTAATTAAAAAAATGTGTTCAAATGTTTAATATGACAGCTACAAAACTGCATTGATGATTCATATTTTTTTTGAAGCTATGGACTATACAAACTTGTTATGCTAGGTGGCTCGATTTTGGAGTCCGGAAGTGTATTTATGTGTCTGTATGGCGAAGCCTTATTTCAGGAGTAACTAGTGCGGAACCCATCAAGTTCTAAACAGACTAACGACCATGATCGCATAAAGTTACTCGTCATTTTTTAAGGAGCTGGCTACGCCGTAGCTGCCTATGTCTACGTAATACTTGCTACGTCTCTACGGCGTAGCAAGTGCTACGCGTTTACAATTAATACTGCCTAAAATTTACTTTTCATCGCTATTAAAAAGTAAATTCAATATCCCTAGAAATATATAATCATTGTCTGACTTGTTTAAAACTGATTTGTTTTAAATTTTAATTGCTTTGGCAGTTCAAAACAGATATAAATATTTTTTTTGGAAGTGTTTATACCGGTTTTGTGGCGGAAACCTCAGTTGCTGTTTATGCGTTAAATTTGATCATACATAGGAAAGGAAATATCATAGCGAACTATTAAATAACCGAACGTACTAAATAATAGCCATTTTTCAGTCGAAACATTTTTAATTTGGGAACGTCGAAAGCGAACAGTTTGCTCTAGTAAAATTTAATTTGATATCAAAACTTACTAAAAGTTTACTTTATTTTTAAACTGAATATGATACAATAATTGTTTTTGCATTTCATTATTCCATTTTGTACAGCCTGGCAAAATAAACAAAAACATTTTGATTTAAATTTTCATAATGCTTTAAAAGCAATTGTAAAAAAATATTATTTTGAAAGAGAATGCCACGTTCATCTGGAACACATTATTTTTATTCAATATGTACCCGAGAGTGCATTGTAAGCAATACTTTTAAATAAATCGTATAAAGAGAGTTGTTGTTGTCTGGGTGTAATTTATCTATAGTATGTAGGTATGTATTTATAATTACATAAGTATGTATATCAGTTATCTGGTTGCCATAGCACTGGCTCTGCCTAGTTTGGGATTTGATGACCGTGTGTAAGATGTCTCGAGATATTTATTTATTTATTTATGTTATGGTATTGGATAATCTAAAAACATCATATAAATGTTATAACTTCGATTTAATCATCTAGGCCATCTATATAATATATAAATATATATAAAATGGTAAACTGACTGACTGATTAATTGACTTGTCAATTAATCAGTCAATTAGTCAGTATTGGTCCTAGAGACACGAAAGTCGCAAGATGTGTTGTAAAGATTAGGAAACCACAAAGAAAGGGATTTTAAAAATTCCAACCCTAAAATGATGTGGTAAAATATTACAAAACGAAATTACATGTATGTTTAAAGTAATTTCTTATACATAAATATATAAAATATGTATTTATTATATCTATTTATAGATAGGTATGTAAATATGTATGTAAGCGTATTTTATATATAGCATATTAGGTATCATATACAAGTACAATATAAGTAAATATATGTGTAGTCATAATGTAATACTTTAAAAAAAAAACATTTTATACTTTCAGACTTTGAGTGCATCTGCCTCATAATTTCTCTGCACTACCTAAAGGTAGACTGGCAGAGAATGCCTACGGCATTAAGTCCGCCTGTACACTATGTACAAGAATTAAATAAATAAATAAATACACACACTACTTTTTTTGCACTTTATATCAGCAAAAATACCAGAAACAGATGCTTCATCGCATAAGTAAGTATCTTTAGGTGCTATTAAGTGTTCCTAGCAATTTATGAATATGGCTAAGTAAGAGGTATGCTCCAAGTTTCCACTAAAATTGAAGTAAGTTTGCATGGAAAACAAATTAAATCTTCTCTGAAACGTTCATAATGATGCATCAAATTCGCATGTTGCTATTTTCGTAAGCTCTAAAGTTCATAATGACTCATTAGGGTTTTCCTCGAAGTTCTGAAAACCATCTGTGTTTTGCTCTTTTGAATATTATGTGTAAGTATTTTGTTTATTTTTTTAGTGAGTCACAATTTTATAGACAATAGGTACAGGTTCTAATATTTTTGTATTTCTGAGTCTTACCTGATAAGGTATCGACTAGGAATATATTCAAAGAAAAAAAATTATGTAAAACATTTTAAATTATCGGGCATTTTTGAACAAAAGATGGTGTAATTAGCGTGACTTACTAAATTCATTTTTGTGCTCTATTTAAATTAGTTGCATAGTATCATCATTCCTTTGCCGCTACTAGGCATCTATATGCCTCGGCTGTTCAGGGTACATTTTAACGTACATAAATCTGATGATGAGTCGTATTTGCATTGCGCTCTGAGACGGACGTGGTATTACGTAAATATAATTATTATTATCGCTCAGCGGGGCGTAAGCCGACGCTCGGAATTGTTTTGCCATGACTGACAAACTTGTGGCAAACGAGCTGCTGGCGTTCCTGCAGCAGAAGCTGGACGTGATGGACGAGGTGTCCGCTGTCCAGATCTGTGCTACGAGCTTCAGTGAAGAAGACATTGCGGCTGCGAAGCTGCTGTTGTTTCGGTCTCTTAAAGTTGACCAGATGGCGTCTCGCAGGCGTGACGGGACAAAGAAAAGCATAGAAATTATTATCAGCCTGAAATAAATTTGATTGGATTTGGCTTGATAAATACTCTTAAAAAAAATAAAGTCTTGTTGGCTGCTGCAGTAATGTACTATTCCTACCAAAAATTAATGCTAATTGCTCCTTGAGAAGCACAATTAAAGGCAATATGATGTGTCTTCCTTGTCTATTTACTACCTGTAGCTTTTATGGACAGTCCTAAACTATATTGAGACAAATAAAATTGTTGATACCGTATCTTGGGTGGATCTTATTTTCTTAGTGTCAAGGTCGGCAATATTGCTCCGCATTGCGGTGTACGTCCTATGCGGGCTAATACTAATAAAACAGCAGAATTTGACACATTCCTGTTTAGTAATATACTTGTAGTTTTGGACCGACACAGGTAACTAGTAGTTTTTGAGTGTTTGGTTCTGGGAAACAGATACAGCTAAAAGACTATGAATATTAATATACGGAGATCGCACAGCGAGATTTTTAGAGCTAGTAAATTTTCGGAATATTCGCAAGGCGGGAGGGCGTGTCAGACTTTTAGTGACTAAAACCCACTCATGTTCCTTTGGTTGGCCTTTATGTTCCGGGGTAACAGTAACTATTATAAACATTCCGCAACCTGGTTACAAAAATAAAAAATAATAATAACTTTATGGATGAATTTCACCATACCTTTTACCTAGTGCCTATGTAAGTATAAAACTTTTATCGGTAAAAAATTGGTTGCCTGTAAAGTCGGTATACGGGCGAAAGTTTTACGTGACAACGACTTACTGACGTTGACTGAGGCACGCGTGCCTTTCACTTTTTATGTCTGTCTCTCTCGCTCTTAGACGGGCTAACCATGCCCGAGTGGAAGGGACGCGTGCCTCTCACTCGCTCTCATTGTGAGCGCATAACGTGAGCGGAGCGTAACGCAGTTTCTTGAAGTGTCACCCGGCAAACCAATTTATAAGACGTTGTCACGTCAAAAAAGTTGACAAATATTTTCCTGGCTTTTTCATGCTACAAAGGTTAGGTTAAACTCATGCAAAGACATGCGTGTCTCACACAATCTGTGACTTGAAATCGATCGCTATTTAGTCTTGTTTGTTTGATAAGTTATGTTGCGTTGTGAAGACGCCTCTCGAGTAAAAGGTTGCGGGTTTGGATCCGGGCAAGTACCAATGTTACTGCCTATCCGAACTTTGCAAACCATTTCAACAGAATGTTTCATGGTTAGCGGTTTTGCTAGACTTTTAGGCTTTTGACAACCTTCCGTTTCTATAGTGGATATCATATGATATTTAGGATATGAAACTGATAATTATAAAGATTCTAAAAACAACACCAAAAACAAAAAAAAAGTATAAATAACCAGTTTGACTTATTTTTCTTATTAGCCGAGTTGGTACAAAAATCAATAAGTAACTCATTATAATGTAAACAAATAAGAGTACACATAAGTAAACCTGAAAAAGTATGCGCTTCGGAATTCTTCGTGTTTGGAAATAAAGAATGTCACGCTACAGAGTAACCCTACAGAGACTAAATAAGAAACGATTAGTGGTATTTTATTTAAATAATCAACTATTTTCAGTTACTACTTAATTATCGCTTACTGTTGTAGTTCGCTCAGTCGCAAAGCTGAAGTGTCAGTAAACTAGGCACTTGAAGAACCAATGGATAATGAGGGGAAAGGATACAAAAAATGAAATGAATGAATGAATGAATGAATGAAAAAATGGCGGCCCAGTATTGGCAAGTTCAGTATGGACGGCCTCCCGCCAGATGGACGGATGATCTTGTTAACCTTTCGACGACCAACCGACAGCCAGCTGTCGGGCTGGTATTGTCTTTCTATTGTGTCTCAAATCACGTGTGTTCGAAGGATTAAGGTCGCAGGGATCCGTTCCAGATGAAGATGACCTTGTTACGGTTGCAGGGAACCGTTGGCATGTACAAAAAGAGGTGAGGCCTATGTCTAGCAGTGGACGCTTACAGGCTGATGATGATGATATATTAACAAATTACTAGCTTTTGCCCGCGACTTCGTTCGCGTGGAATAATAGTCTGCTGTATGAATCCGTACTAATATTATAAATGCGAAAGTAACTCTGTCTGTCTGTCTCTACTTCATGCCTAAACCACTGAACCTATTTAAGTGAAATTTGCTACAAATATAGTCTGGGACCCGAGAAAGGACATAGGATAGTTTTCATCCCGGAAATCCCCCGGGAACGGGAATTATTATTCTACGTGGACGAAGTCGTAGGCAAAAGCTAGTAATATTTAATAGCTAGCCTTCGCCAGCGTCTGCGCTTTTTATTTCCATTCAATATTTCACCTCCTGAGGGTTGCACATTTCAAAAATCACACACCCACCAAGTTTCATGTCACTATGACCTGTTTTGACTGTACGTTAATATATAAACAGACTGTCAGTGTACCATTTTATCTATACAAATAATAAAATTGTAGGAAAGTCAAAACTGTACATTGAATATTTTTAAAAAAGATCTTGGGGCGTAATCTACAATCGATACCGAACCCAAAAATATAGTTTTTAGAATTTTTGTCTGTTTGTCTGTCTGTATGTATATCCGGGATAAACTCAAAAAGTACTGCATGGATTTAGTTCAAATTTTGCAAGGGATATTACTAAGAGGTCGGGTCAAAACATAGGTTACATATTATCACGCTATCACCTACGGGGGCGGAGCTGAAGCCTTCACGCAGACGACGTCGCGGGCAGCAGCTAGTATAGTTATAAAGATAAGCAACAACTGGATGCTTGAAGATGATACAAAATGTTAGCCATTCTTCCAGAAACGTATGGATCTACCTTACGTCAGATTATACATATTTTAGCGGACATCATAGCTCCGTGCTATACGACTGAGCGTGTATTTTAACGATGTACGGCGTATCTCAGTTTACACAGAACACGCACGGTAAAACACACTAACAACGTACTCAAACGTAAAACCACCAAGCAAGTATTTCACTCTGTGGAACGACCTAATTATGACGTTCGTCTATACTATAATAATCTATATAAATATTTAAAGAGAAAAGATTTGTGTTTTTGTATGTAACGAAAAAACTACTGGACCGAGTTCAAATAGTAGATTGTATTACAAGGGCGCAAAGTAATATTTTTACGGCGAGGGCGTTTTTTGAATCCAGAGCGAAGTGAGGGATTCTAGAGTAGAATCCCGAGCTTTGCGAGGGATTCTTAAATAGAATCCCGAAGGATTCAAAGTACGTCGCCCGAGCCAAAAATATATTTTGCGCCCGAGTGATACACTCTACTTTTCATCACCTCCTATGAGAAAATAAAAGGCGCTTCATACTTTATTGTATAACTAGCTGCTGCCCGCGACGTTGTCTGCGTGAAGGCTTCAGCTCCGCCCCCTTAGGTGATAGCGTGATAATATAGCTTATAATTATAATTATGTTGACCTGAGCTGACCTTTTAGTAATATTCATGCAAAATTTTGTAGCTGCTATTATTATCATATCTTGATAATAATGCTATTATTATGATATCTTGATAATAAAACAAGCTACATTAATAATTTGCTGCAAAACAATCCGTGAAAATTTTTACTAGAACTCGGGCTGTAGTTTGCGCGTTCTATTTCTATTTATGTTTTTTTTTATTCAGCCTCGGCGTGACTATGGTATTGGATGGACGTCGTACCAGCCATTCATTATTTGCGTTCGATTCTTTGGCGAGATTTAAGGCGCACTTATAACAGGGCGTAAAACATGCAAAAACGCTCCAAATTCAAAAAGTGCGATTAAAAGTTACTTTTAGGCGCACTTTTTGAATTTGGAGCGTCATTATTGCCCGCTGAAAGTTTCTTATAGAAAACACCAACTTTGGGCGTACTTAAAGGGTAACAAAGTCGTCTTTTTCGAATAGGTGGGATGAAAAATTCTTTTTTCATTAGGAAGCTACATTATCCCTGAGTAACATTCGCTATATAATATCACGCTATGTCTCTCGGCAGAGAAGTAGTAATCAAAAACCTGATGTTATGCGAGAAAAACCGCGAGGAACAGCTAGTAATATTATAAAGAGAAAAGATTTGATTGTTTGTTTGAATTGAATAGGCTCTGTAACTACTGAATCGAGAAATTCTTTTACCAATATAAAGCTATGTTATCAGCGAGTAACATAGGCTTTGTGTTTAGCCTATGTTACTCGCTGATAACATAGCTTTCGGAGCAGGTTAACGAGCGGTTAACGGAGCATCAATGAAAAATGTGGCAAAAATTGGATAAAGTAACTTATACTCATATCCTGCTATGATCTATAGAAGCGGAGCCGAAACGCATACTCATTCTGTTAGATGATGAAATGTTGTTTAGATCCCATATTCTTCTTTCTCCGATCATGGTAATTTTTCTAGTGCGACTTCTTTCGGCGTAGGTATTTGACAAAATATTAATGTTACTTGGGTAATAAAAAATATGATGTTGTATATATGTATGTATCCTTACTTTTTTTTACTTGAGCTAAACATCTTTAGACACACTTTTTGCTTGCACTGTATCAACAGGTACAAACTGAGTGCTTCTTTTATCGAGAGTTCACTTTCATGGTCCTCGCATAATTTAACCAATACAATATTGTATGGACTCAAAAGCATCCGAAACAAAAGAAGGCCAAAGTCTCTTTGACTTTGACCTTCTTTTGTTTTGGATGCTTCTTCTCAGAACAGTCAGCTAGAGAACACCAGCAAATAATAAAAACAATAATGACGTGTAAAAGTATTTACAAAAATAATATAATTTTATTATTTTTAATTCTAGACCTATGATAATATTCATATTGCTTTGTACCAATACTCAAATGTTTTGCCAAATACGCCAAGTGAAGTTGCACCATTAGATTTAGCCACAGGATTTAACACATAACATTTATTATTTTAGACTTACCTTAGTCTTTAGGTAGAGACGAGACTTTAATATAGTGAATAAGAGGTTTGGTAGTGAAGATGTCTTGAAGTTGTTACTTACCTGAAAAAAAAACGTTACAGGAATTAGGACAAATATTTTTCTATGTATGCAATGATATTATCGATATTATAAGTAAAAAAGGTGTAGATACGTTACTTTTACGACGTTCTATATTCAAAATCGGCACTCTTTAACTAGACGTCAAAGTAGGATGGCATGATTCAAATATTACAAGTGAAAAAAGCCAAATTTAATTTGCGACTGAGGTCAATGGGGTGAAATAGCCACATTTTAAGCTTTAAGCGACCAAGCGACAGCCAGCTGTCGGGCTGCTATTGTCTTTCTATTGTGTCTCAAATCACGTGTGATCAGTTCAAGAGGTTTAAAGTGCCACTTGCTGACTGTCTATAACTTACCAACACCTTTTTAGGGTTCCGTAGCCAAATGTCAAAAACGGAACCCTTATATATTCGTCATGTCTGTCTGTCCGTCTGTCTGTCTGTCTGTCTGTCCGTCCGTATGTCACAGCCATTTTTTTCCGTAATTATAAGTAAACCGCATTAAGATTCTGATACAAAAATAGAAAATAAATAAAAAATTTTGGGGGTCCCCATACATAGAACTTAAACTCAAAAATTTTTTTTCATCATACCCATATGTGTGGGGTTTCTATGGACACTTACAAAGTGGTAAAATGTTGGTCCCCTTGTAACTTCCAAAATAAGAGTATGATATATATATATATATATATATATATATATATATGTTGTACATTACCATGTAAACTTCCACCGAAAATTGGTTTGAACGAGATCTAGTAAATAGTTTTTTTTTAATACGTCATAAACCGTATATCGTAATTTACCTTTCATTCAATCAACTTAAATATAACAAGAACTTTATATTATGTTATTTGCTGCTACGCAACCCTTCATGAGCGAGTCCGACTCGCACTTGGCCGGTTTTTATTTGATAATTTTACTGTATACGTATGTATATAAAATGGTATTCTGACAGACTGGTTGTTGATATATCAAAGCACAGCCCAAACTGCGCTACCTAAAGATATATACGGGTACGTTCTTAGTAAAGAGTAAATAGGTAATCACTATAAGAAAGGATTTTTAGAAATTCTTAATCTAAGGAGGTAACATAGATAATAAATACATGGATGGACATTGTTTTTTTTTTTGGTGAGTGGGAAATCATTTAATGACTTCTCCCGTCCTGGGCGGAGCACGTGTCAGAGTTTTACTAACTAAAACCTACTCATGTTCCTTCGGTTGCCCTTTATGTTCCAGAGTCACGGTAACTTTTATAGCTATTCCGCAACACCGGCAGCGCTGGGCGCGAGAGGTCACCGCCGCCGATCGCCTCTGTGAGGACACGGTGATGGCTCGCCCAAGCGGGGCACACCTCCACCGTGTACTGAACCGTGTCCTCGAGGCGACCGTTGCTGCAGTAGTGACACCCAGGCGTCACTTCCACCCGAATCCGATACAGGCACCTGCCGAACTGACCGTGTCCGGTGAGGACCTGTGTCAAGCGATACATGAGATCGCCGTAGAGCTTCTCCAGCCACTCTTCAAAGAGGGGTCTTACCGCCGCTGTTACGGCGTGCCCAGCCCTAGGTTGTGACAGTCGCCGTCTCCATTGCGCCATGAGATCTCACCGGAGCTCTGTGAAATCTTTAAAATTACTAAACAGATTTCCAAGGCTTTTTTAACAATAGACAGAATGTCATGAGGGAGGTATGATACAGATGAATAAAATTAAAGATTATATTTTAGAAGATTTCAGAGTTGCTTCCGTAATAAAAGTTGTTTGTTTTCATGGGTAGAATCATCTCCTAGCGGGTTGTGCAGTACCAAAAACACACCTAGTATACTTTAAAAGAGGCGTTTCGACCTCTATTTACGTATCACAAATTGATAATAAAGATACCTATCTACTTAACGAATATTATATTACTCTCAATTTTCATAAAAAAATGCTGTTAATAAACTCTATTCCTCAAATAAGAACAAATCAACGTCAACATTTTTTTCATCTTTTAAAAGCAGCATACAAAATAAACAGCTAAGCGAATAATTTCTGATTGTTTTTGCTCATCTCTCATGTCCCTTCACTTCAGGACAAGCCATTAATCAATTGTAATGTACTGAAACTTTATTCCACCCTTTCAACTAGTTACTTTAATCAACTGTAAAAAACTCGCTGCATTTCAATTAAGTCCCTATTGTTGATACAATAAAGTTGATTATGGTAATGTTGTGACTAGTGCTGCCACCTTCCTATTATGTGTAGCAGTTTTATGAAGCTTAGGCTTGTTACATTAGTTTAATAGATTATTGTTAGATGGCGCTACTAGTAACACAGCTTTATGAAAAGCTTCGAAAACTTCACCGCTCGCTGTAGTCTAGCCCTGTTAAAACTTTACTCGGTCCAACGAAAATGAAAGGCAAAAGTTTAAATTATAAATGAAAAACATTTTATAACATAAGTGTGCGGCATATAGGTAAAATAGAAACGAAATATCACATAAAAAGTTTATTTTCTGTCATGGGCAATGAAATATGAAACGAATGACTGAGTATTTTTTGGAAAGTGTCTCATTTTGATTTCACGGATCATAAAATTTACTGGTCTGTTTCAGTAAGCATCGTAGCATCTTTTCGGCTGATCTCAAAGCTCATTACAGTTGTTTTGGCAAGGGTCCAAATCTTCACCGATTTTCCGTTTTACCGGTCTAACTTGGCCTTGAATGGCCTTGATCTACTTCCATATATTCCATTGACCCGCCGCGCTGTTCGGTGACTATGCGAATTCTATTTGGTTCAACTTCATTGAAAATCTTGAAATAATATTGCTTTCTGTACGGCAAACAAATAATATATTATTTAAGCTACTGAGATAACATTTTTCTGGTATGTTATTACTGCTTTTTGGCAGTGTCCCAAGTCTCAGATTTTCCCTTTTACGGGCCTGGCTTTCCGTGGCCTTCGGTGGCCTTGAGCCACTTGTGTACACTTTCCTGACCTTCCGCCAGGTGACGCTGCGAAGGCCATTTACTCGAGACTTTAGCAAAAACTTTTCTAATCACGTCGGGATTTGTGCAAATTTTTAGAAGAGTGATCGCTCAAACTAATGGAAAGGGGATTCAAGGAAATCGAATCTCGACCGACGGCTAGTGACTTTCACTTTCCGTGAGTTTAAATTACTGTGGTGTTGCATGCAAGCCGACGTACAATTGGACTACTTTCAGGCGTCGCTTTATATAGAACTTTATAGCCTACGCTATATCTATCAGTCAAACATGGCGTTTATTGTCTTCGTGAAGGTTTTATAAAATGTCGATGGGTTTATTTCTATGCTGCATTTGTCTAAACAAGGTACCTTTTATTAGGCTGTTGGAAGAATATTGATTTATTATTATTTTTTGGCGTTATGCTAAAAACATTTTTAAGTAGTGTGAAATTTTGCATTACGTATTGCTTGGAATTTAAAATATCGTTTTACATATAAAATTTGGATATACTTATACACACGTAAAATTTTCTTAACCAACTCATGTAGGTAAAATTTTTGATGCAGTCGAGGGACCGGATATTTTCTTATCTATAAGCCCAAGTAAGTTTAGAGAACACAAGTCATTCAGTGAATTACTTTTAGCTTAAGTGTACTGCCGATTTGCCAATACAAAAAAAAAATGTGAATTGCAACTTTATGAAGAAATCAAACAGTCGACTTATTATCGTGTGCGTATATGTGTAAGCGTAGGTGTGTTAGTGTAAGTAAATAAAGTTTTTCGATAAAGATAGCAGGTAGTTTTGAAGCTTGTGGTGTGTACTTGATAAATAAGTTAAGCTGTTAATTCAGTGCCTGTTAACTCAGGGTTGGATTTCGGTCTCATCGGACTATGAGAGAAAGGGGAGTGCACTTGTATTTGCGTATTCACTTGTATACACATTTACTGCGTATTCGGGTAACCTCATTTTTTGATACACACTCTATCCCTGAATATAGATTTACCGCCATGTTCTTTAATTACGTCTGAAGAGATAATATTTATACAAATAAGTAAAAACTGTACATTAAACCTTCGAACTCTTGTGACTCGAGACACAATAGAAAGACAATAACAGCGTGACAACCGGCTGCCGGTAGGTCCTCGAAAGGATAAATATTAAAAAAAAACCTGATTCATGTTCTACAACCGAAGCCAAAGTAAAAAAATATATGTTTGTTCAGGATAAAGTCTAAAAGTATTACCTACATAGAATTCGTTAATTGAAATTTTGTTCGAATACTACCAAGAGGTCGGTTAAAACATCCATACTAATATTATTAATGTGCGTGTTTGTTTGTCCATCATTCACGTCCGTTTTTCAAAATAGAGCGACAAATTGACGTGATTTTATAAGTGGAGATAGTTGAAGGGATAGAGAGTGCTTATAGGTGCTTATTGAGGCTACTTATTGTCTGTTTCTAAACCGAGCGAAGCCGCGGGCAAAAGCTACTAGTAACCTATATTTATTATATTATCACGCTATCACCTTTGTATTATGAAAAACTTGATGCAGCTTTAGTATTTTTGCTGGTCTATAGCGTCCATGCGCTCAACATCGCGGGCAGCAGATGGTTATTATTGTGTGTAGATATGTGTACTATCTATCAGACTAGGCACTTCACCCTTTAATATGGCGTTGCTACACACACATACACGGCAGTTTGTGCTATTAGGGTAACACTAATCATATCGGCCGCAGCATTATTGTAACCTATTATAAATATTTTTTTTTTAAATAATGAGGTTGATTACTAGAAATCAAAGCTTCGATTAAGCGCTAGGCCTCATTAATACACAGGAATTTTCCAGTTGCGATTTGTGCCCTTTTAAACTAAAATGTTAAAACTTTCACTAGAATTGTTTACAAATTAATAACCTAAGTATTTACAGTTTAATAACTGACACGATCTAGGTTAATGAGGTTTAAACTATTGCAGGTATTCTATAGTAACTGAACTAGGCCGGCAATATTTCTAGTAATAGAAGACAATTATATATGTTTCTATTGTATATCCAGCAGTGAAATGTTGTGGGCTGATGATGATGATGTCATGTACTTAACTACTTAGATTCTACTTAAGGTAGTTAATCAAAACATAGTATAAAACAAAGTCGCTCCCGGCTGTCCGTTCCTTATGCTTAAATCTTTAAAACTATGCAACGGGTTTTATGCAGGTTTTATAACCGACTAGCTTCTGCCCGCGACTTCGTCGGCGTGGATTTTTTTTGTATTTTCTTTGCTATAAACGTCACGGAGCCCGAGACCTTTCCAACGAATGCAAAACCGTGGAAATCGGTTCGTGCGTTCTGGAGTTAAATCGTCAGGAAGAAAAACCCGACTTACTTTTATATAGTAGATAGAGTGACTAAAGGGAAGGTTTATATATGCATAATATAGTAAAAGAATACTGATATTTTTTGAGATTTATAATGTGTTATCATATTGTGCTTACATTGCAAACGCTAGCTGAACCCTACGAGATAGGTCAAAATAATGTACGATAGTATATATTATGTCTATCTTGAGATGCCATCGTACCCACAATAACGATTTTGATCCTTTGCTTTTTACGAGAAATAATGGCTTATTTACGAAACCAATTAAGTACCATCGATAGATTCGGGGCATTTAATATAGATCAATATGGCTATTTAATTCAATTTGGATATTTCTGAAGATTTGATAGGTATAGTTTATGATATGGTGCTGATGGGATTAACGCAGAAGCGAGCCACGGCTTTTACGCTATAATGCGCTAGAGATGCACCTGAGCGCAGTAGCGGACAGGTCCCATACTAGGACAGTCCTATCCTGGGACACGCTTACACACTGGGGAGTAAGATTAATAAATGGCTTTTTTTTTCTGGTATGTGAGTGCATTCCCTCTCATATTTTACCCCCTTAAATGTTGGAATTCCCAAAAATCCTTTCTTAGTGCAATCCTTTTTTTCTGCAAATTTCATGTCGCTATAAGACCAGTGGTTTGGCCTTTGCGGTGATATAATAACAGTCAGTTCTTCAATTTTAGGTAATATAAAAATATGCTTTGCCTATCTGGGTTTAGATTTCCTACATCTCGCTCATCGATGCAGCCTGACCGACCTTGGCCCATTACATAACAGGATTACTTCAGCGCAACAAATTGCATTACAGCCCGCTGCTTGGTTCTCTAGTTTCTCTTATACTTGCACTAGGTACTTATTACGTTTGCTTATTTCTTAATGAAGTATTTTCGTTGCCAGGTATTTACTTTAAGCTCAAAAAGTTTGGTGACAAAGTAATATTTGTGTAAAACATTTTTAAGTGGACTACTGGATTTTTTTCCTGTATTGTGGGTATGTTTCATCGTCTCTTAAACTTATTCTTAAGTTACTACGCTAGAGCTGGCTTGCTGTCTAACTTCACTCCCTCCCCAGACACACACTCCCTTCCGAAGAAACACCAGGACTTTTTTAGCCGGTAAAAGTCCCCTCCATCCCGAATAAAAAAATCTGTTTGCTCTCCATTTAATGGAGCTATATACCAGCGCTTTACATGAAGCGACATCTTCCATTTCAATCGAATTCATCTGGATACCTGTATTTTATACTAATACCCGAACAGCAAACGAATATTTAATATTAGGATCCCTTGCACGAATTAATCTTACGTCATGCCTGCAGCCACATTTACCACTACTCCAAACGCGTCAAACTGCTTTGTACGGGCGGATGTCAAAATGTGTATTTAATATTTGGTCGATTTTTTGCGGCCTCTAATGGACGCCTAGCTTTCCATAATGTTCCGATATCAAATAACGGACCGTTATTAGTAAGATTAATGTTCTGACGGTACGCCAATAAGCGTTGGACTTTATGTTCTTCGGTCCGATATAATTGAGAACGGTTACAGCGCAACGTGCTATTTATGCCGTATCCCACAGCGTTCCTAGTTGTAACGTACGATTATGAAGTCTTCAAGAGACGGGCGGACTTTTGGTCTATCCATTTGTCCGGTTTTTGATCCAAAAACCTAAAGCGTACTTTCAGTAGACCTATTATTGTCAATTTTGTTAAAAGCAAGGTTACAGCACAAATAAAAGGAAAATTCCGAAACATAAAAAAGTTTAAAATTAAGGTGAGATTGAGGAGAAGAAATTGAGGCGAAAATCTATTTGTGCTCATATCTTTTTGACTTGTTGAAAAAAGACTATAGATTTTAGTATCTGTTAAAATTTGAACTTGCTAGGATCACCCATTCCTGAGAAAATCGGTGATGACGCACGGATAAACCGGCACACAGATAGACGGACAAACTGACAGACAGACAAAAAGTGATATTATAATATTGTTTCCTCTACTTTCTGAGGTTACGACACTCTACAAAATGAAGCAATATTAATAAAGTTAAAAATCAAAGAAGTCGCCATCCAAAAAACTTGATATTTTTCATCTTAATATAGCATGCGAAACGTTTCGCGCGTGTTTAAGCATGCACTTAGAAAGTTAACAAGAAGTGCTTCACAGTTTCTTCTGTATCAGGTAATTGCTTTATTTTCCTTCCTACCTTCACATAATCTGTTTATACCTAGATGAGTTACTGCGAAAGACTCTCACTATAGTGAGAGTCTATAAATAGAGACTGTATAGTCTCTATTTACAGTGCAATTCTTAGTACTCTTGACAGTATTGTAGTACATGAGAGGCCAATACACGGTACGGTTCTTCAGACCGATTTTATCGACGAATCGATAGTGTATGTCAAAATTGTAATTTACTTCATCGAAGACGATATCGAAAATCGCAACTCAAAACCTATGCGATCATGAATTATTACACTACTTTATCCTTCAGTTTCAAGAAGTAAATGGTCGATCGTTACGACCAATAGTTTCGTGTATGGGCATCATTTTTGATGCGATCAATCGTCACAATTTTTATCAGATTTATCGTACCGTATATATATGGAATCTTAAAGCCCTCTAGACAGTGATGTTATATGTGAAAAGTGTAGATTAGTTATATGCAGTCAAAAAGTGGCACATTAAAAGTTTGCCAATTGACCAACATTATACTGAGTATCGCGTTGACATTTGACGTTTCACTCGCACTACTTCAATGTCATCCTACTTTGACGTGTAATGTGTGTGCGTTAGTGTGCCGTTTTTGAAGATAGAATTTCGTTTGGGTAACCTATCTACACCTTTTTACTTATAATATCATTGCCTCTAGAAGTATTTAAAATACTGAATTTATGTAAGCTACCAATAGAAAATCAATATATTATGTTCCCGTTTTAGTAAAGAAACTTCTAAGAACAGAAATAGTAAGACTACCGTTTGATACTTGAATATTTCATTTCATTGTATTTGCAGCAATGCACAGTGAATTTTGTCAAATAAGCCCGCAGTATTATTATAGAAATGCCAGTGTATTTTCCATCTATATTTGATGATTGGCGTATTCCTTTATGAAATACAATGTCGGGCGCTCAAATTCCATTTTAGGAACCTAACTTTATAATCTAATCTAACTTTATATCTAGCATGAATGAACGGGTTTACGCGTTTCAAGCTTTGCCCAAAATATCATTATTTTCAAATGATTAAGTACTATTCTAAATATGAATTTATTTATTTATTTAGTAAACATGGAAGACTTACAGCAAAAATACACTGAATAAAAACAGTGTGTAGGGCTGACAGATCATTAAAAGTCTTCACTTCTAGAACCTACACACCAGGAGGCTGGATATGAGAATTTGCGGTGATTTTAAATGATAGACAATCAAAAGTAATATTATAAGTGCTACAGTAACTCTGTCTGGTGGCGAGATAAACATACGTTACTAAGCATTGACTTTGGCTTAGCCCTATACCTGTCACTGTTACACAACTGCCAAACGTCAAGTGTACGATAGAGACGGAACGCAGCTAAGCCAAAGTACGTGCTCAGTAACGTTTATTTATCTCGCCATGTATGGCGTTTTTACGCCAAAACTACCGAACCGATTGAAATGAGATAGACAATATCCTGAAAAAAGACATAGAATACTTTTTATTACAAAAATCCCACGAAAACGGGAATTACGGGGGTAAACACGAGAAGGCAGCTAGTATACAAAAATTTTAAAGCTTGATGGTTGGTTGAAATTTGCTTTTATTACTTAACCGTTAGTAAACCAGTTTTACTCCTTCTAACTAGAATATAAAAACGTTTTTAACTAGAAAATAAAATGTCCTCAACAGTACTCCATTGATTAGAAAAAAAAACATTACACGTGCGTTAGCCCGCAATATTTCTGAAATAACCATTAAATTAAAGTTATTTTAACAAAGGCAAATACATTACGCTTCCTATTAATTCTGAAATAACGTTGCTTTTTATTTGTTAACGTTAAAATAACAATAGCGTTATAATGTTATTTGTATAATGTTGAAAACATATTTTTAGGAGCCCTGACTATATTTCTTGTAAATATTGGTTACAAGCTTTTGCCTGCGACTTCGTCCGCGTAGAATAATAGTTTCCGTTCCCGGAACGTCCTTTCTCGGGTCCCAGACTATACCTGTACCAAATTTTATTCAAATCGGTTCAGTGGTTTAGGCGTGAAGAAGAGACAGGCAGACAGACAGACAGAGCTACTTTCGCATTTATAATATCATAGTACGGATTAATACTGTTCTCTGTAGAAAAGAAAAACTATGTTAAGTATTACAAGAGCAAAGCAATTATCTTTTATTTTACAGCACTTAGTTAATGAGCTAGAAAATGGTTAAAACCAGTTACTTAGTCAGTAAGAAGTCCTCTTAATTTTTTTTCAACTCATGTCAAGCTTGCTTCTAATTATTGTTAGACTAAGATACTTTAGAATGCAATAATTGTTTATACACACATTAAATTTAATGTATTGTTTGTATTAATTAATTTCAATTAAAATATATTCTTCAGAAAGAGAATTCTGACTCGAGTTATGTCTACAAATTAATTACACGCAGTTGAATTTTATAATTAAATTAAAAACCAGTCAATAAGCCCCATTTTTTTTGGATTTGAATAATTTATGTGATATCTGCGAAAACGCTCTTAAACCGGTTCATCCGTTAAGAAGTAAAAGGCTATGAACAGGCAAAAAATACTTTAAAAGCTGGTCTAGTACGAGTCAGAGTTGCGCACATAGGATTCCGTACCATTCATGCCAAAAATCGGGAAAAAAAAACACATTTGTTGTATAGGAGCCCTTTTAAATTTCTTAGTACGAAGAAAAATATATTAGGCGACGAAAAAAAAGTAATTAGTCCGTCATTGAGATTATTAAAAAATTTTCGACACGTATTTTTTACGAAAAATGACTACGATACAGTGCGTTGAAGTTGTGCGTGACGTCACGATCAGATACAATTTTTGCATTACGGCGGCGTCAAAAGCCCCCACTATGCCCCCACTCCAGAACTTTGTTGCTCTTTATCTTTGTATTTTTTTAAGCAAAAAATACGTGTCCCGTATTTTTGGCCGATCTACAAGACGGACTAAACAGAATGCCATTTTTTCATGTTGTCGTCATCCCTATTTTATTATCATCAATGAAAATTTCAACTTTTTACTATCACCGATCATGAGATACCGCCTGATGACAGACAGACAAAGACAGAGAGAGAGGGGGACAAAAACACACAGCGGAATCTTAGTAATAGGACCTCATTTTACCTTTTGGATAAGTAACCCTAAAAAGCAACTCTTTGTCGAGGGTAAAAATGGCGTAACTTGAAACTCATGACTCATTAAGCAATGTGGGATGGTTAATAAAGCCATTGCACAATCATGTGTGTAAGCATTCTTGTCATGCGTCATGACGTCACAACATCAAGAAATATCAATGCCTTGAAGACTTTTTTTATGTCGGTTTTAAATACAAGAGTTTATGTTTATTAACTAATGACGATCTCCATTGTTAGCCATAGGTCTCACCCTACGTTTATGCTTTAGAGAATAATGATGGATGATTGATTAAATTACCTACTAGTTTTGCCTAAATTTTATTGAGTCGAGTCGAGACTCGAGTGCGGCAGTAAGTTACTCCATAAAACATTTAATCAATTAGTTCGAGAAATCCCGTTAAAATTAGTTAAGCCGTTTTGGAAAGCAGCCTTAATGTACCGTAAATAGTATTTTTGGTAAAACGCGCTTTTAACATTTCATTAAATTATTAAATTTCGGATCTGGCTGGCTACTACATATAAGTAAGTATATTAAAATGATTACATAAAGACAAGGGTAACATAAAAAATAATAAAAATAGAGCCTCAAAAGTTCAATACTTTGAAATCTTCGAAATGGCTGTAACATTGCTAGGTAGCCTACTTTCAAATAAAAAAAAACACAATTTAAACCGTTATACCTATTTAAAAGCTACGTTGTCGCAAACAGATTGTCAGACAAAACGGGTTTACAGGGTCAACCCTCTTTTTGCTTCGGGAGTTGAAGAGCGACATTTCAAAACTGTTATTGACATCAAATTAAAAAGGTTTCCGAAGACGGTGACAAAAATCCATACTAATATTATAAGTATGTCTGTCTGTATGTTTGTCTTTCTTTCACGGCAAAACGGAGCGACGAATTGACGTGATTTTTTAAGTGGAGATAGTTGAAGGGATGGAGAGTAACATAGGCTACTTTTTGTCTCTTTCTAACGCGAGCGAAGCCGCGGGCAAAAGCTAGTAATCAAATAAAGCGAAAGGAAAAACCTTTTTGGATTCGAATGTCTCTTTTTATTAAAACTTTTTTCAACTCGATACTTGTGCTCACAGGTAGAAAAATGAGCTTACAGCGTTGCGTTGTTATCAAGTTTTAAGTGGCCTGTTGGTGGTGGTCGTGGGTTCAATTCCCATCCAGGACAATTAATTCGTGACCTGATTCGGGCCCACAACTTCTTAAAGCACAACGTGTACCATGAGAAGAAAGCTGCTAATACTTATTACTGATTAATCTATTCCACCTCAACAGTTTATTTTATCTTAGGTTTCATCTGAGATTATTTAGACAATTATGTCTAAATGTTATACAGTTATCGCCCCTAACTTGGATACGGATATCAGGTCATCAATAATGACCTGAAGAAAGCCCAAGCCTCAGACTCAGAGTCACCCGATAACCCAGAACCGAACCACCTGGCAAAGAATGACAAAAAATGTATGGAATTGACATAAGCTTTCGCTAAAGCTTTCGCTGTTTCAAAAATTAAATATCCTACCTTTACCATGTCTATACATTTTTGAAACATGCACTTTTGTAAAAAGAAATTATAATTTATTTGAAACTTTAGAAGACAGGCCAAATAGCCGAACACGACATAAAGATAGACTTCGCCTACCACGAATAAAATTAAAATTATTTAAGAAAAATGTTTATTGTATGTCTATAATAATTTATAATAAATTACCAAATAGGTTACAAGAATTACCTTTGACATTATTTAAGAAAATGCTCTTTAAACTTTTGACATCTAAAAATTACTATAGTATTAAGGATTATTTAGAAGATAAGTCGATAGAGTCTTGATAATGTAATTTTAATAATAAATTTGCACGCCATATATGGCAGGATATGCTGAAAAAAATGCACTGTAACACCCTTTGTACCGTATTTTAGCAAATAAACATTTTTGATTGATTGATTGATAAATAATTTGACATCTCCATACATTTGACAATCTATTTGCTTCCACTATCTTTTCTACAATGCCACTTGTCTAGGGGGGCTGGTATTCTGTACAATTCACTATCAAATTATACAAATAGACTTACAATTTGACTGGATTAATAAAACTTAACAAAGACATGCAAGTATAATTTAAGCGATGTTTGCATATTATTAAAATTTAATGTTCGTGCGTTTTCGCAAATAAATCTTATTGTAAATTGGTATTGAAGTGGGCATATGATATGCTAAAATTCTACCTTAATTTGAATGTTATTTCGTGATTTTGTATGTCACAACCACGAAACTGTGTATATTATTATTAAATAGATATAATATGATAATTTGCCGTACATAGTTCGATGGACCTGATGGTATAGTGATTAGTAAACCTGAGTGCTAAGCCGGAGGTTGTTGAATCGATTTACACTCAGGACAAATTTCCTGTGACGAGCAGGAATGTTTGTTTTGTGTCTGGAAGTTAATAAATTGTGTATAATATGTAAGTTTGTATATGTAAGTATGTATATCAGTTGTCTGGTTACCATAGTGCTTGCTATTTGAGAAATTGATTGCTTGATCATTTGAGATAATTAGTTATTTGATTAAGTACAAAAACAGAAAGGAAAGACCGGGTGGTCATTTAAATAGTAAAGAATGCAATTAGGTTCTGTAGATTAAAATAATTATGAAGAATGAAGGTTTAAAGCTCTGATTTTCGTCATTTTTAGGGTTCCGTACCTCAACGTACCAAACGGAACCCTTATAGGATCACTGTGTTGTCCGTCTGTCCGTCCGTCCGTCTGTCAAGACCCTTTTTCTCAGAAACGCGTTGAGATATCAAGCTGAAATTTATATCACATACTCAAGTCTGCTATCTCTCAAATCATTGAGAAAATCAAGTTTCCAAATCAACGCAATAAAAAGATACGGCTGTTTATATTGCATATTTAGACATTTGCAAGGAAATGCAAAACCTACAGGGTACTTCCCATTGACCAAGAATCATGAAATTTGGCAAGAAGCAAGGTCATGTAGCACAAGTAAAGGAAAAACTTCGAAATCCGTAAATTTGTAGTTAGTTTACATCCGTCCGTCCGTCCGTTTGTCTGTCTGTTAAGACCCTTTTTCTCGGAAACGCGTCAAGATATCAAGCTGAAATTAATATCACACACTCAAGTCTGCTATCTCTCAAAGCAGTGAAAAAATCAAGTTTCTAAATCAACGCAATAAAAAGATACGGCGGTTTATATTGCATATTTAGACATTTGCAAGGGAACCAAAACTCAAAACCTATAGGGTACTTCCTATTGACCAAGAATCATGAAATTTGGCAAGAAGCAAGGTCATGTAGCGCCAGTAAAGGAAAAACTCCGAAATACGTAAATGTGTAGCTAGTTCACAACCATCCGTCCATCTGTTCGTCCGTCTGTCAAGACCCTTTTCCTCAGAAACGCGTCGAGATACTAAGCTGAAATTAATATCACACACTCCGGTTTGCTATCTCTCAAAGCAGTGAAAAAATTAGGTTTCTAAATCAACGCAATAAAAAGATACGGCGGTTTATATTGCATATTTAGACATTTGCAAGGGAATCAAAACTCAAAACCTATAGGGTACTTTCTATTGACCAAGAATCATGAAATTTGGCAAGAAGCAAGGTCATGTAGCGCCAGTAAAGGAAAAACTCCGAAAACCGTAAATTTGTAGTTAGTTCACAACCGTCCGTCCATCTGTTCGTCCGTCTGTCAAGACCCTTTTTCCCAGAAATGCGTCGAGATATTTATTTATTTTATTTATTTATTTACTTCAAATAATACGGTTACAACACCAATTACATTATTGAAGATATTATACATAATTATCCGTAGAATATGGTATTATTTTCTTATAAATTAAAATTATTACAACTATTAAAAATATAAATATATGTCACATTTACAATAATAGTTACATTACAAGACACAACAAAAAATTAAAACAACAATTACAATGTCAAACAAAATATGATGTCATATTACAGTCTAAACTTTCACTCACACATCTCACAAAAATCCAGACACACTGACAATAACGTTAAATATTAAGCTGCAAGTCTGCTATCTCTCAAAGCAGTGAAAAAATCAAGTTTTTAAATCAATGCAATAAAAAGATACGGCGGTTTACATTGCATATTTAGACATTTGCAAGGAAATTAAAACCTATAGGGTACACACGGCTACACATCAAGCTATAAAAAACCAGTTTAAGCTGACCTTGCATTGGTTAGTTTTTCGTACAATCAGAAGTCAGCTTATACTGGTTTTGTATAACTTGATGTGTAGCTCACCGTACTTTCCATTGACCAATAATCATGAAATTTAGCAAGAAGCAATGTCATGTAGTACAAGTAAAGAAAAAACTGCGAAAACCGTAATATTGTAGTTATTTCGCTAAAAAAAAAACAAAGAAAGAAAGAAAGTAATTATTTATTTGCCAGAATTGTAGGTATACATATAGGATGGTAAGTTTAACAGGTCCCGATACAATTTACCTTACGGCATGCAAAATTATAATATTATATGTGCCTAAATAGCAATTACTATTTTACAATTACTATTACCTAAATAACAATTACTATTACAATTTACTATAACAACAAATTAACGGAACCCTCGTTGCGCGAGTCCAACTCGCACTTGACCGGTTTTTTATCTACTTAATGTGGTTGAAATTAAAAATGTCGAGGCGCCGTTGTAGCGCAAAAAATAGCTTACCGTCATTCTTGGTTGTTATTAGTCCTTCGAACGCATGTGATTTGAGACACCATAGAAAGACAATAGCAGCCCGACAGCCGCCTGTCGGTTGGTTGTTGAAAGGTTAAATAATATAAAAAACAAAGCACTATTTTATTTTATGGGAGTACCCTACCTTATGGCCTACTGAAAGGCAATTCAGAAATTATGTTAAAATCAAAGAATGTAGATTTTATGGGAAAGGTACACATCAAAATACATATAAACACAGATATTTTAGTGGAAAATAAAAAATAACCTTTTATACAAAAACATATTTTCTAAAATTAAAGTTATTTTCCTTTTTACTCCTGTGGTTTTCTTTGTAAAAAGTTTTTAATTCTCAGACTTTTCACTTCGTCTAGTTTACTTTCAACACTACGATGACAGTCCAATACCAGAAGTTTATAAGTTTGAACAAGAATATTTCTAATTAAAATGCATTTCCTAACTACGATTGAATTTCTGCACGAATATTAATTAAATGTAAGTACTGAGGGTGACACCAAGATAATTTGAGCGAAGCTAATTTTTATGTGATTTATTGACATGCCTTGATAATTGAAATTTCTTATTTGTGATGATTTTGTACGCCAAACATTGGCAAAACCATAGATAACATAGTGCACATATTTCTGACATTTCCATCTGTAATTCTGTATCCTACCTATGTTTTACAAAATAAATGATTGATTGATTGATTGAAGTATTTGTAAAAAACTTAGCTTTATACGCATGAAATAAAGAAAGTTCTTATCAAAGGCTGGCTTCGTAAATTTTTGAATATTTAAAAGTTAAAGATTTATACATAGCAAAGTAAATAAAATTATTGACATCAACTTTTAATTTTAAAATATTATATTTCACACTTGATGTACTTTATTAATTAAGTTAACATTTCCAATTTGGTAGATTATTTAATTGGAAATACCAATTGATTAATTGGTAATTCCAATTAATATAATTAAAACTTGTTACTGGAAATTCGGTTAAATGAATTTGTGGGTAGCATTGCTGAAATATTACTGCGTTAAACACTGCAGTCGCGTGAGATCCACTCGCAGGCCTTCTGTCCACAGATTTGTATGCGCAAGCGTCATACCCATACTAATATTATAAATGGGAAAGTGTGTCTGTCTGTCTGTCTGTCTGTATGTTTGTCTTTCTTTCACGGCAAAACGGAGCGACGAATTGACGTGATTTTTTAAGTGGAGATAGTTAAAGGGATGGAGAGTAACATAGGCTATTTTTGTCTCTTTTTAACGCGAGCGAAGCCGTGGGCAAAAGCTAGTTTTACTATAATGTAGGTAGACTTAGTAGGTTATTTATTTTTACAATACTGTATAAATTATTTTCAGATGCAAAAATCAAACGTTAATACAAAACTTTGCATTATACAGGGTGTCCCACGGCTATGTCACATGGAGGGAAAGTACCTTAAATCTTGTAGATAGAACATTTTACTGAAGGAAGACATTATTTGAATTTTAAAAACAATTTAAATTGCATTCATAGATTTTTAAATAATGAAATGGTTGGGCCGGGAATCGAACTTGTTCCACTAGGAAAAATAATCACCCTGTTGTTTAATCATACCGATCGAAAGGTTTCATCATAAGGATTATTTTTTGCTAAATAACATAGTGTCACAAATAAAAGGAAGACCGTGAATTTTAACATTTAACGTAAAATTTTGTTCTGAAAAGTTGAAAGCTTACATTGCCGTAAGGACATACAATTGACAATCATAACTACTTATTACTAAATAATCTACCCACTTGAGTAGTACACAACATTTAAATAAATAAATATTTACCACAACAAGACCAAAAAGTCGTCAGGGACCGAAATAATCAAAAGTTATCACTTTGTATTGAAGAAGAAGTGACTAGTTTTGAGCATTTGAAAAATTTACTAATTTTGTATTAAAAATGTTAAAATTCATGGTCTTTCTTTTATTTTGACACTATGTTATTTAGCAAAAAATAATCCTTGTGATGAAGCCTTTCGATCAGTAGGATAAAACTACAGGCTGATTAATTTTCTCGAGTAACAGGTTCGATTCCCGGTTCAACTATGTAATTATTTAAATATCTATGAACGCAGTTTAAAATGTTTTCAAAATTCAAATAATGTCTTCTTTTAGTAAAATGTTCTATCTACAATATTTAAGGTACTTTCCCTTCATGTGGCATTGCCGTGGGACACCCTGTATAATTCTGTTACAGTGTATTTAAGTGTTAGAAGTATTAATAATTTTTGGAGGCGCCTTCGCCTGATAAAATTTAAAGGGACCATGTATAAACATGAGTTACTTACATGAAACAATAATGTTTCATGTAAGTAACTTATTATTTACTTTTAGGCAAATAAAGACCTTTTAAAAATAAAAACAAAACAAACTGCAAAAACAAAACTGCATAAACGATTAACAGACATGCATTCATCCCGATACGTGGAAAGCTGAAAATCTATCATTGTTTCTTATCAAGTGGTACATAATAATAAGCTTAAAAATTAATATCGAAATGGTTTTTCTGTCCACAACCATCCGCATCAATAACAATGGAAAACTGCTATGTTTGTTCAATTTTTGAGCGAGAAATTAAATCCCGTATTGAATTTTATATTTCAAAAGGTTGTATATTTTCTGTTTTTTATTTTAACATTGTTTATACAAAAATAGACATGTTATTTTTAGCATTTTAATTTTTTTTTTTGGTTAAATTATCGATGTCAAAAATGTTATAGGATAAGCTAACTCGGATTAGCAGTAATTGATTATATTCTATAAAAGAAAATGTGCAACCAGTGAAATTATTCCTTAAAATAAGCCTTTTTCTTATGGATTAAACAACTAAGCCTGAAAACTCGAAAAAAATATCTGCTGTTTCTAACAAAAGTTCAATGCCCGGGAACTATAATGTATGAAACAGCATTTTTGAGATTTCAGAGTTGGTTTCATAATAAAAGTTATTTGTTTTTATGAGTAGAATCATCTTCTATCTGGTTTTTTCAAGACCAAAAATACACGTAATACGAAGTAAACCTTACCAAGGTTTACTTCGTATTACGTGTATTTTAGTTATTATCAAATAATTGCAATTAGTATTTCAATTTATTATAGGTAGATCTTATATTTACACGTTATTTTATTATACGTCATACTCTATTTATTCTTGCGTTAAACACTACATTATCTACTAGGTAACCTAATACCTCGTACCAATAAAAAGTCCTCAGCCACTGAGCTTCTTTCGGATTTTTTCTTCTCAGAGTCGGATAGGAAATACGAACCTACTGTTCGCTTAATTAAGCAAGCATCCCACACACGGCCATCTAATTCCAAACTAGATGCTTGTACTGTGGTAACTAGCTCACTAACGCGTCAAATATACGCGTATTCGTTATATAACACGCAATTGTGTATGCTATGAAACTACGCCCATGCTACGTAGACGGTTTCATAGTTTCAGGAGTACCAAGCGCTACGACCGCTGGTCCTAAATACATAAAACTTGGAGGGTGCTTTCTTCGTGAAGGCTAAGTTACTACAAAGAAAATATTTTTGAAAAACCCACCTATCCTTTCATCTGGCGATTGGTATGGTTTGTCGACCAGGCCAGTTGAGTGAACCACAACCATACCACAGATAAAACAACAAAATGACAGTGATCATAAGGGTGAATCGCGTGGCAGTAATATGACACATACAATAATGACAGCTGTCAGATTGACATTTCGCCAGACCACAGGTTTCCATTCTCTAAATCGAAATTGACAAACACGGGCGAAGCGCCTGCGAAAGCTGTTAAGCGAGTCGATACCAGCCAGAAGATGAGTAACAGAGTAATGAGCTATAAAAGTAGATTTAGTAGGAAAACGAGTGATAGTCAACCAATTTAATAAACTACGGAACGTAATTCATAATCTAACATCACAAGTATCTTCTGAAACCATTAAGAAATTGACCCACCTTCAATGTTTCTCTATATAATTATATTATTATGAAGAAACTTTTTTTTTGGGGAGTGGGAAATCATCAAATGACTGTTCCCGTCCTGGGTGCGGCGGGAGGGCGTGTCAGACTTTTACTGACTAAAACCCACTCATGTTCCTTCGGTTGCTCTTTATGTTCCGGGGTCACGGTAACTATTATAAATATTCCGCAACCCCGGGGTTTCAGCACCTAGAGAGAAACATTGATGTCGCCTCTTGTAATATTTTATTGATATTATAAATTGAGTTTTTTCTAAGAATTTCTCTGTTACTGCGCGCGAGTTTATGAGCATAGACGGACATACTTTTAGTTGTTTTTTTTTTATAACATAACTAGCTTTCGCACGGAGCTCCGCCCTCGTGGATGTCAAAATTCCCATATCTATCCTATGTGGGATTGGGTGGTGAAATGAAATGGTTGGCGACTTGTAAACTTCTATATCTATCTATATATATAAAACAAAGTCGAGTTTGTTACAACACTTATAACTCGAGATCGGCTAGACCAATTTTCATGGTTTTTGGTTCGTTGTATTTGTCCCCGCCCCGAATAGCAGAATACATCTTAAAAATAATGAAAAATCGACGAGAACATATTATAAAAGATGAATCATTTTCCCCTATAGCTAATTCTAAATTCAATTAAAGATTGAAAACTTAAGAGAACAATAGTACTAGGAGCACAGTAATGTGAAGTGATAATGTGAGAAAATTTAAAATACTGAGATACTTAGTACTTAAATCAATCAAAAGTACTAGGCGCGCAGTTGTGTGAAGTGGTTAATAGAAAATGTGAGCGCAATTTTAAGAAAATATCCATACTAATATTATAAATGGGAAAGTGTGTCTGTCTGTCTGTCTGTTTGTCTTTCTTTCACGGGAAAACGGAGCGACGGATTGACGTGATTTTTTAAGTGGAGATAGTTGAAGGGATGGAGAGTAACATAGGCTACTTTTTGTCTCTTTCTAACGCGAGCAAAGCCGCGGGCAGAAGCTAGTTTCAAATAAAACAAAGATAAAACTCAAAACTGCTTCTAACTGCTTCTTTCGTCGTACGTCGTCTTATGCACTCTCCGCCATGTTTTTTCTCACTCCCTCTGTCCCTTTCACTCCAATACTATTCTCACTCACTCCTTTGCATACATTCCTTTTTACTCGCAGTTTATGAGCATAGACGGACATACTTTTAGTTGTTTTTTTTTTTTATAACATTACTAGCTTTCGCACGGAGCTCCACCCTCGTGGATGTCAAAACTCCCATATCTATCCTATTTGACCCCTTTTGTTGAAATTATCAAAAATCCTTTCTTAGTGGATACATACTCTTGTCAAAGAACCAGTTCCTTCTGAGCTCAGCTCAGCTACCCTTTAAGTTTCATACCTCTTAGCCATCAGTTTGAGCTCTGAGTTGGTATATTAACAGTCAGTCGGCTTATCAGTCAGTTTACTATTTTATAGTTAATAAATAAATATAAAAATAAAAATAGTTCATTTCTCACCAGTACAGTCACAAAATAACTGAATAAATTACTTAATACTAGGTAATTATACTAAAGCTAGTACTAATCCCAGTAGTAAATAGTAGTTGTTTAATTTAATGTTTACATGACTATAATCCTGCAGCTTTTGTGGTATAAGTTTATTAGGTATATCAACAGTCAGTCAGTCACTCATACATTTTATAGATAAATAGTACATAAAGAGATTCAACAACTCAAAACACAACATAAGGAAATATTGAGTTGTACTACAAAGTTTAATATTAAAGTTTTCCGGGCTCCCAATCTAGGTACGCAGGCCGAAGCGGCAAATTCTCCGACTTCGAAGAAATATTTAGAAATTTGAAGCTTTTGAGGTTTCAAATTATTAGGATATAACCGTGATTAAACTAATACAGAGGTTGTTAACTTAGTAAATGGGGTAATTGAGGTTGTGTATGTAGGGTGTAATATGGGTGTAGAGAGGTGTATGTGGGTTGTGTGTTTAAATAGCTTATAAATATCAGAATAGGTTTAATACATTTTTTTGTTTCATAATAACTAAAGGGTTAGAGCTATTTTTTATTTTATTTTACATTAGCTAATTTTGTGGGGTATTCCTCGGAGCGCTCCTGTTTTGAAGAGCTCCTAACAAAGCGCTCCTAAAATATTCCGCGAAGCGCTCCTGTTGGAGCGCTAAGAAAATCAAACTAAAAATATTATTATTTCATTCCTCAAAGCGCTCCTATGCCGAAACATAGAGAAGAGCATGGGGAGGGGGGTTGAGATGGAGATGCTGTCCAATTTTAAACTTTAACTACCATGACCGCGGCGATTCCGCCATTAGACCTTGACTTAATGACTAAAGGACCATCTGTTAGAATAGACTTACAAACAAAGATCGTGCTTATACATTTAAAAATTACAGACTTGAGAGTCTTTTAAAGTCAATTAACAAAGTTAAAAATATAATTTTGATCAAAAGACTAACTTAAAGGAAAATGCTAAATGATAAAATCACACGTTAAATCCTTTTTAACCTTTGACGACCAAGCGACAGTCGGCTGTCGCGCTGCTATTGTCTTTCTTGCTATTGACACAATGTCTCGAGTCACATGTGTTCGATGGTTTAAATTGAGGTTGATTCTGCCAAATGAAGGCAACCCACATTATCATAACAGTTAAATCAATTATTCCAATCGGGTCCTTTTCTACCTGAAACTAGATCCTACACTTAGATAAGATTAAACATTAATTATCGATAGATAAAAACCAAAATGCCCCTTTAATTCCACTCTCATCTTTGGAAGCTAAGATTTATAAAATTTCCCAATTACATGTAAAGGTGCTCCCTCACCGGGAGCATTCACGTGTATTGTAACATTATGGATTCGACTTTGAGCATTACATTACAATAATACCGCCCTGACTAATGAGCATTTGCGTGTAATGTAACATATCGATTCGACTTTGAGCATTTCATAGCAAGATGTCAGACGAATCTAAAATGTTACATTACACGCGAATGCTCCCGGTGAGGGAGCACCTTAAAGTGTTATTATTAATTATAACTGTACCAGTGCAAAAGGCACAAGCATAGATCACCACACTTGCTCATAATGCTCATGGTGATTTAATACATAAACAGTAATTACATCTTAATTTCTCCCTATCTTGATCTATCTAATACTAAATCCAAACTGATAATTTATATTATAATTGGAAAAATACCTGAAAAGAGACCAAATTGTTAAGGAAAGTATTATCTCTAAAATGTTAATAGTCATCGTGTTTTCGGAATTAAAATGAAAATAATAAGCCTGATAATATTACTCTAGATCATGTCGTACGACTTCAAAAGATTAATTGTTTAAACTATTTTTAGGCCTCCCTGAATCCTAAGCTACGCCTACGACATCAGCAGATTAGATTTTGAGTATGAAAAATATAGTATTTTTCAGATAATCTTTAGAAATTATCTTTAGATTTTTATATGGGTTTGTAATTTGTTCTTTAAAATAAAAAAATAGTGAAGAAATATCGAAATCAACTCTGAGATCAAATTCTATTTTTAAGTCCTTAAAATTATATTGGTCAAATCATGTGAGAAACATGTACATAGGTTAGTGACTAAAGTGCTCTTGATGTGAGAAGCACACAGGTTTGAGGGGGCCTAATCAGCGGCTCCAGAAGCCTTGAAGGACGGCTGGTAGAATTGAATAGATTGTTAAATATGGGATTGACATAAACTTATGCCAAGTAATTTGACTACTCGTATTAAACTCTATTCTATCATCTATTTTAACTATGCCATTTGTCTAACCATTCTGAGCATGCACTAATAACATGACTCAACAAAGACATTTTTTTTTTGGGGAGTGGGAAATCATCAAATTACTCCTCCCGTCGCCACGGCGTTAGTGTTCGCGCGCCTCAGGGAGAGTCAGCTTGGGAAGGGACCCAACAGGGCCAACGCCTGCCGGGGTTGCGATATAGTTCTAATAGTTACCGCAGCCCCGGAACCTAAAGAGCAACCGAAGGGACAAGGGTGAGTTTCAGTCAGTTAAAGTCTGACACTAAGGGCGGTCGAAGTCATTTGATGATTTTCCATCCATCAGGTTGGTGCAGATGAATTGTAAACAGCGGTTTGTAAGCTTAATATTGGACGCCGCAAGACGGACAGATAGAAGTAACTGAGATCGATTTAATGCAGAACGTGAAGTTTTAAGCTTATGTTCAGCGTTTGGTGGAAAGGACTAAATTTATTGTTATATCTTTGATTGACATCATCTCGCTAGCCTTTTTCCCAATCGTGTTGGGGTCGGCAGCCAGGCTAACCGGATTCAGCTGGATATCGGTGTTTTACGTGGAGCGACTGCCTACCTGACCTCCACAACCCATTAACTGGGCGACACGATACCTCTTGGTTAGACTGGTCATAGTTTTTGGCTAACCAGTAACGACTGTCAAAGTTATAAGAATGACAACCGGGACCAACGGCTTTACGTGCTTTCCGAGGCACGGGATGTCAGTGATGTCTAAGATAAACTTTAGAAAGTACATATGAATTGAAAAAGACACATTGGTACTTGCCCGGATTCGAACCCACAACCTCTTACACGAGAGGCGGGCGCCATATCCACTGGGCCATCACGACATTGATTGACATGTCCAGTATATAGATAATATGTCACTAAATTATTGTAAATGTTTAGTCAAGGTTTGAATCCGGGTTGATACCAATGTGACTTTTTCAATACATATTATGTTTTTTCTAAAGATTATCTTGAAGATATAAGTGAAGGATAACTTCCTGGACTTCTTAAACTAAAATCACCAATCTGTCGATGCATTATTGTACCTTTTTTGTATGTGAAGAGGTCTTTGCTCTGCAGTAGTAGGCTAGTTTTATTGCTATTTAATTATGATGAGATAAGGCTCAATGAAACTTTATCCTGCGTGTGATAGAAATAAGCCAGAATTATTATAATATGTATCAAAATCGATTATCAAAAGCGAAAAATCCAGCAAGGTCAATCGCAACCAGCTGTTCAGCCAAATCACAGCCATTAGGGACGGCTGAAAAATCAAATTGTAACGAGAATCGTGATCTACGGAAAGTAAAAAACAAACGTATAATATTTTTTATTCCGTTCGAGAATCGTGACTTTATTATCATCGTTCTCGCTATTTCAATCTGTTATCAGATTTTTTTTTTCAGAAAGTGTCCTACATTTGGTGAGTCGATATATTGGATTTGTTTTGCACGAGGTTCGAAGCCTAGCAAGTACTTGAATTAAATTAAGCGAATAATATACAGTTTTTGATAATCGTGCTTAGTAACCATGTGATATCTATCAAAAATCTTTATTATGAGGTGAAGATTGACAATTACAATGGGGTGTAAGTGGCCCTACCATCACCTCCGGGGTCAAAGCCAACCTCACCTGCACGTGGTACACCCTGCTGATTCACTGACGAGGCTCTGACGGACCAGGTCTCTTCACAAGGAGGAGACCATCGCAGTCAAATTGCATATATTTTTGTTATATATCTTTCTTCGTTTGTGATTGTAAAATAAACATGGTCGTGGCAGAATTGTGGTGTGTTTTCCGCAAATTCCATTAATAAAGAGTTGAAGTTGAAGTTGACAATTACAATTGTCTTAAACTTTCATTTACTTCAGCATTTGAGAGAAATCGTTAAGGTCCACTTAATTTTTTTTTTCGTTTTTTTTATTTTTTTAGAAATATTCTCGAAATATTGGTCAAAGTTATTTATGAGGGTCCTATATGAGATGACTTAAATCCAAAGTTAAGTGGAAAATAAATTAAAAGATTAATTGTTAATCCATACTAATCCATACTAACCATACTATAATATTATAAAAGCGAAAGTAAGTAGGTAGATTGGCAGAGAATGCCCACGGCATTAAGTCCGCCTGTACACTACGTACTAAGTATTAAATAAATAAATAACTCTGTCTGTCTGTCAGTCTGTCTGTCTCCTCTTCACGCTTAAACCACTGAACCGATTTGAATGAAATTTGGTACAGTCTGGGATCCGAGAAAGGACATAGGATAGTTTTCATCCCGGAAATCCTCCGAGAACGGGAACTATTATTCCACGCGGACGAAATCGCGGGCAAAAGCTAGTGATATTATAATCTGGTATATTCTATCTTTCATCTTAATTTTAGCCTCATTAAAAAGATTATTCAAGCTTGATCAGAACCGTGTGTTACAACATCGTGAACCCGGACATCTGGTATTATTCTATCTTTCAAATCAAATCAAATCAAAATTATTTTAGGCTGCATAGGCCCATATAAAAATACCTTAATCTAACATACATACAATTATAATTAATTAATTTGTTGTTATCTTTTATCATAATTTCAGTCTTGTTGAAAAAAAAATCACTATGATGATCAGGATTGCGTCTTAACATCATGAACAACCCAGACCTGTCTTTCATGATTGTGTGGCGAAAACTAGAGTCTAATAACTTTTATTCATATTACATTAATAACAGAAACAAGAACTACATCGACAATTTAATACAAATAACATTTCCAATAACTCGCTTCGGCTCCTCTTACGAACTGAGATCGTAATAAATATAGAATATTAAACTAAACTTCGAAGGAGGACAGAGTAAGTAATATAGAGAACTACCTAGTTTTAATTAAAAATAATTATTTAAATAATAATTAAATAACCGCCCTGGAAGTTCACGATCGCGACTGCAGCTAACAAAAGAGTTAATAACTTAGAAACAGCTTCAAATAAAAAAAAATACGTCCAAATCGGCTTCGCTGTTAAAGAGCTACGGTGCAATTTATAGACAGACCTCTTTTTGCGTCGGTGATACAAAATTCAACTTAGTATTACTAGTTTACTTAGAATTTTATTTCATTTTTAGGTTTCTGTACCAAAATCCTTGAATTCTCATATCAATTAAACCTATATAGAGACCAGTAAATATTTTTGTTATTATTAGATTATTGCTTTAAAACGACATTATCATTAATCCTTCGAACACACGTGATTTGAGACTCAATAGAAAGACAATTGCAGCCCGACAGCCGGCTGTCGCTTGGTTGTTGGGAGGATGTTTCAGACGTGGTTTCTTCCTCTCTATTTTACTTCTGCGAAGTATATTTATACTGTACCATTTCTGCCTATGGAGTATTTTCAAGTCATAATACACAGAAAAGTACTTGAAGAGATTATAGATATTGATGATATTTCTCGAGTGGGCCTAAGGGCCTTATCATACAAGCGGTTTGCGAGCGGCTGCGAGGCGGGCGCGCAGCAAATACGTCGCTTTTTAAACGCCACAACGGTGTGTCGCTGTCGGCGTATTCGTTGCGCGCCCGTAACGTGTTGGTGCACAATCGCCGCTCAGATTATTATCGGTTGGGCAGGTGGGAAAATAACAGTGGAAATAGCTGTATCCAGTTACTTTATTGGCTAGTTGGTCCGACTAGCCAATAAAGTACCTATTACTGCTACAAATTAACAGAGTACGTAGTACTGCAACAAAATCTCACTCATATTTTCCCGACTAGGTGTCTTTTCCATACTGGCGGTTTGTGAGCGGCTATGGGGTGGACACGCAGCAAATACGTCGCGTACAAGCCACTGCCGCACAGTGAAGACTTCGCAGACGCGCGACTTATTCGTTTTCGTCGCTTGTTTGTCTTTGTTAGCGTGTCCATAACGTTTTGGTTGGGCGACCGCTCCGCTTTAATAACGCTGGCAAATCGCTAGTATGATAAGGCCCTTACTCAATAGATTTTCATCGGATGAAGAGACGGAAAAATATTATATCAGAATTTGTCTTAGTATTAGGTACTTTATTGGCTCGACTAACTCTGGGACGAAATAGCGAGCACATTGCGTAGTGTGAAGTAATAAATAAATCTTGAGACCACTCTCGCACAGCCATCTGGTCCCAAGTGGGCGTATTGGACCAGTTGTAAGTAACCCTGAATGCTAAACCGAAAGTCGTGGTTGCGATTCCCATGCAGGGCAAACTTGTGTAATCATTGTTTGTTCTGTGTCTGGGTGTTACTTTGCTATCTATATTAATATTATAACGAGGATTGTATTTATGTTTGTTACTCTTTCACGCAAAAACTACTGAATGTATTTTGATGAAATTTACAGAAATACATCTTTATACCTAGTCATTATACTTAGGCGTAACGTCACGCGAAACTTAATTTCACTGTATCGTCATCATTTCTTATTAACGAGAAAAAAAAGATACATGCCCAATTCTTGTTGACAATCCAACTGACGGACCGAATAGTTTTTTTGTCGTCTAGCCTATTGCTAAAATATATTAGTAAAATGAAGACATAAAATAGCTAAACCAAAGTACGTGTAAAGTTACATAAAATGTCGGCCTGAAAGAAAACCAGTTGCAAATAAGATAAAAGGGATTTCTTTGTCTTCGTATAAGCATATGAAAAGGAGGGATAAAACGCATATGTCTAAAAGAATTATGAGTACGAATGTGGCATGGAGGGGAGAAAGCTAAAGAAAAGATTTCTTACAAGTTAGTCATATTTCATCGAGTATGTTTTCTTTACTTTATGTATTTGACGAGTTTGTATATTTACATAATATAAGTACTCATATTTTTTCCTAACAAACTATATTTGTGAAATAATATTTTATATGTTGCTCAGGCTAGGCGACGACCAAGCGACAGCCTGCTGTCGCGCTGCTATTGTCTTTCTATTATGTGTCTCAAATCACGTGGAATCACATAAATAATTTGGAAATATTATTATGATGTTTGTCTTACTCCTTTAACAAATATAATTTGAAAAAAAAAACTTTTACAAAAAAAAAAACATGCGTGACCTTCACGTATTTGTTCCGAGTCTAAAAGTTTGTATGACAGTGAGTATATAATATGTTTGTACCCACAACACAGAAAAATCTACCAGAGTTGGGAAACGTCCCAAACAAAAGAAAGGTAATATCTGTCCAAAATACTGGAACGGATCATGAACAATAGGCTCGTGGATTACTTGGAGAAGTTTAACATTCTCTCACCCTCACAATATGGTTTTAGGGCTGGTAAATCCACGGCCGACGCAGTTCATGACTTGACCAATTATGTCATAACAAACGTAGATAGTGGACAGAAAGTCTTGGGAATTTTCCTAGATCTTGCCAAGGCTTTTGACACGGTGTCTGTTCCTACTCTGATTCGCAAGATGGAAAGCATAGGAATAAGGGGTGTCCAGCTCAAACTCTTTGAAGATTACCTGAGTGAGCGTACCCAGTGCGTTAAGGTAAATGATATCATCAGTGACGAGCGCATTGTCACCTACGGCGTGCCCCAGGGCAGCGTTATCGCCCCGACGCTCTTCCTTATATACATTAACGAGCTGGGTATGCTCACTCTTCCCAAAGGTAAAATTATAACCTTCGCAGACGATACTGCCCTTCTCTTCAGCGCTAGCACATGGCAAGAAGTGTATAAACAAGCTCAGCTGGGTTTCGAAGTTGTGACGGAGTGGCTGCGTACCAATGTTCTCACTTTAAATGCGGAAAAAACTGTTTATATGCCCTTCTTTTTGAGAAACAATACGGAAACCACATACTCAAACTCTTTGTATTCCATAATAGCCCACACGTATAACAAATAACTGCACTTGCACCACCCGCATTCAGAAAACAGCTAGTGCAAAGTACCTAGGGGTAATACTAGATAGCACCTTAAGCTTCAGAAAACATATCTATACCCTTAGCAGTAGGTTACGGAAACTTATGTATGTCTTCAAAACTCTAAGGCACGTGGCAGACGAGAAGCTAAGGAGATCAGTCTACTTGGCTCTAGCTCAGTCTCTACTGACCTACTGCATTACGTCCTGGGGTGGTGCTACAAAAACTACAATGCTAGAGCTTGAACGAGCGCAGAGAGCCATTTTGAAAGTGTCGTTATTTCGTCCTTTCCAATATCCAACGGCTATGTTGTACAAGGAAGCAAAAGTGTTGACTGTTCGCCAGCTGTTCATAGTGCAAACCGTTATAAAACAACATGGCCTCACTTACTACAACCACTCAATCTCCCACAGAAGCAGACGATTTGATCCCATAGTCCGCAATCATATCCGGCTCTCGACTACTTCCTCCAACCGATTCTTTTGCTACCTTGGTTGCTTTCTTTATAATAAAATAAATAAGCTACTCCCAATTTATAACCTCACTAAAACCAAATGCAAGATCAAATTAACGAGTTGGCTTCAGGAGTTAAGTTATGAAGACACAGAAAAACTACTTGCTGTTCCAAAATAATTAGCTTAACACTTTTTAAACTCCCACAACCCACACACACACACACACACACACACACACACACACACACACACACACACCCACACACTCACTCATCCATTCACAAACACACGTGTTCCTCCTAAACACCCAATCACCAAGTCCTAACAATTAATGTAAGGGAAAAAAAAAAACTTTCCTAATTTCTTTAGTCTTATTCTTTCCTCTTGTTTTTTTTTTTATTTGTTAAATTTATAACCTATGCATAGTACATAAAATTTAAATGTAAGCATCATCCAAGGGGTGGAGACCTGGTGTCCTGAAATACAGACCTCACGTCTAGTTTAGGCACCAGTCTCCCACAGTATATTAATATAGTTCATATGTATTTTGTATAGATAACACTAATGTACCTATATTGTGGTGAGAAAATAAATCTTTATTATTATTATTATTATTAATATTACTCATCGTTTAGATATTTGTATGGATTATTACTGTTTCATACAATCAATGTCTCTTGATCCCAATTATGTCTCCAAATCCCACAAAAGTCTGTCTTAGTAGGTGTTTAGGCCGCTGGAATTCGCCCGATCCGGTCGGAACAGGAATTTCATTATTAATAGGTAATATTTTTGAGGAGTATTTTGGACGACAGCTTATTGTATACGGTCAAAAGTAAAAATCTTTTCATTCTGACCGTACAAAATAAAGTAAATATAATAAAACGTAATTACTCAATTATTTTTCAACCTGAATTAGCCTAAAAAAGTGCCGTTCAAAACAAAATTAGCTTAAGAAAGGGTCGTTCAAAACATCCTCAAAAATATCAATAATAATTAAACTCCCGTTTCGGCCAGAGCGGGCAAAACTCGGCGGCCGAAAAACCTAGTAAGCTCAAGCTTCCACCTGTTATCTCACCTTTCAAAAAGATGGACAGCCCATTTCTTGTAGGCACGCAACCTTAACTATCCAATCCATCATATTTAACTTGTTGAATATCTTTCGATTAGACAGCAGTTTGCGATAGGCCTACCCAAGGGGAGAAAAATGAATAAGCAATGAGTGAAAACGGGAATTTGATGAAAAATCACCAAGATTGATGTTTTTGTGATACCAATCGGAAGATTTTTGGCAAGATTTATGGTCAATCATATCTTTATAATTTTTTCAAGATTTGTGCAGATTGCTGTAACATGCAATGCAACAGAGTTTCAATTATGTGACGGCTTGCGATCACGAACCGAGAACACTACGCGCACGAACAGTGCGTCAGAGTGCACGGCAAACTCTTTCATTGTGTGTTACATTTCCCGCTTGTGTGCCCAGTCTGCCGTAATGCAACGTGCAATGTAACAGAGTTTCCATTATGTGACGGCTTGCGATCACAAACCGAGCACACTACGCGCACGAACAGTGCGTCAGAGTGGACGGCAAATTCTTTCATTGTGTGTTACATTTCCAGCATGTGTGCCCAGTCTGCCGTAATGCAACGTGCAATGTAACAGAGTTTCCATTGTGTGACGGCTTGCGAGCACGAACCGAGCACACTACGCGCATGAACAGTGCGTCAAAGTGCACGGCAAACTCTTTTATTGTGTGTTACATTGCCAGCTTGTGTGCCCAGTCTGCCGTAATGCAACGTGCAATGTAACAGAATTCTCATTGTGTGAGCACGAACCGAGCACGCTACGCGCACGGATAGAACGTCAGTGTAGACTGTAAATTATTTCATTGCGTTTTACATTATAGCAATCTGGACACTTTAAATGGACTGTATTTAAATATTGGCGTTATTTTTGACTGATATACTTACATTTAAGGATGCCGCAAGCATACATTTTATAGAGTTTCACGCATACTGTGTCAACTCGATAGTTCATCATCTCCTTAGCTTTTTTCCATTATTTTGGGATCAGCTTCAAGCCTAACCGAGTTTAGATAGATGCCTGTGTTTTACGTAGCGTAACTTCATAATATACCACCTTAGTTACTGGGATACACTATACCTCTTAGTTAGAGTGGTCAGACTTTCCAGCTTCAGAAATATCAAAAGGCTGTGGTCGAAGCAGAAGCGTTTAAAACAAATGCTTTATTAAGGTAGCCCTTACATGTAAAGTAGGAAGTGTTTTTTTTTTATTTCGACCGTAACGTGTGATATATTGTTGGACAGGTAAACTCATAAGTGGGAACACTTACTGTGACAGACGGGAATCTACGAAACCCTACACTGAGTGTGGCCCGACACGCCCTTGGCCGGTTATATATACTATCAACAAAATATATAAATATGAAATGATTAACTAACTAACTGATTGTTGATATATATCAACGCACAACCCAAACAGGTCTTGACATAGACCTTGGAGGGTGCGTTGTTTGTGAAAATTTCGTAGCCACAAGAGATGATTTTTGCAAACTCGACCCCTATACGGGTAAAATGGTGAATGGCAGTTCGTATCAACACGAACGAAGCAGCGGGCGAAAGCTACAAACATAATATTACAGTTAATAAACCTCACACCCATAAATAAAACCGCAGCCAAAAGTACAATAAACAAACTTCGGCTAATAACGTAACACATGACGAAATTCCTTTCAGACAGCTACACAACAATGTATCCAGCGCTACATCGCTTCACATCAACACCGTCTAATGAACGCGCGAGATTACAGCGCTTTCCGATGAGCGGGACTTTAATAAAGGGGTATCTGCTTCATGAAGCATATGATGATTTTCATTTTCTAGTTTATGCGTTCGGTATCGTTTGTCATTTGAATTCTGATGTTTGTATGGTTTTATTATGTGGTGTTTTTAATTCCTTACGCAAAACTGTGTGATCGCTGTGTGTCTATCTGTGGCACTGTAGCTTTTAAAGTAGTAAACCGATTTGGATGCGGTAGCTTTTTTGGAAAAGGCTATTTACGTTCTTAGTTATATCATCAAAGTCGGTTGCGTTGTTTTAAAGATTTCAACTCTTTGGTTAATTGAAGTCCTGGTCTTAATAATTTCAGGGGCCGGGTTTTTTAATGTTTAATGTGCACTGGTTTTAAAAATGCCTACTACTTAACAATCCTACTAATATTATATGTGGAATGGTCTGTGAGGTAATATTTGTTTGATATTTGTAAATTTTTCAAGCAAAAACTACTGTAAGAATTTTGTTGAAACTTTACGGTGTAATATTAAGAGCGGGTACACGTCATACTTTGGCGATATTCCATGGGAGAATAACTAAAGACCTAACACAACTTAAGTGAAACTGTGGGAACAGCTAGTATTATAAATGTGAAAGATTATGAGGATAGATCGCAAAAAAAAGAACTTAATGAATTTTATGCCAAAAAAAACAAATAAATTAGTGTATACTAGAGAAACGCCGAAAATTTCAAACATTTGTAACACCAACGGGTTGTTATTAACAATATGAGTATAGAATTACTTACATAACTTGGTACTCAAAATAAAACTTAAAACCAGGGTCACAATAACATATTTGGTCATATTTATTCAATACCTTAATTATGACGTCTTAGACGGCCCTGTTACTATTTTATTTTCCGTATACCAAATAAATGTTTCAGTTAAATGCCAACCCTAACTTGGTGTCTCAATTATGACTGTCGTTTGTCAAATTACTGAAGTTGGGAGCTGGCAATATTAGTACCACTTGTCGAGTTAATAAAAATCGTGTTAATAGCTAGTCGTGTCTTTCAAACTATAGTAATATTTCTTAAGAGTTTGCCTATCTCAATAAACCTGAGTTGCTTGTTGTCTGTACCTAATATTTTTAGTTTATCTTGGACATCACTGACATCCCGTGCCTCGGAAAGCACGTAAAGCCGTTGGTCCCGGTTGTCATTCGTAGAACTTTGGCAGTCGTTACGGGTAAGCAAGAAAGCCTTACCAATCTAACCAAAAGGTACTTATCGTGTCGCTCAATTTCTGGGTTGTGGAGGTCTGATAGGCAGTCGCTCCACGTAAAACACTGGTATCCAGCTGAATCCGGTGAAGCTGGAAGCCGACCCCAACATAGTTGGGAAAAGGCTAGGAAGATACCTAATGATATTGAGGTAATAAAGATCGTGATAATAGCTAGTCGTATGTCTTGGAAACTATAGTAATAGTTCTATTATGTTTTTTCAGCGAGACAATGGTGGGAAAAAACTGAAACCACTGGCTGCTCGAATAATCAGTACGTATTGTATAACAAAGTGGCTTTCCGCTGTCTGTACCTATGTATGCTTAGATCTTTAGAACTATTTATTCAACGGATTTTAATTCTTTTTTTTATAGATAGAATAATATTAAGAGAAAGGTTTATGTGCGTGTAGAAAATCTGAGATTTTCAAAGTTTTGTATCACCCATGCGAAGCTGGGACGGGTCGTAAGAGTACAAGTGATCCTGGGACGGGTTGATAGTAATCTATATTTTAGGATAAGACATAGTTATATAAAAATTATTGAAAAACAAAAAACCCGACTGCCTGAAAACTGAAAATAAAGAAACAAGCAAAGCAAGCAACAGCAGTTTAGAATTCTGTTAAGTAATACCAAATAAATACACAATCAAAATAGTTTTATAATCGATACACACATAAAACAAATCATAAATTCTAATGCACAACAGAACGACTTACAGTCGGGGCCCAATCAAATTTTACTAATCAAATCTTCCCAAGGGGCCCCGACTGTAAGTCGTTCTGTTGTGCATTAGAATTTATGATTTGTTTTATGTGTGTATCGATTATAAAACTATTTTGATTGTGTATTTATTTGGTATTACTTAACAGAATTCTAAACTGCTGTTGCTTGCTTTGCTTGTTTCTTTATTTTCAGTTTTCAGGCAGTCGGGTTTTTTGTTTTTCAATAATTTTTATTTTATTTTATACTTTTTAGTCACGGTTCATTGACTTTGTTATAAGATGGACAATTTTGCAATCTAGTCAATTTATTGAGGGAGTTAATATCGTGAGGAATATTAAGTAACTTGCGGTGGTCTAAACTACTGATGATTAGTCCCTCTAGAGACCTAACTCGGCTCAAAGCTACATATTATTATGCTTGACCTTTAGCTAAAACGCGTGAACTTAAATCAACCACAGCTCGGTCCAAAGTAGTTCCTCAGAGCAGAGGTGGAATAAGGGTCGAGAGCCCCTCTAAAACCCATTTTTTTTGTTAGCCTTTACTGACCCACTGCTAGGCAAACGCACCACTCAAGCCATTTCAGATGTTCTGTTACCGAATTCCCTTAGTCCTGGCACCACTGGTTTCTGTCCACAACTCTATTTCTCTTTGGCAAATTCACCATGTCTGAGCATCATAGCTTAGTACGGGCATGTCGATGGATTTGCGCTTCAAGGATATCGGCGGATCACCTAAACTGTGAACCAGTAGCTTTTAAGGCGTTTTCGATTCAGCAATCGATTTCTTACACCTGTCTTTACCCGAAAGAAACTGACTGGCCCTAAAAACATACGTACTTACTATAAAGTACATTAATACGTATTTTCTACCTATCCTACCCGATCATACTCTTAGGGCCATATTTCAACATCATCAACTTGGTTGCGCCACCAACAAAATGTACGGAGGGTGGCGCTCCTATGAGTGAACTGAACTGTATACCTACATTTTGTTGGTGATGTGACCTGAGTTGAGTAATCTGGAGTCTTAATGAAACGTGGCCCTTAAGTTGGGCATTGACGGTCGTTTCTTCGCGTCAGTTGAACTGACGTCCATCCAAAATTTGATCGTGAGTGTCGAATCGGCACTCCAAAGTTTCGACGCAACAGAAAAGTTTCTGTGGATACCATAAACCCGGCGTCGCACCAAACTGCCCGTGAGTGTGTGATCGTCATTCCTATAGCTCCGTGTAGTTTATATAATGTATGTATATCGTTTTCGGTCGCATGGACAGACCACACATAGCTACCAGTTGGGAGCTCGGATCGTGCGTCAAGCGTATATCAACTTTCGATAGGAGGAACAGTTGATTTTTTTTGGTTAGAGGGACATCATCAAATGACTTCTCCCGTCCTAAGATGGACGAGGGGGCGTCTCAGACCTTTACCACCTAAAAGCCACTCATGTTCCTGCGGTTGCCCTTTATATTCTGGAGCCACGGTAACAATTACAACTATTCCGCAACCCCGGCAGGCATTGGCCCTAGAGAGCCCCTTCACGTGCTGACTGCTATTAGAGGCGCACGTAGAACAAACGCGCCGTCGACACGAGCCTGGTCCTAGTCGGGCAGCGAGCTACCCATCACTCGCCGTCCGCAGACCCGCGCCTACGGTGGCCGGTAGCCGTCTTGCGACTCTCGACGTCTACGCCTGGGTCCCTGTCTGGGGCGTGAGGCTTGACGCTGCCTCACACGCACCGCCGCCTCCTTCTCCAGCATGACTGCTTCGCAGCAGGAGGCGGCGACGGCTTCCCATTCAGTCTTGGCCTGAACCAGTGCCGGAAGCGGTAGGTCACCGCCGCCGATCGCCTCGCGGCGCACATCTCCACCGTATAACAGTGGGGTTTAAGAAGTCGGAAAGAACCCAACATAACCTTCTACTATACCCAGATATAAGGTATAGATAAGGATAACGAGATAAAAAGGGCTGAAAATTTAGAGGTTTATAATATGTTGTTTCCAAAGTTATTATCATTATTATCGAGGAAATTGCATACCAACTTCTATTATAAAATCAAGAACTGCAGGAATAGTCAAGAATTTGATTGAACCTGAACACCTCTATAAATAAATAAATAGTTTTAGAATAGTGGTTGTATAATAGTTTTAGAATTGCTCATTTATTAAATAACCATTTAAATTGTGTAGGTGGATGCATACTTCTGAAATAGTCCACTTTATGTAAGGCATTTATATTTTCGGGCGCGCGCCCCCCTGAATCCTGGCGCCCTAGGCACGTGCCTCTTTTGCCTAAGGGTTAATCCGCCAATGTCTTTTTATTGTTTTGTTGGTTTGTATCCCGTTTACACTTGAAATAAAAACTTAAATCAATAAGTAAGAAAATTAGCGAGAATGATTGTTTTGTTAAACAACTTTAAATCGTTATATATTCTAAACTATTATTTAAAAAGAAAAATGATAAGAGGAACCTTAAGGTGATTTTAAAATACCTATTCAACGACACCCCACTCGACATAGTTCATCGACATTTTTTTTTTCATTTTGACAATATGGCGTCTGGTTGTCGTTGTGGTGAATTTTGATTACTGTCATATCTTTAGTGACACTCGCAAGGTTAAGACGAATCGATTGACGTAAGAATTATCAAAATCGGTCTACGCATTCGGTCTCTAGAACGCCACATAGAAACAAACATACATACATACATACATACATAGACTGATAAATAAACACATTACCACTCCTTTGCGTCGCGCAGTCGGGTAATTAGGTTTGATGAATATAACATAGGTAGGTAATAACAGATACATGACATCATTTACTACACATAACAGTTCCCAAAGCGTTGTAAAAAAATAATAATATGTCTCTTTTGTTATATTTTCCAAAAAAAAAATACGAAGTCCATTGCTGCGGTCGGTCTCTCCATCTTTATTTGTGTGATTAATCTTAAAAACGGAGTAACGAATTTTAAGGCAGTTTTTTTAATAGATATAAGAGAAAGGTTTATTTGTATATTATATGCACATTATACTAAAGGATAGAGAAATTGCAGACAAGAAGATTTCTTGAATGAAACATGACTTAAATAGTTTTTTAACTCTGGCAAAGAGTTTCTGTGCTTTAAAAAAGGTTCCTGTTTAGAGAAACATTACCAAATCTGTAACAAAAATGTTTTAATTCATGAAAATATACCCTTTTATTTTAATGCAATTTCTGTATGAAGAATTATTAAAGGACAACGTCATTAAAAAGTAGCTGACTTTAGTCAACTACTTTTTTTAATTAATTTTTTACCATCTTCAACCTTACCAACATTATGAAAACGCCGTTCTGCCATAAAATTAAAACTAACAGTAATTTGTAATGAAGCTCGTTATTAAAAGAGTAAATTAAAATAGGGTTTAACGAGGAATAAAATGTGACTTCATAAGATACATTAATTAAACTAAGGCCCGAGTCACACCGGAATGGCAGCGGCCGGCAGCGACGTGGCGAGCACTTTCAGTGTGAAATAATTTTAAACTTTAACTACATACTTCAAAGACCAGTATCGCTTGAAATACTTAAAAAGATCGCGAGGCCGCCAGCGGCTGCCAGCGGCCACCCGCGGCGCCGCGAGCAGCCGCGCGTCTCTTGTTTCTAGCGACGCTGGCGGCCGTTGGCGGCCTCGCGGCGGCCGCTGCCAGCCGCTGCCATTCCGGTGTGGCTCGGGCCTAAAAGGTAGATGAAAGAGTTTGCAAGGGGGTGACAGGCTTGTTGGTCTAGTGGTTAGTGACCCTGACTGCTAAGCCGGAGGTCGTGGGTTCGATTCCCACACAGGACAAACTTTGTGTGTGGAGCATGATTGTTTGTTCTGTGTCTGGGTGTAATTTATCTAATATGTTTGTATTTATGAAGCCTTTAAGTATGTATATCAGTTGTCTGGTTATTTGGTTACCATCACACAAGCTCTGCTTAGCTTGGGATCAGATGACCGAGTGTGACTTGTCCCAAGATATATATATACATATATATATTTGTGACGGTGACCCCAACTAGTTGTATGTTACTAGGGGTCGGTGTATCAGAATATATTTACGCAAAAAGTGGGGTGTTATAAGTTTGCCTGTTGTGTGTCTGTCTGGCTGTCTGTGTAGCTTTTAAATAGGGGACCAATTTCGATGCGATTTTTTTTATTTGTTTCGTTAGTTAGGATCTAGCAATGGTTCTTAGACATGTTTCATAAATAGGTTAACTGCTTTTAAGTTATCAACTCTTTTGTTAGCTATGCAATCGAATTTTGATTAGGTACTTCCGAGGTGGTCTTCTTTATTATTTAAAATTGTCGTTGTATTCTTCCAATAGCTGCCCCTAACGTTTGGATGGGTTGGATGGGAGGTAGTTACTCAAAGTTTATTTACAGTATTTCTTATAAGTGAATCAGGCTTTTATAATATGTAAAAACAATACTACAATTTAGACTATTAGTTCCAAAGATCAAATAAAGAAACTTATCAGCTCTATAACACTAGTATAAATTCATTTTCATCTTTATCTAACATACCATTTTCTTAGCTCTCCCCGCTCCAACAATCTAACATATTCACAAACATCTTTATTAAGTCCCATCACAACCCTCAATTCATAAGCCAATATACTGTCCAACAAGAGAAAAATGGCTTGCAAATTAATTCCTAACTTAGCAAAAAGTGTAACAAAACTAAAACTTTATTCAACAGCTAGCAAGTGTGAAGCGTATAGTTTAATCTGTTTACAATGGCGCCCTTGACAGAAAGGTTTACGGGTTACAGGGTGGAACATTCCCACCTTGGCACGGCGCCAACACTGATATTTTTATTGTTCAACTCACTTTATATAGATGGACATTAAAGATACACCGCCCAGCCGGCCGTTTTCAGGGTCTATACGTTGCAAGATTGCGTGAAAATATTAACATGTTTTCAAGGTCGAGAGACCCGATAATTTTGTAGTTTGCCGGGCCGTTTTGACCCCTACGCACGACACAGTTTCTTCGAGGTCAGAGCCTTTTTCGCTCGTATTTATTTCAATGTCTGAATTTAGTGCTGATGAGATAATGGAAAACGAGAGCTCTGCTATCGGAGTAGCGATATCATCTGTGTTGACGTCATATTTACATTTGGGTAATTATGACGTACAGTTTAATTATGGCAATTGCTGGTTAGTGGTTACCTGATTTCTTTCATGATTTATTTTACATCTGTTTACATAAAATGAATTGTCAAATGTAAGCGCATAACTTTAGAACGGCTGCACGACTGAATCTTAGTAATAATTATAGTCGTAAATATTATATCAGGATATGATTTAAATAAAAGAAAGTATATTTCTTTAACAAATAACACACGTTTGCTGTAAGAAATACAACACAATTAACCCAATCAACAAATATCTATAGACCATACTAATGTATTTAGCTCACAGGAATCAAACTCATAAAAGTGACCAAAGCAGCCAATCATCTCTGAAAGTGTTAAAAAAAACCTGTAAAAATGTTATTTTTGCAGAAATCGGCGGAAAGTTTCTTCGGCTTACTCTCAATTAAAAAGAAAGACTTATTTTAACATTGCGTTGGATATATTTTTTTTGTCTTACATAAAACAATTAGCTAAACGACAAAAAAGAATTAATATGGCAGTAATTAAATAAATACGGGATAACTTGGTTGACAAAAATTGTTTTGCATGTTTAATACGCTTGACATGCACGAGATACATACACATGGCCATCTGATCCCAAATATACATGCTTTTATTTTTACATTGTACACAAGTGAAAATTACAAAAGATTGCGACATAAGCTAATAAAAGACTCGATAAGTTCAAAACGATTGAACCGATTTTAATAATAAATGTCTTAGAATCACTTCTAAAAAACATACTTAATAATAAAACCGCAAACAAATAGAATACGATATCCTATTTCACAGACATGCAGATAAATAGACGGACAAACTAACAAACACACACATAGCGTTCAAACTTATTATTACAACAACCCTCTTTTTGCGTCGTAGGTTAAAAGTATTATATTCATCATCTGGTTTTTTGCTTCTAGTTCGAAGTTCTACCAGTATATAGTCCTAACTAGAAATAGCTGGGTTCTTTTGACCGGTCGTAACACTGAATCATAGTGACCATAAAAAAATATACTCCGATAGTAGTTTCATGCCGCTTGAGTTGGAACATTTCGTTTATTGTTGTAGACCTAGTATGTCTACACAGTATTCGTGGTTTTGCGATGGAATTGGACGAAAAAAGTTCCCTAAAAACGCTTCGAATACGAAAAACCAGTAAAGTGTGAGTCGGACTCGCGTTTGGAGGGTTCCGCAAAAAAACACAAAAAAAATCGTTTCTTGTATGAGATTCCATTAAAAAATAATATTTGTTTATTATGGTTTTGATAAGAATAGTAAAAGCCAAAATTGTTTTTAACGGGTAACAGAAATAATTTGTGAAGCAGTGGTAACAGAAATACGTTATCTGCGATAATTTCAGCTCTCTAGCTATCTCGGACAGACAGACAGACAGAAGGACAGCGGAGTCTTAGTAATAGGGTCCCGTTTTACCCTTGGTACGATACCCTAAAAAAAGAAACATATTTCAGTAGTTTTGAAAGCCGGCCAATTTCGAGTCTAGAGCTAATAAAGGATTCAGTACTTTGTTTTGTATCGTAAGCTAGTGGTTGCGACAATACAACGTGCGTATTTTGGGTAGCAAGCATAAAGTTAAGGCACATGCTAGTCTAGTTTATTAAAATTAAAATTATCAACAAATAAAACAAGAGCGTTCCCTTTTTACGAGCTGTCCCCCTCGGTTACATTGTCTTTCTTGATTATTACTCTGTTCCCGAAGTTCGTAGCGTAATGTTTTGTGCTCTCATTCTAGATATAAATGGACTATCTAACTAACGCACAAGAAGGATGGCATGATTACAGCATTGCGAGTGAAAAAGAAATGAATATAATTTGGTTAAATAGCTACATTTTAACGTGCCTCATACTGACAGCCTGTAGCATATCTTTTTATTGCGTTGATTTAGAAACTTGAGTTTTTCACTGCTTTTAGAGATAGCAGACTTGAGTATGTGATATTAATTTCAGCTTGATATCTCGACGCGTTCCTGAGAAAAAGGATCTTGACAGACAGACGGACAGACGGACGCCTGATGTGAACAAAGTACAAATTTACGGTTTTCGGAGTTTTTCCTTTACATGACCTTGCTTCTTGCCAAATTTCATGATTCTTGGTCAATGGGAAGTACCCTATAGGTTTTGATTCTCTTGCAAATTTCTAAATATGCAATATAAACCACCGTATCTTTTTTTTTGCGTTGAATTAGAAACTTGATTTTTTCACGGCTTTGAGTGATAGCAGACCTGAGTATGTGACAGACGGACGGACGGACGGACGGACAACGGACAACAAAGTGATCCTATAAGGGTTCCGTTTTTACCTTTTGAGGTACGGAACCCTAAAAAGACAAAATAATTTCTGCGTATTTAGTACGTCAACGTAACAAATAGCCTTTTATTTTAACTTATAAGTGGGAACACTTATTGTGACGAGCGGGAAACTACGGAACCCTACATTAGCGTGACCCGACACACTCTGGTTGGTTTTTTACTTATAATATCATTGTTTTCAGCTTTATAATACCTGAATGTATTATAAAGTTATAAAGTTATGTATTATATGTATGTCCTCCTAGCTCTTTTAAAAAAAACTCTTTTTTTCAAGCCCAAGTCTTTATCTATTTGACGGGGCCTGCTGGTCTAGTTGACTACTCAACAGGAGGTCGTGGTTTCAATTTCCACCGAGAAAAAAATTTGTGTAATGGGGATGATTGTTTGTTCGGTGTCTGAGTATAATTTATCTATAATCTATTTAGACCTATGTATCTATAAATTATATAACGTGTATATCAAGTTTGATTGCCATAGTACAAGCTCCTGCTCTGCTTGCTAGCTCTGCTAGTCTAGAATTAGATGGCTGTGTGTGGACTTGTCACAGGATATTTATTATTTACTAGATTTTGCCCGCGGCTTCGCTCGCGTTAGAAAGAGACAAAAAGTAGCCTATGTTACTCACCATCCCTTCAACTATCTCCACTTAAAAAATCACGTCAATTCGTCGCTCCGTTTTGCCGTGAAAGAAAGACAAACATACAGACAGACAGACACACTTTCCCATTTATAATATTAGTATGGATTTATTACCATCCTTTTTACAAACAATCACCACCAATTTCGGTTCTTCTAAAGACACAAAAATAAAACAGTCGAGACATTTTAAAGCCAGTTTAATTATTAGTTCATTAGCATTCGCTTTATGCGAAGGCCCGGCAGTTAAGAGGAAAATTGCTTGTAACTGTGATAGGTGCTAAATATGCAAGATGCAAGTGTGATGCATTCAATATACATTTTACAACGAGAGGACTTCTTACGGAGCTATTTTTGATATTAAACCTTCGAACATGCGTGATTCGGGACACAATAGGACAATAGCAGCGCGACTGCCGGCTGTCGCTTTGTCGTTGAAAGGTATGTAGTATAAACGGATTATTTACATATGGATAGATTCTCAAAAAGGCAGATTATCACAAAGACAGATTCTCAAAAAGACAGAGTAAATGTAGGAAGAAAAATAAATGAAACACTTAAAAAATAATATTAAAAAAAAGACTATCAATAAGGTAACATAAACAGAACTTAAATGACATTAATTGGTAATTAAGGCATTTACTATAAACCAACTGCGTAACAAGCGTAGTATTTCTGAAAATAATATGAAAAAAATGCATTATGGATTTGATAATTCTCTATGAGAAACTTCTATTATTAAGTGCATAATTAAAAACCAAGTCGAGCAACATTAGAGCTATGTGCATCTGTAGCATACTGTACACAAGAATGTTTTTTTGAGAATCTGTCCTTATGAGAACCTGTCTTTTTGAGAATCTATCGTTTTAAAAGTCTGTCTTTTAGAATACCAGTTCATATGCAAATAAGACGTTTTTTCTATGCTATAAATGCGAAAATATATTTGTCTTTTTGTTTGTCTGTCAAGCACATCTAAACTCACAACCGATTTTGATGAAATTGGTACGGAGTAAGCTTGCCCTCGAAGGATGGGAATATGTATTTTTTCTGCGATTCCCGTTGTTCACGCTTATGAAGTAACGAGCAAAAGCGATGGTTATATACCCATACTAATATACTAATAATATTATAAATGCGAAAGTAACTCTGTCCGTCTGTCTCTTCTTTACGCCTAAACCACTGAACCGATTTGAATGAAATCTGGTACAAATATAGTCTTGGACCCGAAAAAGGACATAGGATAGTTTTCATCCAGGTAATCCCCTGGGAACGGTAACTATACCTCGCGGACGAAGTCGCGGGCAAAAGCTAGTAGGTAATAAGACGGGCCTGTTGGTCTAGTGGTTAGTAGCCCTGACTGCTAAGCCGGAGGTGGTGGGTTCGATTCCCACCCAGAACAAACTTTGTGTGATGAGCATGAATGTTTGTTCTGTGTCTGGGTGTGATTTATCTATAATATGTATGTATTTTAAAATTATATAAGTATGTTTATCAGTTGTCTGGTTACCATAACACAAGTTCTGCTTAGCTTGGGATCAGATGGGCGTATGTGAGTGGTCCCAAGATAAAAAAAAAAAATTACGCACCCAAGATTTCGCCACAAATTGTTTTTATTACAACAGTGCTGATTTAATCCTACAAATGTTATAAATGTGAAAGTTTGTATGTAAGTGTGTGTGAGTGTCTTTCACGCAAAAACGTTTTAATCAATTTTGAAAAAACTCTACACCAATTTAGCTTTTACATCAGAATAACTTATAGGCTGTATAACATTACGCTATGACCTACAAGACCGGAGAAGTAATCAAAAACATTACGTAATGCGGGTAAAACCGCGGGAGACAGCTAATTAACCATACTAACTTTTAAACTTTCGCGTTTCATTATAAAAACATAATATTATTAAAACTGGTATTCATCGCCCGAATGCAGGGAGCTGTGACATCGCATCCACGACCTGTGCAACCAGGTCGAAACGTCAAGCCTTCCAAGTTATTTAAATAAATATTATTCGCGTTAATACCCGATTTAATAATAGTTAACCATACTTCAAACCAAACTATTTCATAAATCTATTTAATAGGTTCTTAGGAAACTTTACAGACGGTCGGCTAGTATAATTTAATAAGTTTTCTAGTCATATTTCGGTTTCGAAATAAGGCCCTTATCGTTAATAACTTCAAACAATATTGATTGAGATTCTGTAACAATGTTACACGTGAATACCACTATTATATTTATACTAGCTTTTGCCCGCGGCTTCGCTCGCGTTAAAAAGAGACAAAAAGCAGCCTATGTTACTCTCCATCCCTTCAACTATCTCCATTTAAAAAATCACGTCAATTCGTCGCTCCGTTTTGCCGTGAAAGAAAGACAAACGTACAGACAGACCGACAGATACACTTTTCCATTTATAATTTTAGTATGGATTAATATTATAACTAACTTATCTTAGGAATTACTGGTCAGAAATGAAAAAATATTAAAAAATTTTGTTAAAAAAACTTTCGCCTTGTTAGAACTTACGATGATATATGTTGTTATTCATGGCCCACGGATTAAAATTGACATGTCAAAGTGTCGATTGATATGCTGTAAAGAAATCTCAGTTTAACCAGAGTATTGTATTTATAAACTGCATATAAAAAAAAACCAGTGTAATATATCGAAAACTGTAAAAATATCTTAGGATAACTAAGTATAACAACGACCGCGTACAGTCACTGACGTTGTGGTAGCACAGCCATCTTGAATTGCTCAGTTAAATTACAGTGCGACGTGAAGGAAGGAGATACCTCGTTATTTAACTAATAAGCCTTTACAACATATTTGTCTAAGTCTCGATTTAATGCACTGATAAACTATAAAAAACCTCAGGTTAATAACTAGGTATAACAAATTTAATTTGCACTAATCAAAGTAAGCGTTTAATGACGTCTATTTGCTTCCCATAAGATACAACAAACAGTAGATTTGCCTCAGGTGTCAGTTCGTTACCCCGCCGCAGTAACCGCACAGACCGCGTACAGTCGCTGACATTGTGGTGGCATCCATCCTCAATTGCTCAGTAAAGTTACAGTACAAAGTAAAGGTAGGACACCTCGTTATTTTACTAACAAGCCTTTACATTGATTAAAATTGCAGCTGGCAGATAATAATATAAACTGATAAACTGACCAGCAGGGAGGGTGATATATCATTATCATGATTAAACAAAGCCCAAACTGCTGGTCCTAGTCACACAATACAGATTTTTAAAGTACTTAAGCACAAGATCCACAGGTCGCGAATTCGCTCGTACATCTGTCGCCCACTTAAGATTTTCAGTGGAAACGTTGACAAGTAAATTAAGAGAAAATCGTAAAACGACCATAAAACTTTATTTACTGCGGTTATTAAACAGAGATAATACTGGTGAATGGAAACTGGGGCATCATTCATTTCAATCTCCTCTTTACATCATTCATAGTTGAATGTAGCGTTTTATTTAGATTTTTCACTTTATTTGTAGGCAAATTTAAATCCTAATGATGGCCTAGTGGTTAGGGCTCCCGCCCGGGCTCGAATCCGGGCAAGCACCAATGTGACTTTTCCAATTCATATGTACGTTCAAAAGTTTATCTTGGACATCGCAGACTAGGTGAAGGAAAACATCGTGAGGAGACCTGGACGTGTAGTTAATATAAGTCCAAAGTCGTCAACCCGCTTTGGGCAAGTGTGGTAATCAATGCTCAAGCCTTCTAAAAGAAGAGACCTTTGCCCTCCGGTGGGACAGTAATAGGTTGGTATTATTATTATTTTGAAATTCTAATTAAAACAAAAGAATAAATAGAAATACTACGTTAATAGCTTTTGCAAGCAACTTCGCCTGCGTGAATTTCGAAATTTCCATACCCTTATTTACTCCTTTAAGGTAGGAACTTCAAAAAATCTTTCCTTAGTGGATACTTACTCTGCACAAAGAACACACCCTTCAAGTTCCATGTCTTTAGGGCCCATATTAATAGACGTTGCTCAAATACGATCTCAAGTGCGATATCATTTGATATCGGATTATTGCCATGACAGGAGCTCAAGATCATCGCTAAATAATAAACGTATCTCAGTTACCAAGATCAGCTATACTTCATGTGAACGAATACGTCACATTAGTACAATACTTAAGTGTCGAGTTTCGTTTATTAATCAGTCTACACTCAGCTGATGACTTACACTTAATCCGGAACTTGAGCTCATTATCAATCTTGTTAATTAATACGAACAAGATCTTAAGCTGGGCATCAAGTACGCGTTTTGATCTTTATGATGAGTAACGTTTATTAATACGGGCCTAAGACAAGTGGTTTAGGCTGTGCGTTGATATATCAACTGTCAGTCTGTTAGTTAGTAATTAAGTTAACGATTTTATATTACGTATATAAGTATATATCTCTATTATTACTCTACACATACAGGATCCTAGCAGTAACCGAAAATGGTGTAATCGAGCGGGACAGTAATGTACACTTATTTTTTTGTCAGCGTTTCCCTATCTTTTATGTTTTTTTATCTTTGTATTTTTATTATTATGGTAATAATTCTATCATATAGCGCTAAAATCCGTACTAGGTGCATAATAAAATTGATAACTCAGATCAATACCTACCTAGTTCATAAAATTGCCGATAAAAGTTTTTTTATCTACCGAAAGGCACACAATTATGAAAATTGGTTCTCCCGTTTTCACATTTTTAACAATGCAATTTTTTTGAACGGTTATGCTGAAGATCGTGGATTTGTTTCCCACCCAGGACAAATTTTGTGTGATGATACAACGGTTAAGACTATTTGTTAAAATTATTTTATTTTTAAACTTGCTTTTATTCGACTTCATCCGCATGGAATAAAAGTTACCATTCCCGTGGGATTTCCGGGATGAAAACTATTCTATGTCCTTTCTCGGGTCCCAGACTAAATCTGTACCTAATTTTAATAATCAAATCGGTTCAGTGGTTCAGGCGTGAAGAAGAGACGGACCGACAGACAGTTACTTTCGCAATTATAATATTAGTATGGATACTCGTTGAGGCCAGACAAAGGTTTTTATGAAGAGATAAATTGGAAGAGACATCCTAATAATTTTCAATTACAGGACAAACTGATGCCCTTACTAATAATCACTGTGTAAAGTTAAGCAATGAATAAAGCCTGTGTAACCACACATTTTTTGACGTATAAACCTGTCATAACTTTATGCAGCGTTTATTAGTGAGGCGCTGAGAGTCTAACTTTGTGGAATATTTTGGGAAAAACTAAGATCGTATTAATTGGACTGCACAATATCCTCTCCGGGGCACCTCAGGCTGCCCCCGTGGTTTTACTTTTTAAGTTTGTTGTTACTGATTCGCTTAGGTCGTAGCGCAATGTTACATCCGTACTAATATTATAAAAGTAACTCTGTCTGTCTGTCTGTCTGTCTGTATCTTCTTCACGCCTAAACCACTGAACCGATTTGAATGAAATTTGGTACAAATATAGTCTTGGACCCGTGAAAGGCCATAGGGTGGTTTTCATCCCAAAAACCCCCCGGGAACGGGAACTATTCCACGCAGACGAAGTCGCGGGCAAAAGCTAGTACCTTATAACCTTTAAGTTTTTTAGCTTCCACCCACGTTAATACTTCCATCCCTTTTTGGGTTCTAATTTCCAAAACTCCTTTCTTAGTGGTTACCTTCTCTTCACAAAGAACACATTACACACCCTACAAGTTTCATGTGTCTAGAACCAACGGTTTGGACTGTGTGTTGATAACAGTGAGCCAATCAGGCAGTTAGTTAACCATTTTATATTATTACTAGCTTTTGCCCGCGGGCCCGCCCGCGTGGATGTCAGTTATATCGCGTTTTCAAGAGAACTCTTCAAAAGTTCGGGATAAAAACTATCCTATGTTCTTTCTCAAGGTCAACTCTATCACTGTACCAAATTTCATTAAAATCAGTTCAGTGGTTTAGACGTGAAAGCGTAACAGACAGACAGACAGACAGAGTTACTTTCGCATTTATAATATTAGTATGGATACCTATATAGATTTAATAGTCTGGCAGCATTATTGGCGCGGCAATGAATTCCGAAGACGTACTTACAGCTTGAACTGAAAACTATTTGTTGTCTCGATAGTTAGAGGAATGTGAAGCCTTCAATAGTTTAGAATTCTCCGATAACTTCGAGTTTCTAATGTACTGGCTGATTAACTGAACAAAATAGAGTTTTAAGCGTCAACACGTGTAACTATACTAATACTATAAAGCTGAAGACTTTGTTTCTTTCATAAACTAGTTGTCCGATTAAAAATATTTTATAATCAAAATCAAAATCATATTTATTTTGTAAATAGGCCGGTGTTTCGTAGCTGGACTGCTCTGAGAAGAAACATCCGAAACAAACTCAGAGGTCAAAGTCTCTTTTTAGTTTTTTTTAGTCCATTTATCGAGGAAAGCTTTAAGTTAGGTATATAATATCACGCAACGACCTACGGGAGCAGGACATTTATTAAATACGTGGGTGAAACCGCGGAGGACAGCTAGTGTAAAAAAGACTAACCTAAGTTATAACTGACATTTTTTAACGGACTTCAAAAAGGAGGAGGTTCTCAGTTCGTCTCTATGTTTTTTTTTTTTGAATGTTTGATACGCGATATCTCCGTCCATTGTAAACGGATTTTGATGTTTTTTTTTTGTTTGATAAGTCATGATTCAGACGTGATCCCATATAAATTTTATGGCCATCGGTTCAGTGTTTCTCGAGAAGAAAAGAAGAAACCTATTGGTTTATTGGTCAAAGAAGCCAGCGCCTGAAGAAATCGGCGTATTTTTGTAGTCATGTTTTTAATCGCGTCTAAATAATCTATGGAGTTTCTTAATTAGAAAAAACTAAACTAATATTTTATCTTTTGTACTTTTCTTAACGAAATGGAAAGAAAAATATTTAAGTACAGAACTTAAATATTTTTCTTAAAACATTATTCTCATTTTGATCACAAGAGTAAATAAAAAATTTAAAAGCTACCTCCCCTGAAGTTTCTTAATTACGCATCTTCGGTTAACAAAACAGTTGATAACTTCGAAATGGCTTAACCGATTTTGACAAAACATATCTAAGAACCATCGCAAGATAATTTACTGTTAACAAATAAAAAAAAAGTGAGCCGTCACGGGACGCCTGGCAGATGTGAAACATCGACATTACATCATCGCCACACAGTACACAAGACTGTGACTGTATAATATATACACCATCATATACTTAGCGTGGCGACGCGTCGCCACGGCATGCGTCGCCACGTCAGAAATTTGTGTTACGTGCGGCTATAGATGTTTCACATCAAAAACTGTATCCAAGTCGGATCACTCGTTTAAAAAAAAGCTAAGGAGCGTCAGACAGACAGACACCCAAACGGTCAAACTTATAAAATGTCAGGGGTCGAAAAGTGGTAGTCACCAAAAAGATCAAATTATCTAACGGTCCTTATGGAGTGTTTAGACCCTCCTCGCTTTGTCTTCAATGATATTTATTTAGTTATCTTACTCTTACTTGGTGATTTACTGCTTAAATAATTTTCAGTGATAATCCCTGGGGTGGGGACACTCCGGACTCGATCGATATGAATGCTTTATCACGGCTATTTTGGTTGGGACCAATGCTGCGATTAATACCCAGTTTTTCAATGAGAAACACTGGATTTAGAATGGGCCTGTCCAATTGTCCAAATTGTTTTTGTTTTTCTGATTTCAAATGAGGCAATGATTCTCTTGTTCTGTTCACAAACACAAGTCCTGTCAAATTGGACAGGGCCTGAAATAGCCATTTTAATCGCGTCTAAATTGTCTATTTAGACCCAGCAATTGGAAATGGTTATAGATCTGGCCGCGCATGTTTTTTTTTGGATCAATATGAAATGTATGAAAATTACCTGATGTCCTTTATTGTCTATTTGAAGGTACAAAATAAATTATATTGTACTGTAAGCAAATCGAAAAAGTTATATGCTTATTTTAGTACTGCATAATATTACTTATTTTCGGCCAAAAGTTCAACAATAAAAAAAACATGTTTTAAAATACATACGTTAATTTCAGTCTGTAATTTTATGTTTGCTGAAACGATGTATCATGTTAAATTAATTAATTTTAATGAAAGTGGTCATGATCGAATTAATTACTGATATGATAATTAAGTGTCAATATGTGTCCACCACAACCATGGTTTTGATTGACGCGTGCTCTCGACATGTAGTGAACGTAAACGCCAGCAAATTAAATAATAACAAACTATAACATGTAAAATATTAAACAATTCGTTTTAGTTAGACGAGATAGACATAGTGTTGCCCAAATTCAGTCTTGGTCTTGCAGTCTTGGTCTTGTTCTTGCGTTTTTGCAAGACCAAGACCAAGAACAAGACCGCGTATTTTTAGCAAGACCAAGACCAAGACTGACCGTGCAAGACTTGAGCAAGAACAAGACATAGCCTGCAAGACTCTTGCGTCTTGCATCTAGGACTTAGCGCTATTTCACTGAGTAGTTAGATGTAACAGTTCGGTGTATAGGTAGGTACCTGCTGAGAGGTTATTTTCTAAAGCATCATTAGTAATTAGAAAACATAGAAATAGGTTAAGTGATGAGTCAGCCAGATGGTTACTTTGTATTAATTCTTGGTCAAAAAAATTGATATAAAGTATCATAACCTAATGATAAAGCTGTTGATTTGTGTTGTATTTTATTTTTTATTCAAATAAATGATAAATCGTAAAACTCTTTTATTAAATTTCTTATAAGTTGAGGGTTCAATCTCTTTCTAGACAGATAAGTATTGTTCTTTAAAATACAGTCAAGTTATTCTAATTAATTTGTTTTTTTACATGTTTTAGCAAAATGTAAGCTTATAAATCATAAATGTTTATTAAGAAACAGTTACTTCCATAGAAAACGACATATAGGTCAGTTGATTTTTCGAATTTCTTATCAAATCTTCAGTTATTTATTAATCTGCTTGATCTTTACTATGGCTATGTTAATTCAAGCTCACAATGTTCCAATTCTAATACGTTTTTCTAAGATTTAAAGTAAACTTTAATAAATAGTAATAGACTAATAGTTAATTGCAAGACTTGCAAGACTCTTGCTGCAAGACCAAGACCAAGACCAAGACTGGGAGCGCAAGACCAAGACCAAGACCAAGACCAGGTGTATTGGCGCAAGACCAAGACCAAGACTGGCTAAGTCTCGTCTTGTTCTTGCATTTGGGCAACACTAGATAGACATAATATGGACTAATTTTGATTCCTAAAAATATGAGTTGACGATGTAATCTTTTGGTGCGACTTGGCGTGTTTGGCAAAATATTCGCGATACTTGGTTTATACAAACTATACTTTAGATATATCAGAAGAAGGCTCACATTGTTTTGCATCGAATATGCAAATATTTTGCCCAAACCGAGTTAAGTTGCAGCATCTGTATTATATAATAAGACGAGTTTATAAAACTGCAATATCTGGTAAGAATCATAATATGATTTTTATATCATATTATGATTCTTATTTAGATAATATCTAGTTATCATGTAAACGTCTACAAACCGAAGAAATATATATAGGATCGAAAGCACCTAAATCACAAATCATCGAATGCGATGCTGTTGTAAGACCAGTGATCTTACTCAAAGCGTCTATTAGATACCAATAGGACGTGTAATTTTCGACAGACTTCATAAAGGAAATTAAATAATAACAAACGAATACATGTTAAATATTAAACAATTCGACTCAAATTTTTTTTTGTTTATTTGTTACACGATTTCTCCGCCAGTTGTAATCGGATTTTGATGGTTATTAATTTTTTAGGTAGGTTCGGGCTCGAGATCGTGGGTTCGATTCCCACCCAGGACAAACTTTGTGTGAAGAGCATAAATGTTTGTTCTGTGTCTGGGTGTTATTTATCTATAATATGTATGTATTTAAAAATTATATCAGTTGTCTGATTACCATAACACAAGCTCTGCTTAGCTTGGAATCAGATGGCCGTGTGTAAGATAGTTGAAGGCAAGGAGTCTGAGATTGGCTACGTTTCGTCAATTTCTAACGCGAGCGAAGCTACAGGCAAAAGCTAGTAAATCACAATCATAAAGAAGACTATTTCTATCACTACTCTACTCGTCAGTTAAAAATAATAGACATAGAAATAAGGCAGAGAGTAGACAAACTGAAATAGCATCATTTTTGACGGGCCTGTTGGTGTAGTGGTTAGTAGCCCTGATTGCTAAGCCGGAGGTCGTGGGTTCAATTCCCACCCAGAACAAACTTTGTGTGATGAGCATGATTGTTTGTTCTGTGTCTGGGTGTAATTTATCTATAATATGTATGTATTTATAAATTATATAAGTATGTATATCAGTTGTCTGGTTACCATAACACAATCTCTAAGTAGAGCTTAGCTTGGGATCAGATGACCGTGTGTGAGTTGTCCCAGTATATTTATTTATTTATTTTTTAACAGAAAGTGTGGGTTGTTTCAAATACTTGGTTAAAGTTATTGCGTAAGGTTAACGATTTCTGTTGCGTGAGATACTTAACGTTTGCTAAATACAAAGCCTAGTTTCATTACAGAAAAAACGCTAGATAAAGTCATTCGAGTTTTTTTTTTCATGACTAAATAGGAATATTTTTATCCTCAAACGCAAAAATATGGTTGTAAGTTTGACAACTATGTGTGTAGTACCGTAGCTTTTAATCGGGCGACCCTATCTGGATGTGGTTTTTATAATTCGAAAAAGATCATCTAGCGTTGTTTCTTCATTATGCTGAGCGCTAGCGCTTTTTGTATGCCAACAGGCAGAATGTACTGGGACTATATTTGAAACCAACACCCTTATTTTTGTACCTGCATTCTATACAAATAAAGATATTATTATTATTATTATTATAGCCCTTCGTGCATAAGTTTATAATAGAATTGTTAAGTTCTTTTCGTTCTTTTACTGTAAAACTTTACCATCTTATAGCACGAATAAACTATTTTTCTTTCTTTCTTTCTTTCTTCAAAATCCGTTTTGCCTTTTCCAAGATATCAACTTTTTGGTTAGCTGAAGTCGCGATCTTTATAACTTCGGGATTTAAGTAATTTTTAATAACACTTATTATTAAGTGACTCAATTATGGCTTAACCAACCACTAAGACCACAATAAAATAACAATTGGTAAGTGATGTAACTACCGTAACTTCACTTTGTCTTAAGAAAAATGTCTTAACTTTTCACGTTGCATTTTAAAACCACTTTGCATTTAATTTTAGAACAGCACTTAATGGATTCTGTATTTTTCTTTTGTTATAATTCGACGTGTGCAAAGTAAAAAGAGTTACTTAGATAAATGCAAGTTTTCTTTGCAACTTTTGTTAGCAATCCTAAAAACTTTCTTCCTATTATTCCACCCTTTAAAAGTAAAGAAGAATTGAATCTAATTGTACCTCCCAAGCCTAGTTTCGTGTTGAATGAGGAAGAAACTCAACTCCGTACTAACTCATTTAACGCACTCATTACTGGTACCACGTACAGTCGAGAACAAGAAACATATATAATTACTAGCTTTTGCCCGCAGCTTCGCTCGCGTTAGAAAGAGACAAAAAGTAGCCTATGTTACTCTCCATCCCTTCAACTATCTCCACTTAAAAAATCACGTCAATCCGTCGCTCCGTTTTGCCGTGAAAGAAAGACAAACAGACAGACAGACAGACAGACAGACAGACAGACACACTTTCCCATTTATAATATTAGTATGGATTATTATACAAAGCAAAAATTTAAAAAAACCTTTTTTTTATTAATAATAACTATAATATTTAATTTCGAAAGTCTGTGGTTTTTCTTCTGCCCTCAAATTCTAGTTATTTTTAAGTTTTCAGTTTTTGAATGAGAATCATATATTTTTTCTCCTTCTTTTTGAAGTCGGTTAAAAAGTTTTTTTTCTAATAATAGGGTATTACACTGTATAAGAGAAAAAATCTAAAAATATATTATTGAGGTAGCTTATGCAAAAAGCAGCCGAACAGTGTTAGTTTTAGTTCATAAAACTAGAAAATATTTTTTAAAATTCAATTCAAAGTTTTCAGTTTTTTTTTATCTGTTCTTGAACACACCGAAATACAGACCACAGACAGTGACAGTTGTCGACTGTCAACAGTGTCAACTAGACGTCACTATTTGTTTTATTTATAACCTCCTAATACGATCTTTATTATAAAAATATACTTTTTCATGGAAGTTATTGTGAAAGATATTTTAGATGGCTAAAGCACATAGGTACTTACATCAAAGTGATATTTACTAAAGTACAAACGGGTTTTTATGGTGAAATAGTTGGAATACTCTTCCCACAACTTTTAACTAAGTTTTTCTTAAATTTTAATCAGTTATCACTAGAATTCACAATTATTCCGATGTTTTCACACTTGTGTTCTTGCATTCCGGAACGCACACCAACGGTAAGTCGAACAGTAACTAATTTTTTAGATAAAAACAATAATAATGATGTAAAATATCACAGCGCATTTGTTTATTTACACGACGCCGACGTGAGGACGTCATATCGCCAAAGCAAAACCACGCCCACGGCGTTTTCCGTTTTTGGAAATTTCCGCGCGAAATTTGAAAATACAATTTTTAAAAGCGTTTTTATACTTAGCGTTTAAATAAAAATTAAGGATTTTTTTTTTAGTGGTTTCTTAGTACTGTAGGAGTTATTTGAACAACTTTAAAAAAAAGAGTGTAATACCCTATTAAGAAATACTTTGTAGCATTGGATCATAGACAGTAATATTTCTCAACTGAATGTTTCAATAGCTAAACACAAGTTGATTTTTAAAGAACAATGGCAGAAACTTATTTGAATTAAATTGAAGTGTCTAGAAATGAAATATATACGAATGAAATATAATTATTTTTTTAATTTTATTCAAACTTTTACATTAATTAAATAAGGCCGGACAAAAAAGTAAATTAAAATGAAAAGTCAATTGATTATTTTTGTGGACTTTTATTGATTTAGTGTTGCCACTTTGAAAAAAAGATTGCTCGTCGTGAAGTCGTGATAATGTCGTCGTCCGTCGTCCTTTTTATAGTTTTCGATTAATCACTTCTTTGTAAATAGCTATGCCTATTTTAGCACCGTGGGAATTAATAAACTGCACAAAATAATAATTCTGAGCTTTTCACGAAAGGTATGGCAAAAAGACTTGTGTCTAAAATCGTCCTTGATTGAAATTAAAAATATATTGATTTGATCCTTGGTTTATGGTTTATGTTGTACCAACAACAAAGTGACAGTGATCATAAGGGTCAATTTCGCGTGGCAGTAATATGATACCTGACATCAATGACAACTGTCAGATTCAGTCAGATTGACATTTGGCCAGACCAGGGGGTTAGTGTCATTGTTTACGTACGGATAACCTATAAAAAAGTAAAACTTCATGTTGGAATATCTATTTTCCCCGGCCTTCTCTAAACAAAATTCTTGGATATATGGTTTCAGGGGCTGAAACTCAGCTAAACAGTATTTTTTTTAATTGAAGACATAGACTTTTAATGACAACTAAAACAATGTATGGGAACCTGCCATTGTTCTTTGCTGCATACATACCACGAAGTAAGATTACATTTTTTATTTTTATTTTATTTTATTTTTATTACATACTCTCCGTATGACTAAACTGTGCACTTCGCGCTGTAAAGTTTTTATGGCGGAATGCTGTCGCTACTAAACGAACGAGGCGAACACGGGGCGCCGCGCGGGGAAGTGGGAGAGGAGTCGCATTCCAGAAAGGTGCACAGATTAGTTGCACGGGTTGTACGAGTATATGCTTATGACTAAAGAGAGAAGATGTACCTGAAAAGAAGTAAGTAAGTAGTTTAAAGCCTCGTCCCCACTAGGAACATTTGTCGAGCGACGTGTGTCCCTGGTGACATCGGGCGATGTCAGACGACGTCGGACAACATCGCTGCGACAAAAAAGACGTGAAATGATGTCTGATCTGGACGGAGACAAGACATCGGGCGATGTAGGGCGACATCGCCTTATGTCTCCGGGGACACATGTCGCGCGACAAATGTTCCTAGTGGGGACAAGGCTTAATAACCACTTTTTTATAAATATCTTAGGACTGAGTGGTCCCATGATACACGGCCAAAAAGAGACAGAACAAACAATTATGCTGGTTAGACGAAGTTTATCCTGGGTGAGAAACGAATGCACGACCTCCGCCTTAGCAGACAGGGTCACTAACCACTAGAACAACCGGCCCGTCTTCAACGCTGCGCTTGATATGACGTGAATATTATCTGATAAATGCAATTGTTGCTGTCAACTGCTTGTCACTGATTTTGATTAGTCCATGATTGAGTTGCACGTCAAATTATAACGTGATGTAATTATAATTGATTCGTAATTAGAATTTCGACCTTGTTTCTCCAAAGGGGTTGGTAGACTGAAAAATGGGAGTAATTTTTGAGAGTTTGCTGTACTTTAGGCTGGAATAAAGTAAATATATAAGACTATATAGCTATTGCTCGTGGTTTCGCCTGCGCGAATGTTGAACTTCCTTCTACTATCTTATTCGAATTTCCAACAACCGTTTCAAAGGCCTTTTGTCTGCCGCTGCTGTCACGGTCACGTCAACGAGAACGAGTTAGGTGATGTGACGTGCGGTGGACACGCGGCTATAGTTAATGTATGTATCACTGTTCTGGCGTCGTTATCTCGTTTTCGTTGACTTGATGGTGACGGCGGCGGTAGACAAAAAACAGAGAACATACCCTCCAAGTTTCATTTCAATAGGACCAGGGGTGTGAGCTGTGCGTTGATATAATAACAATCAATCAATTTACCATTTTATATAATGCTAGCCCTGTCCCCTCGGTTTGACCCTCGGTATTGTCCTAAATAAAAAATTAAAAATTATAGTAGTTTCCGTTTCCGTGGAATTTTTGATATAAAAACAATTCTATGTCCTTTTTCATGCCATGGACTTTTCAAAATTCAAAATTCAAAATTCAAAGCATTTATTTCACTTAGACCATTTACAGGTACTTATGAATTGTCAAAGAGTCGGTCGGTCTGTTAGTCAGAAAAAGTGACGCTAATTGCCTGTTCCAAAACGTAGATCTCTATGGAGAAGAACAGGCAAGAAACTCCACGGACACTCTTTTTAAAAATATCATGTTTTACAAAGTCTTGGTTACATTTTCTTTTTGATGCTTCTACATGTGAAAACAATGTAAGTATATAACAAAATGAACAAATACAAAATTAAAATAAAAAGTCAAAAATAAAAAGTCATGGCAGTTAAGAGATGACCCATCTCAACTGATAGCGCCCGTTCACGAGCATGACGCGTGACATCAGCACCATTTAGCTCAACCATTTTGAAGGGAACCGAATGATCCAACGCACTTGCCACCATCAGCGAGACTTTTTGAGCGAGCATGACAATGCTCCTAACCGCCATGTCTATTCGTGTCAGTAGAAAACTATCGTAATAAATCACTGCATCGTACTCACATTTACAAAAACTCAAATATGCATCTAAATTACACAAACCAAAGTTTTGTACTGTAAATAAATATAAATAAGTGAAATTTAATTGCTTATAAAACTTATAATATTATAGATCTTGAATATTAATGTCAAAAATTAAGGGGACAAGAAACATTTTCTATCTTCCAATGATTAAAATTTCTAATTTGTGAGCTTATGTGGAGCAGGACCAGCATTTAGCCAACCATGTTTGTCATTGATATAATCTTCTAACTTATAATAAGCTTGTTTACATAGCGTGCGCTTAATGCATGTTTTAAATTTTTTCTCATTTAGATGGAGAATTTCGAGTGGTATTTTATTATAGCATTTTACACAGTACCCCATAAAAGAAGTGTGGACTTTTGACAATCTAAAACTTGGTTGACTATATCTGTACCAAATTATTTAAACTATTCACTATTTCATTTAACGTTTCAACGACCAACCGACAGCCGGCTGTCGGGCTGTTGTCTTTCTATTGTGTCTCAAATCACGTGTGTTTGAAGGCTTAAATCCTTCGAACAAACGTAATTTGAAATTGATAGATGAATTTGGTTCAGTTTTGCGTGAAAGCGAAACAGACAGACAGAGTTACTTTCGCATTTATAATATAAGTATAGGATAACATAGATTGACCAAAACAACCAAAACTGTCGTAACACGCCATAGGAATGTTCGGACTGACGGAGAGAAAGAGGCAGCCGATACGCATGTCAGTCTACAGTCAATATTCATGGAACTAGTTTAATGAATACTGTGCTTGACAGGACGTGGATATAACCTGACATATGCAATAACTGCGGACGTCACCACTAATAATTGGTAACCGGTAACATGACGGGTAAATTCTCAGTATCGTCTGCCACTGATTTTGATTGGTCCGTGTTTGGCTTGCATATCGATAATTGTTACGTGATATATCAATTGATCTCTGTTTCAATGGGATTGGATGAAAATAATTGGGGTTGATATTTGTGCTTTTAAAATGTTTTCAATTTTATTTTGAACTTTTTTAAACAATACATATTTTTTTATTTAGGACAATTACGCCACAGTATTCCCAAACACTGCAACTCCTGAAAGCCAGAATCAACAGTGAAGTCCACTAGAAATGCGACGAGCAATGAAGCTTAACGAGTCCGGCTGGCTTATTACCTATGAAACAGCAATCAGCAATATTTGCGCAATGATCGCGCGGCCACCGCGCGTTTACGTCAAAAACAATCGTATTATGTACTAGCTTTTACCCGCGGCTTCGCTCGCGTTAAAAAGAGACAAAAAGTAGCCTATGTTACTCTCCATCCCTTCAAGTACCTATCTCCACTTAAAAAATCACGTCAATTCGTCGCCCCGTTTTGCCGTGAAAGAATGACAAACATACAGGCAGAGAGACAGACACACTTTCCCATTTATAATATTAGTATGGATGAATAAACCGATTGCTAATCGCTCGCTGATTGTTCTAATGCACTGATTGCTACGATGACGATAAAGTAGCAATCGCTGGAACTAATTAATTATCACCTTTAACAAAAAAAACTTAACTTTGCTCTTAAAAACCATACTAAATACGAAACCACCAAACGAAAAATGCATGTTTTAGTTAACTTATTGCTCCACAGAGGCAGCACTATCGCTAGATTGCTATTTGACTTGACGTATTTTGAATTGACGTTTATATTGCTAAATTATCGCGATCGCTCGGCTTCTGCAAGATACGTTATCCCAGTGCCGGAAAAGCGGTTCAACTGTCTAGGATCCCGCATCGAAATTAATCAAAAAATCACAGCGTAGGAGTAAGAAAAAAATGTTTTCCAGTTCCCTCCATAACAAGCAGGAGACAAAACAGAAAAACAATAATATACACATGGTTTCTTTTTCTACCAGAGTATAAGTTAGACACAAAAGAGGAAAAATAGCTAAGGAAATATCTTGCGTTATTGCATGATATTCTATTTATAGAGTTTATTTTATATCAAGAGAAGAAAAGCAAATAAAGAAAGCATTAAATATATAAACATTCACCGCGATTTTGCCGATACTTGCATCACTTTTATATTTATTGCTTTGTAAGTACATTTTTATATGGACTTTGTTGATTTTTATTGCTTTGAATTTAATGCTAATAAATGTGTATAAACGTTCTAATAGTAATAGAAAGAGTTAAAATCTCAATAGATTTAAAATATCGTAAGTTTTCTGTACCTCCTCTAGCCTCTCTCCGACAAACTTATGGCACGTACTTTGCTTTAGCTGTGTTCGCGACGCCATCTTGCCCTCGTAGTTTGACAGTTCGCTTTCCATCGACTAAACAGTTTGTATGAGTTGAACTTTTTAATCAAAAGCAGATTGATATGGCTTTTGTTGTTCAAACAATCGAGTTGAAGAATAGATCGACTTGGGACGCCATTCATACTGTATCTAGTATCTACTTATTTGCTTGTAATTTTGCTTCTACTTAAGTTAGTAATAAACTTCTAAAGGTTTGGGGTTAATGTAATTATTATTATTATTATATTAATACTAGCTTTTGCCCGCGGCTTCGCTCGCATTAGAAAGAGACAAAAAGTAGCCTATGTTACTCTCCATCCCTTCAACTATCTCCACTTAAAAAATCACGTCAATTCGTCGCTCCGTTTTGTCGTGAAAGGAAGACAAACATACAGACAGACAGACAGACACACTTTTCCATTTATAATATTAGTATGGATATTTAATCGAAAGTTTAATGTCTATCTTAATAAATGTCACTTTTTTCTCGACTGAATCAAATGGAGGTCTATATTTTTTGTGTGTATGTATTATGTGCGTTGTTTTATTTTTGTATATTTCTTTGTCGCATCTTAGAGCGTGAACGGTTTATTTAATTTTGCCTTAGAGGTGTCGTTAGGTTTGTCTTAATTATGAGGGTGACATTGAATACTAAAATAGAAAAGATTTTTATAAAAAACTTATCAAATTTTAAATAACTGATCGTAAATTCTGCACTGTTAAAAGAAATCTAAACAAATGTGCAAAACAAATGTTTTCTTAAAGCCCGCAGAACATTTTTTATATACCCTGTTTGACATTGAATATGAAATAGTGAATTATGTATACTAAAGTTTAAAATATGAACGGTGGCTACTATAAATTTAAATTAGGGTAGAGGTTTAATTACCCTCAGTGGAATGAAGCAACATGTGCGTTAATGACATTTTCACATAATATAATGCCTACGTTTATAATTATTCCGTTAATTTTTCTCAGTCAAATTATATTTTGTCTATAAATAATAACTACACTATGAGCGTAATTGACGAATGAGGAAGACTAGTGTGTAAGTTGTTCAAGGATATTTATTTATTTAAAAATATAGAAAAAAACTGTGTCATGTTTTTTTTATATAGATAGGCTATGAGCTACTAGCGATCCTGGACTGGCTTTTAAAATAGCAGTCTTAACAGCACTTCTAGACAGGTGTTAGTCGTTTCTCTTTCGAACAACGTTTACGCTTAAAACAGTCGACAATGCTGAATAAGCTTGTGTCAATATCATCGGAACAATCACGTGACGGAGCCAATGCCTGCCAGGGTTGCGGAATAGTTCTAATAGTTGCCGCGGCTCGGAACATAAAGGGCAACTGAAGGAACAAGGGTGGGTTTTAGTCAGTAAAAGCCTGACACTTCCTCCCGCCCCGCCCAGGGCGGGACGATGATGATGATGATGTCCATAAAAAAAACTATCAATATCATACCATCTATTCTATTCTTCATTCTATTCCACAATGTCACTTGTCTAGCCACACAGCACAGTGCACAATAATTCCAAAAGTCAGCACATTCACCCGCCAAAACGGAAAACATGGCGACATACATGATGTCACACACGTCACAGTAATGTTGGCCTCCTTAGGACTCGATGTTATGAGTTTTCAGCCCAGCGCCGCATCACTTTTGGATGTGTCGGTAACTAAATTCCAATTTTCAGTCGTTTTCTAAGTCATTGGTTGTCTGCATATATCCAAAATGGTAAATTGACTGATAAATTGTTTAAAAATAAACGCACAGCCCAAGGCGCTGGTCATAGAGACATGAAACTTGGGTCTGTTTTTGGTTGAGAGTAGGTAGCCATTAAGAAAGGTTCTTTAGAATTTGGACTTTTTGGAGTCAAATAGAGGATAAAAGGTTGCGCGTGCGAAGTCACGGATGAAAGCTAATAAAAATATTATAAACACGCTATTAAAGTTACACACGAAGTTGCAGGTTGAAAAGATCCTACATCCTTTAAAAAACAAGAATCTATTTCTAAACTAAAATTCATTTACTCTTTTTCCATATTTTGTTCCATTAAGTTATTGTATTGTGGCTAAGCCGTCAAAGTGAAATAACAACAAAACGATAGACATACGAACAGAATTATAAAATCACACAAGCATTTGCAATATTTTACTATATTTCACTATTTATTCCTAAATCGCTTAACTAATGACTCGTCACAGTCAAAAATTTATTATTTGATAATTTTATTAATGACCATGAGGATTATGTGCAAGTGAATCCGATGTTCTGAAACTAGCAGCACGTTATGCTAATGCACGGCTATACTACAACTAGCAACGCCTTTCGGGGTGCAAGTAGTGGCAAGGGCAGACAGTTTAAGCTATTGTGTGAACCAACCCGCTCTTAGTAACTGCTACAAAGTGGCTTTGCACTCTTTTAAGAGGTGTTAGCGTGAGTGGTTTATGTGGCTGACATCTTGGTTCGGTGAAATTGTGTCCGCTTTCATGAGAATGTGGACACAATTTATCTTTAATAAATAGGTAGCCTTTTCAAGGAAAGATGTAGTGAAATTTTGGAAAAAGTTATAAGAAGTGTCAGTCCATTTAGTCGACTCAGAATCATATACCGTTAAATATACTTTACTTAACACGTACTTTGATTGAGCCAATTGGTAAAGTTATGCGTCAGTGATAAGAATATTGATAACTAGCAAGCCTTAAAATCTCTAAAAATATTTTGTAGGCTACCATCGTACGTGGAAGTAGAAATTATTATTTAAGTAAGAAAAATTTTTCATAAAAAGGAGGTTCTCTGTTTGACTTGTATGTTTATTTGTTCACGATTATTTCGTCGTTAACGTCGTTCGTTTGCAAAGTATTAGGGGTAGGTAGGTTGGTTTTTTAGTAAGTTTTCAGGGAAAAATACACCACCAAAAAGTAAAAAATAAAAGAATAACAAAAGGGCCGCCTTCAAAAAGAAAAACGGCAAAAAAAATAACTTAAAATTTAAATATCGGTGGCAATTAAAAATAACAGACAGAACAAAAGCCACCGACTTTCGAAATTTAAGTTCATTTAGTTTGTCTTTAAAGACGTTTTCTTTTTATTAGTTTTTTCTGCTTTTATGATCTGATTGAGAAAACTTAAAAGTTACAGGTATTTTTTCACACACTCAACCGCATAATGCAAGTGAATTGACACGTTACATACAAAAATTCCAAAATAACTTTTATTTAACATTACATTTACTACTCTCCTACTTGATTAATGCTGTGCCCGTCAGGGTCCATAATTGTGACTATGTAACTGTTTTCCTACCAACTTATGTATATGTCGCAGTCATCTGGTTAAATCAGCTATTTGATTGTATGACTAGCGCGTTCATTGAATGACGACATTTAATTGAATGACTAAACGACAACTCGTCAAGTTGTTTAATGTAACGTTCAACGACTTGACTGCACGTCATTTAGCATTGTTGTTAAATGAGATAAAATCGACTTTGTAATGTTTGTTTAGGGTGATTATAAGTTCGCAACTTAAAAACTTAACTCCCTTTACATAACAAAAATGAGGACATGACATGACACACTTTATTATGATTTTAATTTAAAAAAAACTTCAAAACTAGCCGGCGGCGGCGTATCAATAGGTAAATCCATGCTGTCACACTATTTTATCGAGAATAAGTCACTTTAAAGTAAATTTAATAATAATAAATATCAAAACAGTGCTATCTGCGCGAGCTTTTTTACGCCTTATTTGTTTTGGTGACTACTAACGCCGCAGTGGAAAAAAAATTAACTAAATTACAATCACCTGATTGATATTACGTCCGCTCTGTTCAAAGGGCTATGCTTCAATCAGCTATCTAGTTGGACGTTGAGTGACGCTTGTTCAATCAGCTTTCGGCCTAGTCATTCAATTAAATGTTGCTATTCAATGAACGCGCTAGTCATACAATCAAATAGCTGATTCAACCAGATGACTGCGACATATACATTATGGTACGCAATAAAGAATTGAGAATTTATCTCACAGCATAAAAATGATTGAATTAAAACACACACTAAACTAGATGACTTTAGTGAAGTGAAACTTTAGTCAACAGGAACATGATAACATATACGAGTTGAAAGTAAGCCACGCTTAGTTTTAAATTAAATAATGAAACCTCGACATGTAGTCACTCTCCTTATAAAGTATTTGACGGGCCAGTTGGTGTAGTGGTTAGTGACCCTGACTGCTAAGCCGAAGTTCGTGGGTTCGATTCCCACCTAGGACAAACCATGTGTGCAGTGTGATGAGCATGATTGTTTGGTCTGTGTCTGGGTGTAATTAATCTATAACTAGCTGTCCCCCGCGGTTTCACCCACGTTATATCAGATTTTTGGTTACTACTCCGCTCGCGTCATAGCGTAGCGTGGAAACAGGATAAAAACAAAAATAAGATAAATTTTATTCTATGTCCGTCCCCTGTTCCTAAGCTACCTCCCCACTAATTTTCAGCCAAATCGGTTCTGCCGTTCTTGAGTTAATATGTGTAACTAATACGACTCTCTATTATATATACAAAGATATGTATGTATTTATAAATTATAGAAGTATGTTTATTAGTAGTCGGATTACCATTATACAAGCTCTGCTTAGTTTGGGATTAGGTCGTGTGTGACTTGACCCAAGATATTTATTTATTTATTTAGAGATAAATATAGGCTTCTTAGCATGAACTTTGAATTAGCTAGTCTGGCTTAAATCTATTTCCGTCTCTCTCTTACTATCGTAGGTTGCCATTGTGCGATTGAGGCAAAAATAGTTTAAAGCCAGAGTAAGGAATAAGTAAAGTCTTGTGATATCAGGTACTGCTGATGCTGTGATCTTAACAATACATAATGTTTTAAATTGTAGATTTTTTTATTGGCAAAATAAATAATATCTATGATATACAAATTCTATAATATTAATCGTCTATTTTACTCATCTGTTGTTACATTGACAAAGCTTTAACACTCTGGCCAAATAGTAGAAAAGTAATATCAGTTGTGTGACTCAAAAGTTTAGCAGATCATGCTCGTATTATCACATTAAAATTCACAAAAAGACCTCATGTTGACAACTCAAAAGATCCTGTATTTAACAGGGCAAACTTTCATTAAATAAACGTCTTTTAAAGCTTTGGCCTCATTCGATTTTTGGCGTATATTTATTCCTATAGATCAATCCGAATTTATTCAATACAATGTAATCAAGAGTAGATGACTGAACTATGATTAAGGAACATATACCGTTTTATTAGTGTATCTATAATTAGACAGCGCGAGGGACTTCTAGGCCCACTCCTGCATACCTAATATGTTGAATACACCATTGTTAATCGGTCATTGTCGCGGTACAATCAGATAATCAGAAGCCAGATCAATCTGTGCTTTGCTGTTTGCTCTGTGCTGTGTGATTTTCGTTTCCAATTAATATATTGTGGCAGGCACATACAATTGCAATTATTGTGTACAATTCACTTCAAACTGTCCAATTAAGGGAGTAAGAGCATTTATTCAGCTATATTCAACTTAGGTCCTAAAAAAACGACTTTGTATGAAGACGCGTTCGCGTCCGTCAGCTTTCATACAAAATCAAAAAAGTGAATATAGTCCCGTTTCGTTTTATTTGCCACAACAGAACAAGTGTATATAGTCAAGTGTGTATAGTCGGTGGCAACACAAATTCAGATAAATAGACTGGCAGAACAGAAGTCACCGACTTCCGAAATTTTAGTTATTTTTGGGTTTTTAGTTTTTGAAGGCGGTTATTATTATTTTTTTTAAGTTTTTTATTTTTTACTTTTTAGTGTCGAGTCTAACTATGTCTGACTGTGTATGACATCTTTCAAAGTAATTTATTTTCAAAATAAAACTACTTATAATCTTATAAAACGAAAAATACAAACTGAAGTTAAGCACATAATAATATCGTCAATGTATATTTCGTCGAATTTTTTTGTTCTTGATGAATTTTTCAAGAAGCTCTAAACCGATCGCCACAAAATTTATACGGGACCACCTCTGAATCATGACTTAGCAAACAAAAAAAGAACCATCAAAATCCGCTCACAATTGACGGAGATATCGCGTAACAAACATACAAAAAAAAAATACAGACGAATTGAGAACCTCCTCCTTTTTGAAGTCGGTTAAAAAGTAAAACCACTCGCAATTAGTGGCCAAAACTCAAAAATATGTACTAAAAAAAACAAGATATATTATTAAAATTCTTGTCAAAAGAAAATTTTCCTTGGTTTTCTTGTTTACTTGTTTAAGCACAAGTCAACGACACTTAGTACGTACTGGACATAAATCACTAAGGCTGCCTGTCCACTAATTCGGAGCCAGTCAAAAATTCACCACCAGAATTACATCAGAACATCGCGAGCAAAAATTTTATGCAAGTCTATCGAATGTAGGACTCGCTCACCGTCCCGTTGCCTCATTGTGATCCACTGAACAGGCACCCTAACCGTTTCCGCGTATATCTTGCCTTCACAAACCATTTCCACGAAAGACCAAGATGGAAAGTCAAAGCAAACAATGTTTACAAAGGACACAGAAACTCGCCGAAATTTGATCTGGACCAAACATGGCAATTAGGTTTTCGGCACCAGTCCGCTTTGTTCGTCAACATCACGCACAGTCAGTTTACGTAGAATATGTTCCTTTGTCACCTGAAACTCCATACAAATAACTGTGGAGCTCATGCATATATTGCTAAGGTCTAAAATCAGAAATCATGTTGCAGTCCCGAACATATAAATCAATGGTTTGAATGGAATTCTCTGCCGGCGTCTGTGTTTCCAAAAGCATATAACCCGGATGTATTCAAGAGAAGAGTGCATAGGCATCTTTTGGGTGAGCGCGCTCCATCGTAGGCCCCGTCTATGCCCTCGGACTAGTCTAGGACCAAGAGCAAGCCCATAAGTTATAAAAAAAAAAAAATTTGCACGTTGCATGCACCAATTCAAAGGCTAATATTGATTTCGGACTACAGCGCTATGTCTGCTGGATGTTTTAATTAGAAGGATTATGCTGGTTATGATAACGATACACTTTTGGTCTCAATTTTGTTTAACTCTATCAAAAATTTGCTGACCCCGCTTTTTCTTCAGCGTTTTTGATCACTGCTTCGCTCCTGTATGCGTGATGTTACATAACCTATGTCACTCAATAACAAAACAGCTTACTATCAGTATAAATATTTTTGAAATTGGGCCAGGATTATCTGTAATTACCTCCTACAAACAAAAAAACTAACTTTACCACTTTGTAATATTAGCGTAGATTGTATAATGTTTTACATTATTCCTCATTTTATTTAAGTTATATTTAACACATTATTTACAAACATTTTTGCCTTAAAAAACGTATTTTTTTCTATAATACTAAACTTATGTTTGAGGCCAGATAAAAAACCGAAACTTTTTCGTGAATCTTTAGAGTGAAATGAAGACTTGCGTACAAGGTCTGATGTCGGCTAGGCAAATAAAAAAGTGACAACAAAGTTGTTGGAAAAACAAAAGTATAATAGTTACTTAGGGACTACGCACATTTATTCAGATTATCGCCATAGAAAACAACCATATTGTTTGAAGATGACTAGAATTAAAATAAGCTTTCAGCTTTTTTTAATAAAATTATTGTTTTCTATGGACAGTCACGAGCATAAACATGATACACTTCACAAAGATTTAAACCAAATTTCACTTAAATGAGCCATAACTTTCAGTTAAAACTTATTTTATAGTAATTCTATCATAGACTACTATACAATAAAACTAAATATTATTATGGTTATTCTAAGAGAAAATTGATTTTAAAGTTAGCGTGGTGTATACATGTTTATACATATGTGACTGGACATAAACTGAATAGAGCTGAATAAATATGTGCGTGGTCCCTTAAGCTTGATGGTTTCCCACATTCTTACCACGCTGAAAGCGGTTGATTAAAGTAGAACTCTATAAATGTGACCGAAATCGTTCAATGAAACGCGAATACAGTTCAATAAGTGTACGTTTCAAAGCGATTATCACACTGCCAATCAGGCAACGTTCCGCGCAAATGCGTGCAAGTATCTCCGTTTCTATAGAAAACACGCAAAATCCAAAACACAGAAAATGCATCAACGCACGTTCATGCAGATCACGCTTGCAAACCGAAAAACAAGCGACACGCGCGTGGGTGCGGGGCGAGACTCAAATTATGGCACACTTAGTTACGTAATGCCGTGCCTCATTATGGATGAAATGAGTCAATCAAGTGAAACCACAAAATGCAACTACGCGCGTGAGTGCATAAAATACCGCGCTATGATGCAGAATCTGCACTCCATACGTTGACACGAAACATGGAGCGTGATGCGTGTGTTAATCGCCTAGCAGTTGTTCATCGTTGGCAACACATGAGACATTGGGGATCACCACATAATTCTGTAATATTCACTGCTTACGGGAATTACCGTGAAATCCCAGTGAGATTTAGTATATGCCACACCGTTTGATGCCACAGACGGCTGTTAGACTAATTTATGTGTATGCCACTGATTTGAACGAGAGCTTTCCAGTTACTGATTGTGACGTGTTTTGATAAATTTTACATTATGCCACAGCTATGCAATTTTGTTTAATTGTGGTGGACCGAAAAGTAATTTTGTTTGTTGAAATTCGTTACGACCGGCTCAGAAATGTGTGTAAAAACCAACCGAATCGACTTCAGGTGCTTTTCTTATAAGTTTTCTGCTATATATAGAAGTAAAGAAGTATTTGTATTTTAGATATTAGCATAGGAACTAACATATAGACTACTAGATACGAGTAATCTTATAAGGTTTCTGTTTGCAAACCCCGATGGGAAAACAGGGGTACTCGTATTATAAGTTTGATCGCTACATCAGTCCGTCTATCTGTAATATTTTATGCGTGTGTTGCATGTGTGTGCTGTTTTTGATGCGAAACATCTATAGCCGCACGTGATACAAATTTCTGGCGTGGCGACGCATGCCGTGGCGACGCATGCCGTGGCGACGCGTCGCCACGCTGTATGATGGTGTATATATACAGTCACAGTCTTGTGTACTGTGTGGCGATGATATAGGTAATGTCGATGTTTCACATCTGCCAGGCGTCCCGTGACGGCTCACTTTTTTTATATTATTTGAAAAATCATGCCTATGAAAAGATGTTTTCACATCACCCATGTGAAAGCGGTGTTTCTTAGGCATGTTTCATCAATATCAATCAGGTCAGCCGTTCCGAAGTTAGCTGATCTTAACATCAAGTTTATAACTTTTATTTACACTTGTTCTTAGATTTACGGAAGCCTAAAACTGTTGCTACAAGGAAATAGTTCACGGTAAACTTTTGACTCCGCTAACACTTATTCCGCTGCACAAAAAAACATGGCGGGTGCCAACAGATGTTCACTACGTGCTCCCTACGGGAAATCAGTTTATACATACACATGAATATTTATTATTTTAACAGCGCTGCAACAACTTTATTTTCCAATTCATCTTCTCTGTTTGTTAAACGATTATTTGGTTGAAAAACAATGTCATCAATGCAAATAGTAGAAAAAGAGTTATTGATTTCACGAGCTTAAGGAATGGAGTTATAGGAATTTTATTTGAAACGATGCTTAGCCATCATCATCATCAGCGGAAAGGTGATCACTGCTAGACAAAGGCCTCCCCCAAAGATTTCCACATGTTCGTACTGCGCCACCTGTAGCAAACGGGACTCGGCAACCTTGACGAAATCGTCGGTCCATCTGGCGGTGCCGGCGCACGTTGCGTTTTTCGGTACGAGGTCACCACTGGGTAACCTTCCTTTCTGGTAGTCAGTTCTGCGAGCTATGTGAGTCAATTTTATTTTAGTAATTAGTCATGTCTAAAAAATAAGAAATTCTACTAACTTTGAAGAACGTTTATAGTCTAATCTTAGTGCCAATCTATCAAAAATAACTTGATGGGCGAATTTTAACAGAACTTCATTTTTATAAGAAAAATCTGTCAAAAATTTCAGCAAAACTTTATTAGCTTTAAAAAGCCTAATTTAGTTACAAATTATACGACGTTGATTATAACTGGGGCGAGATTGCGACGAGAATTTTAAGGGTTTTAGTTAATAATATAACCTTTTGTAATATAACCTTTTGTAGAGACAGTCTTTTTGATGGTTATTAACCCAAAACAAACAGTAGTTTTTTGACGTAGTGGCGCCAAAAAGCGATGTTCGGAATTACTACCCTTAAGAAGTATAATAGGGGATGAAAGTCCGTATGAAAATGAGGAAATGAAGCTACAGGAAATTGCTTATAAACAAACAAGTGCAAAAAAAACATTCCCGTCTTGACTTTTTTAAGTTTGCGGCTGGAGGTAACAAAAGAATTGATAATTTCGAAATGGCTGAGGTGATTTGTCTAAAACATATCAAAGAATAATCAGAGATAATTTACTTTTAAATAAAAAAAATGCATCCTAATCGGTTGACTAGTTTAAGAGGTACGGTTCCACAATAATTGTCAGGCCGACCGACACATAGCAGTAAACTTATAACACCCCTTTTTTCTTCGGGGGTAAATAACTGCAAAATACACACATCAACATGGTCTAGGGATATTTCAAATAAACCTAATTTTTATCTAGCCTACGCTGTCCCACTGCTGGGCAAAGGCCTCCCCTAACTCCTTCCAGACTTCCTTTTCCTTCGCTTCCTCGAACCAGCTCTCGTGGTGAGCTTCAAGTTCATCACGCCACCTTTTCCTGGGCCGGCCTCGGTGACGACGTCCATAAAAAACTAAATCTAAATAACTAAAATGTTTTGTTAAGACACCTACACACTAAAATAAACCTTGTTTAATAGCCTATCTAATCTGATGATAAACTTTTAGATAAAGTTAAATTTTAAAAAAAAATTAGAAGAAGAGGAAAAACTCAAACTAAATTTAAATCTTAACTTTATTTTTTAAACCACAAAACCGAAACAAAACAACTATTTTTTTATAAGAATTGTTGAAAATTTAAAATTAATTATCCGTGGATCCACCTAAGACTCTCCTGACACATCTGCAGCGGTTCTGCATACTCAAAACAAAGGTGTCAATATCCTGTTGTGGAATACTGTCCCAAATTGCGGTTTCTGAAGCCATGAGCACCAGTCAGAGCGTTATATCCAGGCTTTGGTCACGTTATCGTGTCACGGGAGAAGAATAATAATAGAATTTTAGTTATTTTGGTTTAATTCAAATATCCCTAGACCATGTTGATGTGTGTACTGCGTAACTAATAACACACTTTTTCCGTTATCGTCTAACCTTTCATCTACCAACCGACAGCCGGCTGTCAGGCTGCTTTTGCCTTTCTATTGTGTCTCAAATTACGTGTGTTCGAAGGATAAATATAATATCGACCTAAAACAAGTAAAGACTTTACTTTGAATGAGAATAATTAGTTGGTAGTCATTCGAAATGTTACTCCACATTGTTATACTAACACAATTTTGTACCGCGATGCCGTCTGGATTTTAATATAGACCTTGACCTCCAACTTTGTTTCGGGCGTTCTTTTCAAGGATAAAATACAAAAAGAAATATCTTTTATTAGTGTTCTGTTCCCTGGCAACCGCGTTTTTTGGTTACTGCTCCACTCCCGAGGGTAAAAGCGTTATGTAATGTAAAATCAGCTGTTTAGTACATTATGTTTGCCTAATGTAACGAACAGCTGAAATTCTTTTAACGATTTTGGTTTTGCTGCTAAAATAAAAATTGTTTGTTATCATGAGCACAATCGCGTGTTTAAGTATCGTACACTTATTACCAGTCACCCTATATACTTATGTCCTTACTAATAAACACTGTGTAAAGTTATGCAATGACTAAAACCTGTGTAACCATACATTTTTTGACGGATAAACCTGTCATAACTTTATGCAGCGTTTATTAGTAAGGCGGAGTCATCTCGTGTTCTTGGTTATAAGAACACGTGTATGATCTCCATACTATAATTTATAACCGTACAGTTGTCATTTAAACTGAAATATTATTATCAAACTGGACATTGGCAGAAATCACCGAAAATTCGGTGGATTGCCATAATAAATATAATAGTTGAATTGAAGTTGGTAAGGCGCTTAATGTTTATGTGGGTTGAGGAATAGGTTTAATAGCTACCGCGGCCCCGGAACATTAAGAGCGACTGAAAGAACAAGGGTGGGGTTTAGTCAGTAAAAGTCTGACACTCTCTCCCGCCCTGCCCAGAGCAGGAGAAGTCGTTTGATGATATTCCATCCGTAAAAAAAATGTAGCCCATAATCTCCCCCGATAAATAAGTAACACAAAACCTTTTTATAGCGAACCCATAGTTCAAGATAAAAAACTTTTTCCAAAAAAAAGATAACCGACTTCAAAAACTAAAAGTTCAAAAATAACTATTTCGGAAGTCGGTGGCTTCTCTTCTGCCGGTCGAATTGTGTTGCCTTGCCACCGACTTCCGAAATAGTTATTTTTGAACTTTTAGTTTTTGAAGTCGGTTATCTTTTTTTTGGAAAAAGTTTTTTATTTTTTACTTTTTAGTTAGAGTCCCAACTACGTTTTAGAGTAACTTTAAAAAAAACGTACATTTATCTATAAAACTTGAGGAGTTCCCTCGATTTCGGCATGATACCATCATCAGATCCTGGACCTGATGACAATGGGACCATTTGGGAAGTCTACCCTTTCAAACAAAAAAAGAATTGTTCAAATCGGTTGGCAAACGACGGAGATATGCGCGAACAAACATAAAAAAAAAAACATACAAACATTCGAATTGAGAACCTCCTCCTTTTTTTAGAAGTCGGTTAAAAAGCACTTTTCAACAAGTAACAAACCATAAAACTTATCAGTTTTATTTTTACCGAAAAAGATGGATTTTGAAAATAACATTATGGCTCAGTGATTTTAGACTTTCATGTTAGGGATTTAAGTCTCCAAATTAGTGTAGGCAGTGATCGACGACAGCGTAGGAGGAAATCAAACCTAAGGTCGTATACAGAAAGAAAGCTGGAGACTTATAAGCGTTTGCCGGCGCTTGTCAGCGATGGTAATCCGCGCAGGAAAATATATGAATATCGACAAGCTTCAACACGCGCTGGTCAGCGCTGGGCGTTGCCATAACAACTGCAAGCAAATCATTCCGACATTTTGCTTAGTCTGTTTCAACCTGCTTCCTTTGTGTAGAACGGACCAGCGCTGACAAGCGCCGACAAGCGCTTATAAGTTTCCAGCTTTGATTCTGTATACGGCCTAAGGCATTAACCAGATTGATTCATGAAATAATTTTAAGCTTTTATCGCGTAAAATTAATAACGCACGTGTTTTCTGTATTTCAAAGCGGGATATATCATTCGCTTTCGGGGCGTATAAATTACAAACTTTTCCTTGATTGGTAAACATCGGAAACCAGATTTGTAATAAGATAAATGCATTGAGTTGGACTTGGAAAGTGTCACGCGTTTTGGAGATTTCTTTTTTTTATAGCTAAATAAATGGATTTGACTTCCAGAAATTAATAATAGAATAAATTATTTTTACATTTCATTTAAGATTTATTTAGATTGATATTAAAATTTTATAGTAACTTTAAAATGTAAATAAAAAACTTCCAGAAATGATTTAAAGTAATAGAAAAAACGGTGTTTTGATTAAAAGTCTATTTCATAGTAAACCAACACGTAACCCAGATATGCATCCGATTATCACATAATTGAAACTCAAGTACACAATCGGTGCTTGAGTTTACTAATTAATATCAAATTAGCAAACATTGGAACACTGATTGATTCTCGAAATTATTTGTATACTAGCAGGCTGACCCGTGCCCACTTCGTTGGGCGGTAAACACCGACAGCCCAACCTGGCTAGAGTAAAACTGAGTTAGTTCGACTAATATGCATGATATCTTTTAAATTTATAGCCTATAGCACTAACGAATAATGTATCTTTCTACCAGTATACAATTTTTAAAATTGGTTATTTACTTTCTGAGATGACTCCACATAGAAACAAATTTTACCTCTTTATAATATTTAGATTGTGTAATGTACCTTATTCCATCTAATCCAAGTAGGCTGCTTTTTGGGTAAGGTGTAATAATAACTATTTTATACCTATTTCATTGTAGTTATATGCGGTTCTACAACCTCAACCTGTAGTTGAAGATATTTGAAACACGATCATTGTATAAACTGGTATCTACTGTAGTGTCAATTGTCGAAGGTCGATATTTTTGAATTTTATAACGTAATTTAAAACATCCTACCGAGTCAGCTGGTGAGTTAAATGAAAAAAATTGTCGAACAGAGTGGTAAAATTACACAAATTAAGCTAAGTCTTAAATTTTACATCACCAAAATATTATTGATATATTTTTCATGAATTTTTTACCCAAAATGTAAGTTACGGTTGATTGAAAACTGGTTGTGTTTTAGGCGCGTATAAAATTATTCAAGTAACAAAAATTGAGTGGCCACCGAAATTATTGCCATTGCGTCTTTACCTAACAAAAGATTTGATAACTTCAAACTCTTTCGTTGGTTTTTAGATATTACTAGCTGCTGCCCGCGACGTCGTCTGCGTGAAGGCTTCAGCTCCGCCCCCGTAGGTGATAGCGTGATAATATGTAGCCTATGTTTAGACCCGACCTCTTAGTAATATCCCTGCAAAATTTTAACTAAGTCCATGCAGTACTTATTGAGTTTATCCCGGACATACATACAGACAAACAAACAGACAAAAAATCTAAAAACTATATTTTTGGCTTCGGTATCTATTGTAGATCACGCACCAAGTATTCTTTTAAAAAAATATTCAATGTACAGTTTTGACTTTCCTATGATTTTATTTTATGTATAGATTATGTTTTATCAATTTGTTAAATTAAATGATAAAATGGTATATATTAAACCAACCTACTTTTAAATCAAATCATCGTTCTGTTCACCCGTTTTAGCGCTACGGTACGTAAGATAGACAGACAGACAGGCAGGCAGACACACAACTGTCAAACTTATTATACACCCACTTTTTTGCGTCGAATGTTATAATTTTGTTTTACAATTTATTATATTTCTTATTGATATTAAAAACTAAATAACTTACAATAAATCTATTAATAGATACGTCTGATGAAACTTGTTAATTGCTCTGACTCCCTTTGCGTTTCATATTGCCTACAATAATAATAGTTTACTGATTAGGATTACCCTAAAGTTTCGACATAAATAGCAATAATTGTCTCATCAACGTTCAATGAAGACATGTAGTGTTGTCTTGTGTACGGCATTTCAACATAAAGTGATTAATTATTTCTATGAATTTTGCAGCCAGTATTGCTTTGTAATATCTATGTCGATGACTTACGGTGAACCTAATGAGTACAAGGTGAAATTTTTACCACACTGACGCAAAAAGTAGTGTTATGAGTTTGACGGCTATGTATGTGTGAGGCACTGTCGCTCTTAAACGGGTGAACCGATTTGGGTGCAGTATTTTTATTTGGAAGAGGGTTATCTTGTAATGGTTCTTAGACGTGTTTTACCAGAATCGGTTCAGTCGTTTCGAAGGTAGCAACTCCTTTGTTAAACTTCGACAGTTATTCAAAAATTTTAAGTAATACTTGTCTATGGAGGGATAGATTCACGATGTTCGAAATCACTGTAACTGCTGAAAACTGGAATCACACTGGAACAATGCCAAACAATGTCACGTTAAACTCTGATTGCGAGATGTAGAATATCAGTAGCAGTTCACATGTTGAGCGATAGATGTCACCATAGAGTTTTGCCCACGACATCATCATAAGCCGAAAGACGTCCACAGCTGAATAAAAGCCTCCCCCGTAGATACCGGTCCCAAATTGATCGGTGCTGCACCACTGGCATTCAACGGAACTTGGGAACTATGTCCAGATCGTCGGTCCATCTTGCTGGCTTCATCCTGCTCACGCTGCGTTTTCCAGTACGCGAGTGCCTCACGAGAACCTTTCCGCCCCAACGACCTTTAGATCTACAAGAAGGGTGCTCCATCCACTGATCTTGCAGGAGGCATCATCCAGCCCAACCTGCGTTTTCCAGTAAGAGAGCACCACTCGAGAATCTTTCCGCCTAAACGACCGTCAGCTCTGCGAGCTATGTGCCTCGCCCACTGATTTTGCAGGAGGCATCATCCTGCCCACTCTGCGTTTTCCAGTACGCGAGCGCCACTCGAGAATCTTTCCGCCCCAACGACCGTCAGTTCTGCGTGCTATGTGCCTCGCCCACTGATTTTGCAGGAGGCATCATCCTGCCCACTCTGCGTTTTCCAGTACGCGAGCGCCACTCGAGAATCTTTCCGCCCCAACGACCGTCAGTTTTCCAAGTTATGTGCTAACGACTACTTGAGTTTGGCAATTCTACGAGCTATGTCGGCTTTGGTTCTCCTGCGGATTTCCACATTCCTGATTCCATTCCAGAAACTCCAAGCATTGCTCGATCACGATATACTTCGATAATATACAGGCTTTATCGTAAGCAGTTATTTTTAACTTTAATATCTATTTTAAGAATATTTTCTTATCTGTTCCAATAATATTATGTTCGGTATTTTCGATTAAAAGTTTTGATATGCTTCCACAAGCAATGAGATTAATATTTGGATTATATTTTTATGGCTTTAGTTTAGTTTTTTTTATAGAATATGTCTTTTTAAAAAACAGTGAAATGAACATGGCGTGTATTATCCGAAGGTTCCACCGGTACCACGGGTAGCTTGGACCCTGTTTTCAATTTAAAAAATCAATAAGTTTTTACAAGTAATACACGGAAAACTAATAGTAATTTTCTTTCAGACACATAGTCCTTATAAAAATATAATAAAAACGCCCAAGAATCAGTATTACTCTCGCAACTAGGGTCCCACGCAAACATACGAACTAGTTATATACCCGTTACTATAAACTTGTGTTTGACAAATATCTCTAGCAAAACTTTATGATTCTTGGTGAACTGGCAGCACCCTATAAGTTTTTATTCCTATATGAGTATCAAAATATTCAAGATTTTCCGCATCTTATAAATGTGCTGACATTAAAACAACTCCAAGGGAAAGACAGGACTATTTAATATTAATTTCAACTTTATAACTTCTTGTAACCGTACTAATATAATAAACGGGAAAGTGTGTCTGTATTTCACGGCAAAACGGATAGTTGAAGAAATGGAGAGTGTCATAAGCTACTTTAGTCTATTTCTATCGGGAGCAAAGCCGCGGGAAAATGCTAGTTCATTATGAAAATGATATGACAGACAGGCGGACATAAATCTCGAATTGTTTAACTTTACTTACAATAAATCTAATAATACGTCTGATAAGAATCTAATAAGAAGCTTGTTAATTGCTCTGTGCCTCTTTGCCTTTCATATTGCTGATAGTTTAAATTGAAATTCCGACATAAACAGCAATAATTGTCTCATCAACGTCTCATCAATCTTGTGTACGGCATTTCAACATAAAGTGATTAAATATTTCTATGAATCTTGCAATCAGAATTGCTTTGTAATATCTATGTCGATGACTTACGGTGAAACTAATGAGTAAAAAACATTGTTCAACTTTACACAGAATGAACATTCGCAATTTAGCCGAATTATTATAAAGAAACCAGAATTAAGTGTTGATTGGTGGTACGAAGCGGCGAAAGTTAATTTCAGAAACAGCGCCCTTTTAAAACTCTGTGCAATTTGTCCCACATGACTCGTTCAATGTTGTATTATAATCAGCTCGTAAAAGGCAACTGCCAAACGTGGAAGCCGAATTGACGGCCTCAATCAACATTTAATCTCCATGAATTAAATGTTGCGTTGTTCATGTTATTAACCAACCAGAGTTTATACACGTCATTGCATTGCACTTTTTTGTACTCCTAATTGCTCACGGTGCTCATTTTTATTCAAGAACTAATAAAAAAAAAACTTGCCTTCTCTGTATGAGAAGAGGCCTTTGCCCTGCAGTGGGACAGTTATAGGCTGGTATTATTATTATTATTAATTAAAAAAAAAAGTGAGCCGTCACGGGACGCCTGGCAGATGTGAAACATCGACATTATTTTGTATAATAATGTCATAAGAATAAATTATAAAAGAAAACAAAAACATAACAAACATAATCTCATAACTTATACCTACAACTTTAATTATTATATAGATGACTAGCTTTTGCCCGCGGCTTCGCTCGCGTTAGAAAGAGACAAAAAGTAGCCTATGTTACTCTCCATCCCTTCAACTATCTCCACTCAAAAAATCACGTCAATTCATCGCTCCGTTTTGCCGTGAAAGAAAGACAAACAGACAGACAGACAGACAGACACACTTTCCCATTTATAATATTAGTATGGATGGTGTAATGTCTAACATATTTGTGAGTACATGGCTGTTTAGTTAAAACACTTTTTGTACAGAAAATGCTTGTCGTGTCAAACCGGGAAGCTTCTATAGATAATATCTTGCCTTTGACAGTATCTTGTATGATCGGGGCATCATGACGACACCGGGTAGGGCGAGTGCTTGGCTTTATCGGCTCTTAAATAGAAAATGGGATAATGTGTATATCATAGCTTTTTTATATAAATAACACGTCTATTAAATTAAATCTAAATTACTCTTTATTTTCGAAAAGAAGCATCCATAAGTGGTTGGTAAAATTTAAACTTAATACACTTTAATATTTAATTTTTATTCCTGAATGCACCTAAGAACAACATCACTGATGGTTTAATGGGCCTGTTGGTCTAGTGGTTAATTAGTGACCCTGACTGCTTAGCTCCGGCTTAGCAGTCAGGTCCTGTCAGCTCAGCACACAAACTCACCTCGGATGTGAGTTCGATTCCCACCCAGGACATACTTTGTGTGCTGAACTCGATTATTTGTGCTGTCTGTGCGAGTGTGGTCTGATCTCAAACTGAGCAGAGAACTATTGGTAACCAGACAACATACTTATAACTATCCATAGAGAAAGTTACTCAGTCTGTCTGTCTCGTTTTCTCACCAAAACTGCTGTACCAGTTAAATTTTTGGTACATAGTCTTAATATTTTTTTTAATACAGTGTTAGCCTAAAAATATTTTTCTGAGGATAGTTTATCCCAAAAAATCCCATGGGAGCGGGAACTACACGGGTTAAAAAAGGGGACAGCTAGCAATTTATAAATGCATACATATTAATAGAGGAATTTAACCCAAACACAGAACACATAACCATCTAGGTTATAGTCTAGGTTGGAAATGGTACCCACGACCTCCAACTTAATAATCAGGGTCACTAACCACTGGGCCAGTGAGCTCTAGATTCAATATTTTACGTCATTTATATTGTAGCTAAAACATTCAGTCATGGTTGACATCGCGGTTACGCCGAAGAGTGAAACGGGAACGGTTTGTTGAGTGACACCATGTGTCACCCGCACCGTGCTAAACCGCAAATTATATGGCTGCGTCCCGCGGTTTCACTTCCGTTCACGGTAGGTCTTTGCTTTACTACGTAAAAATAGTTTATATTGTGATGTCTTGTAGAATATATTTTTGTACTAATATTTTAAAGTTTTTATGTGTGTGTGAGTGAGTGAGGCTGTTTGAACTTTCAACGAAAACTACTAAAGTATTTTTCTGAGGATAGTTTTTATCCTACAAAACCCCACAGGAGCAGGAACTACGGTCCTTCAAACCGCGGGGACAGCTAGTAAGTTATAAATATATTTATATTATAGAAAAATTACACCCAGACACGGAACAGACAATTCATGCTCACCACACAAAGTTTATCCTGAGTAGGAGTTGAAACCACGACAGTCAGTGTCACTAACCACTAGCCAGAGCGCCACCACTGGCCAGTGAGCTCCAGATTCTATATTTTACGTCATTTATATCCATACTAATATTATAAATGGGAAAGTGTGTCTGTCTGTCTGTTTGTCTTTCTTTCACGGTAAAACGGAGCGACGGATTGACGTGGTTTTTTAAGTGGAGATAGTTGAAGGGATGGAGAGTAACATAGGCTACTTTTTGTCTCTTTCTAACGCGAGCGAAGCCGCGGGCAGAAGCTAGTTAATTAATAAAATTAATAGCTTAAATATTCAGTTATGGTTGACATCGCGGTTACGCCGAAGAGAGGAGGGAATGGTTCGTTGAGTGACAGCGTGTGTCACCCGCACCGTGCTAAACCGCAAATTATATAGCGTCCCGCGGTTTCACTTCCCTTCACGTTAGGTCTTTGCTTTACTACAGTAAAAATGGTTTATAGCGTGATTTTTAAGTAAGCTATATTATCCATACTAATATTATAAATGCGAAAGTAACTCTATCTGTCTGTCTCTTCTTCACGCATAAACCACTGCACCGATTTGAATGAAATTTGGTATAGATATAGTCTGGGACCCGAGAAAGCACATAGGATAATTTTCATTCTGGAAATTCTTCGGGAACGGGAACTATTACTCACGCAGACGAAGTCGCGGGCAAAAGCTAGTTCTAAATAAATTTGGCTGATAATTAATTGAAATGTAAAATGGTTTTTCGGGGTCAGAATATGTAGTTTTATTTTTATCCGAGTTTGTGAGGTCGTATCCCTTGTGCCACCATTTTGGAAAAAGAGCTTTAAATGGTTTACCTCCGTTGCAGCTGCACGAAAAGCGCCTTGGGGGACTATCTGTATTTTTTATGATATTCTGATTACCATTCACAGGATTTTAAATATGTACAGATACTCAAAATTTTACTCAAAACACTTTTTTAGTTACTTAGTACATCAATGACTGTTGATCCAATTTAGAAACAGGATCGGGGTAGTGGCTGAATAAAGATAATAACGACTGTCAAAAATATACAAATGACGAATGCCACTTAGCTTATTTATCTAGGCTATGGTATGGTTTGTCGACCACAGGCCAGTTGAATGAAACACTATCTTATCATAGGTAAGTGACCGGATGCAACCGCGAGCATAAGGGTGTCTTTATTTTAAGACTTTGAGAGCCGTATTGCGAGCTACAGATAAAAAATTAAAATCGACAGTGATCATAAAGTTCAATTTCGAGTAGCAGTATATGACACTTGATATTAATGATAGCTAGGCCAGAGCTGTGGCAACCAATTTTTCAAAGAACGAGAAACAACTACCAACTGCCGACGTGACAAATATAATGACTATAAAATAAATAAGAAATCTTGAAAGCACCCTCGTTTACTGGCCAGTAATAAGTCCCGGTTACTGCCCGGATTTACTGAATTCCCATCATTACTGGTTTTTTAATAATTTCCTAGGACAACTCGCACGCGGTCCCAAACTAAGCAGAGCTTGTACCATGGCAACCAGACGAAAGATAAACATACTTATATAACTTATTATTATAGATAAATTACACCCAGCCACAGAATAATCAATCATGCTCATCACATAAAGTTTGTCCTGGGTGAGAATCGAACCCACGACCACCGGCTTAGAGATCAGGGTTACTAACCACTAGACCAACGGGCCCGTCAAACTGTAAACTGTGTTCCCAGCTGTACAGTAGGTGCCATCTCATAAATTACACGCACAAACAGACTGACGTGACAAATTGTCTGCGTTTTCTGATGCGGAAATTAAAACCGCAACATTCAATAGATAGTCTTTTATCTGGTATTAGCGACATATTACCCGAAAAAAGGGTTCCAAAATCCAGCAAAGTACAAAGAAGAAAGGACGAAACAAAGCGAATATTTATATAAAATGGTAAACAGACTGACTGATTGTTGATATAATCCACATTTAATCCGAACTGGTGATTGCGGAATGTTTATAATAGTTACCGTGACCCCGGAACATAAAGGGCAACCGAAGGAACATGAGTGGGTTTTAGTCAGTAAAAGACTGACACGCTCTTCCGCTGCGCCCAGGACGGGAGGCGTCATTTGATGAATTCCCACTCCCCAAAAAAAAAACCTATACGCATGAAACTTTTAAGGTATGTTCCTTGTGATGAGTAATAAAGGCTCGAGCAGGCCAAATGCGTATGCGTAGACGTAAGCGTAAACATGCGCATACCACTGAGTTGTGGAAGAAGAAGTTGTAGATGTTGTTAAACTGCCCTGTACTTGGCAAGTAGTTGAATAGCTCATGGTAGGCCCCTATAAGACAGGACACACCGCTTGCGTAACGTCATCACGTCCACGTGCACGCAAGCGGTGTGTCCTGTCTTATACAGTTCCATACATTACAACTCAGTGGTACGCGCACATTTACGTCACGTTGACGCTTACGTGTACGCATACGCATTCGGTGTGCTCGGGCCTTTAATCAGTTTTGCAAGGAGTTTTTGAAAACTCGACCCCTTAATGGGTAAAATATTGGTTGAAAGTTCGACATTCACGCAGGCGAAGCCGCAGACCAAAACTAGTAAAATATATTAGTCAAAACTAAAATATATATAGTCTGTGACTCTAACAAAACAGTTTTTAGCTTCAGAACGAATGAATTAATCTTGATGTAACATGTCTAAAGACCATTTTTCCGCTTGATAACCTAAATGCAAATAAAATAACTGCATTTAAATCGGTTCACTCTTTTAAGAGCTACGGTATCACAGACAGAGACACAAATAGCCCTTAAATTTATAACATCCTCTTTTTGCGTCGGGGATTAAAAATAAACTAACAAAACGAAATAAAAAGCTTAGTTTATCGGTTGTTATCCAGTTTTTCGGTAGCCCGAATGATTACTAAACCAGTTTTAATCATGCAAATACGCTTTCTATAGTCTGACATTGAAACAAAGAGCTGCAAAGTCAACAGAGGGTTACGCAACGTAGCACTGTTGCGTAACGCTACGATCTGGCTACGACGCTACGCGACTACGGCGTAGACGTCTGGCTAGTACCGAGAATGTTTGAGCTTTCAATATTATCAACAATCGTTTTATCTTTGGCAGATATAAATGTGTATTATGTGTCAGAAAATGTATTTATTGTAATTTTATTATAGTAATACACACTAACGTCTAATTATTGCGTCCAAATATTAAATAAAATATTATAACATACCATACGTACTCTAAACGAACGTTCAAAACTGCTTTGAAATCCTGATTCGCGTTGGTATTCTCAAAGCTTGCTAAAAATACTCAATAAATATCGGTCGATCTGTATATCCTAATTAAGTATAGAGTGTGTAAATAGAAACAGCATTGTGACAACTATTATAGTCCCTATAGTGTTACACAATTGTCACAATAACTTTGCTCTAAACCTAAGCTGTCAAAACGCAAAAAAAACATTTAGCAGAAAAAAAAATGTCAAACCAGTTACATGACAAACACAGTTAGTACAAATACGTTTTCCGTGACACACAGTATATAACAAATCTAACTAAAAGCCGTCGCGCAACATCAAATATCAACTCCGAACAGACCTGGTCAACAGAAATAGTACTAGTTTGTAATCCATTAGAGTTACATAGAAGTTAGGAAATTTTCGAGCACTACCTCTAACGTTATCACTTTTACAGACTTCAGAAACTTTCAACTGTGCCTTTTCTCGTTCGTCCAATCACTCATTCATTTCTTCATTTGTACAGTCATTCATTCAATGACGAGCCTGTTGGTCTAGTGGTTACTGACCCTGGCTGACAAACTGACCCCTAAGCCGGAGGTCGTGGGTTCGATTCCCACCCAGGACAAACGTTCTGTGATGAGCACGATTATTTTGTTTTGTCTGGGTGTAATTTATGTATTTATAAATTATACAAGTATATACGAGTATACATATATATCAGTTGTCTGGCTACCGTAGCACAAGCTCCGCTTAGGTTGGGATCAGATGACCGTGTGTGAGTTATCCCAAAATGCTTATTTATATTTATTTATTTATAATGCATTTTAAATATTTAGGTAACAGGTACTTTGTGACCAATACCTAAACACGTGGTTTGACTCAATATGATAGAAAATTTATTAGAAATAAATAAATATTTTAAACCTGTTGACTCTACCTTGTATGCAAATACACTTTCCAAGATACAGACACGATTTAACACATCGGTATTACTACTAAAACCTGTCACGGAGTGGCCAAAAAAAACAAGTTCATAATCCATAAAGGCTGTCTTAGGTAGAGCCAGCATCACTGGATTCCAGTATTGCATCAATGTCAACATGATACATTAAGAATTATTTACAATCTTTCTTTTTGAATCTAGTAATTTTACATAACTACCGAATGCGTGAACGATAGTGTTTGCATTCAACTATTAGCCTTTTGGATAAATGCCACCTGTTACCTGTAACCGCACGTACTAAGTGACGTTGATCTCTGCTCAAACAGATGAATTAGAAACCAAAGAAGAATAAAAAAACTTTGGAAATGTTACCTATGAATTATCCATACTAATATTATAAATGGGAAAGTGTGTCTGTCTGTCTGTCTGTCTGTTTGTCTTTCTTTCACGGCAAAACGGAGCGACGGATTGACGTGATTTTTTAAGTGGAGATAGTTGAAGGGATGGAGAGTAACATAGGCTACTTTTTGTCTCTTTCTAACGCGAGCGAAGCCGCGGGCAGAAGCTAGTATTATATATAACCTTAATATAATAAAATACGCGTCATGCTGTTCGTCAACGATGGATTTCCAAGCTACTTAACCAATTTTAATCGAAGCAGTGTGAAGTTTGATCTGACTAAAGATATGCCATTTTTTAGCAACTTAGTCAGCCTGTATAAATATAAATCCAACGGGTCTGTCTAGAGGTTAGTGACCTAAGCCATTATTTATAAATAGCCTGGGATAATTCACACGCGGCCATCTCATTCGAAATAGACATTGGCAACAAGGATTGCCATTCCGAACAGATGTCAGAATAAAAGCTTTGCACAACAATACTAGACCTTCATTCTAGTACATTGGTAGCATTAATAAGAAAGAGCCGAAATAAATATATTTACATATTAAATATACAAATTAACATTTAGACAGGCCTGTTGTTTTATAGAGGTTGGTGACCCTGATTGCTAAACCCGAGCTCGTGGATTCTATTATCACCCAGGAATGACTTTGCGTGATGAGCATGCTTCTTTGTTCCGTGTCTGAGTGTAATTTGTCTCTGTGTGTAAATAAAAAATATAAAATTACAAATATCTGTTTTAGCTTTGCTTAGTTTAGGATCAGATGGCCGCGTGTGAATTGTTCCAGGTTATTTATAAATAAAGAACGGCTTAGGTCACTAACGTATTAGCTAGGTTAGGGCGCCGCGCCGCGTCGAGGCAAAATATTAAATTTGTAACTGCTCCGCGGGCTGCAAAAGATTGGGAACCTCAGTGCTAGATTTTTCGAAAGCTATAACATTTTCGGTAAACTTTCCTGAAACTGATGTTAGTGTCATATTAGACGAATTGCATTACCAACGTAATTACGGGGAATCGTATCTAAAATTCACAAATTGTGTTTGGCGACAAGCCAGCCGTTCACCAGATGCATTCTAGATATTGGCCCTCCCTCGGGTTGTAATGTACCATAATAAATTCTTATGTTATTAAAAAAATAAATATTTATTGAGTAGTTAGAAAGTACTACATTAACGGCTGCTTTTATGTTTACCACTTTTCCTATTAATTGACATATTATTGATAACTACGCTAACTTTTATGTACGCCCCAAATTAATAAATAAATATATTGGCGACAACTCAAACACGGCTATCTGATCCCAAGCTAAGTAGAGCTTCTGTTATGGTAACCAGACAGCTGATATACATATGTATATGTATATTTTATAAATACATACATCTTATATATAAAATCCCACCAAACACATTTCATGTTAAATGTCGCCAAGACAACCACATTAAGGTTTGTCCTGTGAAAAATATATCAGATCTCAACATGTAGAGCCAAGGTTCTGAATCTACACGACCTAAACGTACCGACCTTAACTTCACAAATTCTACATATCAGTGAAACAGCCAAGCCATACATTTTTACTGATATGTAGAATTTGTGAAGTTAAGGTCGGTATATTTAGGTCGTGTAGATTCAGAAGCTTGGCTCTACATGAGATCTGATATATTTTTCACAGGACAAACCTTAATGTGGTTGTCTTGGCGACATTTAACATGAAATGTGTTTGGTGGGATTTCAGTTCTTTTTGTAAGTAGCAAGGCAGTCTTTTTGGTGTTTATTTTTTTCTTCTTTTTTTGGGGTGTATTTCTTGTACATTAGACGTGCCAGTTTTCATAGCCCATTCTCTGTCTTTGAATTTTTACTTACATGATTTACTTGTTTCCTCACAAAACTTCCAACCCCACATTTTAGGGGATGGAGGGCGAAAGTTATAAGTTTATGAATTTTTTTGTTGGTTGTATACTAAACTCAGACTACATACAAAATTTCAGCATTCTAGCACTTCAGGAAGTAGCCAAACATTTTGATGATCATCAGTGTGTCAGTGAGTCAGTGACAAAATTGGGGTATTTTAGATATCAATAAAATCTAAAGTATTAAAGCTATTCAATTAAGACTTTGTATGTTAAATGAGTCTATTATTGACATCACATCTTGTGAATATGAACTGTCTGGTACATCGGAAACCAACTCTATGAGGGTTCAAAAAAACGGCGAAACACTTCGAGAAAAGGTAGGTAGTGCCCCTGCGCTTCGCTTGCTTGTCTTGGTCGGGGGCACAACTGTGCCCCCCGATTCACGTGTCACAATGATAGTTACCTTACTCCTCCAAAACGGCTTTACCGATTTTTACCAAATTTTGTGTGCATATTCAGTAGGTTTGAGAATCGGCTACTATGTATTTTTCATACCCCTTAGTGATAAGGTTTGTTCACCCTTAACATTTTTATCGCGGATGAAACCGCGGGACGCAGCTAGTATTATTATAAATAAATCATACCCAGACACAGAACAAATAATCTTGCTCATCACAAAAAGTTTGTCCTGGGTGGGAATCGTATCCAAGTCCTCCGGCTTAGAAGTTAGAGCAGGCGTCCGTCACTCGCTCAAGGCCACTCGTTTTATGCCTACCGCTTCGCGTATCGTCGACGATACAACGAACACCGGGCTGTCGCGCGCCCGGCTGAGTGCTCGCGCGTCACGGATACAGCGCTGACTATCAAAATGCCGAAACCACGTAATTATTGCGTGATTATTGTGCAATTCCCCTGTTTCCCAATTCATCTGTTTCCCTTTTGAATATTTATTAAAATTATTCACGCCGTTTTGGATATTTTTCGACACTAAAATATATTAGTCGGGAATTCAAGGAACGAAAAATATGCATCAGTCATTTTATCAAACTAAAAAATATTTGATCAACAAATAAAAAAATAATTGATTTTCTAAAACATTTGTTTTATTACCATTATCATCATACGTATAACCCTAGCAGATTTGCTGGACGACACGCACACACGTTAGTCGCGCGGCGGGCAAAAGAATCTCAACTCTCTTTGTGCGTAATTATGGTACATTTCTCCTCGCTGCAAACAACTGGTATTACTATTATGATTTTGTAGGCTATTATAGCGTAGGTATTTTGGTTTTTGTATTGAAGTGAAGTATCTGTTACGTAGTAACTATTTATTAATCTGTGGTTAGAGTCACTGACTAATAATTCCTAGATATAAAGAATGAAGACATCGCAGATAAGAGATGACTAATATCATATAACAGCGATGAATAAATGAAGTGCCAATCATCATCATCATCATCATTATTTTAAAAGACGTCATTTTTGTAAGACAAAGGCCTCTCTCAAAGATATCCAGTAAAACCGATACTGCACCGCTTTTAATAACGAGGTATTAATTTTAATCCAGGTATTAATCGACAGGGTATTATGGCCCGGATGTTTAAAAAAATACTGATCCTGCGATTAAAAGAAGGGATCACCACTTTTTTCTCAGTCGTATTGAGTGTAAAAAAGTACACCATTGATGGTTACTTGAGGTTAATTCCGGGTCTCTTGATGTTCAAATGGTCGGTGAGTTTTTAAAAATGTATCTTATTAACCGACTTAAAAAAAAAGGAGCAGGGTTCAATTTGACCGTATATAATTATGCTTTTTTTATGTTTGTTCGCGGATAACTTCGTCGTTTATGAACCGATTTTGATGATTTTTTTTTGTTTGATAAGTCATGATTCAGAGGTCATATACGATCGGTTCAGTGGTTCTCGAAAAATTCATCAAAAACAAAAAAAAAAGACTAAATATATTACTTTGAAAGACACTGTAATACACAGACATTGGGTCTCGACACTAAAAAGTAAAAAATAAAAACTTTTTCCAAAAAAAATACTAACCGCCTTAAAAAACTAAAACCACAAAAACAACTAAAATTTCGGAAGTCCGTTCCTTCCCTTCTGTCAATTAATTTAATGTGTTGCCCAGACACCCGAAATTTTAGTTATTTTTGTGTTTAATCAAAATGAAAAGAGTAAGTAATTTATTTGTAAATGTGTTACACTAAATGTTCGTGAACTTGATTAGCTTCCATTTCCTAATTAATTTTAATTTTTATTAAGTTTTTTGTTTATATACTCTTTTGACGGAAATGGTTTTGACATTATATACATTCTTCTCTTCACATTTAACAATGTACAAATAATAATATTGTAACAACATTATTTTAAAAGAGTAAGTATGGAGTTTCTTGCCCATTCTTCTCCATACGTAACAACATTTTCGAATGGGCGATAGATTCACTTTTGTTTTATAAGTATGACGTTTCAAAGTGCCTTTTTTTGGCCTAATGGAAATAAATGATTTGACTTTGAATTTGACTTAAAGTTTGATCATAATCCGTTTAGTAGTTTTTACGTTTGCGTTTTTTAATACTAGTATAATTTTTATTTGCTTAACAACCTTCTCTCTCTGAAACTAAATAATCTCCACATAGGTTGATAACATCCTGTAGTATTCAAGCAACAATAAGCGGTTGATTAAGACGGAGAGAGAAAGCTGTGAACGTGTATTGTCACCGAGATTCTAATCTAATACTGAGGACTATATTCTGTCTGCATGTAATTCTAACTATGTACATAAATAAAAAAATACTGGCTGCTAGAAATGGTAAGTAACCCATGTGTTATTCTGATCAATAAACTATTTAACTGTAAAGTAGTTATTACGTGAAAGGCATACATACAAACATCCATTTTTAACATAAGTAAGGTATTAAGAATTAGTAAGGATATTTTGTTACTGAAGAACCTTTCTCTTTTAAATGAAATAATCTCCACATGGGTTGATAACATCCTGTAGTATTCAAGTAACAATAAGCGGTTGATTAAGACGGAGAGAGGAAGCTGTGAACGTGTAATGTAACCGAGATTCTAATCTAATACGCGGTTAGTTCGCGGACTATGTTCCGCTGTCTGTGTTTACTGTTCGCAGTATTGAATCTATACTAATATTATAAAGCTGAAGGGTTTGTTCGCTTTAGCGTGCTAATTTTAAGAACTACAAGTTCGAATTGGAAACTTATTTTGGTTTCGGATAGAACATTCATCGAGGAAAGTTATAGCAGGCGTCCGTCACTCGCTCAAGGCCACGCGTTTTATGCCTACCGCTTCGCTTACCGTCGACGGTACAACGAACACCGGGCTGTCGCGCGCCCGGCTGAGTGCTCGCGCGTCACGGGTACAGTGCTGACTATCAAAATGCCGAAACCTCGTAATTATTGAGTGATTATTGTGCCATTCCCGTTTCCCAATTCTCCTGTTTTCCTTTTGATTATTTATTAAAATTATTCACGCGGTTTTGGATACTTTCGACACTAAAATATAATAATCGGGAATTCAAGGAACGAATAATATGCATCAGTCATTGTATTAAACTAAAAAATATTTGATCAACAAATAAAAAAATAATAGTTTTTCTAAAACATTCGTTTTATTACCATTATCATCATACGTATAACCCTAGCACATTTTCTAGATGGCACGCACACACGTTAGTCGCGCGGCGGGCATAAGAATCTCAACTCTCTTTGTGCGTACTTATGGTACATTTTTCCTCGCTGCAAGCAGCTGGTATTATTATTATGATTTTGGAGGCTATTATAGCGTATTTTCGTTTTTGTATTGGAGTGAAGTATCTGTTACGTAGTAACTATTTATTAATCTGTGGTTATAGGCTAGTAAATACGACCTTAGGGGGACAAGCAGTAAATAAAAACGCGGGTAAAACTGCGGAAGATAGCTATTTTAATATAATATTTCGCAAATTACATAATTTTTGCAATTACTATGTTCTGCAGTCTGTGTATATAATCTTTACTAATATTAAAAAGCTGAAGCGTTTGTTTTGTGTTGAATCCTATTATATATAATACTGTAAATGTAAAATTTGTATGGGTGTGTGAGTGTGTGTGTGTTGGCTAGTCAGAAATCAGAAAGGTTTTTTTTTTTTTGGTGAGTGGGAAATCATCCAATGACTGCTCCCGTCCTGGGTGCGACGGGAGGGCGTGTCAGACTCTTACTGACTAAAACCCACTCATGTTCCTTCGATTGCCCTTTATGTTCCAGGGTCACGGTAACTATTATAAACATTCCGCAACCCCGGCAGGCGTTGGCCCTGTTGGGCCCCTTCCTGTGCTGACTCCTTCTCTTTGAGGCGCGCGTGGAACAAAACGCGCCGTCTACGCGGTCCTGGTCCTAGCCGGGCGGCGAGCTACCCATCACTCGCCATCCGCAGAACCGCGCCTACGGTGGCCGGTAGTCGTCTTGCGACTCTCGACGTCTTCGCCTGGGTCTTAGTCCGGGGCGAGAGGCTCGTCGCTGCCTCTCGCGCGCCGCCGCTTCCTTCACTAGCATAACTGCTTCGCAGAAGGAGGCGACGGCATCCCATTCCGTCTCGCCCCGAAGCATGGCCTGAACCAGCGCCGGGCGCGAGAGGTCACCGCCGCCGATCGCCTCTACGAGGACACGTCGATGCTCCACCCATGCGCGGCACACCTCAACTGTGTGCTCGACCGTGTCCTCCAGGCGACCGTTACTGCAGTGGTGACACCCAGGCGTCGCTTCCGCCTGAATCCGACACAGGAACCTCCCGAACTGACCATGTCCGGTGAGGACCTGTGTCAAGCGAAACGTGAGAGTGCCATGACGCCTCTCCAGCCACTCCTCAAAGAGGGGTCTTACCGCCGCTATAACGGCGTGCCCAGCACTAGGTTGCGACAGTCGTTGTCTCCATTCCGCCATGAGATCTCGCCGGAGCTCCGTGAGCCGTGCCGCGATAACCCACGGCATCGGGACTTCACCCCGGCGTTGCACTTCCACGCGCCACTCGTACGTGTGTGCAAGGACTGTTGCCTCCAGATCCCACGGCGGGACGCCGGCAAGGAGGCATGCCGCCTCACAGGAGACCGTGCGGTATCCCCGCACCATGCGAATGGCCATGACCCTCTGGGACGCCCTCAGAAGTCGGGCCGGAGCCGCGGCTAGATTGGGCGCCCACACCGGAGCCCCGTAGAGGGCCATGGACCGCACGATCCCCGTGTAGAGCCTCCGGCAGGAGGCGCTTGGGCCACCGAGATTGGGCAGGAGCCGCTTGAGGGCAGCTCCGGCCTTCGCCAGTTTGGGGCCCAAGCGTCGGAAGTGTTTCGTAAAGTTCCATCGGTTGTCGAGGACAAGTCCCAGGTACTTTATCGTCGACTCGACACCGATGTGAACGAGGGGTTCACATCGGTGTCGAGTCGACGTTATCTGAGACCCCGGAGGTGGCCGGTGCCGAGGGCCATTAAAACACATGGCCTCGGACTTGTGCAGGGCCACCTCAAGTCCCAGTTGCCGGATCCTATCCACGACTGTCGCAACACCACTCGACATTAAGTCGGCCGCCACCTGGAACGACCCTCCCTGCGCTAGGACAAGCGTGTCGTCAGCGTAACACACTACGCTGACGCCTTCGGGAAGGTCGGCGCGCAGCACCCAGTCGTACCCGCTGTCCCACAGAAGCGGCCCCAAGACCGATCCCTGTGGAACACCGCACGACATCCCTCTTCGACTCCACACTCCCTCGTGACCGGGGTAGATGACGGCCCTGTCCGTCAGATAGGCCTCGACCACACGACAGAGGTAGGCAGGCATCCGGTGATACCGGAGTGCCGCCCCTATGCACCCCCAAGGCAGGGTATTGAAGGCGTTGGCGATGTCGACAGACACCGCCAAGACGACCCTGCCCTGTGCCACCGCATCCCCTGTCGTGAGGGCCCGTACGCGCATGATGGCGTCCACCGTGAGCGTCTCCTGCGGAAGCCGAACTGACCGTCCGCCAGATCCGGCCCCACCCGCATCAGCCGCTCGACGAGGCGGCTCGCAATCATTCTCTCCAAGAGCTTTGCCACCTCGTCGAGCAAAACGATGGGCCGGTACGCGGACGGAGAGTCCGCAGGACGCCCCGGCTTCGGTATGAGGACCAGCTTTCCGGTCTTCCAACGAAGTGGGAACTGGCCCTCCTCCAAGCATGCGCTAAAGAGCCCCCTTAGTCGAGGCCCGAGAGCCCCTAAGGCCAGGACCCAGGCCTTCCCTGGTAGGCCGTCGGGTCCTGGGGCGGTGTTCTTGGCCCTGAGCCTTAGCACCGCCACTCCCAGTTCTACCTCAGTCACCTCTGGAACGTCGTCGTCGTCGCCGTTGCGGTCCGCATCGGACACCACCGGTGGCGGAGCCATGAGCGGGGGAGAAAACTCCCCCCGCGAAGGGAACAGAGCGCTCACAACGCCCTCTACGACCTGGGGCCGGAGACTCTGCGTCAGCGGGGGGCCCGCGGTACGGAGCTTGCCCCGCACCGCCAAGTAGGGGCGCCCCCACGGATCTCTGTCCAGAGTCCCCAGCGTCTCTTGGCGGGCCGAAGCATTGGCCCGCATAATCTCCAGTCGGAGGGCTTCCTTCGCCGCTCTGTACCCCTCGTACAGCTCCGCCTCAATGGCATCCGCATCCACAGGGCGGATACGGAGCCTGCGGTGTCTGGTGTACGGGTGTTGCGCAGCCACGCACGCCTCACGTAGGGACGCGATTTGCGGCGACCACCAGTACACCTGGCGCTGACCCCTTCCAGGCTGAACCCGGGGCATTGCCATGTCACAAATCTCGGACATGGCCTCCTGGAACCACCCAGCCTCGGCATTGATGTCGGCAGGCCTGTCCGGTGATGACACCTAGGCCTGCACTATCGAGGCTTCTAGGAGAAGCTCCCGGTCCAGCTGTTTCAGCGCCCAACGCGGACCGCTTGGGGTCCGTCGGACTGGCGCAGCGGAGGTCTGGGCGGAGACGTCAAACCGGATGTACCGGTGGCCGGAGAACGTCTCCACCTCCTCCATTACGCGCCAGTCAACGACACGCGGTGACAGAGCGGGGCTGGCGAACGAGATGTCCACCACCGACTCACCCCGCATCCGCACACACGTGGGGACGGAACCCTGGTTCAGCACGACTAGGCCCGCCTCTAGGGCCCAGTTTTCCACCATTCTGCCCCGTGCATCAGTATATCGGGAGCCCCAAGCCAAGTTCTTGGCATTGAAGTCCCCGAGAACGAGCACGGGGAAATCAGAAAGGCTGACAATCAGTCTTAGCATGTATAGTTTTACTTGGTGACTATCTATATAAGACTCTGGTATGCTGGTTTGGGTTATACCGATAGCAGCGACCTCAACAGTCAAGATCAGGGAGACGATAAAACCATAAGCATACAAATATGCCGTCAGCCCATTATCGAAGGAAACGTTATGAGGAAAAAAAATGTGACTCCACCAGTGTGCTAAACAAAATATTTCTCCTGGTTGACTCAACTTAGTACAGTCGCGGTCTGAAAGTTTTTACCACCATAAGGATCACAATTGCATGCACACATTGAGGCCACAAGTTCTAAATGTCTATTTCATGATAATTTGATTGATCACAGATTATTTTTTCTAATTATATGACAATCAATCGCTATAGGTGATGGACTGACTACTATAAAGGTTTGATATACAGAAAACCTACTTTGGAAAACAATTATTTTTTAATAAGAATATGAAGACATAATAAATATAAATAAAAGTTTTAAAAATCTGTATTCAATATCTGGTATAACATCACTTTGCAGCTATGACTAATAAAAAACTTTCCTATGTCCTTTCTCAGGCTATATTATAGACTATCTCTGTACCAAATTTCATTTAAATCGTTTCGGTAGTTTTGGCGCGAAAGCAATACAGACAGATAATTACTTTCGCAATTTATAATTGTAGTATAATAGTTTTTTTTAAATAAGAATATAAGGAAATAATAAAACAAATCTCAAAATTTTTTTATTCAATATCTAGTATAACATTACTCCGCAGTTACGACAAGTGCATAGATGCAACAAGACACGCGCATAGATCAGTATTTCTGGTATCATTTTCTGGTACCACTCGAGCACAGCGTGATCTATGAGGATTTCTTTCATTTTGTCAGTTCCAGCGCTGAACCATAAGCCCTCATAATTTTTTTTATAGAGTTTAAATCAGCAGACCGAGCGGGCTATTGAATGAAACGAATAATTTCACGGTGCAGAATGAACCACGCCATAGTAGCACAAGCTGGGTATGTCCGTGCATTATCTTGAACGTAATTAATGTGAGGGAATTCTGTTGCAGGATACACTACGTAGTAGACAGCATCACTTCTTCCTGAATCATTTCCATGATCTATTATTTGGTCTTCTTCGCTGGACATCTTATTCAAACTTCACAGTAAATCACAATAGTTATAATGAATTTTCGTGATAAGGCACTATGATATTATAAAACTATGTCCATTTTCAAAGATTGCCTCTTGCTCCAGGGTTAAACTTGCCATTTTATTTCGATGTGAATAAAAAATTTTCGTAAAATTTTACTCTTGTCTAAACGACGTTCAAACGATATTTTTTGACAAATGTCAATTCAACAAATTAAGAAAAGCGTTTCATCATCACTTATGGCGAGAAATATAAACGTTACTAAGCACTGACTTTGGCACTATACCTGTCACTGTTACACAACTGCCAAACGTCAAGTGCACGATAGAGACGAAACATGGCTAAGCCGAAGCCGTTGCTTAGTAACGTCTTTGTTGTTCTCGCTGTGTCATTTTGCACAATAACTTCTGAAAGGTAACAAGTAACATGATATGGCATTTTAGATTTTAATGAAAAAAGTGTGATATAGAATGTATTTTCAAAATTTTACCAATTTTGAAAATACATTCTATATCACACTTTTTTCAGACCGCGACTTTACATTGTTTTGCACTAAAGTTATGAACAAATATGCTGCATATTGTTTTGGTGGACGTACAATTAAGTATGTGGCGACATGCATCCGAATATGTTAACTACAACTACATCCTACTTCGCGACAAGAATTTTCGGCGACATTAGCCCATGTACAAAATCCCGACTGGAACCGTCGGCGTCGGGCAGAAGCCCACCAGACACGACAGTCTGGACGGAGCATCCTACACTTTTTAATGGAGGATGAGAGACTTTACACCTTGTTTCCCATAACTTCAAAAGTAGCAAGAACCCATAGACGTTCTCTTTGTTGAACATGATCTGTTATCTATATTTGTGTAACAATTTTATTCTATAACTCTGTATGTTGACCGCCAGTACCCTCTCCACTACATCTCGATTTTACGCACGACTGCACGGACCGACAAACTCACAATGGTGCATATATATACGTGTATGTTCCAAGGTAAGTAGAAATACCTTTTTGGTCTTGTTTTTCTCGCTTAGGTACAGTCTTGAACAAAAATAAAGAGCTGTCTAAAAAGTTTTTCTTGAAACAATAAAACTAGACTTGGCGAACTTGGCATACATATGCCAAGTTCGCCAAGTCTCGTTTTAGGGGCATGACATAAGGGTCCTTTTTCTACCATTTTGGTACGGAAACCTAAAAATATTGCTCACGGAATCTTGCTCAAGGATATTACTTTGATCACTTCAATGCATTTTTTTTAGTTTACTCGTAAAAGTCTTCACACAAGAAAATGTACAGAGATTTTAAAAAAACACTTATCCACGTCTTTTTATATTATTTTTAATTATTTTACTTTAACCTTGTCCCAAATCTTATTACCCTTCTTTGGCCCTACAAGTTCACAAGAAAACACAAAATTCTCAAAATTCAAAGCATTTATTTCACTAAGACCATTTACAGGTACTTTTGAATTATCAAAGAGTCTGTCGGTTAGTCAGAAAAGAAAAGTGACGCTAATTGCCTGTTCCAAAACGTAGATCTCTATGGAGAAGAACAGGCATGAAACTCCACTCTCTCTTAACACATTTACAAAAACCTAGTGAACTAGCTGTCCTCGCGGTTTCACATATTGTGTTGTTATGTCTTGGACTAGGCATACTGGACAAAGGCTACATAGAATCGAGCTATTGATTCTATGTAGCCTTTGTGTAATGCTTATATTAAAATCCAGTAGTTTTTGCTTGACAGAATAACAATCTACACACACATACATCAATACATCCAAACTTTCGCATTTATAATATTAGCACGATCTTTTTATTTTTATCAATGCATACTTCTCTTTCATTCAATCGGTATTTTGAACCTGAATATGGCTCGTTGCTGTACATTGCAGATCAAAAACGAGAAATAACTAACCAAGTGCGGTATCCTATTACTTCAGAATACGTTGAATGGTGCACTTATAAACAGCGAGAAGTTGTCTGCAGATGAAACTGTGAATCGAGTTATAGAAATAAACTGGCTCCTATCTGCACAAGTTGATATTATTATACCCAAGGGAATACAAAAATGGTTAAGAAAAAGTAGATTATCTTTTATGAATAAAATAGTAAACTGACTGGGTGATAAGATCAACGTACAGACAAAACCGCTGGTCTTAGAGACATGAAATTCCCAATGAGGTTATTATATTTGCGCCGTTTGAGATTTTCTGCACTTGCAGAAGCTGCCCCAGCACAACACGCAGACCTAGGAAGATGAGATGGCGCAAGGGTATCAACACATGTTGCGTCCTACACCAAAGGCCTCCTCAACTTCCAAGGCATTATGGTCATCCCATCTGGTCTTTTACCATCGTCGCGTGCCAGACCATTAGGCTCTAAAACAGCTGGTACTCCGGCGGAGACAAAAGCACGACGGATTATGTCATTAATACTTGCGTGTCGTGCTATCCGACCGGCGCTCTTACTGCAAGAAAGGCCATGGTGTCCGAGGAAGTCGACCGCTAAACCTAGAACTCTTTCAATTTAAAAGAGCCCTAAGTGTTCAATAAGAAGGGAGGGGTTTTTGTAAATTCTTACTGTCATCATCTCCCTAGCCTTTTGCCAACTACATACTTTGAGGACCATCATAACATATTAAATATTTAATTTAAGGGGATGGAAGTTTCCAAATCTATATGTTTGAAAAAATGCAGTTGGTTCCAACCAGTCGTAAAGTTACACAGTATCAAATAATTGGGTCTAGCTGATCCATATTACTTAAAGGGTCGATACTATGGGTCAAGCTGCAGTTTCACATGATGCGATAACAGGTCCCCGACGACCATAGGGTAGTTTTTAACCCCTGACACAAAAATACTACTGTTTTAAGGTGGATCACAATGCAATGCGTGTCTGTCTGCATGTGACACAGTATCTCTTAAAAGAGTAAACCGATTTGGGTGCAATTTTATTGAAAGTACGTTATCCAGCAATACGTTATCAACTTTTCTATTAACTTCAGTCATCATCTTTTAATAACTCCGGTTTCTTTAAATTTACACTTGTACACGTTCGACGAATGTAACGATTCGACAGGCTATCTGATTCAATAGACTAGGGAGCAGTTTTTTTTTTGTTATTATAAATATGGTTTGTGGTAGTTTTCACTTGTCTAGTTACAATCAGCCTCTGCTAACTTCGATATTAGATGACCATGGTCTTGCATTGTATTCATTGTTCTGTCTCCACAGGCTTAACCAATCCTTTATTTTCGATTCAATCAATTAATTATTAAAATCAATGGACCCTGAATGATAACTACTTAATTGAAATTACATAAATTAAAAGATACCTTTATTTTAAAAATGAATAAAACTTCATTCAGTAGTTTCTCGACAATCTTACTTAGACTGGAAATCGAAGCGCATGAAGATAAAGACTATATTATTAGTTCCGTGTCTGACTTCTGATTTATCATAAATAATAATAATACCAGCGTATTGCTGTCCCACTGTATGGCAAAGGCCTCTTCTCAAACAGAGAAGGACCGAGCATTGACTTCTCAACAAAGTTGTCAAGGCCTCCTATATGGAGATATTTAAATTAAGTTTATGTCCTACTTAAACTACTTAGAAACTATTATTGTGAATTACGATGTCAAAGGTTTTCTTAATTTTAATTAGCTGTATTATTTAAGGGAGCTACATCTGCCAACAAACTGTTTTACTGTTTGGCAGAAGTAGGTAATATTTTTTGTAAACTATGTTTGGTACCTTGAATAAATGCTTTTTTCATTTCATTGATCACCGCGCTTGCTCAAGGCGGATTGGCGATTTTGGAGTCCAGGTTTCCTAACGATTTTTCCTTCACCGATGTCTGTGATGTCCAAGATTTTATCATATTTCATCTGTTTATCATATCAATTAAAAATAAAGTATTAGGTGGGCTACTATAATCTAGAAAAAATTGCCTAGTGTTAATCTGCAACTACAAAATGCATTCTAATTTAGTAGTAGTAGAGTTAGTCAGTTAGAAAATGCCGACTTCATCTAGTTTTAAAAAATATGACGTGCACAAGTGTTTTAATATCCTGCTAACGTAATAAACAATTTCATGTCATTTAATTTGATCCGCGATAATAAACTGCGACCGCGAACCAATATCCTTGTGTCAACGCAAGAGAAGTCATGAGCGAACGCTAGTAATTAAAAACCGGCCAAGTGCGAGTCTGACTCGCGCACGAAGGGTTCCGTACTTTCATCTCAAACAAACAACGAAAAATCACGTTTATTGAGAAGGGGAAGTACCTGAGAACTTAACTTTTGCTCGGGTTTCCGATATATCTAATAATATATGCAATTCGGTCACATATTTATATTTACCTAGTCTATTAATAACTAGATTTGGAACGACCTGCAGTTTTACCAGATGCTTCAAAATACCAGTGCTTTGCATAAAACAACTGCCTATCAGACCTTCACAACCCAGTTTCTATGTAACACGATACCCCTTGGTAAGACTAATTGTCAGACTTTTTAGCTTCTGGCAACCCGAAACAACTGTCAAAGATATCAAAACTATGAATGAGAACCGAGATCAACGTGCTAGTGCGAGAGCAACGGCTTTACGTGCTTCCCGAGGCACGAGATGAGAGGCAAGTGATTTGCTAGGCTAGCTCAGAAAGTAATAATATGAATTAAAAAAGCCACATTGATATTTGCTTGGTATATGCTTATTGCTTGGTAATTCATTTAGTGGTATATTATTTTATGTAAGGAACTTTTCTCGGTTTATTAGCTATTTTTTTTAATCTGAGACTGTCCAAGTGTCAGATAATTGAAAAAAATATTTTCATAATCACCATCTTATAACCTTTTGACAACTAAGCGACAGCCGGCTGTTGCGTTGCTATTGTCTTGAATCACGTGTGTTCAATGGTTTAAACCGTTGAAATACTATTCAAATATCCGAATCTACATTCAGATCCGAAACTTATTAACAACACCACTCTAAAAAAGAGCACCATGAGTATGTCTCTCGCGTATAAAATCTGTCTCTAGACAGAGGCACATTAATCGAGTTGTCTGTCTCGCTGCCATAGTGGCTTACGTTCTACGTGACAAGTAGCCTGTTTACTCAATTTACTACTTTCCTTTATGATAATAGGATGCATTATTCTCTATCTGCAATTGCCTGGTACTATAAAATTGTTTTTTTGTTAGAACTCATTATTATGCTTATGTTTTAAAATAAAAGTGTAGTTAAGTAACTTGCTGGAAAAATTGGTATGTTTACCTTCGAGCCATAGGGCTGAGTGCCTAACTTCTTTACAAGGAGTTATCGAAAAGACTGGTCAACTCTTCTTAATGGACGCTTCTTTATGGCCCCGAGGCCAAAAGAAACTAATAAAGATTTTTAATATAATTTTATTTTAGTTTTTAAAAGAGTTATTATTGGTACGTGATTTAATAAATCTTTTAGTGAGTTAATAAATTTTTGCAAAATATTTGGCTTGAAAAATTATTTAAGTTTTACTGACTACGGATAGAACAGGATAAATTTTATGATTAAATGGAAAATTCCAGAAAGATTTTAACATGGTTAATCCGTTAGACTTCAAAAGCGTCGAGCCTTTATTTTGGCATTTCTTTTAAGAGGTTGTTAGGTAATGCCGTTTTTAATTAAAAACAAACTTGCATAACAATAAACACTTTAACCATGGAATAGTTTGTTTTATTAGCATGATTGGTTTTTATTTTCTAGAAACTAATTAAGAACACCTATTTGATGAAAGGGAAAATTAAATCAACTTTTTGATTGTGTGGAAAATTCCAGAAGGATTTAACAATTACGAGGTTTTTTCCGTTCATTACAACCGAGAAGCAACAATGATATTTATTAAGACATTTCTTCCTGAGGTGATTAGGTAATGCCAACTGTTGCTTATTTAAAATATGATTTGTTTGCAAAATTGGAAAATTCCAGAAGGATTTTAACCTTCATAGGGTTCGGCATTTCTTCTGTGAGGCTGTTAGGTAATGCCAACTGATACTCGTTGAAAAACAAAGTCTTTGTTTCCATTTTTATGGTTTATTTCCTTCAAACTTTTAGAAATTAACCAATCACACCTGTTGGCCAAAAGGGGAAAATTAAAAGCAACTTGATGATTTTCTGGAAAATTCCAGAAGGGTTTTAACCTTCAAAGCGTTCGGCATTTCTTCTGTGAGGCTGGTAATGCCAACTGATGCTAATAAAAAATATAAGTGTTGTACTTGCGTAACATTTAACATTTTACTTTATTTCATTGTTTGCATTTTTGGGCTTTTTCTTTGACTTTGTGAAAACTAATTAAGAGCACCTGTTTAATGAAAGAGGAAAATTTTATTATTTGAGAACATGCTTAGTCTTTATTAATTATGTATAATCATTATTATTTTAAAATTATATATCCCTCATATGCTTATTTTGCACTTTGATAGCTTAAATAAACCTAGTTCGAGTGGTCCCTATATTTAGTTTTAGAACGTTTTTTTTTTCTCGCACATAATATTATATTGCATATGCCTAGATTAAGTTAGATATTACGATTGTTATTACTAAGACTATTTATAACTATAAGATCTCTAAGCCATTTTATATTATTCTTGTGGTCTTTGTTTTTTAATAAATTTTATTTTATTTTATTTATTTATTTTATTTCATGGAAAATTCAGTAAGGATTTTCGAATCACGGGGATTTTCCGAACATTACTATTGAAAAGCGATAACTATCTTTATTTCGGTATTTCCTTACAGATGTGGTTAGGTAACGCCAACTGTTGCTAGTTTCAAAAAAAATCTTTGTTTGCATTATTCAGACGTTTCTATTCAAACTTTTGGAAACTACAAAAACTACGTACAAAAATTGCACAAAACACTTTTTTTGTGAGTGGGAAATCATCAAATGACTGCTCCCGTCCTGGGTGCGGCGGGAGGGCGTGTCAGACTTTTACTGACTAAAACCCACTCATGTTCCTTCGATTGCCCTTGCTCCAGGGTCACGGTAACTATGATACACGTTCCGCAACTGATAAACATTCCGCAACACGAAACACTTAAATAAAGACGCGTGACTTGTGACTCTCATTGCCCAAAAGTAGTCTTATAAAGTACTTTCTACAAAATATTCCTTTTATTTCTAACGTTGTAAGAAAGGTTTTATAGGAAAATTTTCCTTTAGAAAAGATTGGAAAGCGAATTTTATCAAACTCAAAAAACTTTCAAACTTAAATCATTTATTTCTAATAGACCATTTCAAAGGCACTTTAGAACGTCAAAAACAAAGAAAAATGAATCTAGTTGCCCATTCCAAAAAGTTGATTCGTATGGAGAAGAACAGGCAAGAAACTCCATACTCACTCTATCTATTGAGGTATTAACAACGAATACCTATTTCTGTACTTCTAAAGGGATTAATGTAAATTTTTACGCATTTTACAATATGGTAAAGGTCCTAGGGAACGTGACACGTTTTTTGATAAATTCTTTAAATACTTTATTTCTGTCTCAACTTTTAAGCCCGTATTAATAGTCGTCACTCAATTCTGAGACGCTCTCAAGTTTATTGCTGTCCTTATTTTTTCCCTTTAGAATGACAAGGACAGCAAGAGACTTGAGAGCGTCTCGGAGTTGAGTGACGTCTATTAATACGGGCCTTAGACCGAGATGTTTTTAATACTTTATTATCTACTAGCCTTTGCCCACGTAGTTGTCCAAACTTTAATACCCTATTATACTTATATTATACTAACATATTTCAGGTTGTAAGTAGTAAGTCAAGTTGTAAGTAGTGTTATGGTGTGATTTCACTTACCGTATTTAGTAAAATATTTGCGTGTTCGATGCAACGTAATATGAACCTTACCTAATAAGACTAGAGCATAGTTCGTTTTACCCAAGTAACGCAAATATTTTGCCAAAGACGTGAAGTGAAGTAGCACCACAACACTATTATATTATATTATCTAACTAGCTGTTCCCCGCGGTTTCACCCGCGTTATATCAGATTTTTGGTTACTAAAAAAAGAAGATAAAAAGTGTTCTATGTCCGTCCTCTGGTTCTAAGCTACCTCCTCAATTTTCAGCCAAATTGGTTCTGCCGTTCTTGAGTTATAAAATGTGTAACTGACACGACTTTCTTTTATATAATAGATGTACAGAATTGACCTCTCTTTAGTTTGATTATAAGTATAGATATCAATACGGATTTGACTTTATAATTAGTAATATTATAGATGCTCATCAAAGAGACGTTTACATTTCATGTGACATTTTACGTCAGACAATTTGTGTTTGACGGCGATACGATACTAACGTCACTCAATTGTTTCGACATCCCGAAACCTCTCGATTAACACTTGAACTTAATGGTATAGTGTTAAAGTTCAAATTGACTTTTAAGTATTACGAATCTTTTGTGTGGGAAAAAGAAAAGAGCTGTTTTTAGGGCTTTCCCGGCAATTATTAGATTTTTTTCTCACCGTAAAAACATTCCTTGAACTTTAACGAACATTTAAAAAAAGAATTGGCCTAATTGGTTCAGGCGTTGTTGAGTTATGCGCTTAGCAACACATTTAGTGATTTATTTTTATATTTACATACAACCTGATGCAGGCTAGCTTTCCTATACCCATCCCTGTCTAACAACGTTGGTTTCCCAGTAGTGCGACAGTGACAGAAAACGGAAGAAAATTTGCAGAATAAGTAAAATTAAACGTTTTATGTTTTCCTTCAAAAACAGGAACACTGATATAGAATTCGTAAAACGCATGCACCCCCATTTTATCGAACGGTGACGGGTCGAGAATACTAATGTCGCCTCTCGCACACAGAGACGTATCTGAACTTTTGTCACTATGTCCCGCAAAGTTCTGGAGGAACGCTTATGAGATTATTACTTGAACGTGTTTCCTTTATATACTAAAGGATAGTTGGTTCAACCAGAAGTGCCTAGTTTAGAGGTGCCGAGGAAAGCTTTTCATCTTGTCTGTTTGTTCCAGCTAATCTGTGAAAGCTGGATCGATTTCGCGTTAGTGGCAGATGGCTGAAGTGGAAAGGAATAAGTTTGGTTACTTCAAAAATAAAAAAGCAGTTAAATCGCACTCTCACACAGTATTCTGTTCTTCTAGGTTTTTTCTGTATAATATAAGTAAAGTACTGCACGTGCATTGAAGCAATATTTGCATCTGGGTATTGGTTTCTTTTTATTATTTGCGAATAAGTGGGGATGAAGATTCTTAGTTAAACAGAGTCATGAGAGATTCAAAGCAACTGTTTTCCTTAGCAAGCGCAACAAAACTCTTGTCATATAATGGTACTTACACTACGCCAATTGCGTGTAGTCGCTAGAACTAAATATAACTTAATACCGTATTTTACAGCATTATTAAATGATGTACCGTGCGTTTCACGAAAGAGTTCCCTCCACCATAATGTTGGTAGCACGCAAAATCAGTGTTGCAATTTTTTTTTTCATAAAATTACCCAATAGTAGGGAGACTTATGGACAATTTGTTAGTTTAACAGTTTACCTTATAATTTTGTTTAATAAGATTTCATAACAATTTCTAACTTTATTTTGATGTAAGAAAGGAGCCTACACTCACTATGTCCTAAATCACAGATTGTCGAGCGTACTGACAGCAGTTAGTCTCGATACGTTATTATTAACATGTAATTTTTGGAACTTCAACCTTGCAACCGTATCTTACCAAACTGACAGACAGACAGGGGAGCTAACACAACGACGAAGGGAATTCTTTCGCGAAACGGACTCTACTTTTTATGACTTGTCAAAACGCGGTCCTCACTTATATTTTGTACGGCAATGTCACCTTATGACGTCACTCAGTTAGCAACTCAATTGACTAACTCTTTATTTATTTCAAAGCAATTATAAATCCAATACTATGTTAAAAAGAAAATGAACCTAAATTTTGGGGCTAAAATTAACCCCTCAACTGTCGTTACGAACACCCATGTAGAGGTTTTCTAGAAACTGTGTTATACATTTAATGGCCAATGACGTAAATACCCAATTAAAGCAATCCGAATGCTTCACACTGATGGCGAGATAAATAGACGATAAACACGTACTTTGGCTTAGCTATGTTCCGTCTCCATCGTACACTTCACGTCTGACAGTTGTGTAACAGTGACAGGTATAGTGCTTAGCCTAGTTAAGTGCTAAGTAACGTCTATTTATCTCGCCATGAATGGTATCACGAATTGACAGTCAAACTGACGTATAGAAAAGGCGGGAATTCGGTTTGTAATAACGAATTTTTAAGTATTCTATCAGTCTTGTTTGACAGTTTTTTGTTTGCTGTTTTGTTAAGTGAGTAGATGTATGTGTGTGTGTGAAGTGAGGAGAGGTGTGATTGTTGTATTATAGAGTGATAGAGTATTTGTGACTGAGCTGTGTAGTTTGAGGTAGCTTTTCGCTAACCTTAATAAAGCTTTTTTGATTTAGTGGGCTTTAAAAATAGAGTCATAATTCATCACGTAGTACGTTTTTCGATCATACTTGTGAGACTACTTGAATAATAATTCTATTTGAACTCGCAAAGATTTTTTAACTGGCTTGAAAAAAATTTGGCATGAACTGGTCTTAAAGACATAAAATTTCTAACGTGTGTTTTTTGAACATAGTGGGTAACCATTAAGAAAAGATTTTTGGAAATTCCAACCTTAGAGGTCAAAAATAAAAAATGAAAGTCGACATTCACGCGGGTGTATATACGGCCGAAAACTATGGACAGTATAAAAATTGTAGTCATCATCCATACTTCCATACTAATATTACAAATGGGAAAGTGTGTCTGTCTGTCTGTCTGTCTGTTTGTCTTTCTTTCACGGCAACACGGAGCGACGGATTGACGTGATTTTTTAAGTGGAGATAGTTGAAGGGATGGAGAGTAACATAGGCTACTTTTTGTCTCTTTCTAACGCGAACGAAACCGCGGGCAGAAGCTAGTACATTATAAATATAATGTGATCTCTGTTAACTTACACACTACGTACAGAGTTGTACCCCTTATCATGTTTTTGCCTATCGCTCCATTCTTGTAAGTCGTTGCTTTATGTTCTATACAACTAATTCTCGTAATAATTTATCTTGCTACGATACTTCAGATCCCAACCTGTTGGACAAGTTCAAAGCGGGCTTAAACAATGCAGGCCGAGCTTCTACCCTGTTATTTTGGGGTCGGCTTTAAACCGACGGATTCAACTGAACACCAGTGTTTTACGTGAAACTGGACGACGGTAGCTAACTATTAGGCGTTGCTAAACATATTTTTTTTTGGTGAGTGGGAAATCATCCAATGACTGCTCCCGTCCTGGGTGCGGCGGGAGGGCGTGTCAGACTCTTACTGGCTAAAACCCACTCATGTTCCTTCGATTGCCCTTTATGTTCCAGGGTCACGGTAACTATTATAAACATTCCGCAATCCCGGTGGGCGTTGGCCCTGTTGGGCTCTTCCTGTGCTCACTCCTTCTTTTTGAGGCGCGCGTGGAACACTAATGCGCCGTCTGCTAAACATCATTACCATCATCTCCTTAGCCATTATTTCACCTTGCAATAGTGGAATCGTTCAGCCTAACCTGTTTTGGCTGAATAACTGTGTTTTACGTGAAGCGACTGCCTATCAGACCTCCACAACCCAGTAACTGGGCGACACGATACCCCTTGGTTAGACTGGTCTTTCTAGCCTTTGACTATCTGTAACGACGGTCAAAGATTTAACAAAAAAGCAAAGGCAAAAGCGAGTAACACAGAAAAAATAGTGAAGCATTTTCATGGATGCAAACAAATGCAACCAATCGTAGAAATTGAGCAGTGAACCGTAATGATTTTTAACAAACATTTTATGGAAACAGAAATATTGTTGCCCCAAAAAAGTTTCGTTTAAGGCTTATCATCAATTACAATTTTCACTAACCTTTTTTACATTACATATAAGATCGGTTTAAGGAGTTGATTCTTTGGATTTTTTCTTTAGAACTAAAAATAAAATCTCACACTGCAATTACTTAGCAGAAACATGGCATCAAGAAAATCAACTTCAAGTTTGAGCCTTCTCCGTGTAAACAAAGAAATAAATACCTTGAAACAACGTAGATGCGGTCACCTGATCCCAAACTAAGCAGAGCTTGTACTTGGTAACCAGACCACTTATATAATTTATACATACATCTTATATATAAAATTCTCGTGTCACAATGTTAGATACCATACTCCTCCGAAACGGCTTTACCGATTTTTACCAAATATTAAATGCATATTCAGCCGGTCTGAGAATCGGCTACTATCTATTTTTCATACCCGTAAGTACAGACACAGAACAAAAAAATCTCATCACACAAAGTGTGTCCTGAGTTGAAATCGAACCCACGTTCTCCAGCTTAGCAGTCAGGCTCACCAACTACAAGAGCAACAAGCCGATCAAAGTCCATATAAGAAGTCTTTGTAACAGTGGGTCAAATTAGGCTATTACTATATTATTGAAGTAGGTCCCATAATAAAAGCTGTTTATATTCATGAGTACAATCGCCCCTGAAAAATGACCCGTGAAATAAAGGCAGCCTGTAGCAATTTGCACGAAAACCTTGTATAATTTTCATTGTTCTGTTATCACTCTCTTGAGGTCATATGATAGTGTAACTATGTGGTATGTAGAGATAGATTAGCAGATATTTGAGCAGTTTTGATTATACTTGGTGAATTTTTAGTTCCGTACCACCCGCTAGGAGATGATTCTACCCATGAAAACAAACAACTTTTATTATGGAACCAACTCTGAAATCGCGAAAAAAATATCAGCTGTTTCATATATTACGGTCGGAGGGCATTGAACTTTTGTTAGGAATAGCTGATATTTTTTTCGCGATTTCAGAGTTGGTTCCATAATAAAAGTTGTTTGTTTTCATGGGTAGAATCATCTCCTAGCGGGTGGTACGGAACTAAAAATTCACCTAGTATAATTCATAAATAAATAAATAAATGCCCTACCTTATTGATGATTAATTGATATAAATTATTTACTGTTAAAAAACTATGACATTTACACTATTTTTAAATGACAATATTAATTTAAAATGGCTATTGCTTTCATCTACCTGTATTCAATGATTATAATATTTTAAGTAATCCTAATTTTATTTGTGTAATTTGTAATTTCTGTGATTTGTATATTTAGTATAGCGTTATAAGCGCTTTGGTCTAAACTGTACTTTATATGAATAAATAAATAAATAAACGAGATAAAATACTTCACTATATTATCTATTATTTTAACGGCACCTAATAGTATGTCCCGTATTCTTTTGTGATTTGTCTCCAAAATCATTTATTTTTAAATAGCCTTTGTCCGCGGCTTCGCTCGTCTTAGTAAGAGACAAAAAGCAGCCTTTGCCATTCGTCATCCCTTATACTATTTCCATTTAAAAATCACATTAATTAATTTTGCCGTGAAAGACGAAGAAATAAACAGACAGACTGACAACTTCCCCATTTACAATATTAGTATGGATTCTAAAGCGTAAATTACTTCCCCCCCCCCCCTGTCCACTTTTTTTTAGGACTGTAAGAGAGTTAATATATTTTTATCTTTTTGTGCAGGTGGTCCAGCCGGTGGAGATCTGATGGCTTTTCGAGTTTTTTTAGGCACAAGAAGAAATCTTAATAAAAAGACCTAATTGTCTGACCTGGAAATCGAACTCCACTCTCTCTAATCGCTTACGGTTGTAACACAACCAAAGACAAAAAAAAATATTTACCACAAAAATACAATATGACCACATGACACCTATTCCCCTGTATAAATACTTAATAACTATTATTTCCCCCAACCGATATAGCCGACATACAAATAAGCATGTTCCATAACATATGACCTGATTTCTAATGAATTTAAAATGCGAGTGTGACACACACAACCCTACAAAAAACTTAAACTACTTTTTAATTACTTTTAAACACGAACGCGGGTTAAATCAAAGGTTCCGAGTGTACGGTGTATGCAACAAAGACCATGTACTTGGTTAGAGCTAAAAATACATGTAGGTGACAGAACTATTACGTTTAACACTTGTAAACTGACGCTGATTGTATCGCGTTAAGTTCGTAATAGAACACATTCCACACTTGTGCTTTCGTTTTACATTACCGCACTAGTGCGATAATGGAATGATTTCTCAAATAATAAAAGAGTTGTTCTATTAAAAAAAACTGAAGGTTCCGAGTGTACGCTGTACTCATCAAAGACCATGGTACTTGGTTTGAGCTAAAAATACATGTAGGTGACAGAACTATTACGTTAATACTTGTAAACTGACGCTGATTGCATCGCGTTAATACCTAAACCAAAAACCTAGATAATTTAAATCCACGCACACACCATGAACTCCAACCTGCACTTATATAAATACTACCATACACACACTAACATAAATACACCGATCAAAATACACCTACCTACATTTATAAAATTAATACGGCGATCATAAAAAAGAATAAATATCTTGATTTATTTCAATTGATTACTATTAAATATAATTATAAATGTAAAATATCTATTAAAATATTATTAGCCTCTCAAACCTCAAATTTTGCAATGCCTAAAAAAGGCCGCTAAGTTGTAAGGACTACTTGTTATATTATTATTAAGACCACTAATGTACACTTAGTAAGCAAATAAATACATTGATACATTGATACGTTAAGTTCATAATACAACACATTTTGCACTTGTGCTTTTGTTTTACATTACCACACTAGTGCGATAATAGAATTATTTCTGAAATCCGAAGAGAGTTGTTCTATGTATATTTCAATATTTTAATGGTTCCGTGTGTACGGTGTATGCAACAAAAACCATGTACTTGGTTTGAGCTAAAAATACATGTAGGTGTTAAGTTCATAATACATAACATTTCGCACTTGTGCTTTTCACTTTATATTACCAGACTAGTGTACAATCTGTTAAAAGTGCTTTAAAAATTTCACAAATTAGATTGTAATTAAAATCAAAATCTTCTGCATTTTACATTTTTCTTTTTCTTTTATTTAGTTTAACAGTAACACTCTTCTATATTGGGGTTAAACAATGTTTTAGAATTAAGTTTAAAAAATCTGACCATTATTAATTTGCTCATGTATAATTTGCGAACCAGGAAGAAACAATTTTTAGTTAAGATATTTGACAAATAATCATCACAAACAGTAATTGAAAAGCCATCAAGACTGAATATTGAAACAATATCCATTTTAAATACCCGGTTGTAATAACACAGTCAAGTACTAATAAGTATAATAATAGTAAATACACCTAAACTACAGTAAGTATAATAGTAGTAAATACACCTCTAAATCAAAGCCTTTATTTATCATAGGAAAACAAACAATGATCGTTTAGTTTCAAACCAATACACACATACGCTTTCATTTATAACGATTTTGTGAATATCTTATATCGTAACTTCATCACATTTACTATTGAATAAAATCTTTGATATAACTAATCTTCTTTTTGATTCGCTCTGTCTGTTAACCTCTCAACGATCAAGCGACAGCCGGTTGTCGGCCTGCTGTTGTCTTTCTATTGTCTCGAATCACGAGTCAGATTTAAAACAACTTCAACAAAATCCGTTGCGTAGTTTTAAAGGTTTTTTTTTAATTTAAAGATCGAAGCAAAAGTAGGTTCGGACAAACAGGCAGTGGAATTTATCTTGGTTTTACAAAGGTTAAATGTTATGGGTATTTACCAGTTAACCCCAATGCAAAAATAACATGGCAGGTGCATTGTTACACACAAGTGTAAAAAAAAATTTTAAATTTTAAGACACATAATTATATTGCGGTCGAACTTATGTACCCCGCTTTCACGTCAGGGGCTGAAAAGTTTTTTTTTAGCCCTAAAACAACGAACTTAATTTTATTAACCACCTACATGAACAAAAAAAATCGCTTAAAAGGAAGCAAGTGGCTTTCGTCACAGCGTTTTGTATTCTTTTGCATTGCCGCTTACTCCCGAATTTTAAGTTTATTTGTGTTTTTGGTTTTTTAATGCGTTTTAACCTAGATCTCAAAAAAAGGAACCGCCTTCAAAAACGACATACATTTTGTTAGTACCACCACCAAATTGTGCAAGAAATTGCCCTTGGTGTCGAAAGCAGTTTTTTCTTTTAACCTTTCGACGACCAAGCGACAGATGGCGGTCGTGCTGTTATTGTCGTTCTATTGTGTCTCGAATCACGTGTGTCTGAAGGAGGGTTAATTTATACTAGCACAGAGTCGAAGCGCATCGAAGCGTCTATCCAAAACTGAACATAACAAATTAAACTTTAGCTCCACAGCGTAACGCACACATTAGAGAATTTACACTCTTGAGAATTTACAAAGTCGCGCGCGACATTTTCGCATTCGCGCGAATTCGCGCGTCTGCGCATGAACAACACTGATTGGTGCGCGCGCATTGTCGCGTATACATGCGCCCAATAGCAAACCTACGCGTCACACAAAAAAATAACACTATAATTCCGCTTCCTTTTTTTTTTTCTTCTTCATCTTTCGATATAGTTATTCATAGCAACATCAATGTCAAACAATTTACACACGTTTCAATTACGAGAGTCTACTGACAAGTGGTTCAATAGCTCAGCTATAAAATAGTGCGCGCATTCTATCGAATACGCGCGGATTCGTGCGGATTCGCTTTAGTTGTACAAAATTTGACGCTCGCGCTTCGACTCTGCGTTAGTATAAATTGACCCTAAACCTTATAATTACACAAGCAAAACCACAACCACAGCTAGTTTAACAATATTACATCATTTTCCAAGTCACACGCCCTCAGATTTAATGGCCGAGCTAATGTAGGATGGAAAATAATGTAAACATTTTTGCATGCGATTGTACTGACCTTGCTGTGATGGGGCTGTGTCACGAGACGGACCCCAATCGATATGGGGGCATGGGAGCAAGATACAACATTGAAAGCTTATCGTCCTACTTTTTTATTTTCTTTGCAAGCCGTGCATACTGATTTGTGTTGTTTAATCTTTCGGCGACCAAACGGCAGTCGGCTGTCGCGGTGATATTTTCTTTATATTGTGTCTGAAATCACGTGTGTTCAAACATTTAACCTTTTGACGACCAACGGGCGATTTGTTACACTCTTGTGAAGTAGGGGCGAGTGGAAGCAACGAAAAACAAAAAAAAACACTTATTATCAAATTGATTTTTTGTGGAATGTTTTTTTTTTCATATTCTTTACAATACCATACAGACAGAACAGTTTTGCTTGTTAGTTACAATAGGTACAATTTACGTGGCATTGACCATTGCACAATCTGAGGTTTTATTCTCATTATAAATCTTGTTTGTTATGAGTATAAAATAATTATGTGCATCAGGTGTTAATTACTAATCTTCATTAGTAAAATAAATTTTAAGATAGTTTGAAAAGAAAGTTAGAATTAAAATAATAACCCAATGAGTAGTAGCAGCTCGTGCATATATTACTATCCATTTCCACAGAAACTTGTAATTAGCAAAAGTTTCTGTAATTTAATTAATAAGATACGTAAGTTATTCGTGTTCAACTGGATTCTATATAGGAAGAGTTAATAATGAATTGTTTCTTATTATTAATATTATGTATACTTCTGTGGAAAAATAAACTCTGTCAGTCTTTAATCTTTAACGGCAAAAGATTTGAACAAATTTTAATATATTTCGAAGGCAGTTTTAACTCTAGAAGACACATACTCACTAATAAATAACAATAATTATAAATATCAGGTGAAAACTCACAAACGACCAACTGATCCCAAGCTAAACAGAACTTGTGTTACAGTTAGACGACTGATATAAGTATTTATATAACTTATAAATTTAAACTTGTTAAAGATAAATTACACCCAGACACAAAACAATCATTCTCATCATACGATTCATATTCATATTCTTTATTGCACACAAAAAAGAACATAACATATTAATAAACTTATAGCAAACAAAAGACTTATGTACAATGGCTTATGTACGATCATCATATGATTGATTTCGACAGCATCTTTCCTGTCGAATGAATTAACTCTTGATTGCAGACGAATATCCCGTAGAAAATGGATGAGCTTCACTCGAATATGAAAAAAAAGCACCTCGGCTTAATTCTAGTCTGCACGTTTTCATTATCTACCTACATTCGTGACGTGACAACGCAAGCGGTAGTTAAATTTAAGATAAAGCAAAGAAATGTCCTGTGTGATATCTCTAAAAATATGTACACATGAGTCTGATGGTTACCACAATGTAAATTGAAATGGACAGCTAAAGATTAAAGAATAGCTGAATCCCTTTCAGGATTAGTCGCTTGTTGTTCGGGTGTTTCCCTTCTTTCGTGACGTTTTTTCTCAGAATGTAAACTAATGCCCATTTCACACGAGGGCAGAACAGTGAGGCTGCTACTGTGTGAACGCACAGAACAGTACTGTCCTGTGCGTTCAAACAGTAGCAGTACTGTACTGCCCACTGTTCTGCCTCACTGTTCTGCCCTCGTGTGAAATGGGCATGAATGTAATACACAAATACCTTTTTATTTAAATGTGGAGTGTTTGAAAAAAAAGTACAACAAAAAGGTGATATATCAAAAAGAAATACCTCGAGTCTTAAATAACTCACAGTCTTGAATATTTTTGATAAAATAAATCAAGCATAGATGTACCTAAGTTTATATTTTACCAACCACCTATGGATGCTTCTGGTCAGAATTAAAGAGTAATTTATTATTTTATTCATTTAAAGCTCTTTTCTTCAAGTGTGCTTCCCATGTTTGTTAGAGAGATTTTATAATTATTTTATTAATTGATACCAGATTGCATATTTTCGAATTTTCGTCGGTCCGGTTCTAGATGTGAGGCTGTTTGTACACAATGGCCGGCATCGTCACGACACCAAGAGCGACATAGACGCATATCCACCACATGTCACGTCACCTCATAATGAAACTCGGCTCGACGCCGAAATAATCTTGTTCTCAGTGACGTGACGTGACGTTGACAGCCGTGTTGAAGAAACGGCCTAACAAGTGTATTTTCAAATTAGTAAGTGAAAATTAAGATAAAAAAAACCTTTTTAAAAACAAACTTTTATAGTTAACTTAAGTTTTTTAAGCGCATTAAATGCGCTTAAAAAACTTTTACTATTAACTTATAACGTTATTTCAATGTTAACACATTTAACACAATTTATATGTTATAAAAGCTTGTCGCGAGATTTAAGTACTCGTATTTAATTGCTGCCTATAAAAATTTTCAAAGTAAGAAAAAACGCGTACTTAAATCTCGCGACAAGCGATTTTAATCGTGCATTGTCATCACAACTGAACGTGCATTCCAAATTTCAGCTCAATCGGTTGAGGGAAAGTACCTTAAAATTGAGTTGGAAGATTCCAACGGGACAAACATACATTGCAAGTAAAATAAAAGCTTGTAAAAAAGACGAATATAATTTGCGACAATTGTAATTTGGTGAAATGACTACATGCTAAAGTGCCACATGTAGACTGTCCTATAACCTATCCACCTATACACCTTTTTACTTATAATACGGTAACAGCAGTGTTATAGAAACGGCCTAACAAGAGTTTTTTTTTCAAATTCGTAGATCCAGTATTTAAGACAACAGCTATCCCTCCAGACTCCGTTAAAAAATTCCACTCCGTGAATACGCGCAGGGAGGTGTTAAACCCTTTGCCTCCTCCTTCGACATAAAAAAATTCACGTCTACCAAGAATAATCGGATCAGTCTCCCTACGTTTTCAGTTTTTTCTACTTTCTAGTACACTAGAACATAATACAGAATAAAATATATTGTACCCACAAAAGAAGATTACATTAAGTATCTTATAAGAGCTACAACATATAGGTGTAACAATGGTCAGGGTTATCTCTAAATGCGATCTTACAGTAGCAATAAAAGAAAGAAAAACCAATGATATTATAAGTAAAAACGTGAAAATTAATACTTATACGACATTCTTTCTTCAAAAACACACACTTACTATAAGACGTCAAAGTAGGACAGCATGATTCAAGTATTGTTAGTGTAAAAGAGACGAATGTAATTTGCGACAACTAAATTTGGTAAAACATGCCCATAACCGATTTACACCTTTTTCACATAATATCATTAAAAAAAAACTTACATACATTTCAGAACAATTGCTAGAAAACACTATAATCTTGTACCCCTGAAAAAGATAGAGATCTTTTTGTATCACTAATCCTTTCTACTCTAAGAATAAGTATCTCAAAGAAAGGTGCTTACTACAACACCTCTCAGTTTATTCAATCTCTACGAAGCTATAGATCAGGTGGAATAGCAAATCAGGGAAAGCGTTCTAGGAATCTTAATAGATATTGGTATTCCTGGAAGCTGAAAGGAACTCTATAGGGAAGACAATAGATGTTATAATCGAATGTTATTCAGGTTAGAATTCTCGTTCTGTTATAGACAGGTAAACTAGTTGAGGTCTGTTGGAATCGGTTAGGGTTATTTTATTAAATGCAAGTTAGAGGCCTTACCCACCTCCTAAACAAGGCTCTTGCTGAAATCTCACACAATCATGATATGAGTATTAAACATAATATTAAGCCTTCCGACCCTATGTATGTTTAGATCTTCAAAACTATGCAACGGATTTTGATACGGTTTTTTTAATAGACAGAGCGATTCAAGAGGAAGGTTCAAATGAAGTAAAATATAGTAGAAAAAAGCAGGGATTCTCAAAAATTTGTAACACCCGTGCGAAACTGAGATATTATGAGTACCGTAGAAACACTGGCTGACATTGTCATAATAAAACCTTTTTAGATTTATTGTTGACTAGCTTCTGCCCGCGGCTTCGCTCGCGTTAGAAAGAGACAAAAGTAGCCTATGTTACTCTCCATCCTTTCAACTATCTCCACTTAAAAAATCACGTCAATTCGTCGCTTCGTTTTGCCGTGAAAGAAAGACAAACAGACAGACAGACATACTTTCCCATTTATAATATTAGTATGGATGATGAGATTAAATATTTTTAAACTAAGGAGGACTTGACGCCCCTTAGGCTGACAAGCAAGTCGTTGTAAAAATAATTTAAACACAAAAACATAAAATAAATAAGGTAAAATACCTTTTATTTAAGTAATTAGAGTTATTCCCGGTTCAGTACTCTGGCCTCTACAGTACTTAATCTCTAATCTATATTGTTAATAATGTATAGTTTTATCGTTGTTTTATCTTTTTTATACTCGTTATTATTATGTAAACCATGTATAAGCAACAAGATGATGTGATCATTATTATTTTAGAGACTGTATCAAAGTTTACACATTAAGTAAATATAGTAAGTATACATGTTATCTAAATATCTGGTAACAAAGGTATCTGTGGGTAGTTTCAAACAATAACTTCGTTCACCTATGGAACGTAATCAATATTAATTGGCGTAAGGGATGATTATCAAAAGCGACCATCCGTAAGCAACCCGCCTCTTTGAATAGTGTCAACAAAACGTCATCGTTCGAAATTCAAAATGTTCTATCAACTGTAATAGTAGGTAGTCACAGACATGTCTAAAAAAAAAGTGCGCAAATATCTTTCAACATGAGTTGTGCAATTGTCTGTCTGTATAATCCTACCTCTATGAATAGTGTCATCAAACGTCATTATTCAAGAATTAAAATGTTCTTTTTCAAATTTATATTTCGAACCGCATTGGCTCGGCCAATGGCATGTCAAGTGGACAGTTCGCCAACGTCACACGACTTGCCGAGCTTTGAATAAAGAACTCATTATAACTACTGAGTTCGAAATTTATCAAACAGAATTAATCAAAATTTATCAAACAAAATTATATCTACCTATATCCGTACTACCTTAATAATATAAATGCGAAAGTAACTCTGTCTGTCTGTCTTTCTGTCTGTCTGTCTGTCTCTTCTTCACGCCTAAACCACTGAACCGATTTGAATGAAATTTGGTACAGATATAGTCTGGGACCCGAGCATGGACATAGGATAGTTTTCATCCCGAAAATCCCCCGGGAACGGGAGCTATTAATCCACGCGGACGAAGTCGCGGACAAAAGCTAGTTTTATATAATCGGTTCAGTAGTTTAAGCGTGAAGAAGAGACAGACAGACAGACAGAGTTACTTTCGCATTTATAATATTAGTACGGATGGTAAACTGACTGACCGATTGACTGACTGTTCTTATATCAACGTACAGCTAAAACCGCTGGTTCCAGAGACATGCAACATGCAGGGTGTGTTCTTTGTAAAAGTAGGTAACCAGTAACGAAGAAAGGAATAAGTGGCACTCCTTAAAAGAGGTTTAAGTCTTGAAGTAGACTGACGCAGGGTGGTGATGATGATGAATACTTTTATAACTCCTACGCAAAAAGAAGTTGTACCTCAATATGTATGTGGGTCTGTTTGTTTGTCTGTGTGTTTTTGGCGCCATAGCTCTTAGGTACTATAATTTTAATGTTAAATTATGTTTCAAAATCAGTTCTGCTATTTCAAACTTATAAGTAACTAACTCTTTTGTTGACTGAAGTCACGGAGGATTTTATAATTATTTATTTTAAAAATTAAAAATATTTATTGGAACAAAAACTAGTTTGCAATATTGTGTACGTTAACGACCGCATTAGTAAGGAATACTGTGTCGCGGCCATTAGCGCCCACCTCTAGGAGGGAGACGACAGCGTTCCAAACTTTATATTAACAAACATTTTTTTTATAGATTGGAAAATAAAAATAAAAGTAAAAAGTTGTACAAAAAATAATAAAAGCTTAAGTACTAATTACTTACAATGTGTACAGTATTAGAGGAAATGTGAGAGAAGTATGTTAGTGTATACGGGTGGGTTGTAATGTGAGTGTGTCTATGCGAGTGAGTTACATCTCGCATGCCATTTGGTAAGTAAATAATGTGTTAATTTTATACCTGAATCTACTGCACATTTTCAAAATCACAGCCGAATTATACTTCCTAATATTCATAACAAAATGTCACAAAATTACACAGCACACACTTTTTGAAATGTGAAATTCACTGAATACATGTCGCTATTGGATCTATTTATAAGTTTCCAGTTTAACTTGAACTGGCATTTTAAGGCATGGCAGGGGTTTGAAAGTTCAGTTTATGTTGGGAATGTACCGATAGCCAGCTAATATTGGCGTATTGGTGACTTAACAGTGTCGTCGAACCTTAAGAAATAGACTACTAGTAGTAACGTATGTAATTTAATGCAAAGCAACAGCTAACCAAGTGTGATTCACTCGAAAGTCACGGGTTTCGCACCAAAAAAAGAAGTGAGAACACCTCTAGACAAGTGGCATTGTAGAATAGATGGTAGAATAGAATTGATTGTTCAATGTGTGGGATTATAAATAAATAAATATCTTGAGACAACTCACACACAGCCATCTGATCCCAGCACGATCTGAGTACAAGTTTGCTTAGTTAGTATAAATGATACATCGTGGTCTTAGGTAAGATGAGGGATATAATTATTAAAGGAGGCCATGCAGTATTCGATTCTCATCTAAACTAATATTATAAAGAGGAAAACTTTGTTTGTTTGATTGTAATGAATAGGCTCAAAAACTACTGGACCGATTTTAAAAATTCTTTCACCATTTGAAAGCTGCATTATCCCTGAGTAACATAGACTATATAATATCACGCTATGAGGAACACCTAGTTCCAAATATGTAACAAAACAATACCTTATGTTTTTACCAAATGCCTCATAAAATTAATTAAATGTTGACAGGTGAGCTAAATTAGGTGTCGTGATGACCTAGTGGATAAAAGCACGTAAAGCCGTTGGTCCCAGTTGTCATACGTAGAACTTTGACAACCGTTACGGGTAAGCCAGAAAGTCTGACCAGTCTAACCAATAGGTATCGTGTCGCCCAGTTACTGGGTTGTGGAGGTCTGATAGGCCGGCGCTGCGCGTAAAACACTGGTATCCTGCTGAATCCGGTTAGGGTGGAAGCCGACCCCAACATAGTTGGGAAAAGGCTAGGGAGATGATGATAATGTTGACAGGCGAGCTAGAGAGCGTTTGATGCATCGAAAGAGAAATGGATCATACCTACCTCACTCTTACCTAACTCTGTATATGTATGTATAATCAGTTGCAGACAACAGGTACACATACTTATCCATACTAATATTATAAATGGGAAAGTGTGTCTGTCTGTCTGTCTATCTGTCTGTCTGTCTGTCTGTCTGTCTGTATATGTACGATCTGCTGTACGAAATAAAGACTCTTTACTTCGAGGCAAAACGGAGCGACGAATTGACGTGATTTTTTAAGTGGAGATTTATTTGAAGGGATGGAGAGTAACATAGGCTAATTTTTGTCTCTTTCTAACGCTAGCGAAGCCGCGGGCAAAAGCTAGTAACTTATAAATACATAGGGCCGGCCTGTTGGTCTAGTGGTCAGTGACCCTGACTGCTAAGCCAGAGGTCGTGGGTTCGATTCCCACCCAGGACAAACTTTGTGTGATGAGCATAATTGTTTGTTCTATGTCTGGGTCTTAGTTATCTATAATATGTAATGTATTTAAAAATTATATAAGTATGTATATCAGTTGTCTGATTACCATAACACAAGCTCTGCTTAGCTTGGAGTCAGATGGCCGTGTGTAAGATGTCCCAGGATATTTATTTATTTATTTATACATACATACATACTATAGATAACTAGCACTCAGACCTACAAACAATGATGTTTATCAGACAAAGTTTGCCCTGGTTGAGAATCGACCCTACAACCACTGGCATGACAATCAGGGTCACTAACCACTAGACCAAGAGACCCGTCAAATTGATATAAGTGTACGCTAAGTAATTTGACGTACGGCGTTGCTCCTATAATGAAAATTGTATGTTATCATGAGCACAATCACGAGTTTAAGTATCGTACATTAATTACTAGTCACCCCAATACCACTATTCATATTCTACAATGCCACTTGTCTAAAAATGCTGGTAAGGTAAGAATTACACGATCTATAAATATTTTATTCTGAGTATTTATGTGGCATTATTTTAGTTTTTCATAGCCTTTATTAGCATAATAATACAGGGGCATGGTAAACTTAATGAAAAGTTTAACATAACTGTCGTTGAAATTTGATATTTCTATGCCACTACAAATTATGAGAATATATTATTATTTTATGCCCATCGTTTCAAGTGTCTACCTACTAGGTCTAAAAATAGTATCCTGTAACAGACAAAAAAATTGTTCTAATAGAACCTCGGCATAAAGTTTCTTAAACTCATTTAGAGGATGGATCTCTAAAACACTCAGTTTTTTCAAACGCTTGGTCATTCTTTGGTTTGACATACGAACTGTAAGCCGTAACAAAAGGCATTCAAGTGTTTCTTACCGAGTCAGAGTCGAAACGAACGACTCTATTAAAAAATTGGTACTCAAAGGTATATAATTATGCCACAAAATAACTATTTTTATTTATTTCCATGATACCACTCCGATTGAATTGATTTCCAACTTTATCTCTGAAGTATTAGGTGCAAAGTTGAATAGAAAAATTGGATAGTTTTAAAACTATCCAATTTTTATGTACAAGTGTGTATGTACAAGTGTGTATGTACAAGTGAGTATACAGTTGAGTATTTGCGCGAGCCTTCAGTTGTAATGACACAATCGTACTAATGGAACATGTAAAATTGCACTTGCACGATGGCAAAATGTTACACACAAATGCCTGTTAAAAGCGAATGCTCAAAGTTATGAGCACCTTACTGTGCATATTTTTGTGTCGACTTTTGTCAACCGGCTTTTATTATTTTCAAATCTCACCGCTTAGCTTCAGCGCTATACTACTCGTACGACTTAACTGTGCACCTCGCGCTGTGACGTAGCGCTGACGGAATGCTATCGCTACTAAACGAACGAGGCGAACACGGGGCGCCGCGCGGGGAAGCGGGAGAGAGGTCGCATTCTATCGAGGTGCACAGATAAGTCGTACGTTGTACAATAAGATATCGGTTATTTACGGGACGTTCCCGCACATCTCCACTTTGATGGAGTTCAAGTAGTAAAGATAATAAGGTATTCGAGTGTTTTTAAATTGCTACCTATGAAATAATTCTTTGACCGCAGAGACGAGAAGCTGGTAATGGAAAGTTCTCGAAAACGAAAAAATCTTGTACTTACTCAAGCGCGTTCCTGAAACAAAATAAAATATTGTTAGTAAAGGCAAAGTTAATCTTTTTATATTTGGGGGGTGTTATCTACACTATATATAATATTAATATATAATACCTATTATAAAGAGGAAAACTTTAAATGTTTGTTTGTTTGATTGTAATGAATAGGCTCAAAAACTACTGGACCGATTTTAAAAATTCTTTCACCATTAGAAAGCTACATTATCCACGAGTAATATAGGCTATATAATATCACGCTATGTCCCACGGGAGCGAAGCAGTAATTAAAAACCTAATGTAAAGTGGGTGAAACCGCGAGGACGAGCTAGTACATTATATAATAATAAAGTGATCTGTGAAAAGGATATCAGGCATTTTAGCAGGTACACACCCTAAACGACTACTATGAATTTAACCTAGGAACTGTCTTCTCTTAGCGGTGGCAAAATTGAGAAAACATATAATACTATAAATTCATGTGACTTACATTTTTATCACTAAGAAAACAAAAATGTACTGCACTAAAAAAAGCAAGCAAGTTTTTTTGGACCATATGAAAATTGCCTAACGACCTTTGAAAGCAATAACATAATCTTAATCTTTATAATAAAAGAGACAGACTTTTTGGTGGTAATCAACGTGCAGCCGAAACTGCTGGGCCCAAAATATGAAATTTACACAGTAGGAAACAATTTAATTTGAACCTCTATTTATGACGTGCAAGCGCAATAGGAATCGATTTTTGAAATTCAACCTATCTCCCCTTGTACTGTAAAACTTCAATGGGGACAGAGGGAAATAAATTTTATGAGTTACGGTTGTCCTCATAATAGGTACAGAGCCAATATAACAAACAGGAATAACAAAATCGGGGTTGAAAGTACGAAAACAAGTGCACAGGCCAAACAAGTCCACAGGAAAAAAACTCATAATTTCCATTAACTTCCGAAATTGTAGTTTACATCTGGTTTCCACCTTTTGAGTTCATTGTTATGCAGTAGTTCTTTTGTTTTTTTTTTTTATTTCTTCTTTTTATTGCAACTGAGAGGAAATCAATGACAACTGAATTTCGAAATCCGTAAAACAGTTTAGAATGTACAGCGTGCCAAAAAAAGAGACGTACATCAACAACAGCAAAATACATCATCATCTCCCTAGCCTTTTCCCAACTACGTTGGGGTCGGCTTCCAGCCTAACCGAATTCAGCTGGATACTAGTGTTTTACGTGAAGCGACTGCCTATCAGACCTCCACAACCCAGTAACTGGGCAACACGATGCCCTTAATTAGACTGGTCAGACTTTCTGGCTTCTGACTACCCGTAACGACAGTCAAAGTTCTACAAATGACAACCGTGCTTTCCGAGGCACGGGATGTCAGTGATGTCCAATATAAACTTTAGAAAGTACGGAAGTATTTAAGAATACAGTGCATAGGCATCTACTGGGTAAGCTCGCTCCATCGTAGGCTCCGTCTATGCCCTCGGGCTAGTCTGGGACCAAGAGCAACCCCATTGTAATAAAAAAAAAAAAAAAAATAAAAAACAAATGAATTGAAAACGTCACATTGGTACTTGCCTGGATTCGAACCCACAAGCTCTTACACGAGAGGCGGGCGCCTTATCCACTAGGCCATCACGACACTTTACATAGCAACATACATACTTACATAATAACTATATACATACACATATACGCTCAAACGAAACATATCCCTCCTTTTGACAGTCGGGAAAAGGCCACTTGAACACCTAATTACATTTTTTTATTACATTACATAAAGTTTCTCTAATTACTTTACAACTTATAAGTGAAACAAAGAAAATTACCATTTACATACAAAATTTGAATAACACGAACTGAGTCGACGTGTGTTATTTTAAACTTGCTCTCGCCCCGGCTCCATTCGTTAGACAAGTTTATTTAACTAAAAACATACTGAAACTATGACCAGTAATAATAAGACTATTTTGATTGGAACAAGTACTTTACTAGCCTGACTCCGTGACTTTGTCTACATAACTTTCCTAAATACATAAAAGCTAATCACAGTGTAAGTAACCAAGTTAAATAACGCAAACCAAAGTCGTCAGGGTTTGGTAATCTATATTATATAAAAGAAAGTCGTGTTCTTTACACATTTTCGTTAAAGGTGTTCAAGAGGAGAATCAGGGAACATTTCCTGTCTGTTGATTGATATATTTATGTATTTTAAATTATATGTATTTATTTATTGGTATATTTATTTAATTATAGTATGTATACTTATTTAATGTCATAATTTAATTATAAGATAAAAATTAATTGTTATTGCACACATGCATCTTATTATCCTCTATTGCAATCTCTTTTATAGAATTAAGGTTTGCTGGAAGATAACTCAACTTTGGGTTAAGCTCGCCATTGTACATAATTCATAGTATTTGCTGTTTTTTTTTGTGTTTTGTTTTTCTTGGGCATTAAAGAATAGAGTATAGCATATTATTTATATATTTTTTTATAACTCAAGAACTGCTAATCCGATTTGGCAGAAAATTGATGGGGAGGTAGCTTAGGACCAAGGGACGGACATAGAATACTTTTTATCTTCTTTTTTGTTTTTATCTGGTTTACGTGGGCGCGACCGGAGTAGTAACCAAAAATCTGATATAACGCGGGTGAAACCGCGGGGACAGCTAGTAAATCATAAACGAGAAGTTGAAATGAAGTCGTAATGTCAGTTATAGTTCGTAATGGTTAGACCATAATTATTAAAGTAATTTCAATCAGCAAACTGAAGTGGCAGTCTGTCATATCTGTCGCAGAACTGACAATCGTTGGAGTATCACCCGTACGACTTATCTGTACATCTCGCTGGAATGCGACCTGTCTCCCGCTTCTACGCGCGACGCCCCATGTTTGCCTCGTTCGTTTAGTAGCGATAGCATTTTGCCAGCGTTACGTCACAACGCGAGGTGCACAGTTAAGCCGTACGGGTAGTAAGTGTATACTGCTGGAAACCACGGATCAAAAGGATTGTTAGACGCCTCCGGACCAGTTCAAGCGATGGTCTGCTAAGGGTATGTTGCATCATCTGCTGCCAACAGCCGAGGATTGCAGAAATCGCAAACTATGTCCGCGAACCTTGGCGCAGATGGAAGAAAGAACAAGCAACCAACCAGGACGGAGGACATAACGATTTTCCACCCCGGAAAAAAAATGATGATGATTGATGTCCAACAGTGACTGACAACAGTCGTCACCGGCATACTGACTGACGTCTCCATTAACTTACTGATGCTTGCTGATGATGATGATGATGAAGGTTGTAGAAGTGCTGTGTCAAATATTGTCGGGAGTCAAATAATACCAGTCAAGAGGCTATCATTATTATTTCATCAAAAAAAATTTATTTTAGTAACCTCACCAAAAAACGTAAAGACCGGTGACCTAACATTTTATAGGAACCATTACCTTTAACGTGGTCCCAAATCAAATTAACAAACCGTTAAAGTTATAATAAACATTACAAAGCTAAATCATAATTTTAACATCACCGGGTACACACGAAACGGCAATAATAATAATTGTTGACGATATTTCTTTTAATTATAATAGTTCAAGGTCATGTTGGTTCAGTTGTTTCAGGGTCAAGTGCCGATCGTAATCTAACGTTGCCTTACCCAACGTTAGGTAGTTATTTTAGTATTACCACTGGTATTACCGAGAATTATGGACGTTGTAGGGTTAAATAACTGGGTTGAACGAATTTAGGTGATTGTTTTTTAATTTCTCTGGATTTGAATGGTAATAAATGACTGACGGAACTGGGGTAGTTTGGTCGGACGTTTTCTAGTTTTGCAAAACGATTGGTCAGGTTGGGTGGATGGAAAAAAAAGGAATGTATTTAACACATTCAAACGTCTGTATTATGTAATAATAAGTCCGTATTGTATAAATTCAAGGTTTTTTGATTTGCATTAATTTTTGTGTTACCATTGGTTGTGCATGTAATTGGTTCGATTCCAACAAGGTTTACTACAAAAATTCCTACAATATATATTTTTATCTTTTCGAGTCTGATTGTTTTTGTATTTAAGTTTATACGTATGTAAACGCACCAACGATATATAAAAATATTATAAATAAATAATCAAAAAACCCAACTTCCACTTCGGAAGCCAGTGACTTCGTTTCTGTTTCATGTAATTGCCATCAACTTCCAAAATTGCAGTTGGTTAATTTTTTTTTTCGTGAGTGGGAAATTATCCAATGACTGCTCCCGTCCTGGGTGCGGCGAGAGAGCGTGTCAGACTCTTACTGACTAAAACCCACTCATGTTCCTTCGGATTATTTAATTATTATTTCTATATTTTAATTTTTTTAAATGATTTAAAATTATTTAAAATGATGATTTAAAAAATGATGATGATGAAATGATGATTTAAAATTATTTGAAATGATTTTTATTTCTGTAAATAGGTAATAAATTACACTTTTACACGTCATTTTTTTTTTATCGAACGATGGAGCCGGTGTTTCCTAGCTGGACTACTCTGAGAAGAAACAACCGAAACAAACTCAGAGGTCAAAGTCTCTTTTAAAGTCCATACAATATTGTATTGGTCAAATAAATTTATATTAATATACCCTATGTCTGTCCCACAACTGAGACCAATGAGGGTTTTTGCGTATGACAAATCCGCTAGATGGCAATACGTAGGCACCAGGTCCAACTGCAGCATAATTGGTAAATTTTGACATATCTGTCGAAAGATCGACATGACATTGACAGATATGTCAAAAAATCACCAATCATGCTGCAGTTAGACCTCACACTTACGTGCTGCCAAAAAACGCTCATTCAATGACAGATTATTATGTAGAAATCCGTTAAACAGTTTAGGCTGTAGAGCGTGCCATAGAATGCGTCATACTTACATACGAAAAACATAACCCTCCTTTTGGGAGTCGAGTAAAAATAGACGGGAAAATGTTATAAAAAGAATCACACTTAAATTGTTTTGCTGGTCAATTCCGGCACGATTGTGTCCGACAAGATACAATAGCAACTAGAAGTGAGTTACTCAAACTCTAAGGCCCGTATTAATAAACGTTACTCAGATCAAAACTCGTACTTGATACCAAACTCAGGATCCTCTTCATATTAATAAACGAGATTGTTTAGGAGCTCAAGTTCCGGATTAAGAGTACCTACGTCATCAGCCGAGTGTAGACTGATTAATAAACGAAACTTGACACTTCAGTTTACAAGAATGGGTGCACTCAAGATGACAAATCTTGGAAACTGAGATGTGTTTATTAATTTGCGACGATCTTGAGCTTCTGTCATAGCAATAATCCGGTATCAAATGATATCGCACTTGAGATCATATTTATTTGAGTAACGTTTATTAATACGGGCCTAAAGTACTTGTAAGCACGATCGGAATGAGACCGGTGCTGAAGCAACTGCTTAACGTTTCGACGACCAATCGACAGCCGGCTTTCCATTGTGTCTCGAATCACGAGTGTTCAAGGTATAATATCCTTTGTGAGATATGTCAGTGTTTCACCAACAACAATTTCATCAATCCACAGTACGCAAACCTACTATAGAAAGTAATGACCGAATCTAATTCATGTGATTATACTCTTGATAACCATCGACATTCCCAATGAAAATTCTTTTTTAACTAACTGACATATCGACGTGAGTATGATTATTATTTCGTTATCTATCAGTACCGGTTTTTGAACTTTTCGGTAAGTATTAAAAGAGCTCGCCATTGGTTTTGGTTCATCATCTTCCTAGCCTTTTCCCAATTGTGTTGGGGTCGGCTTACAGTTTAACTAACTGGATTCAGCTGAATACCAGTGTTTTACGTGAAGCGACTGCCCATTTAACCTCCACAACCCGAGACGCAAAACGACTACCGGCCACCGTAGGCGCGGGAATGCGGACGGCCAGCGATGCGTAGCTCGCCGCCTGACTTGGACCAGGCCCGTGTCGACGGCGCCTCTTTTTCCATGCGCGTCTGAAAGAGCAGTCAGCACGTGCAGGGCCAATGCCTGCTGGGGTTACGGAATAGTTCTAATAGTTACAGTGGCCCCGGAATATAAAGAGCAACCAACGGAACATTTGTGGGTTTTATGGCCAAATACTCAAACGCCACTTAACTTTGAGACGCTCTCAAATCTATTGCTGTCCTTACTTTATCCCTTTAGATTGACAAAGACAGCAACAGATTTGAGAGCATCTCAAAGTTAAGTCGCGTTTGAGTATTCGGCCCTTAGTCAGTCAAAGTCTGACACGACCTCCCCACCCACCCCGCCCAGGACGGGAGAAGAAGTCATTTGATGATTTCTCACACACCAAAAAAAAAACCCCTTGATTAGACTAATCAGGCTTTCTGGGATCACCCGTAACCACTGTCAAAGTACTTCGAACCATAACCGGAACCAACGGCTTTCATGCTTTTCGAGGCACGGGATATAAGTGATGTCTTAGATAAAAGAAAGTACAAAGAATTGAAAAAATCACATTGGTACTTGCCAGGCTTCATGACCACTGTGCCATTACCATATTTAAAGATGATGAAGATGAAGATAGACAAAACTAGTACTTACTTAACAATAATGCAAAAAAAAACAAACAAATTGTAAACATTTCACTTGAAAAGGCAAGTCTGTTCGCGAGAATTTATATATCCGTTTTGGTATTAGCCAAGTATTTAAATTCGTTTTTCCGCTTACAAAACAGGACAAAGAGTTTTCCGGTTATGAACTTTAGTGGCTTCGCTTTTCCTGCAGAATATAATGTTTCATTTTATTAACACTCATCTTTTAAGGGCTGGTTTGTCAACAAGTAGCGCTTATCGTCATGTCCGTTTGTCTGTCTGCCCCCCTGTGAGTGAGTGAATAAGTGAGTGTGTGTATGAGTGTGTGTGTGAGTGTGTGTGTGTGTATGTGTGAGTATGTATATAAATTAAAAGCTGTGATGATTTTCTTCTCTAAACCGTGTTGGGTGTTATAAGGTAGGTGTTTTAAAATGTATCGGGTTTGTGGAAACCATTTTCTGATTTAAGTGCCCGTTTACAAAATATTAAGCTTTGAACCTATATTTTTCCACCTCAAAGCATTATGCTTACCTTACAACAGTTCCAGGAAATTTTATGACCTGTTTTACTAGTTTTCCGTTATACCATTTTAGTTCTTTTTAGTTTTGTTTTTATTTTATTTTCCGTTATATCATTTTTGTTTATAAGACGAGTAGTCTTATAAACTAAAATGGGAAAACTTATGCCATGTATAAACTATGTAGTTAGTTATAAATGGTAAAAAAACTTTGTTATCTATAAAAGAACTGCTTTTAAAAACTAAAAACGAACTTACTAAAAATGCCTATGTGCATAAAATTAAAATAATTAAATAAATAAAAACAGAAAAATTACTTCACTTTTCGGAACACGGTGGCTTCTATTCTGTTTCTTGTTTTACATTCCAACTTACTTTCGATTTAGCTGTCGAAGGCTTTTCTGCTTTTTAGAGCGTTTTTTAGTTGATTAAAGTTTTCCAAAATGTATCAATTACTTTTCTGAAAGCCGTCAAAACATACATATGTACTATCAACAAAATTGAATCATGACCCATTTTGACGATAAATCGCTTGAAGCTGTCAAAATAATAAGACTAGACGTGTGACATTTTTAATACATGTTTACGCGATTGTCGACCTAATTGAATTTGAATGTCTGTAGGAAAATAAGCTTATGGTGGGTCATGATTCCGTTTTGTCGATTGTACATACACACATACATATAGATCAAACTGACACCCTTCTTTTTTCAAGAATTTAATTATTAGTTACACATTTTGGCTATGGTCTACTCATCCCTCACCAAATAAACACCAAATAAAAAAAACAAACAAAAGCGCAAGCAGAAATATTTCACCACCAAACTTATTATTCCAGCTTTTCATTACAAATGGAAACAATCGCCTACTTTTGCTTTCAGTGACACGCTATGCACTCATTTAGCGCATTGCCATGAGGTCCCCTACCCATGTATATCCATATAATTGCCTTTCAATATAACACCGTCCTTCATCGGAAGGCTTTAAGCGGATTCCTGGTAGCGGGCCTTGACCCGATGAGCGTACATAGTCTACTGGTCTATTATAACGGGGCTAATACCTGGGAATGGGGACGAGAATTTACGTGCTTTGTGGTATGATTTTTTACTATAGTGTAGTATGAATATTATTTGTCTGAATTAGTGTGAATACTTTGTGAATATTATGTTGTTTGAATGCCGTGATGGCCCAGTGAATAAGGCGCCTCTCTATAAGAGGTAGCGGGTTCGAATCCGGGCAAGTACCAATGTGACTTTTTTAATTCATATGTACTTTCCAAAGTTTATTTTGGACATCACTGATATCCCGTGCCTCGGAAAGCTCGTCAAGCTGTTGGTCCAGGTTGTCATTCGTAGAACTTTGACAGTCGTTACGGGTAGTCAGAAGCCAGAAAGTCTAACCAGTCGAACCAAAGGGTATCGTGTCGCCCAGTTACTGGGTTGTGGAGGTCTGTAAGGCAGTCGCTTCACGTAAAACACTGGTATCCAGCTGAATCCGGTTCGGCTGGAAGCCGACCCCAACATAGTTGGGAAAAGGCTAAAGAGATGATGATGATGTAATATGAATATTATTTTGAATATCGGCCCCTAAAATTAAGGCCGCGGCTGCAGGTAACCAAGTTTAAAAATTACGAAACGTCTGAACGGAGTATAATGAAACATGTCTAAGAACAATAGCTAAATAACTTACTTTCAAATAAAAAAAAAAACATCCAAATCGGTTTACCCGCTTAAAAGCTTCGGTAACATCTCCTCTTTAGCGTAGGGGGTTAAAACAATGCTCCAACTGTTTTAGGAGACACTTTTAAAATCTTTTAATGTTATTTCCTATGATTAATAAATAAATACACAATAATAATTGGTTTAAAAACTATTGATTCAACGGATTTTTTTTTATAATGAATTCATGATCGTCTGTGATTGGATTGACATTCCACCTTTTTCTATGATTTGGCTTATAAAATATAAAAAAAAAGGTTTAATGAAGTATCTTAAATGGCCACTGGACAAAAGTTTACTACTTAAACAGAAGTTAGTGACACCCAGAATTGCCGATTCCCTTGTTCACAAGCTGAACTACATTTAAGTTCAATGCATCTTTTTCTGGCCATTTCATCAATAAAAAGGACAGAAAATAAAATATTAGTTTAGCCCTGTCAAGTTAAGATACTAAATAGCCACTAAATATTACGACAGTGACACCATAACAAAAATTAAAACTAACGGGTTTTAAATCACATGTCATCAAATCAAGTGTCAACACAATATAATTTTTTTATTCAGGATCTTAACCCTATTTTGAAAAATGTTCGGATATATTTAATTGAATGTGATTCACGTGTAACATTACATAACATTTGTGCGAATGCTCGATGCTCTGTTTCTTGCATTACTTTTGCTTAGCTTTGCTCGCGTTAGAAAAGGACAAAATGTAACCTATGATACTCTCCACCGGCATTATCTTAACAATACTCACTTCCATTCGTCGCAAATTGTAAAAAAAATACGTTAATTCGTCGCTCCATTTTGCTGTGATATGGTGAAAGGCGGACGAACAAACAGACACTTTACCATTTATATTTAATATTAGTATAGATAACGAGGGAGATATCTTGTGAGTCTTGTATGCACTTAAGTCCCTCTTTGACCCAAAAAATAATTATATGCGTTAAAAGACCTCTTTTCATTGGGTCATACAAAACCTAATCGCCTCTAGATTATTCTTTATAGTAAATAAATATTCTATATCTAATCTAAATATTCAATATTAGCTTAACACGTTAGCAGCGGCACCAATTTTTGAAAACTTTCCGTTCCTGCGGCACGAGGTCTTATCGGCCCGCACCGTGACCAGGCGTTAGGGCGACACGAGGTCTATTAGACCCCGCCTCCTTTAACAGACTAAAATCCATTTTCTCGCGCGAAATCATAGATAAATAAAAATGTTGGTCCTTATCCATATAGACAGTTCATTGATGAACCCTAATCTACCGTCGCCCCGGTAGTTTAGGAATTATTGGCAAAACAAAACATGGGATCTTATACACCTCGTAACGCTCTGAAATAAGGTAAATTTTGAAATAAGGTAAGGAAAAATAATATCGACGCAACGACGTTTATCTATTTTAGTGTGAAAATCTTAATGCGGTTTACAGAATAGAAAAAAAAGAAAACCAGAAGTAGAAAAAAAAACTATCCTATGTATACTGCCTCGGGCTTCAAAAATACACTTATTAGAACTTGAATTAACATTAAAAAATCAGTAACGTAGTAAGTAAGTAGTAGTTTTTTATAAAAAAAGTATATTCTACTGATATATATTGTATTTCTGTATTTTCTTAAATTAACTTCTTCCGACATTTTTTAGACATGTTCGGCGATGTAAAAGGCCGTGCTCTCATATCCACGTGATGCACAACACTAGACGCGGGAAGCTCGCGTTGGGTGCGGTACGAGGCCCGGGGGGATATGGGACGTTTTAGCCTCGTTCTGCACTGCATTAAAATTATATTCATTCAGTGCGGTGTGGGGCCTAAAGCAACCGGTACCAAGGTAGGTATACCACCGAGTCCGGCACCATTAGCGCATCTCAAATATTCATTTATCTCTTTTCTATACTGGACCAAAACCAAAGCTATGCCCTTCGCATGACAGAGAAGTTCACGTTTTTCCATGCCGCACCACAACGAAGTTGCATTAGGGGTCATTTAGGCCTTGTTTCGCACTTAACGTGTTAAAGGCTGTGCAGCCATCAATGTACGTTATATTACTCGATGTTTGCAAATGAAAGTAGAATGAGGCCGGGCATAATACATTGCTCCCCTGATGCACTGCGGCAGTATTCTTGTCTATCTAGCTCTTCAATAGTTAACGAACTATACCGCCTGTTGTAGTAGCCACAAAATATTTTATTTATAAATACTACTACATTGACTGTTTTTGTAGTATTTTTAACCCCCACGCAATAAAGTTAAATAAGTTTGACAGGTATTTGTCTGTGCCAGCCTGAATGTCTGTCTGTGGCACGGGTGATCAGATTTTGATGCGGATAAAGATTTAATTTGCGGGCCTGTTGGTCTAGTGTTCAGTGACCCTGACTGCTAAGCCAGAGGTCGTGGGTTCGATTCCCACCCAGGACAAACTTTGTGTGATGAGCATAAATGTTTGTTCTGTGTCAGGGTGTGATTTATCTATAACTAGCGACGCGCCCCAGCTTGGCACGGGTGTAACAAATCTTTTAAAATCCCGGCTTTTCTCTACTATATTATGCATGTATTATACATATAAACCTTCCTTAAGAATCACTCTATCTATTATAAAAACACCGCATCAAAATCCGTTGCGTAGTTTTAAAGATCTAAGCATACATAGGGACAGACAGCCGCGAGCGACTTTGTTTTATACTATGTAGTGAAAACCTGTATTTAATATACACACATCAAAAGTGTCTAGGGATATTTTAATTAAACCTAAATAACTAAAATTCTATTAACTTTTTGTTAAGACACCTACATTTTAAAATAAACCTTGTTTAATTGCCTATCTAATCTGATAATAAACTTTTAGATAAAGTTAAATTAAAAAAAAACTTAGAAGAAGAGGAAAAACTCAACAAAATTTCAATTTAACTTTATTTTTGAAATTTCAAAACCTAAACAACAAAACAATTTTATTTTTATAAAAATTGTTGAAAACTTAAAATTAATAATTCGTGGATCCACCTAAGACTCTCCTGACACATCTGGAGCGTGGAGTACTGTCCCAAATCCTGCTAAGATGCAAGAAAAGCTGGTTTTGATGCACAATATCAACAGGGAAATTCCTACGAGCTCTTCTCTGAAGCATATTCCAGGCATGCTCAATAGGATTTAAGTCAGGGGATTGTGCAGGCCGGTCTAAAGCTTGGATAACATGCTGTTGTAACCAACTTGTAACGATACGCGCCGTATGTGGACGGGCATTGTCGTGCATTAGCTGGAAAATTTGTCCCATTTGCTATTTGTGGGGCAAGATTACAGGCTCTAGCACCTCATCTCGGTATTTTATTAGCAGTTTATAGCAGTCATATTGCCTTGTATCCAAACGAGGTCCGTTCTACCGCCGAGACGAATTCCTGCCCAAACCATAATCGTGCCAACTTAATATGCATGAACTTGTTGTGGGTGCTGCAGTCGATTCCAACGTCCAGGTTTTTTCCAAACGCGTACTCTTCGCAAATCAGGATGAAATCCAAACCTAGATTCATCAGTGAAAAGCACAAGTGACCATTGAGAATGGTTCCAGTTTTCGTGTGCAATAGCCCATTGTAATCTTCTTCCTCGATTACCTCTCCTTAGTGCTGATACCCAAAATGGCGTACGAGCACGTAGATTGACTTCATGCAGTCGCCTTCTCAAAGTTTGACCGCTTACCAGCAAACCATACTCTCTCTGTAGCCTTTGAACCAATTGCATCGCCGCTGCATTTAGTTGACTTCGTGCAGCATTTACTATGAATCGGTCCTGTACATGTGTTGTAATGCGTTGAGGTCCTCGGTGCCGTTCCACCACTTCCTCCGTGACACGATAACATGACCAAAGCCTGGATATAACGCTCTGACTGGTCTTCATGGCTTCAGAAACGGCAATTATGGGGCAGTATTCCACAACAGGATATTGACACCCTTGTTTTGAGTATGCAGAACCGCTGCAGATGTGTCAGGAGAGTCTTAGGTGGATCCACGGAATATTAATTTTTAGTTTTCAAGAATTTTTATAAAAAACTTGTTGTTTTGTTTAAGTTTTGATGTTTCAAAAATAAAGTTAAGATTGAAATTTTGTTTGAGTTTTTCCTCTTCTTCTAAGTTTTTTTTAAATTTAACTTTATCTAAAAGTTTATTATCAGATTAAATAGTCTATTAAACAAGGTTTATTTTAATGTGTACATGTTTTAACAAAAAGTTAATAGAATTTTAGTAATTTAGGTTTAATTGAAATATCCCTAGACACTTTTGATGTGTGTACATATAAATATATAAGTATGTATATCCGTTGTTTGATTACCATAACACAAGCTCTGCTTAGCTTGGGATCAGATGGCTGTGTCTAAGATGTCCCAGGATATTTATTTATTTTCATCCCACCTATTCGAAAAAAACGACTTTGTTCCCTTTTAAGTACGCCCAAAGTTGGTGTTTTCTATAAAAAACTTGGAGCGGGCAATAGTGACGCACTTTTTGAATTTGGAGCGTCTTTGCATGTTTTACGCCCTGTTATAAGTGCGCCTAAAAACTCTTTGAATTTGGAACGTCTTAATGCTCAGCGCCAAAGAATCGAACGCAAATAATGAATGGCTGGTACGACGGCCAATACCATAGTCACACCGCGGCAAAAAAAAACTTAAATAGAAATAAAATGCGCAAACTACAGCCCGAGTTCTCGTAAAAAAATTCACGGATTGTTTTGCAGCAAATTATTAATGTAGCTGCTATTATTATCAAGCTATGATAATAATAACAGCTACAATAATAATTTTACAATAAAGTATGAAGCGCCTTTTATATAGGGGGTGATGAAAAGTATAGTGTATCACTCGGGCGCAAAATATATTTTTGGCTCGGGCGACGGACTTTGAATCCCTCACTACGTTCGGGATTCTATTTAAGAATCCCTCGCAAAGCTCGGGATTCTACTCTAGAATCCCTCACTTCGCTCTGTATTCAAAAAACGCCCTCGCCGTAAAAATATTACTTTGCACCCTTGTAATACAATCTACTATTAATTTACACTTGTAACTTAAGGTAACCAGTAAAAACGACATCACAAGTGATCTTAAGATCTATATCTTGATTAATAAATTGACAGGCTTTTTGGTGCAAACTCCTGAAAGACATTATCAAGACAACTACCAGAGAGAATAAAGCTCGACGAGTACGAAAAACAATTCAACTGTTTTGGATCCTGCAACGAAGTTAAAGAGAAAATAAAAACGACCAATGAGCTTTTTCACAGTAAATGGTTGTGGAAGTCTGATAGACAGTCTAAGTACAGCACTCGTATTCCAAATCCGTTTAGTCCGCAAGTCGATAAAGGTGCTGAGAAACTTAAGCGTTCACTTGTAAAGCCGTGTACTCATTAGCGAGCCGTAACCGTAACATTCGTGGTACAGTAAGAGGTTCTAATGAGTACGCTACGCTTGTTATAGTTAAGGCTCAAAACGTAAAAAGAAATGAGTACTTTGTAGACGTCGGCTCGCTGTAAAACGCGTACCGCTCTCAGCAGGTTAGCAAACAACGTACATACACACTATATTTTTTGGTAACAGTGCATGCAACGGTTATGGTTAAGTGTCCCATAGAGAGTGCCTGGCTTAACAGAACATCGAGCAATCGCTGCGAGCGTTGTGTAACATTTTGCCGAGCAAACGCACGAGTGCGAGCAGGACAGGCGATTTATGGGTCTGATATTTCAACTAAGAGTAAACGCAAGGTAGAAAGAAATGTTACCGGTCTAATAATATACTCACTCGCTGCGAGCATTAGGCTGAACATTTATTATTATAATTTAAGGCCGTTGTCCACCACCGCCGTCACCGTAACGCCAACGAAAAAAAAAAACATGTTTTTGCAAAAAAAACGACTTCCCTCGATTTCGGCATGATACCATCATCAGATCCTGGACCTGATGACAATGGGACCGTGGGGAAAGTCTACCCTTTCAAACAAAAAAAGAATTGTTCAAATCGGTTGGTAAACGATGGAGATATGTTCGAACAAACATAAAAAAATACACACATCCGAATTGAGAACCTCCTCCTTTTTTTAGAAGTCGGTTAAAAATACATGACGGCGCCGAACTGACGATTCATACATTAACTAAAGCCGCATGTCCATCTTACGTCAAGCCATCTCATACTAAACTCGGCTAGTCTTCATTTCGTTTTCGTTGACATGACGCCAACGGTGGCGGTAGACAAGCGGCCTATTTCGCGCACAAATGCTCCAGGGTAAGTATACATACCATCGAAGATAAGGCAGATGATTGTTTGAATGTTAAAATGGTGTTGCGGAATGTTTATAATAGTTACCGTGACCCCGGAACATAAAGGGCAACCGAAGGAACATGAGTGGGTTTTAGTCAGTAAAAGTCTGACACGCCCTCCCGCCGCACCCAGGACGGAAGCAGACATTGGATGATTACAAACTCTCCAAAAAAAAAAAAATTTTAATGTTGATGAAGTTTGTGAATGTTTGTTCCGTCCTATTTCACGTATGAAATACTAAACGAATTTTGAGAAAGCTGTACATTTTAACTTTTAGGTTAAGGTTACTATGAAAATAACAGAAAAGCTATCGTCATCAGCAAACTTACCCGTGAGAATTTGAGCGCGCATTAGGCCGTCTGTCCACCGCCGCCGTCACCGTCACTTTAACGAAAGCGACCTATTTAATATAGGTGGAAAAAGCTAAAGCAGATAACGATAGCGTTTCTGTTATTTTGGTCATAAGGCTTAGAACTAACAGAACAGTTTCGTTTCTTTAAGAAAGACACTTTCTTAAAGAAGAAAAACAATATGAGACAGCAATAAAACGAGAATCGCCAACAGTTTCAGTTCAAACGACGTTCAATTAAACAACCATCTATCATTAGTCACACAATCAAAATAAAACGCAAGTTTGGTGAAGAGTTTAGAAGATTTCTCGTATTTTAATAAAATATTCTCGGTTCCTGACCGTGCTGATTTGCAGAACTCAAAATCTATATTTATGTAAAACTAGCTTTTGCCCGCGGCTTCGCTCGCATTAAAAAGAGACAAAAAGTAGCCTATGTTATGCCTCCATCCCTTCAACTATCTCCATTAAAAAATCACGTCAATTCGTCGCTCCCTTTTTCCGTGAAAGAAAGACAAACATACAGACAGACAGACACACTTTCCCATTTAAAATATTAGTATGGATGGTAAACTAATTGACTGACTGTCTGAATGACTGGGTTAATGGCCAGCCAGTCCTAGACTCATGGAAATTAGAGGTTATGTTATTCGTAAAGAGATAGTATAGTACTAAGACAGAATTAGTGTAAATTACATCTCCAGTACAATATCCTTGTAATTATGCAAAATAAAAACTATAAAAGTAATAAAAAAAAATTGAAATAGCCAAAAGTTGCTACAGAGTGAATATTTTTCAAGCTACGTTATTATCGGCCGGTCGGTAATAACCTGCTCTCTAAGCAAGAGACATTAATGGGAGATATCTTAAAAAACTTCTTTGAAACTCTTCTTTAAGTAAAGCTCAATAGTATTAAAGTTGCTTGAAATCAAGACTTTTGAAAATGTTTTTATCATCATTAGATATTGATACCCGTCTGTGAAGTTTAGCAAGAAATTTACTTTTAATTGAACCCGTATTATTATAAGCGAAAATATCGAACAGGGGTCACACAACGACCTTTCTGTTTTCGAGGACTTATTCTTACCCAACTTCAAAAAAAAGAGGTTCTCAGTTGGATCTGTATGTATGTATGGTTGTTTGCAATTATCTCGCGTTAGGCTGAACCGATTTTAATGCTGATTTAAGAAAAATATTTGGTACCATTTAATAGGTTTTGTGGGAAGCTTAAGGGTTTAAGGTTTAAGAAAATTTAGTTAGGTTTAGTATTTTAACGGGCTTCTAAAATAGAGGCTCTCCGAAAAAATCGCATTAAAAAGTAAAAAATAATGTTTTATTATTTACTTGATAAACTACCGTCTTTTAAAAACTAAAAACATAAAAGTCAGTGGCAATGTAAACCAACAATCAAAACAGAAGCCACCGACTTCCAAAATACAAGTTATTTTTTCAGGGTACTCTTTCACAATTCATTTCGTTCCGATGCAATATGTGCGTCCCGATTTCAGTACGGGATACAAAAGAACTTTTGTTTTCGGTATCCATAAGGGAAAACTTTATATTTGCGTTTGTGTTTAACTTTGTATATGAAAACCGAACAAAAAATATTCAGTTATTTACTATGTAAACTGTTTTTATAAAAACTTCATAGTTAGGGGTAACCATTTCTCTAACTGTAACTACAGTCAAAGTTCTAAGAATGACTACAGGAATCAACGGCTTTACGAGCTTTTTGACGCATGAGATGTCATGGTGGCATGAGATGGCCTATATTTCACGCGCATTCAGCTGACTTGCCATTAACCCGCGGACAGTCGCGCCTGGGTCGAAAAGACCCAGTACTCTTGTTATTCTGCCATAACTGTTTTTGTATTAGTTCATTCGTGTCGTCGCACTAAGTACCTTCAAATAGCTTCACTGGCTACCTGCACACTCCGTTTCAGCCAGTTCCCGTGAGGCATTAGGACAATACGGACGTTTCAAGTGAGTATGGGTCGTTTCGACCCTTGTGCGACGTTATGTGTTAGTGTATTTTTTATTGCAAAAATATTATTTTGATTTTATTTATTTGTATAAATATCGTCAAATCGTCTGAATATCCAGATAATATCTAATATATCAGAAGAGAAAGACATTGAAGGCAAAAATTTGTCAAAAATTAAAGATCATTCGGATATTGACAATTACAATTTAGATTCGTTAGAGTGGTGAAGATGAACTTCATGAGAAGAATAAAGTTTCTTAGTCTGGAAATTTACGTTCCAGTTTGCTGCAAACTTTTGTGATACTTATATTTGTACAGATCATGCTACATTTATATGTACTAATTGTGATCAAAAATTAAGCCAAAACTAAAATAAGACTGATATAGGGAAAAAAAATCTCACTATTTTATAGTAGATCTTTACGTGTAATTTGGAGACTGATTATAAAAATATGCTACGTGTTAAGTTTAATATTATGCCGCTATTTAGAAGAATGGTAATTTTTTTGATAAAAAAAGAGATTTTATATGTTTCTAGATTAAACAAAGAAGGTTAAAGTTATTTTTTAGTTCCTATATCGTAAAAAGTAAGATTTTGCAGTGATCTTTTGAATTTTGTGTTTTATACTACTTTTAATTCACTAAATAATAAAAATTAACTATTTTTAAGTTTGTCTTATTATCCTCTTTCTAAATAATTTAAAAATAATCCCGAAAGTTAATTAAGTTAGTATAAACAATACATTCAAATTCTGGGTCTTTTCGACCCGCGCGCGACCGTTCATGACTTAATACAAGACGCGAGTACTGGCGGGTTAAGTTTCGCGGTAGCTAAGAAAACTAATTATTGGTTAATATGGGTCCACAATAATATCTGTCGTAACGTGCCTTATTACAACATTACATCACGTGTAAGGGTTTTGGCTTTAAAGCGTATATTAGTCTTACTACTTGGACATAAACGAGATGAATAAACACCTTTTCCAAACAAAACCATAGCTCGTTTAACAGTCAGTAAAATACTTAGAATACGTCCACACTGCTTTCTACCTATAATAAGTGTCCAGTAGTAGACATTTGGAAGTTTAATAAAAAACCTCAGTTTCTTCACAATAACTGCTTTAATAATCTGAACTTTTAATATTACAAAAATTGTAGATTTTTCTAGCGACGCAACCGTGTACAATATAGAAGTGAGTAAAAAAAGTTAAAAGTGTGCGGGTGTGCGTAAAACAAAAAATAATAAAAAATAATTTGATAGCATCACTTGAACGTGCAACTTATTGCTACAGGAAATCACACAGGCGTAGGTACGGCGCAGACATCTTCCCCCCCGTTGAAAGACTCCTTTCAACTACTTTAGTCTTCATCCGGTAAAGATGTAGGCAAGGGACAGATCCGAGTGAGAGGTCTCCTGAAGCAACCTCTGGTAGTTTGTACGTCTGCGACTCGCGTGACTCCGTCGGTCCCCGGGAACAGTCGGCTGACTCGTCCCATTCGCCAACTGAGTGGTGGGACATTATCCTCATGGAGAAGAACCAGGTCGCCGACCTCCAGGGATGCTGATTTAGTACGCCATTTTGAGCGCTGCTGTAGCTCTGCTACATATTCCTTTTGCCAGCGCTGCCAAAAATGTTGATGTATTTGTTCAAGCTTCATGTAGCGTTGGAGATTGTTTTGGTTCTCGTGTTCGAGCGATGGACCAGGCAATGCATTTAAGGCACGCCCTATCAGAAAATGACCGGGAGTTAGGAAGTGGTAATCGTTAGGGGAAGGGGAGAGTGGACATAAAGGTCTACTATTAAGCACAGCTTCCACTTGTGTGAAAAGAGTACATATCTCCTCAAATGTTAAATGATCGTTTCCCATAACGCGTTTTAAGTGGTATTTCGCGGATTTAACGCCGGCCTCCCAGATGCCGCCGAAATGTGGAGCATACGTGGGAGAGAACACAAACTTTACACCTTCACTGGTAGCAAAGTCAACTACAGGTTCATGATTAGTTTTAAGAAAATTGCCTATTTCCTTAGCGGCTGCAACAAAGTTGCGGCCGTTATCGCAAAATATCTCCGCTGGCTTGCCCCGTCGCGATATGAATCTGCGTAATGACATAATAAAGGCGTCTTTGGACAAATCACTGACGGCTTCCAGGTGCACACATTTATAGCGAAAACATACAAACAAACATAAATAGGTTTTAGTTAATCGTGCACCTCGACCCTTTCTATTTAGCGTGAGGAACGGACCAGCGAAGTCAACGCCAACAGTGCGAAATGGAAAATCAGGTGTGATGCGCTGTGCAGGTAAGTTTCCCATCATGGGAGTTAATGTTTTACCTTGAATACGTCTACATCTGACACAGGCATGTACTGTGCGGCGGGCCAAGTGTCTACCGTTTATAGGCCACACAGTTTCTCTTACACAGGCCAGCAACAGTTGAGGCCCGGCATGCATGTTCTGTAAGTGTTCATGTTTGAAATATAATTTGGTGAGTGGATGAGAGGCGTGTAAAAGTATAGGATGTTTTTTAGTATAATTGTAATTTGATAATTCTATTCTACCACCGACTCTCATCACCTTGTCATCGTCCAAAAAGGGTGAAAGTGACAAGAGAGATGATTTGCTACTTAATTTTTTATTTTTTAACAAAATATTGTACTCTAGAGCAAATGAAGTTTGCTGAGCAATTTTACATAGGCTAATAAAGGATGATTCTAATTCAGCAACACTAAATTTATCAAGTAATTTATCTTTAGGATTTTTATGTCTTATATTATGTATAAATCTATTTACATACGCAAATATGCGTCTTAATTTTAAAAACGATGAAAATTTATCTATTTTTAGAATTTCTGTTACAGGTTCCTGGACAACAGCGGAAGTGGATTTCATCTCAGGTAAGTTTGTTTCATTTATTAGTTTATTTAAATAAGGCCAATCAGATTCAGACTGTATGAGAAAATTTGGACCTGACCACCATAAATTGAGATTGGTAATTTGATCTGGACTTACGCCTCTTGAGATCAGGTCAGCCGGATTCTGATCAGTCGGCACATAGTGCCACGACGAACTATCGGTAAGTTCATTAATCTCGGCAACCCTATTTGCTACAAATGTTTTTAACTTTGCAGAATTACCTTTCAACCAGCTAAGGACAACGCTGGAATCGCACCAATAAATAATACGATTAACCTCGCATCGCAGAGAACTGGTAACTGTCTTGCACAATTTTGCAGCCAACAGAGCAGCACAAAGCTCCAGACGTGGTATTGTCGTCGGCTTCAACGGCGCGACCTTAGACTTAGCGCACAGTAAGTTAACCTTTACATCACCAGCTAAGTTGTGTGACCGCAGGTACACACATGCACCGTATGCGACTTGGGAAGCATCACTAAAGGTATGTATTTCTACATAACTAGGAGTTTCGCATAGTGTTAATCGCGGGATCTGTAGATCTGATAAAAAACTTAAATTGTTAATAAACTTGTTCCAGGATTCCAAAATATCGGAGCTAACCGGTTCATCCCAGTCCTTTTTATTGAGCCATAGGGACTGAAGTAACATTTTAGGTATAATCACGCATGGACTGAGAATACCAAGTGGATCAAAAATCTTGAATGATGTAGACAGTATAGATCGCTTGGTAACTACATCACCTTTATTGGGAATTACAATTGATATATGAAGAGTATCGGTTTTAGGATTCCAATTTAATCCTAAAGTATTAGTAGATTCACTTAAACTAACCTTGTCATTTTGATCAATGACCGATGATGACAAGATACTTGGTAAAAGACAATGAGCAAAAGTGGTCCAAATTTCCACCACTAATGGGAGCTATGTAGGCTTAAAGTCGACTAAATACCATACAATTTTGACTACTAGGCGAAAAAAATATATCCACTCAGAAAAAAGTTATGGCTGTTTTAAAAATACGAATTTTCAAATATTTAATCGTTTATTTTTTTTGCACATAGACACATTTTAAGCAGTAATAACATGGTAGCAATGATGACGCATTGCCCCTGTTCTGTAATGCGCTCAAACGTTAGTGCACCTACCCATATAAAAATGTAATACGGAACGGTTCGCATCGTGCTATACACGATCCACACCTTCTGATCCTATACCATTTGTCGGAAATCCTAAATCGGAGCCATTCTTCACACACTTTCCGATGTAAGATCGATCTGTTGCTGTTGCACAATACGTTGTAGGAATTCGTCCGATAATTAGGATCGGATAGGGCAGGATCTGAAAGTGTGGATTGCTTTTAAAAGCAGTTAAAAGTATTTTTTAATATTCTTGTATTTCGGAACCCGGGGACTGCTAGCGTCGACTCGTAGATGAAGATAGCATTAGTTTTGTCCCTTCCTCACTTAGGAAGCAATACGGTATACGCCGACAGACCCCACACTGTAAGACAGGAATAAATAAAACTATTGTGAAATATTTTTTTCACAATAGTTTACATTCTTCCTAGTATTATAAATGTTTAGTATTAAAAAGTAAATATAAGTATTTCTTCAGTTTGTTTTTTTTTTGACGTAGCAAGGTACCTACCGCGGCCGCCGTATTGTTTTTTTTACGCCATTAGCTTATATCAACCAGAATAACGTATGAATTACAACGACATAACATTCACCTAAATCAATTGAGTAGTTTTAAAGATATAAAAAAATAAAGAAACGTAAAAAGGTTTTTAAATTGCAAGTTTTCAAGGGGTCATAACTTTTTACTGAGTAAATATTTTTGATTGCAGTCTTCTTACAATGATTCAGTACGCAGTGATACGTCATATGCCATACTTCTTATCCGTGGTGGAAATTTGGACCAAGCTCCATACATTTTTGCCCATTCCCCTTTGACCTGAATTTACGTAGTTTAAACCCTGCAGATTTTAGAGTGTCCGACACCTTACGCTGAATGTATAATAACTCGGATTCATTGTTGGATCCAGTAACCAAATCATCGACATAATGGTCGTGTTTAATAATATTACCTATAAATTGATCATCGCAATCTTCTGCCAATACTGACAAACACTTGGTGCTTAAATATGTAGCACTTGCGAGACCATAAGTGACGGTTTTTAGACGTAATGTTTTGATAGGATCTGACTCATCACTTCTCCATAGTATTAATTGTAAATTGCGATCCTTTTCATTTAGTTCTACCATCCTAAAAAATTTTTCAATATCGGCTGTCAAAATGTATTTGTACTGACGAGCTCGAATCAAAATAGAAAAAATTGAGTCTTGAACATTGGGACCTACCATCTGTAGGTCGTTCAGAGAGAAACCTGAGGAAGTTCGTGCCGATCCATCAAAGACAACACGTGTCTTTGTTGTTTCACTGTTTTGCTTAAACACTGCATGATGGCAGAGATAATAGGATGGAACGGGATTTACAATCGGACATTCCTCTAAATGGCCTAGCTCTGAATATTCTTGAATGAAATTTGAATATTGTAACTTTAATTCTGGATTCTTACGGAAACGTTTTTCTAAATACAATAATCGCTTCTTGGCCATTGCGTAAGAATCTCCTAAACAATCTGGACTATCAATTAGAGGCAGCCTAACACAAAATCTGCCAGATTCTAAACGGTAAGTATTACGATAAAAGTGGTCTTCACATGCCTGCTCAATTTTGCTAAAATATTGTCTATCTGGGACTTGCTCCAGTTCCCAAAACTTGGTTAATTGAGAATTAATATCGGAATTATTGCATTCGTCACTATCACTGATTGAAACATGACACGGAATATCTTTTGGTGACGAACGATTCCCTAACCTTGAAGAAATAGGGCCGGCGACTAGCCAACCTAGCTTTGAGCTACGTAGCTTGGGCATGTTGTGACCTAATGCTAGCTGATCACATCCTAATAGGTCCCAAAATAGGTCCGCACCTATTAAGACGTCTATTGCTGAAGGCTGATTAAAATTAGCATCAGCTAACTTTATGTCTCGTGGGATATTAAGTTGACTAATATCTATAGATTTTTTAGGAATAGCACCTGTTAATTGGTTCAACACATAAAATGATTGAACAACACTGTAGTCATTGCTAAATGAATTTAATCGGGCAATGCAACTTTTGTTTACATGTTCTGCTAAGTTGTTGCCTATACCAATAACGTTTATAGTATTTATAGTACATACCTGTAATGATAGCTTGTTCATAAGTGACTGGCTAATAAATGAGGACTGACTTCCACAGTCTAATAAAGCACGCGCTCGAAATTGTTTGTTTGTTTGAGGATTGATAACGTTTACCATGGCTGTTGACAAAAGAATATGACTTTCTACGAAATTATCACTAATCGAATTATTGACTGATATTTCACTTGAACCGCGATCTGTGTTAGTGTTATTGCTGCTGACTGTACCAGCATTACTTGTGCTAGTATTGTTAGAATTAGGTAAATGCAAGAGTGAGTTGTGTCTACGCTTGCACTCACTACAGGAACCGAACTTGCAATTACGTGCAGGATGCCCAGTGCGTAAACAATTGGAGCATAAGCGCAACTTAAATGCTTCGTCTCGTCGTTCTTAAACGCTCTTCGCTAGGAATGTAGGGCAGTCGTAAATCCAGTGGTCACCTTTACAGACAACGCACTGCTTAGTGACGGAGCCGGTGTTCTGAACTGTAGATGAAAAAGACTTAGTGCTACGAGAATTACTATTATTATTTTGACGTGATTGTGTAGCCTTGGGTGTGTCAGACTTGTTTTGAAGCATAGTTTCTAACACATCAGCGCGATCAGTCAGAAATTTATTGAAGTCCTTTAGAGTGGGGAGATCGGACAAACTATTACGGTGTTCTTCCCACTTCATAGCAGTACGATTATCTAATTTAGGTATAATAATTTTAATAATTATCATATCAAGTAGCTCATCTTGTTTAGCTAGGCTTGATAATGCTCGCAAGTTTTTTGTTACGTGGTCAACTAGAAACCTCAGTGATTTGTCTGATTCACGTTTGTGTTGTTGCTGTGTTGATTCAAAATATAACAATGAATTGAGGTGTTGATTTATAAGCTGGCGCTTGTTATCGTAACGATCGCACAAAAGCTGCCATGCAGTTTCATAATTAGCTTCGCAAATCTCTAAATTAGAAATAATTCGCGCGGCTTCATTTTCGAGATACGATACCAAATAATGGAACTTATGAATAGGCTTAATACGCTCATTGTTATGAATAAGCGACAAATAGGTATCGCGGAACTCAAGCCAGCGAAAATAAGCGCCATCAAACTTTGTAATTTGTATTTGTGGTAATTTAAAATCAACATGTTGACAATGAGTTGACTGATCGTGATGACATTGTGATGAATTATGATTGTGCGAATCAGAATAGTGAGAAGTAGTCTTATACTTGTCAAGTTGCTCTTCAGCAATTGCCAGATGTGAGGTGAAGATCTGCTCAATTTCATCACGTTCATCGATCTCAGAGTCCATATTATCACAATTAATAACCTCAATCTGAGCCTGTAGTTCATCGAATTTGCTAGACATAGCTCGTATTTTATCAATATTAATTTCTAACTCTTTAATTTGGGGTTTTGATAATTTCAAAGAGCATACTACATCTAAATATTTTTTAAATTTCGTTAAACGTCCTTTGACCGAGCTACGTTTAGCAAATAGTTCCTTCAATTGTTTTGCATTACTGTCTTTATCTTCGCTTAAAGACATTTTGTTTATTAATTAATAGTAGCAACAACAAACGAGAAATTAGTACTTAAGAAAATATTATATGTGATTGAGTAATCTAAACGGTAACACACTAATGCAAAATGAAGGAATAAAGTTATATGTTCAACTCTTATCTGATACTCCCTCGGCGACACCTGGGGCCCGAACGCAGCTACGCGGCAGCAACGCGGTAACAGCGCGGCAGCAGCGCGGCGGCGGCTCGGCGCGTGGCGAAGCGCTAACGTTTCGTCACCCGAACGCGGCTAGCGGCAATGTCAGGCGCGGCGACGAATTCTCTGGAATAGTCGGCCAAAAATATTTGAAATAATATGAACTAGAATAATGGCACGCACTATTGGGAGGGTGGATAAGTTAAGGCCTTCAAATTACCTAGCAAATGAAAATGTCGGGAATGTAATTACTAATAGGTGTATAAACACTCAAATATTATTTGTTTATGAACTTATATATATGAAATTACTGTTATTTTAATTAATTTATGATTTTACAAATAATTACGTAGGTAGTTGACACTAAATTATAGATTTTAATTTTACTATTTTATGAGATATGATAAATACTTACTTGAAATAAGCCTTAAAATAGCTAGATATTTTGTTAAACTAATGAAATACACAAGTAGAGTGTACCAAACAGCGACCCTTTTGATAGGAAAAATGGGTTTAGGTATTAGGGTAAATCGTAGGAATGGCACTTAACTGATAGGCGAGACGGCTGCTTCTGGCTGCACTGGTTCTCGCTGGTGGCTGCGGTACTGATAGGTACACGAGCTGCTCGCAGATGTTGACAAAGTTCTCGAACTGACGTGGCAGGCTGACGGTGAACCTCGACAGAGTAGAAGCTAAGGCTGGGCGCGGCGAGTTCTGCTGACCGACCTGGCTGGCTTAGTTGTCTTCTATTATAGTGTTCTTGCGTCTGTAGTCCTCCACAATGAATCTTTGGTAGATTTCCTTTTGGTCAGAATTCCTTTGTCTTCGTAGTCGATCCGAATTTTTGCAAATATGTCCTGTCACGGTCGCCAAATTAATGTCCAGTAGTAGACATTTGGAAGTTTAATAAAAAACCTCAGTTTCTTCACAATAACTGCTTTAATAATCTGAACTTTTAATATTACAAAAATTGTAGATTTTTCTAGCGACGCAACCGTGTACAATATAGAAGTGAGTAAAAAAAGTTAAAAGTGTGCGGGTGTGCGTAAAACAAAAAATAATAAAAAATAATTTGATTGCATCACTTGAACGTGCAACTTATTGCTACAGGAAATCACACAGGCGTAGGTACGGCGCAGACAATAAGAATTTTCTCAATAGCTAGGGCTAGAAAACTAGTTCATTATGAACTATAAAAGCTCTGGCCCCGTTCATTTGAATTCATCTTGTTATTTAATTCAAAAAGGGTAGGCTGGTCTTTTGGAACTTTTATTAAAATGCTTTATAAAAAAAATACGATCTAACCTAGATTTATTTATAAAATGTATACAGCGTCAGGTTGTTTGGCCATTCTCCTTTGCGTACCTTAATTTAACAAAATTTAGTTAAAGACTTGCTTCTGGGTAGCGGCCGAGTTAAGACGCTCTTGGAATAGTACTGGCAAATGGTGGTATGGGTCAGTGAGTAGGCCAGAATGCCATTGAAAAAAATAATGAAATAGTTCACCTAACCTCTAAACTCTCTAGTTATTAGTTCAGACTGATCCCAGACAGGGGTTAACTCGGCCGTGGCCAAGGGGCAAGTTATGCCACCTAGGGCGTTCAGTGATCTGCGTGTCCTGTAGACTCGTATTTTCTTGTTGTCTTTGACCCTATAACGTGTCCTGCCTTTCAGGGCCGCTATCTCAGGGGCGTTTTACAAACGTTGACATTTTTTCAACGTCGAAATCGACATACATTTGAATTGTGATACTTCACTTGGCGTATTTGACAAAAAATCGGGTTACTTGAGTAATACAAACTATACTCTATGGTTATTACAATAAGGTTCAACCTCGACTCTGCAAATATTTTTCCACATACGCCAAGTGAGGAAGCACCATTTGACACGCAGCGTCAATGCGACGTTAATGTCTGACAATGTGTGACGTTGGAAAAACGTCTTAACGCTTGTAAAGCGCCACTAGGATAGCGGCCTTATGGTGTCTGTCCATCTTTTTGCCAGACTGTCTCTTTTCCTTTTAGCATAGAACAATTTTCTGCCCTCTCGTAAGATTAGATCTAAAATATTTACGAGTTAATTAATAATTTCCTAATAAAACCCAGTTCTTATTATTTTCTCTTTCAACCTTGAAACTTCTTCATTATTTAATAATGCAAGAGGTTTGTAGATGTACGCCTGTTTTACGAATTCACAGTAGAGTACGTAAGTTTCCCGACGTTGTAACGAGAAGGTCCTGTGGTCGATTGTGGCGTACCCTTATAAGTACCCTACGTGCGACAAACACGGCGACGGTACAAGCTTGTTTTTCTTTATATATTAATTTCGTTTCCTTCACAAGACAAAAATTAAAACGCTAACGTACGGGTATTATGTAAATTATTTTCTTAAAACTGAAATATAATCTACTGTATATTATAGGATATTGTTATGCTCTGAGTTGTTAAAAATATTATGCAAGACAGTTATTACATCCATACGATTTGACGCCTAAGTCTTTGATAGCAATGGCTGCAGAACAAACCCCGAAATATTAGTAGATTGTATTACAAGGCCGCAAAGTAATATTTTTACGGGCGTAATATTTTTACGGGCGATTTTTGAATACAGAGCAAAGTGAGGGATTCTAGTGTAAAAACCCGAGCTTTGCGAGGGATTTTTAAATAGAATCTATAAAATACTTTATTGTAAAATTATTATTGTAGCTGCTATTATTATCATAGCTTGATAATAATAGCAGCTACATTAATAGTTTGCTGCAAAACAATCCGTGAAAATTTTTACGAGAACTCAGGCTGTAGTTTGCGCGTTTTATTTCTATTTAAGTTTTTTTTTATTCAGCCGCGGCGTGACTATACTACACTTATACAGGGCGTAAAACATGCAAAAACGCTCCATATTCAAAAAGTGCGATCAAAAGTTACTTTTAGGCGCACTATGTGAATTTGGAGCGTCATTAGTGCCCGCTGAAAGTTTCTTATAGAAAACACCAACTTTGGGCGTTCTTAAAGGGGAACAAAGTCGTCTTTTTCGAATAGGTGGAATGAAAAAGTATTTAAGCTACTTTTTTGACGGGCCTGTTGTGGTTAGTGACCCTGACTGCTAAGCTGGAGCCTGGGTTCGATTATAAACTCAGAAACACTCCAGACAGAACAAACAATCACGCTCATCACACAAATTAGTTCTAAGTGGGACTTGACCCATAACTTCCAGCTTAGCAGTCAGTTTCTAACTACAAGTCAGGACTAGTCATTCAAACTCCGACTCAAGTCATTTATTTGTCTTAGACCATTTACAGGTACCTACTTATGAATTCAAAGAGTTGGTCGGTTAGTCAGAAAGGAGCTAGTTGATTTTTCAAAACATGGGTCTCTAAAAAGAAGATCAAACAGGAAACTCCATGGATACTATTACTAAAACTACACGTTTTACAAAAACTTAGTTGCACTATATTTTCGGTGCTTCTATAATATGTGAAAACAATGTAGGTAAAGAACAAAATAAACGATTGTCAGTGAAGAGACGACCTATCTCAACTAACAGCGCCTGTTCACGACCATGACGCGTGGCATCATTGTAATTAAACCCTAAGCCTGTGGTTGTCACAGCCAATTCTCGACCTCATTTCTAGCCACAGTTCTTCGGCCCGTCAGACCCTTTGCTCAGCGAGATACAAAGAGCACCGAGGGAGTCAGGACTTGATAATTTAAATGAATACAGCCACAATATGGTCGGCTGATGAGGCGACGAAGGTTCTGTGATACCTAATAGAAATAATGACACTTGTTTTCGCTACAAAACAGTTATTTTTCGCTCGACTAAATGAGGAGGATAGTTGGGTGGTATAAGCGAGACGAATGCGAATGAATACGAGTATATATACGAATGTTTTTCAATAAGAAATGCCCTTGGTTCTAAAAGACTTAATAAAATTTCTATATCTGCATCAGTAGCGACTGTAAGACGGCTTCTTTAAGTGACAATTGAATTAAATGGTGTACTTTTAAACCTGCGATGCAAAAAAGGGGTGTTCGAAGTTTGACCGCTGAATATATAAGTCTGTTTGTTTGTTTGCGGTTTTTTTTCTATTTGTAAGTAGGTATTCTAACAATGGTTTTTAGAACTGTTTTACCAAAATTGATTCAGTCGTTTCGAAGTTATCAACTCTTGTGTTAACTGAAGTCGCGATACACTCGTCAATAAATTATAATACGTTACTTAATTATAATAATTATACACAAATTGGGGGTTGCCTTATTTTATATTTACGTTTGCTATCCTAACACAAATATTATAATGTCAAGATACAAAAAATCATTCATAAAGGTATCTTTGTACCGTGTTACCGTGCGTAGTTACCGTGACCCTGGAACAATCGAAGGAACATGAGTGGGTTTTAGTCAGTAAAAGTCTGACACGCCTTCCCGCCGCACCCAGGACGGGAGCAGTCATTTGATGATTTCCCACTCACCGAAAAAAAAACAAAAAAAAGGTATCTTTGTAAATTTCTACAAAATATAACTACATTACAGGCCACCCATTCATACAAGATCTAAGCGACTAGACGGCATCAAAAGGGAGTGTGCACCAAAGAAACATTATGTGAAGCAGTCTTTCACAAAAAAAGTGTTTGTTTTAGTATGAAACTTCTGAAAATAATGAGACCTTTTCGCGATTTCCTTTTAACGGCTTTTATTATTTTTAAGATGTCTTTTAAATGTAATTTATGTGCAGATTGACGACAAAAAACGGCCAATGTTTGATTATTCTAGTGAATACCGCGCATTGGACATTACAATAAGCTGGTGGCATGCCCCAAAAAACCGTATCAAAGTTATTAAGAACGCAACTGCAGCTAACAAAAGAATTGATACATTTGGAAATATATCTAAAAACCATTGCTAGGTAACTTACTTTAAAAAAATCGCATCCAAATCGGCTAAATTGTTTAAGAGCTACGGTGACACAGACAGACCAACAGACACAAAGGGTTTAACTTATAACATCCGTTTTTAATGGGAATTAAAATAGCTAATGCTAGGACAAGGGCTGTTTTCAATAATAATTTAATCAACGAAATGGCCTCGGATGCACACGACCTACATTCAAGCGAACGAAGTCACAAATAAAACTAGTAATTTTTATTATTTGATAAAACGCGATTGCCGTTTTCGGTAACTGTCGAACTTATTTGTCGACTCAATGTACAAGGTTACCATGTTGCACGATCCCCAAGGGTTACCGATTGAACGGGTAACCTTTTGAAAATTAAATTTTACATGGAGTTGTACAAAAAAAAAACCACTTTTGGGGATATCTTGTGGAATGGTGAAGTCAAACTCGACTGACGATATGAATGAATTATATTTATTTTCCATTGCTTATATGATCTTACAATTTAATACAATAGTGATACTTGAAATAAAATCTATATCCTAACCGACCAATCAGAGCTCGCCGCTCGCCGCACGTCGAATCTACCGCCAGCATCATTCTGCCCTGACGGTATTCGTCTGGTGTTTGCGAGGCGCTTTTAGTTTCAAACGTTCTTAATTGAAGTTGTTAAATCTTAACAGATTTAACAACTTCACAACCACCACATCACTTAACTTGTCTTGTAGTTATTGCTTACCATTTCGATACTGGATACTACCACAATACCAAAAAGCATAATTATGTTAATTGTTTTAGCTTTTTTTTTAATTTGTTAACTTGTCACTGAGAACTTTTTGCAGCAGCAATTTTAAACTTCGAAATTTCGTGATACGTAATAATAAAATGACAATAATGACCCACGTAAATTCTTTTATTTTATAGAATAAATAAATATAAATTGTTTATTTGAATATGTTTTATTTTATTTTATTCATATTTAAAATATGTACCTAGTATTATAGATATCTTTATCTGTAGTTTTATTAAAATTTGTAAACACTATCCAATTTTCATACTTTTATAAATATTTTTTTTCATAAGCTCAAGATAAAGATAAAGTAAAAATTCCGTCAACTCCATTCAAATGTTAAATTCTTTAAAAGGTAACCCTTGCAGTTACACTCATGTAGCATTTTACATCTTATTCGGTTAACCTTTAAATCCCATGAAAACCCAAATAACTATAACACTTTGAAAGCGTTATCCTTATCTTCTTGCAAACCAATTCAACGGCCAACCCTTTCTCGAAACATATGCTATTACGCATAAAAGGGGTTTCTTAGTTGGTAACATTGTTTGATTGAATTAACAGGGTTTTTAGTGCAAATGAGGCTGCTGTTCATCGGTCTTTAAGTGAGCAAATCGAACAGTAACAAAAAGTTGAAAAATATCGGGCATTTTAATCCAGAAAAATTGCACGCTTAGACCAAAATTATTTCCAACAGTTAGGCCAAACATGACCTAAACTACTGCTTAGCTGCTTTTTCTTAGTAGTCAATATTGAGAAAATAATATAAAAAATAGTTTTAGGTACTCTTTTCTTAATTGAATGACTACTAAAAAAAGCAGTTAAAGGTTTAATAATAGTTTAAAATAAAAAATAATATAATAGTTTTTAATAATAATAATAGTTTTTGGCCGCGTATTTTTTTTGCACCATCAATGTATTAAAAATGCCTGATGTCCTTTTTAGTTTATAATGGAAAGAGGTACAGAAAAATGTGATAACTTGGAAGTTTTTTGTTCTATTGTAAAACTCTTTGCTACACTCACCAAAAAAGTGAGCCGTCACGGGACGCCTGGCAGATGTGAAACATCAAAACTAATGCATATACTTATGTATCTAAGTTCACATTGTGGAATGCAATAAACGTATTGAGTATTGAGTATCGACATTACATCATCGCCACACAGTACACAAGACTGTGACTGTATATATACACCATCATATAACGTGGCGACGCGTCGCCACGGCATGCGTCGCCACGCCAGAAATTTGTTCTACGTGCGGCTATAGATGTTTCACATCAAAAACCTTTTCACGCAAGGTTAACCGAAATGTTCCCTGCAAATAAATAAAACTGAGACCTTTATCCAACGGAGAAAGATTTCCACGCATATTAATATGAGCCTCATATTAATCTACGTGGAAATCTTTCTCCGTTGTACTTCTCTCTTCAAGAGATCACCTCATATTATGAGGTGATCTCTTGAAGAGAGAAGTACACCAATTTGAGTGGACCTGTGAAGACAGTTTTTTTTATCTCCTATGATTTACAGGATAACACCTATTACAATATGCGTTAAACCGCAGGGCATAAGTTACTACTTATGCCCTGCGGCGTTAAATATCCAAAATTAAACTTTCTAACACACGTGATTCGAGACACAATACAAAGACAAAACCAGCGCGACAGCCGGCTGTCGCTTGGTCGTCGAAAGGTAAAACTAAATACGCAAAAACTTGCGCTAAAGCAACAAACTAAAAAAGAAGACAAATAAGCAATAAAAGAAAATAAATATAACTTCTATGGAAGTCGTTCAGAAGATAAAAACTTTAATACAATATTGTTTGGACAAGTTTTCATACAATCTAAGTTTTTGATTCCACATAAGTAGTTTTCTTTCAGTTCAGTAAATCTTTGAAGCAAGCTGTGTTATTGTCTAAGTCTATTGGCCCGGAGTAATTTTCTGCTTGAAGCACTTAAATAAATAAATAAAACGAATAAATGTGTTTTAATTATTATTTTTTTTTTGTTTGTTTTTCTGTAAGTTTGTGTCCTTTTATTGTTATTAATAATGCACCTGCCATGTTTATATCTCATCAACTCTGGGTTGACTGGTAGAGAATGCCTAAGGCATTAAGTCCGCCCTTGTACGCTTAAGCATGAAGTTTAAAAAAAATACGAATAAATATCCTGGGACAAATTACACACGGTTATCGGATTTTAAACATACTTATATAATTTATAAATACATACATATTATAGATAAGTTACACCCAGACACAGAGCTAACAATCATACCCATCACACAAAGTATGTCCTGAGTGGAAATCGAACACACGACCTCCGGCTTAGCAGTCAAGGTCATTAACCACTAGACCAACAGGCCTGTCCAAATTACTCCGTGATGCCGTTCTTGGCAATTATTTTAAAAATTTTAAAAGCTCTAAAGCATATTGCTTGTATGTGGCGAAGCCTTAGAGTCCTTGTACACGGTGCATGTAGCTTGCGCATGTTGAGGCACTTGCGCGGGTTATATGCATCGTAAACATATAATTCGTTTAGGGTGCTTGTACACGGTGCATGTAGCTGGAGCAAGTAAAGATGCGGGTTACACGCGTGAGTAATATGCGCAAGCTATTTGTTCGAGTTACTGAGTCACTAGACCCGCACGTGTTTTGAAACGATATGTTTACGATGCATATAACCCGCGCAAGTGCCTTAACATGCGCAAGCTACATGCACCGTGTACAAGCACCCTTAAAAACATGTGCGGGTCTAGTGACTCAGAAACTCGAACAAATAGCTTGCGCATATTACTCACGCGTGTAACCCGCATCTTTACTTCCTCCAGCTACATGCACCGTGTACAAGCACCCTTACTTACTTTTGCTTTATAAGAGTTCATCTGTGCTAATATTATAAAGCTCAAGAATTTTTCCGTTTCTTTGAACGCGCTAATCTCAGAAATTACTGGTACGAATTGTTTTTTTTTTGTGTTGTTATAGGCTGTAATAACATCACGATTACGGGAGTGGATTGGTAACTAGCCCCCTAGACAAGTGGCATTGTGGAATAGATTGTAGATTAGAATAGATTGTCAAATGTACATATGGGTTTGACATAAGCTTTCGCTAAATAATTTGACATTTACATACATTTGACAATCTATTCGATTCCGCTATCTATTCTACAATGCCACTTGTCTAGGGGGGCAGGAATGCGGGTGAAACCGCGAGCGACTGCTAGTCTATCCATACTAATCTGTCTAACTGTCTGTATGTTTGTCTTTCTTTCACGGCAAAACGGAGCGACGAATTGACGTGATTTTTTAAGTGGAGATAGTTGAAGGGATGGAGAGTAACATAGGCTACTTTTTGTCTCTTTCTAACGCGAGCGAAGCCGCGGGCAAAAGCTAGTTTTCATATAACATGGTAAACTGACTCATTGACTGACTGACTGGGTGATATTTCAACGCACAGCAAAAACTGATGCCTGATCCTAGAGGCATGAAACTTGAAGGGTGTATATTGTAAAGAGTAGGTAACCACTAAGAAATAAATAAATAAATATCCTGGGACAACTCACACACGATCATCTGATCCCAAACTAAGCAGAGCTTGTACTATGGTAACCAGACAACTGATAAACATACTTATATAATTTATAAATACATACACATATTATAGGTAAATTACTCCCAGACATAGAACAAACAATCATGCTCATCACACAAAGTTTTTTCTGGGTAGGAATCGAACCCACGACATGGCTTAGCAGTCAGGGTCCGTAACCACTAGAATATTTTTGGAAATTCGACAAAAGAGGCAAAAGTGGTTGGAAGTTCAACAACCGCGAGGGCAAAACTTCGGGTAAAATATGTTTGTTTACAAGCTGAGTGTTAACTCCAGAACTAAATTAATAGCAAATTATCACTACTAAAAACTAAATTAAGTAATGCTGAGCGCTACAGGCAATAAATTTACGCTCGGCAAAGGCGCAAAGCTAGTTCCAAATTTAAATTGCGATGTGACTTTTTACAGAGGTGAATGATTATAGCAATATCGCCTTTACCATTCAGCAATAAAGGTTATTATTGTGCAATTAATGGTTGGCATGGGAGCCGCGAATTCGCAGTAGGTATTAATAACGTTAATAGACCTACCCTCCGTTATGAATGAAAAAAATATTTGACAAATTGTCAAGCTTATGTCAGTTGTGATTGGTTGAATGAATTATCAACAGACAATTACCGCTTTTTGGACAATAGTAATTAAGAAAACAAATTAGGGTTTGTCGGTCAGTATTAATGAGTCTTTATTGCTAGGGTCTGTCGTCTGTCTGTCAATCTGTCATTCACATACCTTATAATTACGAATTATAATAGGTGGTGAAATTGATTGTTTTATATGTGTATTCTCTTGTCAATGTGATTATAAAAAAAAATCCGGCCAATTGCGAGTCGGACTCGGGCTCGGAGGGTTCCGTACCGGAAAAACCGGCCAATCGCGAGTCCGACTCGCGCACGAAGGGTTCCGTACTATCATCTATAATAGACAAGTTTCTACCTGTTTATTAAACCATTGAATGCTCTAATTACAGACACAATTAGAAAAGCATTGTGTCTTGCGTGGTTCCACGTCCTAGACACACGAAAGGTTAAGATCGAGTAAAAATTGCCTAAAAATTCCGTTTGTTGTATGGGAGCCCCCCTTTAATATTTACTTTGTTGTTATTTAATTATTTATTTTGAAAGGTTATATACAAGTTAATAGCCTGTAAAAATTTGAAGCGTCTACCTGTTACCGTTTTTAATATTGAGCAAAAAAATACTTGTAAATATTTGTAAAAATTTCAGCATTTAGCTATCACGGTTTATGAGATACAGCCCGGAGACAGACAGACAGCGGAGACTTAGTAATAGGGTCCCGTTTTACCCTTTGGGTACGGAACCCTAAAAATGGCAAACGAAACATTATTTGCTGTATGGTATTTGTTGTTTTAACGGCAATAGAAATATTTTAACTAACTATCACGGTTCATGAGATATAGTTTGGTGATAGGCTGACAGACAGACGGGAAGCGAAGTTTTAGTAATATCGTTTCGGAAATAAAGTCTAGAACTTCTGTTTTACTCTCTGGTTACAAAACCCTAATGAAAATGCAAGTATGACTCGAAAATACGAGTAACACCGTTTAATAGACTTTTTTTGCTGAACTTAACTTCAGTTAACGTAGTATGTAAGTTATTACTAGAATAGTCATCTATTAGGCAAATATTTTGCCCAAATTCTCTATATTGGGCAAAAGTCGCGTATTGTCAACAAAAATCTGTTGATATAGGACTTGTTGACCCACTAAGTGAGGCAGTGGACCAATTACTCATTTTATAAATTATTTGTATTATTATAAGGGAGCTGATTAAATATAACTAGTCAATAAAAAAATAATAAAATAAAATAAATGTTTATGGCAATTACAACCTAACCCTTACTAATAATCACTGTGCAAAGTTATACAATGAATAAAGCCTGTGTAACCATACATTTTTTTACGTATAAACCTGTCATAACTTTATGCAGCGTTTATTAGTAGGTAAGCAGGTAAGTGTTTAATACTTAACCTACCAAGCAAAGACATTAAACTTAGACTAAACCTCTTTACTACCTAGTCTTTTCCAGTGAAAATTTAAATCACTTCGTAAAAGTCGCAAATAAAATTTTACGGTTAAAAAATCAGACTGGTAAAATCAGCCCCAAGGTACGTTGGCATTTTAGCAACAATTAATTTGCCAATTAAATTACCTCAAGTTTCAACGTTAATAGTTTACAAAATAACAAAGTCCACTGTCTCCGAAACAACAAATTAAACATCAAAGCCTTTAAAAAGTTTGATTGGTCTGAAAGCAGACTACCTACATTAAGTTTAAAACTAAGAAAAAGTTGTAACGTGTTAAATTTCAAAGGCATAATTCACTTGTTATAAAAACTTAGGCATAATGAGGTCTTGTTGAGATCGATAGCCGTCAGAGGCCGATGCGGTAGACCCAGCGATTTCGCGAACAGCTTACTTCCCAAGGTGAACACTACAAGACGGTTTTTACGTTGAAAATGTTCAATGTCAGAACGACCGCAGCACTAAATTGGTCCCAATATTAAGCCTAGCTCGCACGCAGACGTAATTTCATGTTTCTACACGCCAAGGATTAAGCTAACATTAGGTAGACTGTGATTATTATCGTTAGGTTTCTTTCGTGTGAAAAAAATTGTGGGGCTCAAGTTTAGGACAGTTAGAAAGTTGTGAAACTCACCGCTTCTTCGGCTTGCGGCGGGGTCTGCGGCGCTCTCCCTCCAGGTCCGTCTCCAGGCCACGACGACGCGGGCCCTGGCCACCACGACGACGCGGCTCCATTTTACGATCGGCCTGTACCTCTCCTATCTCATCTACCACGGCCACTTTTGGCACGCACTCATCTTCTTCAATTGGTTTCGGTGTCTGCGGTGCGCCCATCCGAAGATGGCGTTGTCGCCACCACAGCACCCACGAACTGATGTTATCGCGAATCTTGAAATTGAGGGGTCCAGCTTCGGTAAATACGACGGCTTCACGTCCACGGTATCTAACGGTAATTTATTTGAAAACGTTCAGTCTTTGCTCTCATCATACCCTAACTTAGGTCTAACGAAGGCATCTGCAGTATAAGCTTACGATAAGCGGTAAATGCTTTTATGATAGCGAAGCATTCCTATGGTGAACCCATCGTATGAACTGGCACGGAATCATTTTCACGTACAGTTTTTATCACAATTCAATTAAGCAAAGCGGTCACTACTAAGGTAGGTAAGTAAGTTTTGTATAAAAAAAAAGTTATAAAAATTGGCAGGAATGTGTGGCAGTAAAGTTTGTGAATTTGCTACATTATTTTAACGTGTCGGCGCTCTTGTCTCAAGTAGCCATGACGACGGTTTCGCTATCAGTCTCTGTGCCGGCATGGCGTGCGCGCTGTGAGAGCGGTGCAAGCGTGCGCGCGGAGCTCGTGCTCAACAGATGTTAGCCAAGCCGAGGCGGACGTTACGTAACGACTTCGTACCGGGCGCACAGCCGTGGTAGCGCGACGACGCCGAGCGCGCGAGTGCGGAGGCTTCGCTCTGCCGCTCGAGCCGCCCGCCCTGCGCCCCCTCCCCCCGCCCGCGCCCCAGCCGCCCAGCCCCCTCTACCTGTTACCGCGCTATTGTCCTTACTAAATCATTTTTTGGTCAAAGTGTTCCGGCAATATTAGTTTTTAACTCTTGCTATACGTTGCCATACGTTGCAGTGATCGTAAATTAAGCCGCAACTTCAGCCGGCTTAGATACCGGGGAGAGTAGACAATCATGTTTTTATTGGGTCAGACGTGCGGTCTCAAGGTCGCCCACTGAACATTTTCTTCGATTTAGTTTACGAGTTCTCTTAACAACCAGACGTGTATAATATTGGACGCAATGCGTAACAGAATGATGGCAGTAAAGAATATAGTTACTTCTTTATCTTTAAAAACTTGAAGAGGAATCGGTATTAGTTTTTTTTTTCAGGCTGTTTCTGTATGAAATGCGTTTCCTCTGCAAATCAGGTCAGCATAACGACTATCTGCTTATCCTGTGAATATCTATTCGATCTAAACGCTTAGCAAAAATACACGAGCACTTTTGCAAGAATCTATAAGCGATCGTCGCATGTGCTAAACTTTTCCTATTTTCTACAAGTCTTTAAGTTTGCTAGAAACTCGAGTATTAGAGTATATTTCAGTATATCCTACATCTAATTTACTTTATTAGCTGAATGCTTTCTTTTCTAATCAGTAAAAAGTACCCTTAACTTAATAACCCCTTGTCTGTGGAGCGCGCTCAATGAGCTCGATTTTCAAAATGGCGCATCTGTGGAGCGAGCTCATTGAGCTCGATGCAAATGGCGTCTTTACATGCGCACTATATTAATCATAATACTTCGTTTAAAATATATATTTTGACTGCTCTAACTTATACAAAGTTTAGAAAAAAAAACAAGGATGACATAAATTCACGCGTCAAGTGTTTTGAACGTCCGTACGTTGCCGCACCGAAGTTTCAAATAACACTTCTCGGAATTGACAAGTGGGTCGTCCTTATCGCGGCGACCTTGTAAAGCTTGTGGATTAAAGAATATGTATGGCATTGTGTGTTCTTGTGTAAATTAAAGTAAATTATGGTATTTTTATGTAAATTAAGTAACAGTTTTATGAAATAAACGTACGTTTTATTAGTTATAACGACTTTTGTACAGTCGGAAAAGTCGAAATTTTCCCGCTTTTCCTGGTTTCAAATTACAATATTTATAATATAATCTTAATTAAACCAATGTTTTGATGTTAAGGTTGTTTTATAAAGATTCCAATAAGAATAGCTTTCTTATTAGCCGCCATACAAGTTATTATTCCAATTAAATAAAAAAAAATTACATCCCGTTTTTTTGGCATTTTTTTGCAAATGGCGTCACAGATCCGCCATTTTGAAAAAAATGGCCGCCACGTCTGAATGGGTATTTCTAAATCTAATAATCTGCTTGAATTGCTGAAAATGGCTGAAAGGAATTATAAGCGCTAATAAAAGATAGAATTCTAAAAACGTTTTAAGTACAAGGAATGACAAGGATAATATTTAGGTATAAAAACAAAATTATACTTATAAATTACATTATGACTAATAGTGCACAAAAATGTTAAGAGTTCTTGGAAATTAGTTTATATTTCACTCAAATCTTCCATCCATACTAATATTAAAAATGGGAAAGTATGTTTGTTTTCCGTCTTTCACGGTAATACTACTGAACCGATTTGAATGAAATGAGGTACAAAGATAGTTTATTGCCTGAGAAAGGACATACGATAGTTTTGAAACCAAAAATCTCCCGGGGACGGAAACTACACGGATAAAACCGCGGGTACAGCTATTCATCTTATAAACCAGTTGAAGTGGCTACCACTTTGTTCGTAGTACAGCTTAAATCTATTTTGTAAAGTTGCCTTGTTACAATTAACCTTTCTCCTTTCTACTCGTAGCAAAGCAACTTCAGTTTAAACTCTGTGAAAATTATTGTAATATTTTATGTCTGAGAGACACTACCTATATGTGAAAATGTAGATTACAGTAATAAGAGTACATATATACAGTACATTGTTTTAATCATAATCTCCCTGGAATTTTTAACAACACACATGATTCGAGATACATAGAAAGACAATAGCAGCGCGACAGCCGGCTGTCGTTTGGTCATCGAAAGGATTTTTAAAACACTTAAAAATCATGGAACAACTCACACCTTCATCTGGTCCCAAACTAAGTAGACCTTGTACTATGGTGACTCATCATCATCTCCCTAGCCTTTTCCTAACTATGTTGGTGTCGGCTTCCAGCCTAACCAGATTCAGCTGGATACCAGTGTTTTACGTGAAGCGACTGCCCATCAGACCTCCACAACCCAGTAACTGGGCCACACGATACCTCTTGGTTATACTGGTCAGACCATCTGGCTTACCCGTAACGACTGTCAAAGTTCAACGGATGACAACCGGGACCAACGGCTTTACGTGCTTTCCGAGGCACGGGATGTCAGTGATGTCCAAGATAAACTTTAGAAAGTACTTATGAATTGAAAAAATCACATTTATACTTGCCCGGATTTGAGCCCACAACCTCTACATGAGAGGCGGGCGCATTATCCACTGGGCCATCACGACCTTTTTTTGGTAACTAAACAACTAATATACATACTTATACAATTTATAAATACTATAGATAAATTTCAACCAGACACAATCATCACACAAAGTTTGTCTTAAGTGGGAATCGAACCCATGACTCCCGACTCAGCAGTCTGGGTCACTAACCACTAGACCAACAGGCCCGTCAATTTTGTTAGTTTCGTCTGTATATTTGTATGTAACCAACTCTTTTGGACAAAAAGTTGTTGAGAAAGCTTTATTAAATTCAAACCGGGTTGAGATTAGCGCGTTAAACCAAATAAACAAACTTTTCAGCTTTATAATATTAGTAAAGATTAGCTCTTGCTCGCGGCTTCGCCCGCGTGGATGTCGAACTCTATCCACTATTTGAACCTTTTAGTCGTGAATGAAAAAAAACCTTACTTAGTGGCTTAGGCTTATTCTTCACAAAGAATAATCCCTCCAAGTTTCATGTCTCGAGTTAGTTATTCCTAAATATCAACATTGATTAATATAATATCGATTTTCCTATTGAATGCGCTTCCTCAGAATATCAGGATGGCTACCAATCAGTTCACATTCAAAGTAAAAGCTCGGGGACATTTACTTAAGGAGTTGGAAGACTCGTCTCACAGTTAATTTGTTGCATTTCTCCATGTATTTATTTGTATCTCTCTCCACTTCGTTTATATAGTATGTATATGTATCTATATATTTATTTATGTATTATATTATTATATTTTAACTTCCTGTAGCTTTTCTGTATTTTTGCACCTACTATGTTTTGTCTCTGCATCACCCTGGGAGGGAGTGTCAGACTTTTACTGACTGATTGCCCTTTATGTTCCGGGGCAGCGGTAACTATTAGAGTTAATCCGAAACCCCGGCAGGCATTGGCCCTAGAGGGACAGGACACCTGCAACTCTTTAAGGAGCAAGAGAAACAAACGCGCCGTCGACATGGACCTGGTTCTAGTCGGGCGGCAAGCTACCCATCGCTCGCTGTTCGCAGTCCCGCGCCTCCGGTGGCCGGTATTCGTCTTGCGACTCTCGACGTCTACGCCTGAGTCACTTTCCGGGGCGCGTGTGACTTGACGCTGCCGTACGCGCGCCTCCGCCTCCTTCTCCTGCATGACTGCTTCGTAAAAAGAGGCGACGGCTTCCAATTTAGTCGCCCCCGCCGATCGCCTCTGCAAGAACATGGCGGTGGCCCGCCCTAGCGGGGCATACTACCACCGTATGCTCCACCTTGTCCTCTAGGCGACCGTGCGACCGTTGCCGCAGTGGAATCACAACAAACGAATCCGACACAAGAACCTCCCGAAATGTCCGTGTCCCGTGAAGACCTAGCTGTTTCCGGCGATACGTAAACTCTCCGGCCACTCCTCAAAGAGGCGTGCCCAACACTGGGTTGCGACAGTCGCAACCCAGTGCTGTGTAAATTAACAACATTAGTAGTTGATTTATTAAACCAATTAATTTAACAATAAAAATAAATCTCTGTACCCATGAATTGATTATCCCCGAATTCAATTGTATTTGTATCTTTTTATTCGTATGCTTATATTATTGAATTTAATTCTTACAATTCTATGTAAATAAATGTAATTCGACCTGCGCCGTTTCAATTCAATATAAATAAATAAATAATAATTTCATTTAGATAATCTGATCTAAAATATTTTTAATCCTTTAATCCATTTCCGACATCGGGTAAGGAAAACGCCATGAGAAATCGGAGCTATAATAAATAAAAGTCGTTAATCCGACTTGAGCAAGCGTTGTGATTAATGATCGTGTCTGCCATGTATGAGAAAAGTACTTCTTTTCACCCTTTTTTATTTTATGTAATAGTTTCATTGCTACTCGTTTCGTTTATTCGCGTCCTCGTGGTCGGTCACCAACCAGATGGACGGATGCTATAAAAACAGTAACATCCAGCTCAATCGTGGAGTGCGCGAGGAACGCCGCTAATAGAAAAAAAGTAAGCCGTCACGGGACGCCTGGCACATGTGAAACATCGACATCCACACATCGAAACCACGGAAACGATACCCATGACCTAAATTTTGAAAAATGTTAGCCGCCATCTTGGATTCTGAAATGGACCTCATTTTCGGCATCAGTGTCCCCGAAAACCACGGAAACGATACCCATGACCGAAATTTTGAAAAATGTTAGCCGCCATCTTGGATTCTGAAATGGACCTCATTGTCGGCATCAGTGTCCCCGAAAACCACGGAAACGATACCCATGACCGAAATATTGAAAAATGTTAGCCGCCATCTTGGATTCTGACATGGATTTTTAGGACATTTTTAGTCGATAGCATGACTCAAGAGGAAGGCTCATAAATATGTATAATACATTCAATAGATTCTATTCATTTAGAAGAGATTTTTTCCTAGTTCTGGAATGTGTGCGGGCACTGCTGCTGCCGAAGCAGAAAACGTCAAGCGGCGGAAATATAACAACCTTGTTGGTAATTATATTTTTGAGCCGTTTGGGGTTGGAACTTTGGGACTATGGGGCCCGAGCGCCTGTTCTTTTTACAAAGAGAATAGCGGGCCATCCACTAACGTTCATTCCTGCCGGAATGTACAATCCTTACGGAATGAACGCCAGTGGATTTGCAAGAGCGAGAAAGAATGACGGTATTAAAATCCCACCACCCGTCCCGTCGCGACAATCCTTACGGAATGAACGCCAGTGGATTTGCAAGAGCGAGAAAGAATGACGGTATTATAATCCCACCACCCGTCCCGTCGCGACAATCCTTACGGAATGAACACCAGTGGATTTGCAAGAACGAGAAAGAACGACGGTATTAAAACCTCGCCACCCGTACCGTCGCGACGGGCGCGACGCGCTCTGTGATCAAGTTAGAGTGCCTGTTTATTTGTCCGGCGTGATTGAGCGCTCGTTTGTAATCGTTTTGTGTATTATTCCCGGATTCCGGGACGTATTCGTCCCGGAAGGACAAAATGCATTTCCAAGACATAGACACACAACACAATACGGTGTTATCAACTTGAGCAGTTCGTTAAAAGACGAGACATCGCCTCTTAAATATTTCTTAAAATCATCAGATTCGTCGCATGCCAGATTTTTTTAAAGTCCTATATTTCTACTTTTCTAATAACCACTTTTTCCCCACATCCTATGTCTTCATTTAGGTTTAAATAGATATTTACTTGCAATAAAACTCAAAGCAACAGCAATCTCTTTCTTAAAGGTACACATGTTTATTTATTAAACCTCATGGACATAATGTGAAAAACACTGCCCACAGGCGGACTTAATGCCTAAGTGTAGGGCCTGAGTGCCCGCTCAAATCGAGCGTCCAGCAGGGCGGGGCGTGCGGCGTCCATATCAAACAGATGCATTAACACGTAGGTGTCCTGAGTGGCGACCTAGCGGCGCGAGAACAACTTCCACGCAACGCTGCACGCTCCGCTCAACGCTCTCCACTCAGTTCGTACACTCAGGCATTTTCTCCAGTCTACCTTAGGGTGATGCATAGACAAATCATGGTAGATGCAAAATGCAAGGGTACAAAATAATACCAAAATTAAATATATGTATATATTTACATACTATAGTACTAAATACATATAGGTACACTCACATAAACATAAAGATAAATATAAACATAAATATATAAACATAATTGTTGCAAAATGAAAATAATCCATAAAGATTGTTTAAAATGACGAGCATTCCTTTCAAATGACAACAATCTTCATAAAATAGTAGGATTGTCACCATCCACACACGCGCAATCCCTCGGTATGACTGACAAGATGCAAAGTGACAGGAATGTACATAAACGAGTGGATGGTCACTGAAGGCTTGTTTTTCCTGCCGGACTGGCGCGTCGTGATAAAGTCAGGGGAAAGAACGAAGGATTGTGGTTTAGTTAGTGGCTTCAACGGTTTTATTTTATCCCGTCGCATTTCTGTACGGATTGCACGACGGGACAAGCCTGAAGGAATGAACGTTAGTGGATGGCCCGCTAATGCAAAGCGTTTAGTCAACACTTCACGTGATCAGAAGGCTGGCATCGATTTTGCCCAAAGAATAAGCATTGCAATTCAGTGTGGCAATGTTGTCAGCCTTCTGGACACGCTGCCCGTCGAAAGTTATGACGAGTTTAACGACGCAAACGGATAACCCCTTTCTTTTTTTTTATTTATAATTTAATTTTTAGTTTTATTTTAGTTTTAGGTATTAATTAGTTTTTTAGTTAGTTTGAAGTTAGCTATATTTATTTGTATATTATACAGAATGAATAAATATAAAGTAGAGGAAAACCGGGTTTTTTCAAAGTTTTCACCAGTGCGAAGCTGCAGCGGATTGCTAGTATTCGAAGGTGGTTTTGCCAAATACGCTTAGTGAAGTTGCACCACTATATCCATCGCTTTAATGTACTGCCAAAACAAATCATCCCACACCAAATGGTCTCTCTTTTATGTTCAAGTTATTGTAATAATTTTGAATATTGAACCTTCATTACTGACCCAAACATAATTGGGAAGGCAGTTGTTGAATAGTGACCAATTTTGAAGTTATACAGATAAATTAAATTTAAGTTTGTAATGACAAAATAAACAATTTTGTCTGTCTGTTTCTTTATAGATGACCTCTAAAACGTCCGAACCGACTTATTTATTTTATTTTGATGATTAATAGACTAGATTTATTATATGTATAATGTAATATAGGATGTATGAATACCCAGTTTTCTCATACCAAGAAATAAAAAGAACACTAAAATTTTCAAATACCTAGTCACAAGGTTCCATCGGAGATAGCATCATACATAGCCTTGAGCCACCAAGAACTTATTGTTCGTGTTCTATAGAACTAACGAAAGTTAGCTCAAATTATAATGATTATTTATGACCACCTCTTTGAAGGTTGGAGTTTAGAAATCAGGCTTTGTCGATTGTTCGCTTTTGAAAGCCATTTAGATGTTATGGGAAAGTTTGTACTGTTCTTTTGTCTGTGACATGCCTACCATTTTTTTTAGGTCAATGCTTAACACTTTTTTCAGGCCCTGCAACTCCTGAAAACCAGAAACAACAGTGGAGTCCACCAGAAAAGCGCCGAGCTCGACAAGTCCCGAAGAAACGGTTCAACTGTCCTGGATCTCGCAACTAAATTGATTAGAAAAGAACAACGGAGGAGTAAGAAAAATATATGTTTTTCGCTTCCCTCCACAACAAGGTAATGTTCTCAGTGAAGAGTAAGAACCTCTAGTAATTCCAACTCTAATGGAGTAAAATTAAGGGCATGTAAGTTTCGAAACTCACCCGAGCGAAGCCGCAGGCGAAAGATAGAGTAACATAAATGTGAGGGTTTGCGCATATGGATGGATGGAACACAATTTTTTTTATCAATTCAGAGCAGTAGTTCCAAAATTTGTGCGTTTAACCAAACAAGCAAACACTTCAGATTTAAAATATAGGTATTAGTTGTCCCTCGTAATTTTTCCTGTGCCTTAGATACTGCTGCTTCAGTAGACTGTAAATAATCTAGACCCGTGTCAACAGATTATAAACGAGGCAGCAGTATGTAACTTACACGTAACATTTAAAGCCTTTTTTTTTTGGTGAGTAGGAAATCATCAAATGACTGCTCCCGTCCTGTGTGCGGCGGGAGGGTGTGTTAGACTTTTACTGACTAAAACCCACTTCGATTGCCCTTTATGTTCCAGGGTCACGGTAGGTAATTATTATAAACATTCCGCAACATTTAAAGCCTTTTAGTACATTACTGATAGTGTATTGAACATAAACACAGGTTCAATTCCGGTTTGGGTTCTAAGTATATTACATAAGTATAATAAGTTATGATGTTGGTGTAAATTTTACTCTTATAACACACTTGGCTACTCATTCATCAGTCAAAAATACAGACAAAATGGCGACCAGAAGCTAGTATCCAAACAGAAAAACCTAAAATCATTTTTATGCTTGCACCCATAATAGCAAACGTGACCTGCAAACTCCAATCCAATGTTCCAATTATGAATTGCATGTCTGTTTTCCACGAGAAGTGGGTGGGGTCATTATAAACCGCGACCTCGACCTTGGGTTCCGTTCTTGAGGCCAGTGACCTTCTACCAAGGTCAGATGCTTCAGTTCATTGTGTATGTCTAGATAAGCACCACAATTTCCTGCTTGCCGCGGCTATCTAGATCCTAGATTTGCTACTACAAATGCATAAGGTTGGTGGGATTTACCACGCAAACACATTTTCTTGACATCTTAGTTAAACTGTTTAAACGTTTTAAGTGCCAAATCAATTCAAAGGAATACGTGTTTTCTTTTATTATCTTTACTAAAATTATAGCTATAAAGAGATTGTTGCTTTGTTTATACGCGCTAATCTCAGTAGATTAAAAAAAAAACAAGTTAGAAAAATACTCATTAAAAAATGTCATGAATGAATGACATTTGGCTATGTGACATATTGTAGAAATCGCAGGAGACAGCTTATTTAACCTTTCGATGACCTTTCGACAGCGCGACAGCCGGCCGTCGCGCTGCTATTGCCTTTCCATTGTGTCTCGAATCACGTGTGTGTTTGAAGGATTAAGAACTTAATTTTAAATATTACCTTAGAAATACCATTAAATATACATATACTACAACCAAAACTAAAAGATTAATTCCGTTATGTTTAAGCTACATTATTAACTAAGAGCTTGAACTCAAAACTCCGATTGCTGCGATGTGATTTTGTATGACAAGACGTCTCCTTTGGATACGCGATGCAATGCGACAATTTGTGAAAACATGTCTGTCTATGTTAACATTTACAGAATTTAAATATTTTTTTGTAAATGTGTTGAAAACTGTGATAAGCACGGCGTGAGAATTTTTACAATGTTCTGGCTCGAATATGCCTTTGCTTACGGCTCAATTGTTGCGTTAAACACTTCACGCCTGCATATAAATTTATTTCATAGCACAATCCATCCATACTAATATTATAAATGGGAAAGTGTGTCTGTCTGTCTGTCTGTATGTTTGTCTTTCTTTCACGGCAAAACGGAGCGACGAATTGACGTGATTTTTTAAGTGAAGATAGTTGAAGGGATGGAGAGTGACATAGGCTACTTTTTGTCTCTTTTTAACGCGAGCGAAGCCGCGGGCAAAAGCTAGTTTTAAAATAATTTGCTGTATATTTATTTGCCTGCAAATTTAAATTCTATGAGTGATCAAATTTCTCTGTAAATTATGGATAGTAAAACTATTTTCGTGTAGCTGCAACAAATGATATTAATTCATGTTACCACCCCGCTAAAAGTTCCCGCCCTGTATAAAAAGATATACTTAATCCTCTCCGCATTCGTCAGTCCTGGATTTCTTCCACACAGCAAATTCCTGCAACCTTTACCGAGTAAATTTTGACTGCAGTAGTTTTTTCCAGCCACAACAGTTTGCCCGCAAATAGCACGACGGTTCCAGTGTGTTTCCAGTGCCCTCGAATTGTTTTTACCCCGCAATATTGCAGTTTCCCTATCAAAACATGATTGCTATTCATACATTCAAAACAACTGAAGATCAAAACAATGAGCTTTATTGATTTCATTTGAAAACATCCCGGCTATTGTTATGCTTTAGTTACAAATCAAGTATGCGAACAAACAAATGTCGAAGTAACAATGGATGCTGTACTTAAGACTGAAGTTTGGCCTCGATTAGGGCTTGAACAGATGTGGCGGTTTGTTACGAGTTAAATTAACAGTACTAATTTATATATATTTTTTAAGTAACCATCATGATCTCCCTAACCTTTTTTCAGCTATGTTAGGGTCAGTTTGCAGCCCAACCGGATTCAGCTGGATACCAGTGTTTTACGTGAAGCGTGTGAGACCTATATATACAACTTAGTTACTAGATAACATCGGCTATCAAAGTTCAACGAATTACAACCCGGACTGGGCTTTACGTGAATGATGAATGAAACTGACTCGTTACCATTTTTTTTTTCAGGCGGAGGTCCAGGCCGCAGTGTTATTTTAAAAACTCCGCCTTCAATATAAATTTAGTGTGAAACTGCGTCGTCTAGAGGCGCGGCAAGGCGCAGCGGGCGGATGTCAAAAGTACACACATCAAAAGTGTCTAGGGATATTTTAATTAAACCTAAATAACTAAAATTCTATTAACTTTTTGTTAAGACACCTACACTTTAAAATAAACCTTGTTTAATTGCCTATCTAATCTGATAATAAACTTTTAGATAAAGTTAAATTTAAAAAAAACTTAGAAGAAGAGGAAAAACTCAACAAAATTTCAATTTAGCTTGATTTTTGAAATTTCAAGACCTAAACAACAAAACAATTTTTTTTTTATAAAAATTGTTGAAAACTTAAAATTAATAATTCGTGGATCCACCTAAGACTCTCCTGACACATCTGGAGCGGTTCTGCATACTCAAAACAAGGGTGTCAATATCCTGTTGTGGAGTACTGTCCCAAATCCTGCTAAGATGCAAGAAAAGCTGGTTTTGATGCACAATATCAACAGGGAAATTCCTACGAGCTCTTCTCTGAAGCATATTCCAGGCATGCTCAATAGGATTTAAGTCAGGGGATTGTGCAGGCCGGTCTAAAGCTTGGATAACATGCTGTTGTAACCAACTTGTAACGATACGCGCCGTATGTGGACGGGCATTGTCGTGCATTAGCTGGAAATTTTGTCCCATTTGCTGTTTGTGGGGCAAGATTACAGGCTCTAGCACCTCATCTCGGTATTTTCGAGCAGTCATATTGCCTTGTATCCAAACGAGGTCCGTTCTACCGCCGAGACGAATTCCTGCCCAAACCATAATCGTGCCACCTTAATATGCATGAACTTGTTGTGGGTGCTGCAGTCGATTCCAACGTCCAGGTTTTCTCCAAACGCGTACTTTTCGCGAATCAGGATGAAATCCAAACCTAGATTCATCAGTGAAAAGCACAAGTGACCATTGAGAATGGTTCCAGTTTTCGTGTGCAATAGCCCATTGTAATCTTCTTCCTCGATTACCTCTCCTTAGTGCTGATACCCAAAATGGCCTACGAGCACGTAGATTGACTTCATGCAGTCGCCTTCTCAAAGTTTGACCGCTTACCAGCAAACCATACTCTCTCTGTAGCCTTTGAACCAATTGCATCGCCGCTGCATTTAGTTGACTTCGTGCAGCATTTACTATGAATCGGTCCTGTGCATGTGTTGTAATGCGTTGAGGTCCTCGGTGCCGTTCCACCACTTCCTCCGTGACACGATAACATGACCAAAGCCTGGATATAACGCTCTGACTGGTCTTCATGGCTTCAGAAATGGCAATTATGGGACAGTATTCCACAACAGGATATTGACACCCTTGTTTTGAGTATGCAGAACCGCTGCAGATGTGTCAGGAGAGTCTTAGGTGGATCCACGGAATATTAATTTTAAGTTTTCAAGAATTTTTATAAAAAAAATTGTTGTTTTGTTTAAGTTTTGATGTTTCAAAAATAAAGTTAAGATTAAAATATTGTTTGAGTTTTTCCTCTTCTTCTAAGTTTTTTTTAAATTTAACTTTATCTAAAAGTTTATTATCAGATTAAATAGTCTATTAAACAAGGTTTATTTTAATGTGTACATGTTTTAACAAAAAGTTAATAGAATTTTAGTAATTTAGGTTTAATTGAAATATCCCTAGACACTTTTGATGTGTGTATTTTTTCCTCCGCTACTCGTAGTTGAAAAGTCTTGTCAATTTTCTTAGTGATTAGATTAGTTGCAAGTAAAAGGGATTTGGCTTGAAAACCTTGAAATATCTAGAAAATTTTTAACACCAGTATTTTTGTATTTTTTTTTGTTAATTTGCAATAGTAACGTCAAATAGTTTGCGAACTTCTCTTTGTTCTACTTAAAATTATCATAGTTAAGACGGACCCTACACCTACGCAATGTTATTGATTGCAAAAAATTAAAATAATAAAATTTCGCAATGATTGAATTACAGTTTAAAAGTATTTATTTCTCATTGAACGATATTTTTTGTGCAGCATGTAGCAACAATATCAACCACCGTGTGATCGTTTAGGTGTAAAATTTGTAAAAAAAGATTTTATAGCAAATGATCGATTATATTATTTTGCAAACCAACGATCGATATAAATGTCAAATTCAACGACGCATTGGATTTTTAAATATTTATATGTTTTAAATTTTTTAAAACTTTATAAAACTAAAAGTAAGTTATTTTTGAAATTGAAGTATAAAAAAGCTGCTATTTTATGGCTCCAATAAATAAGCAAACAGGAATGAAAAGGAAAATTGCTTCCGATTCAGCGAATTCGTTTATGCGATTCACCTTCAAGAAAATATGAAAATTAAAAAATTGCAACAAGCTTTACTTTGCGTTGGCAACCTTGTAATATTAGTTTTTGTTTATACGAAACCTATATTGAAAAGGCTAGGAAGGTGGTGGTTTATGCGAAACCTGAATATAGTTTGTTCTTAATAAGGAACTAAATCAATTTCCATCATTTTTATACCACGTTATTTTATCACAAAAAAATCTTACTTCTAACACTTGTCAATGTCAAATGCGTGCGCGCACAGTGGGTTGGTGGTAGCACAACACCTTCGAGACCCTGGAATGTGGTTTTCGGTCGGACAACCAGGTGCCCTGGCAAGCTTATATAACTTATTGGTTTTTAATGTTTGATAGATAACATAAAAATATTAAACACAATGTTTCGCGTTTCGCATAAACTAAGAATAAGGTTGTACATGAGCTGACCCCACAGATGATGTCAAAATGAAAATTACACTTAAAAACATGTTATCAGTTTCAGAGATGGACTTGCATTGAAAAACAATATTTTCATATTATTTTTATTTCAAAGTTTTGTTAAAGTTTTACAAAAGCCATTCTGCTATTCTGGGACAAATACAACAATTTGGAGATCGTAAAAATCAGTGCAGTTGTTTTTGAGATATAAACTCGTTGTTTTATCGACTAGTGGTCCCACAGTTTCACCCTGTTAAAATTTTATTTTCTAATACCTCAATTTAATTCGACAAACCCTGTGATTGTCAAATTCTTTCCGGAATTTTCCATGGAGTCGTAAACTTGTTTTAAATTTTTCTTTTTCATCAAACAGGTGTTGATAATTAGTTTCTACGAAAAGTTTGAATGGAAAAAGCCCAAAAATGCAAACAAAGACGACAAATGAAATGAAATCGTTTCTTAACAATAGTTTCCATAAATAAAAATAAATTATATCTAAAGACACGGCTATTATCCGAAGCTAAGCAAAGTTGGTGTTATGTTAACCAGACAACTGATATACATACATACTTACTATCCATAATATTATAAATGCGAAAGTAACTCTGTCTTTACGCCTAAACCACTGAACCGATTTAAATGAAATTTGGTACAGATATAGTCTGGGGCCCTAAAAAGGACATAGCATAGTTTTCTTCCCGGAAATCCCCCGGGAACGGGAACTATTATTCCACAAGCAAAGCTAGTGTTCTATAATACATTCGACGCACCGGAACACTAAATATTCTTATCGTCGAATCAGAGCTCGCCATTGTCGGCGACCAATCACAGCGTCGTTCAACTAGATATAAGTTTTGTTTAGTTTTTTTTTTTTGTTTTACCTGATACACACTGTTAGGAATAAGACCTGGGCGACACGAGGCGTTAGACTGGTCAGACTTTCTGGCTTACCCGTCACGATTGTCAAAGTTCCAACGAATCGTTTAATTCGTTCGGCTTTACGTGCTTTCGGAGGTATAGGGTGTCAGTGACGTCCAAGATAAAAGAAAGTACATATTATGAATTGAAAAAGTCACATTGGTACTTGCCCGGATTTGAACCCACAGCCGTGCACGAGAGGCGGCGCCTTATCCACTCGGCCATCACGACGTTTTATAAATACATTCATATTATAGATAAATTAATTACACCCAAACTCAGATCCAAAAATCATGATCATCGCAAAAAAAATTGTCCTTGATGGGAAGCGCACCCACGACCTTCGACTTGGTAGTCAGATCCACTAACAATAGATCAATAGGCCTGTCAAAATTTGTTTAAATATAAACGACACATACAACTTCATTAATTCCTAACCTTACCTCGTTTCTGTTAAACTACGTAAGCAGTTTTGTGGGGCTATGAAATTAATTGATAAGATTTTTTTAAGAGAAAATAAAAGCATTCATTCATTCTCGAAGTTCTAATTTGTAAATTGGATATTTAACATCATTAACCAATAAATCAACACAAACAAACAAACAGTGACATCCAGCTCAATCGTGGAGTGCGCGAGGAACGCCACTAATAGAAAAAAGTGGAGAGAACACGCAAGGGCAGCTACTAAGGACTTCCCATGATCACGACCACTCTGTCAAGAGTGCACGATTAAGAAGAAGAACCAATAAATGTAAAACAAAATTTTTACAAACGCTCTCTTAATGTTTGCCCTAAAAATCCGGGTGATTACAATCTACTAATAAAATCAAATTTTGGTTGCAAATCAATTAATAGTTGGTCAATCGGGTTGCTAGCTTAATGACGTCATAAGGTGTCATTGCCATACAAAATCTATGGAAGAATCGCGTTTTGACAGCTCATAAGAGATACATCAATTGATGATGATAAAATACCGTATTGAAACTGAACTAAGTTACGTCTGAATCGAGCAGTGGTTACACCCGATGTTGTATTTAACGCTAGTGCGGATTTTGGTAATGAGAACATTTTGAGCGCAAAATGAAGCTGCGATTTCATCAACGCATTATGTGCATACATTCAATTTTAGAGGCGAATTTATTGAGCCTCGCCTCTTCCTGTATGACGGAACGTGGTTAAAGCTGGGTTCGTTTTATGAATAGAAAACCGTTGCAGTAAAATTAGCTATGTAAACTATGGAAATAACTATGAAATTCTCAGAGTAGAGAGTTGGAACTAGTTTTCACTGAATGACCATACTTCCCTCCTTTATTTTACCCCTTTTAATCTTCGAACACACGTGATTCGAGGCACAATAGATAGACAATAGCAGCGCGATAGCCGGCTGTCGCTTGGTCGTTGAAAGGTTAAGGTTGGAATTTTCAAAAATCCTTACTTAGTATTTTTTTTGGTGAGTGGAAATTAAAAACCCACTCATGTCCCTTCGGTTGCCCTTTATGTTCCAGGGTCACGGTAACTATTATAAACATTCCACAACCGCGGCAGGCGTTGGCCCTGTTGGGCCCCTTCCTATGCTGACTGCTTCTCTTTGAGGCGCGCGTGGCTTACTCTTTACAAAGAACACACCCTGCAAGTTTCATGCCTCTAGGACCAGCGGTTAGGGCTGTGCGTTGATATATAAACAGTCAGCCAATCAGTCAGTAAATTTACCATTTTATGTAATAATAGTTTGGTTTGTAGTAGACTATGTAAGTAAATAATTAAATGACCACCTAATAAAATTACAGCCGAAAGTCTGCAACTTAATAAAACAGTCAAAAGTTATAAGTAAGTGACTTAACCCTTTAACGCACACCCTAACTTTTTTTTCGATTCTTTATATTTTGTAATAAATATATATTCTGTGCCGTAAATCATAATGACATGTTCTTGAAAAAAGACCTGAAAATCTCTGTTTTTCGAGAAAATCATGGAAATCATACGGCCAGTAAACTGGCCATTGAACGTTCTGCGTCACTAACCATCACAGCAATATCACTGGCCAGTAAAATGGGCACTAAATGAAATCAATTTTATTTTTAGGAAAAGACGATAATAATAATAAAAAAATGTATTTCCTAATCAGCCTTTAATAATAATAGAATTAACATAACGTCTTCGTTTGATGATAACGGCTGTGGCGGTGGAGATGGAGGCTGCTGCGGAGGTGGTGATGGTGGGATAGGCGGTGGTGGTAAAAACAAAAACTCGGTGGTTGTGATGAAGACGATGTTCCAGAGCATGATCCTTGATTTTGACTACGTGTGCTCACGGTGCTGGTACTAAAACTTTCGTCGAAACAATCATCAGCATCAGAATCACCACCAATGTCTGATTGTGTGGCCTGGTCATCAGTAATACCCACGAAGTCATTCCATTGGTATTCGTCTAGTGACTCCAACTCCCTATAAGTGTATGTGTGTCTAAAACAATGAAAAAATTACAATGTGTAACTATTACATTACGAATTTCATAAGTACCAAGCAAAAAAACCACCAAAAAATACCCCAAACGTACATAATAATAGGTTATAACTACCGAACAAGATTGTTTATCGCAAATTTATTACAATATCATAACACATGCTTATATACCTGTTGTAAAACAATATGGTTCATAGGGATTACTCGAAAATAAATACTCAATACAACATCTCAAAGTTAGGTAGGCAATTCTTAGATTATATTTTTTCAACACACCGGTTTGTATTCAATCGCAAATAATGTATGTTTTTCTTATTATCCTCAATTACATTTGCACATAACATCGAAGTATATACTATAAAGGAATAGTTTCACTTACCTTTTCCAAAAAGACATGATTTTTGTTCACCATAAAACTTGTAAACACGTAACGTACACGCGCGATGATAACAAATGTTCCTGCGCGGGTGCACGGTGGCCAGTTCACAGGCCATCTTGAAAAAAGGTGCGAATTTAAAATGTCGCGCGGCGAACTTGAACGCTGGCTAGTTGACGGGCCAGTGTGCCTTAACGAGGGTCGTAAATGTTCATAAGGTTCAATATATAAATAAAAATTTATGAGATAACGACCTTAAAGTGAGTGTCCAGTTTACTGGCCACTTTGTATGAGCCGTCCTATAAAGGGTTAAACAGAGAGTCAGAGACAAGAACAATGATAAGTTAAATAAAGATCTTTCACTTATCATGGTTTTCGTCATGTTACAATGAAAAACACATCTCTACAAATACTAGTTTCGTAAAATGTATTTTATAAAGTGGTTTGAAGGAGCCGTTTATTTCCTTTCACAGCAGACGGCAGTGTAAAGAGCTGGTTCACATTATGTCAGGCCGACGGTTTTATCGGGCCGACAACTATAGTCTATTTTTTTAACAAACGAGTACTGAGTATATCTCTTTCGCATTTCCAGGATTGACAGAGAGAGATGGGAAATTAGTCGAGGCGGAGCCAACGCTTTTAACACCAATAATAACACTTATGCTGATTATGTGGACCAATAGAAACGCGTACAAAATTTTTAGTACTCGTTTGTTAAAAAAACAGACTATAGTCGGATGCATATTGACATGTGTATTTCAATAGCGCCGTTCACATTTTCAAAAAATCAGTAAAATCATATTTATTTTGTAAATACGTTATAAAAATAACACTTTTACACGTCAATATTGTTTTTTTTTTAAATTAAGCGAACGATGGGGCCGGTGTTTCGTAGCTGGACTGCTCTGAGAAGAAACATCCGAAACAAACTCAGAGGTCAAAGTCTCTTTTAAAGTCCATACAATCGTATTGGTCAAAAATGTGCGAGAACCATGGAGGATTGTCTGAGGTACTCTCTAGATGAGAGAAGCACACAGATTTGAGTGGACCTGTCCAGACAGTGCAAGCATTTGTCAGTAATCGTTTAGCTCAACTGAAAACTTTAAGGAGCTCAACTTTTGCCGCGACGATAAAACTATCGGAGACGCTTTGCGGACTTTCAGTCATGATTTGTGTCGGATTGGGCATAATAAAAAACGTGACACACACACGTGATTTGAGACACAAATCACAATAGACAGACAATAGCAGCGCGACCGGCTGCCGCTTGATCGTCGAAAAGTAAACTTATTGGCAAGTCGGATCGGCCGCTTCTAGTGTGAACAGCAATACTCGACATCCGACATTTTTACAGGTCAACGGTAAAACTGTATGTCCGTCCTAATGTGAACCTGACTAAGGCTGCAAACACGAACCGAGCACACTACGCGCACGAAAAGAGCGTCAATATGGACAGCAAATTCATTAATTGCGTGAGAAATTTCATTTTATATTTCGTTAATCTGTACACGCCTTTACAAAAACATTCATATATATATATATATATATATATATATATATATATTCATATATTCTTTATTGCACACGAACAAGAAAACAAAAATACATAATGGAAAACAAAAATGCAAATATAAACATAATAATATATGGTACCTTTTGCTGATGATACTGAGGTTATAAATAAATAAACCATATTTTACCAACAATAAATAAAATTCGATATTTTATATTCTCTTTTGTGATGATAATCATGGAACAAATAAATATTTGTTATTCTCTCGTATTTTTTCAGCTTCCCTTCAAACACAATCACAATTAAGTTTTTTCTTTCAATATTATTTAATACTTCTTATGCGTATCTTAAAACAAAAATACTAAAACTGAATAGTAACGGCAACAAGTATAAATAAAAAAAAAGAACCCAATCTTTAAAAAAATCACGAATGCAGCTAACAAAGCAGCTGAACCAATTTTAATGAAAATGTCTAAGAACTAATGCTAGATAACTTACTTTCAAATTTAAAAATATCTCAAACCAAACCTGTTCACCTGTTTTAGATCTACGGTGCCACAGACAGACATACAGACACACACACATATCGGTCAAACTTATAAGACCCCTTTTTCATCAGGAATTAAAAACAAAATAAAAATACATGGCAACTAAACTTAAAAAAACGCAAACCTTCTGTCTTACTTTTTTCTTCTTTCTTCTCTTCTCTTCTGCTGTAGTATTACTCACAAAGAAGTTCTTAGACCAGAAACGTGCTTTACGGATACACATCACCACAGTATCTGGGCCAAGAATATCTATGAGATGTTTCTTCTTTTTTCTGAGTCGTTCTTGTATTCTTCTGGTTACTTCTTTCTGCTTGGCCTATTTAGATTTAAGCGGTATTTGCTACATACGGATTGGGATTGCGAGAACTGCATAAAAGCGGATTTCGCTACCGCTGTTTGTATTATACTGCGTGAGTTCCGCTTAATTTGCACAGTAAGATTCGCTAGCGTCTCCATAAAATATTTATTATGAAAAGATGTAACGCCCTCGGCGGTTACAAAAAGATTGACATTGTTATAGGAAGGAATAAAACATAAACTATAAGTAAATCCCTAAAGTAGTTTCTTTCAACGTCCAACCTTTCTATTTAAATCGACTTATCGATTGCCAAAACATTCTTACGGGAACTCTAGCAAGCAAGTTTTCACGTCATGGTATTTTTTTTTTTTGGTGAGTTTGTAATCATCAAATGACTGCTCCCGTCCTGGGTGCGGCGGGAGGCCGTGTCAGACTTTTACTGACTAAAACCCACTCATGTTCCTTCGATTGCCCATTATGTTCCAGGGTCACGGTAACTATTATAAACGTTCCGCAACCCTGGCAGCCGTATTAAATACTTGAATCTGTTATTCTAATCCAGCGAACAAATACCGCATAAGTACCTATATGGTTGATTTTTTTTAAGAAAGTGTTTTTTGTGAAAACAGAGTCACGTTGCTTATATGTTATTCTGATATATATGAGATATTTCAGTAACTTTCATCAAAATTCTGTCAGTAGTTTTGGGTAAAAACTTTCACATTTATAATATTGTTAGGATTTATTTAGTTTTAATAACGCGGTGTAATAAGTACTTACTTAATTATACCTGTTCCTACGACCTAGTCATAAAAATTAAAAGGTATTTTTAATAAACCAATCCCAATGTCGCATGACTGACGGACACGCGCACAAAAGCATTTAAATCGGTAGTGTGTGGCCATGAGAATGGCGAGAGAGTTAAAAGGGTTTAGCTTTACCTATTGTTATTTTTTTTACTCTAAAATTGATTCCTTTTTGCTCCGTTATCTCCCTAGCCAACAAGGCTAGGGAGATGACGACGGAGAAGAACGACTTTTAGTCTAATCACTTGTATACTAAATACTATTTTTTTTTATTCTACATGTATACTTAGATGGTGGGTTTTACAAACATATTGAGTATTGAAAGATATGGGTTGCGGAATGTTTATAATAGTTACCGTGAACCTGGAACATAAAGGGCAATCGAAGAAACATGAGTAGGTTTTAGTCAGTAAAAGTCTGACACGCCCTCCCGTCGCACCCAGGACGGAAGCACTCATTTGATGATTTCCCATTAACCAAAAAAAAAGTATTGAAAGATATTGAGTTTTGATTAAGATATAATTATCTTTTTATTTGGTGAAATTACGACATGTCTTTTCCCGTACACAAAAGAGGATATGTTTTTTTGGGTCTACACCATAGCGTCCCTATACGGCTGCCCAAAAATCTGCAACAATTCACAAGTGATGAACTTAGTAGAAAAACTATAACGGCTTAGATAACTTTGATCTTTCAAGGTATAGAGAGCCCTAAATTAAAAAAGGCAGATAATGCTAAACCTCAACATAATTCGATGATACGAAATCGGCATATGCGAAATGGCTGTTGAACTAAATTGCCAAATGTTTTTTTTTAAGAAACCCTTATCTATGGGTGGCCTTGTCAGCTAGTTATTATTTATGTCTTGATGAATTTTAAATAATGAATGGCATAATGTTCCACATAATGTCATTACGGTCAGTTACACATTGAACCGCCTTTCAATACTCTTTTATTTATTATTTTTATTACAACCAATGAGCCATCTGACATTACAATAATAACGTAAAAGATAACCATTTGATCATCTAGAATTGTACACATTATTATTTCATTAAATAGTACCTTCGTTACAACGGGATGAAAATGTAATAAAAACAACAAACTCTGTTGAAAAAATATATATTATTATTTACAATTATCAAGGACAATATTGTAAATACAATTTATTGTCCAACTGTTTACTTAGCGAACCCTTTTTGTGGTCAATTGAGTTTGTATGTTCACGACCATAAACACATACATACATATGTAAACATAATACGATAGTACAAAATTCTCACTCTAAAGTGATTCTCTCCAAAATTAATATTAACTTTATAGTGCTTCAAACAGTGTTTGAAACCGTACAAATACGGAAGTCAGGTATTTGTTTAAGTTACTGTGGTTATCACAAGTACATTAGCAAATTGTTTTTGAATATGTTGTGTATTTGTAACATTTTAGACTGCCCGCGAATGTATGTGCTTGTTACGCTAATTTAATAATTAAATTTCAATTTCACTCCAATTCGACAGAAATGGCGGCTGAACGGGCTTTGACGGGCCTGTTGGTCTAGTGGTTAGTAGCCCTGGCTGCTAAGCCGGAGGTCGTGGGTTCGATTCCCACCCAGGACAAACTTTGTTTGTTCTGTGTCTGGGTGTGATTGATCCATAATATGTATGTATTTAAAAAATTTAAAAGTATGTTTATCAGTTGTCTGGTTACCATAACACAAGCTCTGCTTAGCTTGGGACCAGATGGCCGCGTGTGAGTGGACACAAGATAAAAAAAAAAGTCCTTTAAATGTGTTGTCTCCGTTAGTTTTATTTGAGCAGTTTACCTGTATAGGTAAACTTGTCAGTACACCCTAACGATTACGCCTTAATCTTTCGACGACCAAGCGATAGCCGGCTGTCAGGTTGCAGCTAATATTTTACTATTGTGTCTCGAATCAAGTATGTTCGGAAGTTGCGGAATGTTTATAACAGTTACCGTGACCCTGGAACATAAAGGGCAATCGAAGGAACATGAGTGGGTTTTAGTCAGTAAGAGTCTGACACGCCCTCCCGCCGCACCCAGGACGGGAGCAGTCATTGGATGATTTCCCACTCACCAAAAAAAAGAAAAAGTATGTTCGGAAGAAAGAACAAAAATAATATACTTTAGTATTAGTATGTATGAAGTATGGATATTATGATTAAACCCAATTACACCAAAACAAGCCAACCCATAATTTCTAATTTGATTGTGTCTACTCACAAACGTGTAATTGTGTACATAAAGCGCCCAGACCAAACTGACGTAAAATTAATCAACATTCAATCACCCAAATCATAACAGATTCATACTGTTGGTTGAACTCAATTCTGGTAACAATTTAATGGCGTTTTCCACTAATTTGGACATGTTGTTTATTCGTAAAATAAATAAATAAAGAAATATCCTGGGCCAACTCACACACGGTCATCTGGTCCTAAACTTTTTGTATAAACTCAATGTTAATTTAGTCTTTGATCCTATTCATTATCATTATCCTTTACAGCGTATTGTTTAAAAAAAAAACAATGACATGCAAAACTGGTATTTTTGAGCTATTTAAGCAACAGTTACGCAACAAATCTATTAATTTACGGCACTTTTTAGCATTTTGTACTGGGTTTAAACAGAATTATGTGCGACTATGCGAAGTTCACTATTTGTACCTCAACCCTTAAGTGTGTGTTGCGGAGTGTTTATAATAGTTACCGTGACCCTGGAACATAAAGGGCAATCGAAGGAACATGAGTGGGTTTTAGTCAGTAAGAGTCTGACACGCCCTCCCGCCGCACCCAGGACGAGAGCAGTCATTGGATGATTTCCCACTCACCAAAAAAAAACCCCTTAAATGTGTAATAACTATTTTAAAAGCTTTTAACGGGCGTTCTAAATTAAAATGTGTATAATGCTAAATAGGGTTTCTCATTTCTCAACCTTTTTTATTTCCGGAGCACGAGATTTCTCGAACACTTTTTCCTTTTATAACTACCTTATTTATGCAATATTCAACAATATTTATCAATCAACAACTTTTATTTTTAGTTCATGTAACTTTAACTTAACTATAGAAAACTTTAATTAAGCGAAATAAACCCTAGTGAGATCTTTTTATTATTATTTCTACAAACAAATTTAGAATTAGGACTAAATAGTATTTTTTTTGGAAAAAAACAATTAAAATATCTACTAAAAACTATGTCATCATGTCACCACAATAAAACTTGTCAGCAAAGTAGATAGGTATGTAGGGCAGTCATCTACAATTAAGGTTTTATTGAAAACCAATGATGTATTCAAAAGAAATTTTAATTTATTGAAGATCTAGTTATTTTCTACTACGGTTTAAATTTTTATTATTTAATATCCATGGGTTTTTGAGAAAACTAAAATTATATCTGACGGCCCTGCATACTTATCTGCTTTGCTGACGTACATCACTTAAATAGTATAAACAAAGTCGCTTTTCTGTCCATATGTATGCTAAAATCTTTAAAACCACGCAACGGATTTTGATGCGGTTTTTTTAATAGATAGAGTAATTCAAGAGGAAGGTTTTTATTACAGTAGAGAAAATCCGGGAATTTTATTCATTTGTAACACCCGTGCGAAGCTGGGGCGGGTCGCTAGTTTGTTATAAATGGACAGTCTTTTCGTAACGTAAGTAAACATAAGAACCTAATTAATTATTCCCATTCCTTATGGGATGTCAATGACTTTTGAAAGAACATTTACATAAAAAAGCCAAAAGAACAAGTGAAATAAGAGCTTGCAATTTTTTGTGATTCCCTATTTCGCCGCTCACTTCATGGCTGTACAGGCACCACGACCGTGGCCCACTTCAGGCAGCTGTTGCTCTAGCACATTCAGCCATGTCACGACCTCCGGCCTCCCACCACGAGCGCGGGCGCCGCCATCCTTCCGCGCCGGGGACCTCTCGCCCCGCACCCTGGACTTCGGGTGCCTATTTAACCTGAAGCAGACGCACGCTCGCCCCTTTTCCTGCGCCGGCGACAGCAAGTTAAGTGACTCCACCTTCATACAACGGGAGTCACGTAGATCAGCACCTTAGAACCCACTATCTACCCCTGAGTCTTTATAATCCTAAATTCCTGTATTTTTCTTGTTACAATAAACCTTTGTAAACTTTTGTTGTCGAGTGTGAATTATCTCCATTACACACCACCCCTTTCACGCCACACTGGCGCCCAGATAGGCAAAAGGAAGCTGATCTCGTGACTCCCGTTCTCTTTCTTCTTCTTTTTCTGTGTATATATGTGTGTGTGTAAAATCCGTCCAAGAAGGTACGTAAATTCTATACGTGATATCTATTTTTCTTGTGAACAACGTGCTAACCTAAACGGCACGTGGTTCAATAATTTAATATTACTTCATTACAGTGCATCTCTAAATCATATTCGCGAGTGAGTGTTCGCAAATAATAATTAGCTTCTCTAATCTATTTCTTGAACGGATTTCTACCTACTTACTGTGTATTCTTTTTGCTTATCGCTGCGTAATACATTCTTGTAATTTATAACTTAACGTAAAATCTGCATCATTTTCTCCGGGTAATATGGCTTACGATATTAAACTCGCGTGCTTATTAAAGCTAAGCTTGAATTCCTCTAATACGAACTTCAGGCAAACTTGCAAACTTTAAGCAAATCTTCACGCTTGCACCATATTTACCGGTATGAATACCCTATCTATTAAAACCGATATACAAACGGTCTAAATCAAATTCCATACTTTAAACTCGCTTAAATCTTTAACCTCTAAGCCCACGTGGCACGTGTTGCAGGCAGGTTGCTCAACGGAAGATAATTGTAATGAATCATTTAATTCATTTACCTATAATCTTAAACTTGTTTCTGAATTATCAAAATTTTATTTACCAAAAAAAAAACTTGTGTTTTCGTACAGAGTAAACTTATTTACATTGTGTAGGGGTGTTCCTGATGACAAAATCCTTTCGAAACCTTTTCTGAAAACGCTTTAACTTGCTATCGTAGTATCAAAGACAATGCTTCGTCTTAAAGTTAACTATGTCAACTATAAAGAATAATGAAACAAAATAAATTACCTACTTAATTAAAATACAATAATATCTGCCCTAACCTTAACTTAAACAAAAAAAAAACAAAAAACTAAAATATTATACTATCTAATTCTAAAATAAATAGCTACATCGAAACACTAAAACGTACCTTCCCATTACCATACATATAACTATTACTTTTATCTATACTATATTTATTATATATATTTACAGTTGGTCTAAACCAACTACCTTATAAGATGATGGCCCTAACCCATTCATCCTTATATACTACCGGCCCCTACCGCCGTAGTATGAAAGCAATCTTGGCCCTAACCCAATGATTTCTTTTAACCTTACCATGGCCCTACACCATTGGTAATCTACGTATCTATTTAAATAGCGGATTGCAACTATTAAAAAAAGCCTATGCAGGAGCGGTTGGTTACTCCTTAAGCAAGCCTGAACCATAAATATTATAAATACATACCTATATTCTTTATGATCGTAGAAAACCAGTCCTACGAACAAACTAATTAGTAAACAACTCGCAATCGCTTTCTAAACTGCACCTTATTACTTAGGCTTATTGTTTACTCTCAATTGAGCGTCGCTTGAGAATGGAATGCATGACTCACGACGCAACTGCAAATTATCGCTTCATATTTTTTTACAATACTTGTTATTGTCAATAACTAATTAGCTACCTACCAAATCTTCCGAACCTTTTTACAATGAGCAATTTGTTTGTAACATTTAACTTTTTACTTATATAGGTACCTATCACTATAACAATCTAAGTATTTACTTTCTTTTCTTTTCTATTATGTCCCTGATACTGCTTTAAATTGATTTCAGGGTACCAGAATCTACCTGATGGGGACCTGCAGCACCAGAGGCAGCTGCAGCAACGAATTTCCCCCAGGGAAAATTCTGGCCTAAAGGGGGGAGTGTCACGACCTCCGGCCTCCCACCACGAGCGCGGGCGCCGCCATCCTTCCGCGCCGGGGACCTCTCGCCCCGCACCCTGGACTTCGGGTGCCTATTTAACCTGAAGCAGACGCACGCTCGCCCCTTTTCCTGCGCCGGCGACAGCAAGTTAAGTGACTCCACCTTCATACAACGGGAGTCACGTAGATCAGCACCTTAGAACCCACTATCTACCCCTGAGTCTTTATAATCCTAAATTCCTGTATTTTTCTTGTTACAATAAACCTTTGTAAACTTTTGTTGTCGAGTGTGAATTATCTCCATTACACACCACCCCTTTCACGCCACAGCCATTTTGTACCATTTCCAGCTGTTAAGGCTATAAACAGGTGTAACAGAAGTTTTAAACATCTCTATGTAACTTATGGAGCAACACTTAGGTGGTTGCGTTTTGTGCCAATATTTTGCACTTAAGTATCTGAGAGATACTGGAGAGAGACACTAGTTGATTTAGCCATTTTTTTAAACTTAGTCAACTCCAAATATGTTAGGGCTATGGTTCCCGTTCCTTATCCCGTAGGTTCCTTGTACACGTACAATAAAAAAATGGTACTTATACGATATTATAATAATAAAATATTTTTATTTGTATAATGTACTTGTCATCAAACTCCTCCTGATATGGCTGAATCGACATAGAATAAATTGTGTGTGTAAACATACACATACATAATGAGTTCCTGGGAGGTGTGATCCAGCAATTGGACTTAACAAGTGGTAGAGCTGCTGGTATTTTATGAATTAAGTCAGCACGATGTTAGTTGAGTCCACTAGTCAGTCATAACATTCAGACTTATTATAAGTATCTACTCAACTTATGTTTTTGCTAGATTTCTCCTGTTAGTGTCGCTGTCCGCGGAGGCGTAGCTGCATAGACGCGTATTCGTCATTATACGCTTGGCGAGCGCCTACCTGCAGCTTACATACAAACTGAGGGAACCGCACGTACGTTTCGTCAACATAGTTTTGTATGTAAGCTGTAACCAGGCATACACCAAACGTATTAATAAAGAATAAGTATGTAGTCAAGTAATGAGTGTATTTAAGAAGTGCTGTGCACGCCTAGAACTCAAAATTAAATTCTAATACTTTTTCATTTGCAAATTGCCTCTTTACATCAAAAAACCTGTAAAGAGTTCGTTGGTGTGTTGATATAAATAAATACTTGTCTATGCAATTACCCCTCGGTGGACAGTGGGCCTAACTCTCGCAGTAGCATATGCGCCTGTTGAACTTGAGGTTCGGACGTCGGTAGCTGCCCAAAATTAAGACATTTGGGGTGTAACACACCGGGCAGGTGTGTTACACCCCAAATGTCTTAATTTCTCTCACAAAAGTCACGTGTTTTCCTTATTGTTGGACGTAATTAGAAACTAGATACTCTTACTTACGTCCGCAATACCTCTTAGCGCGTTTTTTTGTGCGTGGTCGGTCGTCTTAATTTATTTTATTTCAGTACTAATTGGGCTATTCGTTTTGATTGGTCAAGAGTTGATTATGTCAAGTTTATATTTGACTAGTAAGCGCTTCTGGTTTCCTTTGTTTACAAAGGTGGTAGATGATATACGCGACGACAAGAAGCATTGCTGAAGAAAATCAAGCTTAAGCAAAGAATAAAACCGTTGCAATACATAAAAAGAAAGATGGCAAGACGCACGTTGTCGACTGTTGCCTTAGATCAGCAATTGTTTAAAATAAAAGGTATCTTACTATATAATCTGGACTGGGCATGAAAACGGAACAACCAAACTGGATATTTCATTTAAATATTAGCGGCTTCTTTAAAAATGAATACACTTCTATTTTAAAGTTATTCCACCAAGCCAACTGGGCACCCGGGTTGCAAGCGACTTCTACACCCGCGGGAGTCTAGTTAAATTGGTGGGATTAAAACTGCATAATTTAAAAATAATACTATTAGCAGATCACTTAAATTTTTAAACGAGCCTTGACGGTTGAAATCGGTATTGTACTTCAATGTAATGGTGCGACTTCTCCTGAACTATTTGGCAACTTATTTGACTTTAATTGTACTCTAGATTTATTAGAATAAGGTTTATGTTACGTACAATCGAATACGCAAATTTTCGCCGAATACGCCAAATGAAGCTGCGACTCTGAGAGAGCTTTTTCTGCACACATTTAAAAAAAATTATTTCTATATAAAACTTAATATAAGTGAAAATTTTATTAGTCAAGTTATTATAAATATTAAAAAAAAGTAAGCATGCGTCGCGGCTTAATAAATCCTAAGTGTATACAAAAAAAAAACTCTCTCCGTCCGTTTGCTCAAAAATATTTAGGAAATTCATATTCGGTTGATTTCGACAGAGTATTCAAAGCCCAAAAAAAAATGTGTCCCAGCAATTTGTGGAGCTCATTTTCTAGACAGCTGCAAGCCACTGTTTTTAAAACTTAAAATTCTACCACTGCCTTGTTTATATATTTTTGAGATATGTATATTTGTCAAAAGCAATTACAACTTATTTGTAACCAACACTGTCAGACCAAATAGCCGACCACGACATATAGACAGACTTCAGCTGCCATCAATAAAGCTTAAACTATTTAAAAAAAATGTATACTGCATGTCGATTATTGTTTTCAATCATTTACCAAATAAAATCCAAGAATTACCTTTGACAATGTTTAAAAAAAAACTATTTAAACTGTTATTATGTAAGAGATATTACACTGTTAAAAATTATTTAGAAGACAAATCCTTAGAACTAAATTATATAAATTAAACATAATATGTACAAAACTTATAAATAATACTAAAATAAATATATACAAGTTATAAAAAGAAGGGCTCACAGGGCATCAAAAAACTCGTCCGCATCGCTGTCGACAGGACAGGTGCCCAAAAGGCTGGCAGCATTGCCACGTTGTATGGCAATGCTAATTCTTTGTCCTAAGAAAATACCAGCCCTCTGGTCACGTGAAGAGTCAACCAGCCGCTTGGCGATATCTTTAAAAACAAGATGAGCACTCGGACCCCATGGCCCCAGTGTTTCAACCCCAAACGGCTCAAATATATAATTCCCAATGAGGTTATTATATAATAATAATAATCCTTAGAATCATTTAATTATGTATTTTTTTTTTTACTAATATTGAAACAAAATTACTAATATTGAACTAAAATTAACACTGACTGTGAAAAAATTTGCACGCCATGTTATGGCAGGATATGCCGAAAACCAATGTACCTATACCACCTTATGTACCATATTCTTGCAAGTAAATATTCATTCATTCATTCATTCATTCATTCATAAAATTTTCACCATTTTAACTGCATGTTGCGGGTACGTAAAATAGCTAGTAAGTAACCTATGTTTTCACTTTCTTTTTCTATACAAGGTGTGTATTTGGTCTTGCTCAACCCGCTAGGAGATGATTCTACCCATGAAAACAAACAACTTTTATTATGGAATCAACTCTGAAATCGCGAAAAAAATATCAGCTGTTTCTATGAAAAGTTCATTGCCCTCCCGACCATAATGTATGAAACAGCTGATATTTTATTCGCGATTTCCGAGTTGATTCCATAATAAAAGTTGTTTGTTTTTATGAGTAGAATCATCTCCTAGCTGGTTGAGCAAGACCAAAAATACACCTTGTATATCTCCGGTTCTAATTTAGGTACGCAGTTCGTTATAGTTTAAAAGCACTCGCTGGAACAAGCTCATTAATTTGAGTCACTTAATCGGTGAAGTTTGCGAGAAGTTAGGTGGTAACATTTACTTGACTTTTAGGTTTATTATCACAATGCTAAGGAGCCCCGGTTCTATTACAAACTATTTCAAAGTCAAATTATTACAAAGTTGGTATATAATCCGCGCACATTTCGTCATAAATCTTAAGAATCCAGTCAAGATCGAGTCAGATTTTAGTTATGGATATCATAAGTAGGTACTTAATAATCTTTCATCCTTTGTTTCACCCTGTTGGGGGTTAAACTTTCAAAAATCGCCACTACGTCACAGGAGGAAACTACTGTACGTGTAAAAATGCCATGTTTCGTAGTTATTAACCAGGAGTGTATTGTAAAATATGCTTAAGCTAAGCTCTTTGCTGTCAGAATGACAAAGCCTTTTGTATGTGTAATGTTGTATGACACATTTCTCCTATCCGCTTTGATGGAATCCGGGCCGTAGGCAAAAGTAGTTGATGATTTCAGAAAAGTAGTGGATAGACAATAAAATGGGCTATCAAGAACCGGAGTAGAAAGCATTTTTTGGGCGACGGCTAGGTTCAGAATAGCGGAATACCCTGTAAACTAAACCAGCAATTTGTGGTCAACAATTTTAATAATATTCCTCTTACCACACGCGACAATCAACCGCAGGGCTAAAATCGGACCAAATAATACCCTGTCGTGTAAATACACTAATCTCAGTTCAATCATAAAGACAGAGTAACAGAACAAAATAGCAAGCTAATTCTGGCGAAAGAAATCGAACCAACAATTACTGGACTATAAAATGTAAAAGGGGTGTCAGACGTGCGGTTTTTAAGATTGCGAACTTACTCGGCTCGCCGTCGTGATAGACGGTACAAACTTAATGTTCGCGATTTTTAGGTTCGCGAACTTACTCGGCTCGACGTTGTCGATGACACACGAAACTATTAATTCATTGTAGTAAGTTTGTTGGTAATTGATGTGAGTAAGAACGGAAACCATTCATATTGAGAATGATATAAAAATATGATACCTGGTCAACAATCAATAATACTTCTTATAATTTTTATTTTTAATTTTGACCGTTTTCTAGAATGGCTTGCATAAAAAAACCTCGTATGCTTAGGATCTATGAAATTATCGTTTCCGTTTGTGTGAGCACGCGGTTGTAACAGACTGGTCGCGTTTTGAGAACAGTAGTGTCACACTTACCGATATTAAATTGAAAAAAAAACCTACCAATTTTATTGTTGATTTGGGTCTAGAATCACTAACATAATTGCCTCCTGAAAACTTTTGCAGATTCAAAGATACATACACAATGTGAAAAAAATCACAAAAATTACACTAGCGTTGAGCGTCACAGACTCGCCAAACAAAACAGCGGCTCACGACTCGCGGCTCGCAGAGTTGCCACAAACACGAGCCGAGCCTAGCTACAAGCAATATTTCAAACCTGTTGGATCGTCAACAATTTTGTTTGGTGATTTTAAAGTACTCGTGCTTACGGTGACACACAGCGAGTAAAGCCGCGTTTCCAACAATTGACGCGCACCATGATGCACAAAAACTTGCTCAACATGTTGTCTGTCTACGCACAATATGCTACTTTACGTCTGTCGTCGACAAAATGTCGCCAGAGGAACTTGTTGATTTCATTGTCGCGCGTCATGTCTCCATTCGACAACAATTGATGCTCAACTAACGATGCTCTTTAATCCTTCAAACATACGTGATTCGAGACACAATAGAAAGACAAAAGCAGCCCGACAGCCGGCTGTGTGCCGCTTGGTCGTCGAAATGTTAAACAAACACACCATCACCTTACACACCCTCGCAAACACACCACGACACACACCCACACGCACTTCAAACACAAACACGAGCCCACACACACACAATTACACACCCTAAACATAGATTTTTATAAATAAAACTGTAAATGATAATTATATAGATAAAAACCAAAATTATTGAAATATTGTTAAGTTATGGAAGAGCGGAGTCTCCTAATACAGGCATTATTTGCTTAAAAGGAGGCTCCAATCACAATCTATTGTTAGAAAAGTATTTGGTACTGAAATAAATAATTTTTGTATTTTGTATTTGTAAACAACCAGCCACGCGTCATGTTGCGCGTCAGCTTTGGTGCGCGGTTGCGACTCGCGCGCTGTTGTGCAGCGTTGCTGTACATGTTGAGCGTCACGTGTCGCGCGCCAAATTATGCCTATTGAAAACGCGGCTTTAGCTCGTCGAGCCCAAAGTACGCGTACTTGATAGCACGTGTATCACCCCCTTAAGAATGCAACGCCTGGCCACGCCCATTCACTTCCATTTGTTATGCACCGGCAATGCAATATTAACGACAGCTGGCTAGAAACACTACTTAGTACTCGTATTGATCGGGTTTCGGTGTATTAATGTCATACTATTGTCGCAGGGATTTCTTGAAATCTTTTTGCCTATTTCTGTGTATTTTATTTTTATCTTTTGTTACTTTCAAACAGTAAAACTGTTGTTTTATTTCACACTAGCTTTTGCCCGCAACTTCGTCTGCGTGGAATAATAATTCCTGTTCACGGGGAATTTCCGGGATGAAAACTACCCTACGTCCTTTCTCGGGTCCCAGACTATTATCTGTATCAAATTTTATTCAAATCGGTTCAGTGGTTTAGGCGTGAAGAAGAGATATACAGACAGACAGAGTTACTATCGCGTTTATAATATAAGTACGGATTGCTCATAATTATATTCCGGTTTTGGGGACCGCTGTAGACATAGCGAAATTATTAATTTCCCATTATTTTTATCAAGGTTTTTAGCAAAATATCTGAGTTTTGCTTATTGAAAGGGAATCAGGCAATTTTTATACATTGTTGGTCCAAATTAAAACTTTCGCGGCCAGGTTTTGAATTATTCCCTATTTCTAGGTCACACATACCTTAAACTGTTACGTACGCGCTTTACCTTTTCACTGCTTTGTCATAGCAGTAATTCCGACACACTATATATTTTTAAATTTTTTTTTCTTAATTTAGACACGTAATGGCGCATTTACATTAGGTCAGCCACCGAGGGCGGCGGCCGCATTCGGTTTAACTGAAACGCTTACCAATATGGCCAAACCGAATACGGCCAAACGAATACCTGTTAATATTAGTCGGTGACCGAATACGGCCTGCAGCCGAATACGGTCTAGCCGACTAATGTAAATGCGCCATTACGTGTATTATTACGGGCAGATTAATTCTTAGTTTGTAGTATTTTGAGGTATGTGTGACCTAAGGCCGCGCAATTAATTATTTGGACCCCAATGCCTGATGTTCTTTGACACGCTTCAGTTGGCAGCTGTGAAAGCGTATCAGATAGACAAACAGACAAACCGACAGTCAGAGTATAATAAATCCAGGATAAATTTTATGTAGGGCTGCTATTGTCTTACTATTGTGTCTCAAATCACGAATGTTTGAAGGTTTAAAGTTGTCCTCGTAGAGGCGATCGGCGGCGGTGACCTCTCACGGTCGGCGCTGGTTCAGGCCATGCTTCGGGGCGAGACGGAATGGGATGCCGTCGCCTCCTTCTGCGAAGCAGTTATGCTAGTGAAGGAAGCGGCGGCGCGCGAGAGGCAACGACGAGCCTCTCGCCCCGGACTAAGACTCAGGCGAAGACGTCGAGAGTCGCAAGACGACTACCTAGGTCTAACTACCTAGCTCGCTGCCCGGCTAGGACCAGGAGGTTAGTGTTCCACGCGCACCTCAAAGAGAAGGAGTCAGCACAGGAAGGGGCCCAACAGGGCCAACGCCTGCCGGGGTTGCGGAATGTTTATAGTGGTTACCGTGACCCTGGAACATAAATCGAAGGAACATGAGTGGGTTTTAGTCAGTAAGAGTCTGATACGCCCTCCCGCCGCACCCAGGACGGGAGCAGTCATTGGATGATTTCCCACTCACCAAAAAAAAAAGGTTTAAAGTCGCTTTAGATAAAACGTCAATTATAACAACACAAAAAAAATGATCTAGTTGCCCACCTAGGACTAGGTGGGTAATCAAAGATTCATAACGTAAGCTTTTCGACGGGCCTGTTGTTCTAGTGTTCAGTGACCCTGACTGCTAAGTCAGAGTTCGTGGGTTCGATTCCCATCCAGGACAAACTTTGTGTGATAAGCATAATTGTTTGTGCTATTTCTGCATGCTATTTATCTATAATATGTATGTATTTAAAAATTAAGTACGTATCAGTTGTCTAATAACCATAACACAAGATCTGCTTAGCTTGGGATCAGATGGCCGTGTGTAAGATGTCCCACAGGATATTTATTTATTATTTATTTTTTTATTTTCAGCAGCTTTGAGGTATCTGAAGTGAAAAAAAATTCACAACCAACAGCCAATATCCCAACCTTCAACACCTCATAAATAAACATTAATTTCCATGTTGAATAATATGAAAAAAGAAACCAAAAGCCATTTGCGTCACAATGTCCTAGGTTAGGCAATGTATAACGTTGTCCTAGTGTCTGCCAGGTAAGTGTGTCAGGGATACAACACGAGGCCATATCGCCATGCAATAGGTGGTTAATATATGCAGATATTTTTTTCCGCAAGTTGGTTTAAAAATAAATGCCGCTCGATATTTTCCACGAACCAACATAGTACAACTGTGGATAGCTGACGCGTAGCGTATAGGGGTCAACATTATTATATTTAAATGTAAATATTTTGGGACAACTCACAGACAGCCATCTCCTAAACTAAGCAGAGCTTGCACAGCACAATTACATAAGATAAATAACATAGAATACTTTCTTCTTTTTTTAGTAACCAAAAATCTGATATAACGCGGGCGAAACCACGGGGGACAGCTAGTAGTTTATAAATACACATGTTATAGATAAATTACACCCAGACAGAGAATAAACAATCATGCTTATGACACAAAGTTTGTCCTGGATGGGAATCGAACCAACGACCTCTGGATTAGCAGTCAGGGTCACTAACCACTAGATCAACAGGCCTGTTAACTTTAGTTCAGTATTTTGTCACATTTATAGGCATCATATATCTCTAGCTTTTTTCCAGCTTTATTGGGGTCGGCTTCCAGCCCAAACAGATTTAGCTGATTCCAGTGTTTTAGGCTAAAGGTCAACTGAAATTTTTAGATTACCAAAAAAATTTGGAATCGTATTTTTTTTCTTTTTGAACGAAAGATGATGACGATAAGTTTCGCGTGAAGTCACGCCTAGGTACAATTTTTACTGAGAAGCGTCACAAGCCCTTGGGGGCTTTCAGAACTTTAATGCTCTTGATCTTTGTTGTATTCAATTATTCATTCATTTGATCCAGCAAAAAATATGTGTCCATTACTTTTAGAAGATTTTTTTTTCCGTTTATTACCGGACCTACCCCATCAATGAAAAATTGTGTCAATATACCATACAACCATAACTGATTTTGTTTTGATAATGGGTTCGAATCCTATCAAGAAGCAATGTGATTTTTAAATTATTTATGTACTTTCTAAAGTTTATCTTGGACATCACTGACATCCCGTGCCTCGGAATTTCCGAGGCACGGGATGTCAGTGACGTCAGTGACCAGGATCAACGACTTTTCGTGCTTTCCGAGTCGGAAAGCACGTAAAGCCGTTGATCCCGGTTGTAATTCGTAGAACTTTGACTATCGTTACGGGTAGCCATAAGCCAGAAAGTCTGACCAGGGGGCCTACCACAAGCTCTTAAAGCAGTATTACTTCGATATTACTTTCAGTGGGAAAGAGACGGCGCTAGACAACGTGTCTAACGCTTTCACTTGCACACTCTGGAACAAGAAAAAAACAGTCTTACTTTAAACGACATGGTAACCCACCAGTCTTACCAAGGCGTATCGTAATTAATCGCCCGGTAATAGTCAAGCTGACAGACGTCAATTTAATTCTACAATTAAAAACACTGGCTGTAAAGTTTAGTGTACGCCAGCACACATGAAACTTCTCAAAACTGTAAAATATACCCAACCAACCTTGATCCTAATGCTGTAGCAATACAGTTGAAAATCTAGTAAACATATTGACAGATTGCGGTAGTCCTAGTGCTGACGTTTGTACTTTAAAATGCCTTGAAGATGCTGCAGTAGTTATTGCATAGACATCTCCACACTAATAAAAACGTTTATAAGTGTTATTTTTAACTATTTTACTAAATGAATATAATTTATCAGTATGTAGTTTACAAAGAGTTTTGAGCTTAATTATTTAATTCTTATAAAGCGTAAATTTAAAAATTCTAATTGCCCACCCCCGGAGTCATTAAGATCGCGACGGCAGACACTGCATTATACAAAAGCGAATTTAATGAAACATGTAATAAGATGTTTAAGAACCATTGCTGGAAAACCTACTTGCCCATAAAATATCCGCATCAATCCTCAGACCATCAAACAGACAGCCACACTTTCGCGGTCTAACTTATTCGTATAGTAAAGGAAATAGTAATAATTCTACTTATTTACTTGAGTGATTCAACAGTTCAATAATATTTCTCAAACAAATACTACTTCAGTATCTGACCCAATGTTACAAAAAAAAGCATTCAATACAATCGATACTAATTGTTGCAGGGCAACCTCTTTTTTGATACTATATTATTTTTGTATCTTTTTTTGGAATCAGTTTTAAATTAGAAGAAAGCATGTCATAGTTTGTCTAGTGTTTGTCATAGCTACATTACAGTTTTTAATTTCCACTAATTGTTAATATTTGTGTTTATTCAATAAATATCATAGTTCTCTGTTCTCAGGCTTTCAATCATCCGCACCACACATCATACAGTCCACTCATCGTTTACACTAATATTATACTAAATGCGAAAGTTACTCGGTTTATCGGTCTCGCCTTCACGGTTAAACTACTGAACCGATTTAAATGAAATTTGGTACAGAGATAGTCCATAGCTTGGGAACGGACATAGGCTATTTTTTTTTCACAAAAATCCCACAGGAACGGGAACTACGCGAGTAAAACCGCGGGGGACATCTAGTAACTACATAAACAATTAAACTTCAAACAACGTATACTACTAACACACGTAACAAAATAATATTGCAACAAAACGCTATTGGATGACGTCAAAAAGGAGCACTTGACAGTTTATGTAAAACTGGTTGCGGAATGTTTTGTAAGGTTGCGAAAAGTTTATAATAGTTACCGTGACCCTGGAACATAAAGGGCAACCGAAGGAAGATGAGTGGGTTTTAGTTAGTAAAAGTCTGACACGCCCTCCCGCCGCACCCTGGACGGGAGAAGTCATTCGATGATTTCCCACTTCCCAGAAAAAATGTAAACCTAGCTGTTATCTGCGACGCTGCCCGTCCATTTTCATCCAAACTTGTGACCCCTATTTTAGGCCGTTTGTCCACCAAAACCGTCACCGTCACATCATCTAAAACGAGATGACGGCGCCGAAGTGCCGATACATAATTAACTACAGAAACGTGTCCACAAACTGTCACGTCACCTTATATTAAACTCAGCCCGAAATAATCTAGTCCTCGTTGAAGTGACGGTGACGCGATGGTGAACACAGGCCTTAGGGATTGAATTTCCAAAAACTATATTTAGTGCGCTCTACGTGTTAAATAAATTACTGTGCAAATTTCATGTTTCTGGCTTCAGCTGATTGCATTTGCACTATAAAAGTTTATCTTGTAGGTTCTAGAGTTAGTGAAGGAAATTAGTGCATGTAAGATAGGGTTTGCTTAATAAAACTTAATTGAATATATAATATATTTGAACCAATCACACACGGCTATCTGATCCTAAGCTAAGCAGAGCTTGCGTAAAGTAATCAGACAATTATCGCCTGTTTCATATTCTTCTAAGCCTAGTTCTGTTTAACTGACGCGCCAAAATGACCGTCAATGGCCACCTTAAATTTGTTATATTTTTTAAATTATCTTCGAGTTTGTGAACCAGCACCTTAATATACATATGTAATTTACAAATACAAACATATCTATATATATAAAAGAAAGTCCTGTTAGTTACACATTTTATAACTCAAGAACGACAGAACCGATTTGGCTGAAAATTGTTGGGGAGGTAGCGTAGGCCCAGGGGAAGGACATAGAATACTTTTTATCTTCTTTTTTTACTAACCAAAAATCTGATATAACGCGGGTTAAACCGCGGGGACAGCTAGTTATAGATAAATTATTACACTCAGACCCAGAACAAACAATCATGCTAATCACACAAAGTTTTTCTTGGGTGGGAAGCGAACTCGTGACCTCCGTTTAGCAGTCAGAAAAAGTCAGAAATTGCCAATCCTCCATTAACAAGCGAGGTGATTTTAAAAGTCACTATATAAGCCCTAAAATACGACATCAATAACAGGTTAGTTCTTTATTCTTTCTAAGAATATCGTGTTTCTCACGTTTACAAGTCGCTTTCAACAAAGCCCTTCAGGGCTTGAACACAATCTAGACTTAACAGCAAAATATTCTACACAAAAGAAAATTTAGCACAGAACTGACTTTCGCATTCGATTTAACCATTAATCTACTACAAAACCGCCAAAAACTAACCTGACAATTAATATTCATACAGAATTTGCGAGTAACCTTGACCTTTCAGCCCCGACATGGGTGACCCCGCCAGGTGTAGGCCGTTGGCTACCCCACAGAGTACTCGACTAAAGCTATTTTGAACCATTGCCTTGCGAAACTACAGCGATTATCTGTTAAGGTGGTTATCACACTGACAGGTCACGCGATGGGGTCAAGACGCAAATCTGTTACAAGGGTTTTGACTGGCTAGGCCCTAACAAAAAAAACATATTTTAACAAACACTGCTATTTGATTTGTATAGATACAGAGATAAGACAGAAAAAAGGAGTAAAATAATAAAGGGAATAGAAAAAATCTGGGTCCGTGGCTTACGCCCCCAGTGGTCGACGCACCTGTGGCCGACGCCCCCGATACGATTTTCTTTTTTTTGTGCATTTTCAATTAGTACAGTAAATGAGAAAAATGTTTCACCCTATTAATAAAGTATTTTTCCTTGGTTTAATTTTTAAGACTGATCATATCTTATTTTATTACATTTGAGACTGATTACTATAAATAATAATAATACCAGCCTATAACTGTCCCACTGCTGGGCAAAGGCCTCTTCTCATACAGAGAAGGCACGAGCATTGATCACCACGCTTGCTCAAGGCGGGTTGGCGATTTCGGACTTATATTAACTACAAGTCCAGGTTTCCTCACGATGTTTTCCTTCACCGATGTCTGTGATGTCTTAGATAAACTTTAGAAAGTACATATGAATTGAAAAAGTCACATTGGTACTTGCCCGGATTCGAACCCGCAACCTCTTGCATGAGAGGCGGGCGCCTTAACCACTAGGCCATCACGACATTACTATAATTAAGTTAAATGATTCTCTTGATTATAGGCGATGAAAACTGATTTATTAAATATAAAAAAATACTAGATTTCCTATCGAGATATATAAATAAATAATGAAAAATAACTAAGACTTAAATTTTTTAAAACATACCTCTAATATAAAAGCATTTCTATGTTATAAATATAATTACGATTTAATATTATGCATATACTTACAATCAATATAAGTACATTTAATATTTTTGTAAAACAATGTTTAAGCCTGACAGTACATTTGATCAAAAATTACTTTGAATTAATTTAATCGTATCGGGGGCGTCGGCCACAGGTGCGTCGACCACTGGGGGCGTAAGCCACGGACCCAAAAATCTTTGCTCTGTTGTTTATCTCAGTTTCATTTACTATTTCTATAGTACGACGAGCTGACAGTTTTCCTTAAATGAAACAGCCACACTCTTCTCTGTTACGGATATGAAATTTCGCATTTTTTAACCGACTTCTAATAAAAGGAGGAGGTTTTCAGTTCAGATGTTTGTATTTTTTTATGTTTGTTCTATCTCCGTCATTTACCAACCGATTTGAACAATTCTTTTTTTGTTTGAAAGGGTAGACTTTCCAAATGGTCCCATTGTCATCAGGTCCAGGATCTGATGATGGTATCATGCCGAAATCGAGGGAAGTCGGTTTCTTTTTTTGCAAAAAAATATCTTGTTCATGAAATTATTTCAAATTATCCGTTATATTAGGTGACAGATGTCAGATTTTAAAATATTATCATTATAATATAGGTAAAGACCATGCAACAAAAAAAAACATATTTTATAACTTGGTATCAATCAGACTGCTCCTATGTCTTCGGCCACGATTCTATAATATAACATAACAAAGTATATTAATGTGTATATTAGTATAAAAGATAAGGACTTGCAGATAAAAATATATAAAAAAACTAACGTATCAACAAAAACTAACAACTGTAATTTGGGAGATGAATACTATTTATTTTACACTGCGTGCAAGCACCAACACAATATTGTTAAAAATTCAATCCAAAACAAAATAAAGAGTGAGAAAATAAACATCTCTTCTTTACAATGCAAGCGATGACGCTGGCAAAAACTAGCCAAATACATAAATTATTAATAAATCATTTTACAATAAGATATTAACCATTAACCTAATGAACCTGCTAAGGCATAGAACTAAATGGCAAAGAAATCGAAGGAATAAAGAACATGTATAATATAGATTAATCTATCTAAATTTTCTAAATAACATCATGCTAAGACTTTCGACGGCGGCGCAGTAAACCAAAGAGGATTATATCCCAGAGGAGTGATAATTTTTTATCTTTCAAAAAATTTTTTCGTTGCTTCTTTTTAAATGTATTTACAACTGCAGATCAATTTTTTTAACCGACTTCAAAAAGGAGGAGGTGTTCAATTCAATTTCAATTTCAATTTATTTGTTTCAGACTACAGTCCATAGGGTTAGTACAACAAAATTACTTAAAGACTAGTGTTAGTAATACAAAATCTTAACTAGAGTGGATTTTTTTCGTCTGTATGTTTTTTTTGTATGTTTGTTACGCGATGTCTCCGTCGTAAAATTGTATTTCCAGCGATTGAGACCACATGGTCTCAGTCCGCGCAACTCGGACCGGGGTCCAAGTTAAGCGGTCCCAGTCAACAAAAAGGTCCTACGTCTGTCGATTCAGCTAATTTACTAAACAACAGTACATGACGAGCGTGTTTCAGTGCTTTTAGTAGTGTCGCATTGTTCCCCACCGCCCGGGGTGAGAGGGGGGGGGGGGGGGGCACGTCCTTCGGTCACGATTCTAATCCAGGACTGACGTGCATTCGAAGGCTGTACCAGATTATGATAGTTATTAGAATAATTGATTGTTAACATGAAGTGTCGGAATTTGTAATTAATTGGGGCTATTTACGCGAATACATAAGTACGAGTATGTACTTATCAGAAAACTTGGAGCAGAGAAAAAAATATGGAACAAAATTAAAAGGTAATGAAAAGTGGGTAAGATATTTTTATTTTTACTATTTAAAAAAAACCAGTTGGTTGTAAATTTGTAATTAACTTAAAAGCTACCTATATACATATCTCATTTTCATGCCGTTTTATCATATTATTAAAAAATATTGGATGATTGAATATGATAAAAGTACGGATTATTCAAGCCCGGACACGTAAAATTTGCTCATCGGAGAATGGCCGACATAGGCAATAGTTACAAAATTTATGAAATCCTCAAAATAAACTAAAACTATAATAATTATTATTAACAGTGCAATAATTATTATTTTAAATTGAAATGTTTAATAGCGTATATAGAGTCGGAAAAAAATACGTTACTAATTTATTCCACTTAAACTTTAGTAACAGTAAACTTGTAATCTATATAATTTACAACATAAGCGAAACCGGGGAAGTCCGAGTATCACAAAATCCAGCCCACTTGAACGTGAGAGACAAAAAAGGGACCTCTTAAACTTGATACCCGAAAAAAGGTCAGGCTTTTAAACTTACAAGGACCTACGCAAAACTGGGCATCGCCTAACAGTATACAGGGCGTCCCACGGCTATGCCACATGGAGGGAAAGTACCTTAAATATTGTAGATACGACGTTGAGTGACGCTTGTTTAATCAACGTTCGGCCTAGTCATTCATTTAAATGTCGTCATTCAATGAACGCATCAAATAGCTGATTCAACCAGATGACTGCGACATATACACCTCTATCTATTATCAATATTATAACTGTGCTAAAATGGCGAAGATGTAACGAGCCTGTAATCTTACGCTTTAATAAATGGAGCCATAATGAGTGTATTTATATAATGGTATGACTGATGACTGACTTTGATATTTGATATAATTATCAACTTTCCAAATTGCTGGTCCTAAAGACATAAAACTTGGAGAGTATGTTCTTTGTGACGCGTATGTATTCACTAAGAAAGGTTTTTTTGGAAATTCTAACCTTAAAAGGGTAAAATGGGGTAGGACCGCGGGCGAAACATATAGAAAGTTATTACATAAAAACACGAGCACAATTTATTGACCATAATCAAACAATGAAGTAGGTTTTTGTTTCGATGATTGTTTACTTGAAAGTACAAAGTCAGGACAACCTGTAGGTATAAATATTTGTACTGTACGAGAATCGAACCCACGACACTTCAGCCAAGCAGCTAATCGTTTAGGCACTGCGTCAACCGTGTTGTATAAATAAAATACCCATAAATAAGCTGTGCCATAAAGGTACAAGTTGGCAGCCGACTGCACGCAGCAGCAGCAGACGACATGGCGTCGCTTCATGTCGCTGTAGCCATGATTTCAAACCCGACTGCAGACGGCAACAGCAGATGGCATCCAGTTGGTTCCGAGTGCTCTGTGAAACAAGATGTCTGACGTGATCGCATTTTTATTTTTATATTAGAAGAGGAAGAAGACGATAATGACTTGTTTTTATTATACAGAAAAAGATGAAAAGCCACACGTCCTATGCTTAAATGCGGAGCAAGTGAGGGAACTTATTCAATACTGATCAAAAACCATTTTAAAAGCGATAAGAAAAAATTTAGAGAGTATTGTCATCAGCGGCACTACTGATCTGCGATCGGACGACACTGCCGTCTGCCGCTCGACGACGCGTCGTGCTTCATGTCGCTGACTCATCATCATCTTCCTAGCCTTTTCCCAATCGTGTTGGGGTCGGCTGCCAGCCTAACCGGATTCAGCTGGATACCGGTGTTTTACGTGGATCGACTGCCTACCTGACCTCCACAACCCAGTAACTGGGCGACACGATACCTCTTGGTTAGACTGGTCATAGTTTCTGGCTAACCAGTAACGACTGTCAAAGTTCTACGAATGACAACCGGGACCAACGGCTTTATGTGCTTTCCGAGGCACGGGATGTCAGTGATGTCTAAGATAAACTTTAGAAAGTACATATGAATTGAAAAAGTCACATTGGTACTTGCCCGGATTCGAACCCACAACCTCTTACACGAGAGGCGGGCGCCTTATCCACTGGGCCATCACGACACTCATGTCGCTGACTACGGAGGGAATTTCATAGAAATACGTAGAAACCAGTAGTGTCGCTGCGATACGTCGTTTGCTGCAGCTTCATGTCGTCCGCTACCAACTTGTACCTTAAGTCATAAATATTTAATATATATACCTACGTATCGTAAGAATATTAATAAAATTAAAATCAATAATGGACCCTGGCGGGCACAGCAACACTGTAATTAGGTAGAGGAGAGGAAGAGCCGTTTGAGAAAGATAAACATCTTATTTGGGCTAACGAGCTTGTGAGACATGGAATTTGATGTCAGTATAATTATTGTGCTGACATGAAGTCATAGCAAAGACCCTCTACCAACGCCTAAAAAGTTTCCGTTGTATGGCTGATTGAATGAGCTCGATTTAAAAGACTGAGTATTCGCGGTTGAGCACCTATGCATTGAGCACCTCGACCTCTTTTTTATTGGAGAAAAAATTTTTGATTCCATTAATTTTTTAATTGTAGTGTTTTATAGAGATTAGTAATTTAGTTCGTAATTTTTGTACATATTTAATGTATGTGTGTCTTAAATATGAAGTAAATGTTTTAATTGTTGCATAACTTTACACAGTGATTATTAGTACCTAAGGGCATACGTATTTAATAGCGCCTTTTTATTTTTTTCATTTTGGTGCTGCAAAATAAAGATTGAACTTTTCAACTAAAATATAGAATATTGACTAATTACTACATCTTTTAAAGTATAATATTATGTTTAATACATAACTTCAAAATAAAGTTCGGTTAGTAACGTAACATGCAGCTGGATTTGAAAAAAACTGCAATCTTACAAATAAATTCTTTGGAGAGCTACCACCGACTCAGCACTGTCTAAAAATGATCATTATTCAGCATCCGTACTCAGAATCCGACTCAGATACCTACATAATACTTACATTTAAGTGTATTATAGCGTCTTATTTCTTAAGTTAACTAAATCATTATTTAACAGGAATTGTGACAAAAAAAAAACTTTTTTTATTCTATCAATTTAGAAATTAATATCCTATTATGATATTAATTTCTGAAAATAAACTGTACCTACCCATCATACCCATTGGTCTAAGATATGAAGTATGAACCATTCCACTTCCTTGTAAAAAGGTTGAGAAAAAATTGCAGATCGTTTCATACAAATTATACTTATTCAAACTTAAATAAACCTGGTAATTAGAGTCTAAGGCTAGCCGCACACACACAATAATATAGATTGTCAATAATCTAGATTCTATCTATCCAATACCGCAATACAGGCCGCACACACACAATATTATTGACAATACGTACTTTATTGTCAATATTATTGTGTGTGTGCGGCTAGCCTTAGGCTAGCCGCACACACACAATAATATTGTCAATAAAGTACGTGTGTGTGCGGCCTGTATTGCGGTATTGGATAAATAGAATCTAGATTATTGACAATCTTGTATTGACAATATTATTGTGTGTGTGCGGCTAGCCTAACAGACAGCGGTAATCACACTTAGTAAAGAACCACACGACAACATCTCCATCTAGTGGCAAAAACAAACTTTTACTACACAGTTTTGTTTACTAGCTTCGTTACGAATCGAGCCATCAAAGTAATTTGTTAACCCTGCGCTAGATGGCGGTAAATCCAATTAAAGGTCCACAATGGTTTAAAAAAGGAATAAAAATACTAAAATGAGAGTGGAATGAGGGTTCTGTAGTACCCCTAACACGAAATTCCACGACCCCCCGACAGATGGCAGTAAATTAAGTCACAGTCGGAGTGTAAATATTTTTATTCGTTATGTTACCATTTCAGCTACCACTACTGTAAATTTTATTACTACTTAGTTAGCTTATAATGCCTAATTAAATACTGAAATCTTTCTGCGATTCCCAAAATATATATATATATATATACGAACGTTGCTCCTTACTAGAAATCATTATTTTTCGTGTGAGCGTTAACAAACAAAATAAAAATATTGACTTCGCATATGCTTCTATCAAAGGGTTTATTACTTTGAAACGGCAAAATCGATTTTGATGAAACATTCCTAATATTGCTAGATAACTTACTTTCAAATAAAAAAACGCATAGAAAACGGTCCATCCGTATAAGAGCTACAGTGCACCAATGACTGACAGATATGCAAACCAACAAATAGACGAACACAAAGTGTTCAAAAACCAAGTTTCTTAGCATACCTAATTTAATATGTTGGTACCAAAATGTAAATAGGCTTCACAGAACCTTTTATTCAATTCTATTGCTGGGTTTTCCTATCAATTGGCTCACCTTACCCTAATTTTGGCTCATACAATGGCCTAAAAAAATGATGAGATGGTTGTTTGGTGATTTCTAATAATGGTGTTACGCCATGAGCTTCTAAACTTCGAGCTTTACCAAGATTGTGAAGCGGTGTTCCACGCGCGCCTCAAAGAGAAGAAGTCAGCACTGGAAGGGGCCCAACAGGGCCACGCCGGCCGGGGTTGCGGAATGTTTATAATAGTTGCCGTGACCCTGGAACATAAAGGGCAACCGAAGGAACATGAGTGGGTTTTAGTCAGTAAAAGTCTGAAACGCCCTCCCACCGCACCCAGGACGGGAGCGGTCATCATCAAGATTTCCCACTCAACAAAAAAAAAGAAAAAAGGAAACCGCTTAGAGCTTTGCCCGAAATGGGATTAGACTCCACATTTACCCGACAGAAAATTGGCGAACCACTTGCATATTGACTGCACGCCATCTAGTGACAAAAACTAGAAGTTCTATTACAGGTTTATCTGATGTTTTTACAACCCTGCGCTAGAGGGCGTTAAAACAAGTTACAATTTCACAAATTATGAACACAGTGAAAAATCACATTTGCTGGAGAGTTCAACATTCAATGATGAAATGGATGAAATGCCTAACCTAACATAACCCATGTCATAATAAGGAGTCCTTAGTATTAAATACATATTGAGTTGAAACTTGTGCACTTATATGTGAGTCACTATAGGTGTACCAGTAACTCATGACAAATTAAAAGTAAAACAAATAATGATTTTCATATGGTATACTTGTCATGTCATCTGTCAAGTGACATTACGTTTGTTTGTTTACATTTGTTATTTTCAATAAATCTTTAGTAAAAAGTGAAAGAAGGGCAAAATAACCGCTCCAGTCACAATCCAGAGGCACTGTTTATAACGTGTACCTATAAATCTGTAAAGAAGATGGTGTAGCTTACCTGCATTTTCGATTTTAACCGCGTGCTTGCGTTGACTGGTTAGTATGACTCGCCTATGTTGATACTTTGTTTCATATCCATTCATATGAGTTTATCATAATGTTTATCATTGTAATATATAATTACGTAACATATAATGTACAAAACATATATGTTTGACTTATTACAGGGGTGTGTATTAGACAGTACTATACGACGTATTATTGCAAAAGGCAGATGAAAAACACAGAAGCCTCGGTGCCAGATTTATATGAGTCTCCTAATGGAGTGTGACGCGGCTTTTAACCACAACTACCAGAGGTTGTAACCATGACCTATGACTTACACTTACCGTACCCTACGAAGCACAGAATCATTATTTCTTAACCAAACTGGGACACCAATCACAAAGCGAAAAACGTTTCTTTCATCTTTGTTGTGTAAATAAATAAATAAAGTATATTATAGTGATTGGGTTTATCTTAATTTATTTTATACTAGCTTTTGCCCACGCCTTCGTTCCCGTTCCCGGGGGATCTCCGGGATGAAAACTACCCTTTTTCCTTTTTCGGGTCCCAGAACAGAATATTAGCAAATTTTATTCAAACTCAATTTAGTGGTTTAGGCGTGAAGAAGAGACAAACAGATTAGGCCGCAAGTAGGTAGGTCCCAATCATCTCATCAGCTCATAGAAAAATACAACTTATTAAACATCACTGTTAAATAAACTGCACAAATTATCGCCTATGTCTTATTCTGATATATAATCAATATTTCTGTAAAGTTTCATCAAAATCCGTTCAGTAGTTTTTGCGTGAAAGAGTAACAAACAAAAATATATACAAATCTTTCCTCTTTATAATATTATCAGTATTTTAATAAACAATAAGTGTAATGATTTTTAAGGGAAAAATACAAGTATCAAAACATTTTAATCCTTTTTCCCCAGTGTTGCTGTCATCATATTTTATTTACCATTTTTGTCATCAGTTACTGGTACACCTATAATTTCCAGTCTTTTAATTATTTACATCAGCTTTATCTATGTATTCATGGTGATATTTGCCAACTAAATCGGAAACAGTTGTGCCTCATACAAACTTTCAGGGCGAGTGCGTCAATGGCTAGGCAAAAATAATACGTGACTTAATGAAGAATGTTTACATAAATGTTTTCATTTTAGGCTCTTCACATTCTCTGTTGTTAATGATAAATATGGTTAAAAAAACCGGCCAAGAGCTGATTTTAGTAAACCCCTATTCATTTTTAAATACCTATCCAACAATATATCACAAGTCAGGGATGAAACTAAAAAAAAACCACTTCCCTATTTACATATATAGGGGGGCTACCCCAATAAAACATTTTTTTTCCAATTTTTATTTTACCACTTTATCGGCGTGATTGATATACATATTGGTACCAAATTTCAGCTTTCTAGTGCTAACGGTCACAGAGATAAAGCGAGGACGGACGGACAGACAGACAGACATGGCGAAACTATAAGGGTTCCTAGTTGACTACGGAACCCAAAAAAGAAAAAAATACATAGTAAGTAAATGCCCGACGCCGATATCCATCGTCTCTTCTCTGAGATTTAAAATAGTAAATTAGAAAATCGTTTAAAATATTTATATTATCAAATTCGTATGTAATTTCCAATTTTTTTGTATAAGTACCTATATTTAATATTAAGTATATAGGCCTAAACATTTGTTGAGTCCTAATAATAAACAGTAATTAATATAATAAAAATTCTATATTAAAAATTGTTCAGTGATAACGGTTGGAACTAATGCCAACAAGGCGCAAGAAACCTTTGCATTAAAAAAGTTTTTAATAATACAGGGTAATAATATGAAGTTTCTTGTCCCCCCTGTAACTTCCAAAATAAGAGTATGATAAATAAAAAAAATATATATATGATGTACATTACCATGTAAACTTCCACCGAAAATTGGTTTGAACGAGATCTAGTAAATAGTTTTTTTTTAATACGTCATAAACCGTATATCGTAATTTACCTTTCATTATAATATTTACTTATCAATAACTTAATTTAAAAAAATACATTATTATTAAAACATCGATCAAAGTAACAACGAACTACAAGAACTTTATATTATGTTACTTGCTGCTACGGAACCCTTCATGAGTGACTCCGACTCGCACTTGGCCGGTTTTATTTTTTTTAACTCTCACGTCAATAAAATTGTACGTATATTTGTTTAAGTATTTTGGAACTAGGCAATATAAACTAGACTTTTAGAGGTATTAGGTCTGGGTCTGTACAGTAAACGTAACTATTCCAAAATTATGCCGCCATCATTCAAAACTCATTCGTTCGCTCAGCCAATAGCAACGCCCGATTCCTAAGGGCCGACCGGTGGGAGTCGATCACGATTGGCTGACACGAGGAGTGTGATGGCCGTCTACTAACCGCGAGCTGCAACGTACGAATTGCTGTTGCAAATAATTCCTATTTCTACACATTTTGACTATATTTGTGCTTGAAAAGTGTTGTGGGTGAACTGTCTCCGTGCTCCATCGTTTGTGCCCTAGTACGAACAATTCCAGCTGGGATCCGACCAGCGCGTGAAACTCCACGTGGCTGACTGCTCGTCAAAGTATCAAAAGAAGATCCAAACGGACCACCTGTCCACTCGTGCGTGGAAATAAAGCCTGCTCCCACTGGTGAGTACAATCTGTCCTATTGGTGTTGGGCGAGCGAACCGCGATACGTAAATTTGTTGGCAGGGCTCCGCCCAGGAGTTCTGACCCAGAGTGTGGCAATCGGTCTGTTCCGGCAGGGCCATTGACTGCACATCTTTTTGGTGCCGAAACCAGGGAAGGGTGGTACCGGATCTAACTTTGATACTTAAAATCCGACACGTAAATATAGCTGGTATATTTTGCTAATTTTTCGTAATATTTCTACTAAGTGCTTACCGTAAAACATACAAACAATCATTCCTAACGTTTTCTAAATTCTAAGAAATTGGTTCAATTTACAATACATTCCAAGCGATATTCATAAAATTCGTACATTTCCAATTTTTTATTTTCTTTCGGGTAGGTACTGTAGGTAGTTAAAACATCTAGCACATTCTTTCGTCCATAACGTACTTTGAGCTCATTCGTTCCACTAATGTTCGTACTAAGTTCATTCATTCGTTCCTATGTTCACTCACTTGACACTTAATAACACAAGGTAAACAAACCTTTTATTCGTTTATTACTTTGCAACTTTAATTCATGCACTCGCAAATTCGTTGAATGTTAAAGTTAATAACAGATCATATTTATACAATCTATTATTTAATTCGGTGTATAAGTATAACTTTCTCGGCTGTGTTACTTGCATTCAGTCTTCAAGGCACTTGTTGTTATTATGGAACGTACCTAAACATTCTGTGAGAATCGGTGTTTAGATACAATTTATTCGGCTGTAATACAATAAGGTAGGTCAGTTTATTTCGTATTTTTTACTTATGGTTGTTGTTCCGGATCATACACAAACTTGTTTCTTGTATTCGTTATTCGGCTGGGACAATAACATAAGTTCTACTCGTTTGTTTATATTACGGATCATACATAAACCTAGTGTTTTTGTATAATTTATTCGGCTGTAATATCGACAAATAATTTGTTCACCATCCACACTCCATCTATTCGATATTTATTCGTTTAAAACACGTTTCTTAGTCGGTTCCTTCATCGCCGCTCCGCTGCGTGAAGTGAAATACAATACATACAAGTTGTGACGTTGAATACGTCAGCTGTTAGATTATACAACTTGCAGATACTTACACTGCAGTTGTTTACGTTTTTATCGGTACGCATCACTCGCACGAGGCGTAATCGTTTAATCTAATTCGAGTTTACTACTTAACGTGGTTAGGTAGTTAATTACATAATTATATTTTATTTGTTGGTACAAGTTGCTAAACTTGTAATCATGTCTTACAAACCGAAGCGTCCTATTCGCAAACTCAGTAGATCTAAATCGAAACCTACTTTTGAGTATACTATACACGATTTACCGTCGTTACGTCGTAAGCGTACTATCGCTTTGAACCGTATGTTGAAGGCATTAGAGGTCGGTATTTCAACACAAACCGAATCGGATGATAGTTGCGATCTATTCTTTTCTTACTGTGATGACGTTGAAAATATAAGGTCTGACTTCGAACTCGCACACTACTCAATACTTGAATTGTTGAACTTGAGTGACGATGATGATCAGTGTGATGATGACGACATTCGAACTCGTTTTGATGAGGCTTATTTCAAAGTGATGTCAATAGCAAAACAATTGCAAAGGGCGGAAGCTGACGCCATGACAAATAATCCTAAAGCAGAGTCTTCATCATCTAGATCTCATATCAAGCTACCTAAAATTAAATTGCATACCTTCTCGGGTGATATAAAACTATGGCCTGAATATTTTAATACGTTTAATGCGTTGATCCATGACTGTCATTCCCTTACCGATGTGGAGAAATTTCAATATTTGGTGTCAACACTAAGTGGCGATCCCTTATTGCTTATTCGTAAGTTTCCTGTAGCAGGTGATTATTACTCTGACGCGTACGCGGCCTTAGTCGCCCGCTATCAACATAAGCGTGAATTATCTTTTGCCTGCTGGAAGGATATTTTAAACGTGTCTTTTAAATTCAATAATGCGATTGAGTTTCGTCGATCGTTAGATTACATTGACGAAAACTTAAGTATATTACGTAAACAAAATCTTCCTGTTCAAAGTTGGGACTTTATACTCGTTTATCACATTTTATCCAAGTTAGACTCAAAACTGCGTCGTGAATTTGAAGAAAAATTCGTCAACACGGAGATACCTGAGTATTCACAGTTGAAAGACTTTTTACATTCGAAATGTGAATCACTTTTGCGTGATAGTCATTTTTCTGATTGTTCGAAAACTACTAACTCCGCCAAGGATAATGATCCACGTTATTTAACATCAAAATCGTCTTCTAATAACTATTCAAAGCGCACTAATGTGACTCATACTTTGTTAACAAATAATTCGAATCAAAGTCAAGGTGAAACTTCTGAAAAGGGTAGCAAACCGGTTTTAAAATGCATATTGTGTTCTGATGGTCATTCACTAACACGTTGTAAATCGTTTCTCGATAAATCTATAGACGACCGTATGTCTTACACAATAGAGGCTAAATTGTGTTTCAACTGTCTCAAGTCGTCCCATCAATTAAAGGATTGCAAATCTATTTTTCGCTGTTTAAAATGTAAACATAAGCATCATACGCTGCTACATAAGGATCGACCGGACAAACCTAGTGTTGACAACGGTTCCACTGACCCCAACTCAGTGTCTTTGTTGGTCAAAGGTGAAAATTCAACACCTTCAAAAAATAACGTACATACGACTGTATTGTTGGCTACTGCGATAATACAAATACAAGATTCGGACGGTAAATATCACTCTATTCGCGCGCTATTCGATACCGGTAGCCAAAACAATTTTATTACTCAAAAGGCCGTTGAATACTTAAAACTTAATCCAGTTTCCTGTGAAACTAATATTAGCGGTTTAGGAGGTGTTGCTGCTAACATCACCAGTATTATTCGGTGTTCAGTCGCGTCAAATAATAACCCGTTATTCGATTTAGATATGCACGTTATAACACACATCTGTGGTGAGCAACCCATAACGAAACTTAACACGTCGGGTTGGACTCACATTAACGCGTTGCCATTAGCCGATCCAGGTTTCGATATCCCTGGCCCGATTGACGTTTTGCTTGGTGCAGACGTTTTTGCTGAATCGCTTCTTTCACAACTTATAAAAGGTCATAACTCAAATCAGCCACTCGCCATTAATTCCATCTTTGGTTGGCTTCTGTTAGGTAGGATTCCACTTGTGACTTCATCATTGGTACAAGTCTCTTCGAAGACTGACAGCGAGCTAGCTTCAATCGTACAACGTTCCCGGGAGGTGGACAGTGTTCCTCAAGCATCTCCGCTAACAACTGAGGAGATCTTGTGTGAGCAACGTTACGCGACTGACCACTATCGCGATGTCGGTGGTAGGTACGGAGTCCGTCTTCCTTTCAAGGACAAAGTGAAACCAGTCTTCTATAGTTCTCGTGATATTGCGTTAAGACGATTCGAACTCGCTTACGGAGCGGTTATCTATTTACGCGTCTTGTGCGCAAACGGATCTCTACATACTCGGCTGTTATGCGCTAAGGCTCGCGTAGCTCCGCTCAAAAGACTTTCATTGCCTAGGTTAGAGCTTTGTGGAGCTGTAATGCTCGCAGACCTCACGAAATTCGTTCTTGACACGTATCAGGCCAAAATACCTATCGATTCAGTTTATCTTTGGTCTGACTCGACTGTTGTTCTATCTTGGCTTCGGTCGCACTCTTCGCGCTGGACCACATTCGTTGCAAATCGCGTCAGCCGTATTCAGGATACAATTCCTACGGAGTCCTGGCATCATGTCGCATCTGGTGACAACCCTGCAGATGTGTGTTCACGTGGACAGCTTCCCCACGATCTAGTTCATAATTCGTTGTGGTGGTCAGGTCCCTCCTGGCTGTCAAAACCAGTTGATCGTTGGCCCAAAAGCAGGCTTCCTACCTGTGATGAGGAGCAAGTTGTGCGTACTGAGGAGCGTCATTCAGTTGTGCTGATGACCGATCAAAATCCTGATGAACAACAATACTCGATTTTCGATACGCTATTAAAACGTTTTTCATCATTAGAAAAAATAACACACATTGTTTCCTACATTCGTAGATTTTTACACAATACTCGTTTTAAAAATCCGTCCCAACTTCAAAGTGGTTCAATTCTAACTGAAAACGAAAATCATCAATCGTTATTGCTCATTGTAAAATCGGTTCAAAATTCATCATTTAGTAATGAGATACAATCTATAAAATCTAATAAACCATTACCTAAACAGTTTCGAAAATTGAATCCGTTTGTAGACGAGGTAGGCATCCTCAGGGTGGGCGGTCGTCTCTCACGCGCTGGTCTAGAGTTCGATCAAAAGCATCCAGCGCTCATACCTTGTGATCATCCATTTACTGATAAACTTATCGAATCTGTTCATCGTAAACACTGTCACACAGGTCAAAATACTACTCTGTATTTGATTTTGCAACGTTTTTGGATTCTTTCTGCCAAACGCGCTATTCGTCGGTGCCTATATAAGTGTATACGATGTTATCGAACTAAACCGAAACCCTTAGAACCGTTTATGAGCGATCTACCTTCCTATCGTTTAAGTCAAGTAAAGCCGTTTTCGGTAGTAGGCGTAGACTTTGGCGGACCATTCCGAATCAAACTCGGGAACCATCGCGGTGCAAAGATGGACAAAGCTTATCTCTGTCTATTTGTCTGTTTAGCTACCAAAGCCGTTCATCTCGAGGTGGTGTCTACTCTTTCGATGGATGTTTTTGTGGCTGCATTGCGTCGCTTTGTCGGTCGCCGTGGACGCTGTAGTATAATACATGCGGACTGTGGAACGAACTTTGTCGGTGCCAGCAATTATTTATCATTGCTAGAGCAAGCTTCGCATGTTGAGCAAATTAAATTCGATTTTAATCCTCCCTCAGCCCCACATTTTGGTGGAGTGTGGGAAATCCAGATCAAGGCTGCAAAGTCACATCTGTATCGTATTGTAGGAAACCAAGTCTTAACGTTTGAAGAACTAAGCACTTTATTCGTTCAAATAGAGTCAGTTTTAAATTCGCGACCTTTGTGCGCATTGAGCACTGATCCAAATGATTTAAACGTACTGACCCCGGGTCATTTCTTAACCCTGGAACCACTTACAAGCGTTCCTGATGAAGATTATTCGTCTGTTGCCTTGTACCGACTTAATCGTTGGCAACTCATCCAATCTTTCGTTCAGAATTTCTGGATTCGTTGGAAGAACGAGTACTTAACTTCTTTGACTCAACGTATGAAATGGACGAAAGCTTCTATTCCGTTATCTGTTAATTCTATTGTACTCATAAGAGATGACAATCGCGCACCTTTGCAATGGTCTTTGGGAAGAGTATGCGAGTTGCATCCTGGTCCTGATGGAACCATTCGAGTAGCCACTATTAAAACTAAAGACAGTCTTATCAAGCGACCGCTTGTTAAACTGTGTCCTCTTCCCATCGAATCTTAATCCGCTGTTTTCAACAACACTTAGTTTTACGCGTTAGTTATTCGTAATTAGTTATCGTTAAAATATACTCAATAATTTTAATCCTTTCGTATTCTTATCCGTTATAAGCTTACATGTTAGTCGTTTGCAGTAGGTATTTTATCGTAGTCTTTTCTTCTTTATCCGGAAAATACCAGCTGTATTTTGGTGGGCGGTATGTACAGTAAACGTAACTATTCCAAAATTATGCCGCCATCATTCAAAACTCATTCGTTCGCTCAGCCAATAGCAACGCCCGATTCCTAAGGGCCGACCGGTGGGAGTCGATCACGATTGGCTGACACGAGGAGTGTGATGGCCGTCTACTAACCGCGAGCTGCAACGTACGAATTGCTGTTGCAAATAATTCCTATTTCTACACATTTTGACTATATTTGTGCTTGAAAAGTGTTGTGGGTGAACTGTCTCCGTGCTCCATCGTTTGTGCCCTAGTACGAACAATTCCAGCTGGGATCCGACCAGCGCGTGAAACTCCACGTGGCTGACTGCTCGTCAAAGTATCAAAAGAAGATCCAAACGGACCACCTGTCCACTCGTGCGTGGAAATAAAGCCTGCTCCCACTGGTGAGTACAATCTGTCCTATTGGTGTTGGGCGAGCGAACCGCGATACGTAAATTTGTTGGCAGGGCTCCGCCCAGGAGTTCTGACCCAGAGTGTGGCAATCGGTCTGTTCCGGCAGGGCCATTGACTGCACAGGGTCAATTTGCAAGACTTTTCGCATTGACGTTTGAAACTCTTAAAATGAATTGACAAATATGTAATTATATATATAAAAATAAGTCGGGTTTTCCTTCCTGACGCTATAACTCCAGAACGCACGAACCGACTTCCACGGTTCATTCGTTGGAAAGGTCTCGGGCTACGTGAGGTTTATAGCAAAGAAAATCCAGGAAAAAATGTTACATAAAACGAAGCCATCTGGTGGCGAAACGGAGTTCGCCGTGTTTGCTAGTACTTTTATAATATTCCAATTATAATAATCTATATAAACAAGTCAATAAATATATATTCCGTAATGTCAAAAAAGAAGCATTTTGTGAAATAAGTACGGTACTAAGTAATAAAAATAAACCATTTTTTACTGTCTGACTGTTTGTTTCGTCTAATCCCGAACAGCTGGTCCGAATTTGACGAGACTTTCACAGATAGCTCAGCTTTATTTTATTACAATCTTAGACATTAGTTATCCATTTTTATACGTAACAATTTATCTTAAAGCTAGTCACAATTAAACAATAAAGAACTAAATGACACACAATTAAACAAAAAAAAAATTTAAATAAAGTATAAAAAAAACTGTTCGCAGGAATGCAAAAATCTTAACTCAGATCGAGTAATTCGCGATCACAAGGTGTATTAGGTATATTAAAATATGTGATTCATCAGAACTCGTTTAAAGTTACTGGGAACGGGTACTAACCAACTCAAAAATGTTTGACGTTTAAACAGTTTTTTATCTTGCTAGAGAAATAATACAACTCTTTATATTGCCATCTCTTCAACTGCAACAAAATCAACGAAACAGCTGACAACACTAAAACTATAAAGTATAGGTTATATCCAAAGTATAAGCAGTTACATCGCTAGTTTAAAAAAAATAAGGATATACCTTAATTTCTGTAACGTGCGTTTGCACGAAGACTTACTTACAGTTGTTACAAGACCTGCAGGACTTAAAACTCAACGTCTAGGACTCACCTATTGTACGGTACATCAGCTCCGGCACTGGCGTTGGTGCTCTCCCATGGCGGTTTTGACTGCTTCTGGAACCCGGCGCCCCCACCCGCGAACATAACGCACTGGCAACCAACTTCACACCACTTTCATCACCACCACAACCACAAAACACTTCCAAATCTCTTAAATCTTCACTCAACATCCAGCAACATTTGCGTTTGTTTATTTCGTTCGCGTACTTTTTTTCGCTGGAGCGATCTTCGCCCGCGACGAACGAGCGTCCGCTCTCAAACGTTATCTTAAAATATTTTCAGAGTACGTAAAGTATTCCTGGATTACGGAGCGCGTCCTACCACTGTCTGCGACTGCTGATAGTTATTTTTACATCGTACAGGTTTTTACACAGATTTGCGTAATTACAAAAACTCGGTTTTATAAGTGGACAATTAAATAGTGTGTATAATTAACATCGGGACAGTTGGAATAGTTCGCCAAGTTAATAATAAACTCATTATTATTACAGTTTTTGCGTCATCCGTTGAGCATTAGGTCAATGCCGGGACCGAATGTCTACGGTATGAATCGACTGTAAAATTGGATTACGGTTTTACGTTGAGAGAAAATTAAATGGCTATGCAATTAAATAACGCATTATTTGAATAGTCTACGCCTTAATGTAATTTGTACTTAGGAAATTAATTGTCTGAATTGAAGAATGAATGTGAATGTTTACATTCTTGAGATATTTTGTTCATTCATGAAGCGGTTTTAAATGTAGTTGGACGTGCAATGCTGAAAAGTTTGTCCGTGACATTCATTGCGTCTGTTAGTGTGGCCCCGCTTAAACTGAAATAACTAAGCTTTCTAATGTTTCTAAAGATCGGGTGTCTACAATTTGGAGCACATATTTTTTTACCCGATAGCTAGTCTATTTTGAAAAATCTCAGTTGCTGAATTGAGGTTAAGTGAGATGGAAATGACCTCCCATTAACAGGCTTGTATTTAGAGGGATTTTAACGAAATAACTAAATGAATATTTATGTAAATATGTAAGTCCCACAAATTAAACTATAACAGCTAAATCAGATTCGCTCGTAGGTTGCTACGAGCGAAACTGATTTAGCTGTTATTGTTTAATTATAGAAATGTTAGTACTTTTATATATTTATTTATTTAAGATACATCATTTTTACATTCCTATAATCTAATCTATTATAATCATAATCTATTTATCATCATCAGCTCAGCTTTTCCCAACTTTGTTTGAGTCGCAGCCTAACTGGATTCAGTATTTTAACCTTTCAACGACCAAGCGACAGCCGGCAGTCGGGCTGCAATTGTCTTTTTATTGTGTCTCGGATCACGTGTGTTCGAAAGTTTAAATGAACCTACTAAATAACTTACCACCACCCCTCGTGATTTTATCCGCGTATTTCTCGATCCCGTCGGGTTTTTGGGATAAACTTTTTTTTTACCCGGTTCAATGGTTTTGGAGTGAATGCCTCTAATGCTTTTAATTCTTACAACCAATTATAAAACTAATTTTATTTTATTATAATAGTATGTATGATTTTGTGTGATTATGCAGTTGGTGTGATTATTGTAAAAAAAAACACTATCAATCACTAAGAATTCTAATCCTGGGAAAATATTGATCAAAGTAGCGATTTCCTGAAATTTTAGATAATTTTATTCTTATTTCTGATAGTTTCCGACCCAAATTCCGACTGGACTGGTTATTACAATGACAAAAAAAAAAAGTTGTCAATTCAATAATCTAATCAACAACAAAACTTTTTAATTTGTTGTATTTGTAATGATTTTAATAAAAAATTATAATAATTGGATATTTGACGGGCCGGTTGGTAGTGATCCTGACTGCTAAGCTGGAGTTCGTGAGTTGATTCCCACCCAGGACAAAATTTGTGTAATGATCATGATTGTTTGTTCTGTGTATGTGTCTCATTTATCCAAAATATGTTTTATGTATTTAGTTATAAATTATAATATTATCAGTTGGCTGTTTACCATAACAAAAATTCTGCTTAGCTTCGCATCAGATGGCCGTGTGTGACTTTTCCCAAGATATTAATTAATTTATTATTTAAATATCCAAAATCATCAACGTCTCTTAATTTATAGCCTACAACAAATCTTAATTTATAGTCTATTAAAAGCAGAATTTGTAACTAAAATCGATGAAACGTGATGAAACGTGACCTATTTAGAAATTGATTGAATTATCGCGACTTTGTGGTTTGGCTCATTTCAGCTGAAATAAGCGTAATAGACATTTAGGCCAGCTGCTATTAAAGAGGACATAATAATCATAGTTTATTGTATTTTCATGTAGTTATATAATGTTACAACAAGTATATGACAAAGGAGAAGGAGACTGGTAGCAGTTAACTAGTTGAAATGTGTATTAAAAAAACCGTTACATTTTTTTAAAGGAAATCACAAAATATGGTACCATTTCTACCCAGGAAGCGAGAAAACTTAAGTTAATGAAACAAAATAATCGATTAAATGTTTATGAATAAATCGGTAAAATCTAAGAATATGTGTGTCAGTGTCTGGGATCGTTTAAAAAGTGATGTTTGTGTTTTTTTTTATGTTTGTTCGCGCATATCTCCGTCGTTTGCCAACCGACCGATTTAAACAATTCTTTGTTTGAAAGGGTAGACTTCTCAAATGGTCCCATTGTCATCAGGTCCAGGATCTGATGATGGTATTGTGAAGTCTTTATGTAACTGTTTATAGATAACTGGCTAGAAAAATACCTTTGAGGTTTTATCTTAACACTCAGCATGAAATTGAAACATTCTAGAATGTTTCAATTTCTTTTTGTACTTTTGTTTTGATACAAACCGACGCATGTCGCGTCCGAGGCTCATGGAGTGAGCATGTTCTAAATAACAATAAATTCAGTTAAAAGTGCTCCCTGTTTATATTTCAATAGTTACACTATACAAAAGTGTTGGCCGGAGGGCTCTTCAAGCCCTCCCACATACTAAACACACACATTAGGTCCCGGAGGTCTTTTCAGACCTCACATTTGGTGGAGGCGCCGACGTCGCCGCTGCTGTTATTTTTATGTTGTAGATGCAGTACGTGTGTGAATATAGCGAGTCCCCAATTTCTCGTATTGAAGCGATTATAACGTATGCGTAAAGAAGAAATAATAATAATAGTAAAATTGATGAAGATTTTGGCGAAAGAAGACGCCTCATACAATTGATAAAGCTAAGTATATTTATGTCTTAAAAATGTTTGGTATACCGAATTGGATGCGTGTGCCCCCATATTTTGAAGGGTCCCGTGGCATCTGTGTTGAAGATTATATAGATGAGTTCATCGAGTGTGCCAAATATAATAAGTGGCGTGAAAGCAACTATGCCCTGATTTTCGGTTTATTTACCAAAGGAGCCGCTTACTATTTTTTTAGATATACGTTTCAAGATGATATGGATTTCGCGACATTATGCGGCAAGATGAGAAGAGAATTCAGATTTCGACACGTAAATTGTCGATGTCGCAAAGTATTGTTAGACGAGCGTGTCAAGGAAGCGACCGCAGTCATTTCGGAAAAGTCCGAAGAAAGTGTATTAATCACAAATAATAATGCTGATTTAATTTCTAGCAATAATGAAAATGATGAGTCAAGCTGCCAACCAGGCAGTGATGTTATTGAAGTAGATGAGCCAAGCTGCCAAGCGGGCAGTAATGATGCTGATGATGTGGCCAGCTGCCAGGAGTGCAGCCCTGGTGCAGAAGAAGTGATGGCTGACGTGTTCCAAAAAGAACACGAGAGAAATATAGATAACTCGGGTCAGTTCGCTCCAATTCCTGTAGTATCTAGTGATATTTCAGAGCATCCAGAAGTGTTGGTGTCTTATGATGATCATAACGAGGCATTTTCCGATAATCATATTGGTAATGACAACATGATTGGGAAAATTTGTATGACGGATGTCAATGATGTCAGTTTGGTTTTCGAATCCAAAGAGGATACGCATGTCACATTGATGTCTACTAATGACAAAGGAGTTGGTATAGTTTCGTCAATGGCAATAAAACGTGATGGATACTTTTTTGCTATTGACAATGACTCTGGTTTCACAAGAGCAGGAAAGGTATCTTCAAGATATGCTTTGAAGAAAAAGTTTGCATATTATAGGAAAAATAAAATAAAATATTTCAATCATATAAGATTACGTCAGATGCGTACAATAAGGCCGAAATTCTTCAAAGGTTTCGTTTTTAATAAATACTTATATACATATTGTCATTTTAAGAAAAAATATTTATCATTAAAATATTTGCCCAAAAAGTTTGTTAGTGGTAGACCAAAATTTAAAGAAAAGTTTTATGTAAATAGTTGGAAACTTTTTATTTTGAAAATTTTATAATTTATTTTGTCATTGTCATTTCCTTTTTAAATATTTTTGGATTACTTTGTCAAATATTTGTTGAGTTTGTCAATGTCATTGTAACTTGGTAATATAGGTATTGTTATTTATATATTTAAATAGGAAATATATGATAGAATAGTTATTGTAATTTAACAAATAGTGTAATTATCATCTCAAGACATTATTTTAGTGCGAACAGCAGAACATAATGTATTAATAACTTGAATTTTGTTTCATGTCCACTACGTGTTGGAGGAAGGGAAACACATCGAAAAAAGAAAAACGTTGTTATTATAAGGGCTTAATATGTGTTTTTGATAAATAGTGGGAACACTCCAAAGATAGCTTTTCCTTCTAAAGTTTTTCTTGTTGACAACTGTGCTTCCACCTTCAAAAGGGGGGAGAACTTGGTCACTAGTGAAGCCAACTTTGCTTACGGGGCATAGCCTTCGCAAAGTGTGTCAGGTTGACACAACTGGTGAAGTTAGTGATTAGGGAACCACAGAGTTGTCAAGATGTTCAGTTACAGACTGACCATATTTTAAAAATTATTAAAACGGAGTGGGTCCATGATGTAGCTATAGAAGATTTCTCTGGCTTTCCCTTCTTCTGACTTCTTGAAGTTTGACGAAGATAAAGACATAGAATTTTTATTTATGTTTGTATTTTGTACGCATTATGTATGTCGATTCGCTTAGGTCGATAGGTAGATTTATTCTCACTAGTTCGACTCATTAGTTCGATCGTCGAACTAGTGATAACTCCGTCTGGGACGATATGGATTTGCCATGTCTTTGACGTTAGCTGGGCTGTGGGGCTTACTTTTAGGTCGGTTTTGTAGCCCTAAAATTTAGACATGCCAACGTAGGGCTAGTATTAACCCATATATGCCCGTAATTATTATTTTCTCCGAATTTCGTAATTTTTTGATATATTAGTGTAAGTATATATAAAAACATATCTGTAACATCACTTTTGTGAAAAAGAAATGGGAAAGTGGTTTTTTATGGTGGGTCACTAACGACCCACTGGGCACATACCAGTCCTATGGGTATTAAATAAATAACTCGAAAAATGTCATATCAAAGTGAAATATACTTTATAAAAAAAACGTTATTATTACAATTTATGATGATAAGTAGCGAAACATTTGATAAGTAATTGAATTTCACGCTTTTTACAGGTTTTTATGGTCTTATTTGTTCCACACAGCACACCATCTGCTTTTTTGTCGGGTAATTATCATATTATATGCTTCAAAATAGCAAACTGCAGACGCTATTTGTTATGATGTTGATGGGCATGTGAGCCTGGCTTGTTTCGTGGCATTCCAAATCTCATGAGAAGCGTTCTAAAGTGTCCACAAAGCTGCCAAGAGATTTTCCAAAAGGGTAGTGTTGCTTACAGCTACATTCACAAGCCATAACATGACCGACATATATCATTCTTTATATAGATAGCGTTGCCATCAGGGGTACCTTCATTGGCATCAAGTTTGTCTACTCTTTCCATGTACCTGTTATGTAATATTGGCAATATTTTTGGGACAAACATTTTTTTTCCTCATTTCGTTGGTTTTGCTGTTTTTTTTTTATAGAGACTTCGTCTTTAGAGGATTGTGAACTTCTTGGTCTAGCTGGCTCTCCTTCACTTTCTTCTTCTTATTTACTCTCAGATACTAGATGTCTTCTGTTATGACTAATTCAGCAGGTGCCTGAAGATGAGCTTGATTGAGCCGATCTGAATCATTACAGGGTTCGTCTCCAGAGTTCAGTTCTGAATTTTGACCACTATTTAGGGGATTTATGTAAATATCTATTTTACCAACTGTATTTTCCTCAGCTACCTTTTCCAATTCATCAAAAATCTCAAAAAATTTGAGTGTATGGTGAACTCCTATATAAACATCATTAGGTCATATATCTGCTCAAAGGGTCGTTAACGACCCAACCAAGTTTTCTCTTGATTATTACTATTGTAATAATTATTATTTGCAATTTTGATTATTTGTTATGATTATTTAGTTATTAGTCAATATAAATTAAACGCAAAAAAATATTTTCGTTTACACAAATAAAAAATACTTACATTTATAAATACGGAAGCGTGCACTCGACGACACAATTTGGCTGGTATAATTTGAAGGTACTAAAATTACTTCTTATATTCACAAAAACTGGAACGATGGTAGATAAGAACAAAGAGGTGTTTGTCAAGCTTCGAATGGCTGGTCATTGCTGGTCTCAAGTGTTAAAAGAATTACATAAACAATCACTTAATTGCCTTGAGTAAGTGTGGGTCGTTATCGACCCTTTGGGCATATATGGGTTAAGTGCATGATGGCACATTTAGTTTGTCAATTGAGATCATATTGGAAAATATCATTGTCGTTTGGCATGCTCTAAGTTATCCTTCCAAGGACAGTTCATTTTTTTTTTCCGACCATAGGTAGGGACAAATAGCTAGGATGTTTGTCTGAGTGTTAAGATGTTATGAATAAAGGTCTCGATGCTGCGCCCTTCATTCATTTGGGTGGGCGTAGCTCATGTGAAGTCTTTATGTAACTGTTTATAGATAACTGGCTAGAAAAATACCTTTGAGGTTTTATCTTAACACTCAGCATGAAATTGAAACATTCTAGAATGTTTCAATTTCTTTTTGTACTTTTGTTTTGATACAAACCGACGCATGTCGCGTCCGAGGCTCATGGAGTGAGCATGTTCTAAATAACAATAAATTCAGTTAAAAGTGCTCCCTGTTTATATTTCAATAGTTACACTATACAAAAGTGTTGGCCGGAGGGCTCTTCAAGCCCTCCCACATACTAAACACACACATTAGGTCCCGGAGGTCTTTTCAGACCTCACAGTATCATGCCGAAATCGAGGGAACTCCTTCATTTTTATAGAAACACGTACTTTTTTTTTTTGAAAGTTAGTCTAAAACGTATTTCCCAACTACGTTTTAGAGTAATTCTAACTAAAAAGTAAAAAAGAAAAACTTTTTCCAAAAAAAAGATAACCGACTTCAAAAACTAGAAGCTCAAAAATAACTATTTCGGAAGTCGGTGGCAAGGCAACACAATTCGACCGCCAGAAGAGAAGCCACCGACTTCCGAAATAGTTATTTTTGAGCTTCTAGTTTTTGAAGTCGGTTACTTACTTATCTTTTTTTTGGAAAAAGTTTTTTTTTAATTTTGACTGCTTTTCAGAATGACTCTCATAATAAACCTTGTATGCTTTGAATCTATGAAATTATCGTTTGCGTTTGTTGTTTATGTGTGTGACCGTTCTTTCGACCTTACTTTTACTTCGACCAAGCGACAGCCGACTGTCCTGTCGTTACAACTAGTTTTCTATATTTTTATTCCGAAAAAACCTTCTACAAATTGATTTAATGAAATAGTTTACGCCCTTCTCACGTTTAAAAGCGTCACTAAGGTAAATGTAATAATTAATTTTAAATTATAGATACCTATAAAAGCGGGAGGAAAATAACCGTTTAAATATGTAGTAGCTGTGCCTAATGCCTAATATACCGTCTAATCGCCTTAATATGTAGTAGCAGTGCCTAATATAAAAAAACTACTCACCAGTAGTTGATCTTGAGGTCCAGATAACTTGAGGCTAAAGAAGGAAACTTATGAAGAGAAGATTCATTTCACCAAACATTGTATATAGAATTAAAATATTTATCATCAAAAACACACACACACACACATGAAAAGCACACAAGCAAAGGTGAACTGATCAAATACCACTCAAAAACCGCGGGTCAGTCTCCATACATTTTCTAAGAAGCCGCTCAAATTATGTGGGGATCGAAACGTTAAAAAAGTAAAACAACACCGCCACACAAGTTTTAATAAAATACACACAAACAGTACTTTTATCACTTAAAACGACATCAAGCATTATCTTACGACGACCAAGCGGCAGCCGGCTGTCGGGCCGCTAAATTGTCTTTCTATTGTGTCTCGAATGACGTGTGTGAATAATTCTATATCTGGCTAAATGTTTTTTTTTCTGACCAACAATTTATGTTAATGGTCTGATGTTCTTTGTCGGACTACCCGCAATCTTCCCAAAAACGACGGAGAGAACAGATATATTACAAGGGTAATGGTGCCAATTCTCTTCTACACAAACATCACTAAATTTAAGTTAAGTGCATTATTCTCTTTCCATTTCTTAAAGAAAAGGACAGAAAATACATAATGGTTTAATCCTGTCAATTTTATCTTCTGTAATTTTCATAATTAATTGGAAAGAGAAAGATGCACATAGCTTAATTTTACGTTAGTTTGTGAATAACAGAATCGGCACCAATACTACTAAAATACTTTTCTAAATTCGTGATTGTATTGTAATTTTAGGTCGTATTTCTATTATGTCGTATGCATATAAAATTATGTGATTATTTAAATCTTTAACCACGAATTATTTTAGATATTTTTTTAGATAAATAGGGGTATTCTAAGATTGCTGCTATGTGTCTGTCGGTTTATTTGTCTGTGTCTGGTACTGTAGCTCTTAAACAGGTGACCTTATTTGAATGCAGTGTTTTCTTATTGAAATAATTCATATATACCGCGAGAAAGAGTCATTCACTTAAATTAATTGTATTTCAACCACTTTAGCAGATCCTCACGGACCAAGAATGTCAAAAATCGTACCACATTTCGCTGAGCTGAGTTACATGATCGTAATGCATGAATAACCTGATTTTATTCTCGTATACGGTACAAAAACTTATAAATAATAATCTATGTTGAATCATTTTGTCGGCAATATATTCTGAATTGAAAGCATTGCCGACAAATATTTATCGGCAAACCGTAGTAGATTTTGACGGCATATATTTTAAAAGTTTTATTACACTACGGAGTAAAGGAATAGATCTAATATATTAGTTTTCAATTTATACATTCATAATTTTATCTTTACTGATATTATAAAGCTAAAGAGTTTGTTTGTTTGGATTAACGCGCTAATCTCTGGAAATACTGGATTTGAAATGAAAAATTCGTTTAGTGTTAAATAGTCCATTTTTCAAGGAAGGAGCAGTTACGAATGATGAGGACGAAAACGCGGGGGGCAGGTAGTTTTATCATTATTATCAATGTTATTATATAATTTAGATTTTTTTCTTGCAAAGGGTCGTTAATTTTGTATAGAAAAACTAACAACCACTAACCTGAGTAAAAATATTAAACAAAATAAGAATAATAACGTTATTTTTTTAACAAAACTGATTACCAATTAAAAAATGATTAAGACGTCATTAAAATAATGAAGTTTTGATAAAATTGAATACAGCGCCATCTAGCTTCAATATTTTGAACTTAGACTAATGTGTTGTTTTCATTTACGTAGGTATCAAGGACTTTGTATAAGTCCTATGGTTGGAACAGATGGCGGTTGAATTCTTTGTATGTTATCTAGGATTTCGCCATCATAATTCCTAACAGCAAAATCCAAAGACGGCCAAAGATTGTATTAGGAGACGTTAGTTGCTAATTTAAGGCCGTAGTGTAAATTTATAAATCTAAACTAGGTTTAAAAAATAAATCTCCGAACTGTAAGTACTTATTTGTATTATTATAACTTCTGACCTACTGGACCAAATTGGATCAAAACAATAGTTTTTTTTTTTTATTATAATCAGATTCCAAAAAACGTCATACTTAATAAAGAAAATTTAGTGAATGACGCAGAATGGCGTTCAGTTGTTCACCCAACTAATGTCAAACTATAATGAAGTTAGCTAAATCTGAAGATTCTTTTTTGAAGTTTTGAAATTTCTACTGATTAACCTTCGATCAAGTATAAACAAGGGGTGTAAGTGGCCCTACCATCACCTCCAGGGTCAAAGCCAACTTCACCTGCACGTGGTACACCCTGCTGATTCACTGACGAGGCGCGTCTCTTCACAAGGAGGAGACCATCGCAGTCATATTGCATATATTTTTGTTATATATCTTTCTTCGTTTGTGATTGTAAAATAAACAGTGGCAGAAATTGTGGTGTGTTTTCCGCAAACGCCATTAATAAAGAGTTGAAGTTGAAGTATAAACAACCTTGATCGAAGTGATTAACATAGTATACTAACATTACTAACAGCAAAAGCACGGAAATGGCGGAGGACTGAAAGAAACTGAAAAAATGGACTTTTCTCTTTTTCAGTTTTTTTGGTCTCTAATCCTCACTCTCGGGAAATTTTTGTATGTTCATCAATAGACTCCAAAGGACAAAACCAAACTCCATACATACTTGGGCCTGACAGTTCCAGGGCTAGAATTTGGCCATAAACTAGAGTATATAGGAAGGTTTCTCGAGTCGAAGTATCACGGTTCTCAGCATTGGCCAAATTGGTAAAATAAAGTAATGTTAATAGATCCGGTCTCTAGTACAGTTCAGCAGGGGTAGAAGGGTATGGCGTCCTATGTTCAAGCGAGGGTTGGTCAAGAGACAATCAATTTCGGAGTCTAGAATTCGGAAAGAGATCATATGAAGTAATAAGTCCCAACAAATAAATAAAGAGAATTAATAAGTTCACTTGCGCAAAATACAAAAAGCAAATGACATTATTGACATTTAATGACAAGCCATAAACCACAACAATGTGTTTTGTTTTTTTTGAAGTGAAAACTTCTTTAGCGGCGTTGAGCACTTTTTCTGTAATGGGTATAAAATCTTAAACTCGCGTCAGGACACGTGACCTGATCGAAAAAGCGTAGGACGGATGGATAGTAGACAGCTATCAAATATCAAACATGCTCAACGTTAATAATCAAGTTTTCACTTCTGCCGGCACTCCCGGAGTGCAACCCGTCTTTTTTTTCTAATAAACAGTTATGACTATAACGGGGGTGTATTATTTAATTTTTGAAAAAGTATCGATATAACTAAATCAGTTACCTTCTTAGGCCGATTGTCCACCGCCGCCGTCACCGTTACTTCAAAGAATACAAGAGGCGCCTTAGTGGCAACAAATACATTTACTATAGCCGCGTCACCTCATACTAAACTCGGCTAGTAGTCATCTCATTTTCGTTGTCGTGACGGTGACGGTGACGGCGGCGGTAGACAAAAGGCCTTAGTTACGCTTTAATGTCATAATGACAGCTTTTGTGAAGTTAGTAAGAAATACCTGCTGTAACAGTTTACAAAACTTGTTTCAAACTAAGAAATAGAAATCTATTTATTTTCTTCACTTGGCCAATGCTAATGGGGCTAAGATTTAAATGGGTCAATTAAACAAAATAGACAATTTTTTTGGTACATTATTTCATTTGTGTAACGAATCAGGCCCAAAATCGGGTTTCTCCTTTGTGTCAACTCACAAGATAGGGCCACGTTATAGCCGCTTAGCCAACCAAATAGCCGGAAATAACACGTCAACGTAAATATCAAAAAATAATCTACAAAACAAATATTTTGTCACCTCTGACGGGCAGGTTACTCTCAAATATTGACTAACGCACGCTACATAACCTTTTGTTTATCTACAAGAAATCGATTGATGCCGACGACAAATATACTATGATCCCTAATATTCTATCACTTCTCTTCATCTTAGTATGAAACGTAGAGGTCAACATTAAACGCCGGGAGCTATACTTGACGTCCAGTTTTTAAAGAGCTGTTACGAAGAAGATCTAACACTGATGGAAAGGTACAGCTTGACTGGTCGTTTCCACTAGGCCACACCTTTGCCTAACCCTAAAATGCCAGGTGTGTGTTCCAAAATCAATGTGTTGATGTATTAGACGTCAATTAATTTGGGCGGACTAGTCATCCGTCTTTTGTTTTTTTTTGTCGGTACGGGGAATGGCCGTAAGGGTAGTTTTTTGATTCAAAATGTATTGAATCAAACGTTTAGCATATTGGAATGGATGTGGTCAGAAAAAAAGTCGTAGACACGTTATTTCATTTATATTATAAAGCTGAAGATTTTGTTTGTTTTTTGTTTGTTTGGTTTAACGCACGAAGTTCTGGTTCGAATTGAAAAAAATGTTTTAGTTAGTCCGTTTGTCAGTGGGCTGTACCTCATAAACAGGAAATAGCAAAAAAAGTAGGTTATTTATAAATAGTATAAAAGAAAACCGATAATAAAATTACGTTCTCCGGCGAGATCTTTTTTTGTGACAATCTTACTCGATTTTAGTATTGCTTTCTGTGGACATTGTACGGAATTCTTCTGTGCGAATCCGGCTCGTAGTTGGCCGGTTTTGTCTTGTGTGTAAAGCTTTATCTTAACTATGCAATATGTTGTCCGTATTCTGTGTTGCGTTTATTAAATAAATAAAACCTATTCCCTTCCCCGTTTAAAACATTGGCTGTTGGCTCTTCATCAGTCATCGGGATAAGGGTGTAAGTACGCAATGTGCGTTCAGCTCATATCCGTAAAAAATGTTTATTTAGCACGAAGACGCGTAAGCGCTCATTTAGCTTTTCGCGTCTATTCAGCTTTTGTATAAAGTTGTTGTTTTCTATGGACATAAGCTGAAGAGAGCTGAATTCAGCTCTTTTGCTCAAAGTTTGACGGCGTTTCTCAATGTTAGAACGCTAAACGCGACTGATACAAGTAGAACTGTAAATAAGTATGACTGAATCTGGGGCCCTAGACAAGTGGCATTGTAGAATAGATTGTAGACTAGAATAGATTGTCAAATGTAGGGGGTTGACATAAGCTTTCGCTAAATAATTTGACATCTCCATACACCATTGACAATCTATTCTATTTCGCTATCTATTCTACAATGCCACTTGTCTAGGGGGGCTGTTCCATTTTTGAATTTATCTTGTAGATATGGACTATTTAGAGGACCAGGTGGTGAAACAGGCCTTTAGGGCGTGCGCTGCGTTAAGCGGGCGTCCGTCGCAGGTGTCCATCGCGGGCACCCGCGCCGTGCTCCGTCGCAGACAAATTCAACCCGTCGCGGACGCCCGCGCCGTGCTCCGTCGCGGACGCCCGCGACGGTCTCCCGCCTCTCGCAGCGCCGCGCCGCCAGTACAATTTTGATCGCGCGAGTGTACTGTTTTCTAGAAACATCTCCGCTCGCGTGCTCCGTCACGCGGACCCGTCGCCCGCGACTCCCGCGAGGCGGGCACCCGCCGCCCGCGCCGCGTGCGACAGGCGACCCGCTGCACGCAGCGCTGTTCTATGAGATTACATGAAACAGCGCGCTACGCGGACACCCGCGACAGACGCCTGCTTAACGCAGCGCACGCCCTGTGTGACTAGTCATTATCTGTTGGTTCTGATTTTTGCGTGTTGGTTTCTAAATTTAAAAATCTGACAAGCAGTAAAGAATTGTATTACACAGGGGCTGTGATATGAAGGTCGAATAGGCATAAAATAAAGGTTAAATGCGATGCTCACTAGATACAGGAAGCTGATGTCATGATCGACGTCAGGGAGCAATGTAGGGTGGCGTGGCTGCTTTGTATCACTACATATAGTATAGAACAAAGTCTTTTCCGCTGTCTGTCTGTTTCTATGTATGTATGCGTAGATCTTTGAAACTATGCCATGGATTTTGATGTGATTTTATAAATAAATTATAGATCATAGATCGATGTGTATAATATACATATAATACTTGTATGTTACAGAGTTTGGATTTTTTGTATAAATTATTTTTTTTTGGATTTCTATTTTGCACAAAATTGACTATAGATCTAAAATTCAGATACATTTTTATCTTAAAGGAAATTGTAGCTAAAAGTATAAGAAGTGACTTCTTAATTTTGTTTTTCTGAAAAATTAATCCCTGGGTCCTAGAAACTTTCGAAATGCATAACTAGTCTAGGGAGTATAAAGGCACTTAAAAAACCCGATAATTGTAATAATAAAAAAAACATAACATTTCAAATTGCTCGGGATATCAAGTTTAAGTTACAAAACTGAAATAATTTGCCCCGAAACACACGATGTAGGGCCCGTATTAATAGACGTCACTCAATTCTGAGACGCTCTCAAATTTATTGCTCTCCTTATTTTTTCCCTTTAGAATGACAAGGACAGCAAGAGACTTGAGAGCGACTCAGAATTGAGTGACGTCTATTAATACGGGCCTATATGTCAGTGTGCGTCAAACTACATGAAACACACGAATGTATAATCATATTCCAGAGTGAAACCTAGGTTTACACTGTGAAACCTAGGTTTTTCCATAAATAGACCTATGCTACCTACCCGAATGTCCTTATTTTGGTGTTGTTTGTCAAGACGTTAGGCTCGTTCTAGTTGAGCTATACGACTTTCGACAAATGCTTGCACTGTTTGGACAGGTCAACTCAAATCTGTGTGCTTCTCTCATCAAGAGATCACTTCAGTTATTAATTGTATGGACTTTAAAAGAGACTTTGACCTCTGAGCTTGTATCGGTTGTTTCTTCTCAGAGTGGTCCAGCTGGGAAACACCGGCCCCATCGTTCGATTAAAATAAGAGAAAAAAAATGACGTGTAAAAGTGTAATTTATTACCTATTTACAGAAATAAATCATTCATTTATTTATTCATTTAGCCCGCAGCTTTTCCCAAGAAAATATCGATACTTCAATCCGCTATCTCTTCCTTTAAGGGTTGGTATTCCCAAAAATCTTTCTTAGTGGTTAAACACCTACTCTTTACAAGAACACACTCTGCAAATTTAATGTCATAAGATCAGTCGTTTGGGCTATTATTGACATATCAACAGTCAGTCATACGGTCAGTCAGTTTACCACTTCATTATAACTAACTATCCGGGGTTACGGAATTTTTATAATTGTTACCGTGACCCCGGAACATAAAGGGCAACCGAAGGAACATGAGTGGGTTTAGTTAGTAATCTGTGGTTTTAGTCAGTAAAAGTCTGACACGCCCTCCCGCCGCACCCAGGACGGGAGAAGTCATTTGATGATTACCCACTCCCCAAAAAAAAATAACTACCTATATAGATTAACAAATTAATGAACGAGTAAGTAAGTGACAATAACTATACGAGGGGTGAAAGGCTATTTGGTTTAAGCGACATTTTTGCAACTTTACAGGAGAGCCATTTAAAGTTTGAAATTTTGGAAAAAAAATCACAACAAAAAAACTACTTAAGCTATTTAAACGAGGTAAACTTGATTGAAATTCAATTAAAAACATCGAGTTGTTGATGCTAATACGAAATAAAACGGACTTTTAATTACAAAGATAAATGTCGCTTAATACAAATTGCCTTAAGCCCTTATTTTTTAGAGCACGGAAAAAAGATTTAAGTTATTCCATAGCTACAATTGGCTACGGTAAAAAAAAATTAAGCGACGACGCAGTACATTTTCAGAGTAAGCCAAAAAGTATGAAGTGACATAGCCCAAAATTAATAGTAGCAAGCTATTTATCTCAACTACCAATTTAGACTAAAATGACTGGCACGCTAATTTACTTATGTGACATATAATATTGAAATTGTTACGTATGATGTTACATTTTTTCTACATCTAATACTATCAATGGCTGTTAAAACAACCTCGATATATCGCAATCACCGAAAATCTCAGGTGCTTATATTGAATAAATAAGTACAACATCAGTTAAAGTATTCATTTAGAATAATAATTATATAGAACAGTCTCAATAGGAACATCAATTATATAATTACACGCATCAACATGGTCCAGGGATATTTCAATTAACCCTAAATAACTAAAATTCTATTAACTTTTTGTTAAGTCACCTACACGTTAAAATAAACCTTGTTATAGGCTATTAGGTTTGTGATAGGTTATTAGCCTATCTAATCTGATATTAAACTTTTAGATAAAGTTATAAAGAAGAGGATAATATCAGACAAAATTTCAATCTTAACTTTATTTTTGAAACATCAAAACTTAAACAAAACCACTATTTTTTTTATAAAAACTGTTGAAAACTAAAAATTAATAGTCCGTGGATCTGCCTTAAATTCTCCTGACACATCTGCAGCGGTTCTGCATACTCAAAACAAGGGTGTCAATACCCTGTTGTAGAATACTGAACCAAGTCCTGCTAAGATGCAAGAAAAGCTGGTTTTCGTTTTTTTTTTAGTAATTGGAAATTCGTAAGAGCTCTTCTCTGAAGCAAATCCCAGGCATGCTCAATGGGATTTAAGTCAGGGGATTGTGCAGGCCAGTCTAAAGCTCCGATATTATGCTGATGTAACCAAGTTTGTAAAATTTGTCCCATTTGCTGTTTGTGGGGCAAGATTACAGGCTCTAGCACCTCATCTCGGTATTTTAGAACAGTCATTTTATTGCCTTGTATCCAAACGGGGTCCGTTGTACCGCCGAGACGAATTCCTGCCCAACCCATAATCGTGTCACCTTGATATGCATGAACTTGTTGTGGGTGCTGCAGTCGATTCCAACGTCCAGGTTCTCTCCAAACGCGTACTCTTCGCGAATCAGGATGAAAACCAAACCTGGATTTATCAGTGAAAAGCACAAGTACCCATTGAGAATGGTTCCAGTTTTAGTGTGCAATAGCCCATTGTAATCTTCTTCCTCGATTGCCTCTCCTTAGCGCTGGTACCGAAACTGGTCCACGAGCACGTAGGTTGACTTCATGCAGTCGTTTTCTTTAATTTGGACTGCTTACCAGCAAACCATCACTCTCTCTGTAGCCTTTGAACCAATTGCATCGCCGTTATATTTAGTTGACTTCGTGCAGCATTTACTATGAATCAGTCCTGTACATGTGTTGTAATGCGTTGAGGTCCTCGGTGCCGTTCCACCACTTCCCCCGTGACACGATAACGTGACCAAAGCCTGGATATAACGCTCTGACTGGTCCTTATGGCTTCAGAAACCGCAATTTGGGTAGCGCCAGCTTGAATCATGCCCACTGCTCTTAACATTTCGTTCCTGGTCAAGTGTCTACGTGGTATGATTAAAACCGAGTTTTAATAAAGTTAGAAGTTCGTAAAGATTTACTTCTTGGAAGAAATTCAATGAATGCGAATTTCATCTTAAAACAAAACGTTTTATATGCAATTTTGAATTTAAAAAAAAGGAAGTTAATAATGTTTTTATAATCTGTCATCATTAGTTTTTTTGTAAGGCCAGTAATTTTTAAGTTATTTAAAAAAGTTATATATCCCTAGACCATGTTGTTGTGTGTACGTGAACTCTGGTGGTGACTGCGCGTCACTTCATGCACTCTAGAGTTCGACTGAAGCGCCGGCGCGCGGCAGTCCAGTTCAGTTCATCACGATTTTCACCACCCGGGAAATGAAATAAATATGGTATGATATGACATAATTGAAATGTATCATATAAAAAATTAATGACTGAAAGACCGACTCGTATTTTTATTAATACTGGAAAAATGATTTAATATTTATCATTTCATTTTATCGTCTGTATTAAACGACATGCATTTTAAACAAAATATCTGAAACAAAACGACTACTTGGTTTAAGTATCACCCTGTGTGGAAAATAGATGCCGCTGAAAGAGCTTAAGCGACACTCGGTGTCGTATTTGGGTGACGGACAAATGGTTTAAGTGGCATTACACCGAGTAATTGGTGGAAGTCAAAATGATTTAAATTACGTCTTAACAAAAAATTTAAACAGGAAAAACGCTTTAACTCATAATGAGTTATTTATCTAGGAAAGGGTAACTGGTTTATGTCTCGGTTTTTAATATGATTGTATGGTTCATGTACATAATTTAAAAAAAAATGCAAAAGTCACGTCGGTTAATACAATGCCACTTTGGAAACAGCCCAAAAATAGTATTGTTTTAAACGCCAAAAAAGTGCTTCAATTTTAATGAATCCGGCATCATTCGACGGAGAAAAATTCGCTGATTCCGAATATATATATAACTCAATATCGCCCCAGATGTCGCTTAAACCAAATAGCCTTTCACCCCTCGATATCATATTTTAATTGTAGTGTTTTTCCTTTTTTTTTAGGTATAGTAATTTAGTTTGTAAATATTGAATATATTTTGTGTTACTTATACTAAGAAATAAAAGTTACCAATCAGAGTCGATAACTATATCAATAACTAATATTATTAATTAAGGTTTTACAGTATCAAAAACCGGTCAAGTGCGAGTTGGACTCGCGCAACGAGGGTTCCGTTATTTTTTTTATGAAATAACTACAAATTTACGGTTTTCGGAGTTTTTCCTTTACCCTTGCTTCTTGCCAAATTTCATGATTCTTAGTCAATGGGAAGTACCGTATAGGTTTTGAATCCCTTGCAAATGTCTAAATGCAATATAAACAACCGTATCTTTTTGTTGCGTTAATTTAGAAACTTGATTTTTTAATTGCTTTGAGAGATAGTAGACCTAAGTGAGTGATATTAATTTCAGCTTGATATATCTCGACGCGTTTCTGAGACAAAGGTTCTTAACAGACTGACGATTGTAATGACGGACGGATGTGAACTAACTACTAATTTACGGTTTTCGGAGTTTTCCCTTTACTTGTGCAACATGACCTTGCTTCTTGCCAAATTTCATGATTCTAGGTCAATGGGAAGTACCCTATAGGTTTTGAGTTTTGATTCCCTTGAAAATGTCTAAATATGCAATATAAACCGCCGTATCTTTTTATTGCGTTGATGTAGAAACTAGATTTTTTCATTGCTTTGAAAGATAGTAGACCTGAGTATGTGATATTAATTTCAGCTTGATATCTCGACGCGTTCCTGAGAAAAAGGTTCTTGACAGACAGACGGACGCCTGATGTGAACTAACTACAAATTTACAGTTTCCGGAGTTTTTCCTTTATTTGTGCTACATGACCTTGCTTCTTGCCAAATTTCATGATTCTAGGACAATGGGAAGTACCCTATAGGTTTTGATTTCCTTGCAAATGTCCAAATATGCAATATAAACCGCCGTATCTTTTTATTGCGTTGATTTAGAAACTTGATTTTTTCACTGCTTTAAGAGATACTCAGGAGTATGTGATATTAAATTCAGCTTGATATCTCGACGCGTTTCTGAGAAAAAGGGTCGTGACAGACGGACGGACGGACAACAAAGTGATCCTATAAGGGTTCCGTTTTTACTATATCACTCATCAAAATCAGCTCAGAAGCTTTAGCGTGAAATAGTAACAAACATCCACACACACACTCACACATACAAACCTCCACGTTTATAATATTAGTAGGATTTAAACTATTTGTAGGTTTTTTTAATATTAGTAGCATTTTTTTATGTACAGAATGCGATTCTATTTCAATGTACAGCGCGCAATGACGATAGCACTCAGTGCTCAAACCTACCGCTGTAGGTAATTAGCAATGCTCAATGAACGGTCGGTAATCGCGGGGGCTGGCGGGGTGGGCCCGTCCCGACCACCCTCTTCTATACTTCTTGACAATAACAATATCACTCATCAAAATCAGCTCAGTCGTTTTAGCGTGAAATAGTAACACACACACACATACAAACTATTACAAACCTCCACGTTTATAATATTAGTAGGATTTAAACTATTTGTAGGTTTTTTAATATTAGTAGGATTATTTTATGTACAGAATTCGATTCTATTTCAATGTAGTTACAGCGCGCGAAGATTTAGCGTGAAATAGTAACAAACATCCACACACACACACACACACACATACAAACCTCCACGTTTATAATATTAGTAGGATTTAAACTATTTGTAGGTTTTTTTAATATTAGCAGGATTATTTTATGTACAGAATGCGATTCTATTTCAATGTAGTTACAGCGCGCAGTGACGATAGCACTCAGTGCTCAAACCTACCGCTGGCTGTAGGTAATTAGCAATGCTCAATGAACGGCCGGTAATCGCGGGGGCTGGCGGGGCGGGCCCGGCCACCCTCTTCAACGCCTCTGGGCGATAACGAATAATCCTCAGTTTTTATCACGTGCCCGAGTTTTGTGCGTTTCGGGATTGAGCATTTGTGTTGGATGTTATGTTTGGAAAGAATTTTGTTGATTACAGTAGTTTATAGGTTATATAAAATAATAACATTCTATTCATTCAGTCTATAATGTAATATTTGCGTCGACGGTGCGTTAGTGTTCCACGCGCGCCTCAAAGAGAAGGAGTCAGCACAGGAAGGGGCCCAACAGGGCCAACGCCTGCCGGGGTTGCAGAATGTTTATAATAGCTGTTACCGTGACCCTGGAACATAAAGGGCAATCGAAGGAACATGAGTGGGTTTTAGTCAGTAAGAGGCTAACACTCCTCCCGCCGCACGCAGGACGGGAGCAGTCATTGGATGATTTCCCACTCACCAAAAAAAAATGAAATATTTTATGTTACATGGATTCCTTTCCATTGAGCAGTTTGTTTGCAACATACTTTTTACTAACATATCTATGATGATAATAATCTTAGTTCTTACTTTTATTCTTTTCTATTATGTCCCTGATACCTCTTAAAAATGATTTCAGGGTACCAGAATCTACCGGCTGGGGACCTGCAGCACCAGAGGCAGCTGCAGCAGCGAATTTCCCCCAGGGAAAATTCTGTCCTAATGGGGACAATAATGTAACATTTCATGTTACATTATAGCAATCTGGACATGCTTCTAGACATCTTAGCCAGCCAACAGTCAACGTTTTTTTTATACCTGAAAAAGAGCCTAACCTGACACCTGAAAAAAGAGTAACATAGAAATTCGCAAACCTTTGTTTATCTATTACTAGCTTCTGCCCGCGGCTTCGCTCGCGTTAGAAAGAGACAAAAAGTAGCCTATGTTACTCTCCATCCCTTCAACTATCTCCACTTAAAAAATCACGTCAATCCGTCGCTCCGTTTTGCCGTGAAAGAAAGACAAACAGACAGACAGACAGACAGACAGACACACTTTCCCATTTATAATATTAGTATGGATTAAAGCCTTTTGAGTCACGCCAAGTTCACGTAGGTCTGGCGAACTACTATTTTTTTATTAATAACTAGCTTTTGCCCGCGACTTCGTCCGCGTGATTAATAGTTCCCGTTCCCAGGGGATTTCCGGGATGAAAACTATCCTATGTCCTTTCTCGGATCCCAGACTATATCTGTATCAAATTTAATTCAAATCGGTTCAGTTGTTTAGGCGTAAAGAAGAGACAGACAGGCAGAGTTAATGGCCTTCGGTCGTTAAGGGTGAGTACACTTGAACATTTAGGCGTGAATTGTAGTGTAACATACGTTGGAATGCTCGACGCTCGTTGAAATGTCAGAACTACAAGCCGCTTGTGCTAATACCCTACGCTCGTACGTTTGCTCGATAAAATATTACACAAAAACGTTTCTTGAATCCTTAAATCAAGTTGTTACAAAACAACGAAAGCTCGAAGTTCAGTTTCAAGCGAAAGTTTAAGCTTATCAGCACCTTTAGTCATACAACACCTACGTGTAAGTGCGTGATTGTTAAACCATACACATCATAGAACTGCGTAGTCACCCATTCATCTCCTAATACAATAACTTACTAAGCCGTCGCAGTTTTCCTTTTAAAAGAGAACGGGCAAAAATAAATGGAAGCTGGCCTAAGAACGAATAAAATGTAATATCATTAGAAATAATTTCTATGGCCGCAATTCAAAAACCGATGTGTGGAAAAAGTTTTACCCCAATAAACCCTGATTTCATTCACAAAAATAATATATCTAAGCTAAGCTATAGTTATGGCTTATATTGTTATTATTATTTATAAGCCAGGTATTTTTTTTTTTTTTTTTATTACACGGGGCTTGCTCTTGGTCCCAGACTAGCCCGAGGGCATAGACGGACGAGGGCGGACGGGTTTAGGTACAGCTAAATAAGCTACGTTGGTTCACCTCATACTTAGTTTTGCCACGACTGACTGTCTGTTTTGTACCATTTCGGTAAGGGACCCTGAAAACAGTACCAGTACTAGCTACATGACTGCCTCCCAATTGGTAAACACAAGCGAAAAGCATTAGAACAAAGTGTAAGTAAATACAAAATTGATATACGCTATGTACCAGCAGCAAAGAAATAAATATAAAGTTCAACTTTCAAGTGTTTTGTTAGTTTCACCTTCAAAAAATAGAGCGCACAATCTATCAGAGTACAAACAATCCAAAAAGTTGGTACTTGATACCAGTTGGTAAGCGGTACGTCTCTGAACTACCATTGAGCTAGCCCGGGATAACCCGCGCAGGCGAGCACAGGCCCCGCCCCGGGGCGTGGCTGGCATCTTCCGGCCGCCACCCCCGCAACCCTCCCTGCGTCTCCGACGACCGGACGAGCCACCTCGCTTTTATCCCGGTTTCCTGTCGGTGGACGCTCGCTTTGCTCCGGTCTATCGATTTGTTTATTTTTTTAACAAGACAAATAGGTCAGACGCGTCCCTTCCGAGTGCCGTGTCGTGTCCGTGTTGCGTCCGGCGCGTCGCCGGTGCCGTCGGAGTGTACGCGATGGACTGTGTCCGGTGTAGGTGCGACAGCGTCTGCTTAGTGTCTGGTTGCGAAGATGGATGCTGCTGAATAAAGGTGAGTGGGCAAAGGTCGCCTTCAGGTGTCCATTGCACATCTTGCGCACAATGACTGTAAGAATTTGATCTTTAATGGGAGCTGGCGAGATTTATCCGAGGTTGAGATTGATAAAGTTGACATGGTCAAAACAAAAGCTTCTAGTGTCAGTAAGTGGTATCGTCTTACCCAGTGAGTGGGTTGTGAAGGTCAGATGTGGTTGTTCCATCTTAATCACTAGCATTAACTGCATCCAAATGAACTTATAAATGTGCAGCGTCGGGAAAATAGTAATTAAGTTTCAATTTGCTATAATAGTATACTTTAACTAATTTTGTTGAAACTTCAGTTACTTATTATACCTTATCTACCAATCATCTATTATAAAAAAAATTGTACAGGAGTGCTACTGTAACACCATAATGCCCCGTTTTTCCATTAGAAATATTTTAATATTTTCCATAAAGTTGGTAATAATTTAAATGGTCTACGTCTCTACATCATAATTATTTTTGATAACAGTGACAACGGGTTATTCTTAAAAACTTAGCTCCCGTGAGCATACTTTGACAATACTGAACTTCCATAAACTCTTCATCTTTTTTAGGGTTCCGTACCTCAAAAGGTAAAAACGGAACCCTTATAGGATCACTTTGTTGTCCGTCTGTCCGTCCGTCCGGCTGTCAAGACCCTTTTTCTCAGAAACGCGTCGAGATATCAAGCTGAAATTAATATCACATACTCGGGTCTGCTATCTCTTAAAGCAGTGAAAAAATCAAGTTTTTAAATCAATGCAATAAAAAGATACGGCGGTTTATATTGCAAATTTGGACATTTGCAAGGAAATCAAAACCTATAGGGTACTTCCCATTGACCTAGAATCATGAAATTTGGCAAAAAGCAAGGTCATGTAGCACAAGTAAAGGGAAAACTCCGAAAACCGTAAATTTGTAGTTAGTTCACACCAGGCGTCCGTCTGTCCGTCTGTCTGTCAAGAACCTTTTTCTCATAAACGCGTCGAGATATCAAGCTGAAATTAATATCACATACTTAGGTCTGCTATCTCTCACAGCAGTGAAAAAATCAAGTTTCTAAATCAAAGCAATAAAAAAATACGGCGGTTTATATTGCATATTTAGATATTTTCAAGAGAATCAAAACTCAAAACCTATAGGGTACTTCCCATTGACCTAGAATCATGAAATTTGGCAAAAAGCAAGGTCATGTAGCACAAGTAAAGGGAAAACTCCGAAAACCGTAAATTTGTAGTTAGTTGACATCAGGCGTCCGTCTGTCCGTCTGTCTGTCAAGAACCTTTTTCTCAGAAACGCGTCGAGATATCAAGCTGAAATTAATATCACATACTCAGGTCTGCTATCTCTCAAACCAGGGGAAAAATATAGTTTCTAAATCAACGCAATAAAAAGATACGGCGGTTTATATTGCATATTCAGATATTTTCAAGAGAATCAAAACTCAAAACCTATAGGGTACTTCCCATTGACCTAGAATCATGAAATTTGGCAAAAGGCAAGGTTATGTAGCACAAGTAAAGGGAAAACTCCGAAAACCGTAAATTTGTAGTTAGTTGACATCAGGCGTCCGTCTGTCCGTCTGTCTGTCAAGAACCTTTTTCTCAGAAACGCGTCGAGATATCAAGCTGATATTAATATCACATACTCAGGTCTGCTATCTCTCAAAGCAGTGAAAAAATCAAGTTTCTAAATCAACGCAATAAAAAGATACGGCGGTTTATATTGCATATTTAGACATTTTCAAGGGAATCAAAACTCAAAACCTATAGGGTACTTCCCATTGACCTAGAATTGTGAAATTTGGGAAGAAGCAAGGTCATGTAGCACAAGTAAAAGGAAAACTCTGAAAACCGTAAATTTGTAGTTATTGCACTAAAAAACAAATTAACGGAACCCTCGTTGCGCGAGTAGAACTCGCACTTGACCGGTTTTTTTTTATTTAAAGAGAACGTGTAAAGTAGATGCGACGTCATGCGAAAGCAACAACAAAAAATTACAATGGCACCAACTTTTTAAGCTATGAATTGAAGAATCAGTCACGTCACGACATTGGCAAAATGCAGTGCAGATAAAGATAGAGGTAACTTTATCATTTAACTATGTTTGATGAAGAAACAGCTTGAGCTTGAAAGGATATTAGGCACTTTTCAATTCACTTAACTTGCCCGCTTGATAGCGTAACCTAACTGTCACTACTCGAACTAGTACCGATGAACTGGTCACTATACAAAATGTTTACAGTTTTATATAAACGGTAAACTGACTGATTGGGTGATATATCAACACACAGCCGAAACCGATAGTTCTATAGTAATGAAATATGGAGGATGTGTCATTTGTGAAGAGTAGGAGGGATACCTACTAAAATAGGATTTTTGAAAAATTCGACCCCAGCAGGGTTATATAAAATAAAGTTGTGTTAGTTACACATTTTATAACTCAAGAACGGGAGAACCGATTTGGCTGAAAATTGGTGGGGCGGTAGCTTAGGACCAGGGGACGAACATAGAATATTTTGAAGTGAAAACTTCTTTAGCGGCGTTGAGCACTTTTTCTGTAATGGGTATAAAATCTTAAACTCGCGTCAGGACACGTGACCTGATCGAAAAAGCGTAGGACGGATGGATAGTAGACAGCTGTAACCATCCATGGATGCGCGTGGCACGCTGTTAATAATCAAGTTTTCACTTCTGCCGGCACTCCCGGAGTGCAACCCGTCTTTTTTTATCTTCTTTCTTTGTTTTTATCCTGGTTCCGTGGGACGTGACATATAAAACGCGATATAATAAATCTGATATAACGCGGGTGAAACCGCGGGGGACCGCTAGTAGTAGATGAAACTTCAACATCAACGCAGTCAAAGTCGCGGGCAAAAGCTATTAAGTAATGTAAAGAACAATTATTCTACCAAGCCGAATTAACCAGCATAATAAATGGCGATTTAAATCCAGACGGTGCAGTTGCGTTTACAAAGCAATGAGCATTATTGGATGCAACTGTGGATGGTATCCGGTTCTTTTGATCCATATTTGAGAGTCGATTATATATCTTGAGCTACTGAGCCAATTTATTTATTACTTATTCAGCTTTGTCCCGAGTGACCGATGGAGTGTAGTTCGTGTCTTGATATCTCATTACTAATGCGCATTTGAGGGTAAACATTGTATGGGCCATGTAAAAGACTTTTTTAATCGACTGACAATAGATTTTTTAATTTATTTGTGCTATGTTAATTCTATTTTGCTTGTTGGCTTGTGTTTTGTCTATAAAAATGATACTAATTGTGACAAATACTTTAAATATAATGTGTGTATACAAAAGTTTTTGGTGAACCTTAAAAAAATAGAGTACATTTATAATGGTCGAAACTTTTATGGTTCAAGTTGAAATTATATCTAAATAATAAATAAACATTATGTCTCATGTGGATCCATGTTCTAGAGGCACGAGGCTATTGGATATAAATGTCAAAAAACAGGTTTTCGGAATTTCTGGCGTTTGACTATCCATAACCCATACGACAGCCAGAATACCTTCACACCATCAACTTCTAAATTCTATGCTAATACTAAAAAAATAGTTAAAAAGCTAAGTTTATAATAAAAAACGCTTTAAGCTTTGAGAATCGATACTTAGACAACACCAAGAGAAACGCCGGCGACTAGGTTACCAATAGAGCAGTACTCATCTTCTGTCTATTTATTGAAAACTAACTGTTCCTCGCGGTTTCACCCGCGTTACGTTAGGTTTTTGATTACTGCTTTGCTCCCGTGGGACATTATATAGCCCATGTTACTCAGGGATAATGAAGCTTTCTAAAGAAAAAAAAAATTATGAAATCGGTCCAGTTGTTTTTAAGTTGATTTGTTACATACAAAAAAACAAATCTTTCCTCTTTATAATATTAGTATTGATGGTAAACTGACTGACTGATTAACCGATTGTTGATATTCTATGATTATCAACGCACAGCCCAAACCGCTGGTCCTAGAGACATTGAACTTAGAGGGTGTATTCTTTGTTAAGAGTAGGTATCCACAAAAAAATGTTTTTTGGAAATACAACCCCTACTGGGGAAAATTAGTGATTAAAAGTATGACATCCACGTGGGCAGAGCCGCGGGCAAAGCTAGTTATAAATAATAATATCACAAATAAAAAATGTTGTCAAGCTCTCATCATGTTAAACTTCCAACAATGTTAACCTACAATGGTGCCGATTTCCTTATTCACAAACTAACCTAAATTTAAGTTAAGTGCATCTTTCTTTTTCCATTTAATCAAGAAAAGGACAGATGATAAAATTATTAGTTAAGTCCAGTCAAATTTTAATTTAGACGCCATTAAAAACATGGCGACTAAAAATACATCGATTTACTGCAGGCTCTGTCTAATATGCCAGAATTAAAATAAAATGTATCTACTGTCCTTTTCTTTAAAAAATGGAAAGAGAAAGATGCATTCAACTTAAATTTAGTTAAGTGTGCTAACAAGAGAGTCAGCACCAATAACAACCAAGCTGTTAATCTATAAAACAAAAATATTACCAAAACATGCACTTGTTGTGTGCAACAAATAAGTTAAACATGTTATTAGCATGCCAGTAACTGTGTTTCTCCCAGTAAATGCCGGTTTGGCACACTCCCTGGAAACAGAATGAATGGCAAATGAATGGCACGCGATGCAACGTTGCAAGTCGGCGGAGTTTAGTGAAGAATGATGAAAAAAATTACTTTACACATGTAGTTTAAATTTTTAAATTGACTTATGAAGTGGAATTTTTGAGTCAGACGTAGTTTTAAATTATTAAGCGATTTGATGCAATGCATGTAATAGGGATTCGAAGCGTTTATATTGTTTGAAGGTTATGTTTTAAGGAGAATGGTCAAGTCTTTCGGGTCGCGTGTCGCAGATTTCATTTTGCAATGAACCAAATATTTCGATGGTTTGTAATGAACTGCTAAATTGTGCTAATACCACGCGTCCAAGGCCCAACATTCCGATCCATACAGGCCGACAGGTCTTATCACGGACTTGTAAAGTAGTTGAAATAAAAGCTTTAAATTTGAAATTAAATTTATGATCCATGATGAGTATGGTTTTCTGTGTTTGAGAATTTAAATATGTTTGTAAATGATACAGGATAGAGGAGGATCGGCAAAATGGTTTAAAAGATCATTAACGATCGCACATATATATTTCTAAGTATTACAATATTTATTTTAGCAGTTATTTCAAAATGCTGTAAGAAAAAAGTAGCGATGTATCAGAAGTATTTTTTTTTTGTTTTAAATAGAAAATGGTGTCGTTTAAAATCAAAACCAAATAGATACGAAATAATCACTAACTCACGGTTTCATAAAACTTGTGCGGTAATTAAAAGCCTGTTGAATTAATTAAAAAAACACTGCAGACCCACCGTACCCCTGGCCGTACCCCTGGTGGTACGGTTGGTTAAACGATACCACTGTACGAAGTGAACGTAGTGCTGTGCAGGTATTTCATTAGGTACAAAGTTTTGCTCCCTCATAACGTATATTTTTCCTACCATAGTTAGTTTTAGGTTTTCTTAATTGAATTTGTCTCCTCGTCTCGAGTTATATTATTATGTGAAAATTTTCTTTTTATTTTAAAGTTGCGATTGTGTGCCTTGCGTTATTATTTCATGTATTAGAATGCATGTTTTACGTTTATAGAGTTGATTAATTTTTTGTATTTAAGATTAGTTCAAAAAAAAAATGAATAAAATGATTAAATATAATTATTGTTGTTAGAAGTAGTTTTAACTAGTGTTACAACACTATTACCTGGTGGTATGGTTTAACTTTGAAAAACCCACCGTACCACCAGGGGTACGGCCAGGGGTACGGTGGGTCTGCAGTGTAAAAAAAAATGACAAATTCCATCCGATTTAAAATACGGTATTTTACACCATCGATCGTCAATTGACGTACTTTTTATGAGCTGTCAAAATGCTATTTTCCCAGAGATTTTGTATGAAAATGTGATCTTATGACGTCACTAAGTACCTAAACAGCTCGGTTAACTAACTGTTGATTCATACCAAAGGTACAAAAATCCAATCTTACAGTACTTTACAAATTACCTGCATTATTAGGGCTAAAATTAAGAGAGGTTTTATAGAAAACGTGTCTTACATTTATTGATAAACGGTGTATAAAAATACCCAATTGTCAGGTGTCAATTTTGTGTAACGGATAAAAAAATAATTTTACCTGGGTTTTATGAAAATGCTTAAATAGAGATATTTTTGACAGACGTAGATTAAAATGCGAACATACTGACTAGATTGAAAGCTAATACAAAGTTCAGTACGTAGTAACTATTTATTAATCTGTGGTTCAATATTCACCTTAATACCAAAAACTATCAACAAAATGATATTCAAATAACCGGCCAAGTTGGAGCTGGGCTGACTGAGCATTACGCAATGTTTCTTGAATATTACGTGCTTTCTTAGTTAAAAAGTCAACATGCTGTATCTGTATGAGTACTGTTGTCGTATTTTTTCATTTTATTCTTATAAATGAATCTAATTATCAGTATACTTCAACCTATACTGGGCTCTAAAAGATCAATTTTTTTTTTAAGTGCCGGCTTCATTTTTTTTTATTTCATTTACTCAATCTGTGTTAGCTCAAGGCATTCCTACAACTATGCAGAGAGTCCACAGTCTAATAATTATCAGTATCTATGTGACACAAATGCTTCTAAATTTAAATTTTACCACATTTTAAACCTAGGCGTGTATTAGACGTTACTTAAATACGATCTCAAGTGCGATATCATTTGATACCGGATTATTGCGATGACAGGAGCTCGAGATCGTCGCTTATTAGCTTAATTAATTATCTTGGTATCAAGTACGAATTTTGATCTGAGTAACGTTTATTAATACGGGCCCTCGCTATTTTATCCATAGAGAAAATGACTTCTGACAGTTTTTACTTGGAACGACGTACTTATCCAAAGACAATATATTATGTTTTTTGCTTGGAAAGATATCGCTATGCCTAAAGCTATGGCAACCATAATCGTAGTTATTTATGGTATAAATATATCTATAACTGTTTTTTTTTTTCTTCTTTTTCTTTCTTCTTTCCTTGACTACCAATTCAGATACTCGTACATCTGTGGCCGAGACCTACACCTGAGGCCGACGCTAGGCAGCTGGGTCAAGGAGCTGGTTCAGGAAATGTTTCAGAAAGGAAGACGGACTTCTGTGTTCTTTTTATATATTTTTATTTATGTAATAATCCGTAATCTTTGGTTGCTATTACTATCAAAATTGGATACCCATGACTATAAATTCCTATAAATCGCCACTTTGATCAAAAATTTCCAGGATTATAATTCTGGATAATTCTTGGGGATTATACGTTTTTTTTTAATTCAATTGGTATTTCATGCAATTAAAATATAACTAACCACAATAAGCACTGTCTATTTACTTAAAATTCCGGCAATATTGTTATATCCATATTAGTAAACAGCACCCAGATTTCGATTACTGGTAATAAAAATTTCAATAATAGAACGTATAAAACACCAACAAAACTCAAAAAACCTAATCGGTACCACGAACATAAACAGAAACAGACAACAACACTAATCCAATGCAAATAACTAGTTAAGTAAATAAATCACAACAATAAAAATGCACCTGAAAACTGAAGAAAATTTTAAAATTCGAACAGAAAGATAACGTTGTAGAGTTTTTTATAGAAACACAAATGTTCCTGTAGCATCAGCATATATTACCATAGATGCATAAATCTAACGCGCTGTAGACACTTACAGTTGGGGCCGACTGTACATGTATATGCGTGCATAATATTCGCATAAATCACATGGGAATTAATTATTGCTTCTGACTGTACCTACTAAGTGGGGTGAGGAAGATTTAGGTTATGGTGGATTATAATATTTGTTTTTAAGAGTTTTCAAATTAGCGATATTTAGCCGTAATAGTAGAGAGTGGAAAGTTTCAATTGGCCCTGGAAGAAAATTAATTTAAGTCATTAAGTTATACTCTTTTACTTAATGGAAATATTTCATTTAACCAGACTCTCAGTAAAATGTTAACTTCCGCTGTCATCGCAATCATGAAATGCATTCATACTTATAATACTATACCGAGATTAATTTCGCAAAGAAAAATAAAGGTACGATCTAAGCACGTAGTTTGGTTTAGCCATCTCTCGTCTCTACCTTCCATCGTTGTTAACCATTTGTGCGACAAGGACAGTAATATATTTGGCCGAAGAACGTGTTAAGTAAGATTTTTTAATGTTGGTCTACTACATGTAGATTAACGAGGTTTGTCTGAGTATAAGGTCCTGGTATTGCGCAACAGCTGTAAAATTGGCACAATCTCGTCACACTATTCCCAACCACTACAACTCCTGAAAGCCAGAATCAACATCTCCACCTGAAAATCTCCGAAGCAATGGACCTCGACGAGTCCCTAAGAAACGATTGGCAGTGTTGCTTCCCTCAACGAATTTAGAAAGAACAGTGGAGGAGTAAGAAATATATCTTTTCCTCTGTCGTATAGCTTTCAAACTACTAGTACTAGATAAAGGAGAATCACTAAAAAAACTGGTATTAAGCAACATTTTGATCTTGGCCGAGCAATTACATAAAGCGACTGCTATATTGAGTATGTCAATTCAATTTTGCCCATACTCGCTTAAATGCCGGTCAAGTGCGGATCGGACTCGCGCAACGAGGGTTCCGTACAAATACTTATTATTTCACTTTATATATTTATAATATAAATCATTAATAATAAGTACGTATAAAAGTGTTCGCAGTTAGGCAAAAATGTACACCTACATTCATCTTTTGTTTTAAATAACTACAAATTTACTGTTTTCGGAGTTTTTCCTTTACTTGTGCTACATGACCCTATCTTCTTGCCAAATTACATGATTCTAGGTCAATGGAAAATACCTTATAGGTTTTGATTCCCTTGCAAATGTCTAAATATGCAATATAAACCGCCGTACCTTTTTATTGCGTTGATTTAGTAATTTGATTTTTGCACTGCTATGAGAGATAACAGACCTGAGTATGTGATATTAATTTCAGGTTGATATCTCGACGCGTTTCTGCGAAAAAGGGTCTTGACAGACGGACAACAAAGTGATCCTATAAGGGTTACGTTTTTACCTTTCGAGGTACGGGACCCTAATTAGAAGACGCCCAATGGAAGGCGGTGTTGTCAGGTTCAGAAATTCTAAATGGAAGGCTTTGACAGATAATTCCAGAAGTTAGGTCTTTGCCCATCTTTTTGGGCTCCTAAACATTCTCTTTTCTGTGTAAGTAGCCTTTTCCCGAAAGACACGTCAGCTTAACCTAAAAACGATTCGGTTAACATAACACACCATTTTATAGCACGCGAGTATACTACATTCATACAGTTATACCTATACCACACATAGACACGTAGACAGCGGCCCAGCCCTTTCAAAATCAATACAGTGCTTGTTTTCTAGTACAAACAGATTCGAAGGGGATGACGTGTTTCAGATCGTACACAAAAATAGATAAGGCTCTGTATTGAATGTGAGTTTGGGCCGATTTCTCGGTCGATTAGGCCGGTGATAAGTAGCCGATAGTCCTGCTTGGGGGAAGAAATCTTTGTATCTTAGTTTAGTAGTAGTAAAAATCGTGGGTTAATTATTTTTTACATCTTTTCAATAATCCAGTATTTGACACCATCATCAATTGACGTACTTTTTATGAGCTGTCAAAACGCAAATTCTCCTATAGACTTTGTATGCCAATACCAGCTTGTGACGTCACAAGCTAGCAACCCTATTGACTTACTATTTATTGATTTTAAAGCAATTAAAAATCCAATTTTACAGTAAATTAAAAACAAATCCGATGCTTATGACTAATAAAAAGATAGGTTTTATAAAAAATATGTCTTAGATTTATCGGTTAATAGTGTCAAATACCGTATAAATTAATATCTACTTACCAACATTAGTTTTAATCGGCGGCATGTGTTAATGGCTTATTAATTCTGGGATAGGTGTTGTTAAATGGATTGTTTGATAAGTTGAAAGTGAAAGATTCGAAAGAGTCGATTAAAGTGTCGTCATATGAATTAACTATATGAAAATAGAGACATAAAACTAAAATTAAAGTTTTGATAATGACGTCAAATAAAATGCCTCTCAAGAAACCAATTTGTTATACGTCAATCAGATTCAGCAGTAGCTGCTCCTTAATTCAACCATTTCCATTTCTTTATTCGACGGTGAAACGTTAATGCGACGATCTTCGTGTGTAACAATTTTTGGTACGAGCATTGTTAGCCGCGCTTGCTCAAGATGGGTGGTAATTTCAGGCAGAAACCTTCCCCCTTTTTCTGTGATTTTCCAGAAAAAAATTGTAAAAGTCGGGCATGAAAGCACGCGAGTCAGACGCCCACTAGACTATTTCGAGTTCCTTCATTTCTATTGTCTTATAACGTTCTTAAATCGTAGCTATCGTTGACTAGATCCGGCGTAGAAGTAAGTATCTTATTTGGATCGCGAAAGATGTCACCGGCAAGCAATTCTTGCTGTTTATTGCTTAGCTAGACGATGACTGACACAAGCGTGTCGTCTGGATGTTGTAGTGGGTCTCCAATCAAAAGGTATTTTTAGACTTTGGCCTATATTGTTGAGCTCACAAAATCTAATATCCTACTTATATTATTAGTTAGAAAGTTTACGAGGCAGTCGTGATGACCTTATGGTTAAGCCTGCCTTTCATACAAGAGGTTGTGTGTTCAAATCCGGGTAAGTATCAATGTGACCTTTTAATTTCATATGTACTTTCTAAAGTTTAGTTTAGAAAACATCGTGGGAAAACCTGTAAATAGTGATTACGAGTCCGGAATCGCCAAATCCGCTTTGAGCAAGTGTGGTGATCAATGCTCGTGCCTTCTCTTTATGAGAAGAGGCATTTGCCCTGCAGTGAGACAGTAACAGGCTGGTATTGTTATTATTGTAACTGTTTTACGCAAGAACTACCACACGGATTTTGTAAAAACTTTACAAAAATACTGGTAATGCGACAGAATATCGAATATATGTATCATCAAGTGTTGACCCACGGGGCGGAGTAACCGAAGACCTAACATAACGCGGATAAAACCGCGGGAGACAGTTAGTCATCTATATATTTGAGCTAAAGATAATTGGGTACATATCGGTGGACCAGGTTACTGGAGATAGACAATTGACACAAGCTCCATACATTACGAGTCAAGATTGATACTCAAATCCGCCGATAGATAAATTATTGAGATGAATTTTTAAATGCAGATTACTAGATGTTTTGATGACTGGATAACAGAGTATAAATTACAGCCTAAAAGTCGAAGACGATTTGATTTAAAAATAATAATAGATTTTAATTATTATGTAAATTAATAAAACACTAGCAGTCTACGTTGTGTTTTGTTTATATTAAACAAACGATGGGATCGGAGTTTCCTTGCATACTTATCTTAGGAGAAAGATGAAAAACAGTTAAGGCGCGGTAAGTAACTAATCTTTAGGTTTTCGCGGGGGTGAAGCAGCGGCGGCGAAATTGAGCGCGAAGCTCCGCCTACTTTTCGGCAGCGCGCGACCGTATTCTGAAGCCGTCTGTATTCTATACTCCCGCACTGGGATTACGTATCTTGCAATAGCCGAGCGATCGCGATAATTTAGCAAAATTTGCTGCTCAAACGTCAAATTCAAAATACGTCACGTCAAATAGCAAACTAGCGATAGTGCTGCCTCTGTGGAGCAATCAGTTAACTAAAATATGCATTTTTCGTTTGGTGGTTTCGTATATAGTATGGTTTTTAAGAGCAAAGTTAAGTTTTTTTTATTAAAGGTGATATTTAATTAGTTCCAGCGATTGCTCCTTTATCGTCATCGTAGCAATAAGTGCATTAGAACAATCAGCGAGCGATTAGCAATCGGTTCATACATAATACGATTTTTTTTGACGATCGCGCGGTGATCGCGCGATCACTGCGCAAATTTTGCTCATTGCTGTTTCATAGGTAATAACCCCGCCGGACTCGTAAATCGAGCCACCTAGCGTAATGAGTTAATATCGTACATAACTTTAAAAAATATATGTATATGTACACACTTGGGTCAATTAGTGGTACCTCTTAGTGCAACAATATAGAAAGCTGTCTTGGTAAAAAAGATCGGGATTCTTATTCGTAAAAAGAATACAGTGATTCATAATTAAAAATTGGTTTGTTTAAGATATTGGTAATGACTTAAATTTAAAATTAAATTAACACTTTAAAAAAAAGCACCATTTTAGGTCTTTTTGGAATAAAAAATGAGAACTTTCTTATTAAGATGTCAATACTTATTGGCACATGTATATATATATCTATATCCATACTAATATTATAAATGGGAAAGTGTGTCTGTCTGTCTGTCTGTCTGTCTGTTTGTCTTTCTTTGCGATGAATTGACGTGATTTTTTGAGTGGAGATAGTTGAAGGGATGGAGAGTAACATAGGCTACTTTTTGTCTCTTTCTAACGCGAGCGAAGCCGCGGGCAAAAGCTAGTATCTATATAAATAAAAATGAATTGATGTTCGTTAGTCTGATTAAAACTAAAGAATGGTTGGGCCGATTGAGCTGTTTTTGGGTTTAAAATGTTTGTCGTAGTCCAGGGTAGGTCTAAACGGTGAGCAAATAAGGAAAAATTGCGAGAAAGATACGAGAGAGTAAAACAACAATTTCATTTTCCCTTAAAAAGTTGTCCATGTTCTGTTGGATTTCGTTGTCATAGTAACCGGCAAATCAAGTGTCAAATTCAAGTGTGACATTTACAACTGCAGAGGTTACAACCCGTCAACCTGACACAAGTAATGTTTTATTCTAAGGTTTTATTGTTTTAAAGAGACGCACAGGAAACATTTTCATAAACCCAAATCATGCATATAATTAGTTGGTTTTATTTTAAAGCCATTTAAACGGTTTGAAATAACAGAAAGGCGTATAATATGCTATAAAAAATAATACTGTAGCAGGTTTTCTTTTTCCAATGTACAAAAATAATATTACGATAAAAAAATGTCTAGATTTTTTATTTTTCAAATAATGGTGCATTTAATATTTTTTTTGTTTTTGTATGGCCATCCTGCACAATGTTCCCTACCAGAAAAACCGCACATGATAGTTGTTCAAAAACAAAATTATTTTAAGCCCATTTCATAACATGTCCTTTATATGGGACTACCACTGCATCATAACTTATCAAACAAAAAAAGAACCCTCAAAAAAGAAACCTCTAGGTGTATTTTTGGTTTTGCTCAACCTGCTAGGAGATGTTTCTACCCATAAAATCAATCAACTTTTATTATAGAACCAACTCTGATATATCGAAAAAAAATATCACCTGTTTCATACATTGTGGTCGGGAGGGCAATGAACTTTTCTTAGAAACAGCTGATATTTTTTCGCGATTTCAGACTTGGTTCCATAATAAAAGTTGTTTGTTTTCAAGGGTAGAATCATTTCCTAGCAGGGTGAGCAAGACCAAAAATACACCTATAGCATTAAGTCCGCCCTTGTACGCTTGTGCATGAAGTTTAAATAAATAAATAAATATAGTCTGCTTTTTTTAACAAACGAGTACCAAAAATTTTTCTGCATTTCTATTGGTCCACATAATCAGCATAAGTGTTATCATTGGTGTTAAAAGCATTGGCTCCGCCTCGACTAATTTCCCATCTCTCTCTGTCCAGTACCGGAAATATAAAAGAGATATACTTAGTACTCGTTTGTTAAAAAAAATAGACTACAGTATAAAAGTATTGCACCAATTTGGCTATCTATCTATCTTTTGTTGAGAGATCAGAAATATGCACGGTCCTATCTGTAATGAACGAAAACATACAGCAAGAAAGCTGTAACAGACAGCTAAATTTTGACGAACTGTATAAGGATCTCATTAGTGTCTAATGCTGTCTAATGAGTTCATCATAATCATTATTCACCTACAATGGTCCTGCCGGGGTTGCGGAATGTTTATAATAGTTACCGTGACCCTGGAACATAAAGGGCAATCGAAGGAACATTAGTGGGTTTTAGTCAGTAAAAGTCTGACACGCCCTCCCGCCGCACCCAGGATGGGAGCAGTCATTTGATGATTTCCCACTCACAAAAAAAATATTCACCTACAATATTCCCACTTATCTTTGTATTTCTTTTTTTCAAATAGGCAATTATTTGATTTTTAACCGACTTAAAAAAAGGAGGAGGTTCATTTCGTCTGTATGTTTTTTTTTGTATGTTTGTTACGCGATATCTCCGTCAATTGTAAATAGATTAATTAATCTCAGCTATGTAACGGCAATTGCGGTAATAAAGCAAAAACTAATAAAATTCACTTATTACTTCGTGACGTGACTCGTCGAAATGTAACTATTTCGGACTAGGTCTTATTATAAAAATTGTATCACAATGACCAGGGGGCCTACCACAATCCCTTATAGCAGTTACTGGTAATACTTTGATATTACTTTCAGTGGGAAAGAGACGGCGCTAGACAACGTGTCAAACGTCATGGTAAGGGGGCAGTTCAATAAAAAACCCGTTGATTATTAGACTTCACTATATTACTTTGATGACACATATTCGTAATTTTGTTCTTCAATGGTTCCTTTATTTGTCGCGGTTGGATTAACTGCAGTTTGAAGTGATAGGGATGTTTCAGACCTATTGAGTTTAAAATTCTTGAGTTCTCTGTAATTAAATATAAAAAGCACAATTTTTACATTGGCACAGATAATTCTTTTATAACAATGAAACCTATAAAATAAAACAGTTTTTGAACTAATTTAATTTTCATAATGTAGATTTGCAAAAATAATTTATGTTCACAAAAACATAGTTTAAAAAATAATATCACACAGTAAACGGGCACAAAAAATAAGTATAGTAACAATATATAATACTAATTTCGTGCACGTCTACCGAAGCGCCATTTTAGGCCTCGTCGATCATCGTACGCCGCGCGCGGAGCGCGCAGCATATTAGCGCCCCTTAGCCGCAGCTACTGTTTTACCAACTTATTTGTGAAATGGCTGAAATTGGAACTACGGCTGACATGACATTTCAGTCATACATTTGACTTCATTTGAGTATACTCTGTCTCTTTCTCTTAGCAACGCTGTATTGACAGTGTCGCCCTCCTTCAGTTCATAGATATGTTGGTCAATCTGTAGACAAAAATTGGTTTTTATTTTGATGTATTTTGTTTGCCTATTTTTTACGAATTACCAAAAGATAAATGAGTTCCATAATATATTGATACTAATAATGCCATAATGGGTATAAAAAAAGGAATACTTACTTGTATACTTTATTTTTTAATCTTATTACGTCGTTTTCTTGTACAAATCCGTTGCAACTCTTTATTTCTTTTATTTCCCATTGCTTAGAAACACTAATCACTATAATTAAATTACTAAAATCTAAACCAAGAATCATCAACAAAATAAACAAATCGCGAAATAATAATGGAGCAAATCTGTAATAATCGGACGTGACCTCTCGTAGCAACGGCTAGCTGCCGACTGGGCGTGGACTGACACAAGCTTGACACAATGTACGACAGTAGTGCATCGAATTAATAGAAATAAGGTCGAAAATATTTTGGCGTTTAATTTTACTTGAATATCATGTCCGCAAAAATGTAAGTCATTTTGCAGTTTTAATTAAATATTTAAAAAAATACAGTTCTGTGTATTAAAATTTTTAGATATCTCTTTAGTTTATTAAATTTTCTTTGTTATAGATATAAAAAATATGATGGTTGTCGCTGAAAAAATTGAGAATTTCGAGACGAAAATTTTTTTCAGTGGTCTTTTTGAACATTTTTTTTTCGTAGTTTTAGACCACTTTTGCAAATTGTTTTTGTGTAACTCTTTTCTTTATATATTAGACTATACACTGTATTTTTTTCCGGCTTGTGGTTTGTATAGATACGGCTAACTCTGCGACGAAAATTTAGACTTTTACAAGGTGTTCGCTATGGACAGCGCCTTAAAACCCTGCAATTCTACTGTTTAAAACGTGCTAGGACAACGAAGGTTAAAGAGGTACTCTTTTGAAGCACACAGATGTCCAGATAGTTCAAGCATTTGTTAGTAACCGTTTTGAAAATTGATGACTAAAAACTTGATAGATTTATGGACCCTGTAGCGCACTGCAAAATTATAATGTCTTATAGTACATATACTAAAATTGGAACGATACAGAGAAGAGTAGCATGGCTCCTGCGCAAGGATGACATTTTTTTTAACCGACTTCAAAAAAAAGTAGGTTCTCTGTTCGACCTGTATGTATGTATGTATGTATGTATGTATGTATGTATGTATGTTTGTCCGCGATTATCTCACGTTTGGCTGAACCGATTTTGATGCGGTTTTCAGCAAAGTGTTTGTTACATTCTGGGGAAGGTTTTAGTATATGACACTAATGGGATCCCGTGACGTTGCCCGCATAGATCGCGTTTTGCTTTCTTGGATTGTAGATTTTCAAAGACGATTGTATGTTTGACCGCGATTATCTCGCGTTTAGCTATACCGATTTCGATGCGTTTTCAGAAAAGTCTTTGTAACATTCTGTGGAAGGTTTTAGTATATAACACTAATGGATATCCTGTGACGTTGCGCGCATAGTGCCGTTTTCATTTTATAAGATTATAAGTTTATTTTGAGAGCTACCTTAAAACGTAGTCAGACACTGAGACTCTAACTAAAAAGTAAAAAATAAAAAGCTTTTTAAAAAAAAAGATAACCGACTTCAAAAACTAAAAGCTCAAAAATAACTATTTCGGAAGTCGGTGGCTTCTCTTCTGCCGGCCGATTTGTGTTGCCATTGCCAAAAAAAAAAAAACATAGTCTAGATCTGAAAGAAACAAGACCTTGAAACCTTGAGAGACATCAAACAGCGACCAGACTTATACCATAAACCCTGTCCAGACCAAATCCAGGTTTCAACTCAAACCTAACCAAACATTATTTTATATAGATGAATTGTCTCTTAAAAGGCCGCCACCTGTTTGGCCAAGCGGATGACACTTTTACGGGATATAATAAGGTAATGTATAGACTTCCTGTGGCTAAGTGGCGCGCGCGCCGGTGTCGCCCACATGCTTGCGTCAATTTTACATGTTCATTTGACGGCTAGCAGGGATAGGCAAACGAGATAGGTCGAGGTGATATTATTAGCAAAAAGGTGTTAGGTTATAACAATGATTTATAAGCAAAAAGGTGATAGGTTATCACAATGATTTATAAGAAAAAAGGTGTAGATAAGTTATAACAATCCATAATTATACTTTTATACTAATATCATTAATGTGAAAGTAACTCTGTCTGTCTGTCTCTTCTTCACGTCTAAACAACTGAACCGATTTGAATGAAATTTGGTACAGATATAGTCTAGGACCTGAGAAAGGACACAAGATAGTTTTCATCCCGGAAATCCCCCGGGAACGGGAACTATTATTCCACGCGGATGAAGTCGCTGGCAAAAGCTAATGATATTATAAGTAAAAAGGTGTAGATAGGTTATAACAATGATATTATAAGCAAAAAGGTGTTAGGTTATAACAATTATTTATAAGTAACTAGCGGTTCCTCGCGGTTTCATCCGTGTTACGTTAGGGTTTTGGGTACTGCCTCGCTCTCGTGGGACATAGCGTGATATTATATAGCCTATGTTACTCAGGGATAATGTAGCTTTCGAACGGTGAAAGAGTTTTTAAAATCGGTCCAGAGGTTTTTAGCCTATGCATTACAATCAAACAAACAAACATACAAAGTTTTCCTCTTTATAATATTAGTATAGAAAAGGTGTAGATAGGTTACTTACACGACATTCTATCTTCAAAAACGGCACACTAACACACACATACAATTGGATGACAAAGTAAGATGACATGTTTCAAATATTGCGAGTGAAGAAGAGACGAATATGATTTGTGACGCTGAGTACTCATAACCTATCTACCCTTTTTATCTTATGGTATCATTGGGTTATAAGCAGTCAGTGGTGCTGATTCTCTTGTTCACAAACTTAACTAAATTTAAGCTAAGAGCATCTTTCTCTCTCCATTTCATTAAGGAAAGTACTAAAGATACATATTAGTTTAGTCCTGTCAAATTAGTCAGCGCCCGAAGTGAATTGACGTATTTTTAGTGGCCATGTCTTAAATCGCAACTAAATTATGTATGAAGTATCTTAATTCAGGACAAAACTAATATTTTATCTTTTGTCCTTTTCTAAATGAAATTGTAAGAAAAAGACGCTCTGAGCTTAAATTTAGTTTCGTTTTTGAACCGGGGAATTGGCACCGGTATGGGGCATTTTAAAATTTAGTTTTTTTTTTATTACTTATGGGCTTGCTCTTGGTCCCAGACTAGCCCAAAAGCATACTCAAACTCATATTTTCCCAAATTATAATTTTCGCTAATTATATTCGTCCCTTTTTCTCTCACATTCTTGAATCATGCCATCCTATTTTGACGTTTATTTGTGCGTTACTGTGCTGTTTTTGAAGAAAGAATGTCGTGCAAGTCAATGATGTTATAAGTAAAAAAGTGTAGATAGGTTATATGCAGTCAAAAAGTGGCACATTAAAAGTTTGCCAATTGACAAACATGATACTGAGTATCACGTTGACATTTGACGTTTATCTCTTTTTCACTCGCACTACTTCAATCATGTCATCCTACTTTGACGTGTAATGTATTGTGCGTTAGTGTGTCGGTTTTGAAGATATAATTTCGTTTGGGTAACCTATCTACACTTTTTTACTTATAACATCATTGGTGCAAGTAACCTGTCTACACCTTTTTACTTATCATAATTATCATTGGAAAGAGGTGATGTTCTTTTTGAAGTAGCTGTGATCCTCCTCAGATCCTTAGATTCTGTCGCGTTTAGTATGTTAGCATTTTAAGATAAAAAATTGGTTGCCTGTAAAGTCGGTATACGGGCGAAAGTTTTACGTGACAACGACTTTGAGTGGTAAAATAATTTTAATGTGAATATTCATTCGTATAGTAGGAAGAAGGATGAAATCCGCGTGCCTTTCACTTTTTATGTCTGTCTCTCTCGCTCTTAGGCGGGCTAACCATGCCCGAGTGGAAGGGACGCGTGCCTCTCACTCGCTCTCATTGTGAGCGCATAACGTGAGCGGAGCGTAACGCAGTTTCTTGAAGTGTCACCCGGCAAACCAATTTATAAGACGTTGTCACGTCAAAACCGTATATAATCCATCCTTCCATATTTTGTGGTAATGATAATAATTATGTCTACTGTTATAAGATAAGTACGTTAGATCACATCGCGTCAATTTTACATGTTAATTTGACGGCTGGTAGGGTAGGCAAGCCCGGTCTATTTGAGGTTATAATTATGAAGGTAGTAAAATAATAATAAGACGTTTATTCTAAACACGAGCCAAAAATACAGACCAGATAATCTTACACAGAGAATCATTAGCTGACAATTTTCGGTTGTGGATCACTAGTGCCTGTGGTAGGTAGTAAACACCTGGAATACAGGTCATAAGGTCTATTTATTACAGTCTGTAGTATAAGCAATATTACGGTACAGTTCTGATGTAAACTGTTCGTCGTTTTGCGTAAAGGAGTAAAAAACATCTATACACTTAACCATAACTTCACATATTTTTGCAATAAGAATAGTTAGGTAGCAATAATAGTATAGAGAACACCTTTATCCATTTTTTGTAATTATGATAGTTACTACTATGGGATACATAAAGTCATAAAATATCTCTTATAACAACGGTCCAGCAGCACTTGTTTTGAAGATAATGACATTTCAGTTTAGTCTAAAGTAATACTGTAAGCAAAAAGTAGTATAATTACACTAATCAACTAACTATCATAGAAAAGAGATAACAAAACTCCAAAAACACGAAACATTTAGATAACAGATCCACAATAAAACCTCAACGCGAGATGAAAATATCAAAAATTTTCACTAGATACTAAAATAAATTAAAACGGTACTAACTAAAACGCGTTTACGCCATAATTTCACGACCGTGGTCAAATCGAGTGGTACATTTAAATTGTTTGTAGGACATATTTCCTTGAAGCCGGATGCATTCAATTGGCATCAGCGTAGTGCGCAGGCGACGAACAGTTCGCGATCGACCGTCCTGTCACTCTCACCGCAGGATCGATAAATCGAAATCGACGAATCGATGTCTCGATATGACAACGGATAATCTCAATTCATAAATCGATCGCGTCAATAAATCAGTAATTCTATTTTCAAATCGTGTTAACGGTTATTTCGTGTTGCTATTAAAAAGAAGAATCATAAATCCTATCCGAATCGAATAACGAACTTTCCCAAAAATGTTTGAGAATATTTGTTTTGGAGGCCAGTGAAAGAATTTATCTTGGATAAAGTGCTAGTCTGAGAAGCAAGTTTCTTTGATATGAGTGGTATCACTGCTATGTGATACCACAAGACAGATACCACGACGGAAAAAGACGGGAAAGACAAAAAGCGAGCGAAACGGAAAAGGATATCCGATATGAGGTGAGGACAAGGCCACATCAAACTTATGCTATTTATTATAACATTATTTGTTTCGTTATATGAATAACATTTAAATTTTATCGTTATTACAACGTTGGCACTTAATTATTTCTGTTCTGTTATTTCAAGACAAACATTAAGGTACACTTACAAAAAAATAATAATTAGCCAAAATTAAACGCCGCCTTTGTTTACCTTTAGTTTATAATAATATAAATTTGTGTCGATTCCCTTGTTCAGAAACTAAACTAAATTAAGTTCAGTGCATCTTTTTTATTCCATTTCATTAAGAAAAAGGCAGACGATAAAATTTTACTTAAGCCTTGTCAAAATAAAACGCACTATGGACAATTTAGACGCGATTATAAACATGACCACTAAAAATGCGGTAATTTACATCAGGCGCTGACTAATTTGAAAGAACTAAAATTTGACTATTCTAGTGTGGGGTATCATTAGACAATTATTGGATTTCGATATCCGTTTTCAAGATATTCAACTTTTAAGCGCTTTTTTATTAAATAAGCCTCTCTGCCCCCCTCATTTTAAAAACTATTAACGACTGAATCGAATATCTGAAAAAAAAAAACATAATGGTGGTCGATAACTTTAAAGGTAGTGTTTATAACAGTTACCGTGACCCTGGAACATAAAGGGTAATCGAAGGAACATGAGTGGGTTTTAGTCAGTAAGAGTCTGACACGCCTTCCCGCCGCACCCAGGACGGGAGCAGTCATTGGATGATTTCCCACTCACCAAAAAAAAAAGGTAGTAACTATAAAGACTTAGATAATTTTGTTAGTTCAGGAATGATAAAGGACTAACATGAGAAACGCCAATTATTGGCATAGTGAGATAAAAAGAAATCGCCATAATGCGAAACAGTTAATGACGGAAACAAATTACGGATTTTTTTTTCTATGCGAAACAGAATTATTTTACGCTTGGCCTAACGCACACAGAGACAATTATTAATATATATATATATATATATTTTTATTTGGAACTACTAACGATTACATAATAAAAATATACAAACAGTGAGACTTAAAATTAATAATTTTATAATCCACTGCGTTATTCACAGGATACTTTTTACCAAGGACGTATTCGTCCATGGTTTTACTGACATTATACATTTTTACGCTAGAAAATAAAGGAAATGCTTAGTGAAATGTAATATCAGATTATATAGGTTATTTATAGGTTAAGGCTTCAACACAAGCATCGTCCGCATGAAAGTCGGTTATCGTTGACAAAGTCAAAGTTACGGGTTAAAAAGTTTTTGCGTCTTCCCACTATTTAATCGGACGAAGTAACTAATTGCCTTAGAAAGGGATATTGGTGCTACTAACCACTAAATTTAAGTTCGGTTCATCTTTTTCTTTTCTTATAATTAAGATAAGGACAGAAAACAAAATATTATTTTAGTCCTGTCAAATTAAACTCACTATTATATAAATAATTTAGACGTGATTAAAAATATGGCCACTAAATATACGTCGATTTATTTTAGGCGCTGGCTAATTTGACAGGAATAAACTAAAATGTATCTTTTGTTCTTACTGCAATGGAAAGAAAAAGATGCACTTATCCTAAATTTAATTTAGTTTGTGTACAAGAGAATTAGTTACAAGAGAATTAGAATCAACCACCTTTTGGCCTTCAATTTTACAAAGACTTCAATAAAAATATTTTACACATGAACCGCTTGTGTGCTAGGTCCCTTAGTTGCATGTGAAACTATCAATCAAGCAGTCATTATTTAATCTGTGTCCGTATTAGTAGATGCATAAATTAAATAATAACTATGTACCTACATTGCTTGAGCTTCCTATGTACAAGTAATTACTTCTGGTTACATAATGACACAAATTGATTGGTACTAAGTGACTGACTTATTATAATTGTGTTATTATAATTGGGTAAAATTGGAGTCATTTTTTTTAAACCTCTTTTAATTTTAGCTCCGAAAATGTGGTACATTTTATTGTAAAATTAGAAATTTGTTGTCGAAATCAATAAATAGTTAGTCGATTAAATTGCTAGCTTAGTGACGAGGACGACATTGACATACAAGGTATATGGGAGTATGTCGTTTAAGCCGACAGCCCATAATAAACTTTTTCCAAAACAAATAACCGCCTTCAAAAACTTAAAATACCTAACTAAAATTTCGGAAGTCGGTGGCAACACAAATTGACTGGCAGAAGAGAAGCCACCGACTTCCGAAATTCAATTTATTTTTAAGTTTTTGAAGGTAGTTATTATTTTTTAGTAAAAGGTTTTTTATTTTTTACTTTTTAGTGTCGAGTCCCAAATGTCTAACTGAGTATTACAGTATTTATGAAAGTTATTTATTTTCAAAATAAAACTACTTACAATCTTATAAAATAAAAAGAGAAACTTGAAGTAATGCATATACATCGTCAATGTATTATTATGTCGATTTTTTTTTTCTTGATGAATTTTTCCAGAAGCTCTAAACCGATCACCATAAAACTAATATGGGGCCACCCCTAAATCATGACTTATCAAACAAAATAAGAACCAACAAAATTCGTTTACAATTGACGGAGATATCGCGTAACAAACATAAAAAAAAACAAACAGTCGAATTGAGAACCTCCTCGTTTTTGAAGTCGGTTAATAAAAAGAGCGTCAATTCGTATTGGCGTAAACTACATGACCAAAGAGACCCTATATTTTGAAAATTTCTAAAGCCCGTTTTAAAGTTTTTATTCCCTAGGTGACGAAAAACATCCCGAAGAAACCTAGACTTATAAAGTTGAAGAGCTTATTTGTTTGTTATTCAACAAAATGGTAGTTTTTACTTCGATGATCAATTTATGTCTTGTAATTTATTCTATATCAGTTTTTATCAAGGGAAAAGTCATCCGCATCACCATCAACTGGAAATGTGCTCAAGAGACTGGTGTAGACAACATTAAATTTCAACTAACACAACAGCCCGCCAAGCCAAGGTCATAATAAATGGCAACAAAATATGTATTACTAGCTTTTGCCCGCGGCTTTGCTCGCGTTAGAAAGAGACAAAAAGTAGCCTATGTTACTCTCCATCCCTTCAACTATCTCCACTTAAAAAATCACTTCAATCCGTCGCACCGTTTTGCCGTGAAAGAAAGACAAACAGACAGACAGACAGACAGACAGACAGACAGACAGACAGACAGACACACTTTCCCATTTATAATATTAAGTATGGATTATAACCTTAAATATATTTATTATTGTTTTGAATAGGACTGAGTGGGACAAAAGTAGATGCAAACGGGTCCGTGGCTGAGGCCCCCAGTGGTCGACGCACATGTGGCTGACGCCCCCGATTCGATTAATTTAATTAAAATTATTTTTTGATCAAATGCACTGTCAGGCACAAAAATGCAAACGACGTGGTGAAATATGTGACAAATTAATATGTTTGATAACGAGGAAAGAAGAAAATAGATATAACTGTTTACTTGAATATACTTCAGATTACAAATAAATCTGGAGGTCTATGACTGATTCTATTATTTTATTAATATTCGACACCTGTATACACTACTAGCTGTGCCCGCGACTTCGTTCGCGTGGATGTCGAAACCTAACAATGTAATTTTTAGTGCTAAGCGCTGTTGGAGGATACCGATACAAAAAATATTTATTTTTTCTTAATATATAATACTAGCTTTTGCCCGCGACTTCGTCCGCGTGGAATAATAGTTCCCGTTTCCGGGGGATTTCCGGGATGAAAACTATCCTATGTCCTTTCTCGGGTCCCAGACTATGTCTGTACCAAATTTCATTCAAAATTGGTTTAGTGGTTTAGGCGTGAAGAAGAGACAGACAGACTGACAGAGTTACTTTCGCATTTATAATATTAGTGCGGATTAACTGTGGAACTATCTTGAGCGTACACAAAAAGTTTATTGGGGTTGTATAAGCGTGAAAGAGCTACATTGACCATGGTAAAAGCATCCAAAACATATTCAATGACGTTTTTTTTTTATGGATAGCAATCATCAAATGACTTCTCCCGCCTCTGAAGAGGGAAGGAGGGTCAGACTTTTACTGACTAAAATCCAATAATGTCCCTTCGGTTACCCTTATATATTCCGGGGCCGCGGTAACTATTAGAAGCATCGACACGCCGTCGACACGGTCCTAGTCGGGCGGCGAGCTACCTAACGCTCGCCTTCCGCAAGCCCACGCCTCCAGTGGCCATCATCTTGTGACTCTCGACAACTAAGCCTGGGTCTCTGTCCGAGGCGTGAAGCTTGACGCTGCCTCACGCGCCCCACCACTTTCGCCTCCAGCGTGTCTGCTTCGCAGGAGGCGACGGCTTCCTATTCAGTCTCGCCCTGAAGCATGGCCTGAACCAGCGCGAACGCCTCTGCAACGACACGGTGGTGGTTCGCCCAAGAAGGGCCTACCTCCACCGTATGCTGAATCCGACATAGGAACCTCCCGAAATGTCCGTGTGCGGTGAGGAGGATCATCATCTCCCTACTATGTTGGGGTCGGCTTACAGCCGAACCGGATTCAGCTGGATACCAGTGTTTTACGTGAAGCGTCTGCCTATCAGACCTCCACAACCCAGTAACTGGGCGACGATACCCTTTGGTTCGACTGGTCAGACTTCTGTCTGGTCGGTCTGGCTTCTGAATACCCCTAGCGTCAAAGTTCTACGAATGACAACCGGGGCTTAACATGCTTTCCGAGGCACGGGATGTCAGTGATGTCTAGAAAAACTATAGAAAGTACATAATAATAATAATATGAATTGAAAAAATCACATTGGTACTTGCCCGGATTCGAACCCGTAACCTCTTACACGAGCCTTTATGACGACCCAGATGTGTTATTCTGCTGTATAAGCTTGCTGCGGAGTAATTTTAAAACTGTGAATATCTTCAAAGGTACCTATTTTTTGAAATTATTAATGACTTCCGCACAATGAAAATTACGCTAGGGGCATTTTGCGTTTTAGTAATTTTATATTATCTCCGGAACTATATGACCAATTGACATACTGTAAATGGCAAATCTTATCTGTATGATGTCCTTGTGATACTGAAATAATTTATTGTCATAAGAATTAATATTTTGTTGCTCAAATAATCAACCAAACGTAAGTATGCCGAAAAATCATTTTAATTAATGCAATAAAAGAAATATAAAAGATAGAGATATGGTATCGCGGACTTTTTTGTAGAAATAATTAAGACAAACCAAGTTGCCATACATTGCTTATAATCTTAAGCAACTGTTTAGGCAGCGCAAGCAAATAATTCTGTTTTATGAGGTATTTTTTTCCGACTTGCTAGACAAAAGTTGCGATAGCTCGGTTAATATACATGTTATAAAAATAATTTATAGCCTATAGCACTCAGGAATAATGTAGCTTTCTGCCAGTGAAAAAATTTTTGGAATCGGTTAATTATTTCCAGAGATTACCCCAAACATACAAACTTACAAACTTACAAACTTACAAACTTACAAATTTTACCTCTTTATAATATTATTAATTATTTCCAGAGATTACCCCAAACATACAAACTTACAAACTTACAAACTTACAAACTTACAAATTTTACCTCTTTATAATATTAAGTATAGATTGTTAGTTTTTTTAATAATGACCGGCTCTCGTAGCTCGTGGTGCAATGTTATGCAGCACAATATTATTGTGTTATTCTGATATATTAGCCACGAATATCTTGCAAAGGCAAGTTACCTTGACAAGCTTTGTCACTACGCGTACGAAATTGGTGTGCGGAGTAATTTTAAAACTGCTATATCTCAGGAGATATTTATTGAAATTAAATTATGTAAACTGCATTTTAGTACAAAATTAAGAACTTGTATTGAGTAACGTATTTATATTAATAAGGATTAATACTGTATTGATGAAATCACCCTGGCAAATCATGAATTATTTTAGAACTAAATTCGTGGCCATAAAAATGGTTATATTGAGTGAACTATAAATATTAGACATATGCTGTCGCAGACTTTTTTTTGAACTTTTTAAGGGAAACAATTCTTTAGTACATATTTTTTGCGTAACTTCAACCATTTACGCAACGCACGCAATAGAATCTCTTAAAAGAATTTTCTAAAAATCTTTTTCCCCGTTTTTGTCACACTTTTCATTACTGCTCGGCTCTTATGTGTCCTTAGCGTTATGTTATATAGCCTAAAGCCTTTCTCTATAAATGGACTAACTAACAAAAAAAGAATTTTTCAAATCGGATCAGTAGTTCCTAGGTGGCGCGTTTAAACAAACAAACAAAAAAAACAAACAAACTCTTCCGCTTTATAATATTAGTATAGATGGAACGCAATAAATGCTTATGTTTTATCTTTAGAGTCTTATTTTTTAACCTCAGGAAATTTCTTACTTATTTAATTATTTGTTTTAATCATTTTAAGTAGCTGTCCAGCTAAATCTGAACCGGTTAAACGTGTGCGTTCTAGCTTAGCACCATGTTTTTAAAAGAACTACCACGTGTTCAGAATCTCTTTCAAACCTGTTCTAAATCATCATATTTGTCCCCAGGGTCGATCTTCGTAATCTAAAGTGTGCATCAGCACTTCGCGCTGGCCTCAAAGCTGCCATGTACGAAAGCAGTTGCTCCTATGCAGGAGCCTTAGAATTAAAGAGAAGCGCGTTAAAGGAGGAACCATGGCCTGCTGCAGAATGGCCACCGTACCGTCTGCACCAGTCCACTTTCGAGCAACTCAAGCAGAGTGTAGAGAAGGCCAAAGCGGCTTTGCAGGACAGGTCAGGACTTCTGGGCACTGCGACGGCGTTCGGTGACTTTTATGGTGGACAGCTGGGCCAGGATGCCTCCAGCTCTACGCTTGGCTTCGGAAGGACGGCGAGAACCGATGACTCGATGCTTGGGGCTATGGACAAAAGTAAAACGATTGGTAAGTTAAGCAAATTTTCTTTCATATTAGTTTTAAGAATATATTCATGATGTGTTGCTTATATCTCCTTACTAGTCAAGTCTTAGATTAGTTGACTCGATGGATTCGATGCATGGTTGAGGAAATGCTCTATCTAATTAATTTATACATGATGAAGATGCTCTGCAGCATTATGTTGTTGAATCTAAAAGTCAAGTTAATTTTAGTAAAAGTATGCTATAAAATCTTAAGGAAAACATGAAAACACAAATCTGTGAATCGGCCATTATCATTTTACTACTTAAATTAATTAGAAAGGACGTCTGAACAGACTCGTAATAGGTTACATGACTTCTTTTAACATACATTATTTCAACAACGTTAAATTTCTGCACCATTATAGCTATAAAAAATCAGTATCATACAAATACAACTGTATGTTATTACGGACTCACATATACAGTAAACATAACACGCCTCCCTCCGTATACAATCGCCTGACATCACCCTCGCGTCCCTTAGAAAACTGCACTACGTCAACTTGATAAAACTCACTACCAAAACGTAAACTTTTACATCAACCATTTTACATTCATATCAGAATTTAAGGTCTATTGTCACATGCCTTAACCTCACGGCGATAACGCCAACGGTAGACACGGCAGAATATCGATTGTCTGAAGCGGCAGAGTAAACTCGCCCTTATGATAACAAAGCACGATCCCATTTCGCGTAAACTAAACCCTTTTAGATTACTTTGATGTAGGTAGAAGAGGCTTGGTGGGGGAGGCATCTTCAGATAACAATCTAGGGAGAGGGGCGTACGGGATTTCATCCCCATGGTTGCTATAGAGACGCGCACGCCCCTTAACACCCCACGATCATCGCTCGAGTAAATAGTGGCAAAAATAAATTTTTATTATCCTACCGTTCATTATTGTGAATGTTACTCGACGCTTTTTTTCGCTTAACGAGGGTAAGATGATAATTCTGGTGCAGTTTTTATGCATTGTCCTTTGTTATGAGAATTTTGCCGCGATCAATAACGTTGTTTTTCAACCGTTAAAGTTTGTTTATGTAATGGATTATTTTAAAACGACCGCTTCAATGAATTCAGTGGATTCTGATTTCAGTAGCATTACACTGGAATGCAATTTTTTGCTCTAAATGCACACAGGTGCTAGATATTGGGCGCTGGAGTGGTTTGTGGTTCTATACAGCTTCACATTCACAGTCTAGAATCAAATATAACATAATAATATATTTGTTTTTCCAAACAATGGATTATGATATTTCCAAGCGCTATAATATTTTTATTCCACAATTATTAAAATAGTTTCCAATTTTGTTCTTTACCGAAAGGATCTTAAGGTTGAACTTAGATCTGTATCCAAAGGCAGGTCATCATTCATATTTTTTTATATTATAAATGTTTTTTTTTCTCACTCGTATAAAACCCAATAAGTACCAATAACATAATATGATTATCTGTATGGAAGTTTATTTCTAAACCAAAAAATGTGTGACTCGCTTATTGATATTTTAAAAGCTAATGTAGTAACGCTCATGAAACTACTTCTGGAAAACAGTTAAAAACGGTCTTATCTATGAAAATATTATTGTCTGGCCTTCCTTTGAGTTTAAGCCGCGTCTTTGAAAGTCGTTAAGTTCTTTTAATAACCTTCCTGTAATAACCTTCAACAAACTTTAAGTCGTTCTCAAACTATATCGTAACCTACGGAATCAGTTTAGACATACAAATGGATTTCCCAAAGTTGCTATATCTTGGAAGGGGTCCAACAGGGCCACGCCTGCCGGGGTTGCGGAATGTTTATAATAGTTACCGTGACCCTGGAACATAAAGGGCAATCGAAGGAACATGAGTGGGTTTTAGTCAGTAAAAGTCTGACACGCCCTCCTGCCGCACTCAGGACGGGAGCAGTCATTTGATGATTTCCCACTCATCAAAAATAAAAAGTTGCTATATCTATATCTATTTAATGAAGGTTTTTCCAATTCCAATTTACTTTTTTAACCTTTTGACGACCAAGCGACAGCCGGATGTCGGCCTGCTATTGCCTTTCTATTGTGGATGTGTGGATAGGATTAAATCACAAAGCCTTAAACCAACTATCCACAATGATTAGCATTAAACCCTTTGTGAAAAACATTAATCCCTACTATGAACTTAAGCGAAAATTCCTTCAATAAAAGAAACATTTCTAGATCTTCTGTACAAACATATTTCAATTGTTACAAAAATCCTTTGTGCCCGCCAGAGGTCGCCACAAAAGCACGCTCACAAAGGAGGTGCTCTCGAAAAAGACAATAAAGTTGTCGCCATTAAAAAAAATAGACCGCAATTCATAAAAAAATGTAAATTCGAAGCCAGCGGCCATTGTCTTGCCTGCGCTGCGGAGAGATCGGGCCTTTCCGCTTTCGTTAACTAGATGGAAACTCCTGCATTTTCGGAGGTGCTATTTTGTATGACGGCGAGGTTTTAATTTTAATGTTTGTATCTCTCTTTACATTTATTTTATTTATTTTATTTTAGTTTTATTTGGAAAACTTACAGCTAGGTACAAAAATCGATTGAGTAACATAAAAAAGGCCGATTAAAAGTTTCCACAGACAAAAAATACAAATAGATAGGTACTAGATGGTGGGAGAGCTAGTTGACATAATTATTTAAAGTAAGAAAAAGAGGCTTATTAATACAACAACAGATAGACTACGTTTTCAAAAAAGAAACTGCACAGGATTTTTTTTTAAGTTTTACACTGGTAGTGTTGTAGATATCGAGTTCGACGTCTCGTCGTCGACGTCATTTAAAATGGTCTGGTCGCGTGTCTTACTTTTTTGTGCTCTTGTGAAATCACCAGCTTAAGTCCGTGGCTGCTCTCGCAAGTATTTTAAAAATAACACCACAGAAAAAAAAAATTAAATTACTCGTTGTGGTCTCGAAATCACTTATCAAACGCCATCTTTGCTCAGAATTTGCATTAATGAGTTAGTCAGTAGTAATCAATAGTATGTGGTTGCGCAGCTTTGGTTTTACAACGGGAATAAGGCCTTACGGTTCCCTATCCATTAGCATAAAATTTTAAGACCTAATACAACTTAGCATAATGTTGTTTGGCATAATAATATTTTCGCATAATATAATTACGCATAACAGCTCATGCGTAATTTTTTTAAGCATAATGTCTCTAACCATTATAATGATTAGGCATAATTAATATTATAAAGCATAAACTTATTAAGCATAAAGTTCTAAAGCATAAATTTTTTAAGCATAATATCCTAAATATAATTATAACGTATTGAGCAATTTTGTGGGTTTTTTTCCGCTGTAGTAAGGCAAGCATTGCAAGCATACAGCATGCAAGCAAGCATGCAGCATGAAAGCAAGCATGCAGCATGCAGCAGGTAGGGTTTCTGGGACGGCTCCGGCGCTGCGGGCCTCCGGCGGCCCCACGCGTGCTAATCGTCGCAGACGGCTTTTGCTCACCACCTGCTCCTCAGCCCGCGAACCGCCTCGCCCCTACGCGCCTACGCGATTTTAAATAACACTCTCACAAACAAGACTACGTGGAGTCGGTTTTGCAGCAATTTGGTTCTGTCTCTAACTTTTGTTGGACAGCATATTTTTTTTTTTTTTTTGGTGAGTGGGAAATTATCCAATGACTGCTCCCGTCCTGGGTGCGGCGGGAGGGCGTGTCAGACTCTTACTGACTAAAACCCACTCATGTTCCTTCGATTGCCCTTTATGTTCCAGGGTCACGTTAACTATTATAAACATTCCGCAACCCCGGCAGGCGTTGGCCCTGTTGGGCCCCTTCCTGTGCTGACTCCTTCTCTTTGAGTCGCGCGTGGAACACTAACGCGCCTTCGACGCGGTCCTGGTCCTAGCCGGGCGGCGAGCTACCCATCGCTTGCCATGCGCAGAACCGCGCCTACGGTGGCCGGTAGTCGTCTTGCGACTCTCGACGTCTTCGTCTAGGTCTTAGTCCGAGGCGAGAGGCTCATCGTTGCCTCTCGGCGCGCCGCCGCTTCCTTCACTAGCATAACTGCTGCATAAATTGTTATGCCGAAGTATATTAGGACAAAGAACATTATGCGAAAAAAAGGGATCCCAGGCCTTAACTCTTCCGTTAACCAGATGGAAACTCTTGCTTTTTCGGAGGTGCTATTTTGCATGATGGTTAGGTGATGGTTAGGTTTTTAATTTTCCTGTTTGTATAGATCTCTCTTTACATTTTAAAGTATCTATTCGTTTAAGTTACTATTTGGTTATAATTTATATAAACATGCTTTTGAAGTCACTATTATTGTAGTCTACTGTTTCTCTCACTGTTTCTCTATCATTAAACTAAAACTAAAAAAAAAATCGTACACAAAAACCAAGGAAACATAATCCAAAACAAATTACATTTTGATAAAATTTTACATTCAAGGCGAAGTTTCTCTGCTAAACGGCTTGCAACAACATCCATTACCAGCGTTTGATAAACACACGACGCGAGCCAAAAATACTAAGCATCGGACTGCTTTACATAATATTCAAATAAGTGCAAAAATCCACGCGCCACCGCCGCTTAATCTTAGTCATTAAGAGAAATGTATTAAAAGTAACCCTCTAACAATTCAGTAAAGAGTTGTTAACACGAAAATGATTGCAGTACGCCCCGAACAGCAGTTGCTAGTATTTTACATGGCTATCATACCCCGGGATCAGTTTGGTACAAATGTCATCAATTATGAGGCCACACTTTAGATCGTATCGCGATAAAATATATATCAATAAATCATGCTACAACTGCTCTGATATGAGTTTATTGATTTTTTTTTTAATGTACTTTACCAAAGGGCTAGGGTTGTTGTTTTTCGATTTATATTCATTACGGATGGGGGTAGGTGTGAGTAGAATGTAGATTACGAATACAGCCAAACGTTAAACGAGCAATCCAGTGGCGATTTAGATTATTGTCAGTATGCCGTAATTGTGCAATATGATATTTTTTAAATCAATTACATTTAAATTAATCTCTACCATGAGACAAGTGGCATTGCAGAAATCGATTGTTAAACGTATGGGATTGACGTAAGCTAAGTAATTTGACATCTCGTGTCAAACTCTATTGTACCATCTATTCTACAATACCACATGTCTAGCTACACAGTATGATAGTGTATTATTTAGATATATACAAACAAACAAACCATTGAAAGACGAATTTAATTAATCCATACTAATATTATAAATGAAAAAGTGTGTCTGTCTGTCTGTATGTTTGTCATTTTTCACGGCAAACGGAGTGACGAATTGACGTGCTTTTTAAGTGGATATAGTTGAAGGGATGGAGAGTAACATAGGCTACTACCCGTGCGAGCTAACATGGCACCTAGCTCGAAAACAAACCTCTCCCCGCGACCCCGCGCGGCGCCCCGCTCTCATCTGACCAGTAGCGTTAGCATCACTATTACATTATACGCCATAAGTTTAACTGAAATGGCGGTTTTACAGAAACAGATTTTTAGGCGTGCACGTAATTTTTTTTACAACTTTGTTTTTAAGTAGTTTGTTTTATCATATTTAAAGCGTCGTAGTATGTTTTGAGAATCAACTAAGCACAAAATGAATGTTATTATTTAAAATACTAAAATATAATTCAGAAAGGTTGCGGCACAATGTACACCAAATAAAATTATATTTATTTTTTAAATGGTGTTAGCGTATACCTGTCATCTGTCATAGTGTTAGTCCAAAATCGAACGTCTCCTTTTTTGCACTTATTACTTTAAATGTCACTCATTCAACCCAGGTGCCATGTTAGCTTGCACGGATAGTACTTTTTGTCTCTTTTTAACGCGAGCGAAGCCGCGGGCAAAAGCTAGTTAGTATATAAAAATAACATCTCAATTTACTTTCTAAACTTTTCCTTGAAAAATAGCTGTTCTTTTTGGACCAAAAATGTATGAAAATTGCCTCATGTCCTTTCAATTTGATACCTCTACGAATTTTTGGAAATTCTTGACAGATAGACAGAACTGCGACCGATCCTATATTAAAGCATCTTATTTTCTTTAAGAAGAAATATGTTATGATTATTGAAAATTTACTTTCTTGCGTAATAATGAATTAATATTTTAATTTTATAGTATATATTTTTCTTAATAATTTGATAAATTGACAAAACATAGCGCACTACCTAATTTTTAAAATCAGGCTACTAGCTGTCCCCCGCGGTTTCACACGCGTTATATCAAATTTTTTGTTACTAAAAAAAGAAGATAAAAAGTATTCTATGTCCGTCCCCTGGTCCTAAGCTACCTCCCCACCAATTTTCAGCCAAATCGGTTTTGTCGTTCCTGAGTTATAAATTGTGTAACTAACACGACTTTCTTTTATACATATATAATACATATATATATATAGATGTTTACGAATAAATGATTCCCATTCCAATTTTGATTCTGAAGAACCCTAAAAATATGCTCACACACTGGCACTTAGCGCAGCACAGATAATCTGCAAAGTAAAGTATCGTAAAACGGTGAAACGAGTGTAAAAGTGACTCATCACGGGGCGCCCTGCTGTCTACACCGGCTTTATTATGTTTAATAGTCCCTAGCCAGTATGCTTTTTAATTAACCCCCGACGAATAAACAGGGGTTTTTAAAATTTTGACAGGTATGTGTGCGTCTGTCTGTGGCGTTGTTGTACCTCTTGAAAGGGTGAACCGATTTGGGTGGTACAGCGATGGTTCTTAGATAATATGTTTTTAAAAACCGGTTCCACCGTTTCGTTGTTTTCAACTCTTCTGTTAGCTGCAGTCGTGGTCTTAAGATTTTCGGACAGGGTTATTTAAGTTTTTTACACTTGTTTATAAAAAAAATACGGGTTTCAGCCTTTCTTTTTCTTTTGACAACATACCTTCATTTTTCAACAAGAAATACAGGGTTAATTTTCGATATTATGATTTGGAAGTACATGTGTCGTTGATGTTTTGGAAGAGTCATATAATACTTTAGATTTTATTGATATCTAATATAATATTTTGATTTTGATTGTTGATCAAAAAACAAAAAGAAAACGATAAAAGACATTTAAGGGTGCCTAAAAAATCTTTAAGTTTAAGTTAAGTTTCGGAAATCATATTACGGATTGAAATCCATCAGGCATGACTTAAATAAAATTCAGCACGACTTTTCCTGTAGGCAATTACTCTGGATAACAAACCCTTCAACTTTATTGCACCTATTAATCTAGGTTACAACTTTTTTAAAGCACAGATTACCTACAACTTACTTAACAAAATCCCTTGAATAAACATCTACGAAAAAAAATGTAATCGACGGGTACTTATATTAATTCACAGTTTCAAATTGGACAATTATTGCATAAAGCCACTAACCCTCTCGAGGGTCGTCCACTTCACATTAAGCCAATAAGCCGAATTCCCAGTCCCATGGGGTGATCCTAAGCAGTTATTGCAAACAAACAATTATTGCACAATCAATGGCCATTCGCGCGAATATTATAAATCAGTGATAATGGCTTGCGTTACGAAGAGTGACATTGCTTTTAGTTCACCGCTCACGACAATAGATGGCGCACGGTCGACGCGCGCCCGCGCATCTTGTAAACACGCCGTGGGTTTGAAACCAGCGGGGAGGGTAGCGGAGCGGGCGTTAGTTAAGTTGGGTCGGGTTTTATCAGTGTTAGTATGGATGTTTGGCTTCAGTTAAAGTTTCCAGAAAAACAAATCTAAAACCGTATTCAAATCTGTTGCGTGGTTGAGAAGTAGGCGGAAAAACAGACCATAGGAAACACCGATTTGATTAGAACAATACAGAAATTGAAACTTGTTTTGTTCCGTATGTCTGTTTTTTTTAACTAAAGTATAAAGTTTTCCTCATTTAATGTAAAAAAAGATGTTACAAAGAATTTCTGATAAACATACTATCAGTAATAAGTAAATAGTTTTGACTGCTACATTCTAGCGTCAAAATGCTTGACATGTACACATCACATTCTTTAACCCGTTGCCAAACCAGTGACGAAGAGTAACTGGTATACTTACTCGCGGTTTTCCTAGCCCTGTCAATGTTGCTTACCATTTCATGGGAACCGTGGCCGAGACAATGCCAGCTTAATTGTGCGACAGATACCAGTAATGATGATACCACCCCATTTTTTTTACGATTTATGGATACCCCGTGACCACGCGCCGTCACCCCACGGTTATTTTCAACAAATAAATTGTTCAAAACATATTGTATTCGGTGATTTGATACGTTTGACTTTTAGCGTGGGAGAGCGGAGATTTTTTTTTGCGTATTTTATTTATTTATCAGGTTCGCTGCAGATTTTTTGTGTTGTATTATTTATGTTTTTGGACGGCTTGTTTATTTATTTGGTTTTTTATTTTGCACGTCAGAGCAGCTTTAATGATAAGTTTGGTATTTTTTTAACTCATATTTCGACACTTTGTACATATACAACACGCACATATAAGCACGCGACGTTGCATTATTTTATTTTAAATGTGTCCAACATTTTTCATTTTTTTAATGATTTATTTATAATTTCAATGTTTTACCAACAATATTTAAAATACAACTTGGTATTGCAAAAAAAACAATTAATTAAAAATAAAAAAAAAATGCAATACTTAGCTCAAATAAAACATTAAAGATATATTTACATACAATAATATTTTAAATATTTTTTTAAATAATAAAAGGGTTTTTTGGGAGTACGTTGGCGTCAGGTCTAACTGCAGCATGATTGGTGAATTTTGACATCTAGCGGATTTCTCATACGTAAAAATCCTCATTAATAATGTAATACTATTACTAACGCTTAATTGTTGTCCAGTCCCAAATAAAACCTTTTTATTTTTTAATAATTGACCTTATTATTTGGTAATTTTCATGTAATTTTGACGGGGCAGGTTCAGACAAGCTGTCGGGTGGGATCGGTAAAGGCTACTCTACACCAACCCTGTCCGACTCGCTACGTGCTACAAAATGTTCAGGTATGTTAATTTTAACGCTCGGCGATATATTTTCTTCAAAAACAATTATTAGAAGACCAGATTACGCAATTTGGTCGCTCCACCAACGAAATATTTATGGATGTCACAATTGGTGGCGCCACCAAGAAACATCCGCCATTTTATTTTTGTTGCTGAAGCGACCAAGTATCTGAACCTGATTCAGATGTCCTATTGAGTATGGCTCGAAAGGTATATGCTCTCATGTCGTCGTTGAGACGCTGATCACTCACATCAAAAATATAATTATGTATATTTTTTTTTGAATGAAGTCAACCCTGTCACTGCCCGCGCGTCTCAGTTGACGTCGCGTCACAAAACTTAGGGCTGTTTAGGCCGCAGCTGTAAATTTGTGGTCATTGGTTTTCATACAGATGGAATGAAACGCCTAAATTGAAAGAGCCCTTAAGGTGGCCATTGACGGTCATTTATCGCGTCAGTCTAGTCGTAAAACTGTGGTGTCATTTCATGTGGTTTAGGCGGTCAACCAACACTGTCATAGCGATTCGACACTCACAATCAAATTTTGTTCAACCTACGCGCCAAAATAACCGTCAATGGCCACCTTTACATCTAGAAATGACGACTACCACTACCATTTGTAGCTGAAACGGATTAGAATTATGTTCTAATAATACACTACGTCATGACTTTGCAGTCGATGCGGCAAATCGGCGACTTGACGATGACGTGACTTTTTTGTGACGTGACGAGATGTAGGCTCAAGCTTAATTCACAGTAGTGATATCATTGAAATTGAATTTTGTGTACATTCGTATTGCGTATTTTTATAGTGGACTGTTTGTATACTATAAAGTACAAACACAAAAATATACAGATCTGGCTAATTCTCCTGATTATTCCGTTCGTCGGGGGATTTAATTGAATCTCAGCGCAAAACAAATAGAAAAAATCGGTTTTTGATGACATTAGATTATTAATAAGTTGAACTCATTGTCAACGATGTAAATGATCATAAATCGTATGTTTAGCCAAATGATATTTGGACGCAAATAAGCAATAATGAGTTAACCTATCTGACTGTCATTCGGAGAAAATGGCGTTTAAAGATTCAAAACAAGTTTGATTAACTTTGTATGAAAATTTTCTGAATACTGGACATGATTGATGAAATTTCAATATAATGTTTTTAATTTTATTCATTTGCATGTAAATATTAGTAAAAAAATTACATTATTACGAGAAAAACCACAAAAATGTTATTGCATAATTTTTGATAGCTTATTTACATATCCAAAACATTTCAAGTGATTTAGAATGTTTTTGTAAAATTACAAATTGTTCATGGTAATTATTTTGAAAATGCGTTAAGTGCTTTAAAACACTTTTGTAAAAATAACAACAGTTGTAAAATGAGTTTAAAAAGCAAATTATCCTCACTTGAGATGTTATTGAATATTTATAAATTTGTGTTAACTTTTTTGGCATATTCGAATCATTAAAACCAAATTTCAAAGATAATCAACTTTATTGTACAAACATTTCAAAAATTGGCACTAGAAACTTCTTCAGTAATACTAATAATTAAATACCTCATTTTACTTATAAGTAGATAACAGTCTTAATTTAGTTCTTCATCCGTAATTGCTGGAATTATAATTAAAGAATCATCAGTTGCATTTACACAGAGACTGGATCTGTTCTTCTGACATCACTAGATTTTTTATTTTTATTCATTATGGGCTTGCTCTTGGTCCCAGACTAGCCCGAGGGCATAGACGGAGCCTACGATGGAGCGAGCTTACCCAATAGATGCCTATGCACTCGTTTCTTGAATACTTCTGGGTTATATGAATTTGGAAATACAAACGCCGCCGGCAGGGAATTCCATTCTTTTGCGGTGCGCATTATAAACGATTTTGAGAAGCGCTGCGTGCGGATATGAGGAATATCAACCAAGAAAGGGTGGTATCCCGCCGTATATCTGGATGTCCGGTGGTAAAATGGAGATCAGGGAATGAGCTTGTGAAGCTCATGAGCACACTCACCGAAGTGCAATCTGTAAAATACAGCCAGACAGGCAACTTTTCGCCGATGTGCTAGAGGTTGTAGTTGGGCCACCAGCTTCTTGTCGCCAATCAAACTTTTTGGCTCCACCGAATCCAATGCAGCCATTTCGTATTTGGCTGATCCATCCTGATCAGCCAAAGAATCGCTGATCGGACTTGAGCTTAAGGGACTACGCACATTTATTCAGCTCTATTCAGCTTATGTCCGTAGAAAACAACAATTTTGTATGAAGACGCGTACGCGTCCGTTCAGCTTTCCGCGTCCTTTCAGCTTCCGTACAAAATCGTTGTTTTATATGGGCATAAGCTGAATGGTGTGCGTAGACCCTTATGCAGTGTTTGAGGCTGTCCTGGCGTGAAGTATCGCTTAACCTTGTTAAGAATACCCAGCTTATTCGCCGCAGTCTGTGCTTTGGACTTGGATGAAAGTGCCGAAGTTGAAGTCAGAACTCAACTCCATGCCAAGGAGTTCTAGGCAGTCTAGGCAGCCGATAACATTTACAGATGTACCTCGGAAAATAGGAGCCAGGTCGAATGGGCTCCCTTTGGCGGAGAACAGACATGCTTCCGTTTTGGCGGCATTGAACTGCACTAGATTGTCATCGCCCTATTGGGACACACGACTCAAGGCAAGGGTCACTCGCTTTACCATGGTCTCTCTCTGTGAACGTATATTGTCCCTACTGTTTTTGCGCTGGCTGGCCAGATATCTCTCTACAACAGTACTGTCATCTCATAGATAAATCATTATTTTTCTGTGGACTGATATGTTTCTTCATTTCTCTTTCCTACTAGCGTTAAATATATTTTTAATTCGTAGTCGCCGGCTTGCGGACATCTGAAATGGAAGTTAAAATTACCTATGTTTATTTGGGATCTGTACTTAACATGTTAACGAAGAAACCGTGACACAGATATAAAACCGTACAGGGTGTAAAGCTGGCCAGTTGTTTTAACCACGATATTTTCCCTCACCACCGTGCTAATGGTAGAAATACGCACGTTCAATTGAAACCTACGACCTCCCGTATAAAGGGCGCGTCCTTATTCAGCCCCCTGTATTTTTACAAAAAAATACCTACTTGTGTAGGTATTGTTTAGTAAGAATACAAACAATCAATACGTAACCCAATTCAATATAAAAAATAGCTAGATTAGTGCAGGACTACAGCCTTGGGTTTTTCCAATAGAATAGGTGATCATCACTCATTACATAACTGATTAACCCAGAAGCAATACAAAAATTTCGTAGGTACTCAATACTTTTTTGCAAAAATATGTTAAAGATCATGATACACAATTGTATGCTTAATGCTACCTTAGATATTTTCACAAAAATCTATTAAGTAACTTAAGCGTAAAACAAATTCTTAGCTATCGTGGATTTAACATTTTGCAACAACTGCTTATGTGAGTTTTGCGCCAGAAAACAACATTAATGTTATGAATTTTGCCATTATTGCACTGTATAAACTAAGAACTAACCCAGTTTATAATATGTATGAGCTTTCATCCACAATGAATGCATACTTCCCACTTAATTACACCGAAAACACAGATAACCTTACCATTCAATGAATAAAAATAACTAAATAACCCAAATTAGACACTTACCTTGCAAGAACCAATGTTTCTAGTTAAATTTATTATCTAAATGCACCAATGCGCTTGTATAAATTACATTAAAACCATTTTTGACCAAAAAAAACTCTCAAAAAAGTAGCTGTCTTGTGACGGTTGCAAATCAAAACATACAGTGACGTCTATTTCGCAATAACTTGTCAAGCTGCTTGAGTTGCTATTGCAAACTAACAGGTAGTGCTAGGTGTTTTAAAGTGTATCTTAAGGCACTTAGAAGTTTATCGCAAATGTATGTAAGGTTCATAGGGCGTTGACATAAATAAAGATACCGATTTTTTCAAAGAATTAAGGTGTATATCAGTAAAAATGTTTTTGAAAAATGTTTTTTGACTGATTTCTAAGGGCACTGTATACTTAACTCATTTTGAGAAAATTTGTGGGTTGACGTCTTTTTGCTTATTTGCGTCCATTTAATTTTATTACTATTACTATCAGAATAATATTCAACATAAATCTCAAATAAAAAAAAAGAAACCGCTTTGAACTTTAGATCATCATATCTTATATACGATCTAACCAACTATAAAAGACAATCCCTTCAAATATTCTGTACAATTTAACCCGTGACAGTAGCGATGTCAGTCGGGCATGAGTTCAAAGGATGGCCACAGAGGGCGCTGGAGTGCTGCAATTAAAAGTTACCGCTTTACCATCAAAGCGGTACTCATTACGCTCGGTAAAGCGGTAAAATGATTGTGGTGAGGGTGATAGCTTTATCTGCATCGGTAATGAGCGGAGATAACTTAGCTGCAGTAAATGCTCTGCGGGTTGAGTTGAAACTGGTTAACTTAAAGTTGAAGGCTTAGACTGAGATTAAAAAACACGGCCATAGCTAAGAAATTATTTCACTTTCACACAACTGTTATGTATAGACTTAACTGCGATACAGACTGAGAATATGTAAGCTAGATTACGTGTAAAGTATATTTATCTCCTTCTTAGCGAGAGTCCACTTTTGGTACAATTACTTAAAAAGTTTCAATCGAAGTTTTACTAAACGTCTCCACGTGGGTGACATTGGACCCCAGTAGTTTAGGGTTAGCACACCATATCGACGAAGTTTAAGTGTTCTGTCAATTTTGATTTGACGGTTCTCCAATTTACGCCTTGTCAATGAAGCTTAATAATTGCTTAGGGTGAAGTGACTCACGTATATTATAGGCCGCAAAACGCGTGTTGTGATAAGTATCTACTAATACGGTTGCTCTAAAACTATGCCACGTTATTGTAGACTCTAGCCTTAATTTTGATACTTGTAGACGAGCCTTAAGGAGCAGTCAACACAGCACGTGAAAGGGCTCTCTAGGGCCAATGCCTGCCAGGGTTGTGAAATAGTTCTAATAGTTATCGCGGCCCCGGAAGATAAAGGGCAACCGAAGGTACATGGGTGGATTTTAGTCAGTAAAAATCTGACCCTCTTGCCCCGCCTAGGGCGGGAGAAGTCATTTGATGATTTACCAACAATAAAGAAAATACTTGTAGACAAAAAGTTTTTTCAAATAATCAGAATTAATTTTGTGGTTCTACATCTTTCCTAACACTTACGTTTATTTTAAATCAAACACACATACTAAACTAATTATCATTAAATGACCAGCAAAATCCTGAATCCCACCATCTCTCCGACACATTTCAACGACCATTATTATTCTCGCTTCAATTTTTCGTAATAAACGAACAACATTATTACTAGAGTACTCTAAATGAGTACAATGGGTACTAGAGCCGTGACTAAATCCGCCACGCGTTGGTACGCGTTACACTCTTAATTAAACGTTCTCAACATACACTCGATCGCTTTGTAAGTCGCGATTCGATACCGTGTCTATTCATCGACTCGCCTGTTAAAATCGATAAGGCGTATTTCTGTTATTGTTTCATAAATGCATTGCGGAGTCTGGACTTCTCGAAGTCCATTGTGGTCTGATAGTAATGACAGGGACAGGTAGTTTATTTTCATTTACCATGTGATGTAGATTGACAGAAAGGCTACTGAAATGATGCATGAAGTTCGCAAATAATGATTAAAAAATATAGTTGGCAAAAGCCAAGACCAAGCTAGGAGTTTACTTCAGTGAGGATCGAATTTTGATCTATTTCTCCTTGCATTAAATTAGTGTAGTAAGTTCGCGTACCAAAACTGCCAGTTCTTCAGTTAAGATTAAAAAAATTAAGTGGTGGTTGAGACGCCTTAGTCTTAGTCTTGTACTAATGAGTATTAATTAAGTACTTTCATAAATTCTTTTGTCAATTTATCAGTCAGTAGAAGAAAACATCACTCGTTTCTTCTCAGACATTTCTGTTACTATATTTTGGTAAAATGTTGAGCAAATGCTAACCGTAAATATTCTAAATTCAGCGTTTTTGCAACACTTTATATTCCACTTGCGCTAAAATTCCCCACCACTCAATCAAAGTTAATTGCTATTCCTATTGATAACGTATCCAATGAAAATTTTCACGGCCCGTAGTAAGCTATCTGAAACCTTTTGGGTTGAGGGGTCTAACGGACCCCTAAGCATATCGAATATACACGCGTGTCTGTCTCTGCGAACATCGCGATTAGAAATTTGCGGTGACAACCGTGCATTACACTGATTTTTCTCATACGATACAAAAGACCATGGAGCGAAATTTTAGGGTTGGTTTGATATTTTAATTATGGCACTAGTCATTCCAATTATTAGCTATTATGATGTATATTTTGGGAACTGTGTTTGTTAAATTAATACGCTTTGTGGTTTTGGAGTATTTTACTGATATATATTTATAAAAATACATAAGGTCGAATTTAATGAACATAAACATCAGCGTCTTTTTGTCTACTATTTTATATTTCTCATAGTCACCGACAAAATTCAGTACTTAAAATAATAAAACTGGAAACTTTGATTTATAATCTCTGGAACTTTTCATTGGCCAGATATACGAAAATTAGTAATAATCACTTAACGAGCTAACTTAACACGGGTGAAACCGTAAACAATAGCTAGCTTCCAACAAACCGTTTGACCAAGAAACAATTACGAACCCCGCAATAAACAAACACTTTGGCGTCCAATATTTATTTACATCGCGTAAATAAATGAATCGGGATCACCCCACCAGTACATTACGGAGTCAATCATTCTCCCGTTCCGTTCCGGTGGTGGGTCATAAATGTATGGGTGGGGCTTTTTGGCGTCACTAATTCCTAGATTATCTTAATAAAGACCTGCCGTGAGAAACTATGTAAATGAGGTCAAAATTGAAGACTCGGTTAAAAAAATATGTTTTTTTTGTTTTCTTGCGAAAATATGAAGTTAATGCTATATTAAATTATTGAAACTCCTGTGGTCTGAATTATTCAAAAAGGTCTCTGAAAGTTAAAATAGTCGTTAAGTTTAATAAAATTTAACAATTTAAGTTACTTGGCAATTCAATCTATACTCTAGATTTATTGGAAAAATGTTGATATTGGGCACTGCTGCGACTGCACCGCTGTCAGTCTAAGGTAAAAATAGAAAGTACATAATTTATGAATTGAAAAAATCACATTGGTACTTGCCGGGATTTTCACCCACAAGCAGCATTCTCATGCATAAGATTGGCTCCTTGGCCATCACGATAAAAAATGTAAGCAGACAAAAGTCTTATAACCACATACAAAAACTATCAATACTCCGTAAATTCCAGCCACACCAAGAAAATATCATCATCATAGTACAGATATACGAAAGATTAACAAATATAAACATTAAGAATACAAACTAAGTTTACATTGATCCCTCAAAATCGCACCCTCGACCAACTTTATTGCCCGGGACAGAGTTAACAAAATAAATGGCTTAAATTTCTACACCAGTAATGAATACAGCGAGGGTTGCAGAATAAATCATTGTTACGTTGCATTTTGGGGATGCTTTGGGGTCCAAGATAAGCGGAGTAGCGAGCCCATTAGATGGCGGTACAAGATAGAAGAGGTAGCGGTTGGTAAGAGTTGTAGGAGCGCATGTATACTTATAGAGAATATTTGTAGAGTTTTTTTTATCAGGGGGTGTACCACAAGCCCTTATAAACAGTATTACTTTGATATTACTTTCAGTGGGATAGAGACGGTGCTAGACAACGTGTCTAACGCTGTCACTTGAACAGGAATAAAACAATCTTACTTTAAACGTCATGGTACGGGGGCAGGTTGTCACAAGCTCTAAAAACATTCTTCGCAACTTATACTTGGAATAAAATTAAAATTTATCTGCGCTAAATATTCAAACGCCTTATTCATCTTGCGAAGCTGATCAGGAGGCATTTCATCAAACGAGAGATTGAGTATTCTTTTCTTTGGACCACGACCGCTTCCCCGCTGCCGCTTGTAACTCAGACCGGACCACGGCACGCGTCACGCACCGGACGTAGGTGACGAGCGGGAGCGTGTGCACATACTATTCAAATGTTCAATGGAACGTACGGAGGCACACTTAAAACATTTTTACATTTCATTGTTAAGCCACCCTTAGAACTTGGAAGATACGGTAGTTTAGTCATCGTACATAATACATAAGAATTTAAAGTACAGTAAGTATTTAATTGTTCTGTCGTTTAAAGTACGAACTTTTTGATTTTGAAATCGTTCTTAAGTCATCAAGGAAAATGGGGTTTCATTCTTATGTATATTATACAGATGAACATGATTTAACGTGTTATGTAGTTACTAGCTTTTGGCCGCGACTCCGTCCGCGTAGACCTCGAAAGTGGTTCTAATAAAATTTTAAATTGGTTTTTACGTTATTATCACTAATATCTAAAGAGGACAGGTTGGATTGTTTGTATTGATTAGGCTCAAAAAATTAGACATGTGTAAGAAAACTTAATATTGTCAAGACTGCTTTAGTCCGTATATTAAAAGTTAAAAGATTAAAATACTACGTACGTATCGGTTTTATCTCAGCTATTTGCAGATAAACATCGTCCAATTCGGAAAACAACTTCATATTAATATACACTCTAGAAACAGTTTAAATCCGGCTTGTATTGCACACAGATATAGGTTAAGTCTCTCACCACTCTAGTGAACTTTTCGATTCATAATTAATCCCCGTATGATCGTACTCGTACGAGCTGCTAACATGGCACTTATGTGACCTGGCTCGAAAACAAACCTCTCCCCGCGACCCCGCGCGACACCCCGCTTTCGTCTTACCAGTAGCGTTAGCATCACTATTACAATTTACGGCACAAGTTTAACTAAAATGGCGAATGTGCAGAATCAGATTTTAAGGCGTGCACGTATTTTTTAGGGTTCCGTAGTCAACTAGGAACCCTTATAGTTTCGCCATGTCTGTCCGTCCGTCCTCGCTTAATCTCTGTAACCGTTAGCACTAGAAAACTGAAATTTGGTACCAATATGTATATCAATCACGCCGACAAAGTGCGAAAAAAAAAATGGAAAAAAACGTTTTATTAGGGTAGCCCCCCTATATGTAAATAGGGAAGTGGTTTTTTTTTTAATTACAACCCTGACGTGTGATATATTGTTGGATAGGTATTTCAAAATGAATAGGGGTTTACTAAAATCATTTTTTGATAATGTCAATAATTTCGGAAATAATCGCTCCAAAAGGAAAAATCAAAGGGTCCCCCCCCTCTAACTTTTGACCCGTAGGTTTAAAAAATATGAAAAAAATCTGGAAAGTTGAACTTTATAAGGACTTTCTAGGAAAATTATTTTGAACTTGATAGAAAGAACAGTTTTTGTACAAAAAAGACAAAAAGGTTATACAAAATAATTTTTGCGTACTTAGTATGTCAACGTAACAAATAGCTTTTTTTTTTAACTTATAAGTAGGTACACTTATTGTGACGGACGGGAAACTACGGAACCCTACATTGAGCGTGGCCCGACACGCTCTTGGCCGGTTTTTTTTTACAGTTTGTTTCTAGGTAGTTTGTTTTGTCACGTTTAAACGACGTAGTTCGTAGTATGTTATGAGAAACAACTGAGCACAAAATAAATGTTACTATTTAAAAACTAAAATAAAATTTTAAAAGAATATATATTCATGATGGAGCCCGGGCTAGCACAAAGTACACCAAATAAAATATAGTCATACAATGTTCTTTACTTTAAATTAATTTCTTAGTATTTTTATGAATGTCTCCTATTTTGTTTATATATAATATTTATTTTTTAAATGGTGTCAGCGTATACCTGTCATCTGTCATAGTGTTAGCCCAAAATCGAACGTGTCCTTTTTTGCACTTAGTACTTTAAATATCATTCGTTTAACCCAGGTGCAATGTTAGCTCGCACGGTTTAAGTAGCGCGTCCAAAATAATTGATATTTTACGAAAAATCAGAGAAAATCAAGTTATACTATGACAGCTTTATGACAGCAGACCATGAAGGAAACAACCCAGTTAGTTTCGTGACAGATTGTAATTTAAATAAAAAAGTGAGTCACGGGACGCCTGGCAGAATCAAAATCAGAATCATTTATTCGCTAGAGATGGTTTTACAAAGTTGTTATATTTATCGGTGGTACAATGACATCTCACCTGTAGTAGGCATGCGAAAATTACAGGTTTATTCATTTTATTATGCATGCATATTACGTAAGCCTAACCGAATTCGGCTGTATATCAGTGTTTTATGTAAAGCGACTGCCTATCAAACCTCCACAACCCAATGACTGGGTGACACTAGTCTATACCTCTTGGTTAGACTGGTCAGACTTTCTGGCTTCTGGCTACCCGTAACGACTGTCAAAGTTCTACGAATGACAACCGGGAGCAACGGCTTTACGTGCTTTCCGAGGCACGGTACTATTGTCCAAGATAAACTTTAGAAAGTACATATTATGAATTGAAAAAGTCATATTGGTACTTGTCCGGATTCAAACCTTCAACCTCTTACACCAGAGGCCATCCACGGGGCCATTACGACTTCAATATAATATAAAATTCATCTTCAATCCACTCTGTTAAAATGGAGCAAGGAATCGCGTCGTTCTATACTAAATTGGTCCTTGTTTTTTAGTTTTAGAAGTAGAATTTTGGAAAATTCTTGCTCAACGAATGTTTATATCTTACAAAGTTTTAGAGGTTGTGCATTGGTCCTAAACCGCTAAACGTTACTCAGTAATTCAGTACAGATATTTAGTTTATTTTCATCAAACAAATATTTAGTTTATCGTGAGGAAACCTGGACTTGTTGTTAATATAAGTCCGAAATCGCCAACCCGTCTTGAGCAAGCGTGGTGATCAATGCTCGTGCCTTCTCTGTATGAAAAGAGGCCTTTGCCCAGCAGTGGGACAGTTATAGGCTGGTATTATTATTAATATTTTTTTATTTTGTTTATTTTACCGTAAAACATAAAAACACTCTTCCTTGATAAATAAATGAAAAATGATAAATACATTATAATATATGCCTGTGCTAGTAGTTATAAAAATTTTATGTATTTATATGCACAAGACGGATAAGCAACAAAACATCCAATCTTTTTCTTACTCAATATTTTATCTTTTATAATACTTTATCCTTATTTTCTTTTCTTTTATTTTTATTTTCTCGTAAGACGGGTTTAAAAATAAAAAACTTCGTGATTTGTACACATGTCAAATATTACTTGACATGACATAGATTTTGATGGTCATGAATGACTGAACAGTGTGAATTTGTGAAAATATTAATTTATTTTAAATTATTTTGAATAGGAATGTAAATGTACAGAAAATTATAAAGTATTGAAAATGTCTCATAAAGACTACTATAAACGATGGCTTGAACTTAAAGCTGAATTCAAAGTTGCACTAGCAGAGGATGTTCGCTTGCAAGAATTGGCAGTAACCACTGTTGGAATTAAACCTCAAGGAACTGCTGTTGAAATAGTCAGTAGAGTTTACAGTAAGTACTGTGAAATATTTAACAAATTATGTGATTGTTACGACCAAATGGCTCAAATACAAAGAAGGCCATGTATAAAGAAAATTATCGATGCTATCACTTGTCGAATTATTGAACTAAAGAAAACACTAGAGGCAGTAGAAGTTTTTGAATTCACATATCCTGATAACGCATTCCAACAACTGTTGATACAGCCTCAAAACATTGAAATACTTTGTCCATTCTTCTACCCATTTGAAATGCGCGAAGCTGAGATGCAGTATATTATGGACCAAATATTTGCGGGCAATCGCTTGGGAGATCCAGCTCCTACGGAAGAAGAATTACAACAGCAAGAAGCAGCAAGGCTAGAAGAAGAGGAAAGATTGGCACAGGAGAGAGCAGCGGAAGAAATAATGGCTCCCAAGAGTATTTATGATGATGACAGTGATAAATCTGTATATATGACACCAGAAGAAAAAGAACAAAAAAGGCTTTTAGATATTCTTAACGGTAATGCGATGACTATTCAAAGAATGGAAAGATCACGGTATGTAAATATGTATATTACACAGAAGGCAGTTAAAGACAAAAACTTATACTTAGAATTGGCAGGATTGAAAAAACCACAGAAACCCGAAAGTATTAGGCTTGCGGCTGCTTTACTCATTAAGAAAATCTGTAGACGGTTTATGGAGTTAAAGCGAATTAATTCGCGAGAAAATAAATTAAAGGAAAAAATTGGTATGGTTATGTCTGCGTATCAACCGCCATCAGCATTAGCTCAGTTAGAGAAAGTAAAAGAGGCTAGACGGAATTTTAGACGAGTCTATTATGAGAAATGGTTAAACCAGACCTTAAAAGAAAAAACACGCGTACTGAAATTGAGAGGAGGAGACATAATGGATGATATAACAGATGAAATTAGGGATTGGTTTGTGGAATGGTTTGATGAAGTTCGTGTGTTCGATGAATATCCTTGGCCAGCTGAAGGTGGATCAATCTTGATTGTACAAGGAGAAACATTCACAATCGAAGAATATATTGATTGGCGTATTCTTGAAGAGAAGAGGTTGAAAGCTGGGGGAGCGAATCCAAAATCTGCAGAGCAGATTAAAGCTGAAAAAGTTGCGGCACGTGAAGAAAAAAAGAGGATGGCTATAGAAGCCAAACGTAGGGCAGAGAAAGCGGCTGAAGAATACAAAAAAGCACGGATGAGTCCCGATGGTGACCCTGGCATTTACATTGCCATTGGCAATCAGCACGATCTCTTAAAATTTGTTTGGCAGGATTATGAATGTGAATGGGCTGCCATAGATACACATGATGCGAGTATTGATGCAATGAGGGGTCATCTTATGCAATTAATCACAGAAAACGTATATAAGGACATCAATCTAGAATTCCGCCCAATTGCTGATGAAGTTATGAAATTAGAATTAAACATATTAAAAAATGCCTTAAAACATGACTATGCCCATCATGAAATTCCAATACCCATAACAAGAAAAAGGAAAAAGCCGAGAAAGCCAAAAATGCCTAAACCTACTAAAATAACACCAGAATGTATGTTTCAACAGTTAGCCGATGCTGGTATTGTAAGAAAATACCCTCATGTAAAACTCGATGATTACATGGGAGACAGGAACTACGCTGCTGCTGATTGCAGAGCTGTACTTTGGACTCCGACGTTTCCCCCGCCATGTATTGGTGATATTAAAGAGCAGGTTAGGATTCGATGTATTCTGTCTCTTGGATCTACTTGTGAAAATGTCGAACGATCACAATTATTTGTTGGCCCTAAAGGCTCTGGTAAAAAAACTTTGGTATACGCCGTTGCTACAGAAACCAATGCCCTTTTGATTGATCTGTCTCCTTTTAATGTCTATGACAAGTTTCCCGGTGCAAAAAACCAGAAAGATTTGTTCGCATACGTAAACAAAATAAGTCGATTAATGCAACCAACAATTATATTTGTAGATAATGCAGACAAGTTATTTTACAAAAAGGTACCGCCGGAGGAAAGGATGTTTGATCCAACGCGCTTATCGAGAGATTTCTTTAAAGAAATAATTAAGCCGTTGGCGTTAGGGAATGATCACATTTTGGTCCTTGGAACGGCGACAGAACCGTGGCTATCCAAAAATTCTCCTATGTCCAAAGTATTTCCGTCGTGTATTATGATACCAAGAAGTGATTACAGCAGCATATCCTATGTTCTAACAAATACGCTAATGAAGTATCACGGCATGAGTCGAAACTTTAATGTCCAATCGACAGCTCAAGCTTTAAGAGGTTACGGTGTGGGCGCTATTCAGGCTGCTATTCAAGACATGATGAAGGGTAAACGATTGGCTGAACTTTATCATAAGCCTCTTCAACCCATGGAGGTTCTGATGCGTGTGCAGAACTCTGATAATGTCAGACCTATGGATCAATATGATGTGGACATGTATAATCATTGGTACTGGTCTTACACGCCTTGGGGGCCGAAGTTCATGGATTATATGCTCATGTTAGAGTCCCAGTACATTCTTAAACAAAAAGCAGATAAGAAAAAGCAACAAAAAGAAAGAACACAGTCAGTAAAATAACAATTTTCTATTTGGTCTTCTTTAAAATTGTACACACTGAGGTAATGTGTTGGAATCTAATTGGAAATTGTTAGACACGATTGTTTGATGGGCTAAAATTCCAGCCGATTCAGTCCTCCGTCAGTGTTTAGGTCAGCATATTGAAAAAATAATGTATTTTATTTATAAGGGTATGCGTGATTACTAGTTTCTATGCTGGGTTATTTTTTGAGTAACTAAAAAATTAGTATCTAGTTACTTTTAAATCAAAACGAATTTTCAATTAAATTCTGTTGAACACGATTTGTCGATAGTGTCACTTTATTCGAGCGACCTTAAAGTTTGGATCTTAAAAACACACAATTAAAACATTTTTGGGGGCTGCCATTGAAACTAGTAATTATTTATACTTTCTCAAAAATTTAACCAAAACTTTTCTGCGAATTAATCAATATACATTCGAATGTGAATTATACATATTTTTTTAAGTACGATCTACAAAAGCATATATAATAAAATTGTACTTTTATTTTTGAAAATAACTTTATCTGGAAAGTATTTCATTCAATGTCACCCCATCTACCCTTAAATGTTAGACACAATGGCTGGAATGACTTATGACGTAGGGGTTTTACGAATGCTTTTCAACCCTCCGTATCGTTAGTTTGGTATCGCAAGGCCAGAGGGCGCTTTTTACCCTTGCAAGGAGAAACTAGCGTTGTGAGCAAAGAAGAAATAAAGTGAGGATTACTCGTGAGATGGCGTTTTTCAAGTTTCAGAATTATAAGTCGTGTAACAAGACCGATACAAATGGTTTCTAGAATTTCTGATATCGTTAACCTTATTATTTTTTGATTAACATCGTTACTGAAAACGATATGGTTTATTAAAACTGCAGACTTATGTTATACGTACGTATTAACTACCTTACCGTACCTTTTTGTTTATTATTTGCCTAAAAAATCACGCTAAAGAATGCTAAATAATAAGATAATTTATATTAATACAAATACACGCTAATCTATTCTTTATTATTAACAAATAAAATATAAGTGCCTCTTTGTAATGCAAAAACATTAGTATTTTTTAGTAAAGGAAGTTTAAACGGAACCTAGAACAGAAAAAACTGTCAGCTTATTCTGCCCGTAACAGCTGAAATGATTTAGCAAAACTCTTACGGGTAGATAACTGGTATTATGAAAAGTAGCATATTTTTAACCTCATATTAAGTCATGACAGACATGATATCTGTAATTGACTTCGCTTAGAAGTCATTTACAGTAGTCCTTCGCGAGAAGGAGCCATTATACAAAATTGTACCATGGAGGAATTGTTCTCGCGAAGGATAGATCTACTAATCAGATTTCAATGGATTAGACCAAACTAAGATGAACAAAAAACATACTTTTTTATAATAGCCAAAAAAGTCATCGTAATCCGTTAGAGTGGCGGATAATAACGCGTATATCCAAAAGTGGGTCGTCGGTGGGTGTTCGTCCGACAATACCCGGGCTTACACTGAACCGGGCACCGCTAGCTTCACCTCTCCGGATGCCGCTGTCTCCGCTCTCCGCCGCCATTTCCGCGGGCGAGGAGGCGAGGTGGTTCCGACTCCGCCGCACTACAATGGACCCTTTATATCTTCCTACCGCTAATCTAGGAGCTGATAATATGATTAGGCTCTTTGTACTCCGTTCATATGTTAATCGTTCGGGTGTTTGAGCAGTTCCGCGGCGCTTTGTGAGATTCTTTGAGGGAGATATTGATGTTATTTTTTGGTTTTTTATATACGTTTCTATTGTAAGTACTACTTTTAGAGATTGTTAAGTTTTGGTAAAAAGATCGCATATTTTGAGCACTAATATTTACCAATTAAAATATGGTTCAAATTTTTCCCAAAAAATAGGGGCTCGAACTGAAATATTCCACTTTACGTATTAGGATTCCGTTGTCAAAATTAATTATTTCAGTGTCAGTTCGTTTATCCTTTCGTTAGTCTACCTGTCCACGTATAGCTCAGAGACTTTCAATGCAAGAAAAACTGTAACAAGACATTGTTATATATATGTCGCAGGATTTTCACGAAATTAGGTTTTTGATCAAAAACCTAGGTTTTTGATGAATAACCGGAAGATGACAAATATCAAACTCAATTTCATCATAAACCTGACGCAGTCCAGATTTTTTATCATAAACCTGAACTAGTTTAGGTTTATGATGAAGTTCTTGGCAAAATTGCTTTATTTTATGAGAAAATCAATTTAAATGAAATAAATAAAACAATCTATCATCATTTGTAAGTTAGTAGAGGGGAAACAATTTTTATATATCTAAATTTTACATCCATAATCCAACCAATATTCTCGTTTTTCAATCTAATTATGAAAATGTTTCAATTTTACCAGATTTTTTGTTAACCTTCAGAGTTCCTTCATTGTTTAGACGTATTTACACATGATGATAGATAGTTTTATTTATTTCATTTAAATTGATTTTGTCATAAAACAAAGCAATTTTGCCCAGAACTTCATCATAAACCTAAACTAGTTCAGCTTTTTGATCAAAAATCTGGACTGTTTGATTAAATTGAGTTTGATATTTGTCATCTTCCGGTTATTCATCAAAAACCTAGGTTTCTGATCAAAAACCTAATTTCGTGAAAAGCCTGCGACATATAAATATTGATTAGGCCAGCTAAATGGCCAAACGCCCATGGAAAAAATATTGTGAGTATAATATTGTCGAAATGGTTGCTTTGAGGTGAGCTGCGGACAGACAAGCACAGGGAAACAGACGGTAATGATGCCGTAGTTAACAAGAAGTGCTTATTTCTTGTGTGTTAGTTCTTTTTACTACCTGAAATGTCCTTTTCGTTCGTAAGGTCTATTCAGTAGATTCTCGCGGATACGCTCTCTACTGGATAAAAAGTTCCATAAACTATGAATGAGAGAAAATAATACTAAATTATCGATCGACCTTTTACTCTGGGCAAGTGGCTTTATAGAATAGACGATAGAATTAAATAGATTGTTATAGGCTTTATAGGTATGGGATTGACGTAAGCTTGTAATTTGACATTTCGTATCGAAATGTATTCTAGCGTTTATTCTACAATGCCACTTATCTAAAGGTCTCATACGGTAATTTTTTTTTCAGTAGTATTCATCGATAGAACCTTACATTAGGATGATAACTCATTCCGTGTGCCAAGCGCATGCCATAAAACAAATAAGATTTTCGGAAAATCTGTACCAATATTTAGAATTTAAGATTTTAAGGGCTTGATAATATTAAATACTCTACATAGCGCGGAGTATAAAGAATTGAAATATTAATTTAAATCTGAAAGCATGTAGACTATTTTTTTTTAACAACAAGTAGTAAAGTAGTACAAGTATAAAAAATCAAACCTGCCATGTTAAAATAAACTATGTTACTAACAGCTTATATTACTCGGGACGACGTAAAGATTCTAACAATACCTCAAACATCTTATTCAGTCCAGACGTCTAGAAGTTATAGCGGACTAAGTACATTAATACATAAATATATACGAACCTAGAAAACATAACACTTCTTTTAAATAAATATTCGGTAACAACTTACACCCGGCCGTCTGATTTCAAACTAAGCAGAGCGTGTACTATGATAACCACATAATTACTAATAAACATACTTTTATCTTAATCTTAATCTTAACTAATATTATAAATGTGAAAGTAACTCTGTCTGTCTGTCTGTCTGTCTCTTCTTCACGCCTAAACTACTGAACCGATTTGAATGAAATTTGGTACAGATATAGTCTGGGACCCGAGAAAGGACATAGGATAGTTTTCATCCCGGGAATCCCCCGGGAACGGAACTATTATTCCACGCGGACGAAATCGCGGGCAAAAGCTAGTTAATACATAAATATATACGAACCTAGAAAACAAAACACTTCTTTTAAATAAATATTCGGTAACAACTTACACCCGGCCGTCTGATTTCAAACTAAGCAGAGCGTGTACTATGATAACCACATAATTACTAATAAACATACTTTTATCTTAATCTTAATCTTAACTAATATTATAAATGTGAAAGTAACTCTGTCTGTCTGTCTGTCTGTCTTTCTGTCTGTCTGTCTGTCTCTTCTTCACGCCTAAACTACTGAACCGATTTGATTGAAATTTGGTACAGATATAGTCTGGGACCCGAGAAAGGACATAGGATAGTTTTCATCCCGGAAATCCCCCGGGAACGAGAACTATTATTCCACGCGGACGAAGTCGCGGGCAAAAGCTAGTTATTTATAAATACATACTTATTACAGATAAAGAGGTAGGATATGTTTTATCGCGAGCAGTCGTGTAATAAATTCCTACATCCAACATTAATATTCATTTAGGTACAGGTTGGCAAAATTTAATCTCCAATTCATAAATAATTTAAGCTGAACTAAAAACAATTTAATTTAGGGCTTGATCCGAAATGCCTTTGATAAAAGTTATGGCCCTGCAGCGGACCAGTCCAAGTTGGACTAACTGAAGGCGCTTCGACGCTGAGTAAACTAATTTAAGTTTTCAAAGCTCAAACTTTTTCAATGGAGCCACCGCCTTTGTCTGTGACTCTAGCAGACCTTTATACTCTTTTTATACCCCTTGGGCTTATCCCGTTTGCATCTGCTGAAATAAAAGGTATTCAGATAATTGGGAAGCGAAAACGTGAAAAGGGAGTTATTGTTTTAGATAAAATGGTCAAGAACAGATATTTAAAAAGATAATCAGTCATAGTAATTGTCTTTTTAAGTGTCTGCTCTTGACCTTAAAGTTTTCATAGACCTCAAAGTCGTGAAAGAGATCTATGTTGTAAGGAATATGTCTGTTAATCTGAGCTTGGAATGCTGACAGATTAAAAGCGTCGGAAAACACTAAAACGCTAAATTGCTGAAGATGAACTACAACATGACAATTTCCAAGTGTTCCTGTGGTGTGCGGTAATCCGGTGACAAAATGGATATCGTGATGACAAAACTAAAAAAAAATTTGGCCTAATTCGGTCTTATTGCTTTTGGGTTCCCATCATTCTTTACACGACTATCACAAGATAATTATGATCTGCTATTACTCAAATTCCAGTACTATAATTACTCCTATTCGTCAGTGGACTAAAGTCATGAGACGACTCCATAAATATATATTTCTATGGATGTCTCTCAATTTTCGGAGAATATCCACCAGAAAACGACGCTTTACAATTTATTCAAACTTTTCATGAGAATAATTGATTTTAAAGCATCTGTTTTTGAGGAAATGAAAAATGGGAACCATTACTGAACCACTCTGTTTTCAGACATATTAGAACTTGCAGACTTTTACTCGGATGGTATGAAGATCCATAATTCATTAGGGCATTCAGCTTGGGCAACTTAGTTGCTCCACCAACTAAATGAATGGCGGGTATATCACTTGGTAGCGCCACCGCCAGTTGTGACACCAAGTGACAAAAAAATGTGTGGGACATTTTGTTAGTGGTGCGACCCGATCATAATGCTTTAATAAGATATGGCCCTGATGGTGTATTTCACCCATTAAAGTAAATAATTAGAACCCAGATTACTTGGTACAGTTACAGAAACAGCCATGAATGTAGTGTCGTTCGGATACAATAGCTAATAGGGATATCCGCCCAAGAATCAAACACAGTTACGTATCCTGCGATCTTATGAAATGGTGCAATCAGGAATAAAGAATAGACAACGGCTCTTAAATGGGAAGTGATGGTGATAATACTGTAACAGGGAAACGTGGCTTGCACATTGTAGATTTTGGAATATCACACACCTAGCCTTCATTCAGCCAGAGTAAAAAAATGTTAGAGCCATACGTGATACCAGGGGCTCCAGTCTGCTATTGCAATTGTGTCTGATCAGTCATTGACCGGATATTTGACCACTTTGTCAGTTTTTGTATGGAAAATGTGTCAAAAGTTTGACTCTATACGTCAAAAATCCATCATTGAACAATGCAAGCTAGAGCACAGTTTGGTTGCGAGATTTGTCTTGCAAGGTCTTAAGCTACCAAGCAAGATTTACCAAAACCAAAAGTCTGTATACGGCGCGTTTTGTTCTACGCGCCCCTCAAAGAGCAGTCAGCACGTCACGAGGCTCTCTAGGGCCAACCGCTGCCGGGGTTGCGGAAAAGTTCTAATAGTTACCGCGGGACCCGGAAAAAAAACTGAAGGAACAAAGGTTTTAATCAGTAAAAGTCTGACTTTTCCTCTGGCCTCGCGCAGGGCGGGAGAAGTCTATTGATGATTTTCCATCCTCAAAAAAATTAACTTCAAGATCTTTTGCTAAGCGTATGACTTAAAAGAAAGGGAGAAGCATCCCTGGTAGTGGACCTGGTGTCCTAATCAAACGTGGCCCATAGAGCTTGATACATTTTATTGGTTCGGTCGTTTCGGTCACCGTCAACCACTAGTGTCGCCGGCAACAGTGTGTCGTGGTGAAATACCCGCCATACAACTACGACATTTTGTGCCATCTCGGCGTCAGTATGAGAAAAATACACCTTATTTGCGTATTTACGTTTTATGCTTGATGGTATAATTTTTCTTATTTCTCCGCTGTTTTCTGTTGATTTCGTTGCGGGATTGAAGATAGTTGAACCGTTTCTCTGAGTTTGGACGAAGCTCTATGGTTTGGCGCTATTTTGGTGGACTCCATTGTTGAATCTGGCTTTCAGGAGTTACAGTGGGAATAGTGTGGCGAAAATGTCTCAAACAAGTTCTTAAAACCTGGTCCAGATATTACCCATCCCAACACTAATAATTCAGCCTCAATTAATACAGTCGTAGACGGCTTTGTCTAGGTCGTATCATACGTCGTCGATTGTTATTTCTCGGACAGCAACCAACTCGCATGGCTCGGGCGTACAACGTATCGTATCATGATACGCGATACGGCCGAGCGGCGTATCGCACAGCTATCGGATCAGGCAAGTGTATATCTGAAACCGGCTTTCGGTAAGCAATATATTGTCAGTCGTACTCTGAATGTGCTCTCAGCGTATGATCTCAAGAAAGAGGTGGGTAAAAAGCTAAGACCAGGTTTCCACCAATGGAAGAGAACATGGTGTCAAAGAACCAATCAGTTTGCGTCATTTTGACAGCTCAGCGCTTAGCTTCTGCACATACAATATTCTATTGGTTAATTATCGGCGCTCTCCTTTGCGCTTTGGTGGAAACTGGGCCTATGCCAAAGTACTGTTAGCCAAGTTAATTAGTTTACAGACCCGTAAGAAAAATTAGTTCTATACTATTTTTTAATCCATCGATTTCTATCATAATTTAAATTACATCTGATGGGCCTGAATCCTAATAAATTTTGGTGACTGTACGTGCGAAATCATTATATTTATTACACGACGTGCCAGTTGTCCAATTCCTCGGCATCCTTATCAATAAATAAAAAAAACTGTCATATAACAAATAAGGTCACAACATTTTTTTTTACCCTAATGTATAAAGTTAACGTTGTAAAAACTATATTTATTTTCCATAGAAAATAAATATAGCTTTTACAATTATTTTTATTTCCTATGGAAATTATTTTTCATCGAAAATGAAATAAGATCTTAACAATAAGTAAGTTGTATGATCAGACTCTTCACTAAATTCTAGATATCTGGTCAAAAAATGTGACCAAGCAGTTATATCCCGGACTTTTTTTTCTTTTTGCAAAATTGATTGCCTCACTCCTCCTTCTCGCCCGTCGTCGATCCTCGCAGCCTAGTTCTGAACCGTCACACCAAGCGGATGCCTGTCTGTAGACTGCGATGGCCATACCAGACAAGACGCTCCCGTACCGGTTATTATTTGTCAATCTTGATTGAAGCGACATGCTCTCTATTGAAATGCATGTAGGTATGCATGTGACTAGGTTAGAGGCTAATACATATAGCTTTAATAATAACTATAGTCTGTCGATCGAATATCGGTCTTGGAAATCAATCCTTAAATAGACGACCTTAGGGCATACATTGTTTTTAATGAGGAACGCAACACAAATGAATGCACGTCTTTACCTAAGATACACTTCTACTTATTTGCCAAAAATCATCAAAAGAGGTTTTTGGATTAAGCCGTAAAAGCTGGCAGATAGGCGTTCTTCTGCAATTGTGTCTTAAAAGAATAATCAAATAATAATTTATATGAAATTGGATCTGTATCTTTACCATTGATATCCTAGATTTACTACAAACTGGCTAATTGATTTCTGATACATCAAAGCACAGCCTAATTAGCTGGTCCTAGAGACATTAAACATGGAGAAACATAAAAGAAGATTTGTTGGAAAATTTACCCCGAAAGGGGTTAAAGGATGGCCAATGCAAGTAGACAAAGCCGCAGGAAAAAACTAGTATTTACTATAAAAAAAACCAGACATATTATTATAAAACGAAGTCCCATACCGCTTCTGTCAGTCCGTTGATTTACTATAATATACTCGAAGAATGAACGGATTGTCATACCACTTAAAAATAGACAGAGTGATTTTTATGGAAGATTTATGTGTAAATAGGTGCATGTTATAGTAAAGAAAAGTCAAGAATTTCAAATATTTGTATCACCCTTGTGAAGGGGCGAAGGCGAAGGTCGCTGGTTTTTAATTACTAAAAGAACTGCTAGTCTGACCCTGAAGTTTGATAAATCTAGACTAAGGCCAGCTGAGGTTGTTATGCAAAAACTCGGTTTAGTACTCTTCTCTTCATATAGGCTTTATGACTTAGGACCCTCATTTTAACAGGATTGGAAATTCTAAATATTTAACAATATGCTATTGTATATATTATTATTAAAGTATAATAGTAGACTAGACTATACTAGAGACATATAATAGTAGACTCTAGACTTTTGGTCTACGGTATCCTATGATTGCCTGTTCTTCTAGTCAGTTTCCTCGTCTGTCTTAACTGAATAATTATATCCTGTCCATATGGTGTCCTGTCCCTTTTCAAATATTTTTTATGGTTAGGATTAATTGGCCCTTAGTCCAACCCCAACTAGCTTTAATTTACCTTAAACAAATCACACAAATACACTATTCTTAGTAACCAAAAAACATCAAGGACCATTCTAAATTACAAGCTGTTCTACGCCGTTTCACCTGCGTAGCGATAGGCTTTTGGTTAACTGCTTAGCTCCTGTGGTCCATAGCAGTATCTGCAGGATATGCCTATATAGGTTAATTATTCCTGTTTTGCCTCAATTTTTATTAAAGCTTTGATGTTATTGGTCATATCGTTATTTTAAAATAATACTAGCTGCCTCCCACGTTTTCACCCGCGTTAAAATTGTTAAGGGTGAACAACCCTTATCACTTAGGGGTATGAAAAATAGATAGTAGCCGATTCTCAGACCTACTGAATATGCATATAAAATTTGGTAATAATCTTTAAAGCCGTTTCGGAGCAGTAAGGTTACTAACATTGTGACACGAGAATTTTATATAAGCTTAAGTTACTCGCTGATTACGCTAATTCGTAGCTTTATATAGATAAAAAACCGGTCAAGTGCGAGTTCTACTCGCGCAACGAGGGTTCCGTTAATTTGTTTTTTAGTGAAATAACTACAAATTTACGGTTTTCGGAGTTTTCTGTTTACTTGTGCTACATGAACTTGCTTCTTGCCAAATTTCACGATTCTAGGTCAATGGGAAGTACCCTATAGGTTTTGAGTTTTGATTCCCTTGAAGATGTCTAAATATGCAATATAATCTTTTTATTGCGTTGATTTAGAAACTTGATTTTTTCACTGCTTTAAGAGATAGCAGACTTAAGTATGTGATATTAATTTCAGTTTGATATCTCGACGCGTTCCTGAGAAAAAGGTTCTTGACAGACAGACGGACAGACGGACGCCTGATGTGAACTAACTACAAATTTACGGTTTTCAGAGTTTTCCCTTTACTTGTGCTACATGACCTTGCTTCTTGCCAAATTCCACAATTCTAGGTCAATGGGAAGTACCCTATAGGTTTTGAGTTTTGATTTCCTTGAAAATGTCTAAACATGCAATATAAACCGCCGTATCTTTTTATTGCGTTGATTTAGAAACTTGATTTTTTCACTGCTTTGGGAGATAGCAGACTTGAGTATGTGATATTAATTTCAATTTGATATCTCGACGCGTTCCTGAGAAAAAGGTTCTTGACAGACAGACGGACAGACGGACGCCTGATGTGAACTAACTACAAATTTACGGTTTTCAGAGTTTTCCCTTTACTTGTGCTACATGACCTTGCTTCTTGCCAAATTTCACAATTCTAGGTCAATGGGAAGTACCCTATAGGTTTTGAGTTTTGATTCCCTTGAAAATGTCTAAATATGCAATATAGACCGCCGTATCTTTTTATTGCGTTGATTTAGAAACTTGATTTTTTCACTGCTTTGAGAGATAGCAGACCTGAGTATGTGATATTAATTTCAGCTTGACATCTTGACGCGTTTCTGAGAAAAAGGTTCTTGACAGACAGACGGACAGACGGACGCCTGATGTCAACTAACTACAAATTTACGGTTTTCGGAGTTTTCCCTTTACTTGTGCTACATGACCTTGCCTTTTGCCAAATTTCATGGTTCCAGGTCAATGGGAAGTACCCTATAGGTTTTGAGTTTTGATTCTCTTGAAAATATCTAAATATGCAATATAAACCGCCGTATTTTTTTATTGCATTGATTTAGAAACTTGATTTTTTCACTGCTGTAAGAAATAGCAGACCTGAGTATGTGATATTAATTTCAGCTTGATATCTCGACTCGTTTATGAGAAAAAGGTTCTTGACAGACAGACAGTCAGACGGACGCCTGGTGTGAACTAACTACAAATTTACGGTTTTCGGAGTTTTCCCTTTACTTGTGCTACATGACCTTGCTTTTTGCCAAATTCCACAATTCTAGGTCAATGGGAAGTACCCTATAGGTTTTGAGTTTTGATTTCCTTGAAAATGTCTAAATATGCAATATAAACCGCCGTATCTTTTTATTGCGTTGATTTAGAAACTTGATTTTTTCACTGCTTTGGGAGATAGCAGACTTGAGTATGTGATATTAATTTCAATTTGATATCTCGACGCGTTCCTGAGAAAAAGGTTCTTGACAGACAGACGGACGGACAGACGGACAACAAAGTGATCCTATAAGGGTTCCGTTTTTACCTTTTGAGGTACGGAACCCTAAAAATCAAATCAGTTCAGTAGTTTCGGAGCCTACTCAATCCAAACAAACAATCAAATCATTCCTCTGTACAATATTAATCTAGACAAATCATTCCAAACAAAAAAAAACCTTACAACGTGAGTATTATACGACATAAGCAATGGTTATCAAATTATAGCGCCGGCTCCGTCTAATTCGGAGGTTCTCTCCTCCCTCCCGTCCCCTTCGCTTCCCACCCTGCCCCCTTTAACCCCCCTTCAGTCTAAGCTCATTTCCTGTGTGCCGGCTGGTTATATTAATTTTAAATTAAGTACAGATAGAACTTCGAAGCCGTCGCGTCGATCCGGTGATGTAAACAAAAATCTATGTACTTACTTCGTAACAGGTGGGAGTGTGTTACCTATGTAAGTAATACATTTATGTAAAGCGTTGGGTTTTCTATCTGAGAGTTTTGCTAAGATGTTTTTATGTCCTCTATGCTCTATAACATGCATAGAATTTATGAAGCGTTTTCATAGCAACTTTAGTGGGTTTGTTATGAAAGCGAGTTTTCCTTAAGGTCTTTAATAATACATGGTTATGTAAAACTACCCAAGCTGGTGAGCATTATCTACTAAATAAGAACTCTGCACAGCCCCGATATCTCAAGTTACATACAGGTTATTATTGGTAGTAAAATTGAAAAAAATGTGAAACAATTTATAAAATATTTCACAGTTTTTTTTACTCCAACTCTTACAGTTCATAATCTAGAATCAAGAAAAAATAAATGAATAAAGATAACACGTTTATTTTACACAGCCGTGCCGGTATGACAATCCATAATCAAGACATGGCCTTTTTTTACCCGACTGCCTGACGCAAAGGATGGTAATGTGTTTATCAGTCTATGTATGTACGTTTGATTCTATGTGGCATTCAGCTAGAGACCGAATGCGCAGGCCGATTTTGATAATTCTTACGTCAATCGATTCGTCTTAACCTTGCGAGTGTCACTAAAGACATGACAGTAATCAAAATTCACCTACATACAGACGTATGACAATCCAAAAACAACAAAAAACATTAATATTAGTGTCCCCGACAGCTGTCAAAAAGGTCCAGTTCAGCAAAAATGTCAGGAAACAAGCCTCTTTTTCCCATTCCAAATTCTTTAGTATATCCCCAAATCGAACTCGCAACCATAATGACATCGTCATAACCACTATGCTATCGTGACTTTCCAGATAGAAATTCGAAATCCACAAAATACAATTTCGACGATGGTAAATGTTATTACCTGTCTGAAATTCATGCAGACTGTTTAGCTGTAACCGGTTTGAGATTGCACATCTGCAGTTTTTAACTGAATTTGAGTGCATTTAGTTTTTTTAATAATAGGGTCTTAAGATGATAAAAATAAGTGGAAGTCATGTTGTCTCGTAAAAAGTGTGATGGAGTTGTTTTATATGCCTAGATAAAAAAAAAGATTTAGTTAATAGGCTGTATTAACAAGAAAAAAAAAAATAGAAGTTTTTTATGGTATAAGGTTACGCCAAAATCAACCAAATCAGCCAAATAGAGATCCAACAAGTGACCAATGAAAAATTCTGTACTTCCGAACTCAGTCATCAGACCAAGAGAAAATTGAAATTATCCTAACATAGATTCTCATAAAAACTCAATAACCCGTATACCTACTATGTTTAATAAGAATCAGTTATGTAGAATCAGTTTAAAAACGAGTCGTTAAGATTTTGGTACCAACAAATATGCAAGGCCAAGCTAAATAAACCCGTTTTAAAATCTCTAAAACCAACACAAAGTTTAAAAAAGCCGTGGTATACCTACATCCCAAGAAGGGAGACTTCAACAGTACCACAATATTTCTGTGTTGAGCTAAAATGAGCTTAAAATGGATCAAGAGAGATATCAGTACATTCGGGGTGAATTAATTGATTTTAATCCGTGATTCTAGGCCATCTAGGATTCTTCTCTAATCGTACCTTTAGGCTCATTGGCCTGTTTCTTCTTTCGTTGAGGTATCCAAAACCGCTTCATAGGTCCTCGCTTTTCTCAGACCTTCACTTTGGTTTCTGACTTTCAAGAGTTGCGGTGGTTGGCAAAATGGCCCCATAAAACAGCCCTCATTTGATGCAACTTCGATTTTTTGGTAGTTATTGCCTTATACTCTGTAGGCAATTCCTTAAGAGTTTTTGGATTTTTTACCCCTTTGGGGTGGATATACGATTCTTTAAGTCCTCAAAACTTGCTTGTTTAGGCTATTTCAAAAGTAAAACTGTTTGGGCTTTCTGTGCTCAAACTCTGTGCATTTTAATATAATTGCAGCACATGAGAATTCTGACAATTCGATTCGTGGGAACGATTGGCCCGCCTCCTTCCATTTCCGGACGTTGCATAGTTTTCATTTGGATGCCTGAACATGAAAGTAAAAAAAGAGTTTATAAAATTAAAAATATATTGTCGAAACCGTTTGGAAACTGTCAAGCCTTGAAGTCAATTTCTTCATAATGTATGTTGCAACATCGGATGGGATATGTGTAAAATAATAATAATACCAGCCTATATCTGTCCCACTGCAGGGCAAAGGCCTCTTCTCATACAGAGAAGGCACGAGCATTGATCACCACGCTTGCTCAAGGCGGGTTGGCGATTTCGGACTTATATTCATTACAAGTCCAGGTTTCCTCACGATGTTTTACTTCACCGATGTCTGTGATGTCTTAGATAATCCTTAGAAAATACATATGAATTGTCAAAGTCGCATTGGTACTTGCCCGGATTCGAACCCACAACCTCTTGCATGAGAGGCGGGCGCCTTAACCACTAGGCCATCACGACATTATAACGAAAAAAAAAAAACGAAAAATAATAATAGATGGAAAAACATATTTTTAGTATTAATTTAAAAACTGATGTCAGTAAGATACAAATCTATCATATTTTTAATAGATTTTTTACTTCATTGCCAAATCATTAGTTTCAAGGTTGATTCAGAAAATTTGGTGGCTTCGGATAGCTTAGTGTTGTCTGCCTGCCCTTTTTTCTTAAAACCACGTTAAGGCGTTAAGAATTAATATTATATTACCGACTTTATATACCCTTGGAGTTATATTCAACAGTTATATTTAACAGACTTATATTCACCGAAAATATTGCATGTTTTGAAATTTTCAAGATAATCAAAAGCTATCCAATAGTTCCCACTGACCTAGAATCATAAAATTTGGCAACAAGCAATATCTTATTGCGTTCACTCGCACTCGGCTGCTTTTTCTTATTATCAATTATTTTCTTTTTAGCAAATAAAACCTTTTCGTATACATAATGGATTATTTATTTGGGTGTCTATTATTATTAATCGTTTCTTTACAAAAAGCCTTATTGTTTATAACCACGTGTCTCTCGTACTTGATGCACGCATTATGTAAATTGCGTACAACATATTAAATAAAATCATACCCATCACTTGACTAACTCTCAAAAAAATGGATGCCAATATCAAAAAGCATACAAATAAAAACGTAGGTAGGCTTTAATCCACAATTTCAGTTTTACGCAGCCTAGCGAGGGCTGGCGGCGTCGCAACCGGAAGTGCGCGGAGCGGCAACGCCGCACCGGCATCGATCATGGCTGTAGACACACACAAGCTTACACACACAGACACAGTGCACACACAAACGCTTCTCTTAGAGCCTTGAGGTGTTTGCTTGTTGTTTAAATTATTATTTTTTATTCTCCTTTGATACTTATGGGGTGAAACTGATACGTTTACCAATTTAAAGACTGTGTGTAATCTTGGTGTTTTATGTTGTTATATATAAAAGATTAGTGATTTTATTTTGCAAGACATGCTTTTGAATGGATTGAGATTCTAAACATTGTCTTAGGTTGTTGGTTACTGCTCTGCTCCTGTGTGTCATAGCGTAATGTTATACAGCTTTATGTTGTTCTTGTTTATAAGCTATATTACTGTTTAGACCTATCAAAATACATTCCGTACTTTTTGCGTGAAAGAGTAACAAACACCATTCATATTATTATATACGTGCAAACTTTCGCATCCATACTAACATTATAAATGGGAAAGTATGTCTCTCTATCTGTCTATCTGTCTGTTTGTCTTTTTTTCACGGCAAAACGGAGCGACGAATTGACGTGATTTTTTAAGTGGAGATAGTTGAAGGGATGTAGAGTAAGATAGGCTACTTTTTGTCTCTTTCTAACGCGAGCGAAGCCGCGGGCAAAAGCTAGTTTATAATATTAGTAGGGTTAATTTCAATAGCTTTTCTAAGACCAAGTTTAACTTCCCATCAAACTTAGTTCAACGCCGTGTTATGATTATGTAAGTGTACATAGATTGCATTTACTCGCTTTGATCTCTGACAATCAATGCGGTTTGTAGACAGTGGCCACCACGATTAGTTGGCTGATCTACTGCTTACATGTTATGGGTTTGATTTCCGCTTGAAGCAATTGACCAGTAATGTTTTAATTCGCTTGTTTTTTGGAGGTACTGCTGTATGTGTCAATGCAAAACAAGGTTTTTTAAGAGACCCATAAAACTTTTAAAATCAGATTTTTATTAAATTTGCCATTAAATAATTCATGAGAGTTCTTTAAAAATATTTTTAAAACAGAGTTTAGGACTTTCCTTTAATGTAAGTCTCCTGTAATAAGTTTTAATTCTTTAAGATTACACGGTTCTTAATAGTGACCATTCAACCACTTTTTCACTTATTATAAAAATTACCAATAACCCTATGACGCTCATACCGATAGACAATAATTACGTCCCTTGGATAAAACATTTAAGACCACGAAATGCCACTAAAAGTTTGTAGCTGTTTTAACCATTGATTTTCGTCCACTCCGGTCGAACCATGAATTTCATTAGGTATTATAAATGTTTTTGAGAAGTGTTTTGGACAATAATATTTAAGCTAAATACTGTACGATCAGAATTAAAAATCTTTCAATTAGCTACAAAATTAGCTATACAAAAGTGTCGTCCGAAATAACCTTAAAAATGTTAATCATAATTAAACGGGGCGTACGAAAACCACACAAGTGACTAATAAGCCACACTTTAATTTCTATCGACAATACAATATAGGTAAGTTAGGTAGGTACAGTCACACTAGGTATATCACAGTCACGGTGGGGAGACAAAGGGTGATCTATAGCAAAGATAATGGCGTTCCGTATAGCGCAACATCCATTAATGCCACTTGAATACAGAACCCCACTCAATTAGCTTCATAACTTTACGTATGGGGAAAGAAAAAGATAAAAGATAAAATAAAACAAGAGTAATTTAACACTCGACGGCAAAATTGTGAATAACAGCTGATATTTACGCAAGATTTTGTATTATTTAAATTAAATTTATTAACATTTAAAAATGTGTGCGTGCGTTTTGAAAGTATACACTACAGGGTGGAAAGTGTCAATGGACTCTGGAGGAAAACCACTTGAAATATTTAAGACAGACTATTTTACTAAAAGGAAACATTCCTTTATTTTTAAAAAGAAAACTGCATTTAAAGATTTTCGTAAATGTGTCACACTCAATAATCGAACTGGTTTTAAATAGAAAAAAAGAACATCCTGTATTTTTGTGAGATCAATCGATAGAGTCATTCATACTGATCAAATCTTTCAAACAAAGATAGTAAATTAAATTAAAGCAAAATATTTTTGAAATATGTTTTTTTTTTTTAATTTAATCAACCATGCCATCACCGGCTCCATCGTTCGATTAAAATAAGAAAAAGAATGACGTGTAAAAGTGTAATTTTTACCTATTTACAAAGTAAAGTTCGTTTAATTCGCATGTTGTTAGAGAGATTAGGTCCTTAAATATGTCTGACCCTAACGTAAACAGAAAGTAAAAATTTATCATTTTTTAGACGGTTCAGTGTGTGGGTGTGGCAAGCGAAATTTTGAAAATATTTAAATGCCGTTTTGTTTCTTTTTAAAATAATAGAATGTTTCCTTTAAGTAAAATAATCTAACAATCTTGTCCCAGATCCCAAAGTCTTTTTTAAGATATAGTTTTTATATTCCAAGGTCAGGCAACGGGTTTTGGCGTTTTAACCAATGATGTTATAAGTAAAAAAGTGTAGATAGGGTAGATGCAGTCAAAAAGTGGCACATTAAAAGTTTGCCTATTGGCAAACATGATACTGAGTATCGAGTTGACATTTGACGTTTATCTCTTTTTCACTCGCACTACTTCAATCATGTCATCCTACTTTGACGTGTAATTATGTATGTGTGCCTTTGTGTGCCATTTTGAAGAAAGAATTTCGTTTGGGTAACCTTTTTACACTTTTTACTTATAACATCATTGGTTTTAACCCTCAACGCAAAAAGAGGGGTGTTACAAGTTTGGTGTCTGTCTGTCTATCCGTGGCACCGTACATCTTGAAAGGATAAATCGATTTAGATGCAGTTTCGTTTATTTGAAAGTAGGTTGTCCAGCAATGGTTTTAAGACAGTTACATCAATCATCATGAAACCATAATATAGTTATCAATTCTTTTCTTAGGTACAGTCGCGATCTTTGTTGATATATTAGTAACTTAATGAATAATGGTATGTACTAACTGGCCACATAAATGTATAGTTATTTGTCTATTGAAAAATGAAGTTAATTTATCATAAAGCACAAGCAATAAACCATGGTTTTATTAATAATCATAATAACCTCGGGAGACGGGTTTTAATTTTTTAATATACACGTGTCACAATAATTTTCTACTATGTCAGTAAGTCGACCTTTCAGCAATAAAAGCTGAAAGTATGTCAGTATATTTTATGCCACAGTAACAAAGAAAATGTGCCTTCAATAGTATAATGTCGACCAGTGAGGGTAGTCGAGCAATAGACAATACGTCTATTGATTGACGTATTGTCTATTGCTCTTGAGGAAACTCTCTCTGAAACTGATAGACAGACCTACATATCACTTTGATTTTTTAGGTATCTATGCCTCTGTAATTTTTATTTGCCTACAGCAACTGGTAGTAGGGTATACTAAAAAACTTATCTTATGCCACTGACAATAGTATTATTTCTATTCGTGAATGATTTCTTCTTCGAGTTCTTCTTCTCCAGTTAGATCATTGTGCATATACAAAGAATCTCTTTCAAACACACAATTATTTTTCATACATTTTAAAATTAAATAAATAATTAAGTAAAACGTCGCTTTTGAAATAACTACTTAAAAAAAAAGACGGGTTGCACTCCGGGAGTGCCGGCAGAAGTGAAAACTTGATTATTAACAGCGTGCCACGCGCATCCATGGATGGTGACAGCTGTCTACTATCCATCCGTCCTACGCTTTTTCGATCAGGTCACGTGTCCTGACGCGAGTTTAAGATTTTATACCCATTACAGAAAAAGTGCTCAACGCCGCTAAAGAAGTTTTCACTTCAAAAATTAACCAAATAACAAAAAATATTTCGTACTTACATAATTCTTTCTAGCTACGCCTCTACGGTGTAGCAGCCGTAGCCAGCTGTAGCCTTATTTCGTAGCTATCTGTCTACGGCTCGTAGCACAAGCGTAGCCGCCGTAGCCGGCCTACGTTATCATTCTATTGTACTTTATTTAAAATATTGCAATGTGTTTCCACTTCAGTAAATTCCGTCTGCAAGGCATAGATTTGCTTACAGAGACATTTTCTAAATTGTTTGTTGCATTCAAATGGTTGAGAATATAGGAAGAGATTGGTAGTACCTACATTATCTGTACTAATATTATAAAGCGAATTTGTTAGCTTCATTGAACTATTGGTAAAAAATTAAAAAAAAATGTGTTGGATAGCCAATTATCGAGAAGAGTAGTAACACGCTATGTCCTACGGGAGAGTTAACGCGGGTGAAAACGCGTGGGGCCGCCGCTAGTTTCTAATATTTAAACTAAATAACAGACGGACAACAAAGTGACCTTTTAAAGGACCCGGTCTGTACCTTAAAAGGAAACATCCTTCTGAGGTGCGGACATATAAAAATAAAAATCCAAGAATTAAAACGAGCCCTAATAAAAATACACTGCCACAAAAACTACACTAATATTATATTTACACAAAATTCTTAAAAACTGTCATTAATAGGATAATTATTAGTAATTATATCAAGTCGGGTGCTGCGACCGAAGGCCACGGTTGCGGCCGTAACCCCGGTGGCATAAATTCATATTAAATCGTCCACGAGGCAAGATTTGAAGGCCTACCGTAATGACTGTACTACAAGGGAGATTGTACAAAGATAACTATTTAAAACAGTTTCAATAAATTTAAGAAGTCATTGATTTAATGATACATAGCAATATATTATGTTTTCACAATTAGACTAGAGTATTTAGTTCAGTTCTGGTAAAAAATAAACATATTTTGTTAATAGCTGCACCGTAAGGCGTTATGCTGTTATTTATGTCTTTAATTACATTTAAAAATGTAAAATACGGGATATTTTGAAAGATGTAGACTGCGATAAAAATGTAAAAAGTAAGTAAAAGTACACCCCTTTTCGTCTTTATCTGTTTATTTTATTGTGTGAAGTTAAAATACCACACAAAAATTAAAGTTAATTTGTTAAGTCTGAAAGTTTACACATAAATGTTTTTTTATAACATTAAACGGCATAAATAAAAAAATATTAGAGAACATTTCTTTTTAATGCGAAATTATATTTTACATTCATCAAAATGTTCATTTACTCTCTTCATCAATAAATGAGAATTGCCATTGTTAGAAATGGGTTATTGATATCAATAACTCTAAAACAAATGCATGCCCACAACACCTGAAAACCGTTGTACCAAAATTCAGAATACAATATGCCTAAACCCAGCCAATTATATGGACAATAATCGAGATAGGAAAAGGCGGGCCATTTATAAAAAATAATAAAAACCGGGACACAAAGGCGGCCATTGTTCTAGGCCGAAATTCGAGCGGGTGAATTAATAAAAAAAACACAATATGGGAGTGACAAACAAGCCGGAACGACTGCCAACTTCGATAGGCTATGGGCTTTTAATAAAAACGGTTCTATGCTCTTTCTAAAAAAGGATCGAACGGTTCAATTTTCTCCAAACAGAGTGTCGCGGGGCAAGGCCTGATTATCATCGCTCTGGCGTCATTATCTACCGCCCACCGTGTTTATTTTTCTCAGATAGAGATTAGCTGGAGTGTTTTGCTATTGGCGGGGTGGTGTGTTGAGGTGAGAGGGGGCGTGTGTGGGCGTGGCTTTGGATGTCGCCGCCCCCGGGTAGTCCGGGAGTCGCGGAGTCGGTTCTAAAGCGCGCCGTACGCATCGTCATGAGGAACGCGTAAAACATGCTTGATATTAAAAGCTCCGCCGACTATTTGAGTCGGTCGGGCACATTCACCAACTTCTCTATGTTATTTGCGGGTGAATATGCCTTTTTTGTATTTTTTTGTGTGTTGTGCAGTGACACGTGCAGTGTTGTGTGGTTCAAAGGTTTGAAAAGGGTCATAAGTACGCAAAGAGTGCTTGATAAAGTTCAGTCGTTGTGTTTTTTTTTTATACTGTTAACTGAAATAGTTTCGATATATCTTATTAGAATCATAACAAAAAAAAATTAATAACCCTAATGAAAAAGTTGCCTTTCAAATAATTGAAGTACTTAATACTTTTTCTATTTGTATTGACTTTTTTTTCTTTGAAAGCAAATTACTTAATTTAATACCATAATTGTTTAATCTGTAAGTGTTTTTATTTATAACAGTGGTTAATTTCTTACAATTCTGATTAGATTACAACTGAAGTGTTATTACGTAATGAGCACATTATCTTGTAATACTTCCAACCATTTATTTATTATTATAACATCCGTTCTGTAGAATAAAACTATTTAGAATGGAACAAATAAGGAAAATATTTAAACCCCTTTTAAAATTGTAAATAACAGTAATATTTACTAAGTTTTTATTGTGTGCTTATTTTATTTATATAAAACTAGCTTTTGCCCGCGGCTTCGCTCGCGTTAGAAAGAGATAAAAAGTAGCCTATGTTACTCTCCATCTCTTCAACTATCTCCACTTAAAAAATTACGTCTATTCGTCGCTCCGTTTTGCCGTGAAATAAAGACAAACAGACAGACACACTTTCCCATTTATAATATTAGTATGGATTATATTCTTATGCGAAAGTGGCAAGTTATGCCTAACAACTCCCAACTTGAAATAGATAAATAGATATAAGAAAAAAACATAACCCTCCTTTGGCTTTGCCGTAGTCGAGTAAAAAATACTAGATTTAGAAATATTTACAATAAAACCTTTAAACTGCGAGGTAAGCCCGTAGGCCGAGTTTAGCAAAATTATTATTGTCTGCCGCGTCAATGTTTTTAACTAAACAATTACTATTTTATTTTGATTAGTTACTTCTGAATCAGAACTAAGAAAACCACTTATAAAAGTTACTAAGTCATTATACACCAGTCACTTTTGTTTATGAATTAAGATTTAGTTTCTAATTTATAATTTACTAGCTTCTGCCCGCGGCTTCGCTCGCGTTAGAAAGAGATAAAAAGTAGCCTATGTTACTCTCCATCCCTTCAACTATATCTATTTCAAAAATCACGTCAATCCGTCGCTCCGTTTTGCTGTGAAAGAAAGACAAACAGACAGACACACTTTCCCATTTATAATATTAGTATGGATTTATTTTTTACCTCCGAGTAAAAAGTTCTTTTAAGTTGTGAAATATGTACGTAATATGATTCTCCGCGGTTTCACCCGCGTTATAGGTATCAGAGTTTTGGTTACTAAAAAAAGAAGATAAAAAGTATTCTATGTCCGTCCCCTGGTCCTAAGCTACCTCCCCACCAATTTTTAGCCAAATCGGTTCTGCCGTTCTTGAGTTATAAAATGTGTAACTAACACGAATTTCTTTTAAATATTTAGAGTTATTTTTTACCTCCGAATAAAAAGTTCTATTAAAAAAAATTACAAGTCTAGAAATAATATGTACGTGATATGGTGTCTATTTTTTATCTTAAAATATATAAATGATTAGGTTAAGTAAACCAGTTTAGAGCAATAGAACGTCTTTATTCGAACTCAGTATCAATCAATTACATTTTTATTCGGTGTTGAAAAAAAATACTGTTGCGTATTGGACGATTAGTGTAAAAAGAATGGTTTCATAAAGATCGTAAAAAAAGTTCTGATCAAAATCAATATAAAGTAGTTTTATTATTACCTGCCTCCGAGCTTTGACGGTACAAAGAACAGTTCGATAAACAAAATATAAAAAAAGCAAACAATCAAAACAATGCAATTGTAATTAACTTTTCTCTTAACCAAATATCGATATCCAAAATTACTCATCATTTAAAAGCATTTTAATGAATCGAAGTACCTTAATTGTTCTAAAGTATTTCTTAATGTATGTGTTAACTGTAAAAACCGGAATATTGGATAATTTTATGATTTAACTAGAGACCGCCCCAACTTCAAATGAATGTTACAAATCTTTGAAAAGGCTGGACTTTACCTTTAATATGCGTATTACATTTCTCTTAAATCTTTGCCTATTAATTACTTATAAAAAAAAACCGCTTTAAAATCCATTTAGTAGTTTTAAAAATCTAAGCATCTTTTTTGATGTGAAACATCTATAGCCGCACTTAAAACAAATTTCTGGCGTGGCGACGCATGCCGTGGCGACGCGTCGCCAGTCTATATGATGGTGTATATATACAGTCACAGTCTTGTGTACTGTGTGGCGATGATGTAATGTCGATGTTTCACATCTGCCAGGCGTCCCGTGACGGCTCACTTTTTTTATACTATGTAATGATTAACATAAGTTGGTATTGTGTCTATTTTTTTTATAAGCTCTAACTTTCTGACCTGCTATTGACAGTTCAAAAGTACCTGTAAATGGTTTCGTTGAAATGCAGTATCGTAGTGGTCTAATGGTTAATGTCAAGTACCAATGTAACATTTTCAATTGATATGTACCTACTTTCTAAAGTTTATCTTGGACATCACTATAATTAATGAAAAATATTGCGAAGAATCCTGTACTTATAATGAATGTAAGCCAGAAATCGCTAATACGCCTTGAACAAGGTTGGTAATCAGTTTTTGTTATTTTGTTTTGAATGGGTCAGTAATAGGCTAGTATTATTATTTTTAATTTGGTTTTTAACCACAATGAGACTTTGTAACAGGCTATATTTTTCCCCTAAATGATTTCTGTTATTCTATACTACATGACTTAGCTCATGGTTTTATCTCGGAATCACAAGGTGAGTATACATTTTGAACATTAGCGCGAGCATTACATTGTAATGTAACATTCGGCGTAATGCTCGCGGCGAGTGAGCAAATACAATGTATCATTTTTTTATACCTAGCGTTTACTGTTAATTGAAATGTCAGACTTACAAGTCGCCTGCCCCCCTAGACAAGTGGCATTTTAGAATAGATAGCGAAAACGAATACATTGTCAAATGTAAGGAGATGTCAAATTGTTTAGCGAAAGCTTATGTCAATTTCATCTTTGACAATCTATTCGTTTTCGTTATCTATTCTACAATGCCACTTGGCTAGGCCCTCTGTTCTGCTTCCTAGAGCTCGTGTGTTACCTCGGTAAAATGTTACGCTAATACGCTCGATGGTCCCTCAGAAAAAGTTGAAATCGAACAACATTTCTAGCTTTGTTTCAACTAGATGATCCTTGTCGACCTTCAACCTGATTGATGATCAGAGTTCTGTAACAAACTAATGCTCAAGTTTATCAGTACCTTAGTGTTTACGATGTGGTGCAGCTGCTTAGTCGGGTCTCCGACATGATACGCTTTGTGCTAGCAGCCGACGTACAAACCTGAGCGTACTTTGCATACGCTTCGTCGACAGAGCGTTATAGTTTTGTATGTAAGATGCAAGCAGGCGAACACCAAGCGTATTACTACGAATACGCGACTACGCAACTATGCTTCCGTGGACAGAGGGCTTAACGCAACTCAAATGTCATCTCACGCGCAACGCAACTTATATGTCTACTCATTTGTTGACTCGGCTCCCATATAGAGTGTCACAGTTCTTGCCTAACCTTAGGTCTTTACCTAACATTACTTTAGTCATTCAATCAGTCAATCAGTCAATCAGTTTACCATTTTACATAATATAATAAATAAATAATAAATAAAATAAATAAATATCTTGGGACAACTCACACACGGCCATCTGATCCCAAGCTAAGCAGAGCTTGTTTTATGGTAACCAGACAACTGATAAACATACACACATCAAAAGTGTCTAGGGATCAAGATTGAGATGTGGCTTTGTAATAAATTTATGATTTTATAAATTTATATGGATCCTTTTTGGTGCATTTCATAATTTGAATCAGGAACTGTGAATCAAATTCGAGTAAAAGATGAAAATCAGCTGTCAATATTTTCTCTATAAAAACATACAACGCATTGAAGGCATTATTAGTGCTACTGTTTCCCTACTACTGATTAAAACCAACGTTATTATGGAGCGGCGACGTCATTTAAACAGGGAAGAAATGCTCAGAGCCGTGGGAATGATAGAAGCTGGTTCCCGGCAACGTACTGTGGCTTTAGCTCTGAATACAAGTCAGAGTGTTATCAGTCGACTTTGGACACGTTACCGAAGCACTGGTACCGTAGCTGAGCGCCATGGAGGACGGTATCGCTGCACCACACGGAGACAAGACCGATACATCCACCGATCATTTGGATGAACTCATTTTGAGTATGCCAAACCGATGTTCTTGTGTTGTTAGTGTTCGCGGTAGAAACACGGAATATTAATTGTTTAAGTTACCCAATAAAATTTTAGAGAAAACTGTTATTTCAGTCTTTTTTTCGAATTTTTGTGTTAGTGGTTCAAATGTCAAAAATCCCTTTATTAGGAAAATGGCAAATTTCTTTATTAATGCAAAGGTGACTTGGTTTATCGTTACTGTGACAAACGAAAACACTTTATTTGATGAATCCTTAAAGAAAATTTTAATTAATATCAATCAGGAGAAAAGTTATTGCAAAAATATATGTTGATCCCTAGACACTTTTGATGTGTGTACTTGTATAATATTTTAATACATACATAAAAAAAACTAAATATATTGCTAAGTGTAAAACTTTAGATGCCAATCCAGATATTTACTCTCAAATTGCCAATCGCCTTAAGCATACGTGGTTGCCTTTACTAAGAAGTAAATATGTTTAACTTTTCAAGAGGATGTAAATCATCAGAATCCTGATAATCAGGTCAGGTTATTGTTCTGTTATTTATCACCATTTTGTATTTAGCTGTAAGTCTTCCATAGTTTTTAAATAAATAAATAAATAATAATTTCAATTTGATGCCGAAAAAAATAATAAGAGTTCCGTTTTTTGTTTTGCCATTGCCCGGGGCTAAAGCGACTTCGGGGCTATTGTAACTAAATTAAAGATTATTATATTAAAAACCCTTTAATAACGAAGTTGTTAAAAACCTTCGAACACACGGGATTCGAGACACAATAGAAAGACAATAGCAGTGCGACAGCTGGCTGTCGCTTCGTCGAATGGTTAATTAGTTACCATAGCCCCGTAGTCGCTTTAGCCCCGGGGCACTACGGAACTGGAAAAAACACACAATACACTTCGTAATTTATAAAACCTTTTTAATAAAACTCTGTACAACCAATTACTTGATTTACCATGAACTTCTGTTGAATAAATTCTGACAGAAATATATAAAAAAATGAAAAAAGCTGCAGTTGCGATCTTAATAAATTTGGGGCGGGGTTTTGTCCCAAATTTATTAAGATCGCAACTGCAGCTTTCAAAAGAGTTGTAAAATTCTAAACCGCTGAACCGGTCGATGAAACATATCTAGGAACTGATGAACTATTGCTAGATAATCTACTATCAAATAAAGAAAACAGCATTCAAATTAGTTCACCAGTTTAAGAGCCGCGGTGCCACAGACACTCACACATAGCGTTCAAATTTATAACACGCCTCCTTTTTGCGCTTGGGTTTAAAAAACTGATTTCGTCGGTCGTACAATACGAAATAGTGCCTTCAGCCTAGACAGCAGCTGTCATTGGCCAACAAAGGACCTCACAATGTTTTGTGACATGTTAGACAGTCGGTAAATTGAATATAAAAACGGTAACTGCATGTCGTGTGTATGTCTGGGTTTTTAATTTAGTCTCAAACCAAACGTTCGAATATAGGTTTGTTTTTTAGAAAAAAAAAATTGTGTATAAAATAAAATTGTACTAAACTAACTATAGACCGCGTGGATGTCGATCCATTCCCTAATTTAGCCCTTTTGAGTTGGAATTTCTTTAAATAATTTCGTAATCGATACTTATTCTTCACATAGAAGTGTAGTGGTTAGTAGCCCTGACTGCTAAGCCGGAGGTCGTAGGTTGGATTCCCACCTAGAACAAACTTTGTGTGATGAGCATGATTGTTTGTTCTGTGTCTAGGTGTAATTTATCTATAATATGTATGTATTTATTAATTATATAAGTATGTATATCAGTTGTCTGGTTACCAAAACACAAGCTCTAAGCAGAACTTAGCTTGGGATCAGATGACTGGGACAACTCACTCACGAGTGAGTTGTCCCAGTATATTTATTTATTTATACTTTCCAAGTTTCATTTGTCATAAATAATAGGAAAATGTGTGTGTGTGTGCGTCTGTCTGTCTGTTTGTTCGTCTTTTACGCCAAACCGGAGCGACGGATTGACGTGATTTTTAAATGGAGATAGTTGAAGGGATGTAGAATGACATATGCTACTTTTTGTATCTTTCTAACGCGAGCGAAGTCGCGTGCAAAAGCTTATTTTATATGTTTAGATTTATACTCGACATAACCTCCAATCTCCTATTATTAACATTGAAATAAAAATAAAACTGAAATAAATGGGCATAAAAATTCCTCCGCATCCAAAATTCCTCCGCATGAAGTCCAAGACCATGACTTTGCCACTTTATATGGCAATGCCAGGTCTTTAGAAAAAAAAAACCGGTTCTTGGACCAAGGCAAAGGTCAACTAGCTTTTTAGACAACTGCTTAGGGAGCGTACAGACTTACAAAATGTAACATGAAATGTAACACAAAATGAACGAATTTACCGCCCACTCTGACCCTTGTTCGTGCGCGTAGTGTGCTCGGTTCGTGCTCGCAAGCCGTCACACAATGGAAATTCTGTTACATTGCATGTTAAATTACAGCAATCAGATTTTAAAGGGGAAAGTCTGTAAGATTATACTTTCGATGTATATAATTTTTTGTTGACAAGTGAACTTCAATTTCATAGTATAAAACAAAGTCACTGGTGCCGATTCTCTTGTGCACAAACTAACGTAAATTTAAGTTAAGTGCATCTTTCTCTTTCCATTTCTTAAAGAAAAGGACAGAAGATACATTTTAGTTTAATCCTGTCAAAGTAGACATCGCCTGATGAAAATTGACGTATATTTAGACGCCATGTTTTTAGATTGCCTCTAAATTATCTATGGAGTGTCTAAATTTGACAGGACTTAACTAATATTTGATCTTCTGTCCTTTTCTTAATTAAACGGAAAGAGAAAGATGCACTTAACTTAAATTTACGTTAGTTTGTGCACAAGAGAATCGGCACCATTGTCGGTCTGTCTATCTTTGTCTCAAACTTTTTAGGCGACGTATATTGATGTGTTTTTTTTTTTTGAATAATTAGACGGATTCAAAAGGAAGGTTTATGTGTGTAAAACATGCATATTATAATAGACGAAAGTTATCTAAGATTTGTTACACTCGTGCGAAGCTGAGGCAATAATAATAATACCAGCCTATAAATTACTGTCCCACTGCAGGGCAAAGGCCTCATCTCGTACAGAGAAGGCACGAGCATTAATCACCACGCTTGCTCAAGGCGGATTGGCGATTTCAGACTCATATTAACTACAAGTCCAGGTTTCCTCACGATGTTTCCTTCACCGACGTCTGTGATGTCTAAGATAAACTTTAGAAAGTACATATGAATTAAAAAAGTCACATTGGTACTTGCCCGGATCCGAAGCCTTAAACACTAGGCCATTACGACATCAGTTATTAATATTACAAAGTATTTTCTTTCTGCTCGTGTTAACATACTATGTTATTGAGCAATATAACACAATTAATATTTCCCTCCAGTGAGATAAAACGTGATGACTGTAACACCTTTGCTAGCGCTTATGCTTTCAATTAGCATTTAAAGTAAATAAATAAAACTTTCCTAAGCGCAAGTCCGTTCTCAAAGAAAAATGAGATTTATTGATCGTCTTTTTGTTTTCATCTTCTTTATAAGTTTTCTGTCTGTAACGCGTAGATCCTATGTACAGTCGCGGTCTGAAAGTGGTTACCACCATAAGGATCACAATTGCATGCACACATTAAGGCCACAAGTTCTAAATGTCTATTTCATGATAATTTGATTGATCATAGATTATTTTTTTCTAATGATATGACAATCAATCGCTTTAGGTGATGGACTGACTACTAAAAAGGTTTGATATACAGAAAACCTACTTTGAAAAACATTTTTTTTTTAAATAAGAATATGAAGAAATAATAAATAAACGTTTAAAAAAATCTTTATTAAATATCTGGTATAACATCACTCCGCAGCTATGACTAATTTAGTTTTTTGAATAAGAATATGAAAAAAAAGCACTGAATAAAATCTTTGGTAAATACTATCTGACCCCGCGGTTTTACCCGCGTAGTTCCCGTTCCCTTGGAATTAAATAAAAGACTTTCCTATGCCCTTGCTCAGGCTATAGACTAACTCTGTACCAAATTTCATTTAAATCGTTTCGGTAGTTTTGGCGCGAAAGCGAGACAGACAGACAGTTACTTTCGCAATTATAATAGTAGTATGAATGAACTAGTACGGATCCACAGCTACGACCAATTTAGTTTTTTTAAATAAGAATATAAAGAAATAATAAATCAAATCTTAAAAAATCTTTATTCAATATCAAGTATAACATTACTCCGCAGTTACGACCAGTGCATAGATGCAACAAGACACGCGCATAGATCAGTATTTCTGGTATCATTTTCTGGTATCACTCGAGCACAGCGTGATCTATCTCGTAGTAGGCATCATCACTTCTTCCTGAATCATTTCCATGATCTATTATTTGGTCTTCTTCGCCGTGACATCTTATTCAAACCTCACAGTAAATCACAAAGATTGTCCCTTGCTCCAGGGTTAAACTTGCCATTTTATTTCGATATGAAAAAAAATATTTCGTAAAATTTTACTCTTGTCTAAACGACGTTCAAACAATATTTTTTGACAAATGTCAATTCAACAAATTAAGAAAAGAGTTTCAAAGCACTTACTTTGGCACTATACCTGTCACTGTTACACAACTGCCAAACGTCAAGTGCATGATAGAGACGAAACATGGCTAAGCCGACGCCGTTGCTTAGTAACGTCTTTGTTATTCTCGTTGTCTCATTTTGCATAATAACTTCTAAAAGGTAACAAGTCACATGATATGGCATTTTAGATTTTAATGAAAAAAGTGTGATATAGAATGTACTTTCAAAATTGGTTAACCTTTTCAGACCGCGACTTTACATTTACATGTACAGTCACGAACACACACATTACAAAAAAATTAAAAGCAATTCTCTCATAAACCTTTCAGTTTATCATATTTTATAGTACGAGTAGCACACAATACAGTATATTACAAATTATCTTTTAACCTTTCAACGACCAACCGACAGCCGGCTGTCGGGCACCGATTGTCTTTCTATTGTGTCTCGAATTACGTGTGGTGAAGGTTCAAATAAAAGTTAAAGCTAGCTTTAGAAACAAGTGCTTTACATTTTGCTAAATGTATACATATTTCTGTTCGTGACTGTACATACAAAAAAGAAGTCGAGATTATATCAGACTTGTAACACCCATGCAAAGCTGAAGCCGCTAGTTTTGTATAGTATTGAATGTCTCTTTTTATCCTACTTACCTCCCCCCCCCCTCGTCTCTACGTCATTCTGCAGTCTATCTAGTCTTTGAACTTTTTTCCGCCGTTTTTACGAATAATAGCCACCTCAGACTTTCATCACCTGGGCACTAACGAGTACTTAGAGGTATTTTGGCACCTTCTAAGTACTATTCCGTTAGGGGTAGTTTCCCGGCTTTCAAGGGGTTGAAGGCTTTTCAGTGAAGTGGGGATGAGCATACTATCTTATGGAAAATTAGATGCTTTGTAATGTGGTCTTAAAAAAATAGGGAGAATAGTTTTATTTGACGATTTTTACGTTGTTTTTCTATCCATATGCAGCTTCTGAATTCATCAAAATTAACATACTAGTTATTTAAATGTTTCGAGAACAACAGCTATTAACTCAATATTCAAGATAAGTTTGATAAGGATTAGGAATCGAAGAAATATCGGCTAAGTGCGCCTATAATTTTTATTTATTTTCAAAAAAGCCTCTCTAATGTTACTGTACACCCACCTACGAATTATTGTGCTAACCTTAAAATGAGTTAAAATTTATTCTTAATTAGTGAAGTACGGACCTAGTTATTGAGTTGTTCAATAAAAATGTGTATGCTTTTTATCGTTATTCGAAATTATTATAAACGATTGCTCAACCAATCGAATACTTTTTTTAACACATAGCCGGGTCAATCTAATTTTAACTAATTTAAACCGATCAACATGTTTACAAAAAATACTTTTTATTTTCAGATGCCTCATACAAAAGTACTTGGTCTACACACGCCACGTCACAGGGTTCACAAGGTAACATTTCAGTTTATTTTCAGTAGTTATAAGTTAATAACTTCATTTTCACTGGTTTGCCGTCGGGAATGTTTTATTATGATGTGTAAATAACAGTCGTAACTAGCTAGCAATTGGGTTTGATTTTGAATAACATTTTGTAGATTTGTAGAGGGTTCAGTTTAAGTATATTATTTGTAGTGAAACACGTTGATGCTTTCATGATATTTCATTTGATTTGCGTCTTCTTGAAGTGTCATCTTGCATTGAAGATATAATTTAGTTCACCACCACCTCGGTTTGACATACGTTTTGTTATGTCTTTAATAAATTACTCCACTCTTGTAAGTCGAAGCGTGGTTGTAGCCTACGTGTTATTCTGATGTAAAAGCTTCATAACTGTAAAGTTTAATCAAAATTCGTCAAGCAGATTTTGCGTGAAACAGAAACAGACATACATACTACACACTCAAACTTACTCATTAATAATATAGGTAGGATTTACAAAACTAATGATTAGCTGATAGATCAATCCCGGCTGCCAGGTTAAACCGGAGATACACACAGTATATACCAGATAACATCAGATATACTGCATCATGACATATCCGATTGACATGTCAACCTCCCATTATAAAACAACGCTATTAATTACCAATATTGGGAGGCGTATCACAATGAAAATCATGACAATGTCCAATTCTGTCTGACATTTAAGACCACTTGATTATTGACAGCTCATGTCCGATTGTGATCGGATGTAAACTGTCATCGCTTGGGATTAAAATGTCATGCTCAGGTGACATCAAATATGAATAATTAAGTAATTTTTATATAATTCAGATTCACTAACGTGTCATAAGAAACTGCAATAATAATAATGAGTTTAAAAGCAAGCTCTTTAAGCTACTAAATGACAAGGTATATTATTCAGTCAAGGAGTATCTGGATGACAAATTTTGACCTATTATATATTTACTTATCATTAAATTTTAATCATTATTTTTTGCAATTTATTGACATTGTATTATTATTAATTATTTTCTATTTTCATGACATTTACTATTTCACTGCAATTTAAAATTATTTTTACAAATTATTACAATTGACTGACAAAGATTCTGCAATTAATTTTACAGTGTTATTAGTTGACATGCACGTAATCCTTGACATTTCACTCATATCGACTAGACTAACTTTATAAGTCTGCTTTTGTATGCCTATGGGCGGGACATGGTTTGTACAATAATATATTTTAAAACATCTGTAATCACCTATGTTCACAAAATGAATAAATAAATTGAAATTGAACTAAATTTGTTATTCGAGGCGTGTAATGTTCACACATGGCAGCTGATAATATATTTTTGTTAACCACATAAGCCAAAAGACGTGTTAAAATTATGTGTGTCTGTCTGTTTGTCTGTGGCACCGTAGCGCAGTTTTCATTCTTTAAGTGTAGGGTGCTATCTAGCGATGATTCCTAGACATGTTTTATTTAAATTGGTGCATCCGTTACGAAGTTATCGATTCTTTTGTTAGCTGCAATCGCAATCTAAAAGATCAATATTTTTTTGGATGTCTATGGTAACACGTACTGAACGTTGTGTTAAAAGTCCATCTATTTTAATGGGACTTTATATAACAATAGTACCATTTACGGCATTTGTTCTTGTCTATTACAAATAAAAGAAAAAAGTGGAATTGTAGTGAATATAAGTCCAAAATCCAAAATCCGTCTTGAGCTAGCGTGGTGATCTATGCTTGTGCCTACTCTGTATGATAGGAGTCCTTTGCCCTGCAGTGGCACAGTTACTGTTACAGGCAATGATATTTTAAGTAAAATGTGGTTACAGGCTAATATAATTATTTATAACAAGTAAAAATTAACATTGATTTTGTTGCAGAAAAGCATAGTCTCGACATATTTTGTTTAAGACCCAAAATGGCTGAAGTTAAGTAAGCTTTTTAAGTACCAAAAGTACGCAATACACCCAATTACTATTTGCCACAAAGCGTCATACGTATTGCAACCAACAAATCCAGGCAATGTGACGTATCCGTGTCATTTCACGCGCAAAAATCAAAACAATAGGGCCCTAAAATGTTGCATGCGAGCGTTCAGCGGAGCGTAGCCCGCGCGTGGCGGCCGCGTGGCGCGACAATACAGACTTAATTCTTTGATTGACACTTACAATATTTCGATAACTGATGCAATATTTTGATGATTATCACTTTAGCGCTCCCGCCGTATTATCGCTTCCACGGTTCGGTACGTTAATTTTGATTGACTTATGAATGCGAAATTTAATGTATTGTTTACGTGTGTTGGACTATGTGGTGTCGTAGCGGCCTTGAAATTTTAGTTTTTTGACATGTTATATGGACACAAACATATTATTATATTTCAGCTTAGTCCTTTATTATGTTATCGGAATTTTCAAACGAGTACCTATCTACCATACGTTTTTTTCCATTCAAATTTACTTTACGTTTTTTTTCTAATAATCTAATTCACGATTATTTCTGATCGGTCTTTTTAGGATTACGTACCAAAATGGTACAAAAGGAACCCTTATTTAGTATAGTATAAACAAAACAAGGTTTGTTTGAGACAACTTGTTTTTAATAAAATCAATTATTTCCCAGTAAAGTAATATTTATAACATATTTAATGTGAGTTTTCCATAAATTTATATAAAAAATCTTGATGACTGCTACATTCCCTCCCATCGCCCGCGCCGCACGCAACCTCGACACCCTTACGGTGGTTTGAAACTATTTGGTCACACCCTAGGGAATGATTTCATATTGTTCTCACATAAGCACGCAAAGTTTTGAATCACAGGAACTATTGTTTACTCGGATTTTTTAAATACGGCATTTTAGTTTCATTTATGTTCTTGTGAGTGATTCCTCTATGGTCGAAAATCGTTTTTATTTGACCATTCCAAACTCCTGCATGTATGTAACATAATACCATGACATTTTTCACACACGGCTATGCACGCAATGTGTATAGCTATACTGGATTAAGACTGGATTATTATTATTATCTAGTTTATTACACAATAATATTAACTAGTATTCTCACCTAGTTTTAAGTACTTAACGAGGTAATCCTTGTTACTCTGCTGGTGAGCAATAAACACTTTTTTTTTAATTACAAAGCTCAATACAGAATTCGTTTCTCTTTTTCTCTGATGATAAAAAATACCATTTATTTATTTATAAAACTCACTTATATTTGATTTTGTTTCTCTTTTTCTGAATATTTATTGTATTTGCTACATAAAAATATTATCCAAAAAGTATTAAAATGTCAATACTTAACCCGCCGCCGTCGCATCGTGACGCGTCGGGCCGCATCGGCTCGCGTCGGCGTCTGTTACAATGGGTACAAATGACCCACGGGTCCAATTACGTTACCTACTCTGGAGGGAGCGATATTATTACGTTTAACTGTATTATTTTCACAGATTTTTTTATTTCGATTCAATAAGGTATTATGGAAGGATGTAGTTTTTTCTAATACGTAGCTTAGTAGGCGTTTTTGCCGCTGAGTTTTGTCTCTCGGGTGGAAACAGGAATTTTATTATTAATGGTTTTGTGCGCTTAGAACGAAAATCTTTCTTATTGTAACGGTAAAATGATTATTAACTAGGTTTCATTTAACTTTATTTTGTATATAGTATATATTAGATTTTTAAATAAATAGTGCGTGCGTTTAGGTAACACAATATTTCTTAATAATCAATATAATTACGGTGCACTCATTTAATTATTATTCAATAACCATACCGTTTCGAAACGGTTTAAAAATCTCTTCGTTTTTGACACTGTTTAGTACATTACAGTTTTGGTAGAATTACCTACCCAATTTAAAATTGACTTCCACCGTTAGCACATTACAATTTAAAAACACTACCAAGAAATGAAAAAAAAACAGACACTGTTTAGTAACTACATTATAATTTTAGTAGAATTACACCAATTTAAAATTGACTAACACAGTTAGCATTGACAATTAATAATCAATTACGGCCCCTTCTTTAGTCGCCCCTAACATGAACTTTAACCTACCGGCCGCCTAAATGATACCAATTATCGCCCCAAAGTTAATAACTAACGCTTTCGATTTGTTTTATTTACATTAAAGATTCATCAGTGATTTAGGGAGCTAAGTTAGTGGAATTAACTTGTTTTGTGTGTCCATTGGGCATAATGACCATAATGTATATAAATAAGTATAAATATGGGCATAATGAACTTTGACCATTTGGTTACCTTCGTAGTGTTTATGCAGGTTGCAGACCAAAAACTAAGCTAAATTAGTTTAGTTTAGTTCGCATAGAAGTCACCATTTTTCATCGCAAATAGCTTAGTTAGTATAGGTAGTTTGAGGTCTACACAAGTATGGAAATCTGCGTAAGATATGCGAGCTACACTAAACTAAATTAGCTTAGCTCTTGGTCAGCAACCCGTATTAAGGGACTACTAACACATTTTCGTCTTTTTCTTCTTTACTCTGATTTTATTCAGCCTATAAGCACGTCGCCGTAGGTCATGGTTGTCATTCGTAGAACTTTGACTGTCGTTACTGGTAGTAAGAAACCAGAAAGTCTGACCAGCCTAACCAAGAAGTATCATGTAACCCAGTTACTGGTTTGGAGGTCTGATAGGCAGTCGCTTCACGTAAAACCCTGGTACCCAGCTGAATCCGGTTAGGCTGGGAGCCGACACTAACGTGGTTCGGAAAAGGCTAGGGAGATGATAACCGATTATATTCAGCCTATGTCCATAGAATACAACAGAGCGTACGCGTACGCGTCTTCACACAAATCTGCTTTCATATAGCACACGCTGAATAAATGTGGGTAGTTCCTAACTCGCAATAGCATAAGCTAGATTCTTATTGCTTGTTTAGGCAATTTTCAATTTAAACGACTTATTGAATATGACGTGCGACACTTAAAGGCAAGACGACGTATTAATTAACTTACAAACGGATTGTGGGCCTTCTGTCATTTTCATTTGTTCAATGTCACAGAAATTAAAAAGCAGCATGCCAAAAATAGAGTTTAATCCTCGCATACTACCCACCGTACATTTTAGTTTAGTTTTAGGGTGGGTTAGGTAATTGAGGCAACATATTATTGAACATACTTTATTATAATAAACAACATTTCCACATTTTTTTTTCTTTCTTTCTCTTCTCGCTGAACAGAATTTGAGCAGAGGTCAACGACACTTAATACGCAGTGTGATACTAGGCGGCATCATGGCAAAGGGCGGTAAGAACGAATTGTCGACTTTATTACCTACGTACCGAGGTCAAAAATGAAATATAATATATTAGATTACTTAAAGACAATACGGTATTTGACACTATTAACCGATAAATCTAAGACATATTTTTTATAAAACCTATCTTTTTATTAGTCCTAAGCATCGGATTTGTTTTTAATTTACTGTAAAATTGGCTTTTCAATTGCTTTAAAATCAATAAATAGTTAGTCAATCGGGTTGCTAGCTTGTGACGTCACAAGCTGGTATTGGCATACAAAGTCTATTGGAGAATTGCGTTTTGACAGCACATAAAACGTTAATTGATGATGGTGTCAAATACCGGATTCCAAGCTACCTATAGGTATGTTCAATTAGTTAATTAAAAAAAAAGATTTACCCAAAAAATCTTAAAAATGGTTGTTATCATGAGTACAAAACAAAGTGAAAATGCATTAATCACAAATTACTTTCAGTATCTTTACTACATACTTTTTCTGTAAATAGCCCAGCATTTATGTTTACTGATTATAAGCATAATATTTAATAACGAACACATATATGTAGTTTTCTGTCTATTTTCAAATTCCAACCATGCTAAAATTGGTTAGGTACGTCTTGCGACTCCGCATCTCAATCCAGTATTTTTTTACTGGTTTTAAATAGATTTAGTTAAGTGTGTTTACTATGTTAATAGTTTACTATGTTAATAGTGTTATTAGTGTTTACTAAATAGAAATACAAAAATATCAAAATAATTATACCATTCTTCTTCAATTCCAAGAATTTTCAGTTCTTGTTAAAAAATCTATCTTTGCCACCAATTGTGTTTTATTTTGCCACAATCCACTGTTATATTTGTTCATTTAACTATTCAAATAAACTATTTTAACCAGTTGACTGATGAAATGATTTCACGCCAGACACAACGATTTTTATTTGTTAATTAATTTAATTACGTGATTTTTACGAAGAGAACTGTAACAGGTAAGTAATAGTAATTCTTAAATTAAAAACAAAGCTCTATAAACAAAAGAGTGTGTAGGTATTTGTATAGCAGTTCTTTTTATAAACATTAGTTTTTGCCAAATAACTCTTTCAAAATTCGGTTAACTGATATTTTTAGAGGTCAAGAATTACTAATTAGCTCAAAAAAAAAATGGTTGCCGAGATGCGATAAGGCATTTCAATTTCGAACAATTTTCATAATCAACCGCAGTGGAAAACAGTCAAGATTAAACCTTTGATTCTCTAAAAAGACAATACTAATTATAATACACTTTATAGACCGTAAATAATGCCAACCATAACAAATCTTTGTGCTATTGCTCTACTTTATGCAAGACAACAAATTCACATCTAGGTTTAAAGTCTAATCTATTTAAAGGTTTAAAGTATTAAAACCAACTGTACCCAAAACTACATTACATTGTCACGTAGGTACCCCAATACATAAGCGCAAAATTTTCGTTCTAAATTACAATTCTTATACACCCGTATAACTACTACAAACGATTCGCGCTTCAGGGAGTGCAAAACAATAGGGTGCTTACCGCTTCCCTCCTGATGCCTGAAGCGGTTTTTCCTGCATCTTCCATCCCGTTCCCTCCCATTGTTCATTCAGTAAGTGCGAGGAGTATAGATGACGGTGACGAAAGCCACTTTTAGCTAATTTTCGCCGCCGCTTGCCGCTACTCGTTGATGAAAACTCCCGACTTAAAATATTCTTTTATTTTTAAAACTGACTCTGAGTTTAGCATGGGACGATTTGTGATTTTTGTTCTAAATTGAATTTAATAATGCAGATTTAGATTCACTAGGAATTTAAATCTTTCGCTTATATCTAGGTGTGAACTTTTCTATAAGCAGATTGCAATCAGGACCAATTTTAGCTATTACGAGAGACCCGTGAGCATCGTGCGGTATGAAAAAGTACATAGTAAAATAAATTAAATGTGACCTCCACAGCAACTGAACAAATTTTGTGAATCGGACATCAAAAAGAGCTGGTTTCACCAATGGTTCTTATAACGAAAATAAACTGCTTACTTTTATTAGAAGATTTTAAGAAATAAAGCTATTAACAAACCGCTTTAAACTCAAACTAAAATCATTTATTTCTAATAGACCATTTCAAAGGCACTTTAGAACGTCAAAAACAAAGAAAAAATGAATCTAGTTGCCCATTCCAAAAAGTTGATTGGTATGGAGAAGAACGGGTAAGAAACTCCATACTTACTCTTTTAAAATAATGCTTTTACAATAGTATTTGTACATGGTTTACACTTGGTAAAGGATAAAAACGTCTTGACGTATCCGAATTTTAGTGTATATTTTTTAAAATATTTGTGGCACACGAGAAATAAACTTTTATAACACTTTTTACGAAAATTACACAAGTATGAAATTTAAATTTGTCGTAGTTGAAGCTTATAAGGATGTGGAGTGCAGAAATCTAATTATTTTGTGCCCAAGGCACACGTATAGAATATAAAATTAAAAATATCTTAATTATGTTTATTATCTTAATTATGTTTATGGTAAATGTAATAATGGATCGTTTTTTGACTTTCTATAACTTCCATGATTCAACTTAAATATGGTTAAATTTTAATCATTATCATGGTATGTTGATTGTTGTAAAGACAATTTAAAACCAACACGAATATCAAACTACTTCTTCAAGATTCAACCAACTCAATAAATTTAATTGGGCCCAAGGTTAGACCATAACAAGAAAGTTGTAAAAATCAATAGTTAAATAAATATATATCCCAACACGAATATAACCACTTGTATATTATTAAGTGCCATACGAGTGATAAAACCTATTGGTGAGCCATTAAGTTCTAATATCTTTTGATTTCAGTGATCACATTGTTGTAGATTACATGATATTAATATCTGATTACACTGGCATATCCCTAAATAATGGGCACGCCGTAATAGCGGCGGTAAGACCCCTCTTTGAGGAGTGGCTGGAGAGGCGCCACGGCGCTCTCACGTTTCGCCTGATACAGGTCCTCACCGGACACGGTCAGTTCGGGAGGTTCCTGTGTCGAATTCAGGCGGAAGCGACGCCTGGGTGTCACCACTGCAGCAACGGTCGCCTGGAGGACACGGTCGAGCACACGGTGGAGGTGTGCCGCGCATGGGCGGACCATAGACGTGTCCTCGTAGAGGTGATCGGCGGCGGTGACCTTTCGCGCCCAGCGCTGGTTCAGGCCATGCTGCGGGGCGAGACGGAATGGGATGCCGTCGCCTCCTTCTGCGAAGCAGTTATGCTAGTGAAGGAAGCGGCGGCGCGCAAGAGGCAACGACGAGCCTCTCGCCCCGGACAAAGACCCAGGCGAAGACGTTGAGAGTCGCAAGACGACTACCGGCCACCGTAGGCGCGGTTCTGCGGATGGCGAGCGATGGGTAGCTCGCCGCCCGGCTAGGACCAGGACCGCGTCGACGGCGCGTTAGTGTTCCACGCGCGCCTCAAAGAGAAGGAGTCAGCACAGGAAGGGGCCTAACAGGGCCAACGCCTGCCGGGGTTGCGGATTGTGTATAGTAGTCACCGTGACCCTGGAAGATAAAGGGCAATCGAAGGAACATGAGTGGGTTTTAGTCAGTAAGAGTCTGACACGCCCTCCCGCCGCACCCAGGACGGGAGCAGTCATTGGATGATTTCCCACTCACCAAAAAAAAAAAAACAAAATATCCCTAAATAAAAGCCCCTAATTAAAAACAGCTGACAATAAAATAAAATCGCCAACACGTAGTATATACGCTGGAAAAAGTCGTTGTTTTTGAATACCAGAATAAAGTCTTTAACACCCCACTGATTTAAAAATCAACCATTCAACAAAAAGGCTTTAAAACTACGCCTAAAGAAGAATTTTTGTTCTTGGGAATATGAAGAATATGATTATAAAAATTACAGAAAAAAAGAAGATAAAAGCATGCATAATGACGGTATCACATTGAGAATTAAATTAAACAAATTTTACTACAATTACATCAGACCTACGTCAAGACAACAAAAAAGACACAAAAAACACACTTAAAGACAAGACAAAAAAAAAGACAAGCAAGTATAAGACAGTCAAAAAAACTATGCCAAGTAAAAAAATAATAGTTTATTTTGTAATACCGACTCAGCGACCGTTCCGAATAAAGCAGAACTCAGCTTTTCATTACACCCTCTTTCAAACAAATAGTAGTGACAGCATCCTTTGATGTGGTGTAATGAGATATCTAATCTGCGGTCGGGTGGTCGCAGTGGCGTTATTTAAATTGTTTTTAGTGTAAGTTTTGACAATGGGGCGTTGGTGTTTGTAATCCCGTGGTGCGAAATGTGCTTTGGGGTCCGAAGTCTCTGATTTTGAAGTTATTGCTGTGACTTATTTGCTTGTTTTTGTGCGTATTTGGTTTTTGGCGTAGTCGTTGCCGTAGCCCAATTCACGTAATCAAAACCGTAGCGATATCGTAGCGACTAAGTCGTTAAGACGTCAATCGAGCTAGAACGACACCAATTTTAAAGTCGCATCAACATCATTTCGATTGCGCGACTTTAAAATTAGTGTCGTTCTAGCTCGATTGACGGATGTGAATACGAAAATGGTCTTAACGACTTAGTGAATTGGGCTACTGGTCCATTCGAGTCTGTGCACGTTTCTCATGTCTTTAACTTTTATACATATTTTACCCCTTAAGGGATCGTTTTACTAAATTCTTTTCTTAGTGGATACTAAATCTTAACAAAGAGCTTACCCTTCAAGTTTCGTGTCTCTAGGTCTCGCAGTTTGGGCAGTGCGTTGATATCACAAAGTCACTCAGGCTGAGGCTACACTAGCCTGCGATGCGAGCTGCAACACATGACTGATTGAAAGAAATACATGGATACTCACCGTGTATGGCTACATCGTTCATCAAATATTACTAGCGATCTTTGATTTCTTTATGCGACAGGAGCTACAATACTATAATCACGGCACTGGCTACATCGACGTATCAGCGAAATTGAATCGAATATACGCCAGATTTTCGCTTATAATGTAGCCATTCCACGTTTATCTCGTTTCGCTCTTCTAGTCGCATCGCAAATCGCTGCCTACTGTAGCCTCAGCCTCAGTCAGCCCTTACAACATGCTTTCAGTACTTCATTCCGGTTCTAAATGATACACTTTTGTTCAAATTAAAAAAGGAGCAAGCTTTGTTCACAATACAATATTTTACATTATGTTTATTATGCTACTTCTGAAGAAATCTTCAATCAATGTTGAAACAATTGCCAATCAAAATGAGTACAAAATGAACGAATAAAGATCGACAAATTACGGTTTCTTTTTTCAATCTTCGTACCCAAGACGATGTCAATACCGATATTATTGTAAAACAAAACAATGAACCGATAGCTCACGGGATTTTCAACTCTATTGACCCTCTTTTTGAGATTATGAACAGTTATTTTGTCAATTGAGCTTTCTGTCAATATAGCCAATTACTTTCATGACTATAATTGTGTTTATAATTTAATGCACTGAAATATAAAATATTTACATTATTTTGTTTATTCTATTATTATTTTCTTATACAACTGGACTCAACTAAATTAGATAAGACCTAGCAAGCTAAAAAGCCCAGAGGCTAAAGTTGAGCTAAGGTCGAGTCTAAGTTAACTGCGGCAAGGACTCTAGCATTTTATTATAAGGAGATTTGAGATCCTATGTAAGATTTAAGAGCTAGTCAAGTCTTCATATATAGAATCTGGAAGTTTGCTATCCATTTATATAGGACTGGACAACTTAAGGGTACCCTTTGGTACAGTCAGCTCCAAAAGTCGCTGAACACGTTTAGATTTTCAAAAACACTGTACACTATATAATCTATAAATCGCTCAATAAGAAAGGCGCCAGTATTGCATGAACATCATTAAAGTTCAAAATTAGTTGAACACCATTTTGTCATTTATAGATTACTAGCTTTTGCCCGCGACTTCGTCCGCGTGGAATAATAGTTCCCGTTCCCGGGGGATTTCCGGGATGAAAACTATCCTATGTCCTTTCTCGGGTCCCAGACTATATCTGTACCAAATTTCATTCAAATCGGTTAAGTGGTTTAGGCGTGAAGAAGAGACAGACAGACAGACAGACAGACAGACAGAAAGACAGACAGACAGAGTTACTTTCGCATTTATAATATTAGTAAGGATATAGTGTACAGTGATTTTGAAAATCTAAATGTGATCAGCGACTTTTGGAGCTGACTGTACATTAACACATAACCGTTTTTGTAACATATAAACGATGGTAAATGCTTGATTATTGATATATCAACGCACAGCGCGAACCACTGGTCCTAGAGACACCAAACTTGGAGTGTATGTTCTTCGTGAAAATTAAGTACCCACTAAGAAAGAATTTTTGGAAATTCCAACCCTAAAGGAGTAAAATAATGGAAGTTTCAACATCCAAGCGGGCGAAGCCGCGGGTGAAAGCTAGTTTACTGTATTAACAAGTATTTTTTTTTTTTGGTGAGTGGGAAATCATCCAATGACTGCTTCCGTCCTGGGTGCGGCGGGAGGGCGTGTCAGACTCTTACTGACTAAAACCCACTCATGTTCCTTCGATTGCCCTTTATGTTCCAGGGTCACGGTAACTATTATAAACATTCCGCAACACCGGATTAACAAATATTCCGCCACACAGGACCATCAAATCTGACGTCACAATTAATCCTTTGAACACACGTGATTTGAGACACAATAGAAAGACAATAGCAGCCCGACAGCCGGCTGTCGGTTAAAATCATCACATAAATAGCTTCAGGAACTGTTTTACAGTTTATCTCTAAAACATCTAAGCTAGACCCATTTCATAACCAATTTTGGTCATGGAGAATAATCTATTACTTCTCAAAATCGATGCCTAATTATCCCAACTGTCATTGAACAAAGCATCAAGATTTACTGACAATGTTAGCCATTTGTTTCTCGGGGGTAAAAAACACCCGAGGCGCTTGGTCGGGGTAGCTGATCGACTTTCGACTTTGTGTCTTAAAGATAGGGTTGATTTTATATGGAAATATGTTGAAGGATTAGGTTCTCTTTGATGCTCTCAATAGGATTTCACGCGTAGTTAGTGTTAGAGCTATATTCCTTTGATTTCGGGGTGTATTGTTGATTCCATGTTTTACGGTGTTTTGACTTCTTTGGGGGAAACGTGATAGTGACAGTGAAGAAATGATTTTGGAATAATGTTTGTTCTTATTGTTAACTTTTTTTTTAAAGTAATAGAAATATTAGAAAAGGTGTAAACAAGTTAGTTTTTGTTATTGTGTGATTTCTGGGAATAAGATAATTACGTGAAACATAATAATTTTAATAGAAATATTATTATGTTTCACTTCATGATTATATTGTCTAATCATTCGCTCTTTAAGTGCAGATCTATTGTTAACAACATTTAGTCAAAAAAGATTCAAGTATCTATTAAATTTTATCTTGAAGTTGACGCGATAAAAGCAGTAGTTTAAACGCTATTGTACTTTTAAAGTGTTTTTCTCCCCTAATAAACCCTTTGGTACCTTGTCAGCCCTAGTCCATCATAGGAATTTTAAAATTAGTACAAACCTTAATCGAATTTTTCGCATAGGGACTGATTCCCATAAAGACAGATTCTTAAGACCGTGTACATGTAAGCAGACAACACAAACATTAGATAAAAAAAATAAAAGAGGTTTAATAAAATAAATAAAACTTCAATGACATTGGCTGGTAATTTTGGCATTTAATGTTGTCCTCGTACCTACTACTAACTGGTTAATCTTGCTGAGTAATTTAAAGTAATCACTTTAAGAAAACCTTAAGAAACTTTTACTTATAATTCACTAGCTTCTGCCCGCGGCTTCGCTCGCGTTAGAAAGAGACAAAAAGTAGCCTATGTTACGCTCCATACCTTCAACTATCTCCACTTAAAAAATCACGTCAATCCGTCGCTCCGTTTTGCCGTGTAAGAAAGACAAACAGACAGACACACTTTCCCATTTATAATATTAGTATGGATTACTGACATAATTAAAAAGTCGATCTACCGAGCAATCCTTGAACAACATTCTCTAAACCCCTATTCAATAAGTTTATCTACAGCTACCGTTTCCGTGTGAATACATTCACAATCTCAGTACAGTCTGGCAATCCCAATATTGTTATCTATCGAAGCGTCCAGAACATCCCGGCTATAATCGTAGTACATCCATCACTTGTAACGTGATCTTTTCCGAAGTAAAAGCACTATCTTTGAAGGATTATCTTTTAGTAGAACGCTGATAGTTTTGTGTTGTTGTGTATCTAAAGCTATAGCTGTGTAGAATACTAATACAATACGGGAGTGGAAAGTTTCAATGGGCCATGTAGGAAAACTGCTTTAAATCGTTAAGATAAATAATGTTACAGGAAATTCCTTTATTTTAAAAAAGAGACCAACTGCCTTCTTTGACCAAAGTGATTTTCAGAAATTCGCTTGCCACACTCGGGAGTCGAACCGGCTAAAATCCGAAAAAGTAACACCCTGTATTTTTATGCCATCAGACGTTAGGCACATTAATTTGGATCCCTATGAATTATTCTATCGATTGATGTCATAAAAGTACAGGAGGCTGTCGCTTGGTCGTTGAAAGGTTGACTTGAGGAGTTTGTTTGAACGCTCTAATCTCAGGAAGTACTAGATCAAATAGAAAAAATATTTTTGTGTTGGATATAATATAACCTCATGCTACGACCCACGGAAGCCTAGTAGTAACCAACGAATCGGGTGACACCGTGGGAACAGCTAGTCTAAAAGTTGGTGTGTGGAAGAATTAATTCGTCAGTATTATTAGGACTAGGTTACTGTTAAATTGATGTATTAATTAAGGGTTTAAAATAAATTGAACCACCGAAAATCAGTACTTTATGAGTTTAAGGCTTCCGGTTTGTACCTAAAAAAAATTTTAGAATAATTCATTTGCAATTTCGGCCGTGTATGTTCTAAGACAATGTCGTTTAAAATATGCATAGTAATTAAATAGCATTTAGTAGTTGTATGTCTATTTTTTTTTTCGTATTAATTAATTATATTTTTTTGTTCCAGGCTATGGCACCAATTCGTTATCGGCTATGTCAAAGTCAACGCTTGATGCGCACACGCATCTACGTCAACCAGGTTAGTCTACAACATGTCTGACAAAGATAACAATATTATATTATACCGCCATAAAACCGTGCAGAATTCGTGTTAATCAAGGTAGAGAATAATTTGGCTCAAAAATATTTTTCTTTTAGTTATTGTGACTTAAAGTGGTTGAAACGAAACGGACAGGTGAAAAATTGCGTGGCCAGGCCTTAAGGCGCTGTCCATAGCAAACACCTTGTAAAAGTCTAGATTTTCGTCGCAAAGTTAGCCGTATCTATACATACCAGAAGCCAGAAAATACAGTGTATAGTCTAACATATAAAGAAAAGACTTACACAAAAACAATTCACAAATGTGGTCTAGTACTACGAAAAAAAAATGTTCAAAAAGACCTCGAATAAAAGTTATCGTCTCGAAATTCTCAATTTTTTCAGCGACAACCATCATATTTTTTATATCTATAACAAAGAAAATTATATAAACTAAAGACATAACTAAAAATTAAAAACACAAAACTGTATTTATTTAAATATTCAAATAAAACTGCAAAATTGCTTACATTTTTGCGGATTTGCTAACATATTTTCGACCTTATTTCTATTAATTCGATACACCACCGCGAATAGCTACTTACCGCGCCTTAAGATATTCTTAACAATTAGTCACTCATACCATAAACTGCTACTATGAATTTAACCACGTAACTTCTTTTTATTAGTGAGTTTAGTGAGTTAATTGAGAACACAGTGTTAAAATAAAAATACACGTGTTATACATTTTATTACTACTTAAAAAAGGCAGTTACAGTGTTAATCCCGTAGTAATAATTTACGATATTGGTTATACAGTAATGGTTTGTAATAGCAATTCATACTAATATTTTAAACGGGAAAGTGTGTGTATTCGTTTGCCTAACACGGCAAAACGCTGGCTACTTTTTGTGTCTTTCTAACGCGAGCGAAGACGCGGGTCAAAGTTAGGAATAATTCTAGATCTGGCCGCGCAAGTTCTTTTTGAACCAACATATATGAAAATTGTCTGATGTCCTTTTTAATTATATCAAAAGTAATCGGTCGAGATGAACATACAAAATCCCCGCTTTTTACTAGCCGTCCAATAATGATAAATATATTTCGAACACTCGAATACAAACAGAATGTACCCAGTTTAACGAACTATACCGTTTCTGGCGACCGTACTGGTACACTCAGTCAATGTTTGTTGACTACGGTCAGTTACCCAGGGGACATGCAGCTTATTTGCTGACCGTACCTGCCGGAAAACTATGCACAAACATGGGCACTTGAATGTATTTTAAGGCATCGTCCCACGGATTTTATTATCGATATTGCAGATAAAAACATCGACGCGACGCGACGTTCTGATTAGTACTTATTTATGTAAATTAAGAAATAATACCAATACTTACCTACCGATAATTACGATAACAGCTCGGATAGTTAGAGCATTAATTTTGGTCACCAAACATCCATATTTTAATTAGTAAATATAGGTGCTCAAAAAAGATACTCAAACGGTAATACTCCTTCTGGTCCAGTAACTCATAGAGTAATAATTTAATAAACATAAGATTTTTTTTTTTGTTTGTTTAAATTTGCTAATATCTGTATTTATTAGTTGTGTTGAAAAGATTATTTCTGGTTACATTACCAAAAATACGACTAAAATTGTGCAGCCAGCAACAACTGAAAGCTTTTACACATAAAATTTCAATACTTTTATAAGAAACACGAACAAACGTCCGCACAATCATTAACATTTATAATAGTTCTAAGATAAGCCCTCACTTAACAACACTCATACTAATGAAGATCCTTTCTCAAGTGGCCTTCGCAATGAACCCTACACACGTGATCCTTATACCGATTAGTCGATTAACACTATAACAAACGCTAATCTGATTCTGAGCTGTTATATTGGAATACAAACAAAGGAAAAATAGGAAAAAGTGAAATTCATTTGATAAAAAGTTCAACAATTTTTATTGCACAGGATAAATACTAACAATGTAATCTTAAGTCGTACTGGGTTACGACCTTTGAAATTATGGACCCAGGGGACTCACTTTGGGTGGGAAATGTTATTATATAATGTTCTTTAATTTTAATTTATTATAGTTGAATTTTCTACGATATACTAACATGTTCAATCGCTATTTTAATCTCTATAAGACAGAGTTTAAAAGTGTTTTTGAAAGTTCTTGGTAGTAACTTAACTAAGCATTAATGTATACACACAAAAAACCTTTCTTTTTCTTTCCTGTCTTCGTTGTCACACCTGGGCAAAAATTCCACTCCGCAATACCCTACTTCTCTTTCTTTTGTGCTAGAATCTACCCAGTTCTACCTTCCATCTCTTTCACATCCGTCAGCTGTTTGCTCCTACAATTGTCTAGTATAGTGATTCGAAATCAATAATGTTGATCTAACGCATGGAATACTGTACTCCAATGAGTAGTCAAGGTAGGTACAAGGTTTGTCAATACAAACCTTGTACCTCCCTTCAGTTTGGTCTTGTATACCATTGTTAGAGATCATAGTATCAAGTCTTTCGTATATAAGTTTAGACAAGAAAATGCATGCGTTTGCAAGGAAAGCTGGGGATAGCAGAAGCCCCGCATACATTCCCGCAATTCTCGGCAAAGGCGGCTAAAGAAACACCGGGGTGGTTTTTAGCCATTTACAGTCTGATAGATTCCTCCTCCAGCTCCCTACCCCTCCTTGCAAAGGATAGCCATAAGGATTTTATACCCCGGATCAAAATATAAAAACAAAAAGGAAATGTTGTTTTCATTTTAGTGCCACAGCTTTGAAAAGCTTAAATTCTTTTCATCTTAAATATTAGTACAAATCTGAAGTTTATTTTTTTACACCTTTAAGATCGTCATCAGCGTCGTAGCCTTTTCCTAAATATATTTAGGTCGACTTCCTGTCTAACCGCATTCAACTGGATACCAGAGTTTTATGCGAAACGGCTGCCTTCGCAACCGTGGTGCGCCTGTCAGACTTTCTGGCTTCTAGGAATGACAAACTTTAGAAAGTACATATGAATTACGTTGCTGCTTGCGTTACCTTTAGATATAATGAAAAATAATACTCTAGTACTAAATCAACGAATCCCAGATTTTCTCATAAAACAAAAGAAATGTAAAGAGCAAACCTCGTAAGAGATCAAAGTTTATTCAAACCACAATATTGGCAAGTGAGCACAGTAACACGACCCCAGCCTGTCGCCGGGCACGCGGCGAATGCAAACAACGAGAATGAACCCAATGTTTTCTAATGAAATCGAGAAGTGACGCGCCTGTGCCCTGTCATTCATTTTGGTGGAACTATAAGGGATCTTGTCGTGATGGCCCTCTTTGATTAGGTTCAAATTCGGACAAGTGTCAATGTGACTTTGTACTTTCTCAAGTTTATCTAAGACATCACTGACTCTTAGGAAAGAACGTAAACTCGTTTTTCCCGGTTGTCATTCGTAGAAATTTGACTGTCGTTATGCGTAGCCAGAAGCCAGAAAGCCTGACCAGTCTATCAAAGGGGGATCGTGTCGCCCAGTAACTAGGTTGTAGACTTGTAGAGGTCTAATAGGCAGTCGCTTCACCTAAAACACGTTTTTTGCTGAATCCAGTTAGAATGAAAGCATCGTGATGCCTTTGCATCATGATGACAAGGGTTCTAGGGAAATTGATCCTTATGGTTTGAGGAGTAATGGCAATTGACCACATAATTGACATGAAAAGACACGCCATTGTACATAACTCATTTGTTTTTGCTGTTTTTTTATGTGTATTGTTTTTCTTGTGCAATCACTACATAGTATAAAACAAAGTCGCTATCCGCCGTCTGTCCCTATGCATGCTTAGATCTTTAAAACTACGCAACGGATTTTGATGAGGTTTTTCTTAATAGATAGAGTGATTCTTAAGGAAGGTTTATATGTATAATACATGCTTATTATAGTAGAGAAGAGCCGGGATTTTTAAAGATTTGTAACACCCGTGGGAAGCTGGAGCGGGTCGCTAGTAAAGAATAAAGAACAAAAGACACTATAAAGTTTCGCTGGCTTTTTCATATTAATTGATAATTTATTCATGTTTAGTGATGACAACATGTAACCTATCCCGTAGCATTCATACTATTTCGATTTTACTCTTATACCATCACTAGCTGTCCTCTGCGATTTCACCCGCATTTTTCGTTACTGCTCCGCTCCCGTGGGTCGTAGCGAGATGGTATATAGCCTATAGCATTCCTCGATAAATGGGCTATCTAACACTGAAAAAATTTTTCAAATCGGACCAATAGTTCCAGACATTACCCCCTACATACAAACTTACAAACCTACAAACTTACAAATTTTACCTCTTTATAATATTAGTATAGATAAAAACAGACACTTGTAATTTTTTAACCCAATTCAACAATGGGGGTATACAATGAAATACTTGTAAGGTGTTTGGTAGCAAGGAGTCAGGTCAGGAATTTTTTGTTCAACCACTTTCCTGAGCTCCTGTACCTTTCAACTGCTTATTAACATGCGACCCCTTATCAAACTCCTATTTTACTTCGATTTCTATTTAGGTATGTGTTACGGGAATTGTTTCGGCTTAAAAAGGAGTAGGTGTTGGAAAAGAGGGTTTTTTGTTATGAATTCAGGTTAGTAGGTGTGTTATTTTTATCCGACTTAAAAATAGGAAGTTCTCAGTTTGATATGTATGTAAGTATGTATATATATGTTTGTTTGCGACTACCTCGCGTCAGGCTATACTGATTTTGGTATTTTAGTATTTTAATTTATTTGGTTTCAAAACGACTTTTAAAAAGAGAGTTTTTATTATAAACATCCTTTCTTTTTCGAAATCGCACTTATTACTATTTGGTTTATTTATTTTTTTGTTAAGGAATACAAAAAAATACCGCCTTCAAAAACTAAAAACTGCTTAAAACCTTCTCTTAAATGTAACTAATACTTTCGGAAATCCTCTTAACTTAAGACACTCGTAATTGCGAACAAACACGCATACATGCAACCGAAAAACACTTTTCTTTTTTAAATCGGTAAAAAAAAACACTGGCCACTGCCTAAACATGTTTACCGATCGTTTGATCGGTCGCACCCACCCCGCAAACAGGGGTAAGTAAAAATACGAAAGAAATCAAAAAACGTTGTTTTCACAAGCGTGCGTGCGGTGACGTGACATTGTCTTTTTGTTCGTAGCTGTGTTTGTGTGAAGGGGCACAAGTCAGGCGAAGCTTATCACCTTTGACGCTGTTCAACCGATTTTTTGCTTTGAATGTATGGGCATTTGATAGAACTAGAGATGGAACTGCATGTTTTGAGTTTTAGGTATTGGCGGCGCTTTTGCAATAGGTTTTTTTTTTGGGACAACTCCGCCCTTAATCACAACCACTGCAACTCCTGAAAGCCCGCCAGTAAAGCGCCGAAGCAATGAAGCTCGACGTGTCCCGAAGAAACAATTCAAGTGTCTTGGATCCCGCAACGAAATAAACCAGTAAAGAACTGCAGAGGAGTAAGAAAAAGGTTTTCACTTCCCTCCATAACAGGCAGGAGACAGAACAGAACTCGGCCAATAAGCACAAAGGGGCGATTACAACTGGGAGAAGCCCAGATTGCCTAGCACCACGGAATAAAATTTAAAAATAACTGGGTCTTATAAAAATAACGGGGTCTTAAAAACGTACGCCGTTACAATTGATTCCAATAATAGGTATGGCAAATAGGATATAAGATAGGTTCCTATTTTGATCTAAACCTCATCTAACATACATGACTTTTTGCATTGTTCTCACAATAATATAACCTAAAACCTCGTGGACCATCTGAACCATTTCCCGCAAAGCTAAAAAAATATTAAAGATGCTTTATTATCTGAGATTTTTTAAGAAAAAATGTTATTGTTCTTAAACTATTTGTCCTTAGCTAAGCCAAAGTACGCGCTAAAGTTTTGAGTGTGCTTTGGGTCCCTTGATAGTGATTTTCTAAATGTACCTAAACATTTATACTTGTATATCTACCTCTATAATTATTATCTACGCATTTTTGCCTATCACTACATACTACAAAACAAAGTTGCTTTCCGCTATCTGTCTGTCCATACGTATGTTTAGCTCTTTAAAACACGCAACGGATTCCTCTTGACACCCATCCGATAGCCGGCTGTCGGGGTATCCCATTTCATTATAGTCCTTATTTTTATTACATACAGACTACTTTTGCATAAACAAGTTTGGTTATTTACGTTTTTTAATAAATTTCCTACTACTTAAAAAAATAAAACTTTATATTCTATGCTCGTAAGTTTTTCTTTTTGGTGTAGTTGTGAAATTTCCGCCGCCATTTTGTTTATTGCGTAATCGCTGAGGGGTTGATGCGGTTTTAAATAGATAGCGTAATTCAAGATGAAAGTTATAGAAGTTAAAAACCAGGATTTCCAAAGATTTAACTCCCGTGCGTTTACCTCTAATAATAACTCAAAGTCTGCACGTCTTAGAAGTCAAACAAGAACTAAAATTGGTCTTAATTCGCAGTGCACAACTCAACGAATTGATGCATTGTGTAGATCCAGGGCAGAGCAGATTGAATAATTTTGTTCCTTACTGAGATAGGTCAGGTCCATTTGCACACGTTGATTTTATTAAGCAAACAGTTTGAATTTGAACCTAGAGTACACTACCATAGAGAACTATCATTGACAAAACATTTTTGTTCTTTAAAAATGCGTACCTCGTATATTATATAGGGAAATAACAAACTTGAATTCACCTACCATCCAACATAGTTACATAGTTTATTACAATTTAATTGGTTTTTTTTTATATACATTTTGAGAACTAACTTATGGGTGACAATTGATGGATAGCGTCAAAAGCTCATTGGAAATTACGATACAGATACTGCACCTTAAATTCAAAACATCTTTATTGTGGGCATAATGTCATTTAGAGGTCTAAGTTCCAATAATAAGACCTACCTTATATGCAATAATTAATCCTTCAAACACACGTGATTCGAGACACAATTAAAAGACAATAGCAGCTCGACAGCTAGCTGTCGCAATAGCTTAAAAAAAATACTTTACACGTTATTATGAACAAAGACAATATAACCGAATCTTCCCAAAAACCCGATTGATCTCACAAAACAATTACTAACCAATAATCATACGTCTTAACAAATAGAAACGTCAAAATAAATCTGCCGGGGCGAACATTATTGAATCCGGAGGGCCCAGGATTGCAATCAAACGGCTAATGCTACGGGGGCCGGGAGTTGCACTAACGACTCACTGGGGGACTCGTAATGCACTGAAATCGATTAATTATCCTTTTATTATTATAATGGGCCTTTTTCTACTTCTAGTACAGCTTTGGTTTGTTTTACAGTTCGGGAATTTCGGTGTTGGTGCTCATAAAAATAAAATAGGGCTAAATTAGTTCATTTTTTTATCATTAACTTAACATCATAAAAATATGCGCTTTGTTTTAAAGGTCAAAAATAAAACAATGCTTTTTCATCTGGTCAATAATGTCTACAAGTCAAAAAAATACAGCCCGTTTTACTTTTTTCCACATAATAAACTGAACAGACTACGCCCCAGACACAATACATAAAATTTTGACATGAAAAACTGCCTTAAAATGACCACCTTTTATCGATCGACGGATGTCTGTGCTGGCGTCATAATTGGAATACAAATTCGCTCTTTGACGCCGCGGCCGCACGTCGGGCAGTGATTTGGCCCTTTGTGCCGCACGCATTAACTCCTTCAGACCTCCAGCAACACCCCACACTTTATCACTCTCTATCCAAATAACAACTTTAACTCAAAGCACTAAAGCACAAAACGAATACCCAACCTCCAACGCCACCGATTTTCGATTTTCAGCTAACGCAGTAAGAACTATTTCTCTTTTGTCGTATGACGCACATCATTGGCTCTCAAAGGTCCCCGTCAAAGGATAATGCTCCTTATTACTTGTAGAAAGGGTTTGATTTAGCTTTTGTTACTATTTAGACTGCGAAAGATTAGTGGTAATGGCGCGTAATTACAGTAGAAAAGACTAACACCGTAAGGTTCATTTGGCGAGCACCAATCAGTTGTAATGTGAAGGGGTTTGGGTTTGAGTACCGCTCTGGGCACCAACTGATTCATTTAACGGCAAACACTTCGGACCACTTGTTCAGTCGACTCAGGAGTTTCTTTAACTAGAGCATTTATTTCGGCAAATGAGTTCTACAAATACAATCTAAAGGAAGAGGTTAGATAGATAAGAGAAAAAAGTGTGGGTGGTATAACACTTTGTCCTAGTAATAAAATTTGCGCTACGCTGGGGACTGAGAATAACTGGAGCACAAATTCGCTTAGCGTAGGCGGGGCTAAGAGCTTTGAACTGGCTTATCTCACTACGCAAAGTACTTGACTGTAGCATAGATTTGTTAAAGGAAAAATCTTTACTAAACGTCTTGGCATAATAGTCTGTTATGAAATATAAACCTTTTGGAGAGATTGGACCTTTCCAAAGCGACTAGAAGCCTCAACAAATATTCTACATCTCTGTCAAGATTTTCCTCGACATTGGCACAATAAATTTTATATGGAGTTCACCATGTTTGCTATAAGAATGTATTGTTGACACAACTTTGTGGGGGAAGCGCCAGACCGTCCCGGCAAACAGCGGGGGACATATTGTCCAGCAGCGAAAACAAAAACGAGAAATATGTTCGTCTTAGTTTATCATTTTGAAGATAATAAAGATGAAGTCAACAGCTTAGGAGTAGTTGAATATCAGATTACGGTAAGATCTTATAGGTCTAGTAAAAATATTACGCAGATAAAAAACTACATATTACAATCGAAAGAGATTCATGAGATAAATATAATAAACCAGCTTATTATTACCATTGAAAAGGAAAGGCCCATTCTCAAATGAGAAGATTTGGAAATTTCAGACTTGTGGCTCTTTTAATTGACTACTAATAGCGCGGAGAATTAAGTGACTCGACTTATCAGCTGTATAAAATAGTAATTTAGCAATATACAGAGTTACTTTCGCATTTGCAATACTAATACCTAAGAGATAATCAGTAAGAAATTGCAACCGTCAATACACCCATAATTCACTGCCAGCTAATCCCAACAAGTCAAAATAAAGAGCAGATTAATTTCAAGAAACCTTTACAAATCAGAAATGTAATGAAACACAGAAACAATCAAAGGACCAATAAAATGGCAGCAGTAGTGACTGCGGGGTGTGCGACCCACCAATTTTGTTCGCAAATGGAAACCGTTATCGCTCTCGACAATTCTATTTGGGACGTTCCAGACCTATAACTTCATTTCAGGTGATTTCAGATATTGATTTAGTTGATGAGTTTTAGATTAGAAATCAAAATGTTTTCGACTTTTATATTCAATTTCAATCTGGTTTGTTTTATTGTTCTTAATGAATGCTGTTGGAAAATTTTAGCTTGGCCTTTGTTCAATCTGTTTGGATGTTTCTGTTTCTTCTGTTTTGTCTTCAAATTATGCTTTACTGTTTTTCTCAGCTACTTCATAGTAAATCTAAGCCATTTCTTGCGAAGAAAATGTTTGTAAATGTAGTCGCAATCTCAACTTTTCAACAAAAAAATAGTTTTAGTTTTTAACATATTCCTTGAGCTTATATAAATACGGGTCTTGTTTTTCTGGTGTCTATTGTACGCTTTTATAAGCAGTCTTTTTTATACTTTTCCCATTTTTTACTTTTATAGTTGGATCTACATAAAAATGACTATCCCTTACTCTCCTGTATCAGATGACTGATAAAAACCTACGGAAGCTTTAAATTGGTTGAGAATCAGAAGAACGCATTTGAAGGTTACAATAACGACCCTTAACAAATTATCGTATTTCATAAGAAAAATCAAAAGATCAATTAAATTAACTAATTCACGCAAAATTGAAGAGAATTTCATTTAATATAATCATAACACTCACTCATCCAAAAGCGAATCGAAACGGGTCTAACGTCAAACGAATGGAAATTGGTCACCGTTTTGAAGGGGTGGCGATTAGAACAGATTATTAACTTGTGTTGAGATATAAATTATGATTCAAAATTAATGGGGTTTTATAGAGTTCACAATAAAATGATTTGATAGAAGAATGAATTGATTTTCATGACGTTTTACGTAGTAGTATACTAGGATATTAGATTAATAGAATTAAAAAATGTTGAAGATCTAGAAGATATTCAGAAACAACCTGATAATTAATACGTATCCAATATTTATAACGACTCCAATGGTCAATCCGATTCGAATCCGAAAGAAATTCTATCGCACTGTATTGGATAACGATTAACTCAAAGACTTTCCAACAAGACACAACAGAAGAGATCACTTATTCGAAATCCAAAATCCTATACAAATCGCTTCGAACGGTAACGCTAATCCATCCGCATCACTTTGGGCTTCGCGCATCGAAACGTTCAAAAACGTTCGCCGATCATTTATCATAATCATCTCGATTGGATCGCGCCTCGCCCCTGCGAGCCCTGCAAGCGGCTATTTACCCACCCTCGATTTAACTATTATTGTGAGCATTTTTTATGCTCAACTTGCCTTGACAGTAACAGTGAGTTGCAACATTCGAAGTCTTTCATCTTCGTTAATAGTGCTTTGACAGAGTTTAATAGGCTCTTCTTCCGTTGCATTTAAGTTGCAAATCACCTTGTTTTTAGCTTTATTTTTACTTACATGGATTAGTCTATGTGTTAGCACTTATTTTCGAACTTTTGGGTTAATTTACAGTGTGGCGATAAGTTTATCTTTAAGCCGTTCCTATTCTCTCTCTCTACTACACATCATGTCGCTTGTAAGGGGTTGTTCCAATGGAATTGACATACAAACACCTATTGTAATAAATACAGACAGCTACAATAATGTTAATTGATGTATCATTATTTTAACACGTATTGTATATTATTACCTGGACTTACTACGTAATTATGAAATAACTGCATTCAACCCTCCAAGTTAGCGTGTTAAAAATTTCATACGGTGTCATTATTGGAAGCGGGGTGAAGTTATAAGCGACTGCGATTAATGGCCCAAGATCTCTAGCCAAGTGGCATTGTAGAAAAAATGGATTGATTAATTTGACATCTCATACCAAACTCTATACTACTATCTTTTCTCCAATGCAAATGTCACATATCTAGAGGTGTAGGTGTGTTACTGGCGACCAAATTGCCGGCTAGTTAGATAGTGTTATTCCATTCTTTGATATATTTAGCCGTCAATCAAACACTTCAAACTTCAAACGCACTTCAATAACGAAGCTGGAGATTATTTTTTCTATGTATTAGGAATCTCCTTCCACATGCAAGCAGACTATGCACATTTTATACGTCATTACGTTTAAAATTGTACCAACAAAAATAAAGATAACAAAATGATTTACGTACGAAGAACATTACTTTAAATACCTCTTAAATGTAGTTTAATCTCAGAAACAGCAGTCGCTTATTACATAGACCAACGAAAAGCAACATTATTTTCGATGCACTGTGCAATGCTATGAGTCAGTGTGGGTTAAAATATGAACAAACAGCCACTAATCGTACAGGAAATGTTTCCTTGTTAAAGTAAATGTTAAAACTCTTTTCTTTTTTAAACATGTTCATAATATAAGAATGGTAACACCTTAAGAATCTGTTAGAACTAAAGACAGTTTAGGTTAAAATTTGATATGGATTAATTGATCAATTTGATTTTGAATACGTCACCCATGGTTAACGAGGTTTTGACTTGGCGTTCGAAAGGTTTTAACTAGGCGGTCTACCTCTGCATCCAGTTCTTGGCCTCCAAAAAAGGGTTATGTAAAACCATCTGCCATCAACTCTTCAAAACACACAACTGGCCGTCCCATTGCCATTTTAGGTCAGGCAGGTATCAAAAAGACGGCATGACTGACCTCAACTGGAATCGCTGTATCAAGGACATTGTGGAGAGCCATGCAAGAGGCATAATTTAGTTCAGCTGTGGATCGGAACATGCTGCAATTTATTCATATATAAATATATATATATATACATATAATAAAATCGTAGGAAAGTCAAAACTGTACATTGAATATTTTTTTAAAAGAATACTTGAGGCGTGATCTACAATCGATACCGATGCCAAAAATATAGTTTTTAGAATTTTTGTCTGTTTGTCTGTTTGTCTGTTTGTTTGTTTGTTTGTTTGTCTGTATGTATGTCCGGGATAAACTCAAAAAGTACTGCATGGATTTAGTTCAAATTTTGCAGGGATATTACTAAGAGGTCGGGTCAAAACATAGGCTACAAATTATCACGCTATCACCTACGGGGGAGGAGCTGGAGCCTTCACGCTGACGACGTCGCGGGCATCAGCTATCTTCGGAATTACTCAACGGATTTCAATGATTTTTTTTTGTTGTATAGGTATTAAGTCTGGGCGTCATATAGGCTATAACTTATCCTGGAAACTTGAACTTCTGGTGCAGGACCGCAACAGACCAGCTAAACTATAAGAGATACAAAAATTTTATTTTAGCAAAAATTGCTTCACGTGATAAGCAGTTTCTGTTGAAAGAATAAATATGAAGATCTGGAACAACTGAGGTGGAACTCCATGAGCCCAGCTAAACTATACATATATAAGTATGACGTCTTAGCAGGAGTTGTTCAGCTTGATAAGCACTTTCTGTTGACGTATACAAATTGAAGATCTGGAACACCTGTTGTGGACTTCCATGAGCCCAGCTACGTACACTATACCGAACATATATAAGAATGACGTCTTAGCAAGAGTTTTTCAGCCTGATGAGCACTCTCTGTTGATGCATAATATTGAAGACCTAGAACCAACACCTAATGTGGATTGGAGTTCCACACTACACCATAACACATTAAATAAGAATGACGTCTTAGCAAAGTTGTTCTGTCTGACAGGCATTTTCTGGTTTATAAGATCGAAGGTTAGAAAGATCTGATGTGGCAATCAAAGCTATCACTGATTACAATGCATAAAATAACTTAAGCTGGGAGCTTCATTTTCCACACATTTTCCGGGAGCAGCCTTTATCGAGTGGAGGTACCACTTGATGAAGGCGGAGAAACATGCATACAAACAGGTCGAACAGAGAACCTACTTTTTTTTAAGTCGGTTAAATCCATTAGTGTTATATTCCCCAGAGTGTAACGAACACTTTACTAAAAATCGCATCAAAATCGGCTCAGTCAAACACCCATACAAACAGGTCGAACAGAGAACCTACTTTTTTTAAAGTCGGTTCAATGATGATGATCATATCTTCATCAATTTCATGTTTTTAGTACTAAATAAACATTGACTGTTAATACTTTTGTTCGGTATTTATCTGTGTGATTATTGCTTTGTAAGTAATATAAATGTTGGGGTTGCGGAATGTTTATAATAGTTACCGTGACCCTGGAACATAAAGGGCAATCGAAGAAACATGAGTGGGTTTTAGTCAGTAAAAGTCTGACACGCCCTCCCGCCGCACCCAGGACGGGAGCAGTCATTTGATGATTTCCCACTCACCAAAAAAAAAAAGTTATATAAATGTTCATGTCGTTGTACACCTAACTATGATGATGATGATGACAGTCCCAGTCGCATGCGTCATCTGTTTGCCGTCATTTTGGTGTTTTGTGGAGTTGCGAACCCGGTAGCTTTGTGGGAGAAGTACCGCCATCTTCTGTTCGAGGACTTTTTACGAGCTTTGAGGCGTGCTTCTGAAGGTAAAATCGAAGCAACTGATAAACGCATGGTGAACACCTCACTTCAAGATGTGTCATTTCAATCGGCGGTAAACCACTGGTAGAGTACGGGTTGCGAGCTCTCAGATCATTACCACATCAAGACCGTGGAAATCGGGAGTACACCGCCGAAACCAATTACGATTCGGGTTTAATGACCACTATCCGAAATGACCACGTCACTAGGTTCACCTCAGAGCTAAAACAAATATATGACACTGTTCTGGAAAGCATTGGGCTCGACCAGGGTAAAATGTTTTTCCTGGATGCTCCTGATGGAACAGGGAAAACATTCATTATCACTGGTATCCTTGCAGAGGTCAGGACGCAAGGCAAAATTGCCATTGTTGTAGCATCGTCAGGAATCACTGCTACGCTGCTTTCTGGTGGCAAAACAGCGCATGCCATGTTCAAAATACCTATAGATTTAGAAAGCGCCGAAATACCTGTTGTGGGGTATCCCGTAACAGTGACAGGGACATGTGCTCAGGGATTGCTCTCTGATCGTATGGGATGAGTGCACGATGGCTAATAGGAAAGCAGTGGAGGCCGTGAACAGAAAGAACTCTGCAGGACAACCGCAGGAATGAACACTTGATGGGTGGTGTTACAGTTCTGTTCAGTGGCGATTTCCGGCAAACACTCCCTGTGGTGACGCGGGGGTCTAGGGCTGACGAGGCGAATGCTTCGTTGAAACGATCTTCGTTGTGGTCACAAATTCATAGGCTGCGCTTGACCATCAATATGCGAGCTCAGCTCGGTGGCAATCCACGTGCTCAAAAATTCTAAAAGAGGTGAACGGTGGTGCTCCCAGAGTCCCTCGGTAGAGTGGTGGCCTCCTTAGAAGAACTCATTTGTTGTGTGCATGGGGACATCAGTCGAATACCAAACCAACAGAATTCTTGGGTGTGAGAGCGAGCCATTATAACACCCAAAAATGATCAAGCTGCAGCCATCAACGAACGCATTCTCTCGGAAATTGAGGGAAACGAAGTAGTTTATACGTCCATAAACACTTCACACATTATCCCGTAGAATTCCTAAACTCCCTTCCAATTCAAGCGCGTGCAGTTCCCTGTGAGTGAGTGAGTTCGCCATGACTATCAACAAGTCGCAGGGCCAGACGCTGCAGGCTGCGGGTGTCGACCTCAGGACGAGCTGCTTCTCACACGGGCAGCTGTACGTTGCTTACTCCCGCGTCACGAGTCCTGATTTTCTGTATATTTTGGCTGCTGAGAGCAAAACTACAAACGTAGTTTACAGAGAAGTTTTGTAACAATTCACAATCGTTAATATTTTTTTATATCGTGGAATGTAGAAAAAGTTGGTCAAGCGCGTGTCAGGTCACGGATAGACTAGGATTACATAACGAAACACATCGCATTAACAATTTAACAACGATTTCATCTGAGCCGTTATACTTAGCTTTCTTTTAAGGTTCAATCCAAGGACTACCATCATGTTTTTTTTTCGAACCAACCGTTTAAATTTGAGAGAGGAGGGAGACTATTTGACAAAAAAAACGCTTGAACGTTAAATATCTTTTGTTGTTTGTTTGTCTGTATGTATGTCCGGGCTAATCTCTAAAAGGACTGCATGGATTTACTTAAAATTTTGCATGAATATTACTAAGAGGTCAGGTCAACATAATTATAAACTACATATTATCACGCTATCACCTACGGCGGCGGAGCTGAAGCCTTCACGCAGACAACGTCGCGGGCAGCAGCTAGTATATATATATATATATAATGGTAAACTGACTAACTGATTGACTGACTGTTGAAATATCAACGCACAACACAAACCGTTGGTCCTAGGGACATGCAACTTGCAGGGTTGTGTTCCTCATAGAGTATATAACCACTAAGAAATAATTTTTAGAAATTCCAAAAGGAGTAAAATAGTGGATGAATTTGCGACATTCATTCATTATTTCTGGCGAAATTGCTGGCGAAAGCTAGTACAAAATACGTCACACCTAATTGCCCGCACGTCTTTTATTCCAACCCGTGAACCCACAGCACACTATTATTAATACCATGTTCTAATAGTTCCACTAAGGGTGTCGATTCGTTACATTCAGCCTGGTTTATAGAGCGTCCAGCTGAAGTGTCATTAACACAGCCACTTCATTATAGCTTTAACAAAAGGCGAGAACTATCGTTAGGGAGCGCTATTGTTTCAATATGAATGTGCCATTCGAATTATTACTATAATTTGCATAGCTGACGCTCGTATGCGTGAATTTATGGGGGCGATTTTTTATGGTCGGTTCTTAGTGGGGAGCAACGGCGGGTTGGAGCGTGTCTTAGAGTGCGCGTTCGATTCTATAGGAGTATTGTCTACAATACTCCTATAGAATCGAACGCGCACTCGCATAGATCGCGCATCTCATAGATCTTTCGCAACTAAAGAAAGTAATTCTTTCTGCTTAAACCACATTGCCCATTGATTGCGTAATGTTAAATAGCCTTCCTCGGTAAATGAGCTATTTAAAACTGAAAGAATTTCAATTCTCACCAGTAGTTTCTGGGATTAGTGTGTTCAATCAAATAATCAACAAAAAAAACTGATCAGGCTTATAATATTGAGTGTGAAAGATTAATATAAATAGACAGGCTTATTAGTTGTATTCAACGCATTTCCAAAACAACTAAAGCTAAAAACTAATGTGTGGGTCTCACTTGGTTGCACCGCCAGTAGCAACAGCCAGCGACACCCATACATTTTGTTGGTGGCGTGGCTTGAGTTGCTCTACCTGGTATCCTATGGGATCCGAATTTTCATACGAATTTTGGAACCCTCAACGGTGTAAAATAGTGGATAAAAGTTAAGGAGAAGCATTAACAGTGAAGTCCGCCAAAAAAACGCCGAGCAATGAAGCTCGACGAGTCCCTGACACAGGAGTGAACTGTCTTGGATCCCGCAACGAAATTAATCAGAAATAACAGCGGAGGAAAGGAACTTCCCTCCATATCAAGCAGGAGACAGCACTGATCTAGGACAATAGGCACAAAGAATTTCAATTGGGAGAAGTCCAGATTGCCCTAGCACCACGGATAAAAATTATTAAATTATTTGGTCTAAATGTGAGCTGTTACGGTTTATTCCAACACTAGGTAAGAGCTGTTTCCATTTATATGACTTGACTACCACTACTTAGATACATAAACGTACAACAAAAGAACTCAACACTACATTATTCTACTTGTCACCGTTTCGCCTGCTGTCAAGATCCCTAACAAAAAAAAACTGAAGTAAACCAAAACCATCACGAAAACTTTTTACAAACAATTCAAAGCGTGTAAGGCCGCCGACACACTGTCGACGTCTAGTCGACGGCCGACTATCTATGCAAATTGAGATAGTTGCACACCCAACTCATTATGCCTATTTGTAATGCAATCTATGCAATGTATCTGGGTTTTTTCGGTCGGCATTGTTGGCTGTTTAGTTGTCATGGCAACGGTTATCTTTTACGATGGTGGTGATCTACAGCGGAGCGCGATCGCGACAATCGCTGTCGTGAATTGCTGGCTTAAGATTGTTGTCGCGACTTGGACGTTCGGTTATAGATAACCTAAGGAGTTTTGTTGTTGAAAACAACGGATAATGGTGTAGGATTTAATATTTTGTTGAGAAAATGAGAGTCCAAGATTCTTTATCTAATCGCGACGAGATTATTTAGAAAATGATTTGGTAGTCATTAGCTTTTGCTTGCGGCTTCGCCCGTGTAGAATAGGGGGTGACCCCTATTAAAACTTTACGCATTTGGAGGTTGAAATTAAAAAAAAAATCTTTAGTGGATCTTCACAAAGAACATGCTCCAAGTTTCAAGGACCCGTGGTTTGGTCTGTGCGTTAATATATCACCTACTCAGTCAGTCAGCTTACCATTTTATATTATAAAGATTACACAGACTTCTTCTTGACTTGTTGTTCAACATGAAGACGCATGTTTGTTTTTTTGTGAGTTCCATAGGCCAGCTTCTAAAAGAGTTTTATATAAAGCAAAGTGAAGTGTTACTAACTAGTGTTATTATTACTCGTATAATAATTTTACCTTGACGATTCGAAAGTACCTGTAAATGGTTTATTTGAATAAAATAGTTTTGACTTTGACTTTGGTAAATTAAAAGATGAGTAACCTAACCTAACCTAACCTTACACATTTTATAGTTTAATCTTAGCTTGGCACTGGTACCCAGTGGTACAAAATCAGTGGTTTTTACATTTCTTTTGGTTAATATCTTTTGGTATACATATTTATAGTGCTAATCAGCCAAATTTTCAATCTGGATATAAATAATTATTATTTATTTCTTACTTATAATAATGTTACTTTGTAAGGTATGTCGAAAACAAAGCACGATAATAAATTTATTATAACAAAAAAATAACATTCTTTTTTATTAATAAAATTGTTGTAATAGTGACCAATCTGTGCACCTCGCTGGAATGCGACCCCTCTCCCGCTTCCCCGCGCGGCGTCCTGTGTTCGCCTCGTCCGTTTAGTAGCGACAGCATTCCGCCAGCGTTACGTCACTGCGCGAGGTGCACAGTTCAGTCGTACGGGTAGTACTACCAAAAGGTGATAATAGCAAAACTTAGTTTATTACTAGATCTCAGTAAAAGTAGACTAAAGTTTTATAGTTTGTGGTGTGAAACCCGTGCCTCAGAAAAACTTAAAACCTGCCCTGATCCTCCCGCAGATTGACCTCGACCTTCGAACTGGAGAATAATATTATTAGGTCATAGGGAAGGCTTGTATTTCAAAATAAGAAAAATAATATAATATCAGAATAATTATCAAATTAAAAACTAAATAATTATTTATCAAAATCACACTACTTTTTATTTAAACTCTTTACTAATTAGATTTATCGTTTGCCCCCAAAAAGGAGAGCAGATACCCTGGCAATATTGTAAGAAATTATTTAATTATTATGTTATTAATGAGTAGATGATGTCACGAATTAATTGGTTATAAATTTGTTTCAGATCCATATCAAATGTTTGGCCCAACAAGCAGTCGGCTAGCGAACTCAGGTTTGTGTAATATTTGAATATCCTTCGCATAATATATTTTTAAAGGAATGTATAAAAATATTCTCTTACCACGGAAGCTTTAATGTGTGTGCTTCCTAAGCAATGGTTTCGCAAAATTTTAAGCAAACAAACAATAAATCTGAATTTTATGCGGACGAAGTTACGGGCATCAGATAGTTTTTTACAAAATAAATAGGCTCGGGAAAAAAATCCTTCCATACCGAAAGTAGTGCCATACTTTAAATCCAGCCGTAAATGTCAAATTACTTATTGTGAGCTTATACATTTAACAAATTATTCTATTCTACCATTTTTTCTGCAACGCCACTTGTCTAGAGGTGCTGATAAAAAAACATTGGTGCCGATTCCCTTATTTACAAACTAAACTAAAATTAAATTAACTAAAAAAAAAGAAAAACATGCACTGGTTTTTCTTGACATTTCATTGAGAACATGGTAAAATATGAAATATATAGGTAGACTAAGCCCTAAACCCTAGATAATTTAGACGCTATTAAAAACATGGCTATCAAAATACGTCGATCTTCAGTCGCTGGCAATTGAGAGGACTAAACTAATACATATCTCATGTCCCTTTCTTAATGAAATTGTAAGAGAAAGATGCACTTAACATTAAATTTGTTTAGTTTGTGAACAAAGGAATCAGGACCATCCTACTAATATTAAAAATGTAAAAGTTGGTACGAGTGTGTGTAAGTTTATATAGATATTTGATAGTCTTTAATTCAAAACCTACTCAACGGATTTTGATGAAAAATGAATGAATATTTTTATTTTATACTCCGGTTAGAAACGCTAAATTGGAGTAACAAGCAAGAAGCTAAAATAATAATCTTCCATATCTAGGTATATATAGGTATAATATAAAAGAAAGTCGTGTTAGTTACACATTTAATAACTCAAGAACGGCAGAACGGATTTAGCTGAAAATTGGTGGGGAGGTAGCTTATGACCTGGGGACGGACATAAAAACTTTTTATCTTATTTTTTTGTTTTTATCCTGTTTCCGTGGGACGTGACATAAAACGTGGTTTCGAGTAAAATGCGAGCGGAATAGTGACCGAAAATCTGTTAAAACGCAGGTGAAACCGTGGGGGAAAGCTAGTAGCTTATACATCAGAATAGAACATAGGCTACATAACATCACACTATGATCGACGGGAGCAGAGCATTAACCAAAAACCTAACATGACGCGGATTAAGACGCAAGGGACAGCAAGTCATCAAAGAAAAAAATACCTACGTACGGTAGTCTGACTAATAAGCAATTTTGTACCAAGTATCAAATTAACTGTGACTCCGGGTCGGGGTCAGGTGACCTGGTGAATGGGGTGACCGGTTCTCGCGCGGTTATCACGCGAGATCCCGATAACGCCCCCAATACGGCGGGGGTCAAACTGGTATTAACTACTTATCACTGTGCGGTGGTGTGCAGGCACCGTGACGTTTTCACGACGTACTTGTGTGTGATTTTTGTGGGAAGGTACTTGAAAATATGACAAAAGTTACTTTTGTTAGGATTTTATTACGGACGATGACAGGTTTTCGAAAACCGATATGTTTGCGAAAAAACAATAAACAATATTTTTACTATAAAGAAATAAAAAGTTTTCTGCATTCCCTATTCACATAAACGTTGACTGTGCCCAATATGACTAAAATAGGGTTATATTTTTTGCATATAAATAACACAATTACCGCCTACATAATATAAAATGAAATTTCCCGTCTATATCAGTTCTCAGAAGTGTAAATAACAATTCTGGCAAAGGTGGTCGCCCAGTAACTTGGACATGGAGTATTGATTGACAGCCGAACTCGGTTAGGCTAAGAGCTGATTCCAACATAGACGGGACAAAGGCTAGGAAGTGATAGGGTGATAGGCTGGCCGCTTGCTTAACACACAATAATCAAACAATCTTTATCCCAGAAACTGATCTCGTAAATTCAAAACAAAATTCTTGGAACACAGTACCTCCCAAAACCTCAATACAAAATTCAAGGTATGCGGCGACACAATTCCAATATATTTCTTACGACTTCGAATGTGACACGCTAGGGCAGGTAACACCACGGGAACGTGCCAACGTCACGAACACGATATCGGTATGTTTGTAGTTTATGTTCATGACGCTAGTGTGTAACGGGAATGTTCCAACCATGTTCAAACCGTGAGGCATCGTCCTAATAGAACGCAAATGTGCGATCATCGCGCAAGCAAGCGATGCGACCATCGTGTCATCGCGCAAATTGACGACACGAGCGAGCGCAATGACAATATCACGCGAATTTCAATTAGAACGCCTATTCGAGTTCAATATATTTGATCACGTGTTCATACGAACTAAGTTCGCACGAATAGATTTACAAACATATAAGTCGCGCGACCGCGTCGTGCGATTGTCAGTTAGGACACCTATTCGAGTTCTACGCGAAAAAATCACGCGAACCTACGATAATCGCGCATTTGCGTTCTATTAGGATGCCTTAGTGTTCATAACAAGTTCTATAATGAAAACTGTACTGTGACCGCCGTCTTTCTTCTTAAAGCTAGGCATTGTCGGTCAGTTTTTCACGTCAGTTTAGACATAAAAGTGTTGCGTTTCGCAACAGTTTTAGCCTACATCTACACTCACTATCATCACGCCTTAGTTTTCGATCGAAAAACTATAAACATAAACGGAGCGAACTGATGTCATCTGAATCACGATCACACACTGACGGGCAATTTGGCGCGACGCGCAGTTTTTACATGGTAGCCACGGAAAATGTAATGGCGTGTCGTCACTTAAAACTTGATAGTGACCAATTCGACAATCACGATCAAATTTAGAATGGACGTCGGTTTAACTGTAAACACTCCATGACATGGCTAGCTTAAGATAACGTTAAAGTTATTTATTCGTTTAGATGATTTTTTTACCATGCCTAACTTGTCCTGTACATCCCGTACGTCTTATTTGTGCACTTCGCTGGAATGTGACTCATCTTCCCGCTTCCCCGCGCGGTGCCCCGTGTGTGTTTGTAGCGATAGCATTACGTTAGGATGCGTCTTTGCTTGGCGTATTTGGCATTTTTTTTGCATTAAAACTATATTTTATACGCTAAGTGAAGTGGCACCATGACGATGACCTGACAGGCGAGCGTGAAGCCACAGCGCGAGGTGCACAGTTAAGTTGTACGGGTTTTACGTGCTTTTCTAGGCAGAAGATTATGTGAAGTAATTCATCTAAGGTAACCCCTAGGTCAAACAGTAACAAAAAATAAAGAAACGAAACTGATTGACAGAAATAATGAATCAAACTTTTGAAAGAAAATAAGTCTAGAAATGTGGAAGCAAAAAACAATTTTACAAAGATGAATTCAGTGGTTGTTAAGTAGAGCATGCATTGTCACTTAGAATCTGGTACTTGCATGAGTGACTCGTAGTTTTAATGCGTCCTATTTCTGGTTTCTTTGAATAAAAAGGCATTCTGTGGTGTTTGAGCACTTATATTATATCAAGGTATGATATAAATGATGGCTTAGTCGTTAAAGCGCCCGCCTCTCATGTAAGAGTTTGTGGGTTCGAATCTGGACCAATGTAACTTTTTCAATTCATATGTCATATTGTTCATATATTTTCATATCATATTGTTCATATGTTCATATTTTTTGTTTGTTGTTCATATCGTGTCTGTCTTTCTAAAGTTTATTTTGGACATCACTGAGATCCCATGCTTTGGAAAGCACGTAAAGCCCCAGTTGCCAATTGTAGAACAGTCGTTACGAGTTGGAAGCCAAGAAGAAAGGGGTACCGAGGCGCCCAGTAACTGGGCTGTGGAAGTCTAATAGGCAGTCGCTTCACGTAACACTACACTGGTATCCAGCTGAACCGGTTAGGCTGGAAGCCGACCGTAAGATAGTTGGGAAAAGGCTAGGGAGACGATGATAATGATAATTATACCAAATAAAGATTTTTTTCTAAGAATCGCTTATTATAGTTATGTGATAAATATCGATCTTTAAAAATGTATCACCTTATGTAGTTGATGTTTACCAAATAGTTAATACAGAGGCTCTTTCTTCTCTATCGGTTCCTCACTACTAAGGATCGTGACTCATAGGCCGTTTGTTTACCATCGCAGCTAACGTCACATTACCAAGAACGCGATTATTTTAGGTCTGGTTTAAGGTCACCCGGCACCCACTCCACACCGACTCGCCTCCTGCCACTAGTATTCTTTATATGGACTTGTATGGGCATGCGCTCACTATATCAACTCCGTAGCGTCACCGGATCGCCTCGGTTATAAGGCGAGTCGGTGCGGAGTGGGTGCCGGGTGGCTCTAATGAGCTATGACCTTTAACATGAGATGAAGTGACGTGAGGTGGACACGTGGCTTTAGTTAATATAATGTATCGCCACTTCGGCGCCGTCATCTTGTTCTTGGTGACGTGACGGTGTGGTGAGGTGAACAAACGGCTTTAAACTTGTCAACCTGTTTTTTTTTATGGCTAAAATGTATATATTTACACACACAGACACACATCCTTAAATCTACCATTACAGGTCGTGCCTAATGCGGCAGATCGATAGGTTCTTATTATTTATTACAAGTGAACATCTTTATATATACAGGGTGTCCCACGGCTATGCCACATGGAGGGAAAGTACCTTAAATATTGTAGATAGAACATTTTACTGAAAGAAAACATTATATGAATTTTGAAAACATTTTAAACTGCATTCATAGATATTTAAATAATTACATAGTTGAACCGGGAATCGAACCTGTTACTCGAGAAAATTAATCATCCTGTAGTTTTATCCTACCGATCGAAAGGCTTTATCGCAAGGATTATTTTTTGCTAAATAACATAGTGTCAAAAATAAAAGAAAGACCATGAATTTTAACATTTTTAATACAAAATTATCAATTTTTCAAATGCTCAAAATGAGTCCCTCCTTCTTGAATACAAAGTGATGACTTTTGATTATTTCGCTCCCTGACGATTTTTTGGGCTTGTTGTGGTGGATATTTATTTATTTAAATGATGCGTATAACTCAAGTAGGTAGATTAATTAGTAATAAGTAGTTATGATTGTCAATTGTATGTCCTTACGGCAATGTAAGCTTTTAACTTTTCAGAACAAAATTTTACATCAAATGTTAAAATTCACGGTCTTAATTTTATTTGTGACACTATGTTATTTAGCAAAAAATAATCCTTATAATGAAACCTTTCGATCGGTATGATAAAACTACAGGATGATAATTTTTTCTCGTGGAACAAGTTCGATTCCCGGCCTAACCATTTAATTATTTAAAAAAATATGAATGCAGTTTAATATTTTTTTAAAATTCATATAATGTCTTCTTTCAGTAAAATGTTCTATCGACTATATTTAAGGTACTTTCCCTCCATGTGGCATAGCCGTGGGACACCCTGTATAATTCTTCTGTGAGTGTGTATGTCACTGAACTTCTCTCAAACGACTGGACCGATTTTGATGAAATTTTTTGTTTGTGTTCAAGGGGATCTGGGAATGGTTTAGATTCACAATTTTGTCCGCTGGACAATGTTTTTTTATTTAATTTTTAATTTATTAGTAGTTGTTGATTTTGGAATGTTTTACATTGGATCCGACAGACGGCGCTACCATCGCAGTGTCAAATTTTAAGACATTAATATTCATATAACAACAATGACAGGCTTACATAGCAACCACTTTCAGATGTCATAAACATAGACAATGATATTAAAAAGGTTCTATAAGAAGCGCATGTTTTCGAGTTTTCTCTGTCGCAATATTTCACGCATAATATGGGCGCTAATTAGGTTATATTTATTGTAATCTTATATTTACCCATGCGAAGCTGGGACGGGCCGCTAGTATTCTATAAAACCTAACTAAATTCGTAACTTATCACCCTATAAGCGACTACAATGAAGTCATTTAGTTGTCGCCATCGGTTACGTTCAGTCGCTTGATGTAGTGCCGCGTTACCAGACATCTTCTGTTGTCTGGCTATCTGGTCTGACCATCGTATAGGACTTTGGCTTTGAGGTCTGTCGACCTTAATCTATCGGCTATCATACAGACTATCAGCTCGTATTTATATGACCGGATGAGATAAGTGTGAAGAATATTGCTTCTAGCTGCCCTCCGCGATTTGCTTAACATCTTTGGTTACTGCTGCACTCCTCTACGACGTAGTTGATGTCACATACCCTTCCTCGATAAATGATCTATTAAACACTTTAGTATTTTTTTTAATTTGTACCAGGAATTTGCGAAAAACCAAAAATAAACAATAAATTTTGTTATATTTCTAACAGAAATTAGCAAAGAACATTTACCTAGGACTTATAAAACTTAGTTGCTTGCAAAAACACATGCTTGCACAGCTAGAATAGGTCTAATCAAATATATTACGTGCTTATCCCATCAAAAGAGCACCTTAGTCATTAATCTAAATGGTCCTCGCATGATTTGACCAATACAACTGTATGGACTTCAAAAGAGACTATACCTCTGAGTTTGTTTCGGATGATTCTTCTTAGAGTAGTCAGCTAGGAAACTACGGCCCTATCATTCGCTTAAAATATTTCATTGAAGTGTCTTTTTTTTATTTTATAGAAGTTTTGGCCTATCACGCATATTACTCAAGCCAATACTGACTTGTAATATTGTTACATTTAACTAACATACAAAATAAATAGGTATAATTTTTTTTACATAAAATCAGGGTTCCCACTATCTATACGATCAACCCCTCCAAAAGTCAAAATGTTAACTGCCTAACTGCCACGGGGGCCACTACTGGCAACACTTAGATTTATGTAAATCGCACGTTATTATGGCAACATCGAAGGGAAATTATTTATGTAGGGTAACTTTATACTGTTAGTTATCAATGTTGAGTAGAATTAAATTGTCAGGGGTGAAATTTTCTCATGGTTTCACATTTTGAGGTAATTTTATTCATTTAACCAATTAACCTATGTGTATAGAAAACGAATTACAAAAAAGACAACGCAACTATTGCGTATTATTCTATTGCTTCTTATGAAATTTAATTTATATCTTTGCACCTGCCATGTTTTGTCTCTGCATAACCCTAAGGTAGACTAGTGGAATGTCTAAGGCATTAAGTCCGCCGTTGTGCAATGTTTTTTTACATGTGCAGTTTTAAATAAATATTACATAATTAATTCATTTCTATTAAAGTTATTGTTTAAGTGGTTTTATTTATTTGCATATTTCATTCATACATCAATTTTAACGAAAAAATATAGTAAGTTAGCCTAAACTTGAAGACTGAAATCGCCAAAATGCCTTCAGCAAGTATGGCCGTAATGTTTGTGCTTTTTTTGCCAGTAAACAGAAATGGACTAGTTTTACAGGTAACCCACAGCAAACGTTAACACTTGTTTTCTATATTTTTTTGATTTCTTTTATTTTTTTAATACGAGGCAATGAAAACGCGTTCACATTAGATCAAGGAAACGATTACACCGTGTTCATGGGTCGCTGGTCCGTCGCACCTTTAAATCAAACCGTATAATTTACTGGCAGTAAATCTTCGACCAGCGCACGCGCCGTCGAACGAAAAACAATTAGAGCCACGTGCCAGCCCTGACTTGTAATTATAGCCGCGCCTTACCTGTGCACGCGATTGTGGCAACCCTAGATTTGCATTGCGTATTGATTGGTCTTTTTGTTATTAAAACAAATGCAAGGTCTTTTTATTAGACATTAACGTGCGAGAGTCTTCGGGGTTGCGGAATCTTTATAATAGTTACCGTGACCCTGGAACATAAAAGGCAACCGAAGGAACATGAGTGAGTTTTAGTCAGTAAAAGTCTAACACGCCCGGCGCACTCAGGACGGGAGCAGTCATTTGATGATTTCCCGCTCCCCAAAAAAAAGTGCGAGAGTCTTTTTTTTTCTCCCAAAAAAGAAAACTTTTTCTTCTCAATGTTTTCTCTATGTATTCGTTACGTGATTTCTGAGTCAATTGTGCATGGTTTTAAACGTTTTTTTTTTTCATTCAAAAGTACACCAATGAAGTTGACCCATAAAAAATGTGCCATCTGACAGTCTTTTCATGCTGAAAAACAAACAACTCGTGAATTGCAATTTCTAATGAAAAGTGCAATACTGAAGACGGGAAAATATTGCAGATTCTTTTACCACTTAAAAGGAAAAAAAATATTTCTGAACTTAAAGTTGAATTTTAGAAGGCAGGTTTTTTCTAAACTATCTTTATCAAATTAACCAAAAACATTCAAAATAAGTAACAAAAAAAAACTTCTTTACTTTTCCACACAATTACATCTACAACATTTATCTCTCAACTCTTAATAGCATATGTTACCAAACACTGCTTCCCACATTTATTCTAAGGCTGGGAGCACAATATTTTGCCGATCGACGAATTAATTGCGAGTCATAAAATCGATGAGCCGTACGCTCAACAATGGATGAAGCGAGGCGAGATGTGCACGCTACAAACGTTGTGACGTAAGACTCGATCAGCGTATAAATCAAGTGATGGTTCGCTCGTGTGCACCACCCTTAGTGTATGGTTCGCAGGACAAATGGGCGTTAGGGATGGAAATATATCTGGGTATATACTTATTTATAAGTAATTAGTTAGATATTTTGTAGGAAGTTGACTTGACGAGTAGTTTGGATTCTAAATGCATTTTAGAAATAACTAACAGACGGCCTTATGCCGCCGTATACCTACCTAATGTATTTCTCTGTCTATTCGTGAAACCGCCATGAAAATCAGCTTTGTAATTTTTTAGTTTGTGGCGTAATTTTTTGAGTATCCTTTTAATGTATACGTTTTAGTGTATTTCTTATAATATCCCCAAGACTACGCGGTTTTAAGCGTCCGCGGCGTGTACGCTTTGCAACGGAGGCGTGTTTTCGACGTTTTCGCTGCGTGCCCGCCTTGTCCCGCAGCCGCTCGCAAACCGCAAGTGTGATACTTCACTCAGCCACATTTTGCCGCATCTTACGATATTTAAAAAAAAAACATATACAACCACTGTTTGCGCTTGCGTACAGTTAGGTTGTTATTTCACCGCCGCCGTCGAATTTAGTATGAGGTGACGTGACGACCGCCATCTTGGTCACGTCACAGATAATGAAATGACGGCGCCAAAGTGGCGATACATACATTTTCTATAGCCGCGTGTCCACTGCACGTCACGTTACCTCATATAAAACTCCGCCCTAAAAAATCTATTTCTAGGTGACATGACGGTGACGGCGGTGGTGGACAGACTAGACAAAGCCTTACAAAATCAGTTTTGAGACGAGTTAGACAACTAACTTATTCAGTGATCCCACAAAAAGTTTAGGGGCCCGTCTCCCCTTACAAAAATAACCGTATCTAAATCATTTGTGCTGCCCTTAAAAGGCCGGTTCCACACGAGTGCACTCGTCGTCGGTCGTGCGCGGATGTAACACACCACCCAATATCGTCGTTCCTACCCTGCCCATTAGCCCCAACTATCCGCCAGTGTGGGACGCGCCGATTTTATTGTGCGATTCTTTTTGTTATTTCAATGTGCTAACCCCTAGACGTGCTGTATTTTCAAAGTAAAACGTATGGATTTTTATGAACATGTTAGTCTTTTCTTCATCATCGCGATTTTTGATTTGAGGGTTCGAATCCGGAGAAGTACCAATGTGACTGTATCTTAGATATCACTGACATCCCGTGCCTCGGTAAGCACGTAATACCATTGGTCCCGGTTGTTTTAAGGTTTTAGTCATCATGTTTGTGTAGTTCATATCTAGTCCAGTTACTTATAGATTAAGGCTAAAATAAACATAATTACATACATAATCGATATTTGCAATAATAACATTCTAATAGTTTCCTTGAATTCTGAAAGATTCTAACATCATTGTCTAGATATAAGAATCATTACTTACAGATGGCGACTAATCTCTAAAATCTCTGAGAAACAAGATAGGAATATGCATTTAAGCAACTCAAAATTGAAGTTTTTTCATCGGAATTATTTTATGACTGTCAAACATAATAAAATTAAACTTTCGGAAAAGGCTTACAGGCAGCCCAATACAGCTTAGACTTGTGTAAACATATCGATTATTTAAGTTCACATCACATAATTTTCAATTAATTATATACTTTAAACATTGACCTATCTAATATCCTCATATCTTCACAAAATAACATGTAAACCGTCTGCACTCCAGGGTCAGGGCAGATCCAACTGTGGCAGTTCCTCCTTGAGCTGCTGAGTGACTCCAGCAACGCCGGCTGCATCACCTGGGAGGGCACCAACGGGGAGTTCAAGCTGACTGACCCTGACGAAGTGGCGCGCCGATGGGGCGAGAGGAAGTCTAAACCCAACATGAACTACGACAAACTGAGCCGCGCCCTGAGGTAACCACACGCAAAACCGCGAGCTCTTGCGACTTTGGGTACCCATCCTCTCTCATGCGACTTTTTTACATGCACAGCGACTTTTTTACCGCGCGACGCGAAAATTTGACCATTTTTTTTTATCCGACACCTATTTGATAACTGTTTTTCGCACACAGATATTACTACGACAAAAACATAATGACAAAGGTTCACGGCAAGAGGTACGCCTACAAATTCGATTTCCAAGGCTTGGCCGCGGCCACGCAGCCGGCGGCGAGCGATCCAGCGTATAAGTACCAGAGTGATCTATTCATGAGCTCGTACCACCACTCGGCTAAGCTCTCGTCTTTCATGGCCCCACACGCGGCTATGCCAACATCCACAGGTAATATTTGACTACAAGCGATGTGCTCTAGCGATGGTTGTGTTATTTTACATTTGATTGATTTGTGATATTTATTTATAGGTAGCTCAGCTCTAATATTTCACCGATCAATTGATTTTATAACGACGCCTATTAAATTCTACGTAAATAAAAATAATGGTTAATAAAATCCCTTGTTAATTTTCGCCCCACCCCATTATGACGTTATTATTAAAATTTAATTTAAATTTGTAAGCCCCAAACTCAGGAGTTTAATATCATCCCTTACAACGTGCGCACGACAGTGTACACTGTTGAACTGGTAATCTGCATTTCTCTGCTAATGCTTCGGTACACTTGCGTGCACAAATATTTGCACGCCGCTCGAAAGGGGTTGTCATTGGCACGGACTGAGCACACTTGACTTAATGGAACATACTATTTAAACTCGGCGGTGTACCGTATGAGATTTTTATAGATCGAAGTTTTTTTATTTACCTATTTTTCCGAAAATGATCTAAAAAAGAAAAAGTATTTATTGTCAGAAAAATAAAAATATATTTATTTCATCCCTTAATGATCTTTCATTTTCCTACTCAAAAAAATTTAATAGTATAATATCAATCAGCATGTTTGTGTTCACTAGAGTGTGATTTTAATGAAGAAATGAGTTATTTTAATATGACGATGATGATTTTAATTATTTTCTGTAACCATGTTTATGCGCTCACTGTCAATTTGATATTTGTTTGGATGACATACAACAGCGTATTAGATATTCCATCCTTGACATTGATATCTTGCATATTAGAAAATATCTAAGGAAATCCTCGTTATTTATGACATTTTTATTACATCTTTTTACAAGTTCTCTTATCTGTGTTAAAGCGGCTGTTCAACTAACTAATACGCCATTGTATGTCACCTACAGCATTTAATAACTGAGGTAAGAAAACTTTTGTTTCAGCATCGATATTCCCGTCTGCGTCGTGGGGTAACTGGGGCGGTGGCGGGAGCAATCTGTACTCACCGCACTCTATGGCCCCACCCCACGTGACGTCACACCTTGGCTCCTACCCGCACTACGCATGACCAGTCATACATTAATACGGCGATTGATTAATTTTATTTATTGTTACCTTTTTTTTTGGCCGACGGTGAACGAAGTTTATATTATTATTTATGATTTTCAAATATTTTCTTGTGATCGATTTACAATCTCTTTTCTCTTTACGACGGTAAATAAAAATATTTATTTTATGCTTGAATAGTCTTAACATTTGTTTTGTATTCAATGTATATCTTTGAAAAAAAATCTATATTTCAGAAATATATTTTAATGTTATAATTTACGCCAGTGAGATAATTGTAATATTTTTTTCATGACACGAGTCAGGTGGACCGCATCCCTAGTCTTTTATCAAAGAATGATGTAAATAATAGATACTCATTAAAATTAAGTAGAATTATTTATTTAGGATAACAAAATAATGAAAAAAAATATTGGTCGTATGAAAATTATCGTGAAAATAACGAATACTTCTCGCTTGTAAACTGAACAGTGTTTTGCAATAACATTTAAATATTTTTAATTGAAAACCAAGCGTATGTTCCTTCTGGTCTAAATCTTCTTTAAATTTCCTATAAATCATATATTTTTATTCACTTTATTATAATAAAGTATAAACTGTTGTCAAATTTCGTAAAAAAATGTATTAAAAGAACAAAAAAAACTTCGTTTTTACAATCCGAAAGTGGATTCTGTGTCCTAAAATCATGAACATATTTATCCTAATTTTCATTTGATTTCAAACAAAGTTATTGCAAAATTAGCTTAGAAAAGTATTCGCTACTCAAAAAAATTAAGCACATTCGCCACGTATAGTTAACGATTGGTGATATTATACTCAGTATTAATAAACATGTAAAATAAATTTTACTTATAAGCAAAGATATTTCAATGAATCCCAAATGATTTTTAACAGAAACATAGAAGCTCGTTTCGAAAAATAAACTAAGCTCAAAAAATTTGTGCCATTAAAAACATACATGAGCAAAATTCGGCTGAATTGATTTTAGCCAGATTAAATAAGTACTTTTTTGTACATATTATTATCATCAGTATTATAAAAAGCAATACTTTATATTTATATTTATTTTGTGTAAGTAAGAAATTAAAGAAACAGCATCTAGTTTAATTTGAAGTCATATTCGTTTCAAATATGAAAGTTATTTTCATATTTTACAGTTTAACTTGAATTGTTGTTGAGATCTCACATATAGATTTTTAATACTTTACCTTTAATTTTACATAAATGTAGGTAGGTATACAACCTAAACTGCTGTTTCCTAAAGTATTCAAATACCTACTGAAAATCAATATTTTTATTACAATTATCAGCCTGAAATTTTTATTACCAGTTACCCCCTATTGTACCTAATAATTCAAACTGTGAATTATAATAGATCTATGTGTATATAATACTAGATTATTTTAAAAAGTGCAATCGTAATAGGTCTAGTTTAGATTTAAATAATTATTCATGTAATTTATTGTTTACATAAAAGTATTACCATTTATTTCAATGTATAGTTAGTCATTTTATTTAAGTGTTTAGGTTTTGGTCTGTTTGTGGTTTAATTCAACTGATTTGATGTTGGGTGTCGTCATGCTAGATTTTTTTAAGTAAATCTAAAACTTTAATTCTGACAAATTATTTTTATGATTTTATTCTTAAGACTGGCCAGTTTTGCGACTAAGCTCAGTTTCAAAATTATGAGCTTAGTTTATCGAAATGCCTACTAGCATGAGATACCCTACTGAGTGAGAAAATAAATAGGTATTGCATGTATTTTTTTTCGATTTAAATAATGTCAGCTATATATTAGTGCTGTAATTTTAGTTAAATATATATTTTGTTAGAATAATTTTAGATATTCTAAGGTTTACCTTTTTAGTATAGTGATTTGCAAATAAAAATCCAGTCGGTAGATTATTTATTTAATTTATTTATATACATTGTGAAATTGTACGTTTTGATTTTTTTTTACAATATAATATATTTTTTGTTTTAATGCATGTGTCAATAATAATGAAAACATTTAGTCGTAGAATACCATTGTATAGATGTTATTGTATTTGAAATGAATAAAACAAATGAAATGTCTTTTTGTCACTTAATTTTTTTCCTTTTTACGTTTTGAGAATATCAAAGTAGTTTGTAAGTAATAAAAATAAGGATTATAATAATAAATAAAATCTTTATTTAGCAACTTAAAAACTTCGACAATAAATCTTACGTAGGGGTCTCCTTTTAAGTATGAAAAATACCTGTGCTAGGAGGCCCCGCTCTTCGAAACTAGAACATATGTAGGAGTGTGCTTATAATTAATTAAAGTGATTTACATTTTTGACTTAATAAAAACTAAGAAAAACACGACAGAAAAAGAAAAGTAATTAAAAACAAATCAATTAACTCTAGTGGACATGTTTGTGTATGTGTGTGTGTGTGAGTGTGTGTGTGTGTGTGTGTGAGGGTGTGTAAGTGCAAGTGAATTGTGTATGTAAGAGTGTGCAAGTGTGTGTATGTCACTGCATCATAATATTATTATTACGTATTACTTTGTAATAAAGTTTCAATGTCATCATAGCTCCTATTTTTCAACCAGTTTATTAAAGATATTTTACAGTCGCGATAACACATGGAAAAAATATGTAAATGTTTATTTATTTTGTTGTAAAGGGAAGCAGCTTGTCTGGCATACTGCCTCTTTGCATATTCCGTTTTCACGGTGATTATTGGTGCAACAAAATGCTTCCTTCTTTTAGTGTCGAGACTCGGGTCATAGGGAAGAGTTTTATGAAAATTTAATACTATATGCAGCACGTAAAGTTTTCTGACCGTGAGAAGATCGGTTATTGAATAGATATTTTACGTCCATATTTTCGTAAATTGATAAACTTACTGAACTCACTCGTAAAATAATAAGTAAGCAGTAACCAAACGCTACGCGCGATCTGATTGGTTGACTGTCACATGTCACTTCTCCTTCCTCGCGGCCGCCATTGTTCGCCACGGAACATAAACAAACCAGTTTGCTCGTGCGTTTTTATTAGTTTTAAATGTTGAACTGTGGTGCAACTCAAAGGAAACTCAACTCACTACATCCGTTCCGTGCCAGAAAAGAACTAGGCATTGTTGCTTCCAATTTATAGTTTGTCAAGTCTGATTATACCAAAGTCACCAAAGCCACTATGAACATTGACCAATCAGAGAGCAGTGTGTTATTTTACGTATTTCAAAGATGCGTATATTTAAAAGAGTTACGGTGATTGGTCGAACCATATAAAATCTTACGAATAGATATCCGTTAGTTTATAAATTTACCGTATGACGTCGGAAATTGATAAATTTACAAAAATGTGGACGTAAAATATTACAATTTATCTCCCGTTTAGAGTCCTACGAAAGTTTATAAACTTCCTAGTAAATTGATAAACTTACGGATCTTGTTATTTTTCGGTGACATATATATATCAATGCGCAGCCCAAATTTCTGGCATTAAAGACGTGAAACTTGGAGGGTGTGTTATTTGTTAAAATTAGGTAGCCAGAAAGGATTTTAGAAGTTCTACCGCTAAAAAGGTAAAATAGTGGATTTTAGTTCAACATCCCCGCGGGCGAAGCCGTGAGTGAAAGCTAGTATTTCTATAAAAGGTACATTGTACAATCATGTCCCAAAAAAAAGATACGGTAAGTATTATAATAAAAATTGGTTCTTAAAGATCTTTTAAACTGTTGGTATTAGTACTTACTGTATCGAATGCACCATTCCAGTTATAATGCATTTTTCTGACCTTTCAAAGCGCGTACAAATCGAAATTTGCTTGTTTGGTGTTCGTATTTGTTTTGCTACTTTACGTACTCACGACCACACGTCTTGTGTTCACCATTCGTTCGTGCATACATTCCGTACGACTTATCTGTGCTCTTCGCTGGAATGCGATTCCTCCCTTGCTTCCCCGCACGGGCGCCCCGTGTTCGTCTCGTTCGTTTAGTATAGCATTTTTTTTGTATGGATGGGAAATCATCAAATGCCTTCTCCCGCCCTGGGCGTGGTGGGAGGGAGTGTCAGACTTTTACTGACTAAAACCCACCCATGTTGCTTCGGTTGCCCTTTTTGTTCCGGGGCCGCGGTAACTATCAGAGCTATTCCGGAACCCCAGGCAGTGGGCCTAGAGGGCCCCGGTAGCGATAGTATTCTGTCAGCGTTACGTCAGAGCGCGGTGACCAGTTAAGTCGCACGGGTAGTACACGGCTTTAGATGAAAGAAGTTAGGATAAGTAAATAACTTCAATCACCAACGCACTTATATAACCTGATTATGGTACTCTTATCATTTATCACCTGTGTAGGCATTAGTGATAAAAGGGATAGCAAAATTTGCCGGATACTGAATTTTGTATATTCAGCTGACCTTAAAGCCCAATTGCCGGATATTCGGTTTTCGAATATCCAGCAGAACATTGACGTTTGGTGTAAGTAAGTAAGTATTTCATTATTTAACTCGTTTATGGTTTTTATTTTACTTGTTCTTGTCCCAAAACCAAAATTTATCTTTTAGCACCTTCCAACAGACGTACAGTGACATACCTAATATTTTTTTTCTGAAGCTGGACTTATTCAAGAAGACAAACGAAACCTCTCTTCCTTAATTAGTCCACCATAATTTGCCCCTAGTGCAGTATGAGTACTTATAAAATTCATTTTCGATTTTCGTGTCTACTGATTTATTAAACAAACCAATTAATTACCTAAAAAATATATTTTTTTATTTCGGTACTCGGCTGATCCAGGCGCTCGTAATCGGTTTTAAGTCGGATAGTTAGGCGATTCGCACACTGCCCCGCATGATGCAGCGTAGCGCGTGGATGCGTGTTCTTCCGTTGCTTGTAAGTATCTCCGTTTGTATGGAAAACACGCACAGTCTAACACACCGAAAATGCATCCACGCGCGTTCATTTCGGTGTGTTAGACTGTGCGTGTTTTCCATACAAACGGCGATACTTACAAGCAACGGAAGAACACGCATCCACGCGCTACGCTGCATCATGCGGGGCAGTGTGCGAATCGCCTTACTGAATATCCGTTGCATTTCAATTAGGCATGTACATGTCAACCGCGCGGCCAACAAATATTATTTTGTCGAAAGTTTGCCAGGAATAAGAGTGGTAATTTATTACTATACACACCTTATTTCTTGATATTGTTGTAAATAAAGCAAACAACCAGAGCAATTTCAGCTATTGGTGGAACTGTAAAATAAAATATTTTTTTATTTTCCCACTGTCAAGGACAAGTGCGATTAAAGAAAATAATGATTCTAATTATTTTTAAGCTGAAGTACTTATATATATTTCATGATATTGGTGGTGTAGTTTGTGATAAAGAAGGTATAGAATACCTAAATATAACCACAATCTCTCTAGGTACTGTACTGTACTTGTTGCAAACTTACAACTGATTCAACGACTTTAGCATCGAAAGTACGTATAACTTTTGTATATATTTTTCCATTCTACTATCACCAGTCTACATAAAAATGCACCTTCACTAACTAACCTCCTCTGCCATCTAGTGGAATTAAACGGAGTTATGACGCTATGGGCCGCGCCGTTATTTTCTTCCCAAGTTTTATTCAACCCTATTGAGCTTACTCCCACTATTGGTAGATGGAGCTACTAAACGACGGCTAGGGCTACAAGTTTATCAAAAAATATATCTATATATTATGTTTTAACAATCGTGAACTTCAATATTTTTTTACACAATCATCCAACAGAATCTGAAACACGATAATGCTTTATTTTATTGATAGTTATTTATATAGATAGGATTTTTACTGATAGTTATGCTGCTAAGGATTTGTGCTTGGTTCTTTTTCTATATAATTTATCTATATTGCCATCTGACGTGGCAATACTGCCAGCCTCTTGGGCACTTTGCCGGTTGACAGCGATGCGGAGGAGTTTTTTGATGCCATTATATTTTAATTATAGTGTTTTTCCTTTTTTTTAGTTTAGTAATTTAGTTTGTAAATATTGTATTTATATCTATGTAATATGTTTATTAAAACCAATAGTAGTTGTTGCTCTGTGAAGAGAGAATATATTTTTACAACAAATTTGTAACATATTATAATTAATACAAACATCACTTACAATAAACAACTAAAATACAACTATACAATACCTGTGAAGAGAAACAACAAATAAAGCTATTGCTTTAATATTCTTCCTTAATTAAAACACAAACCAATATTATCTCTTCTAAAAATTAAATATAACGATCTCTTATTGTCATTGTCATTGCAATGACCATAGATACACACAAATGAGGATGGATACAAGGGATACATATTACATACTCATTTACATCTCCCCTCCCCCACAAATAAAAAAAATCAAAATAATTCAGGTACTGGTATAATTTTTGTAATGTGAAACAAGTTTGATTCGCATTTTTTGTATCCTGTATCAATTTTATAAATTGAGTTAGAAATTTTTTCTAAAACTTTGTAAGGTCCAATTTTTAATTCATCTAGTTTTTTCCTATTTAATCGGTTACCATTTTCCACATATACAGAGTCACCTACTTTTAATTCTTTATATCTTCTGTTTTTATCGAATTGTTGCTTATTGTAATTATGTGAATTTATAGTTCTTTCCAAAGCTATTTTTCTATCTTGAAATAAATCCTGTTGTGTTTTATGTTCTTTTAATTCGTTTGGTAAGATATTAATAACTTTTCCTTCCATTAAATATGTTGGGGAAAATCCCGTCACAGTATGTTCAGTTTCATTATATCTCTGTGTACATTTATGAGCGATAGTTGTCCAAGCTATTTTATCGTGTTTTTCATTAATTGTACATCTTATCTTGTTAACTAATGTCTGATTTAAACGTTCATTTAAACCATTCGAAAAGGGTGCATTTACTGCAGTAAAAATGATAGGTATGTTCTCTTTCTTTAAAAAACTTTTAAATTCTTTCGAATTTATGCCTGGATATTGATCTGACAGAATCATGCCAATTTTATTTTCAGGTATAATTTTTTTTATAAGTTTTATAAAATCATCTGAATTTTGAGTTTTCGATGTCCTGATGTAGGCATATCTGGTGAAATGATCTATCACAAGATGTAGATATGTTTTTGTAGAGCGAGAACCACCAAAGCCACCAATGGTATCAATGGAGACGATTTCGAAGGGATAAGTAGCAGGACCCAAATGTGACATTAATCCATATTTAAATTTAGTTCTAGATTTATTTTTTATACATATTTCACAACTATCACAGATTTTTTTTATATTATGTAATAAATTGTGTGCTGCAAAGAAAGGTTTGATTTTATTTTCAGTTTGTTTTATTCCAATGTGACAGTATGTACAATGTACACTTTTTATTAATTTTTTACTAAATTCCTCAGTGAGTACAATTTTTTCTTTTTTTCCAAACTTTTGGAAGTATATTTTATCTTTTAATATTAGTTTATTTTTATGCAGTTTTATGTCTTCATTTTTTTCTTGATCGTTTTGGATGTCTTCTATCTTAATGAAATTTACAATTTTTAAAACTTCTTCCTGGTTCACATGTGATTCCAATACTGGGTTTCTACTTAAACAATCTGCTTCTAAATTATTTTTTCCGGGTGAATATATCACTTCAAAATTAAATTGCGATAAATAATATTTAAGATCCCCTAATTCTTCGTCTGTTCTTGCCTTTATATTCAACTTTTCTAGAGGTTTATGGTCTGAAAACACTTTAAATTTCTTTCCTATTAGCCAATGCTGCCAATATTTTACAGCTTCTTTAATAGCTAAACATTCCAAATATATAGCTTTCTTTCTTTTCTGACTATCATTTAACTTCCTTGAAAAATAGGCACATGGTTTTTCATCGCCATTTTCTTGTGGTTGTTTCAAAATAGCCCCTATACCCTGTATACTAGCGTCAGTATAGATATGTATAGGGAGAGCCGGATCAAAAATTTCTAAAATCGGTTTTAAACAAAGAAGTTTCTTTATTTTATCAAAAGAGTCTTGACATTCCTCTGTCCATGTAAATTTTTGGTCTTTCCTTAACAAATTGTGCAGAGGTTCTAATATTATTGATATTTTTGGTATATATTTCCCATAGAAATTAATTTTTCCTAAAAACTGTCTTATATTTTTCTTTGTTTTTGGGACAGGAAAATCCTTTATGGCTATTAAGTTATCCTTTAAAGGAGTAACTGTATTATTTTTTATTACGTGACCCAAGTATTTTACAGAGTCCTGTGCAAAATTACATTTAGAAAATTTTAGCCTAAAGCCTTCCTTTGATATTGCTTCTAATAACAGTGATAAGTGTTTAATGTGTTCAGTGAATGTCTGAGAAAATACCAAAATGTCATCTATGAAATTGACTGTGAAGTTGGATAATTCGTGTTTTCTAATAATGCTGGATAATATTCTTTGAAAAATTGCAGGTGCAGTCTTTAAACCAAATGGGAGGCATGTCCACTGAAAATGATTTTCTTGAGTAACAAACGCTGTTTTCTTCCTATCTTCTACTTTTAAAGGTATAGACCAGAAAGCGGAGTTAATGTCTAATGTGGAGAAAAATTTACAATTTCTTGTTTTTACCATCAAATCCTCTATAAGTGGAAATGGTTGCGATTGAGGCACCACTATTTTATTTAAATCACGAAAATCTATGCATAGTCTAGATTTTCTCCCTTCTTCTTTTTTATAGGCTAATGTTACAGGAGCTGCAAAAGGACTGTAAGATTCTTCAATTAAGTTTTTTTTTAATAGTTTAGAAACTTGCTGTTCTATTTCCTTTTTGTCTTCAAAATTACATCTATATGGTCTTTTGCTACAATATGTATCTACCAATAAATCTATATGAGCTTCATAGCCTTTTACTGAGCCAACATCATATTTATCTTTTGCAAATAGTGATTTATATTTGTTAATTAATTCGTCTATTTGTGATTGTTGATGAGTGTCTAAATGATTTACTGAAATGTTGAAGTTTGTGACTTCTATATGTTCATTAAAGTTTACCTTCTTAAGGTTATTTTCATCCATTGGATAATCTTTGTTTTCTCTTTTGTCACCTGTTAAGCCAGGAATGTTTTCATTATTTTGTTTTATTTCTTTGTTTAGTTTTTGTGTGATTTCTAAGTTTTCATTTTGAATCAATTGAAAAGATTTTATGCAATCTAATCCAATTAAGAAATCATAGTCAAAGTTTTGTTCGTCTATGACAAAAACATTCATCATTTTTTCCAGTTGAAAAATTTTTATTTTTAATGTTACTATTCCTATAGACTTTTTTACACCATTAATCGTTTTTAAATTAGGTTGATTATTAATATTGCTGTTCGGTTTGTTTTTTATAGATAACAATCTTGAATTAATAATACTAATATTTGACCCTGAATCATAAACCCCGAATGTTTGTATGGAATCATTAATTATTAACTTAGTTTTGATTAATGGTGGAATTAATAGTTTTTTGGATCTATTTCATTTAAACTCATATCTAATTCAGAATTGTTAACACTTTTAATTATCTCTTTTCTTTTTCGATCATTATCTCTATTTTTGTACCAACATACAGATTCTGAATGGTACCGAATACCTTTATCTTCATTTTCACAGATTCTGCATGGTTGGTATTTTATTCTTTTTTCTTTTATTTTACTATTCAAATCTAATATTTTTTTATCTACAACCCTTTTACTAACTAAATGTTCTAAGCCTCCAATAATACCAAATAAATCCTTAGTGTCTTTCAATTTATTTCTATCAATTTTATCCGCTATAAAATTTGGTAGTCCAATTACAATTAAATCAATCAAAGTTGGTTTATCGATTATTTTGTTGATCTCTAATAAAAGCCTTTCCTTCTTTAAAGCATATTCTAGTAGCGAACCTTGTCTATATTTAAATAAAAAAGCGTACCTTATTGGTGACCAGCCCTTGTTCACATACGTTTCACAAAAATTGTCTTTCCAAATACCCCATTCTGAATTGACTGTATATTTTATAAGCATAGAATTATACCAATCTTGACATGAATCCTCCAAAAATAATCTAAACACTTGTATCTTTTGAATATCTTCATCTACACCTAAGCGCGAACATTCAGCTTCGAAGATGTCAATCCATTGTAGTACACCTGATGTTTTTCTTGTGAACTTTTCTAAAACAAATTTTTCAGATAAATTTTTCAAATTAGGTTGCTTAGACCAATGATATTTAAAAGAAGATACGCTACGTTCATACTGAGCGACGTTCTGTATTGTTGCGTTGTTATTACTAAGTACTTACATTTAGGTGTCAACTACGACTGCGATAGATAATACGGAACTTATGACACAGAAAGAGATAGTTATCTGTAGTGTGTTGCGCTTGAAGTACAGTAATGAATCATAGAGTATGCGGATTCGCTAACAGAAGAGACATTGAATATAACAATAGGTATGATCTGTTAAATAAAACGACAAACAAAATAGTTCATCTATTTACTTATAATCCAATTAATAATAATATTTTTTTAGACGCATGTATCCTTTCGATGTAGTGTATTTATCTTCTTGTTCAAAATGTGCAGAACAAATTGTACTACTTTTTGTAGGCACCCAGTCAGGTTCACTTCTTTCCGCCTGTACCATGCTGACCCATTTATGTTTTGTAAGATCGTCACTCGGAAATCTAAAAAATAATAAAACATAATAATCTGTTTTATCTAAGTGTATATTCTAATATTACTAATAAAATATCTAATAGCCTACTATTACTGATCTCATTCTATATTGTTTTTATTACGAACAGTTGAAAGCCAGAACTTATTATATACAGCATAATATTATTTTAGCAAGACGCTGACTAAGGCCTCTCCCACATTAGGCGCGCGCGTTCCTCTGGCGTATCAGCGACGCGGCTGCCGCGTGCACGCCGCGAACGCGCTACCATACAATAGGAGCCCGCGACGCACGCGCGGCGCTCGCGCTACTCATACGCCCGATGATTTCGCACGCGTAATGTGGGGTCAGCCTAACTAACAAGATAACTCAAGTTGCGCAATCGAGCGGTTCGAACGCTATGTATTTTGCCTTCGATTTCGCTTCTGGTTGATTAATCTATGACAATGTCATAATATCATAATGAAATATTCTATTTGTCCTTGTCGCGCTGCAGTTGCCATCATATTCTCTATCCTTTTCGAACCGCCATATTAAAAATCCGAAATTTATTTGTAAATGAGAAATAAAATCGTGAAAAAATACAAATTATGACGTTCCTTTATATCTTACTTACTATCCGTGCGAGATAACATGGCACCTGGGTTGAATGAGTGACATTTAAAGTACTAAGTGCAAAAAAGGAGACGTTCGATTTTGGGCTAACACTATGACAGATGACAGGTGTACGCTAGCACCATTTAAAAAATAAAAAATATATAATTTTATTTGGTGTACATTGTTCTAGCCCGGGCTCCATCATTTCTGAATTTTATTTTTGTATTTTAAATAATAACATTTATTTTGTGCTTAGTTGTTTCTCATAACATACTACGACGTTTTAAACGTGACAAAACAAACTACTTAGAAACAAAGTTGTAAAAAAAATTACGTGCACGCCTGAAAATCTGTTTTTGCACATCTGCCATTTTAGTTAATACTTGTGCCGTAATGTTATAGTGATGCTAACGCTACTGGTAAGACGAGAGCGGGGCGCCGCGCGGGGTCGCGGGGTGAGGTTTGTTTTCGAGCCAGGTGCCATGTTAGCTCGCACGGGTAGTACGTATGGTATGAAATTCCTTCACTCTTATTTATCTTGGAACCACAGTTTTACACTTTCATATTACACAGCTCGACATTTCAGATTATTATTGTCACAAATGTCACACCACGGACACGCTTTGCTTCGCTCGCTGCTACTAGCCGACTAAGTGAAATTACAACAATTGTCTGAATTTGACTGCAACAATTTGCACGCGCTAGTGCGATATCTACCTCTTTCTTGTATATAAACATCATTGGCTTAGACTCTTTCTTTAATTCTGCAAAATTTTCCAGAATTTTCGTAAGTGTTTCTATTGACGTTTCATTCGTAGAAACTTGTTGTGTTCTTGATATAACCTCTTCCAGTAAATATCCCTTAAATTGCATATTTCCATCTTCATCCAAATAAGTACAACGTAATTCCGGTGTTAATGAAATCCATACTTGTCTTTTTTCATGTCTCTTCTGAAGCGTAATTTTTACTTTTTGAAAAGTTTGAGTTTTTAATAACTCAGTATGTAGTCTTATTGGCTGTAATGATTCCGGAATTGAAAACATTTTTTTATCGGCGTCCATAATTGAGGTAACGCAGATCACATTTGTCTTCGGGTCTTCACTCGACTTCACAACAAATTCAAATTTTAACTTCTCCATCGTTTACAACAGCTATGTTATTTGTTGTTTTGTAATATGTTTATTAAAACCAATAGTAGTTGTTGCTCTGTGAAGAGAGAATATATTTTTACAACAAATTTGTAACATATTATAATTAATACAAACATCACTTACAATAAACAACTAAAATACAACTATACAATACCTGTGAAGAGAAACAACAAATAAAGCTATTGCTTTAATATTCTTCCTTAATTAAAACACAAACCAATATTATCTCTTCTAAAAATTAAATATAACGATCTCTTATTTCCTTTATTGTCATTGTCATTGCAATGACCATAGATACACACAAATGAGGATGGATACAAGGGATACATATTACATACTCATTTACATCTATCTATAATTTAATATAAGTTATCTATAATACCGCATACTGACTATCATAATACCGTATTATAACTCATAGTTTTTTTTAAACTAAAAATATTAGTGAAGAAACAGAAATAATAAATCGGCATTGCATCTTGTTGACGTGGTCTAGTGGCTAGCACGTCTGCATTCTCTGCAAAAGGTGAAGAAATTGCTTTAATTTCTGCAATTTAATTTCTTTATTTTTGTTTCTATAATCATGTTTTTTTTTTAGTTTTGCAATTTTATCCTAGTGTAGTTTCAGGCCAATCCCGCCATCTCCGCATGGGCCTGCCGCATTACAGTTTACTGCAATTGCATAAAAATATGAATTTCAAAAGATTATATTTTGTAAATAAATATATTTAGACCCAAGAATTTAACTATTAATTTCAATTATTATGTTTAAAAAAATAAATAATATCTTTTTATCAGTCTTCCCGCTCTGAAGTTGGCCACAAACAACTGCGCATTAGTTTAGTCTTTCGACTAAAACAGCAGGAGCAGCGCGCATGTGCGGCTAGAGAGTCAATAGGCGAACCTCAGTCTTTTGCTTCTGTCTCGGTCGCTCTTAAAGCTCGTTTAAATGCGTGCGATACCTGCTTGTGTTCTGCTCGCACAGTATGGAAGGCTATCGATATTAAAAGTGTTACGCGTTTACGTGGTTTTAAGTGTGTTGTGCTTGTGTTATAATTATTGTTAATTTTGTCCTCGCCTAGTTATTGTTACCGTTCGACGTTGACCTTAGAGTTTTGTATAATACATAAAAAATAAAAAAACAAATATCTTGGAACAACGTACACGCGGCCATCTGATTCCAAGCTAAGCAGGGCTAATTATAGATATAATGCCGAAACGCTACGCCGTCTATAATTTTTAAACTGACACAATCATAAGATTTTTTAGTCAACGGACACTTTTCTAGTTGATAGTACCTGCGCAACCTGCGCGGTTGCTACGAAAACCTTGCTTTAGTAGCTTTAGAGCGGCAAAGTTACTTGACGCAAGCTGTTTTTCCACTAAAACAGACACAAAATACTTATTTTTATTTTATTCATAGCTCTTAAATTATAACATTTTAAATGGATAGTTCCACAATATTTCCAGGCACATACTATGTAACGACTAGTGGTGTAAACATAATAATACCCTGATATTCAAGATTTAAAGTAATTAATGAGAGTGACAATAATTCTACAGTAACTAGGTGCAACTTATGTATTATTATTTATTTATTTACTGAAATAAAGAGTGTAGCAGTTTTGCTAAAGTGGTAAGCTTTCAACTTTCCAAGGTGACTTTCTTCAAAGTACAATAATTTATTATTAGGTAAGTACTTTACTATATAAACTGAAGGCCTAGTGGTTATAGTCCGCCTCTCATGCGAGAGGTTGTGAATCCAAATTCGAGCAAGTACCAATGTGAATTTTTCGATTCCAATGTGACGTCGTGAGGAAACCTGGACTTGTAGTGAATATAAGTCCAAAATCGCCGATGCGTTTTGATCAAGCGTGGTGATCAATGCTCGTGCCTTCTCTGTATGAGAACATAGTAATAGGCTGGTATAATTATTATTATATTTAAGCTGATAATTATGAAGTACTTTTCAAATGATCTTCTGTCCTTTTCTTTATGAAATAGAAAAAGAAATAAAAAAATATATTTAGTTTAGTTCGTGAACAAGAGAATCGTCACCAATGTCATTTGGAAGAAATAAACCGTATTGAAATAAATAAAATAATACCAGCTTATTACTATCCCACTGCAGGGCAAAAGCCTCTTCTCATACAGAGAAGGCAACTATCTCCGAGATTTTAAAGTGAAATCAAGACCATACAGACAAGGTGTCAAGGAGCCAGCTAGAGCTAGCCCTTGGCGTGCCTGGTGGGTCTGACAGATTCGCTACTTTACGAAATCGACAATTCCACATTTTAATCTTGGATCAAGACCTCCACACTTCTGAGTAGCTTCGTAATATAGACTAGCAGCCGTTTTCCCATCCTCCCAGCAGTCCATTATGCCTGCACATTCAAGTTAGACGCATATTGCACGATCGGGTCTTAAAAACCCTTCCAAGAATTTTGGTTGTGTTCCTGAATTTTTGTTATGTTAAATAAAGAGGTTTTTCATTTATTTACTGAAGGTATATAAACTCCTTATGTATGGATTTATTTCTTATTTCACCTATTATTGTAGTTATATAGTACTAGCTTTTGCCCGCGGCTTCGCCCGCGTGGATGTCGAACTTCTATCCACAATTTTAACTCTGTAGGCGTTGAATTAAAAAAAAACCTTTCTTAGTGACTTAGGCTTACTCTTCACCAAGAATAACCCCTCCAAGTTTCATGTCTCTAGTTAGTTACTGTTAAATATCAACATCGCGTTGAATATCAGTCAAAAAGTTCCGGGGCAGCGGTAACTAACATAAATGCGCAACCCCGGCAGGCATTGGCCCTAAAGGGCCCCGTCACGTGCTGACTGCTCTTTGAGGCGCTAGTGGAACAAACGCGCCGTCGACACGGACCTAGTCTTTATCGGGCGGCAAGCTACCCATCGCTCGCCGTCCGCAGTCCCGCGCCTACGGTGGCCGGTAGTCGGCTTGCGGCTCTCGACGCCTACGCCTAGGTGTCCGGAGCGTGAAGCGTGACCAACGTGCGCCGCAGCCTCCTTCTCCAGCATGACTGCTTCGCAGAAGGAGGCGACAGCATCCCATGCAGTCACCCCTGTCGATTGCCTCTGCAAGAACACGGCGGTGGCCCGCCCAATAGGGGCATACCACTACCGTATGCTCCACCGTGTCCTCTAGGCGACCGTTGCTGCAGTGGTGACACCCAGGCGTCGCTTCCACCCGAATTTGACACAGGAACCTCCCGAAATGTCCGTGTCCGGTGAGGACCTGTTTCGGCGATACGTGAGAGTGCCGTGGCGCCTCTCCAGCATTTCCTCAAAGAGGCGTGCCCAACACTGGGTTGCGACAGTGGCAGTCCCCATTCCGCCTTAAAATCCCGCCGGAGCTGAGGTGCATCGCGCTGCGATTAGCCGCGGCAAAGCAGTTATTTTTGGTTACTGATCGGCTCCCGTGGCTCATGGTGCTGTTTATGTTATGTAGCACAATATTATGTGTTATTCTAATGTATAAGCTACGAACATTTTGCAAAGCCTTCGGCCAGCCTTGCTACTGCCTGTATGTAAAATAAATAAAAATAAATAATTAATAAATAATTAATGTCGTGATGGCCTAGTGGTTAAAGCCTCTCATGCAAGAGGTTGCGGGTTCGAATCCGGGCAAGTACCAATGTGACTTTTTCAATTCATATGTACTTTCTAAAGTTTATTTTAGACATCACAGACATCGGTGAAGGAAAACATCGTGAGGAAACCTGGACTTGTAGTTAATATAAGTCCGAAATCGCCAACCCGCCTTGAGCAAGCGTGGTGATCAATGCTCGTGCCTTCTCTGTATGGGAAGAGGCCTTTGCCCAGCAGTGGGACAATTATAGGCTGGTATTATTATTATAAATATTTAATAATTAAAAACTTGTATTGGATAACAAAACGTAACTATGTATATTGATAAGGATTTACAATATTCATGAAAACACCTTAGCAAATCATGCATTATTTTCTTAACTAATTTCATTGCCATATAAATTGTTATAGTAAGTGAACTATAAATATTAGACATAAGTAATTATGCTATTGCGGACTTTGTTTTAGAACTTTTTTAGAGGAACAATTCAGACAGACCTACAGAGAGACAAAAAAAATCTGATTGCATTTTTGGCATCAGTATCGATCACCAATCATTCTTTAATATAAATTTTAACAGTTTGGGCACTTATAGGCTGAGGATGTTGTTATAAAGAGGAACAGATAACTGACTACCTATCATAAAAAAAATCCCCCCCCCCCCCTCTTTCTCCCCGTATGGTGAATTTCCAAAAACCCTCTCTCAGTGCTCAGTTACATCACTGGTGGAACTTACGTGCAAAGTTTTAAGTGAATCCATAAATAAATAAAAGCATTCAATTTACTCCCCTTTTCTCCCCCATGGGGAGGAATTTCCAAAAACTCTCTCTCAGTACTCAGCTACATCACCGGGAGAACCTACGTACAAAGTTTTTAATGAATCTATAAAGAAATAAAAGCATTCAATTTACTCCCCTTTTCTCCCCCGTTGGGAGGAATTTCCAAGAACCCTCTCTCAGTACTCAGCTGCATCACTTGGGGAACCGACATACAAAGTTTTTAATGAATCTATAAAGAAATAAAAGCGTTCAATTTACTCCCCTTTTCTCCCCCATGGGGAGAAATTTCCAAGAACTCTCTCTCAGTACTCAGCTACATCACTGGGGGAACCTACATACAAAGTTTTTAATGAATCTATAAAGAAATAAAAGCATTTAATTTACTCCCCTTTTCTCCCCCATGGGGAGGAATTTCCAAGAACCCTCTCTCAGTGCTCAGTTACATCACTGATGGAACCTAGATACAAAGTTTTAAGTGAATCCATAAAGAAATAAAAACATTCAATTTACCAGCCTTTTGCTCCCCCATGGGGGGGATATTCCAAAAATCCTCTCTCAATGCTCAGATGCATCACTGGTGTAACCTAGATACAAAGTTTTAAGTGAATCCATAAAGAAATTAAAAAAAATCTATTTAACCCCTTTTCTCCCCCATGGGGGGGAAATTCCAAAAATTCCTTTCTCAGTGCTCAGCCGCATCACTGGTAGAACCTACATACAAAGTTTTAGGTGAATCCATAAAGAAATAAAAAAATACAATTTTTCCCCCTTTTCTCCCCCGTGGGGGGGAATTTCCAAAAATCCTCTCTTAGTGGGCGCCTACATCCCCAAACAAACACACATGCCAAATTTCAGCTCTCTACGACCAGTAGTTTCAGCTGTGCGTTGTCCATCAGTCAGTCAGTCACTCAGTAACGGAAGCGTTTTATATATATAGATTAATATAAACTTATACTTTAATATTTAGACGCAATTTGTAACATAAAAACTCCATTTTATTTTCGGGTCCTAGAAACCCACCAGGCACACCGCGTGACTTTTGCCTACCAGGCACCCCAAGGGCTAGAGAATTTAATATAAAATAAATAATTATTTGTTTGAATATATAGGTACTCATATTTATGTTTGTCTTTCTCTTATTTTACAGAGCTGCCTTAAATTGGGATGATGAAAATGCAAAAGAACTAGCATCATCTCTGAAATCTATACATATAATAAAATCGTAGGAAAGTCAAAACTGTACATTGAATATTTTTTTTAAAGAATACGTGAGGCGTGATCTACAATCGATACCGAAGCCAAAAATATAGTTTTTAGAATTTTTGTCTGTTTGTCTGTTTGTCTGTTTGTTTGTTTGTTTGTTTGTCTGTATGTATGTCCGGGATAAACTCACAAAGTACTGCATGGATTTAGTTAAAATTTTGCAGGGATATTACTAAGAGGTCGGGTCAAAACATAGGCTACAAATTATCACGCTATCACCTACGAGGGAGGAGCTGGAGCCTTCACGCTAACGACGTCGCGGGCAGCAGATATCTTTGGAATTACTCAACGGATTTCAATGTTTTTTTTTTTGTTGTATAGGTATTAAGTCTGGGCGTCATATAGGCTATAACTTATCCTGGAAACTTGAACTTCTGGTGCAGGACCGCAACAGACCAGCTAAACTATAAGAGATACAAAAATGGTATCATAGCAAAAATTGCTTCACGTGATAAGCAGTTTCTGTTGAAAGAATAAATATGAAGATCTGGAACAACTGAGGTGGAACTCCATGACCCCAGCTAAACTATAACATATATAAGTATGACGTCTTAGCAGGAGTTTTTCAGCTTGATGAGCACTTTCTGTTGACGTTTACAAATTGAAGATCTGGAACACCTGTTGTGTACTTCCATGAGCCCAGCTACGTACACTATACCGAACATAATATAAGAATGACGTCTTAGCAAGAGTTGTTCAGCCTGATGAACACTCTCTGATGCATAATATTGAAGACCTAGAACCAACACCTAATGTGGAACTCCAAGCACCCAACTACACCATAACACATTAAATAAGAATGACGTCTTAGCAAAGTTGTTCGGTCTGATAGGCATTTTCTGGTTTATAAGATCGAAGGTTCGAAAGATCTGATGTGGCAATCAAAGCTATCACTGATTTCAATGTATAAAATAACTTAAGCTGGGAGCTTCATTTTCCACACATTTTCCGGGAGCAGCCTTTATCGAGTGGAGGTACCACTCGATGAAGGCGGAGAAACATGCATACAAACAGGTCGAACAGAGAACCTGCTTTTTTTTAAGTCGGTTAAATCCATTAGTGTTATATTCCCCAGAGTGTAACAAACACTTTACTGAAAATCGCATCAGAATCGGCTCAGCCAAACACCCATACAAACAGGTCGAACAGAGAACCTACTTTTTTTAAAGTCGGTTATTGAACCGACTTTAAAAAAAGTAGGTTCTCTGTTCAAACACATGAAATTGATGAAGAAATGATCATCATCATTGGATGATGATCATTTCTTCATCAATTTCATGTTTTTAGTACTGAATAAACATTGACTGTTAATACTTTTGTTCGGTATTTATCTGTGTGATTATTGCTTTGTAAGTAATATAAATGTTCATGTCGTTGTAAACCTAATTATGATGATGATGATGACAGTCCCAGTCGCATGCGTCATCTGTTTGCCGTCATTTTGGTGTTTTGTGGAGTTGCGAACCCGGTAGCTTTGTGGGAGAAGTACCGCCATCTTCTGTTCGAGGACGTTTTACGAGCTTTGTGGCGTGCTTCTGAAGGTGAAATCGAAGCAACTGATAAACGCATGCTGAACACCTGTCTCAGTTCACTTCAAGATGTGGTCATTTCAATCGGCAGTAAACCACTGGTAGAGTACGGGTTGCGAGCTCTCAGATCATTACCACATCAAGACCGTGGAAATCGGGAGTACACCGCCGAAACCAATTACGATTCGGGTTTAATGACCACTATCCGAAATTACCACGTCACTAGGTTCACCTCAGAGTTAAAACAAATATATGACCCTGTTCTGGAAAGCATTGGGCTCGACCAGGGTAAAATATTTTTCCTGGACGCTCCTGATGGAACAGGGAAAACATTCATTATCACTGGTATCCTTGCAGAGGTCAGGACGCAAGGCAAAATTGCCATTGCTGTAGCATCGTCAGGAATCGCTGCTACGCTGCTTTCTGGTGGCATAACAGCGCATGCCATGTTCAAAATACCCATAGATTTAGAAAGCGCCGAAATGCCTGTTTGTGGGGTATCCCGTAACAGTGACAAAGGACATGTGCTCAGGGATTGCTCTCTGATCGTATGGGATGAGTGCACGATGGCTAATAGGAAAGCACTTGGAGGCCGTGAACAGAAAGAACTCTGCAGGACAACCGCAGGAATGAACACTTGATGGGTGGTGTTACAGTTCTGTTCAGTGGCGATTTCCGGCAAACACTCCCTGTGGTGACGCGGGAGTCTAGGGCTGACGAGGCGAATGCTTCGTTGAAACGATCTTCGTTGTGGTCACAAATTCATAGGCTGCGCTTGACCATAAATATGCGAGCTCAGCTCGGTGGCAATCCACGTGCTCAAGAATTCTCAGATGTCCTTCTAAGTCTCGGCGAAGGCACTCCACCATTCTAGGAAAGAGGTGAATAGGTGGCGCTCCCAGAGTCCCTCGGTAGAGTGGTGGCCTCCTTAGAAGAACTCATTTGTTGTGTGCATGGGAACATCAGTCGAATACCAAACCAACAGAATTCTTGGGTGTGACAGCGAGCCATTTTAACATCCAAAAATGATCAAGCTGCAGTCATCAACGAACGCATTCTCTCGGAAATTGAGGGAAAGGAAGTAGTTTATACGTCCATAAACACTCCACATATTATCCCGTAGAATTCCTAAACTCCCTTCTAATTCAAGCGCGTGCAGTTTCCTGTGAGTGAGTGAGTTCGCCATGACTATCAACAAGTCGCAGGGGCAGACTCTGAAGGCTGCGGGTGTCGACCTCAGGACGAGGTGCTTCTCACACGGGCAGCTGTACGTCGCTTGCTCCCACGTCACCAGAGTCCTGATTCTCTGTATATTTTGGCTACTGAGAGCAAAACTACAAACGTAGTTTACAGAGTTTTGTAACAATTCACAATTGTTAATATTTTTTATATCGTGGAAAGTAGAAAAAAATGGTCAAGCGCGTGTCAGGTCACGCATAGACTAGGATTCCATAACGAAACACATCGCATTAACAATTTAACAACGATTTCATCTGAGCCGTTATACTTAGCTTTCTTTTAAGGTTCAATCCAAGGACTACCAACATGTTTTTTTTCGAACCAACCGTTTAAATTTGAGAAAGGAGGGAGACTATTTTGACAAAAAAAAAACGCTTGAGCGTTAAATATCTTTAGTTGTTTGTTTGTCTGTATGTATGTCCGGGCTAATCTCTAAAAGGACTGCATGGATTTACTGTCAGGTCAACATAATTATAAGCTATATATTATCGCGCTATCACCTACGGCGGCGGAGCTGAAGCCTTCACGCAGACAACGTCGCGGGCAGCAGCTAGTTATTTATAAGCTTTGTAGCAAGTATTTTGGCCAACACGACCAAGGTGTAGGGTAAGGTATAAGGGTTCCTACTAGGAACCCTTATAGTTTCCTAGTTGACTACGGAACCCTAAAAAAAGCATCAGTAGGCCTATCTATAGGGGTCAGATCGTCAGCAACAGAATTGTATAAAAGAAGGGCAAGTATGTACGTTTGTAAGGGGTAATCTCTAGAGCTACTAAACTGATTTAGATAATTATTTTATTAAGAAGAAGCCACATTATCTGTAAGTATCATAAGCTTGCGTTGCCTGCGCTGCGAATTCGGTTGAAGCTGCAGAAACAATATGTACCTTTATGAATTATTGCCATTCAAAACATCTAAATAAATCTGCGACGGCATATGGTTATCTTTTAAGGTTTACTCAACCATTGGAATCAAACAACAGCACAGCTTGCGAAGCAATAGCACAAACTGGACAAATGGAACAGAGGATCAGCTTCCTAAAGAGCCAATCTTTAGGAAGCTGATCCTCTGTTCCATTTGAAGGTAATTTTTCGCGTCAGTCTACTCGTAAAACTGTGGCGTCACACCAAATGGTTTAGGCGGCCAACTAACTCTGGAGAGATGGACTTCAGTACAACTGACGCGGAAAAATGACCGTCAATGCCCAGCTTAAGAACGTGCATAATTGTAACCCATTTTGCTACAGTTCAGTTAGAGTATTTACACAAATGTGTAAATCTATTTACACATTTGTGTAAATAGATTTATTACTCAGTATGAAAAATACTTTTCAAGCTAGAATGATGGATTTATTTTGACCACTGTCCCTACTCACCAACTGCACCACAACAACGATTGCACCTGGAAATGAATAATAGAAATGTGTGAATATTTTACTTGAAAGAAACATTCTTTTATTTTATTTTATGAAAAACAAAACTGCATTCAATGATTCAAAACAATCGCTTGCCACACTCAAGATTATAGGAAATGCATAAAGCTGAAGAATATTAACTTAAAATGGAATAACTCTCACTGTTTACACGCTTAAGTTTTTTAAACTTCTCAAAGGCATTTTAATGCTAAATAAGATAGATACTAATATACTTTAGATATATAGTATCTACCTTAATTAACATTAATATATATATATATATATAAGACAATTCGTCAGAAAATCAAGGAATCGCTGAATTAATAAACAGGTTGTGTTGCTCTGAAATATCAAAGATTTTTATTCAACATAAGTTAACACTTCTAACGACAAATACAATAGAATACTAATACACCAACCTACCTGAAATATCAAAGAAACGACATTTAAAGTTTATTAATTAACTTGTCGATTCCATTTTTACTGAATTACAATATTATAATAATTATTCACTTTTATCACTATTCCATATTAACCTCCTGTTTTATCTATTGCAATGACACTGACAATTATAAGCGCCATCTATTCATAATCAAATGTAACTGAACTGTTTTACCTCAAAATAAATAACTTAAAGAAATCTAATTTCTTTATATCTTCCCCCACAGGGTAGAAAATTTTTCCGTAAATTTTCTGCATAACACAATTTAATTCATACAGGAACTGGAATGAGCTTTGTGATATGAAATAAGTTGGATTCTAATTTCTTATGACCCGTATTTATTCTGTATATAGTATTAGATATTTTCTCTTCTATTCTATATGGACCGATCCTCAGTTCATCCAATTTTCTTCTATTTAACTTATGCCCATTCTCAACATATACCATATCTCCTGTATTGAAATTATGTTGAATTCTATTCTTATCTATTAATTTTTTATTATAATTATGCGACTTGACAGAGTTTTCAAATGCTATTTTTTTTGCTATTATCCAATCATCCGCCGTTTTAGATTGTTTTAGCTCTTCTGGCAGGAATGAAACCTCTGTGCCCTCTAGAAGGTATCTTGGAGTGAAACCAGTAACTGTATGCACAGTATCGTTATACTTATCTACACAGGTGTGGGCTATTGTTGTCCATGCTGATTTATTATTTCCTTCATTTATTTTACATCGGATCTTATTCACTAGCGTTTGATTCAGCCTCTCATTTAATCCATTTGAAAATGGCGAGTTTACTGCGGTGAAGACCAATGGAATGGATTTTTCATTCAAAAATGATTTAAATTCCCTTGAGTTTATACCCGGATATTGATCGCTTAGAATCATGCCAATCTCATTATGATTGTTTATGTTATTGATAAGTTTTATAAAGTCTTTTGCACTTTGAGTCTTTGAGGTAAGTATATATGCATATCGAGTGTAATGATCCACCAGCAGATGAAGATATCTTTTCGTTGACCGTGTGCCGCCAAACCCTCCAATTGTGTCTATCGAGACAATCTCAAAAGGTTTTGAAGCGGGACCTAAATGTGACATTAGACCATATTTCACCTGTCCTCTTGTTTTATTCTTTATACATACTTCACATTTCTTGCAAAAATCATTTATATTCTTTGTTAACTTTCTTGCTGTATATATTTTTCCAATCATCTTTTGCATCTGCCTTACACCTATATGACACATTTTATTATGTATATGTTCTATAAGTTTGACACTGAATTTTTCTGATAATATAATTTTCTCTTGTTTATTAATTCTTTTATAATAAATGTTGTGTCTGTGTATTAATTTATTCTTATTACTTTGTATATCTTCATTTTTTTCTTGATCCGTAACAACGTCCTGTAATTGTATTAAATTAACTATTCTCAATTGTTCATCTATATCGTCTACTGCTTCCAGTACTGGATTCCTGCTTAAACAGTCCGCTTCTAAATTGTCTTTTCCAGGTGCATATTTTATCTTGAAGTCATATTGTGAGAGATAATACGTGAATTCTCCTAATTCTTCATCTGTTCTAGATTTAATATTCATATTTTCCAATGGTTTATGGTCTGAGTACACAGTAAAAGGTTTTCCTATGAGCCAGTACTGCCAGTATTTAACAGCTTCTTTAATGGCCAAGCATTCTAAATAAATAGCTTTCTTCTTCTTCTGTATCTCATTTAATTTTTTTGAGAAATATGCAACTGGCTTTTCTTTTCCATTTGGCTGTACTTGCTTTAATATTGCCCCAATGCCTTCCAGTGATGCATCTGTATATATATTTATTGGTAAGTCTGGGTCATATATTTCTAAGATTGGTTGTGAACATAGTAGTTTTTTTATTTCCTCAAATGAATTTTGACAATCCGTTGACCAATTAAACTTTTGATTCTTTTTAAGTAAATTATGTAGCGGTTTTAAAATTATTGTACATTTTGGTATATATTCATGATAGAAATTTACTTTTCCTAAAAATTGTCTGATGTTTTTCTGCGATGTTGGTATCGGAAACTCCTGTATAGAAATTAAATTATCTCTTAGTGGTCGAACTGTATTATTTTCTATTATATGGCCAAGATATTTTACAGAACTTGCCGCAAATGTACATTTTGTAAATTTTAGTCTAAATCCTTCATTTTTTATTGCTTCCAGCAATTGTTTCAAGTGGTTAATGTGTTCGTTATAAGTTTTAGAGAATACTAATATATCGTCTATGTAATTTACTGTGAATTCAGTTAATTTATGTTTTCTTAGTACATTACTCAATATTCTCTGAAAAATTGCTGGAGACGTCTTCAAGCCGAATGGTAAAGAGGTCCATTGATAATGTCCTTCTTGAGTAACGAATCCAGTTTTTTTTCTATCTTCAATCCGTAATGGAATAGACCAAAATGCTGAATTTATATCTAATGTTGAAAAATATTTGCAGTTTCGCGTCTTTATAACCAGATCTTCGATTAATGGAAATGGTTGTGCTTGTGGCAATACTATTTTGTTTAATTCTCTAAAATCAATACACAACCTTGTCTTCTTTTGATCTTCTTTTTTGAAAGCTAGGGTAACGGGTGCTGCAAAAGGACTGTATGATTCTTCTATTAGGTTTCTTTGGAGTAATTTTCCCACTTGTTCTTCTATTTCTTTTTTTTTCCTCTATAGAACACCTGTAAGGCCTCTTGCTACAGTATTTATCAACTAGCAAATCAATCCGAGCTTCGTAGTGTTGTACCTTTCCAACATCGTATTTATCCTTCGCAAAGCATGACTTATACTCATCAATCAGTTTATTTATTTCTGTTTTTTGTTGATTGTTTAAATTATTCATATTTATTTTAAAATCCTCTTCCTTTACGTGTTCATTGAAATTTATAGAAATCTCATTTTGAATTTCCTCTTCTTTAGAACTATTTCTGGAAATCAGTTGTTTATCTGTGAATGTTTTTTCTCGTTTCTGAGTAATATTTAAGTGCTGGTCTTGAACCAAACAAAATTCTTTTATGAGGTCAAGTCCAATTAGAAAATCATATTGAAACTCGTTGCCATCCACTATGTAAACATCAACACTTTTTTCTATATTTAATATTTTTATCTTTATTGTTGTCAAACCTTGTGTCCTTTTTACACCATTAATTGTTACTAAATTTGCATTTTTGTAATTACTTTTATTTTTTTCCTTTATATTTAACAATTTGGAATTTATCAATGAAACATTAGAGCCTGAATCATATATACCCAATATTTCAACCTGCTCATTTAATGTTAGTTTGACTTTAATTAATGGTGTAGTTACTCGTTTTTTGGTTCATCATCATTCAATTCGATATCCAACACAGTATTGTTTACATTTTTGCCATGTTTTTTTCTGTTTTCATATTCATCAGTTTGTTTAAACCAACATTTTTCTTCGGGGTGGTAACGAACTCCTTTGTTTAATTTTTCACATATTTTACATGAAATCTCTTTTTGAAATTTGTATTTACTGTCAGGAATATTCTTCTTAAATTTGGTAAAATTCTTTTTGGTAACTGCATACTCTTGTTTGCCGATTTCATTGCAAAGTCTTGCAGTGGATGTTACTAATGTCCTATCAATTTTGTCCACGACATAATCTGGTAATCCCATCACAATAAGATTTATCATTGTTTGAGTATCAACATCTTTGTTTACCTCTAATAATAGGCGTTCTTTCTTTGTGGCATAATCCAATAGGGAACCTGTTTGATATCTGAATGTATATGCATACTTTACCTGAGACCATCCTTTATTACCGTATGTTTCACAAATATTATTTTTCCACGTACTCCATTCTGACTTAGCGGTAAACTTCATTAACATACCCGCATACCAGTCTAAACATTGTTTCTCAAGAAGATATTTTAAAATCTCAATTTTACTTTCATCCTGCTGTATCTCGAATCTTTCACATTCAGTTTCAAATTCTCCGATCCATTGATTCACGTTTGATGTTCTTCCTGAAAACTTCTCTAACATAAACCTGTCAGCAATTTTTACAAAATTCTTATGCTCTGATTCAGATTTGTAACTGTTATTGGAAGTTTTGGCATCCTCTGAAATTTCCTCAAGATATTGATCACTAAATTGCACATTTTCGCCAGCATCTAAGTAAATTTTCCGTAATTGATCTGTCAATGGGATCCATATCTTTCGTGTCTGATGTCTCTTTTTTAGCGAGTTCTTGATTTTTGTATAGACTTCTAAACTAGTTATGCCTGTATGTTTGTTTGCATTTTTTTTGATCATCAGGTACGTCGTACACACGTCCATCGGGTGTCTCGATTGAGGTTATGCAAATCAAATTAGTTTTGCCATCACTTGCGGCTAATACCGCAAAAGTAAATCTTAATTTTTCCATTTTTCTTCGTAAGTAACTAGAAATGTCGTTTTATAAGACAATTCGTCAGAAAATCAAGGAATCGCTGAATTAATAAACAGGTTGTGTTGCTCTGAAATATCAAAGATTTTTATTCAACATAAGTTAACACTTCTAACGACAAATACAATAGAATACTAATACACCAACCTACCTGAAATATCAAAGAAACGACATTTAAAGTTTATTAATTAACTTGTCGATTCCATTTTTACTGAATTACAATATTATAATAATTATTCACTTTTATCACTATTCCATATTAACCTCCTGTTTTATCTATTGCAATGACACTGACAATTATAAGCGCCATCTATTCATAATCAAATGTAACTGAACTGTTTTACCTCAAAATAAATAACTTAAAGAAATCTAATTTCTTTATATATATTTTATAGTACTGTAATTTGTACTCGCAGTATACCTAATGGCGATTAAAAAGATTTTGAGATTATAAAAAAAATAGCAAGTTTTTCATTAAAATATTGAAAGTTGGAACAAAACAAACAACGTGCATCACACCTACGCCGTTTGTCCGCAGCCGCCGTCACCGTCACGTCAACGAGATGATGGATAGTATTAGGTGAGGTGTCGTGTGGTGGACTCGCAGCTATAGTAAATGTATGTAGATGATGTATGAGCTCCACTTCAGCGCCGTCGTCTCGCTCTCTTGTAACGGCGGCGGTGGACAAACGGTCTATCCCCAAAATTGCTTGACTCGCTCTGCTGCAAGCAGCTTATCGTCTATATCATTAATTTACTTTGTGATTAAAGTTTAAATTTTCTCTGATATCTTATACAGAATTGAATATTGATATGGATTCACCATAGGGACTTACATACATCATAATGGACTGTCTTGGATTGGTCTCGAACTTGCGATCTCAAGCGTGTAAAGCGTCAAGATTGCCTACGCACCACGGTAGGCTTGTAAAGTTGAGTAAAATGTTACACCAGTATCGCCTAGAACTATTTAACCAACTTTTAGTTTCTACGTGTCAAGCTAGATGTCACTTTTCATAGATTGTATTCTATTCTATTTTTCTATAATGGCAACCAAATCCGATGTCGACTTTTCTGCCAATGTCAAAGTGCATTAATTGATATCAAGTGTGTCATAGAAAAAGAAAAAATAAATAAAAATGAAACAGTAAGCTGGACACACTGTAGACTGATGTGTTCACAGATTGTATGATTTATGTTTGTTTAATATAGATGTCACTGTTCTCAAAAGTCTGATCACCAGCTGATCATTGTTGGCATTTGAAAAATAAAAACAAATCTTCTTATTTAGATTTTCCTAGACGATATTTTTGTTACTAGCTAATTTTATTTGTTACTTGCTTAAACTTTGCGTTAATTTTAGGCTCGCTGTTACGAGTTTCCGTTAAATCAGAGTACAGTTTTCAAAATTGTGTGTTAATATTATTAATTGGGCTGTGTGGCAGTATCTATCTCCGAACTTGTGAACTACAAGCAGAACTAGAAGCATATCTACGAAATCCAGACAACACTGTCTTTTACTCAATGAATAAGCAATTTCACTATTTTTTGGTAGTATTTAAAAGTCGGAACCAATGTTTACTTTAAAGCAGCGCCATCTGTACTAAATAATATTAATCATATTTTACGTCGTAATAATGAATACTACTGTAGTGGACGTTACTTAACTCAGACTTATTAGTAAATATATAAATAAATATCTTGGGGCAACCCAGACACAACCACTTGATCCCAAACTAGGCAGATTCATTACTATGATGATCAGACAACTGATATACATACTTACTTAGTTAATAAATGCTCACCTATTATAGATAAACTTCATGCACATGCACAAAATTCACAATTGTGCTCATCAAAAGTTGGTCCAGGGTGGGAATTGAATCCACAGCGTACTGCTTAGCAGTCAGGGTCACTAACCACTGCACCAGTTGGGCCGTCAAGTACGATAGAGAAGGGAAAATTCGAAAAGGACCTTAGTTGTCACCGTGGCCGGTGTAGTGGCAGTACTACTGCACTCCTTGTTAGCGCAGTGGGTGCAGGAGTCTCCGGTTCGATTCCGGGCGGTGACAACGTTTTGTTTTTCTTATTCTTCAAAACATTTTCTTTGCCTGTTATTATGTTTATTCTTTTGTGTTATGTGGTTTCCACCATCAGATCCTGACCTGATGACAATGGGACCAAATGACAAACATACCCTTTCGATTAAAAAAAGAATTTTTGAAATCGGTCCAGGCGTCTTCGAGAAATCGAGTAACAAACATAAAAAAAAATACAGTCGAATTGAGAACCTCCTCCTTTTTTTGAAGTCGGTTGAAAAAAAGTAAAGACTTTTTTATAGCAACAATTTTAATTTAACATCATATCAATACGTCGTTACGTAAAGCTAAAAACCAAGAATTGGAGACCTGAAACTTAATTGAATGTTACATAATTAATTTTTATTTTTATTATGTTTATATACTCTTTTGACTGAAATGGTTTTGACATTATATACATTCTTCTCTTCACATTTAACAATGTACAATTAATAATATTGTAGCCACATTATTTTAAAAGAGTAAGTATGGAGTTTCTTGCCCATTCTTCTCCATACGTAACAACATTTCCGAATGGACGGTAGATTCACTTTTGTTTTATAAGTATGACGTTTCAAAGTGCCTTTTTTGGTCTAATGGAAATAAATGATTTGACTTTGACTTTGACATAATGAGGCCTCCTTTTTGCTTGAACGTAGAAAGACGTTCGAGCAAAAAGGAGGCCTCTGTTCCCGCCCGGGATCGAACCGGGGTCCTTCTGCGTGTTAGGCAGACGTGATAACCACTACACCACGGAAACAACAGAATTACTGGCCGAAATTTTGCTTCTCTAACTTCCCTATTGGGTCTTTACTTACAATCAAAACTATGAAATCTCACAAATTTTAGAAAAGGACATGGTTAACTTGTTTTACACATCTCTAGTATTTAAAAAATCGACATGCAAAAGTTATAATGTTTCTAATTTGTATTCTTACATAATTAAAAGAAGTAGGTATATGTATAAAATTAGGTGACATCATATGAGCGGTAAATAGGTACGTAAAACACCATCTAACTTACTGTTTTACAACAGCACATAAATTATGTAAAAATTCACCGTTATTAAATTATCGTACTCGGCCATCTAGCGGAATTACACGGAGTTACATCGCGGTTCGTAGCGACATAACTCCGTTTAATTCCGCTAGATGACCAAGTTATTCTCACCCTAAGTTTTAATGTCCCTTGTTTTAGTAGGTACCTTGCATTCAGTGTATTCGTTAAAATTGATAGATGGAACTTCGCTTAAATTAGATTATTCGGGTTAGGTAGATGTATAACTACATCGTGGTAAAAAAATAATCCCTGTATTTATACTCCTTAACATTTTAAAAACATTTTCAATTGTAATCAATATGTTGTTATCTCAAGTTTAAGGTCAAGGACTTGAATACCGGAGACCTACAGTTAATATTTCTTACTTTAAATGCCATTCAATCGACTGATAACTTATCATTAATTTTCATAATGAGGCCTACTTTTTAGAACGTAATCGGCCTTCTAGCGGAATCAAATGGAGTTACTTCGCAGCCCATAGCGATGTGACTCTGTTTAATTCCACCAGAGGATCAAGTTATTCTCACCCCGAATTTCATTATACCCCATAAAATTCAGGTTTGTTTATTTGTGTACCTGAACTTTGGTAGAATTCTATATTACGTGTTCGATAATTATTATATTATGTAATAACCACAACACCACGGTAAAAAATAATACTAGTGCCCTTACTAATAATCACTGTGTAAAGTTATGCAATGAATAAAGCCTGTGTAACCATACATTTTCTGACGTATAAACCTGTCATAACTTTATGCAGCGTTTATTAGTAAGGCGCTAAATCTTTACTTTTTTATAGCAACAATTTTAATTTAACATCATATCAATACGTCGTTACGTAAAGGTAAAAACCAAGAATTGGATACCTGAAACTAAATTGAATGTTACATAATGAGGCCTCCTTTTTGCTTGAACGTAGAAAGACGTTCGAGCAAAAAGGAGGCCTCTGTTCCCGCCCGGGATCGAACCGGGGTCCTTCTGCGTGTTAGGCAGACGTGATAACCACTACACCACGGAAACAACAGAATTACTGGCCGTAATTTTGCTTCCCTAACTTCCCTATTGGGTCTTTACTTACAATCAAAACTATGAAATCTCACAAATTTTAGAAAAGGACATGGTTAACTTGTTTTACACATCTCTAGTATTTAAAAAATCGACATGCAAAAGTTATAATGTTTCTACTTTGTATTCTTACTTAATTAAAAGAGGTAGGTATATGTATAAAATTAGGTAACATCATATGAGCGGTAAATAGGTACGTGAAACAATTTAACTTACTGTTTGACAACAGCACATTTGTAAAAATTCACCTTTATTTAATTATTGTACTCGGCCATCTAGTGGAATTACACGGAGTTACATCGCGGTCCGTAGCGACATAGCTCCGTTAAATTCCGCTAGATGACCAAGTTATTCTCACCCTAAGTTTCAATGTCCCTTGTCTGGCTCGAAAATGGCCCAGTACCTGGCCAAGTCACCAGGCCCGATGGGATACACTCTGTTTTGGTACCTTGCATTCAGTGTATTCGTTAAAATTGATAGATGGAACTTCGCTTAAATTAGATTATTCGGGTTAGGTAGATGTATAACTACATCGTAGTAAAAAAAAAAATACCTACTTTTTAGAACGTAATCGGCCTTCTAGCGGAATCAAATGGAGTTACTTCGCAGCCCATAGCGATGTGACTCTGTTTAATTCCACCAGAGGATCAAGTTATTCTCACCCCGAATTTCATTATACCCCATAAAATTCAGGTTTGTTTATTTGTGTACCTGAACTTTGGTAGAATTCTATATTACGTGTTCGATAATTATTATATTATGTAATAACCACAACACCACGGTAAAAAATAATACTAGTGCCCTTACTAATAATCACTGTGTAAAGTTATGCAATGAATAAAGCCTGTGTAACCATACATTTTCTGACGTATAAACCTGTCATAACTTTATGCAGCGTTTATTAGTAAGGCGCTAAATCTTTACTTTTTTATAGCAACAATTTTAATTTAACATCATATCAATACGTCGTTACGTAAAGGTAAAAACCAAGAATTGGATACCTGAAACTAAATTGAATGTTACATAATGAGGCCTCCTTTTTGCTTGAACGTAGAAAGACGTTCGAGCAAAAAGGAGGCCTCTGTTCCCGCCCGGGATCGAACCGGGGTCCTTCTGCGTGTTAGGCAGACGTGATAACCACTACACCACGGAAACAACAGAATTACTGGCCGTAATTTTGCTTCCCTAACTTCCCTATTGGGTCTTTACTTACAATCAAAACTATGAAATCTCACAAATTTTAGAAAAGGACATGGTTAACTTGTTTTACACATCTCTAGTATTTAAAAAATCGACATGCAAAAGTTATAATGTTTCTACTTTGTATTCTTACTTAATTAAAAGAGGTAGGTATATGTATAAAATTAGGTAACATCATATGAGCGGTAAATAGGTACGTGAAACAATTTAACTTACTGTTTGACAACAGCACATTTGTAAAAATTCACCTTTATTTAATTATTGTACTCGGCCATCTAGTGGAATTACACGGAGTTACATCGCGGTCCGTAGCGACATAGCTCCGTTAAATTCCGCTAGATGACCAAGTTATTCTCACCCTAAGTTTCAATGTCCCTTGTCTGGCTCGAAAATGGCCCAGTACCTGGCCAAGTCACCAGGCCCGATGGGATACACTCTGTTTTGGTACCTTGCATTCAGTGTATTCGTTAAAATTGATAGATGGAACTTCGCTTAAATTAGATTATTCGGGTTAGGTAGATGTATAACTACATCGTAGTAAAAAAAAAAATACCTGTATTAATTCTCCTATTTCATAACATTTTCAATTGTAATCAATATGTTGTTATGTCAAGTTTAAGGCCATGGACTTGAATACCGAAGACCTACAGTTACTATTTCTTACTTTAAATGCCATTCAATCGACTGATAACTTATCATTAATTTTCATTATGAGGCCTACTTTTTAGAACGTAATCAGCCTTCTAGCGGAAATTAAATGGTTACTTCGCAGCCCATAGCGATGTGACTCCGTTTAATTCCACCGGAGGATCAAGTTATTCTCACCCCAAATTAAATGTTACATAATGAGGCCTTCTTTTTGATTTAACGTCAAAAGAAGCCCTCAGTTCCCGCCCGGGATCGAACCGGGGTCCTTCTGCGTGTTAGGCAGACGTAATAACCACTACACCACGGAAACAACAGAATTACTGGCCGTAATTTTGCTTCTCTAACTTCCCTATTGGGTCTTTACTTACAATCAAAACTATGAAATCTCACAAATTTTAGAAAAGGACATGGTTAACTTGTTTTACACATTTCTAGCATTTAAAAAATCGACATGCAAAAGTTATAATGTTTCTACTTTGTATTCTTACATAATTAAAAGAGGTAGGTAATGTAAAAGATCAGGTGACATCATATGAGCGGTAAATAGGTACGTGAAACAATTTAACTTACTGTTTTACAACAGCACATAATTATGTAAAAATTCACCGTTATTAAATTATCGTACTCGGCCATCTAGCGGAATTACACGGAGTTACATCGCGGTTCGTAGCGACATAACTCCGTTTAATTCCGCTAGATGACCAAGTTATTCTCACCCTAAGTTTCAATGTCCCTTGTTTTGGTAGGCACCTTGCATTCAGTGTATTCGTTAAAATTGATAGATGGAACTTCGCTTAAATTAGATTATTCGGGTTAGGTAGATGTATAACTACATCGTGGTAAAAAAATAATCCCTGTATTTATACTCCTTAACATTTTAAATACATTTTCAATTGTAATCAATATGTTGTTATGTCAAGTTTAAGGTCAAGGACTTGAATACCGGAGACCTATAGTTAATATTTCTTACTTTAAATGCCATTCAATCGACTGATAACTAATCATTAATTTTCATAATGAGGCCTACTTTTTAGAACGTAATCGGCCTTCTAGCGGAATCAAATGGAGTTACTTGGCAGCCCATAGCGATGTGACTCTGTTTAATTCCACCAGAGGATCAAGTTATTCTCACCCCGAATTTCATTATACCCCATAAAATTCAGGTTTGTTTATTTGTGTACCTGAACTTTGGTAGAATTCTATATTACGTGTTCGATAATTATTATATTATGTAATAACCACAACACCACGGTAAAAAATAATACTAGTGACCTTACTAATAATCACTGTGTAAAGTTATGCAATGAATAAAGCCTGTGTAACCATACATTTTCTGACGTATAAACCTGTCATAACTTTATGCAGCGTTTATTAGTAAGGCGCTAAGTCTTTACTTTTTTATATCAACAATTTTAATTTAACATCATATCAATACGTCGTTACGTAAAGCTAAAAACAAAGAATTGGATACCTGAAACTAAATTGAATGTTACATAATGAGGCCTCCTTTTTGCTTGAACGTAGAAAGACGTTCGAGCAAAAAGGAGGCCTCTGTTCCCGCCCGGGATCGAACCGGGGTCCTTCTGCGTGTTAGGCAGACGTGATAACCACTACACCACGGAAACAACAGAGTTACTGACCGTAATTTTGCTTCTCTAACTTCCCTGTTGGGTCTTTACAACTACGAAATCTCACAAATTTTAGAAAAGTACAGGGTTAACTTAATTTACACATCTCTAGTAATTAAAAACATCGACATGCAAAAGATATACTACGTGAATTTTTAGTCCTGCACCACCCGCTAGGAGATAATTCTACCCATGAAAACAAACATCTTTTATTATGTAACCAACTATGAAATCGCGAAAAAAATATCAGCTGTTCCTAACAAAAGTTCAATGCCCTCCGACCGTAATATATGAAACAGCTGATATTTTTTTCGAGATTTCAGAGTTGGTTCCATAATAAAAGTTGTTTGTTTTCATGGGTAGAATCATCCTAGCGGGTGGTGCAGGACCAAAAATTCACCTTGTATATTCCTACTTTATATTCTTACATAATTAAAAGAGGTAGGTAATGTATAAGATCAGGTGACATCATATGAGCGGTAAATAGGTACGTAAAACCATCTTACGTACTGTTTTACAACAGCACATATATAAAAATTCAGCTTTATTAAATTATCGTACTCGGCCATCTAGTGGAATTACACGGAGTTACATCGCGGTCATAGCTCCGTTTAATTCCGCTAGATGACCAAGTTATTCTCACCCTAAGTTTCAATGTCCCTTGTCTGGCCCGAAAGTGGTCCGGTACGGGGCCAAGTCACCAGGCCCGATGGGATACACTCTGTTTTGGTACCTTGCATTCAGTGTATTCGTTAAAATTGATAGATGGGACAAAAAGAAAAGGCCAGCCATCTGGTCACGTGAAGAGTCAACCAGCTGCTTGGCGATATCTTAAAAAACAAGATGAGCACTCGGACCCCATGGCCCCAGTGTTTCAACCCCAAACGGCTCAAATATATAATTCCTAAGGAGGTTATTATATTTGCGCCGTTTGAGGTCTTCTGCACTTGCAGCAGCTGCCCCAGCACAAGACGCAGACCTAGGAAGATGAGATGGCGCAAGGGTATCAACACATGTTGCATCCCACACCAACGGCCTACCCAACTTCCAAGGCATTATGGTTATTCCATCTGGTCTTTTCCCATCGTCGCGTGCTAGACCATTAGGTTCTAAATCAGCTGGCACCCCGGCGGAGACAAATAATTGTCTTTACTTACAATGTAAACTATTAAAACTCACAAATTTTAGGAAAGGACAGAGTTAACTTGTTTTACATATCTCTAGTAATTAAGCCAAAATTAATAATTAAGACCAAGTTATTCTCACCCTAAGTTTCAATGTCCCTTGTTTTGGCACCTTGCATTCAGTGTATTCGTTAAAATTGATAGATGGAACTTCGCTTAAATTAGATTATTCGGGTTAGGTAGATGTATAACTACATCGTGGTAAAAAAAATAATACCTGTATTTATACTTCTTAACATTTTAAATACATTTTCAATTGTAATCAATATGTTGTTATGTCAAGTTTAAGGCCTTGAATACCGAAGACCTACAGTTAATATTTCTTACATTAAATGCCATTCAATCGACTGATAACTTATCATTAATTTTCATAATGAGGCCTACATTTTAGAACGTAATCGGCCTTCTAGGGGAATCAAATGGAGTTACTTCGCAGCCCATAGCGATGTGACTCCGTTTAATTCCACCAGAGGGTCAAGTTATTCTCACCCCAAATTTCATTATACCCCATAATATTCAGGTTTGTTTATTTGTGTACCTGAACTTTGGTAGAATTCTATATTACGTGTTCGATAAATTATGTAATGACACAACACCACGGTAAAAAATAATACTAAATCTTTACTTTTTTATAGCAACAATTTTACTTAACATCATATCAATACGTCGTTACGTAAAGCTAAAAACCAAGAATTGGATACCTGAAACTAAATTGAATGTTACATAATGAGGCCTCCTTTTTGCTTGAACGTAGAAAGACGTTCGAGCAAAAAGGAGGCCTCTGTTCCCGCCCGGGATCGAACCGGGGTCCTTCTGCGTGTTAGGCAGACGTGATAACCACTACACCACGGAAACAACAGAATTACTGGCCGAAATTTTGCTTCTCTAACTTCCCTATTGGGTCTTTACTTACAATCAAAACTATGAAATCTCACAAATTTTAGAAAAGGACATGGTTAACTTGTTTTACACATCTCTAGTATTTAAAAAATCGACATGCAAAAGTTATAATATTTCTACTTTGTATTCTTACATAATTAAAAGAGGTAGGTATATGTATAAAATTAGGTAACATCATATGAGCGGTAAATAGGTACGTGAAACAATTTAACTTACTGTTTGACAACAGCACATTTGTAAAAAATCACCTTTATTTAATTATTGTACTCGGCCATCTAGTGGAATTACACGGAGTTACATCGCGGTCCGTAGCGACTAGCTCCGTTAAATTCCGCTAGATGACCAAGTTATTCTCACCCTAAGTTTCAATGTCCCTTGTCTGGCTCGAAAGTGGCCCAGTACCTGGCCAAGTCAGCAGGCCCGATGGGATACACTCTGTTTTGGTACCTTGCATTCAGTGTATTCGTTAAAATTGATAGATGGAACTTCGCTTAAATTAGATTATTCGGGTTAGGTAGATGTATAAATACATCGTAGTAAAAAAAATAATACCTGTATTTATACTCCTATTTCATAACATTTTCAATTGTAATCAATATGTTGTTATGTCAAGTTTAAGGCCATGGACTTGAATACCGAAGACCTACAGTTACTATTTCTTACTTTAAATGCCATTCAATCGACTGATAACTTATTATTAATTTTCATTATGAGGCCTACTTTTTAGAACGTAATCGGCCTTCTAGCGGTAATTAAATGGAGTTACTTCGCAACCCATAGCGATGTGACTCCGTTTAATCCCACCGGAGGATCAAGTTATTCTCACCCCAAATTAAATGTTACATAAGGAGGCCTTCTTTTTGATTTAACGTCAAAAAGAAGCCCTCTGTTCCCGCCCGGGATCGAACCGGGGTCCTTCTGCGTGTTAGGCAGACGTGATAACCACTACACCACGGAAACAACAGAATTACTGGCCGTAATTTTGCTTCTCTAACTTCCCTATTGGGTCTTTACTTACAATCAAAACTATGAAATCTCACAAATTTTAGAAAAGGACATGGTTAACTTGTTTTACACATCTCTAGTATTTAAAAAATCGACATGCAAAAGTTATAATGTTTCTACTTTGTATTCTTACATAATTAAAAGAGGTAGGTATATGTATAAAATTAGGTGACATCATATGAGCGGTAAATAGGTACGTAAAACCATCTAACTTACTGTTTTACAACAGCACATAATATATAAAAATTCACCTTTATTAAATTATCGTACTCGGCCATTTAGTGGAATTACACGGAGTTACATCGCGGTCCGTAGCGACATATAGCTCCGTTTATTTCCGCTAGATGACCAAGTTATTCTCACTCTAAGTTTCAATGTCCCTTGTTTTGTTACCTTGCAATTACTGTATTCGTTAAAATCGATAGATGGAACTTCGGTAGAATTAGATTATTCGGGTTAGGTAGATGTATAACTACATCGTGGTAAAAAAATAATACCTGTATTTATACTCCTTGACATTTTAAATACATTTTCAATTGTAATCAATGTTGATACAATTGAAAATGTGTTATGTCAAGTTTAGGGCCAAGGACTTGAATACCGAGGACCGAGGCCTATGTTCCCGCCCTTGATCGAACCGGGGACCTTCTGCGTGTTAGGCAGATGTGATAACTACTACACCACGGAAACTACGAAAAACACGGTTGAATTTTTGCTTCACTATGTAACCTCAGTTTAAGGCGGTTCCCTGACCAAATGGCCTTGAGCATTCGTTTCCTCTTCGCCGCACCGAACGGGGCGCAGGAATTACTGAAGAAAATACGCCCATATTTTAGAATAAAATCTGTATAAAATAAAACTTGGGTCTATTGAAAAAAAAAAATGTGTCAAAATGTTCACAATTAAATTGTCTATCCATTAGTGTCAGTAGCAAAATTAAATAATGTTTACTTTACCAGGAGATGCATGTTATTATTCACTATTTCTCATTTCTGGGGTTTCGTTGCAAGGAGATTTATTAAAGATAAACTCAATAAAAATAAAAAATAACTCTGCAATTGTGGAAACAAGAGTATGTAGAAAATTACTGTATTTTTTATTTGTTGATATTTCTTTTAAATAACGAGTAGATAGCTCCAAAAATCACTCAAAAACTGCTTGCGCGTAGCGTTTTGGTCGGGGTACCGCCTTAAACTTTCGTTTCAATAGTTATTTTCAATAAAACACATAAGACGTAGCGGCATTAGGCCTTAATAATTTGCATTGCGTTGATTTCCTTTCGATGTAATGAGGATAGTTTCAATGTTATTTAAATTTAAGAAACTTGAGCGTTACAGGCACATCCATACTTACTAATATTATAAATGGGAAAGTGTGTCTGTCTGTCTGTCTTGTCTGTTTGTCTTTCTTATTTGGCAAAACGGAGCGACGGATTGACGTGATTTTTTTAAGTGGAGATAGTTGAAAGGATGGAGAGTAACATAGGCTACTTTTTGTCTCTTTCTAACGCGAGCGAAGCCGCGGGCAGAAGCTAGTGAGATAATATATGGATCTTTGTCTCGTGGATGGTAAAGTATCTGTGAGCCCTTTTGTATCTCAGATGACAATAGGCAGCGGCATAAGCTAGGATGTAAGCTTGCCAATTAATCTATGTAATCCAATAGGCGAAGTGACAAAAAAAAAGTAATTAATCCGTCAGATAGATTATCAAAAAATTTTGGACACGTATTTTTTCTTTTTTCGTAAACGAAGAATGACGACGATACAGTGCGTTGAAGTTGCGCATGACGTCACGATCTGATACAATTTTTGCAGGACGGTGACGTCAAAGCCCACTCTCCGGAACTTTGTTGTTCTTTATCTTTGTATTTTATAATAAATCTGATCAAGCAAAAAATACGTGTCCCGTATTTTTGGCCGATCTATCAGACAGACTAAACAGAATGCCACTTTTTTAATGTTGTCGTCATCCCTATTCTTGTGCTATTAAACTTTTTTCTTTTTTCAGGTATGACTCTATTCAAATTGTATCACTTTATCTTGACACTACACACACAATTTTCACAGCCTTTTCCTAATTACGTTGGGGTCGGCTTCCAGCCTAACCGGATTCAGCTGGATACCAGCGTTTTACGTGAAGTGACTACGAGTAGAGGTGTAACAATATTTGAATCGTGCATAAAGGACATTGCTACGCGTCCATACATTGTTTGCCTAAGAACCAACAGGGAGGTGTTTTTACATTTTGAGTTCTAAATGATATATATATTCAATTGAAACTAAATTAAAACTACGGACACTTGAGACTTCTAAAAGCCATCAAAATACTTTCAGATTTTGAGGTTATAATTATGCCATTAGAAACATACATCATAGATTAAAACAACATGTTTTGCTTCACAAAATGTTTATTTAATAACAACATCATGTCACATCCCAGGTATCATATATATTTTCGACGGGATATAAAAATTGCATATCAAATAAATAATAACCTATCAATATATTATACAAATAAACTAAATGTTTAACAAAACTCAAACTGCAGATAATTCGAAATTATACATCAATATGACATTACTATTTTTCTCATAATGCAATACAGTTAAATTTATTTTTGTACAAAAATACTACAAACATAGCATAAATTCTGACTGCACAGCAAAGAGTCACGGTCAAAATGGGCGTAAAACCAACAGCTTTAAAATATATTTTATGTGAAAGCTAAGCTAACTATTACTTAATTTTATACTATGACGGCAATCATCCAAACAACCGGTGAGCAGAGATATTCAGTGATGTACAAACGTATTTGTTGTGCCCACATAGTTTCAGTTTTGTGGTTTTTAGGGTTAGGACGGCACGAGCCTTTCATTGCACCCGCAGAACATTTATTAGATGTTATACTTGATGATAACCTTTGATATTTAAATAAAAGGTATCAATATACAGTAGTTTTTAACAAATATGTGTGTTTTATTTAACCAATCTTTGGGATTTTTTTGCAGTCATTCCCGGTCGATATTGGGGTTAACAAGTATTTAGGGGGTATTTAGAAGTACAATAAAGTAAATTACAACACATTTTATTTCTGTTGGTTTTACGCTCAGCTCTCATACAAAAATGCCCATGATCCTTTCCATATTTCATAGCAAAATAACTATCCCAGTCGCATATTAACCAGTAAGTACAACCAAACCTGTTCATCATATTTGTCTTAATTTTCAAGAAGCCATGCTCAGCAAATTTTATAATTATTAAAACAAAAAAATCCTGTCACATTGCATTATTTTTAAAAGCAGAACAAATTAACTGAAAAAGGTACGCGGCTTCGCGCGCTTTTTCGTCACTGGAGTGCAGAGTGGCGCGAGCGAGTAAGATAGAGATAGAAATGGTTGGTTAGGTTAGGTTAGAACTGTGACCACACAATGATATCCTCTTTTGCCAAGCAAACATTTTAGTTTCTTTGCTCTGTTTTAGAATAATTGGTGATCTATTTTAATTAGTTTGCTTAAATACTTGTTAGGAAAAACCTATTATAGTACATACAAAAACATTTATTTGGTACTAGACCCTACCTATATCTCCATGATTTTAAGTGATTTATTGTAGAAGTTCGTGGCGCCACCTGCAGAAGCTAAAAATGTGCCTATTTGGCAAAAAAGGAAGCGTGGACGCCCCGCGAAAGCAAGACCCGCTTTAATAATTCAATAAATTACAATTTTGTATCAAATTTTATATTTTTTTTGCTGATCTCATTATGTGGTAATTAATAAATAATTAGACGACTGTGACTAATAAAATGCTGTTTTATTTAGAAAAACTACTGTAAATAATATAAAAATAGAAGCTATATTTAAAAGAAAAAGAGTTAACATGCATAATGTGCATTAAGATTATTAGCAATTTGTGCTGCAAGAGCCTCTAATATAATAAATATAGTTTTAACCAGAAAATACTTTTATTTAAAACAACACAAGATATGACATTATTTTTTACTTTGTTTAATTGTCACCATGGATACGACACTACCTATCATCTTTATAAACTTCTTGATGGTCCCACACTAAGCTGGAGTGATGCAGGGTGATTTACGAATCGTCAGCATTTGTCGAGACTCGAGAAAAAGAGAGGTTTTACTAACCAATCGAGAAGCAGTCCACTGTTGTATACAATAAAGAATTTGCTCACCTTCTAGTAACATGGAGTCAGAAGCTGATCCGCAGTTCACTCAAAATAACCTGTAATCCAGCCCAGATCCAGAGCCTGTAATCTTGCCCCACAAACAGCAAATGGGACAAAATTTCTAGCTAATGCACGACAATGCCCGTCCACATACGGCGCATATCGTTACAAGTTGGTTACAACAGCATGTTATCCAAGCTTTAGACCGGCCTGCACAATCCCCTGACTTAAATCCTATTGAGCATGCCTGGAATATGCTTCAGAGAAGAGCTCGTAGGAATTTCCTTGTTGATATTGTGCATCAAAACCAGCTTTTCTTGCATCTTAGCAGGATTTGGGACAGTACTCCACAACAGGATATTGACACTCTTGTTTTGAGTATGCAGAACCGCTCCAGAAGTGTCAGGAGAGTCTTAGGTGGATCCACGAATTATTAATTTTAAGTTTTCAACAATTTTTATAAAAAAAAATTGTTTTGTTGTTTAGGTTTTGAAATTTCAAAAATAAAGTTAAATTGAAATTTTGTTGAGTTTTTCCTCTTCTTCTAAGTTTTTTTTTTAATTTAACTTTATCTAAAAGTTTATTATCAGATTAGATAGGCAATTAAACAAGGTTTATTTTAAAGTGTAGGTGTCTTAACAAAAAGTTAATAGAATTTTAGTTATTTAGGTTTAATTAAAATATCCCTAGACACTGGAACGATATTTTTTATTGGGTACTATTTTAAAACTCACCAGAATAATCTTTTTGCCGACAAAAATTGATTAAGGGGGACGCTTCATGGTAGCTCGCGAAAATTAAATTTTTGAACGTTTATTGCAATTTGCCGCTCAGTGTCTGGGTGTGTGTGTTAATATATAATGATTTGCGACTGTAATAGGCCATTAGTTACAGAATTATCATCATCAAAACAGCCCTCAAAGCGCGTACTACTCGATTGATTGCCTATTTCAAAAATTCATTCAATTGAGTCATTCAAGATAGATCTTATTAGGACACCAGATGCGCTACCAGGGTTCCCTTTCGTTTAAGATGTACAACAAACACCAAAAATAATATTATTATAAAACTTGATTAAAAAGTGTATCCGTTTGTTCGGAGGTTCTTGTTTATTCTTCTCCATAGAGATTACCTTTTTAAATCAAGCAGCTAGCATCACTTTTCTGATTGACCGACTGACTCTTTGACAATGCATAAGTGCACGAGCCGTCTTCCACTTGGGGTGTACTTAAGTGGCCCTACTATAACCTCCAGGGTCAAAGCCAACCTCACCTGCACGTAGTACACCCTGCTGATTCATTGACGACGCTCAGACGGACTAGATTTCTTCACAAAGAGGAGACCTTCGCAGTTTCATTGCTTATATTTGTGTTATAGATCTTTCTTCGATTGAGATATTGTAAAATAAACATGGTCTTGGCAGAATTGTGGTATCTTTTCTACAAATGCCACAAAGAGTTAAAGTTGAAGTCTTCCACTTATTTGAGGCACTCGCTATGACTTTCAAAGCACTATAAGGTATTTTAAATATAGACAAAGAAAATGCCTAAATAAAAACTCAACAAAAAAAAAACTAACACTGTGCTTCAGTTTTAGCTAGGGCGGCCTCACCCCTAATTTATTGCGGGGCCCGTGGCATGTGCCCAGTGTGCCCAGTTGAAAAGAGGGGCCTGCTTAAGTGTCTGTAAAAGGTAAGTGAAATAAAAGCCTTGAATTTGGATTTAATATCTATTATTAACAAATGCCATTCACATTTAAGTAAGTATATAGGTATAATATTAAAATATATTAAAACATACACACCGAGCAAACACCGATCCATGACAATAGTCAGAGAAAGAAGTCAGTACTTATGTACCATGCACAAGGTAACCAATAGAAAATCACTACGAAGGGCAATGGTGTTACAAGTAGTAAAACTTTAGAATAGGCACTACACTTCATACGATGCATTAAAATCCATATTATCTTATAGGAGACCAGTTGCACTACGAGGGATGTTCCTCCCTTTCTTTTACGACGTACGTATAGCAAAGGAACTGTCAACTCTTCGACGTTCATTTAGAAACAGGCAACCTTGTTTTGGTGTTTTTCGTTTGGTAGATCTAGATACCTACTACGGTGGCGCAATAAAATCTCGCAATCTGATGTCCAAATGAAATATTGGACAACCAGAGTGGAGAGAAAAGGAGAGGTGTCCTGTGCTGACAATCTTGCATTATTTTCACACCCCACTCCTTAGTTTTAGCATTAGTGTACGAACCGAGTCAAGAGCGTTCAGGCCTTGGTCGTTCTTAAGGCCTACGCAGACCGGGACGGCATGGCAAGGGATTTTGCCGTGAGTCAGCGCACACTGGCCGCTTAGATACCGCGGCATTCCAGCACTTTGGCACGGCATGCACCACGGCGTGCCGCGGCACGACAAAGCACGCCTCAGCGACTCCTGCTGCCCGATACACTTTTAGTCTTCAGTTGCGTTTGATCGTGTTTTGGTGTGCCTCAAGTTTTAAAATGAGTCGCCGCCGGAGTCCGTGGCATGCCGTTGTTTACCGCAGTATGCCACGGCATCCCGCCACGGGTACCTGTGGCTCATCTTTTATTGCCGTGCGATAAAATCCCTTTCAATGCCACGGCATCATTTTAAAGCATAGCAATTTATGTCGTATTTCTGTAACAGTACGGTTGAATGTCCATTAGTAAAAATTCAAATCCCTTGCCATGTCGTCCCGGTCTGCGTACGGCGTCTATATGCTCAGCTCGAAAATGTTCGGGGACGGTCGTTCTGTGGTGTAAGTCGTGCGCGGCGACCGAAAACGTTTTCCCGAACATTTTCAAATTACCGATTTTGTGAGAACGACCAAGGCCGCCGAGCGGCGCAAAACAACTTGCATGCAACGCTGAGGGCGTTGCATGCAAGTTGTTTTGCGCCGCTCGGCAGTTACTCAAGACACATACGTATTAATGCATCTGTTTGATATGAACGTCACACACCCCACCCCACTGGATGCTCCTGTTTAGCGGATACTCAGGCCCTACACTAAGAGCCGAGTCACACCGAAATGGCAGCGGCCGCCAGCGGCTGCCAGCGGCGCCGCTGGCGGCCTCGCGCGACCTCCAGACCCCGCGCGCCTGGTATCTTTCTGACGAGTTTACCGGCCCGTGGTGCCGCGAGCGGCCTGGCTCCGCCGCTGGCGGCCTCGCGACCTTTCAAGTATTTCAAGCGATACTGGTCTTTGAAGTATGTAGTTAAGGTTTAAAATTATTTCACACTGAAAGTGCTCGCTGCCGGCCGCTGCCATTCCGGTGTGACTCGGCTCTAATGTGCCTTTACATATCTTTTTACTTGTAACGTCATTAAAGGGGATGTATAAGTTTCTACGTTTTGTTAAACAAATTGTAAATATATACGAATTCCAGTCTTTATAGTGACAGATAGATTTAATATCAAGAAAATAAATTCGTAAAGGTAAATCTCCTGCATTCCGAGACAGCAAATTTACACAACAATTTACGAAACAGCGAATTTTGATAGACAAATTTTGATGTAAAGCGTTACAGTAAAATAATAGAACTCAAACAACAAATAAATAAAAATGTTAATAAACGGAAAATAGACAATAAAGAAGAGGACATTTCTAATAATATAAATAAAAAATGGAAATAAAAACAACGCAAATGATAAAAAAAAAACATTTATTTCGAAAACAATTTTTTAAGTACGACATCCATATTTAACAGAAAATCAAATAACTTCACATATTTAGTTGTTAGATCAGTTTTTAGCTCGGTTGTGTTATCGTGCACCTATTACAAGAAAACTGAAAATAATTCGTGGACATTCTTATTTAAATTGTGTTAGTTCTAGATTAGTATGACATTTTAGGGTGCGATCATCTCATCGAATTACACTCCATAGAACTTTAAAACATCAAAAACGTTACACCGATAGTTCATTTTATATATAGATATTAAATCATCTTTATTGATTATTCATTTTATCAATATTCCATCGATAATAATTCATTTTATCAATTATCCATCTCATAACTAAAAGTTTTTAATAAGTATAGATCTTTCATCTCATGCCATATTTTATCTCATCGAAATCGAACGTACATAGATACTTGAGATCGTACCGTTAACAAATCAAGAGTCATTTGTTTTTATTATAACAACATACATTTATCAATCAGTTTTACTGCAACTATAAAAACATTATAAGGTCGAGTCATCGTAAAACACATCGAATAGTCATTATCTCCCTGGCATTTTTCCAATTATATTAGGGTCGTCTGCCGACCTAACTAGAAGCAATACGGTATGTTGGATGTCACGAACTTCAATGTTGTGTAATTCAACGAGTGAACTACCGTGATTCTTTATAAGGCAGACATCTGATAATTAACGGCTTTTTATTTGTACCCCTTTTCTGTATCTTCTTTACAAAGAAATTTCCTTAATAAGGGGGTAGATAGACGGTCTTATAAAGAAACGGAAGTAAATCGAACCCGACATATTGAGCTATATTTGAAATTGCCTCTCAACGCTTAGTTTGTAGGTACCTACATAACTAAATGAACACAAAAGCAGGGGTCTTTAGCGCGTACTCACGTGGTGTACATTCAAAGTTTTTCTACAAAGAATCTACTAACATCTTTTAATATTCATTATTATTTCGTAAACAAATAGTAATATGTAGGTACATGAAACATTTCAATCGACATAATACATCTATTTTAAACTATATTCATCTACCAAACACATTTCAGATGTTTAAACTTTTTTGTTGGTTTTATTTTTTACTTTTGTGACATTTCATTACTAACTCACATGATTGGGGCCAGGCCGTGTTAAACCCAGGTTTAAGGTATCCAGCCTTTTACTGATTGAATTTGAAGGTCTGGCCACTAAAAGATCTGTCAGTTTGACAAAATATATCACCTAATGGAACACCCTACTTTAAAATGACGAAATTCAGTCGTTTACAGTTGAACCACAGAGTACTAACCTCCAAGTATCCCCATCCTTACAATTAACTAATGATCCCTTTATTCCTGAATTATGAACTGTAGTTAAACTGTATACACTATTTAATACATGTAGAAGATCCGGTTCACAACTAGAGGAAACTATTTAAACATAAAACTTGTGATTATATATTTCCTGAACACAACGTAACTATATACGAAGGGACATCCATCTATTGTACATACACCAGTTAGTTTTAAACATTGTAACTAAGAATTTGATATATCATAGCCTTGGTGGCCTCAAATACGATTACACTTATATATGTAAATTATTATCTAACATCAAATACATCAAAATTCACATTACTATATAAGTTGAATGGGGCATTCTATAGTAATCTGTTCTGGTATAGGTCTGTAGCGTGGCTTGTATATTTATGATCCAAACGGTTAAAAAACCGCGCCATATGTAAAATTTGGTTTGTTCCCGCTAGTTCTACTGAACAGTTGTAGTGTAGAACTAATGGGTTTTTTTTTCTAACTAGCTCTACGATAATAGGTATAACAAAATAATAGAACTATTGGCCCGTACGAGAAAATCGCCTATAGCAGAACAAACTACTTAAGTTACTTTGTCATATCGATATATATAATTCGTTTGAACACTGAAACTACATTAGCAACAGCGACATGACTGACATGGTGTGCGTTTATAGTTTGGTACAATGAGCAGTCGCGGTGATAAATGCTGTCTTCTCTTTTTAAGAGGGCTTTGTCCAGAAGGGCAGTTGTTCCCCAAAACATTCACACGCCACATTAGTTTTGTCGTACTATTTTAAACACAGATTTTAAACATCCATAATAGTGTATAGAGAGTAATCATATGTTATGAATATTGAGCCCGAATCCAACAAGTTCCTTTATTATATCCGATAGAAGACTAGTTACATTTACCAAACTACTGCGTTCACGCAGTAGTGTTGAGGCATTCAATAGTTCATAATAAAAATGTTGTGCATTCAAAAGTTTGAAGGAAAAGTCCCTTCTGAATAATACTAGTGACGTTATCCTTGAGCACATTATTTCTTTCATCTATTCACTAAAAGTTAGGTACATTGAGACATCAGATATCACGCTGTCGATACGTTTGGCACATTAAAAAAAATATCAACTAGATATAGTGAAGGTATTTAACTTTCGTGGAAGTGTACCTTACTAACGTCAAGATTGTGCTTATAAACGCTTGTCATTTGTGATATGACGTAGATCTTTGTGAATCTACTAGGTACTTTTAGTGGCTACATTGTGCAAAAACGGGACTTCCACTGTCTTGTACTCAAAAGTGGGTGCTTTCTACCCAATCATGCAATATTCCGCGACAAACGTATCCCAGCGGGCGTGGCAGTAAACTATTGATCAAAATACATAAGATCGACTGAATTATTAACACTAACACCTTAACAACTAACAATTACGTTGAAGTGACGAAACATCGTGACCACTGGAGTTAATAACCAGGATCATAAGATACTCCTATCTTCTCAAAATTGGCTGGTCAAAGACTCAGTCGACATTCTCGTTTTAGAGGAAAAATGTTCTACCGTCAAACCCTGGTACATCCAACTCTATTCACGTTTTACTTCGTCTAGGGACCTACTTGAGACACAATCACAAAATAAATTAACAATTTAACATTAGTGAAACACACTGCTTTGTTTACATTTAGAGAACTTTCAACTACTGCTTTTGGACACTAGAGGTCGCTGTAATGAAAACCTACGTAAAAACTTGCGTATTCCTTTTAGGAATAACATTTGTCAATATAACCATCGTGTTGGTTAGTTTAATTTATCGTTACCTATCAATAAATTAAAAGTACTAAACATTCCAAAGACACTGATGTCTTTAGAAAAAGTATACAAAAATATTCATCGTGAGCTAAGCTCAGAATCATTCAAATCTAAAATCGACAAAAGTCGTATTTTGATTTATTATCTGTCCTTTCCGTTACTCTTAGTCCTGCTACCGTAACACTAAAATATGTTCCTACCAAACTAGATTGCAACGTGCAACCGTTCAGCGAACCAGCGCTGACAGATTTACTTTAAAGCGACGACTGAAGCTGAATAAAACCTTAACTGACTGACAAACAGACGAACTGTAGGTGCAATATAAGCAGACTTGTGATGCATATGAGATCGAAGCGAAAAATTTTCTCGCTTAATAACTGACAACTGCTACATCAGTGCAAGCGCCGGCCAGAATGTTACATGATAGTAGAGTTGTTACATTACACGATACTCAAGAAGTTAGAAGTGTGTGCACCTGAGCTTTGTGTCTATGCGCGTTATCTCAGGAAGCGCTCATTATATCACGAGTCGCCTTCACGTACACAGACAGATACCTAGATGATATTGTATGTACATCTACCCTTGCTGCTCGTATCGTATCATAGTGCAACTTGCAACGTGCAACCGCATTCGAGTTACGCACAATTTAAGTTGATTTGTGATTGTTGTTGAATTTGTAGTGTGATGTTCTAAAATTTCGTATTATAAATGCGCAAACGCATCAAATGACTTCTCCCGCCATGCGGCGGGAGGGCGTGTCAGACTTTTACTGACTAAAACCCACTCATGTTCCTTCGGTTGCTCTTCATGTTCCGGAGTCACGGTATTTATTATAAACTGCTCTGCGTCTTGTGTGTCAGTTAAAAAGATGAAGTCTTTGAATATTTGTATTGATCGTGACTTTAACTTCAGTCGAATTAGTCGTTCAGCCGCCGCTTATATAGTCGTCAAAATAATAAATAAAATAAATTTTGCTTTTAGCAACGTGACCTCTAGTGTGACCACAAGCATTACGGGCCTGACGCTATACGGCGAATATTTCAATACTTATTAAATCGCATCATTAAGGTGTCTTCAAAACGATGGTTTATTAGTTAGTTGCACGAAATTCGGCACCTTATTCAACTAGGTACTAGGTACCAAAATTCTAGATATTTAGATGTAACCCTGCCTTAGCGGATACAGGCCCGATTTGTGACAGAAATGGCACGGGTTACTGTGCCAAAAAGACGTGGACAACCATGAAAGATCTTTGGAACAATAAACCTAACATTAGAAAAAAAACGTTTCTAAAAATAATTCCAAAAAAGTTAATTCACTGTCGAATTTAACCTAAATCTGCCTTAATAATAATATCTTTAAAAATAAACATAATATACAAATCAACAAAAATATTGAATACTTTAGTAAATATTTCACGAATTGTCCACACCACGCCGTCTGTTGATCGCATTTTCATAATTATCATTATTTCATTAATTTATACAAACTTATTTCTATCTTTACAGGTTACTAATATGATAGATTTTACATTATTCATTACTGTCTAAAAACATACAAATTTAAATATCATCATCGTTCTATATTAACAATTATGTCTATCTACATGTCAGATATAAAATATATCACAAAAGTTCGTGATTTACATTGCACTACACCTATGAAGTTTCGTCAAAATGGTGGAAGGTATGTACATATTTACATTGAATTCGGTCGCATTACATATGTACATAGCACAGAGACACAGAACGCGTTGGTTTCCGCGTTCCAACAACGCTTGTGTCAATGCCCCGTCTATCATTATATTACTTATACATCGTCATACAAGTTTTATTATGTACACAGTTATTTTCAGTGACGTCATGAAAGCGACCAACAGTTGCGGCTCCTACTGTCCCTATTTTAATACTGAACATTTCCTCAATCGTACTCCGTCATCATTTTCACTCAAAAAGAGCGTCTACCCCCGTTCATCATTTTCCGTCTTAAAAAAGACTAAGTACTTAAATTCTATGACTATATAACTTTCGATACACTAAAGTTACTATAATGAGACTCTAGCCCTTCATTGTGTAAGTTTTCACGTTCAAAAATTTTTTTTAAAAGGTTGAACATATTTTTTGGTATAATCGTTATGTACTTTTTATAAATTAGGCGAAACATAAATTCTGTAAAAACTTACAATAAAATTGTGATTGGTTAACCTATGAGACATAATAATGAAAACAAATTCATTTGCTAATTAATTATTACAAAAATATATAAAACATTAATTGTGTGGAAATTATTTGTACTGTAGTTTTGCAAAATGATAATGTAACATTTTAAGCGGTTTCAATATTGGAACTCAACTATTTGTGTGAAAGTTTTATTAAGTTCCAGGTTTCGCCTAAAAATGCTTTACATTAATTTGAGAACTAACTAATTCTTCATAGATTTAATATCCATGATCATAATAACTATGTGATGTATCTCGCTAATTTAGGAGAGTGTCACAAAAGTATATCTAAAACGCATTTGAGCTATGCGACATCTACAGTTCGTATGAGTACTGTTCCACTATCCAATGCGCGCTCAGTATTTACAATTTTCATATTATTGGGCATTTACAGCGCAATGGAACGAGAAATCGTTTTCACCGAATCTTAGAGATATTATGACTACAATGACGGTCTTAAGGTTCAGGCAATTTACATAGATTTATGATCAACATAAATCAATTCATTTAAATGTATATTGTGCACTTGTATTAATAACATTTTATAAATTTTCGGTATTCAATGCACAAGGAATTTAAGCTCAATTTATTACATCACCATCATAAAAAATAATATTAATCGCAATAAAATGAGAAAGCAATCTCCTCATCACTATTAATTTATGATCATCATACAGTCCTAGAAACTAATATTACAGTAATTTACATCCAGTTTATCTATATTTACCAAAATTCACTGATTCACTGTCACCACCGAACGACCGCGTTGAAGAGTAGAAGTAGTGGGGGAGGGGGAAAACTTGACCGTCACTCATTTTTTAACCATACCTATATACACTTGTCACTAACACAAACAGACGCAAACACACTCCTATAGTCATATCCTAACTAGTGATAGATCTATTTACAGTGAAATTATACATGGGAGAGGAATTATAGGATTCAAGAGATCTTTTAAATAGACGACGCGCGATGACGATTAACGAACGGTAGATTAATAAGCAAATTAGGATCATCGTCATCGGTTAAATCTTCGTTGTTATCGTCCGAATTATTCAGAACTACATTTTCGTGAAACTGACTAGTGTAATCTTCGTCAAAAGAACTTTCGTCTTCAAGGTCTTCATCGTCAGCATCATAATTATTGTAAGACAGTTCTGAATCATCATCGTCAAATGAATCTTGATTGTGAGCCTCTCCAGGCTCAAGCAAATATTATGTGTCGTCACCGATATTAGTGGGATGATATACCTGGAACATTTTAGATTTGTAGCTTATTACGAGCACAGATGGTTTTATGTTCAGGGTGTCCTGTATTTATTTATTTATTCAAAACTTTATGCACATGTAAAAAACAATGCACACCGGCGGACTTAATGCCTTGGGCATTATCTACCAGTCTACCTTAGGGTGATGCAGAGACAAAACATGGCAGGTGCAAAGATATAAATAAAATCATTTCAAGTGGTGATGAACGCATCGGCACGGGAAAGGTTAAAAGACAGGGTTTAAACACACACAACTATTCTTAGTATAGTTTTGATACCCTTTTCACAAACCAAAAAGTGCTTCTGCCATGAACAACACACATGGGTGAACAAAACCCAATGATTACAATCCAAAACTGCAGTAGCAAAACAAATCTTTTGTAGGGGATTTAAAAAACGTAAAATTCAGGAATTATTTTTTGTGCTAAAATAAAAGTGTATAGTCATGCAAAAGAAAAATATAAAAAGCCGCTAAGCTATCGAGCACCTGTCATCACCTCAGCTGGTAGCGAGCAACGCCGCGGGAATTGCAGCGTTCTGTCCTGAACACCGTAAGACGCTTTGGCGAGCCATTGTTGGCATGTTACTGTGAAACTAGGCTTTCTGCGGCCCCCGTTCACGCTGTGGCGCAGGGACCCGAGTGAGGCGAGCCCTCGCAGCTCTGAGGGCGCCACCGGCGACGGAGCTGAGCCGCGCCTCTTCGACCAACACTCCTTGCCGGAGAAGGTGCGGCGCAAGAACTGCGGCAACACGGTCGGGACCTCGCGAATTTTCTTCTCTCTGGGAGCTGTAACATTTGTTACTGTGTTTAAGTAAAATTATGAACTTAGCATGCTTAGCAAATTATGAATCCAAATGTCAGTTAGCATGTCAAATAACTCACCGAAAGGTAATACTTCAGCGGGCATTGACTTTCTCCGTCGCTGCAGCAGCGGGTCTGAGTCGAGTTCTAACGGCATCGACGTCAAATTGTCGCGCAGTTGACTTCCTACTACGCTTGACTCCCTACGGCTCTTTGGGCCAGAGTTTTCCTTATTACGCGGCGTTTCTGTTAGTTCTCCATTCGCTTCAGAATTGTCAGTGTCAGTATCAGTCTTTTTCATATCTTTCACGACTAATTGGCTACATTTAGTATCATTTTTGCTTGTTCCTGGGACAGGTCTTAAAAAGTCTGGCCTGAACCTTGATAAAGCATCATCATTACTTGCGTGTGGCAGTCGTGAAGCGAGAGAAGCCTCGCGAGACGTTGACGCCAAAGGTGGGAAAGTTTTTTGTCTAACCAGTTTGTTTAGGGTCCCTCCTTCTTTGAGCACAGTGTTGAGGCGTGTGGCCTGCGCGGGAGTCGTGATAGAGGCTATAGTTGAATCTGGCAAAAGTTTTTCAGAGTTGAGAAGGTTTTCGCCAGGTTCCTTCTTGTGTGAGCAGTGTTCGCGGAGGCTGAGCTGGGAGTGCAGGGACGGCTGGCTGCTCGCTGAGCTGGCCAGGCGGCGCGTGCGGGGCTCTGCGAGCGACGACGCGCGGCTCTTCTCTCGCTTCTTGTATCTGCTGTCTTGGAACACGTTTAGCGGCACGGAGAACCGTCGCACCTGTTCTTTGAAAGGTGTCTTCTTGACAGGATTGAGCGAGGCCCTGCGCGGCGGCAGGAGCAGCCGGGCGCTGTCTGACTTGTTGCTCTCGTTTTCCATCTCCAAATCATCGTCCACCATATCTGCATCTGATATCTCAGTTTGGGTTTCCTCGACTTGCTCTTCGTTCACTAAGGTTTCCCATTTATTTTGATTGTACAGTAGATTATGGAGCATTTGGGAGGACAGATCGTTTTGTAAGAATCTGTGCCATTCACTTATCAGCGGTGTCACTACGAATTTGAAGAACCCTGTAAATGTGTAAAAAAATATAAAAAGGTGGTTGCATAAATTTCAAAAGTATAAATAATTGTTATGATTCAGTTTACCTGTCTGAATCCTTGGTATGGAGGTGGTGTGTCGGTCGCAGAGGGCGGTAACTGGCAGGTTCAGGCGCCTCTCGTAGTCGCCCTGTCGGAAGAACTCCTCGCAAACCTTGAGGCTCCATTTCCTGCTGATCTCCCACGGGCGGCAGGGGTTGGAAATGTCAGCGCATTTCAAAGCAATCTGGAGCACTAGGTGACGGTGCTCGCTCTTTGTCATATCAAGGGTGTTCATGTCCAGATGATTCTGAAAAAGATATGATAAAAATGAATAAGCGAACTCTGTTATTTATAATAATTTATAGGGGCTAGAGGGGGGGGCATCTTTTATTTTGCAGTTTCCATTTGGGTGTTATATAATCGTAGTGACACGGTGTTGCAATATTGCATTAGCAATTTCTGTATTATTCACAGGTTGTCGCTATGCGGTGCTATTTTTTTTAATTTAAAAGTTAAATATCTAACGATGGTTTTTAAACATGTCTAATCAAAATCGGTTCAGCCGATTCGAAGTTATTAACGCTTTTGCTTGCTGCAGTCGCGATCTTAATCATTTTCGCGGGCGGGGGTTTTTTTTAATTTTTCTTTTCATTTCTAGTTTGTATGTTAAATGGCGTAATATTATAGTTAGCGTTAAACAAACGAAGTGTAGGTAGTGTAGGACTGCCGAATACATACGCTCGGAAATAACCCTCCTGCCACTTGTCTAGGGACAAGTGGCATTGTAGAATAGACAGCGGAATAGAATAGAATATTGTCAATTGTATGGAGATGTAAAATTATTTAGCGAAAGCTTATGTCAACCCCATACTTTTGACAATCTATTTTAATCTACAATCTTTTCTACAATGCCACTTGTCTCAGGTTATGTTTCTAAGTAAATATGTATGTACCTATCTATTTATGTATATATGTATCTATATATGTTGCATTCTATGGCACGATTAAATTTAAATAATGCAGAAACCCAACTACAATTTTGGAAGGAACATAGCCACTAACTTCCGAAATTGCAGTTGGATTTTTTAATTGTATAATTATTATTTTTGTAGAAGTTGGCATTCTCTGGGGGAGGCCTAGCTAAGGATTCAGGATTCTCCCTTTAAAACGTTTTTAATACTTAAATGAAATATTCATAGTTTGTTTGTAAATACAGACTAACGTGCTATACTTGTCCCAAATTAATTAAATTAATTAAATGTTAAAATCCCTTTTAAAATTTTGGCCTTTCACCCTTTCGTCCCGGTTTACCTGTTTATCATTAAAATATAATAACAGGAGCAATTTCAGTATCTTTTAGAAATTTCATTTCATTTGCATTCTAATCTCAGTTTCAATACCTCATGAATAAATGTACTAATATAATATAGGCGAAGGGAGTTTTTTTAAGGGCGTTTATGTCGGGAACTTTTAGTCAAATATATGATACTTACGGTTTTTTTCGCACTTTTTCATTTTAATTAACCTAAATCCGAACGGGTCGATTTAAGAACGATACTTTTTTCCCATAGTATCTTCTTTTTTATGGATGGAAAATTATCAAATGAATTCTCCCGCTGCGCGGCGACAAGGAATGTCAGACTTTTACTGACTAAATCCCACCCATCCTTCGATTGCTCTTTATGTCCCGGGGCCGCGGTTACTCTGAGAACTATTCCGCAAGGCCAATGCATTCGGTCGACTTTTTCACTACTGTTTTTGCTCTGTGTAAAGTGGGCCGCGGACCAGAGGCCAATTTCCCCCTAACCCCCAAAGATGCGGGTTAAAAAACCACGCACTGGGATCTATTTTACTTATACCTATTTAAATTAACCTATAGCTTGAAAACCTTAAACTACGACGAAATCGAAAAACTATTTTTAATTGTGAAATAAAAAACAGTAATACACGAACCCACCATATTGTAACACAATCTCAACATTACCATTAGTATAGACAAGTGCTGAATACACAATGCATTAACAAGCCTTCAGTTTAAACGTACAAATTCGCCAACACTTAAATAAGTCAGTAGAATTATAAGTATTCGATAGTTTATTAGAGAGAGAGAGAGAGAGATTATTTGCCCACGACTTCGTCCGCGTGGTTAATAGTTCCCGTTCCCGGGGGAATTCCGGGACGCGGATCCCAGACTATGCCTGTACTAAATTTCATTAAAATCGGTTTAGTAGTTTAGGCGTGAAGAAGAAACAGACAGACAGAGTTACTTTCGCATTTATAATATTAGTACGGAATAGTACAGATTCTAGAGGGCGGCATTAGATATTTATGTGTTAGCCTTTTCGCGAGGTTAGGCTTCTTTCCCTCGTTGCTTTTCACAAATCGATAAAATTGCTATGTTTAAGTAGCACAACCTTTGCAATAATTATGTCCAAACAGTAGTTTCATCGCTATGATTAAGTGTCTGTGAATCTGTGGCACCGTTGGTCTTTAACTGATTAACCGATTTGTATGCTGGTTTTTATATTTGAAAGTAGGTTTTCTAGCAATGGCTCTTAGGTCTATTTCATCAATATCGGTGCAGCATTTTCGAAGTTATCAACTGTTTTGTTAGCTGCCGATGCAATCATATAACTTCAAATGGCGGTTAAAAAAATTGCACTTCTTTAAGAGATAAGTAATCATATTTAACATAAATTACGGATCCACACTAATATGACAAATGGGAAAGTAAGTCTGTTTTCATGTCTGTTAAGACTACCCTGTATATGTATGTTTATATTTGTATTTATGAGTAGCAACAAATATTTACTTGCTGCATAAACAATAACTTAAGCCCCTATTATTTTGCCCATAAACATAGCTTCCGATTCCAACTTCCAACAAAAATGATACGATGACCGGACGCTGTTTACTGTTTATTAGCCGGTGGTGGAACCCCGCCGTTGTTGGTTAACCTGTCAATTCCTGCCTACCCTGATAATTGTAAAAGAAGTAGCTTTTCCAGCGGCCCATACTGTTGTAATTCAATCCCTAAAGCTGTCGAAACTTCAATCCCTTTTTAACCCTTCATTTTTACTTTTACTATCCACTAATGCGGTTAGTATTTCCAAAATTCCTTTCTTAGAGGATACTTACTCGTCACAAAGAACACATCCTAGTTTCATGTCCATAGTATCAGCGGATTGAGTTGTATACCAACAATCAGTCAGTCAGTTAAACATTTTATACATACTTATGTAGATTGCGATAATAGATCGCACAAAACGTATGCATACTGTCGACTCAACAATACCTTGACAAAAAATCAGAAAACTGAATCAACTTGTTCTTGATTAAAAAGTTGGACAACTATTGTTCACAACTTTAGTTTAGCTTTAGTAGCTATATCGCTAAAAGTTCTGTATGCGCTCCCATTCACGAATGAACTAGTGAAATGATTGTTACAAACCTAGTGAGTTTGAACCCCAAAGGCATGTCCACAGTCTGCTGTATGTAACATGCAATGTAATATGTAGCAAGTAACAACCGAAGCAACAGATCAGGCACCTACTCTCATTTGTTTCCGACATGCGCGAAGATAGCTCGGTCTCTCGATTCTGCGCGTTACACACACAATCTGACCACACTGGCAACTGGTTCATGTTCGGCAAAGAATTTGCAGATTCCGTTAGATATATTCGAAATCCATGACCAATAGAATACGGTAGTTGGGAAACTAACCAGCAATTATCTTTACCTGGGCTAGACTAGAGTAGCACGGGCTAGCCAAATGGCATGTTTTGAAGCCTCTGGAAACTTAAGGGTTTTTGTATTATCACGTCTAAGATGTTACAACTTTATTTTACAAGTATGGCTTTAATGTAACACCTTTACTGCGTCAGCGCATCTGGCCCGTCGAATTAAGCTCATGGCTGTCGATAGACTAATTTTTAATGCAGTTAATGAGTGTGATCTAGAACTAGACACGTCATGTTGGATTTAGACATAAATATTGATTATGTCTGTTTATAGATGAGTAAGTTTAGATTTCTGTTTGTTTGGTCACATTAATTAAACCCCTGTAGATGTTCAATTGTTTATAGCACTTGTAGATAGAAAGTTGCATTTGTTGCAAGTTGGACCAAGTTAGAAATCGTGAAACCAGACCTTAAAAATGCTGGCAGTTATTGCCTTTTATGTAGCAAGTTCTACAAGGAAGAATTATTGGAAGTTTTATCGTTATGGAGTTAATTAAGGATTTGATGATTTAAATAGTTACGGACGTTACGGTAGATAACGCAGCGAGTGCAAACATAAATAATAGAAAATAAAGAAATAATGGGAGATTTTAAGAAAATTACGCTCATCTATACATTATTTTTTGATAAGCTGTAGGAGAGAGACAAAAAACTTGCACCAATAAATAAATTGAACCGCGCCAAACGCTCAACAAAAAGGAACAACACCAAGAATTAGGCAACCGACCAACGAGCAGTACATTTCTAAGCCATCAGTATGATAACAGCGACACGGGACCCTTATCAATATGTTTAAGGCGTCCGCGCCGTCAGTCGCAGGCGCATTGCGACACGCTTGCAAAATTGTTGTTATCTTTATTTAACGACTTGTGTGTGAATGAAAAACTCACGTTTCGACCCACTGCGGAGAGATCTATGAAGTAAAAACGAATTTTAATGTATTTTATTTTCTGTAAACAAATTTGTAACTTGTACCGAGATGTGTGTTGGGTTGTGTAATAAAGTAAAGGCGGTGGTTCATTCACGAGCCGCGAGCCAACGGTTTAAATCGTTGGCTCCTAGATTCGTCGAGTCGCGATAGTGATCCATTGGTGTACCGGACAGCTTACTCTCACCATTGGCAAAGTCATTGCGTGCTCTCATACGAAGTTACTTTGTTACTTGGGTATATTGTTATATCAGGAGAAAGAACAAATAATGAAGAAAACACATAATGTGTAGGTAAAACACTTGGCTGAAAGAAAGATAACGCTTGTCATATAATTTACTGTTATATATCATATCATATTCGTAATATAAAATTAGTTACTTTATGGTCATTTTTTCAACACTGGGGGCTTTTCGCAACGTGAAAAGTATTTCAAGCAAGCACAATGACAGGCAGACTTTTAAGTGCTCCATGGGCGGTTTTGACCTTTATGGATCGCAAATGGATCACCACCTTTAAACCTTCGAAAACACGTGAACCGAGACAAAATAGAAAGACAATAGCAGCGCGTCAGCTGCCTGTCGCTTGGTCGTTGAAAGATGAAAGCGTAATAATTCAGTCACCTAACAGGTGTCAATGTTCTTTTAAGGGTTTCGTACGTCTGAATGAAAAATGGAACCCCTTAAGGTTTTCTCGCGTGTCTCTTTGTCTGTCAGTACAATGTTTCCTCCTTGCTAGTCTGCTTGTCAAATCACACCTCAATATAAAAACTTCTTAAGATTAAAATATTAATAAAATATATTTAGAATGTTAAACGGATCATAGGAGAGCCTATAAAAGACGTACATACTTGTGTCCGACTCCCGTAAGGCTGAAAATTCTAAAGATAAATCTGACAATTATTTGGATGGAAATTAATAAAAAACCGGCCAAGTGCGAGTCGGACTCGCTCATGAAGGGTTCCGTAGAAGCAAGTAACATTATATAAAGTTCTTGTAGTTCATTGTTACTTTGATCGATGTTTTATAAAATATGCATAAGGTTTACGTTTATGAAATTAAATGTTTTCTTTTAATTTTTATATTTGTGTTGATTGAATGAAAGGTAAATTAGGATATACGGTTTATGACGTATTAAAAAAACTATTTACTAGATCTCGTTCAAACCAATTTTTGGTGGAAGTTTACATGGTAATGTACATCATATATTTTTTTTATTTATCATACTCTTATTTTGGAAGTTACAGGTGGGGGGGGACCAACATTTTACCACTTTGAAAGTGTCTCTCGCGCAAACTATTCAGTTTAGAGAAAAATGATATTAGAAACCTCAATATCATTTTTGAAGACCTATCCATAGCTATCCCACACATATGGGTATGATAAAAAAATTTTTTTTGAGTTTAAGTTCTATGTATGGGGACCCCCAAAATTTTTTATTTTTTATTTTCGATTTTTGTATCAGAATCTTAATGCGGTTCACAGAATACATCCACTCAGCAAGTTTCAACAGTATAGCTCTTATAGTTTCGGAAAAAATGGCTGTGACATACGGACGGACAGACAGACAGCAGACAGACATGACGAATCTATAAGGGTTCCGTTTTTGCCATTTGGCTACGGAACCAAACCAAATGCATTGGGACTTGCACTCGAAGGGTTTCGAGGTCATGCAATATTAAGATCGAGCAACAATGCCCAAAAATAACGGTATGGGGTTCCTTACATAAGATATCGTGTTTATCTTTATTTTATTCTAGCTGTTTCCTACGGTTTTGTTCACAAATTTTCAACCTCCATTTTAAATCGTTGGGCATAGAATTTCCTCTTGGAGCGCCTTACACTCGCTTCCCACACTAAGTTGAAAAGAAGACGGGCGAAGGTCCATACATTATTGGGTTTGACTATACAGCAATGATTCTTGCATTATTAATTTTTGAAATTACTATTATTAAAAAAAAAACCAATATTTACAATTTCTACATGGGAGAAAAATAAAAATATAGGATTTTATTAGTCCGTACAAAATTAGCTTTGTTTGTTTTGAAATAAACGCCTTGAATTGATAATTATGGATTATTGACTGGATGTTTTCATTATGATCAGCCTTGGTTTGAGTAAATATAAATCAGAAGTATTTTAGTAATAGTAACAGTTTATGACCATGTGAACTTATTTTGAAATAAATTACTTACGACTGCGTGCCATTCATTGCTGTCTAACTGAAAGAATTCATTCCTCTTCTATTTAGCGCAAACCTACAGATGAATTACGCCACCAGGTTAATATAATGAAGATGTTGATCACTGATTGTATTTTACTTCGTAATCCAAGATAACTTATCAGTCCGATGTAAGAAATGCGTAGGTCGTTCGTCAAAATATTAACCGTCAGAATCCTTTATACGTAGCCAAAGTCGTAAAATAATACCAATCAAATAATTAAACCGCACGGAAACACAACAAAACATAATAGGTATCCACTATTGCAAGTTTAAAACCAACGAAGTGAATGATTTGTTTGACTTTAGATGTGACATTGACATGAGTTTTTACTGTGTGGCCTGTATAATAAAAAATATATAATTTATTGCAACTTCATTAATTAAACATTATTTTGTGCGATATTTAAAAATAAAAACAATTATTTATAATATATTATAAATCATATCAACAGATGAAATCATGATTCAGTGTTTCTTCTGCAGATAATGTTTTATTTATTTTGTTTTACATTTCCATTATAATCTTATTTCAACTGATCGATTAACATATTTCATTTGGCAACATTGATAAAAATCGGAAGTGCAGACAGTCAGTAATGTTTTGAAAAAATAATTAATTTATTATCCCATGACTAAATATCTTAATATTTCATGGTAAAAAATAATAAATCATGAAAAAAATATTGATAAAGTTTTCATTCGTGTAATATAAAAGGCCCAGATTCGCTCGCCTCCTTTAGGTAGGCCAAATTAAGGGTATAAAAGTTAGTTTAATGAAAAATATAGCAAAAACTATGACATTTCATGTTACTCATATAATTTATATATTCCAATATTTATATATTTTATCTTATAAACACCTAAATTGTGAAATTTGAAGTATCTGTCTAACAAGATTCAAAAGATCAGAACCCAACAAACGGACAGCCAGCCGAGACTTAATAGTAGACGCGTTTGTCGTCCTTTGTTTTCGGAACTCCAAAATCTGGGATAATTATTAAGGGTTGTACGTGATCAAGTGGGGAGAGGTTTTGAAAGCTGTCCTCGAAAATTATAACCACGAAAATGCAGATACCTAATCAATCTTCTATGTGTATAATACATATTATTATACCCTGTGTACCCCGCGTTTATATCCACTTTTACTGCTCCGCTATCGTAGTAGGTCGCAGCATGATGTTACATTGCCTATAACCATCCTTGATAAATGGGATATCCAATAATTTTTAATGTGTATTAATTAGTGCGTTCAATCAACCAAACAAACAAAACTCTTTATAATCCGTACTATCCGTACTAATATTATAAATGCGAAAGTAACTCTGTCTGTCTGTCTGTCTCTTCTTCACGCCTAAACCACTGAACCGATTTGAATGAATTTGGTACAGATATAGTCTGGGACCCGGAAAAGGACATAGGATAGTTTTCATTCCGAAAATCCCCCGGGAACGGGAACCACGCGGACGAAGTCGCGGGCAAAAGCTAGTATTAGTATAAATAAATAATAATGAATAGCTAAATGTACGGCTAAGCGCAAAAACGGTTGGACCACTTTGGATAATTTTTATTTTTATTATCATTTCTTCTTTCAGCAAGGTTCTTTAATGAAAGAGATATGGATTGGATTTCTGTTTGATATCAAGACCATATATTTTAGTCTTTGAACATCACAAGATCTTTTTATAACTCTGTATAAAATAGGTTGATCTGACTAACTAATCAATACAGAAAAAAAAGACAAATTCCTCAGTGGGGTTACGAAATTTCGCTCACTTCCACGTATGACCTAATCAAACAATAAAAAGGATTTTTGGATATTCAAATCACATAATCAAAGTAACGAGATAAAAATAAGGGTTAAAAAATTGTATGTAAATCCTCCATTTAAAGCACATTCGAGAGAAGCCGCATACAATATTTACTAACTTATATTATTTAGTACCCAATATACAAACATAGAAACACAAAATCTACATAATAATATTCTAGAATATCGAAGTTACTATACCGCAAGACAAACAGCACCAGGATTATCGAATCGGTTAATAGCATTTCGGCCCAAAGCGGAACGTATGTCGCAACGGGGCGTAGCGATGCAACGTGTATCAATATGTGTATCAACGTATCACGTAGCAACGGCGTAGCCATGCAACGTGTATGTGGTATCATACTACGTTACCCACTTACGTCGGCGTCGTATGAGCCACCAAATAGAAGTGGTTAAGAAGGCCCATTTTGTACAGGTAGGCCACTTTGTATGTAGGACATTTTGTCCACCGCTGCCGGCACGAGGACGAGATTATTTCAGGCCGAGTTTAGTATAACGTGACCTGCGGTAGACACGCGGCTATTCCTCTTCTTCGGCACCGCATTATTTTCCGGGCGAATATACCCATGCACATTTTAAAAAGTGGACATCTCGCCCGGGGAGCAAGGTCTTTCGTGGGCGGGATGTCCCATAACCCGTAAAGAACCCCTCTTTTAGCATCGGGGGTACAGAGTCTAGAGAGCTACGGAGGCACAGACACACAGCCGTGAAACTTAGAACACCCATTTATTCATAAAAAAAAATCATTCTATTTAGTCAGATTACTGACAGTCACAACATTTTACGCTGACGCCTACTGAGTTTTCGATAACAACTCATGAAGAACAGACATCGACAGTGGACCTACCGCATTTATTTACGAACACACAAACTTACGTAACACACCCAAATTTACAACGAGTCTGTGACCGAATACGTGTGACGTAGTGCAATCCGATGTTACGGGTGTCCGTTATAGCATACTCATACGTTTTATTAATTAAACTAGCGACCTGCCCTAGCTTCGCACGGGTGTTACTTGCAAATCTTTAAAAATCCCGGCTTTTCTCTAGGTACTATAATTAGCATGGAATGCACGTAAAAACCTTCATCTTAAATTACTCTATCTAATAAAAAAAAACGAATCAAAATCCGTTGCGCAGTTTTAAAGATTTAAGCAAATATAGGGACATAGGGACAAAGAAAGCGACTTTGTTTTATACTATGTAGTGATTATTATTATTGGTCATGTATCGATTGAGCGTTGATTGTAGAAATTTTTGATCAGTTGTTGAGGATGAGGTGCCAAATTGCCGGAATGGACTTCAATACTTTTGTTTGTCGGCCAATAGTTAAAGCGTTAAAGTGAAAAGTTTAAACTTTACGATATAATATCCTTAAAAAAGTTGTGCAGATGAACGTCGTCGCCACGGAATGCTTAGAAAACGCAAGACGACTTGGTGTCATAAAAACACCGTAGCAAATAATGCATTCTTTTAATATTTTTTTTTGCCATAAACACGTTATAGTGAGTCAATCTTAAAAGATAGACAGTTAATTTTGCTACGGCGGATTTTTTTTTAATTTTCGAGGGAAACAATTCTCTCGTACCTATTTTTTGTGTAACCGTTCACACAGTGCATGCAACGGAAGCTCTCAAAAGAAATATGTTATTCCGTTTTTTGCCACATTCTTCATTAAATCTGGGCTCCTATAGGCCTTTCTCGATAAATGATCTGAATTAAAAATTCTTCAGTTTGGACCACAGTGTCTAAGATTAGTGCGTTTAACCAAACAATCAAACTCGTCAGCTTTATAATATTGGTATAGATTAGCCAAAAAAGGCAATATGAATATAGGAGAGTGGGAGTTTAGACTCAAAAATGGGCAAAAGCCTATCATTGGGACAGCAAAGACAGATTATTTGGTATTTATTGGGGTCAACTTCCAGCCAAATACTGATATCCTAAATCCGTTTAAATTCAGGGTACCAGTGTTTTACGTGATTCAACAGCCTAAGTATCTGGCCCCATGAACTCATTTACTGTCTAGCCTTAACGACTGCCAAAGTTCTACGAACGACAACCGGGGTCACGGTTTTACGAGGCACAAGAGTCAGTAATGTGAGATATATACTTTAGAAAGCCCGGATTGAAGAAGCTACATTGGTTCTTGCCCGGATTCGAAACCACAATCACTCACATGAGATGCGGGCGCTTAACCAGCAGGCCACACACTATCCATTTTAATTGTATTTCATATAAAAGATGAATACATATTTCCTGAAGATTTTTACACCTGCAGTCATTTATTTCTCCGTAAAGCAGGACTGTGTGTTCAATTGTCATGTTGTTTACACAAGTTATTTTCTGCATAACTGCATTTACAATATAACTAAATACCTTACGTGTATTTAGTTATAATGTAAATGCAGTTATTTCCCGAAATATTCGGACTAGCTGCAAAACGTGTACATACAAATCTCCAATCCAAAAGAATTACTAATATTAGTTGTGTATCAATCACTTAATATTAAACCAATCAATAACATTCGCAGAGTTATAAAACGATTTATTCAGAGAGCTAATCTGACAGATACACTTTGAAAAATTGATACAATTTTATTCGCACGCAACAGTGGTGCGTACTATATATCGAGTACTCAAAGCTGTATTGATTGTATAATCGAGTTGCGTCAATACGATAAATAAATCAACTAACTAAACATGATTTAATATGAAATTGAACCTTCAGTTTAGTGGCGTAATGTATAAATACTAATGAGATGGAAGATTGACAGATTGACACGGAATTGAGATGTGCATCGAATATGTAACGTTTTAGTTGGAAACGATTTAAGTAACATATTTTATTAGACGATGAGGCAGAATATCCGTGACGGAGCGAGGCGATATCGGTTAATTTAGTTTACTTGCAACGAGATTATAATATCACTGGATTTTGCCAGGAGCTTCGCCCGCGTGAATGTCAAACTTCTATCCACTGTTATAAAGTAGAATTTTTTAACAGAATAATTACGAAAGAAGAAATCATATCTCCTTAGGGTTGGAATTTCCATATATCCTTTCTTTAGTGAGTACTTACTCTTTAAATGAACACACCCTCCAAGTATCATGCACCTAGTACCAGCGATTTAGGCTGTGCGTTGATATATCCACAATCAGTTTATCATAATATGGCTAAACGGAACAACAAGAAGTGTACAAACTGAACGCCAAGCCTGTCTACAGGCGACGCCCCCGGGTGGAGCAAATTTATATCCGGGGAAGGGTGAGAGGAGCACAATTTGATACACGAGGAAGCGTATAATTATGATTTCTAGGTGCAGCAAAGAGCTCATGAAGTTTTACATTAGTACTGTGAGTCTTAACACAACAGCGTTTGTATCAAGAAAGGTGTACAATCCGTACGACTTATCTGTGCACCTATCTAAAATGCGACCGCTCACCCGCTTCCGGGTGTATCCCATCTGGCCCGGTGACTTGGCCCGGTGCCGGGCCACATGGGACAAAAAAGTTTTAACTGGCCCGGTGATATGTTTACCGGGCCAGATGATACAAATGAAGTGCCATCGTCCCCGGTAAGGGTCGAAAAGAGGATACGCCTCGTAATTTGTGAAATACTAACTATATGCATCTATGAAAGGGATTGAACTTATAAATCAAACCGCTTAGTAATAATCACTTTTTATTGCGGATAACGCGATATATAAACTTGTGTCATAAATCTCAACTTGAAATAGTGTTTCTGTAAGCAGATTTTTTTAATTTGAACATATTAACTTCGATAATTTCGAATTCTCTAACGCATTTTTTCTAAAAAATGACCGACGGTTATTTGACCGGTCATGAACTCCATGGTTGTCTCCTGAATAAAGTCTTTGCGAAGCATGGCCTTCTTTGAATGGCGTCGAGTACTGGGTATCTTATTTGCAATTTGCACTAATCTTGTTTTGTTAAAAGAGGCGTCAGTATGAAGCGCTTTTAAAATGTCGATCATATTGGGCTGCTATTTTTTAATTGTTTTGTTAAGTTTACTGTGCCACGCTTCCAGTGCATTTGTCGTACGGTGGCGTTGTCCGAAATCGCACCACACGTTTATAAAATCATCACGCAACCATTGTTTTAACATAAAATAACGAAATATCTTGCTGTTTTCATCATCAGGACTTTGAGCAGCCAAATACCACCGGCCGCTTTTGTGGGAGAAGGAGTAGTACAGCACTGAGGGCTACTTGTATACGGGTGGTTTTTAACTTAGTTGTAACTCCTTCCCTTTCTTTTTGTTTCATGTGTAAAATGATTAATAAACGTTACTGTTCAACAGTGGGCTCAAAAAAAATGACTCTTTTAAAGCACACCATTCTGCCCTTCGCGCGAAAAAGGAACAACGGCAAAATGCGTTAGAGAATTCTGAAATTATCGAAGTTAATATGTTCAAATTCAAAAATCTGCTTACAGGAAGTCTATTTCAAGTTGAGATTTATAACACAAGTTGATATATCGCGTTATTCACAATAAAAAGTGATTATTACTAAGCGGTTTGATTTAGAAGTTCAATCCCTTTCATAGATGCATATAGTTAGTATTTCACAAATTACGAGGCGTATCCTCTTTTCGCCCCTTACCGGGGACGATGGCACTTGATTTGTATCATCTGGCCCGGTAAACATATCACCGGGCCAGTTAAAACTTTTTTTTCCCATGTGGCCCGGTACCGGGCCACGTCACCGGGCCAGATGGGATACACTCCCCGCTTCCCCGCTTGCGCCCCGTGTTCACCTCGTTCGTTTAGTAGCGACAGCATTCCGTCAGCGCTACGTCACAACGCGAGGTGCACAGTTAAGTTGTACGATTAGAAAAAATCCACGAGCTTTTGGCTCCAGAGCAGCAACAGCTGCTTTACTCCTCCCCCCAAATGAAATCCCTTTACTATAATCTCACAAGTTAGTATGAAAACCAGCTAACTCAACTCTTTAGAATTTTGCACTCGCCAGTACTAACAGGTCATAAATAGGAGAACAAAACATCATTATGTTAAATCTATTTATATGGAGCATTAAAACTAACGGTAAACACCACAGTTTCCTTGAGTATATAATTATGTTTGTTCCATAATGTAAAGAAACAACTTGTCGAATCCAAAATAAACAGACTTGGAAAGTGCAGTGAATCTTTAATACTTTTACTGTTTTATTCAAGACCTTTTAATATTAATTAGTTGTAAAATACAGTATTTTATTGCAACCTACTTTCAGTTTTATAGAAAATCCTTAGATTCATGTGTATATAAATATAAATAAATACTAATACTAGGAATAATACCAGTTTGATGTTAGGTACTTTATGGGGCAAAGGCCTGTACTCAAATTGAGAAACTTCTAGTATAGATCACCATTTTTTCGAGGTGAATTGACGATTTCAGTCAGACTTACATCACTACACAGTATAAAACTAAGTGTCTTTTCGCTGTCTATCCCTATGTATGCATAGATCATTAAAACTTCGCAACTGATTTTAATGGGGATTTTTTATTAGATAGAGTGATCCAATAGGAAGATTTATATGTATAATACGTGAATATTATAGTAGAGAAAAGCTCGGATTTTTAAAGATTTGTAACACCCGTGCGAAGGTAGGGCTGCTCGCTGGTGAATTATATCTAGATTTACTTACGATGCTTTTTCTTCACCGATGTTTTAAACTAATTTTAAGAAAGTAAATATTAATTAAAAACCTTTTCATACCAGCCTAGATTCGAACTTATAACCTCTTAAAAGAGACATTTTCATCAAGACATTTGCACATCTTGTACCAAGTAAATATGCAAACACAATTTATGTTAGCAAAGAAAATAAATTTGAAGTGGTAATTCGTTGTAGAAGAATATTATATATTTATTTTTAAGTTAAAAAGTAAAAAGTTTCCGAAGCTCGGAGCACTACGCTTCAGCACATTTGGTTTCAGAGTTATTCGAGCTGAATGAATTTTCTTTTTTGATTTGTTTTTCCTATATTTTTTCATCTACTTGAAAGATGGAGTCAAGACGTTAGCAAAATATTTTTGAACCACGTAGCTTTAAGGCAGAATTACACACTATACAATATAGTCTGAGTTTGGACATGGTTCGGACTGTACAAACTTAGGGTTGATTGATAATTTGCTCTATTTTATGACTATAAAACTATGAGAAAACCATTAAAACTTGTGGGGTGTTACAATTGTCACAGTGGCGGTCCCGTAACCTGGCCAATGCGTTCATGGTAGTAAATTAACAAATATTTGAACGAAGAGGCTCATATCCACAAGTATTTAAATTAATGGCTCAGTCAGGGACCGCTATATGCCTGTAAACATATGGCAGACACATACATATTATATGTATGTGTCTGTTTGTTTGACTGTGTGTTTGATTGCTTTATATAGCAATCAAACTAATACCACCTCTCTTTTCGCGTCGGGCGTTAAGAAGACAAACAAGTTTAATAAAGTGTATTCTCTTATGGTAGGACGCTTCGACCCCCGCTGAACTTTGACTCCGTGAGCTTATAATAGCCTTCTGGATTTGATATCATTATTCCAAGGTGCAATTACATAGTGTCTTCGGTATTTTAATATTAGTTCATGGTTTGTTTCACGCGTCAGTAGCAAATGACAAGTTGAAGCCGACGTAAAGAGGGATGTACTAACTTACGCAAAAACTATGTAAAAATCTGTTTAACGCATTAAAAACCGGTTATTAGAGACGTGCGATAAAGAAAGCAATGAAGATGTTATAAAATACTAATATTATAAAATGCGAAAGTAACTCTATCTGTCTGTCTGTCTGTCTCTTCTTCACGCCTAAACCAGTGAACCAATTTGAATGAAATTTGGTACAGATATAGTCTGGGACCCGAGAATGGACATAGGATAATTTTCATCCCGGAAATCCCCCGGGAACGGAACTATCATTCCACGCGGACGAAGTCGCGGGCAAAAGCTAGTAGTTTATATACGGTTTATACCCGGTACAATAATATTATAAACAGGTGCACTGTTATCATAACTTGCAAAAATACGGGACCCACATGACACCTATGATGTCCATAATCATTATTTTTAACCGATTTCTAAAAGAAGGAGGAGGTTCACAATTCGGATGTTTGTATTTTTTTTGTTCGCGCATATCTCCGTCGTTTACCAACCGATTTGAAAAAATCTTTTTTTGTTTGAAAGGGTAGACTTCCCAAATGGTCCCATTGTCATCAGGACCAGGATCTAATGATGGTATCATGCCGAAATCGAGGGAAATCGGTATTTTTTTTCAAAAAATTATCTTGTCATTTAAAATCACTTACACCGCGGAGATATGTATGCCTATTTCATAATTTTGATTTCCGTGTATTTCTAGTGATTTCAACGACATTGCCAATACAACGCTGTGAACATACAAGTATAGCCATAGCCATTGTTTTCTAACTTATTATCCGCGAGAAAATATATTTAAAAGTGAAAATAAATATAAAATGAAGTTTCCTCCTTATTGACGCTTAGATCTTTTAAACTACAAAACCAGTTATTCAGGAGGAAAATTTATTATATTTAGTGCAGAAAAGCCGGGATTTTTAAAGATTCGTAGCGACTCGCTTTGCACGGGGCAAAGCTAGAGCGAGTCGCTAGTACGTCATGAAGTTCTCGGCTTCGCCCCTAGTCGAAAATTTGGTCTTTTATCATATCCCTTAAGGTGTTGAATTTTTATGAATCCTTAGTGATTACCTACTCTTTACAAAGAACAGATACTGAAAATTTCATGTCTGTAGGTCTTTGAATGTTTCTAGGTTTAGGTTGTGCATTGATATATACGCAGTCAGTCAATCAGGCAGACAGTTTACCATTATTTAGATAACGATTGACTGATTCACGAATGAAACTAAGATTAATGACACTAAAGAAGTAAAATAAGATATGAAAGTCTGTATGAAAATGTCTGTCCTTTTCAAAGTATGTATGTTTTTCTTTTACAAAAGCGAAGCCGTTGGGACAATTAATAAAACATAATGTACTAAGCCCAACTAAGCCAATGTGCAAGAATGTGTAATTGGTGCTGATTCTCTTGTTCACAAACTTAGCAAAATTTAAGTCAAATGCATCTTTCTCTTTTCATTCCTTAAAGAAAAGGACAGCAGATACATATTCGTTTAGTCCTGTCAAATTAGACAGCGCCTGAAGAAAATTAGCGTATTTTTAGTCGCCATGTTTTTAATCGCGTCTAAATTATCTATGGAGTGTCTTAATTTGACAGGACTTAACTAAAATTTTATCTTCTGTCCTTTTCTTAAGTAAATGGAAAGAGAAAGATGCACTAACTTAAATTTATATTAGTTAGTGAATAAGAGAATCGGCACCAATGTCTAGTTTTACACACTAATTTACAATAATTGAAGCAATTAAACGCCTGCTTAAAACAGTACACTTAGATTATCATATTTCGTAGAAGCCTAATTGAGAATACAATTGCTTTATGTAAATTGAGTGGCATTAGCAATGAAAGCTGGCTCAATAGTAGGTAATCCGTAATGAAACGTTTTGAGTTGTATCGAAAGAGATTTGTTCACTGAAAGAAATTATTTATGGAATTACTCATAAGTTATTGACAATCGTGAAGGATTTTACAAATACTGTGTCGTCCTAACATCGATGTTACTAAAATATATTTCGCGTTCCTAAGGGTGTACTAAAATACGCCGTGTATGATCTGCGATTCTCGATATTCTTGTAGTACCTAGTATTTATAATCTTACGCAAGCCGGCTGTCGGCTAGGTGTCTAGGGGTTAGGGGGTCTTGTGCAAATAAAACGTTTCTTGAATTGAAACCAATCAAGAGTGGTTTCTAGTCTTGCTTATTATTTGATTTTAAAGGCACTTTTTACAAACCATGAAAGCAAAGTATTTTTAATTACTCTACTTGAGACAGATACACAGACAGCGTTATTTAATAATAGGGTCGAGTTGGATACGAAACCCTAACAAATGATTTTGATAGGTAACATGAGATGAAGGTAAAACGAATTGTAGGTACTTTCAACTTTTGTTTGTTGCGAAATAAGGAGAGGAGAATAAGAAGCAAAGGACACAGAAAATGGTCCGCGTCTGGTGTTTCAGTTATTGATGACAAATGTCGTATTCAGACCTTTCCAAATATAGTGTTAATATAAGCTCGATAGACATGTCATTCGAATAAAGTAGGCATATATAGATAGGCATTTATTGGGTAAGCTCGCTCCATCGTAGGCCCCGTCTAACCCTCGGGCTAGTCTGGGACCAAGAGCAAGCCCATAAGAAAAAAAAAGTATTCGTTGAGAAAAGAGAAATATTAAGACGCCATTTTAACGGAAATCACGGAGATAGTCACGATTTGCCATCAAATTATCGCGACGACAAATTGTTGGCAAGGCGAGATTATTGGTGCGATTATCTTGTCGTAACTAGCATCTTAGAGCTTAAGGTTGAACGCATAAACGAAAGCTGCGATGAGCACCACAAGGGTAATGAACCCTATACATATTATATGCAATCATAATGAAGCTATGTGATATGCGCTTCTAATCAAAATCTGCATTCCTTCAGGGAATACAGGTGCCAAATTATGTTATGTTGTCGATAACATTGTTAGTTCTAAGCGCACTGGTTGAGGGCTCCGTTCCCGGGCAGAACAAATATTTGTCAGATACAGGATAGCTTTGCAAGCAATATAACAGTGCAATAAATTAAAGAGGGATTTACTAATAATTAAACGCAAACAGAATTTATAAAGCGATGCAAAAGCCACGTTAAGCTCATGAGAATAAGTGTTTGCATTCGAAATATGAGTTGCTTATTAAATTAAACGTAAGCCGATTACATAAAAAAAAACTGCGCTGTGTTTTATAACTTCTATTGAAATATCTAATGGGAAATATAAGTATTGGGATCGTTGCTGTAATCATAGCTATTGGTGTTTGTACAGGGCCTGCAGCTACGATTAGATACTCAAGTAATAAATCAATACATTAGAAACGCTATTATAAGCCCACGGTCCCGTTTTAAACGATGAAGGAAACACGAACATTGCAAGAAAGCTTGAAGAGATAGTATTCTAATTTTTAACTCCCTTAAAGTTTGTCAGATATTTTTTTAGACAATTTTTAAATAAAAGACTCGTCACGATAGTTTACCTTCAGTTAAATACCTAAGCAAATAGGGTATAGACACATATATCAACCCATCGGCTTCAACGATTTATTGTCGAAAATCTAACAAAACGTTTTGTAAAGAAAACGCTAACGGCACAGTTCTTTTAAATAAAAGCTTGTTAAAATAGAATACGCTAGTTGAATACACGTGGAAATGCGTTTAAGCGGCTTTTGACTCATTGATGTGCCGAAAATCTCGCGGTAACACGGTCATTGAGTGCAAACAACTGGTTCGTTATTAGGCCACGCACCTTTAGCAACTATTATATTGGCAAGTACTTTTCGGGTACTTTTTTCTTCTATTTGCTTTGGTTATGTATTGATACTGTTTAAGTTTAATAATTAAGTTAAATAATAACTAATTTCGTCCGCGGCTTCGCCTACGTTAATGTTGATACTTCCATATTTTATCCCTTCACGGTTATTTCCATAAATCCTTTCGCAATGGTTACCTACTCTTTACAAAGAACACACCCTGCAAGTTTCATGTATTTAGAACCACACAATATCACGCTATGACCTACAGGAGCGAAACAGTAACCTAACACGGGTGAGACCGCGGACCACCATATAGCAATAACTAGTATACAACTGATAGGAATTTCGACTGTTCGCTGTATTGACTCTGTTATTATTACGGATTGCAATTTGCATGAATTTGACCGATTGCGAATGGTCAAACCACCATTCCACCCATCCGTGTCGAAACGCCATCGCGCATACCTACTTGACGTACCCTAAACAGTTGTAGTTTAGGTCAATGAGATATACGGGCTGTAGATATACCCCATATCGTCAATGACGGACGTTAGTTGGGTTTATTGCCAACGTATGGAATCCCTCGTGTTGTTTATATGTACATGTTTTTACATTCCACGGTTAAAACAATGTAATGATTCTGCTCCAATTCTCCGTTAACGATATTTTTTTAGGTGTACAACACCACGCTATTACCGTCCCATGATTGCAGGGCAGACATATAAAGCACGAGCATTGGGGTTGGTTGTAGGGGAAATTATTTATGATTGTATGTATGTTAAATTAAGATATTTATATATGGAGCCTGAAATAAATTTGATTTGATTTTCATTGATCACCACATGGAAGGCTGATTGAAGGTTTCAGACTTAAGTGCTGGTTTTTTTTTACTATGTGTTAACTTTATCAATGTTTGTCATGATCTAGATTTAGACAAGTATCAATTAGAAATTTAAAAACCCAGAGAAGGCACATGGTCGACCATTGATAACCACGCTTGCACAAGCCGGATTGGTCATTTCAGATTTACCTTAGTTACAAAGTCCGAATGTCGTGATGGCCCAGTGGATAAGGCCTCTCGTGTAAGAGGTTGTGGGTTCGAATCCGGGCAAGTACCAATGTGACTTTTTCAATTCATATGTACTTTCTAAAGTTTATCTTGTACTTCACTGACATCTCGTGCCTCGGAAAACCCGTAAAGCTGTTGGTCCCGGTTGTCATTCGTAGAACTTTGACGGTTGCTATTGGTAAGCCGGAAAGACTCACCAGTCTAACCAAGAGGTTACTAGGTTGTGGAGGTCTGATAGGCAGTCGCTTAACGTAAAACACTGGTATCCTGTGCTGAATAATTATAAATTAAATAAAATGACATGAATTTCATAGTCACACACACGCCAATGTCCAGATGAGGGGCATATACATGCCACGTTACTCCGTGTTACGCCGCGACGGATTTCCCCCAAGATAAAGCTGTACCGCTAGGAAATTGGTGGCCACGTATCACGATATGACGTGTTTATTTGGCATTAAGTATTATTAAATACTTCTGTGCCAGCAAATAATTTATATTTCTTTTTAAATAAATGCTCGTTGTTAGTTTAATCTTCATTAAGGATTGGAATGCTTTGTGTATTTTCTTGTACGCTAGGGATGGCACATTGCGTGCAGTGGATTTTTAACTAATAAACCGAAAACTCTTTGTTTACTTAGTTTATTAGTTACCGCAGTATCATAACTTGTGGGGATAGATTATGTGGTAGGATAACTCGCAATGATAAAATAAAATTATATTCATAGACGTCTGCCATGCATGATTTTGATTATAATTAATTTAAGTCCTGAAAAGGCCTCTCTGAAAAGGCACGACCATTGATCACCACGCTTCCTCAAGGCGCGTGCCTTTTGTGAACAAGAAGAGACCTTATTCTGAATTAGAACATTAATAGGCTGTTATTATTTATTATACATTTAAAAAGCAACTGCCAGCAAAATATTCTCCAAGCCCCATTAGAAATTGAAAGCAGTCAATACAAAGTACGTTCGAGGAAATAATCAAAGATATCCCGCTAGCTCTGAAGAGCCCGATAGCTCTATAGGCATTCCGTTTGTGTTATACAGAGAAGTACACTGAATAGACATGATGACGTGCTCAGTAGCAAGTACGTCACCTTTCGAACTTCTTATGACGTCTGAGCTCCTAGTATCTTTGGAAACTGACACGGGGAAAAATTGTATCGGAAAATAATTTCTAGGACGTGTATAGTCACAGGCGTAAACATGTAAACACTACGCAACATTAAAATTTGTCGAAACAAAAAGTTATATACTCTTGTAGCTAAAGTCACAATTTTAATAATTGCGGGGGTTGTTTTGTTTGGGTTGTTACTTAATAATATTTATCCTATTTACATAAACAATTTTATTTCATCAGACAAAATTAAGACGCTATCTCAAAGGCTCTGCGTCAGTAACATCTACTCATGGCATTATTAAAGTCCTAATATTATTCTATGGAAATGCATTACCGGGATATTAAATATCTTCAAACCAAAACTTCGTCTATCTATACACCAAATTTTATCTGAATACGTTAAGCTATTTTTGCTCCACTCAGTGTAAAACTTTTAAACATTTTCAAACTTTCAAATCTATACTTAACATAATATTATAAAGTTTCAGTCAACGTTTGTTCAGTTTAACGCGCTAATCTTCCTGGATCGAACTGAAAAATTCTTTCAATGTTGGTTACTCTATTTATGGAGAAAGACTTATTATCATGCTAAGTCCTACGGGAGCGGAACAGTGGCCAAGGACGAAGTGAAACCGCACCAGAAAGCTAATTTAAGATAGGATTTCATGCTCAGTCCTTAGAAGAGCTAATAGTGTCGAGTCTCGTGGAGCTTATAAGGATATTATTAAAGACAGGTTATTACATAGTCACAGGCAAAAGACTGCACTTTGCACAATTTACTTTTCCTATGCTTGTATGTACAGGATAGAAACTTTCAGGGCACGAAGGAAACCTACTTTTACCGTTGCAACTGTAGGTAATAGACATAGTTGTTGGAGACTATTCATATTTTGATTTGAAATTTTGTTTGATTCTGTTTCTAATCGAGACTGAAGAATTCTTTGAGACCAACATAGGCTGAAGTACTAAAAAGGTCAGAAAATTTTTCCTAAATGTATACAGAATGGGAAGAACATTAGGCAATTTTAATACATTGTTGATAAAAAAAGCTTGCGCGTTTCACCCAAACTAAGTTAGGTGTTTAGTAGGTTTGTAGGCTATTTGTTATTCTAACTGCGGCGGGCAGTTAGTACGTTATAAAACAGTCCCCTGCTACGTCTGTCTGTCAATTCACGATAATATCGAAAGCTAATGAACGGATTCTCAAGCAGTTCACCAAAGACACGTGAGCCAAGAATGTCAAAGTTTTCAAACATCGGTACGAAGCTGAGGCGGATAGCTAGTTGTTTATAAATAAATATAGTAACAAAATACACGTGATGGGAAAACTGACAGAACAGGCCAGCACGTGAAAATACGTCGTGGACGATGTTCCCTCGTCCCCCCAGCCACTCCCTCTTCCGCGATCCGCTATTCGCGTTTGTACTATAAGGGCAAGAACACACTTGACGGGTCATCTGTTGCGGATCTTTCGTGAATCAGTGTGATGTGACTTTTTCAATTCATGTGTACTTTTTAAAGTTTATCGACATGACAGACATCGGTGAAGGAAAACACCGTGAGGAAACCTGGACTTATAATAATTAAAAGTTCGAAATCGCCAATCCGCCTTGACCAAGCGTGGTGATCAATGCTCGTGCCGATTTTTCATAAGCATAAGATCCGCAACGACTCATTCCAGGTATTTGTATGTATCGCGTCACACTTATCGGAAAACTCGCAGCGACGGCGTATAAGAACGAATGATCGTCAAGTGTGTCCCTGGACTAAGGCGTGTTTTACCAAAATCAAGGATTGTGACTGGCTGTCTCTCTTATATAGTACGTAGTGACTGATGGTTGCATGATATTAATTGACGAATCACTATTGCGCAAACCAAAGCTTTATTATTTTGTCGTTCGTTGCTTTTTAAGTTGATTGACGAAACACATTTCATGTGATGAGCGCGTAACTGTCGAGCCACAAGATACTGTTACATGTGGATAATTGGATATCCATTCATCATTATCGCAGATGAAAACGAAATTGCAGATAAAAAAATGCTTTTTTTTACAACCTATCTTAAAACATAAAACAAGGTTTTAGAAGTCTGTAGGAGTTCGGTTTCGTTTGATATTTTGTCCACACGCTTTCGTACGATAGCATATAAGTCATCAATACTACATCGCGAAAATCCTCGAAGCTCTACAGTGACGCGGCAACCTCACCAGCGCATTGTATGCGTTATTCTTAAAATATAGGACTCGCAATTTGCTGTAAGCCTTCACCGTGTAATGAATCTGCCTTCTCTGAAAAGTAGCCTTTGAGCAGTTAATAATAATAAGCTAGACTTAATTGTTATAGTTTTGATTTTAACACTAAACAACCTATCTAGTAAAAATATTTCATCTTCTGCAAAACTTCTTATAGATTTTATGCGTCGCAGGCATTTTGTATAGTCTGCCTTGTAAAATAAAACGTTTGCAGTTATGTAAAATGCCGAAGGCAAAATGAGCAATTCGACTCGGATAGGTTAGGTTAGAGATTGTTAGCCATAGTTTTTTAAACCACCACAACTATATGCAATACGTATTGCTTTGACATTTTGCCGATTTACGCCGTATACAATACACCGTGGCATTATGTAAACGGTGGATTCATTCAAAACGATCGTGACATAAATATATACTATTCTCCACACGTAACTAGCACTTCTTGTCAAAACCATAGCCATGTTCATAACTTTATAATGAGTTGTGTTTGCCCTCCGCCATCATGGATATTTAAAGATTATTACAAAAACTCTCCCGTTTTCCTAGCAACAAATTAATTCTTCTGACGTAAAGGACCCTGGAAACCTTACCACAAATTTAATCAAATTAATTAATTAAATCAAATCGTCTCATAAATGTTTCTGGAACTAAAATGATATTATGAGTAAATAAGACGTACCAATTCGTTTTAAGCAACCTTACAGCGGTACGTCTACGTTTTTCATCTGCTACTTTCCGCTTTCCCGAATGGTAACAGAACATTATCATAACAATAATTATTAATAAATAAGAATTTCATGAGTAAACATCTGCCTTTTTACTTGTAATATATTTGGTTATATTACTGTATACTGTAGAGTATAGTTTTCTGCACGTGGTACACCCTGTTGATTCACTGACGAGGCTCTGACGGACCAGGTCTCTTCACAAGGAGGAGACCATCGCAGTCATATTGCATATATGCCCATGGCATTAAGTCTGCCGTTGTGCATTGTTTTTTTACATGTGCATAAAGTTTTTAAATAAATAAATAAATATATTTTTGTTACAAATCTTTGTTCGTTTGAGATATTGTAAAATAAACATGGTCGTGGCAGAATTGTGGTGTGTTTTCCACAAATGCCATTAATAAAGAGTTGAAGTTAAAAGTATAGTTTTCAGAAGATTCATATTACAAACACTTAAAAAAAAAAAAATAACACTTAAATAGTTGGCCATTACTGAAACTTGGTTCAGAGAAAGTTTTAAGAAATAGTTGGGTTCTTTTTTAAGAAATAGTTTTTAGTCCTTTAGTTATTCTGTTAATTATGTTGGGGTTGGACTTCTGTCTATCCAGATCCTGCTGAATGAGTATTTTACGTAGCAACAGCAGAACTCTGGTTTTTGATAGTCGTTATGGGATGACGGCCCTGCCGGGGTTGCGAAATAGTTACCGCGGCCCTACCTGCGGAAGGAACATGGGTGGGTTTTAGCGTCAATTCACACGTACCACAACCACACCACGTCGCAGCGACAAAATGTGGTCAAGATGTGGTTACGTGTGAATAGTGTCGCAGCGGCTTTTTGCAGCTGCGTTGTGGCAGCCACAAAATGTCGATGTGGTTAGCGCAGGCGCTAGCTAGGCGCGCGTGGACGTCATGTCGTGGCGATGTGGCCGCGCTGCCGCCGCGTTGCCGTCGCGATGTGGTTGCGATGTAGTCGTATTACACAGGTGGTCGATAACAACCACAAAATGTGGTGCGTGTGAATTGTAATATTCATTTTCAATACAAAATTTACGCCCGACCACATCGCGGCGTTGTGGTGTGGTTGTCGCTGTGGTGTGGTTGTGGTACGTGTGAATTGAGCCTTAGTCAGTTAAAGTCTGACACTAAAGGGCGGGAGAAGTCATTTGATGATTTCCCATCCATAAAAAAATGGGTTGACGGTATGTATCTCACAAATTATGTTATACAGTAATGTTTTCCCATATAGCCTTTAATTTCTGAAAGGACTTATATAGCAAGTTAAGGGTCCGTTCATACTGACCGGCTCGAGAAGCATCGGCCGGCGTTCTTCTTTTCACAGAGATCGGCGCGAGTTACACATGACATCATGAAAAGGAGCCACTCGGCTGCGCAAGCATGGGAGAGTATGTTATGAGAGGCAGCCGGTCGACTTTTCTTATTATTTCACAACTAGTGCGATATTTAAAAAGTCTGTATGACTGTATCTGTCAAGCTAAAAATGTCTTAAGCCTTTTTATCCTCACACAGTTTGTTTTTATGTTATTTCTTTATTTTTCTTTCGTAACGTTTTTCTTTCTTTTTCTTCTTTTTCTTCTTTTTTTAAAGTTTGCTCCAAAGCATTCTCATTCATAAAAGAAGTGACCTTATAAATAAACCTTATTACAGTTATTCAGAACTCTGTTTTAAACGTGATTAGAAATCTGTTCTCTTCGAGCAGGTTTGTGTAACCGAAGCCTAAAGCGCCCGCTTCTAATATGGTATGCTCGGGGAGATGAGTTTCATTGAGAGAAACAATTTTCCGTAATCTGTTAATGAACAGTTGCTGGGAAACCGAATGTGTAAAAAAATCTCCCATTTCATTAAAAGAATAATTAATTCTTCTTTTACCTTATACGAGTATAAAGTTGTGAATTATTTGTGGGTTCGAATCCGGGCAAGTGTCACTCCGACATATTCGCGGAGTTGCGCAATGGAGGCCAAACGTCTGAGAGGATGTCTTTATCAATACGTTAGCTTTTTGGAACAAGCAAATAAGTATAGCTTCAACTTTCTTTCTGACAAACCGCCGACTATTGCCTGTGAATAGTGCCTGTGAATGGTCCTAGTGAAATGAATGCTTCGATTTTATTAGATTTTGTTAGTTTATCCTAGACATTACTGAACTCGTTAAAGGCCATTATTGCGGAAATCTGGACGACGATGTCTGAAAATGCTAAACTGTTTTTGATAATCGGCAATTTGATGTTTGGTGATCAAATTGACGGGCCTGTTAGCCTTAGATTCGATTCAAAATAGGGACCAAATTCGTGTAATAAGCATGATTGTTTGTTCCTAGCCTGGGTGTAATTTATTTATCGTATGTATGCATTTAGAATATCAGTTGTCTGGTTACCATAACACAAATTCTGTTTAGCTTAGGATCAGATTGCCAAGTGAGAGTTGGCTCATCATATCTATACATATATTAATTTAATTTTTTTGCCGTCGCTCTTTGAGAGGCATTTGATTAACAATGGGACGGTAATATAAAGGTATTATTGTTTATTATTTACGCACAACCTACACTTACATAATACGAATACAAGCAGCAATGCAACTTGCACCTAACAATATAATATAATATTGCAATTTTGTCTCAAGTGGCGCCTTGGCACTGCGACCGCATAAGTCGTATCGGTCACGAATAAAATATGATTTGTGTGCATATGGTAGGTAGGAACATAGATAGCAAGTATCGATCGTTTAGAAAACAATTTTCAATGACGTAGGTACGTATAAACGTAGTCTACAAAGCTCGTATTTGCAGCGAGGCGAGGACTTTTCGATGTAATAGGACAATAAATAGGAAGATAGTTTTATACTAGCTTTTGCCTGAGGCTTTCCCTGCGTAGGTTCAAATTTTCAAATATTCTCTCAGTAACTAGGTACTTGCTCTTCACAAAGAACACCTTTCAAGTTTTATATCTCTAGGGCAAGCGGTTTGGGCTGTGAATGATATATCAACAATCCGTCGTTTACCATTTTATATCTTATCATAAACCTATATAAAATTCCCGTGGCACAATGTTAGTTAACTTACTCCTCCGAAACGGCTTTACCGATTTTTACCAAATTTTATATGCATATTCAGTAGGTCTGAGAATCGGCTACTATCTATTTTTCATACCCCTAAAATCAGCGGTCTTTTGAAACGTAGACGATTTTTGGTTATGGTCGAATGGCCCGCGGTCCATTCGGTTTGGGCCGTTTAAACTAAATACCCAAAAATTCGACCATAATTTCATTTTGCTCCAATTTTAACCATTTGGTGAGCACTAGTAGATTATAAAACAGATATACCTACGTTGCAAGTTTAGTTACACTATACCGATACCACATGATCAGGTACAACATAGAGCAGTTACACATAGAGTAGTCCAGCTAGGAAAAACTGCTCCATCGTTCGATTAAAATAAGAAAAAAAATGACTAATGACGTAATTATTTACCTATTTACAAAATAAAATACTTTTAATTCGTTTACCGTAAATCTATGTACTATCGACAAAATTGAATCATGACCCATTTCGACGACAAATCGTTGGAAACTGTTAAAATTATAAGCCTAGACATTTTTAATATATGTCGCGATTAGTCGCGATAGTTAACGCGATTGTCGACCTAATTGTATTTGAATATCTGTAGGAAAATAAGCTTATGGGTGGGTTTTTTTTTTCTTTTTGGTGAGTGGGAAATCATCCAATGACTGCTCCCGTCCTGGGTGCGACGGGAGGGCGTGTCAGACTCTTACTGACTAAAAGCCACTCATGTTCCTTCGATTGCCCTTTATGTTCCGAGGTCACGGTAACTATTATAAACATTCCGCAACAGCTTATGGGTGGGTCATGATTCCATTTTGTCGATTGTACATAAAATGGTAAACTGACTGATTGTTGATATATCAACGCACAGCTCAACCTGCTTGTTCTAGACACATTAAACTTGAAGGGTGTTCTTTGTGAAGAGTGTGTATTCATAAAGAATTTTTAGGAAATGGAGGTTCAACATCCATGCGAATGAAGCCACGGGCGAAAGCCAGTGAAAAACATATTATATAATCAAATATGCATTAATCTGTGCACACGGGCAATTGATGACTTCTCTCATTACTAAATGATTACCACAATAACCGCATCGGTAAATCGTCACAATTTAACTTCGTTACAATTTTCCCAAATGGATATTTTAATTTCAGTACATCAGCATAAATTAAATTTTCTGTAATATCAGAATTGCAACATTTTTATAATTCCACTAGCTTCTGCCCGCGGCTTCGCTCGCGTTAGAAAGAGACAAAAAGTAGCCTATGTTACTCTCCATCCCTTCAACTATCTCCACTTAAAAAATCACGTCAATCCGTCGCTCCGTTTTGCCGTGAAAGAAAGACAAACAGACAGACAGACACACTTTCCCATTTATAATATTAGTATGGATATGAATATTTACACGGCATTTATGACAAAATTACAATTTTCAACCGGATTCAATAAGGAGGAAGCTCTCAATTCGACCGTGTGTTTTTTTAACATTTTTGTCTGCCTGCCTTGTAAGTTACTTCATAATATAGCGACATACACATCGCTATATTATGAAGTAACTTAGGCTATTTAAAACTTTAAAAAAGCTTTAGTGTTGCGCAAAAAAGACAAAAAATACTTTTTGAGCAGTAACCAAGTTATCGCAAGTGAAACTTCGGGGAGCTGCTACATAGTTACCGGATATACTTGTAGTGGCTAATTAGTAGGCAATTATGTAGTTGAAATTGAAATCTGCGGTTTGCGGGGATAGAGATCGATCGATTGTCGGTTGATCGGTTGTGTAGGACGTCTCTCGCCCCCCATTGGACGTGCGCGTTCCTCGGTAGCGTACCGGAAAAAGCAGCGTGGACGTCATGGCACGATGAACTCATCAAGATCCCGTTGGAGGCTTTTTTTTTTTGGTGAGTGGGAAATCATCCAATGACTGCTCCCGTCCTGGGTGCGGCGGGCTTACTGACTAAAACCCACTCCTGTTCCTTCGATTGCCCTTTATGTTCCAGGGTCACGGTAACTATTATAAACATTCCGCAACCCCGGCAGGCGTTGGCCCTGTTGGACCCCTTCCTGTGCTGACTCCTTCTCTTTGAGGCGCGCGTGGAACACTAACGCGCCGTCGACGCGGTCCTGGTCCTAGCCGGGCGGCGAGCTACCATCGCTCGCCATCCGCAGAACCGTGCCTACGGTGGCCGGTAGTCGTCTTGCGACTCTCGACGTCTTCGCCTGGGTCTTAGTCCGGGGCGAGAGGCTCGTCGTTGCCTCTCGCGCGCCGCCGCTTCCTTCACTAGCAAAACTGCTTCGCAGAAGAAGGCGACGGCATCCCATTCCGTCTCGCCCCGAAGCATGGCCTGAACCAGCGCCGGGCGCGAGAGGTCACCGCCGCCGATCGCCTCTATGAGGACACGTCGATGCTCCGCCCATGCGCGGCACACCTCCACTGTGTGCTCGACCGTGTCCTCCAGGCATCCCGTTGGATGCTGAAGAGGCAGGACCGATGTATGTGGAGATTTTTGGGGAGGTCTTTGTCAGCACTGGACGTCTATCGGCTGATGATGCTCCTCGGGGCCGTGTGAGTTGCCGCCGTGAGACGCGTGCACCTGACTCTTTGACCCCTTGAGTTAAGTTCGTACTTTATAAAGCACTTTTTGTTGTACTCGGGTTTTATTATTATTTTGTAAAAGGTGTAACGAAAAGCTTTTCACAGCCGCTTAGTTTACATCATCATATTTACTATTTATTATTATAGCATCTCCGTCTTTACTTGCTATACCGGGACATCACATGACACAATGTCGACTCCACTATGATAATATTCATTTGATAGCCTCTCTTTCTATGATAAAGTATTCTATACAACACACATACAACTTTAAGTAGAAAAGCCTATCTTTTATTCAAATTTTTTGTTTCTATGATGTTTTCTATTTTTTTTGTATGAATATTTACACGATACAAAATGACCGTCTGTTTGTTCTCCGTAATCTAAAAACGCCTGTACCGATTTTGACGGGACTTTCACAGGCAGATAGCTAACAACCTAAAAAAAAGCCAGAAACAGCGGTAACAGCTAGGTCAATAATAAAATACACCGAATACGTCACCTGACTAAAACAAAGCCAGTTCATATTCTTATTAACATAATCGTAAACCCATTATGAAAGCATATAATTACGGTTCACAATAAAAATAAACTCAATGTAATGAGACTAAAATAAAACAGAATACCGGCGAAGAAAACGTTTGTTTATCTACAAACGTTTTCTTTCTCGATACAATTCGCTAAACAAATTATAATTGTTCAGATGTTTAAACGGGGTTACAAATAAAACCTTATTTGTGCGCAAAATATATTAATAATGTAGTGATGTTCTGATGGTTGAAGGCAAATGCTAAAAACTTCAAAAAATGGCGTAGTCCGTAGGTTCAAATATTAGCACCAGAAGAGTGGCACTGTAAAATAGATGGTAGAAGAGAGTTTGATATGAGATGACAAATTACTTAGCGTAACCATATATCCATATCAATCCCATAAATAATATATTCTATTCTATCTGACTACGCACCTTTATTCAGCTCTATTTAACTTACGTCCAGAAAACTACGGCTTTGTATGAATACGCGTAATAGAGCTGTGGCGCATAGTTTCTTACTCCGAAATAAAGCATTTTAATAAAGAAAGATTTTCACTTACAAGCAAAAATACAATCCATTTTTCTCTACTAGATAATGTTTGTCTAAATACACATTCAGTTGACTACCTGACTTATAAATCACTCGCGTTGACTGTTGTTAATCCACAGGCATAAATATAAGTGCGATTAGCGTCATAGCACTCTGAAACGCATTCATTTGGCACAAGTGGTACATAAATAGTGTTCACGTGGATTAAAACTGTTTACGTCGTTTGTATAAGACCCTTTTTTTGGGATGGAAGCGAAGCGGGCGGAAGGGAGTGTCAGACTTCTACTGACTAAAACCCACCATGTACCTTCTGGTTAGCCCTTTGGGTCTCGGCCCTTGGCATCTCTTTCGAACAACCCGCAGCCCCGGCAACGTTTAAGATCCTTCAGGTTCATTTCAGATAGGCCTTCACGGTTCAGTGCACTCAAATGCTTAAGGTAAAGCCGGTCCTTGAGATTCAAATTTTTCTTGTAGCAGTCATTTAAATTGATCCTCAAGAAATACGTTTCCTGGAAACTTTTTTGCGAGTTAGGGAATTGTTGACTTTGCTATAATTTTTGTTGCCGGTCGCCGCCATGTTGAAAAATTTGGCGTTCAAATACGGATTTCATGTTTTTTTTTATACCTTTACACGATGTAGTTAAATAAAAAAAAATTAATTATTATCAGTTGTGCAAATGTGCACATACCCAATTATTCAGTTGAAAGGCTTCAAAGCAATTTGTAACTGCATAATGTGCTTTTGTATAAAATCAAACCAAATGTACAAATACGATTATATATTTGACACGTATGTGGGCTCAAATTGATTACATGTTAGTGCTAGTTTCAGGACTATGTTTTAGAAAATTTATCTAAAGAAAGTTTATCTAAAAAGAATCGTTTACGCTGATCCGTATTACCGGAGCTCACAGTCGCCTTGGGAATACGGAGAAAAGTGGTGAGCGTCCAGTTCAGATCCCCCTGTGCCCAGTTAACTGCTCACAATATTTACTTACTGTCGTTGTAGCTTTCCTGTAAACCTGTTCGCAAAAGCGGGCGATATAGATTTTATTGAAAACGTTCGTACATAATTTTGCTGAGGGACATTGTTCGGTTGATCTTTACTTAATATTATAAAACTGAAGAATTAGTTTGCTTGGTTAAACGTGCTAATCTAAGGAACTACTGGTCCGAATTTAAAAAAGCTTTTTGTTTTACATAGCCCATTTATTGAGGAAGGTTATAGGTTATGTAACATCACATTACGACCCACGAGAGAGGCGCAGTAACCAAAACACGCGGGTAAAATCGCGGAGAACAGGTAATCTGTAAATATTTTATCGATGTTAACACTTTCATTATAATCAATGATATTATTGGTAAAAAGGTGTAGATAGGTTATAGGCAGTCAGCATTGGCACTTTAAAATGTAGTTTCTTCACCAAATTATAATTGTCTCCAATTATAATCATGCCTTCCTACTTTGAAGTCTAATTGTATGTGTGCGGGTAGTGTACCGTTTTTGAAGATCGAATGAGGTATAAGTAACCCGCCTACACCTTTTTACAAATAATATCATTAGTTATAATCATATCGGCGACCACAACAATTGAAGTAGGAATGTATATCCGGACCGGATATACATTCGCCAAACCGCCTTGAGCAAGCGTGGTGATCAATGCTCGTGCCTTCTCTCTATAAGAAGAGGCCTTTGCCCTGGAGTGGGACAGTAATAGGCTGGTAATTATTATTACAAACACAAACATTCATCTAACCTCTCCGTTTCCGTAGAACCGCGAAGTCTAAAGACAAACGCGTGACGTCACATTTATGGAGAAAACTAAAAATACACGCACTCTGAATATGTTTGCCGCACAGAATTAGGTTGGTAAGTCGTTCATAGCAAACGAGTAATGGTGACCCACTGGCGTCTATCTCAAATAGATTAGCGGGAGAATTATCCACGGATTGAGATCGAGCAAACAAACACGCCACCTTCTTGAGATCAGATTAGCTTTATGTACCAGTAGCGGGTCAATGACCTGCTTTCTGGTGACGATAAAGCGGCTTTGTGACTGAATTTGGTACAAGTTTTTGGTTTATATATATGTATATAAGCTCCTTTAAAGTAAGGTCTTTGTGAATAAATCCGCCGGAGGCAGCTAGTTGGTTCAATTTAACCTTTTGACGACCAACCGACAGCCGACTGTCGGGCTGCTATTGTCATATTCATATTCATATATTCATATTCTTTATTGCACACGAACAAGAAAACAAAAATACATAATGGTAGCAAATAAAACAATCATGTACAAAGGCGAGCTTAACCCATAAATGAGTTTTCTTCCAGCAAACCATAATTTGGTAGAGAAATTTTGCAGTGGAGGATATACTCATGTGCAAGACAATACATTTTCTTAATCATAAAGAACTACAATATATACATAAATAAATACAATAAATAAATACATATACATATCAATCAATAGACAGGAAATGTTCTCTTATTCCCTTCTTGAACACTTCTAAGGAACACCAACCCCGCAAAGAGTGCGGAAGTGCATTCCAAAGACGCACAGCACGAACAGTAAATGAACCAACATACCTACTTGAAGAGTGGGAAGGGAAACGAAGTAGAAGAGATGAAGTTGAACGACAAGGTTTACCCCTAGGTACAAGAAACTCAAAGCGTTCCCGAAGATACGAAGGAGCCTTAGAATTATGGAGATTAGAGAAGAGTCGAGTTGTCTTTCTATTGTGTCTTAAATCACGTGTGTTTGAAGGATTAACAAGCTTTTAAAATAAAAGGTTGTGATGAAATGATAAATAATAAACTCCCGCACTCTCTGAAACAGATTAACTTTTCATTACTTTACAATATCACCGGCTGAAACAAAGGACCTTTTAAAAAAGTAATAAATTAAAACAAAATGCACTTTACATTTTACATTTCTGTACCTATGCAACAACACTATGCAGAAACACGTTTTAAAAAGTAAAATGTCGTGTTTACAATTTCCCGTCTTTCTCTATTATCATTGCTGTGTAAATTAAACAAGTCTTGTGTTACGTTTACTTAAAATAAAATAAAAAAGCACGTCTACATTTTTTTTTTCATCTTTTCAAAGAATGACGAAGGGATACGTAAATGACAAGCCGAGAATTTTTTTGCTCGTTGTTATTAAAATACTGACTATTCCACAAGGATTTGCTTTCGTTCTGTGGCTTATGGTATACCAGCCACCATTTATATTTGACATAGAAGACTCTTAAACGTCTTGTTATTTATAACTGGAACTATATTTTGTAGTCTAGAGCTCATAACTCATTAGAGCCACCCGGCAGCCTCTTCGCACCGCCTCGCCTCCTGCGGCTAGTATTCTTTATATGGACTTGTATGGAAATGCGCTCACTATATCAACTCCGTAGCGGCTATAAGGCGAGTCGGTGCGGAGTGGCTGCCGGGTGGCTGTAATGAGCTATGACCTTATATATGGCAATTGGCATGTCAAAAAAAAGGGTATACGTTATAAAAACAGCTTTTCAAAAAATACCGTTATAACCTTCGAACACACGAGATTTCAGACACTATAGAAAGACAATAGCAGCCCGGCAGCCGGTTGTCGCTTGGTCGTTGAAAGGTAAAGAGCTCTTCAGCATTATTATAAGTTGTATAAACAGAAATGTTTTTAAAACATGTCAGTTATTCAATCGCATTCATTACAATTTGCTCTTTGATAATGTTAATGTAATTACAAAAGGTATGCAATCAGTTACGTGATATCGGAATATTCAGCGATGAAATGTGTAAATTTTAATGTTCCCAACCAGCTACGATGACGGATGCCATTGAACAAAAGCCTATCATATCAAATTATTCCACTGAACAATATTATTAATTAACAAAGCCGATTAATCACGGATGCATTTATGTTTGGTATTTATAATATTAGTGCAGATTACAGTGGTATTGGATACGTTATGTCGAGGTATTGAATGTCAAATTAAGTGATGATCCGATAATGAGTAAATTTTCACTTTTTAACGCTAAATTTGAAACGATCACGTATCTCTATATATCTGTTTATGTAATTTTTTGCTAGGCAAATAATAAAAAAGCCGTTAAATTGTGACAAAGTCGCTGTCAGAAACTAGTTGAAGATTTTTTTACATTAATGGTTGACAATGGCAATGAATTTGGATCTTCTATTAGTTTTTTTTGTTTTTTACTTTTTAGTGCCAAGAGTTCGTTGTCTGACAGTGTTGTCCAAATCTAGTCCAGTTATGAGTTTGATTGTTAATAAATATTACAAAATAATAGACTAAAAAAAAAAATAATGTTCCCTCACTAAGGGACTACCTGTGAAGAAGCTTTAATCCTCTTCCAAACGTGAAAAAAAAACAAGTTCTAAAAAGAGCTTCCTCCTACTTTTTGAACTCGGTTAAAAAATAAAGAAGTGCACGCTTAAAAGTATTTGTATTCTAAGTGTACACAGCACTCAGAATACAGATATACTTTTAAGATTTATAATATTTTCTTTGTAGACTGCATTTGCTCGGAAATAAAATGATTACTTAAGGCGCGGTAAGTAGCTATTCGCGGTGGTGCATCGAATTAATAGAAATAAGGTCGAAAATATTTTAGCAAATCCGCAAAAATGTAAGCAATTGTGCAGTTTTATTTGAATATTTAAATAAATGCAGTTCTGTGTTTTAAAATTTTTAGGTATGTCTTTAGTTTATATAATTTTCTTTGTTATAGATATAAAAAACCCACCAAAAACATTTCATGTTAAATGTCGCCAAGACAACCACATAAGGTATATCCTGTGAAAAATATATCAGATCTCATGTAGAGCCAAGCTTCTGAATCTACACGACCTAAATATACCGACCTTAACATCACAAATTCTACATATCAGTTAAAATGTATTCTCTACCGTCGTTGTGGAGGTGATGAGAATATTTAGTTTCTGAAGTAAGTAACGAAACAGCCAAGCCATACATTTTTACTGATATGTAGAATTTGTGATGTTAAGGTCGGTATATTTAGGTCGTGTAGATTCAGAAGCTTGGCTCTACATGAGATCTGATATATTTTTCACAGGACATACCTTATGTGGTTGTCTTGGCGACATTTAACATGAAATGTTTTTGGTGGGATTTCAGTTCTTTTTGTAAGTTGCAAGGCAGTCTTTTTGGTGTTTATTTTTTGACGTGACAACGTCTTAAATTAGGTTGCGGCTGGGAGTCACTTATGAAAAAGTGTAACGCTCGGTAACGTTACGATGAGTCACCGAACGAGAGAGAGGCCCGCCGAATGCCTTGCGTCTCTCTCCCACTCAACTATGATCGGTAAAAGACGTTGTCACGTAAAATCTTCGCCCGTAAAACCGACTTTACAGGCAACCATTTTTTCTTCTTTTTTTGGGGTGTATTTCTGGTACATCAGCAGTGCCGGTTTTCATAGCCCATTCTCTATCTTTGCATTTTTACTTAGATGATTTTTACTTGTTTCCTCGCAAAACTTCCAACCCCCCATTTTAGGAGATGGAGGGCAAAAGTTATTAGTTTATGAATTTTTTTGTTGGTTGTATACTAAACTCAGACTACATACCAAATTTCAGCATTCTAGCACTTCAGGAAGTAGCTAAACATTTTGATGATCATCAGTGTGTCAGTGTGTCAGTGAGTCAGTGACGAAATCGGTGTATTTTAGATATCAATAAAATCTAAAGTATTAGAGCTATTCAATGGAGACTTTGTATGTTTAATGAGTCTATTATTGACATCACATCTTGTGAATATGAAGTGTCTGGTACATCGGAAACCAACTCTATGAGGGTTCAAAAAAACGGCGAAACACTTCGAGAAAAGGTAGGTAGTGCCCCTGCGCTTCGCTTGCTTGTCTTGGCCGGGGGCACGACCGTGCCCCCCGATATGATGGTTATCGCTGAAAAAATTGAGAATTTCGAGACGACAACTTTTTTTCGAGGTCTATTTGAACATTTTTTTTCGTAGTACTAGAACACATTTGTGAATTGTTTTTGTGTAAGTCTTTTCTTAATATATTAGACTATACACTGTATTATTTTCTGGCTTGTGGTATGTATAGATACGGCTAACTTTGCGAGGAAAATCTAGACTTTTACAAGGTGCTTGCTATGGACAGCGCCTTGCCGAGGGCTCTCTTTGATAATATCCGAACCTAGGTATGCCTAGGTCGGCATTAAATGGAAACTGCTGGAAAATAAGACCTTGTAAAAGAATCATTATCATAATTTTGTTTATATATATCATTAAATATAATAAAATCGCAAGTGGTCACTGAATGCACGTGAAAGATATATAAGAAAACTGTTATAGAAATAGAACCCTAAACAATTATTTTTAAACTTGTCTGTTTGTTTATACGTCATTTGTGTGCGCTTAACTCAGAAACCTAAACGAAAGAGTTCATAAGTCCGAAACGGGTTAACCGATTTCGATGAAACACATCTAAGAACCATCGCTGGATAACCTAATTTCAAATATAAAAACCGGCCAAGAGCGTGTCGGGCCACACTCAGTGTAGGGTTCCGTAGTTTCCCGTCCGTCACAATAAGTGTTCCCACTTATGAGTTTAAAAAATGGCTATTTGTTATGTTGACATACTAACTAAAAAAATGCCTATTTGTTATGTTGACGTACGCAGAAATTATTTTGTACAACCATTTTTTCTTTTTTTTACAGAAACTGTTCTTTCCATCAAGTTCAAAATAATTTTCCTAGAAAGTCCTTTACAAAGTTATACTTTTCATATTTTTTAAACTTATGGTTAAAAAGTTGGGGGGGGGGGGGGGGGGCACATTTTTTTTGTCGGCGTGATTGATATACATATTGGTACCAAATTTCAGCTTTTTAGTGCTAACGATCACAGAGATTAAGCGAGAACGGACAGACAGACTTGGCGAAACTATAAGGGTTCCTAGTTGTCCTAAAAAGGCCTTCAAATCCGGTCACTAGTTTGAGAGCTACGGTGCCAAGACAGACAAACAGTCAGACACAGAAATATAGCAGTCATACTTATATCACCCCACTTTTTGCGTCGTGGGAAAACAGTGTACACAAGTAATAAAACTTATTTAGATACGAGTAAGGCTTCGTTCACACGGCATTGTCCTGCACGTTTTTTTGTAATCGTTTTTTTAACGTATAGTCAACCGGGTGTTCAAAAGGTAAATTTTCATTCGTGTAAAAACGATGAGCCGCAGTTTCCACACAGTTGTCACAGTGAGTAGACGTCACTGATGGATTCACTAAAAGGATTGTTTCAAAATTAGGATAAATTATTACCATGATTCCCTTCCAAGCTGCTTGAGTTGCGACGCGATTTTTATAAAGTTCCAAAGGTTTATCCCTAAAACGGGATTTTGTTCCACGAAAGAATATAATAGTTTGAGAGAAAAAGAATTGAATAGTAGTCTATAGAAAATTCCTCAACCATTTTGAATATCAAACCAAATCAAACATAAAAGACCTGCCACCCCTCCAAACACGCTCAGATACTAAGCGCATCTTCGGTTTCTATTCGATAAAAAACGCATGACATCGTATCATGTGAAGGAGACAAAGGTGTACCATATGCCACTGCAAACCAAATACGTCAAAGTTCATTCGATTTGCTTGACAAGTCCGTTGAGTATGCGTTTAAACGTATAAGCGGTACATGTTTTTTTGCAGTACTATCGTCGTGTGAATGGATCTATGAACGTTGTATGGTCACTATTCATTAGTTAAGACGTATACTGCAGAAAAACGTGCAGGACAATGCCATGTGAACGAAGCCTAAGTATTCAAAAAACATTTAAAACTGTAACTGTTGAAATCATTTTAATTGAAAGAAAAAACAGATGAAAATTCGTGAAAATAAGTAATTCTAACAGAATTGTACCATACGTGGATTTCAACTATTAAAATAAATAAAATATCTGTGAATTTGTATATGAAAGGTACATATTTGCAACAAAGCGTTCAATTTATAAAATTTCCAATTCGATAAAAACTTTACAAACAGATTTCCATTTCAGATCGGAATTGTTTTGTATGTTATACAAAAATGAGAAATGTCAAACAATATGTTGTATGAACCTAACAAAAAATTTGTTTCCGCCTTTTCATTCCTTTTTTCAAACAAAGCGGTAGGTACAAAGCACTGTTGCAGTTTGTTCATTGCCTAACAATCAATAAATTATGACAATTAAACCAGTTTATTATTTACTAGCTTCTGCCCGCGGCTTCGCTTGCGTTAGAAAGAGACAAAAAGTAGCCTCTGTTACTCTCCATCCCTTCAACTATCTCCACATAAAAAACCACGTCAACGACGTGAAAGAAAGACAAACAGACAGACAGACAGACACACTTTCCCATTTATAATATTAGTATGGAGTATGGAGTATGGATTCCACTACGGGGCGTCGTGATGGCCCAGTGGATATGGCGCCCGCCTCTCGTGTCCGGGCAAGTACCAATGTGACTTTTTCAATTCATATGTACTTTCTAAAGTTTATCTTAGACATCACTGACATCCCGTGCTTCGGAAAGCACGTAAAGCCGTTGGTCCCGGTTGTCATACGTAGAACTTTGACAGTCGTTACTGGTTAATCAGAAACTCAAACCAGTCTAACCAATAGGTATCGTGTCGCCCAGTTACTGGGTTGTGGAGGTCAGATTGGCAGTCGCTCCACGTAAAACACCGGTATCGAGCTGAATCCGGTTAGGCTGGCAGCTGACCCCAACACGGTTGGGAAAAGGCTAGGGAGATGATGATTATTTATTCCACTACGGGCCCCTTTTCGTGCCCTAAAGATGCGAGGATTGCCATCACCACTAATCTACATAATTATATAAGTATATTAAGTGTCCGACTGGTGTTAAATCAACGCACAGCCTAAGCCGTTAGTGCTAGAGATAAGAAACTTGAAGGGTGTGGTTTTTGTGAAGAGTCCATCCACTAAGAATTTTACGGTAATTCGACCCCTAAATAATTAAAATAACGGACGGAAGTTCGACATCCCCCGTGAAACGTCATGGGGAACGATGTTTGAGGAAACATGTCTAAGGCCCGTATTAATAGACGTAACTCAGAGCATCAAATCAATTTCGTACTTAATACCAAGCTTAAGATCCCGTTCGTATTTCAACGAGATTGCTTATGAGCTCAAGTTCCAGATTAGGTGTACGTTATCAACTGAGTGTAGACTGATTAATAAACGAAACTCGACACTTAAGTATTGTACTCATGTGACGTATTCGTTCACATGAAGTATTGGTGATCTTGGTTACTGGGATGCGTTTATTAATTAGCGATGATCTTGAGCTCCTGTCATCGCAATGATCAAATGATATCGCACTTGAGATCGTATTTGAGTAACGTCTACTAATACGGGCCTTAGAACCATTGCCAGATAACCTACTTCGAAATTTAAAATACGCATCCGAATCGGATCATTCGTATAAGAGTTATGGTGCCACAGCCAGACACACACACAATAGCGTTCAAACTTTTAACACGAGGGGTGTTTTTGCGAAAACAGTGGTTTGAAAACGAAGTTTTGTCTATATGACTGCTTAGATCTTTTAAACTCCGAAATAGATTTTAATCAATCTTTAATTATGTAAAAAAACGTAATTTTCAAAGTTTTGCAACATCCGTGCGAAATTAGGGTTTCTAGTATAAGATAGTTTCAGTGGGTTAGTTACAGACGGCACAGATTAACACGCTATGGGGAAAAGGTGAGGCATTTGACCAGTAGACGTCAGTAGGCTGAAATGATGGCGTTGATGAATAAGTTTAAGAATATGGCTGAACAGATCGTGTGTGTTGCGGATTCGATTCCTGCATCATATAAATATTGGGTTTTTATATTTGTGATCATGTTTAAAGGCCGATTTAATATTTTTGAAGATTTCTGAAACATATAAGAAATATTTGTCCTCTGACTTATCGCTAAAAATAATATATTTAACTAAAGGCCAAAAGCTCAAACAAAGGTATAATCAGATTAAAAGATTTGAACAACAAACGATACAGTTTGGCAGGATTACGTCGTAAAGACATGTTTTTGATCAAAAGAAAACTGGCCCCGTCAACAAATGCCATTATACATATGAGAAAAATATAGAAGTAAAAATATTTGTCATTCTAAAATCTTTGACAACCGTTAGAAGTCAAAAAGACAGACTTATTGACTGGGTTGTAGAGATTTGATAGGCAGTTGCTCAATATAAAGTATTGGTATTGAGCTGTATCCAATTAGTCTGTAAACCGACCTTCACCTAACATTGGCACACGTGTAAACTAAAAAATAAGTCTTGGTGTGTCTATCTGGTGTCCATCAGTTTAAGACACCGTGCCTCTCAATTCGTTTTGCGAGTGACGCCGTTTTTTTTTACTTGAAAGTAGGTTATCTTGCAATTGTTTTAGACATGTTTCGTCAAAATCATCTCAGCCAAACGGATGATTGAGCGGAGATGATTTTGAACGAAGTGAAATTATATATTATCCCTGTAAGTCTAAAATAACATACTTTTTTATCTGCAATTTCATTATAATTTAGATAAAATTAAAACACACAGCAACTAAAATCGTATCTTAGTAATAAAATGCACTTCTAAATTTCAAGTCTGATAACAACGTTAATTACTTTGAAGAATCGAATGTTTTCGTCTTGAAACAAATCGCTGCCAAAAGCACAGTTCAACATATTTCACAGATAGAAATCTTTAAATTGATCTGAGCATCTTAATCCCGTGGGTACTGTCTCAAGCGATTGGAATTAACTACTTCAGCTACTTTCACAAATAAGATAGTAAAAGGTGTCCGTCCAGCAATGGACGCTAAATAACATCTCTTGTTGCCAAGTTTTTCAGATATATGGCTCCTTCAATTTAAGCATTTGGTGCCGGATTGCCGCGGCGCCGCGCGGCGTCGTAATCGTATGGATATCTAGACTGTAGTTTGCATAGGGCACCGATTTTTAAGGCATCTAACAAGTCGTTTACTATTGATATCGTGAATTACAGCACACTGACATCCGGACGGAAAGGGAAGACTTAGTAAGAGGTACCCAATTACTTAGATTTGGTATACGTAACTCTAAAAGACAACCGTCTGAGAGCTCCATTGGACCAAACCCTCAAATAGACAGCTCTGAAAGGAAACTCAAGGAATATGAAAATGGTTATCGGAAAGCCGGTCGTTTCCCAGAACAGTACCAATCTGGGCAGCATAAACACTCAAAGTATTTAAATCCTAATGTATTTATAGAATAAACCTAGTATGTCATAGTAGTTGTTTGGGTAAGCTTACGTTCCGTTCAGTGCATGCGGCACGCCTTTGCTAATTTAACGGTGTTGCCCTCAGGCACTACAAACAACCAAATAAGGGAGCGGTGATATTGCTACTTGATGGTCCAATAAACAGGGTACACTTTAGAATAGCAGAAGGTTAACTTTGGATCGCAGATTATTAGTTTGTGGCTATATTTTTGTGCTAATATTTTTAAAGCGAAATTTATTTTGTCTGACTGTTCGTCACGCTTTCGGGTCTAAATCACTGATTAGATTTTGATATAAACGGTGTGAAGGTTCTTTTTGAGAGGATTTACTCATTCTAATTAATAACTAATACATCCCTTCGTGGTTCATGTGTTATGTTTTATGGATTTCACAGCTTCTATTGAGATAAAATCAAAGTCAGTGTTTAAAAACTATTACCATTGTTCGTAATTTCTCAATCTGAATAGCCTTTGAGGCGAAACTTATTCAATCGTTTCAGCCGAATTTTGAACTATGAATAGTATAACTGTGAAAAGTTGAAGGGTAACCGAAGAGCATCACGTTACATTACTATAATAGAACACTGTTTATCAGGTTACTACATTACAAACTAATATTATGATGTAGTAAAGTTGGTTGGTTTGTATGAAGGTTGTAAGTGACGTTGGAATTGGTCCGATCACATCAAGAACGTACAACAGCAGCCTTCATTTTAGGAAAACATTTTGTTTTCCTAAAATGAAGGCTGCTGTTGTGCCGACTGACGGTAAGATCTGATCTGATGGTAAGATCGGCTGTACGTGCATTTTCCACTCTTTGAACGGGAAGAAGTTCTTAATAGAAAAACTAATTTACACGAATCCACAATCTTACCCGGAATTTAATGAAGATGTTTCATAGCGTTACTTACTATACAACACGTCTTGGAGCAGAAACAATGACAATCACGAATTATCATAGATATCTAATAAATATCTAATATCTTAGGACAACTCACACACGGTCATCTGATCCCAAGCTAAGCAGAGCTTGTGTTATGATAACCAGACAACTGATATACATGCTAATATACTTTATAAATACATACTATAATTACACCCGGACACAGAACAAACTGTCATGCTCATCATACAAAGTTTGTCCTGGGTGGGAATCGAAACCACGACCTCCAGCTTAGCAGTCAGGGTCACTAACAGACCAACTAACCCGTCAAAATTTCCAATCAGATGGTGTATCATTTTCAAGGACTGACTGTGTTACTTCTATATTTTTATTTATTGTGAGACCTCAGCGCGTAGCTGAGTAGTGTTGAACCGACGTTGCCAATACGGTGACAGGTTGAGAGGCTAGAAGAGTTTCCAACTAATGAAATATTCTTTTGTTGATGAAACTCGGTTTTATGGCGCAAATTGCTGCTGATTTTTACAGCGCTTGTCTTTATAAGGACTTTTTAGGTTTTGGTATACACACTCAACACTTTTGAGATTTGTATGTAGGTATATTGTATGTAATAAATAATCATTACCTCCTTAGCTTTTTCCTAATTATGTGGGGTTTTAAGTAAAGCGACTGCCTATCAGACCTCTGCAACCCTGTTACTAGGCAACATAATACTCCTTGGTTATTGTAGATAACAAATATCGCTCGGTGAATTTACTGTATGTATTTCGCCATATCGCCGTGAGCCATAGTGATAATAAAATCTCAAGCCTTTTCTGTATGAGGAAAAGAATTTGCCCTGTATTGGGACATTTAATAGACTAATATTATTAAACCAAAACATTTTTTTTTTCAATGAACTATTGGACATCACTGACATTGGTGAAGAAAAACATCGTGAGGAAACCTAGACGCCACGCCTTGAGCAAGCGTGTGATCAATGCACGTGCCCTCTCTGTATGAGAAGAGGCCTTTGCCCTGCAGTGGAACAGTTATAGGCTGGTATTGTTAATGAATTATTAAGTCATATAATAAGAGTTGTTTATGATTATGTTGCTAATTTACCTGCTGTTTTAGTACGTTATCAATAACCACTTAAATAAAAAGCTTTTCCAAAAAAAAAAAGATAACCGACTTCAGGAAATTAACCTCAAAAATAACTATTTCGGAAGTCGGTGGCAACACAAATCGACCGGCAGAAGAGAAGCCACCGACTTCCGAAATAGTTATTTTGAGCTTTTAGTTTTTGAAGCCGGTGGTTATCTTTTTTTTGGAAAAAGCTTTTTATTTTTTTACTGTTTAGTTAGAGTCCCAATGTCTGACTACGTTTTAGAGTAACTTTCAAAATAAAACTACATAATAATCTTATAAAATGAAAACGGCTCCATGCGCGCAACGTCACGGCATATCCATTAGTGCTATGCTATAAACTAAAACCTTTCCCAGATTGTAACAAACACTTTGCTGAAAACCGTATCAAAATCGGTTCAGCCAAACGCGAGATAATCGCGGACAAACATACATACATACAGGTCGAACTGAGAACCTACTTTTTTTTTTAAGTCGGTTAAAAATAGATAAAATTCTTAGTAGATTGACTAATGGGATTACAGAGGCTAAGCTTTTCTCATTAAATATTGATGTTAGATGTGACGTGTTTGTGTTCCGCATATAGAATGCGTAAACGATCAATTTCCTAAACAACAAACTGCAAGGAGCACAGCATATCGATGATTAATCGTTAATTATACATGTATAGCTACATACAACTGTATTTTAGCTTGAATAGATTGTGTATATGTGTTTAAGTTCTTTGTCCACAATATCCGTACTAATATTATAAATGCGAAAGTAACTCTGTCTGTCTGTTTCTTCTTCACGCCTAAACCACTGAAGCGATTTGAATGAAATTTGGACATAAATATAGTCTGCGACCCGGGAAAGGACATAGGATAGTTTGCATGCCGGAAATCTCTCGGGAACTATTATTACACGCGGACGAAGTCGCGGACAAAAGCTAATTACTAATATATCCTGCTGCGGCAAGCACGTAAATCTTTGACAGTCCTTACTGGTAGTCAGAAGCAAGAAAGTCTGAAAACCATTCTAACCAGGGGTATAGTGGTACCCTTTAAAGAGGTCTGATAAGCACTCGCACCACGTAATAAACTGAATCCAGTTAGACCGCAAGCCAACCGTAACATAGGATAGGGTATCGTAGGTACTATTCATTGCGTACTTTTTTTGTCGCTTAAACTACACAATCTTTCGAAGACCAAGAGACAGCCGACTGTCACGTTTCTATTGTATTTTTTTTATTGTTCGAAGGCTTAATAAAGTACTAAAATACAAGTTATGTCTAACAAAAGATAAGAAAGTTATGGCTTATTGATGCTTACTGTAGACGTATACATTGATCAGCTTTAAAAACAAAGCCTGTGTCACAGTATAAATATGGAACAGTACGGAAACTAAGCCATTTTGACAAAATAATTACCTACGGTCGAACGAAACAAAAAGGCTGTCACTTTACAGTTTTGGATATTGTTTTTTTTTTTTGAAGACTGATCAATAAAGCGTATTTAAATAAGAAATAAATTGATGATTCCATGGCAACGGCTAATCTAAACAAAAGACGCTGACTTCTTCAGGGCTGTCTAATTTAACAAGACTAAACGAATATGTATCTTTTGTCCTTTTCCACTTAACTTAAATTTAGGTTACTTTGTAAACAGGAGAATCAGCACCACTATTAAAATTTATTTTATTTTACTCAAACAAAAAACAGGAACAGCGATAGATAAGTTAATAGATAGCAAGTAAACGAAAAAATAAGTAAAAAAAATATGGAGTAAAGTAATATTGATTTTGACCTTTCCCTCGCTGAGTTTTGTAACCCCTATACATAAAAAAAACATTTATTCTTCATAAATTCTAAATTATTAACTGAACAATATATTCATCTGCTACATGTTCGTATTTCTTTGTAATTAAATTATTGAGTGTAAAATAATCCTTTTTAATAAACAGCTTTTTCAAATAAACTATGAAGAAATAAGGACAAGGTACTATAAAACTGTTTTTGTTCAATTCTATGTAAGTAAATTAATTCTACTTTGCAGTTAATGTGTTCTTTTATAAAGCATCAACGAATAATTTCAACAATTTTCTCGATAAATTGCACAATAATCGCAGTCATCTGACGCGGCACTCACTACTGACAGCACCGCTAGAACGCTTAGGCGTCTCGTCGATGAGCATGTATGTGTGAGTGTTTTGTTTCGAACGCGTGTACTACCCGTGCAAGCTAACATGGCACCTGGCTCGAAAACATACCTCTCCCTGCGACCCCGCGCGTTACCCCGCTCTCGTCTTACCAGTAGCGTTAGCATCACTGATTCAATATACGGCCCAAGTTTAACTAAAATGGCGAAAATGCAGAAACATATTTTCAGGCGTGCACGTAATTTTTTTTACAACTTTTTTTCTAAGTAGTTCGTAAAAAAAACGTAAAACGTAACGTAACGTAAACGTGTAAAACTATCCAAAAAACATTTTAAATCGCAGTTCGTTACTTTAAATTAGTTTGTTAGTATTTTTATGGGTATCCTATTTTTTTGACATTTTTATTATTTTTTAATTAGTGTTAGCGTATACCTGTCACCTGCCATAGTGATAGCACAAAATCGAACATCTCCTTTTTTGCACTTATTACTTTAAATGTCATTCATTCGAGCCAGGTGCCATGTTAGCTCGCACGGATAGTAGGCAGTTTTCGTACTGTTCTATTATTATTTATACCTACTGTGCCTGTGTGTCGGAGCTTTTAGCAAAGCGAGCTTGAAATTGCAGGTAAAGTTTAAATACAAACTAAAGTGCTTGACAAGTCTGCCGCATTAAGTCGAAACCGCTTAGCACTTTGAAGACTTTTAAGGTAAATAAATGTTATAAGAAGTTTTCTTTCTTACTCCGTTAAGTGTTTCACATTGTTTAAAAAACTTTCAAGTTAAACTGTTTTATAAATGGACAATAAACAGGTGGGGCGTAAATATTTGTTATAACTTTTATGCCATGGTTTAAGGGATTTACCGCTGAAAGGTGGAAACCAGACCTTTTGCTGAGTTCTGCTGTCTGTCTGCTGACAGACGAAACGACAGACTTCTGTTAGTGGTTTTTTTTTACTATTAAATAAGCCGAATGTAGGTTCATGTAAGTGCACTTTGACCGCGACCAACATTCGGAGATGAATTGACATTGACAGAGCAATATTGGTGGGCATTTCGGTTAAGTATTTTACTTAAGTGTTTCGTTAGACGTAGTCCGAATCGGACGACTCGCAATTTTATTAAGATTGTTCCCGTTTATTTACTCAGTAACAGTCAGTTACCAACTTTTTTGTTCGCCGTAGTGACAATCTTAACAACTTCAAGGGCGGAGTTTTTAAATTTCTTAATTGACAATGTCATTTAAGTTTTTACAAAATCTAGTTGCTATTTTTACAAATACAATGTTTAAAAATGAAGGTAAAAAGCAATACGATCTAGGCACCTTGGCGGTCCTTACGTCGATGATCAGAAGAGGAAACGCCCTTTAGAATTCACCTGGTTACTAACCCCGTAAATGCAAACCTAACTCACCTGATAAAAGAAATTATATTAATTTTGTAAATTGGTCAACTATAACACTTTTGCAATATTTTGGTTTGATTATTGTTCTAGCGAATCACTAGCGACCCACCCCAGCTTCGCACAGGTGTTACAAATCTTTAAATATTCCGGCTTTGCTCTTCTTTAATATGCACGTATAATAGTTATAAAGCTATCTTTTGATTAATCTATTAAAACAAACTGCATCAAAATCCACTGAGTAGTTTTGAAGATAGGGGACAGACTATGGGCGGATTTTTTTTTATACAAGTGATGGGGCCGGGGTTTCCTAGCAGAAGCTTTCTGAGAAGAAACAAACAGAATAAGCTCCGAGTCTCTTCTACAGTAACGTAATGGTCCAATTATGCGAAAGCAGTGAACATCTTAGCTGCTCTCTTAATAAGAGAAGCACACAGATTTGAGTTGACCAGTGCAAGCATTTGTCAGTCATAGTTTAGCTCAACTAAAAATGTAAGAAATATTTTTATTAAATTTTCCAAAGAACCATATGGGTTAGGTATCAATCAGCCCACTTCGGAACATACTCAAACTGTCAGTCATTTAGTCTCCCAGATAGCAAGCGAGCTTGCTGCAAACTTGATTTTTATTTGAAATTAGATTGTCATGTCAAATAAGACAAATCAAGTTTAAGGCAATATTGCTGTAAGCTTGTTGATTTAGGTATGATGTTTCAAGGCTTTGGTAATTTTGAAGCAAGTTTGCATTTCGCGCTGTATTTCAAAGATGAAGTATCAAGTTTGTTTTTTGTTTGTTACAAACTTGCGTTACTGTCATAATACGCATGGAGCAAATAATCACTACGTTATAGTCTATGCCATGACCGGCCATATTGTTTTGCAGTGCACTGACAAAATCAGTGGGTGTGTCTCTCTGAATCTGAATCTGAATAAATAAATAAAACTGTGAAATTAGTGATAAGTACAAGTTTTGTGGTTTTGCACGGTGTTTTAAATAATAAATAAACTCTTCTGTTGTGCGAATTGGACGCTTATTACTTACGTGACGTGCTGAAGATTAAAGGTTAGTTTATTTATTTTTACTTTAACAAACAGAATTAAGTAATGATCTTTTACAAACAGAATTAATGATAAGTAGTTATAATAGTTATCTATCCCTTATACCTTATTTACCTACTTTCAAATCCAGGCAACGTGTTCCAAGTGTTCCTAACCCTAAATAGTTTCTGCATGTTCCTGTTTAGTTAGGCATATTACTCAATATTTATTTCTAACTATGTGTAACAGAAAGGTATTATTGTAAGTTGTAAATGTACATCGTGGACCCTGCCTTGCACTGCAATTGGAAAATAATACACACATAGAACGTCTAAAATTAACAAATATCCTCAAATAAAATAAATTAATTGCTGTACCCAAATTGTATGTATTCGGGTTCTAGTGCATTTCATGGTTATCTAGTTGTCTAATCAAAACAAATTGAATTTACTTGGCATTGTGAATGGTTTAAATAGATTATTTTACATTCTCCAGTTGGTGAGTTATTTTTGCATGAGATCATAGTAAGTTCCTGGGCCAAAAATGTTTGATTGATTCAAAAGCACTTTATAACAAAATTTATTTTAATAAATAATTTCCTGATTCTGTGATTATAATGTCTTAGATATAGATAGATATGTATGTCTAACTGTCTGAGATAAATAAAATTAATCAATGTTTGTGTGGTATGGAGAGTTCAAGGGCTACGGCTTCTGCATGATATATTTTATTGATTTTAAAGTACTGATTTAATGTTAAAGTATGATAATAAAAAAATTTCTTTAAGGGCAACCAACATGTCTCGGAAACCATATTTGAAAATGACTAGGCAAGGCCAGTTAAAAAGAATTAGAAGAGAAATGAAACTTAGTCATGCATCTAGTTCTATCAGTGATAACCACTCTGAAGAAGATGTTTCATTTACTTGCGAAGAAGCTGTGCAAGCAGCTGATGAAAATATAGTTCCAAGTTCATTTCCTCATGATTCCATCTCTCCCCTAATCCAAGAACATTGCCCGTCCAATGACAATTATTCCACTAACCATAATATAATTGACAAAAGTTCTTCATCGGATGGTGAACATGAAAATCAAGTGACTTCTGGAGATGTCAATGATACTATTGTTACTAATTTAAGACATTGGGCTCTTAAATACCAAGTGACACATGTTGCCACTACTGCATTGTTGAACATTTTAAAAGATCACAAGTGTTTTGACTTGCCAGCAGATGCAAGAACCTTACTAAAAACGCCAACAAATATCATTACTCGAATAGTTCAACCTGGGCAATACTCACATATAGGCTTAGAGAAGAATTTGAAGAAAATATGGGAATATGTTACCGAAAGTGTTACTGAAATTCTTTTACTAATTAATATTGATGGAGTACCTTTGTTCAAAAGTAGTGCAACTGAGTTCTGGCCCATTTTAGGTTTAGTTTACAATATTCCTTCGGTCAAGTCAGTAGTTTTCCCTATTGGTGTTTATTGTGGTACTAAAAAGCCTAGCAGCTGCACATCATTTATGGAAGAATTTGTGACTGAGGTGGTCAACTTGACTGAGTCAGGTTTGAATGTTAGGGGTAAAAACATTAAAGTTGCCATAAAAGGTTTTGTTTGTGATGCTCCTGCAAAATCATTTTTATTAGGAGTCAAGGGACATACAGGTTATTATTCTTGCACAAAATGTAAACAATCTGGTATTTATTTACAAAACCGTATGACATTTCCTGAATGTGATGCGCCACTTAGAACCCATGAAGAGTTTCTTCAAATGGTTGATGAAGATTTTCACAAATTCAGAACTCCCTTAACTGATATTCCAGGAATAAATTTTATCAAATCATTCCCATTAGATTATATGCACCTTGTTTGCCTTGGAGTTGTGCGTAGTCTCATTTATTTATGGATGTTTGGACCAGTACCAATAAAACTACCTGGACAAGTTTTAAATAACATTAGCAATGATCTTGTTGCTCTTGCTGAATATATGCCATCAGAGTTTAATAGGAAACCACGCTCTTTGGAAGATGTAAGAAGGTGGAAAGCAACTGAATTTCGACAATTTCTCCTGTATACAGGGCCAATAGTACTGTTAAAATTAAAATCCGACTATGTAGAATATTATAACAATTTTCTTAGTCTCACTGTTTCTATCAGTATATTATTAAATCCTAAATATTGTATAGAATATAACCATTATGCCAAGAATCTTTTAAAACATTTTGTGAAAACCTTTATAGCTTTATATGGTCCACAGTTTGCAACTTATAATTTACATGGTCTCACACATCTTAATGATGATGTATTTGAATTTGGTGCACTTGATTCCTGTTCTGCTTTTCCATTTGAAAACTTTTTACAGATTTTCAAAAAGAATATCAGAAAAGGGCACAAACCCCTCCAGCAAATAATGAAAAGGTTTGGGGAAATATCAAATACTGACTTGTGGGTAAAAAATATATCACCATGTGATTCTACTCTTCCACATTACTCTAAACCTCACGTATCTGATTTACTATGGACTGGCTGTGATAAATCTCAACAATTCAAATCAGTAAAATTTCATTCATTTGAAATAACCACAGAACATCCAAACTGTTATTGTATTTTAAAAGATGGTAGTGTAGTAACCGTGTGCAATATTGTATTTTCCAATAACATACAAGGTATGGTCATACTATGTCAGGAATTTGCCACAAAAGAAAACTTCTTTTCTGCACCACTAATAGAAAGCTCACAAATAGGAATTTATATTGTAAAAAACAAATTACAGCTATGTGAAAAACCAGTGACTGACATTGATGGAAAAGTCATAGTTTTTCCTTTCAAAAATTATCATGTTGCTATGAAAATGCTACACTCATAGCACTTCAAAATTGTAAATGTAAATTTAAAATACCCCATAAACATCCTATCCACCTTATCATGTACTTTTATCCTACCTTGTTTAATTCCTTAAATCGTTAGTTATGTCTTAGCAAAGGTCAGAAAAATTTCCTTCTACATATTTATCTGCCTGTACACATTATATTATATAATTTTATTATTAGTATGTTATTTGGTTTCAGACTTTGCATAATGGAATCAAAAAAATTTTTTTTGGTTACATTTTTGGATGAAGATGATGCTCCTGGCATAGTTTCATCAAATTGGTTAATAGATACCAACACTTGTTATTACCCCAATGTACGCACTGACGAAATCAAAAACAAACTTTTAAAGAAGATGGCTGCACCTGAAGCAACATGGTCACAATATCGAATAAAAATACTTAAAAGTTATGGTAAAATAATTTTCTTTATTTTTGTATTGCTAAGTTATATAACTTAACTAGATTTTACTATTGTGAGACTTTTTATTTATTTCAGAAACTTATGGCGAAGCACGATTACATTTAAAAAAAGCGGAAGAAACCTCAAATTTAGACTCAGATGAAGAAATAAGAAAAAGAAAAAGAAAAATTAAAAGGGTTTATGTCTCAGATGATTCGAATTCATCTAATGATTGCCCACCTTTAAGGATGACCAAAGCTCGCCATACCAACATAAAAAAAGAGTATTCAGAATATCCAATTCCTCCAAAATCCAAAGCAGTTGGTAAAAATATTGCAACTGAAAATTTTACAGAAACTCAAATCTCTGCTATAAATTTCCCTGTCATCACTAATCCAAGAAGTCTACCCAGCTCTAGTGATGTTGAAATCTATACATATGGTATAAATCTTATATTTATTTTTGTGTTAAATATAAGCCTTGATGGTTCTTATATAATATTATTAATTCTATTGCAGATGAGGTTGAACTTCCTGACATGGTAAACACAACTATAAATTGCCCTACTGAAGAAGACCCACACTGTCTACCAGGTAGATATGACAATTTATTTTAATATTTTTATAATGCATTAGGCAAACATAATTTAATTGATATTTTTTTTGTTGCATGCCTGTCAAAATAGCTGAAGCAAATAATGATATTACAAATGAAGTGACAGTGGACATAATGCCTGCTGTAAATTACCCAGTCACTTCCGGTTCTAAAGAAGCCAAGAAAACGCAACTCAAAGCTGTTAACTGCCAATCAGGTAACAGGTTTTTTCAATCATGCAATTAGCTTCTCTCGTCAAAGATGCAATGCGACAAAATTTCATATTTTCACTAGTTTTAGTAATGACTTTTCCATGTTTTTTTATTTGTTACAGAGTGCATTACAAACAAGCAATATGCTATACAGCAGAGTCATATGATTCAGATTGTGTCAGACCTAGCTAACCAAATGGCTGAAATCAATAGAAAATTGGATTTACTGTTAGCTAGGTCCGGAGAAACATTTTCACCAACAGATGACAATGCAGGTCTTTCAGAACTTTTGGCAAGTCTACCAGTAAAAGATATTGCAAGTTTTAACAATTTCGATGACCATTTAAAAATAAGCAAGAATAAACAGGCAATAGTATGTATAAATTAAAGACTTAAAATACAGGGCAAATTTTATTATTCTATTAACATTCTAATGCTGTATTAATTAAATTTCAGATGTCATTTTTGTCTGGTATTGGCGGCAGAAATGTAAGAAGCCTTACGACTAATATGTTGAGACGAATCATTCTAGATGATGTAGCCGAGTTGTATTCGTTAACTGGGAAACAAATGAAAAATTCTAATAAAAAATCATTTATGAGTACAGAAACCTATAAATTAATCTTTCGTAAGTACCTTTATTTTATTACAAACTTTTACAGGGGGTAAATGAATTCATTGGCAACCATTTCAGGGGGTGGCTCAGACCATCATTGTGAACAACTTTTCCTATGGGACCAATTCTGGGATCGCGATTTTTTTTTCCTGTTTTTATACAAAAACTGATCACGAAAATAAAGTTGTTCATAATGATGGTCTGAGCCACCCCCTGCAAGGTTGCCAATGAATTCATTTAGATACATCCCTGTATATCGTCTCTCAATACGCCTACTACTATTATTTTCTGTATCATTCGTGTTTGTTAGTGTTAATTATTTCTATGTTATTTTACAGAAATATGTAGAAAAATCTACGAAAATGTTACTGAAGACAGTCTAAAAGAAATTATAAGTGATTGGCTAAATCAAGCTAAAGTTAGACTTTCAAGAAGGTAAGATTTAGTTTATTTACAAGATGTATTTTATTTTACACTAGCGACCCGCCCCGGCTTCACCTCAGAACAATAGAACCCCGTGCGAAGCTAGGGCGGGTCGCTAGTTATACATATAAACCTTCCTCATGAATCCCTCTAACTATTGTTGAAAACCACATCAAAATCCGTTGCATAGTTTTAAAGATTTAAGCATACATAGGGACAGACAGACAGCGACAGCGACTTTCTTTTATACTATGTAGTGATTTACAAATTTTAGATGTGCTCCTTTCAGAATTTTAACTGATAACCCCTTCCCCTTATAGAAGTTTTTAAGGATTACTATAAATATATTTATTTCAGACATAGTCCATAAACTTGTTAGTAGCACAGAAGCTTATAAATACAATTAAATGTAAAATAATGTCTTAACCTGTGGAAAATATACTTGTTTCTTTTGTTTCAGAGCAGAAAGAAAAAATAAAGAAAATAAAACCCAATAGCGGCGACCAAGAAACCGAAGTTATTCTTATAATTAAGAATAACATAATAGTTATACTTATGTTTTTTTATTATATTATAATAAAAAAATATATATTATGTTTGTTGTTTTATTTAATGTTAAACATGCATATTTATTGCAAGTTTGTTAAGGCAAACTTACATATAATTTATAGAAGCAGACATAATGCAAGTTTGTTATGTCAAACTTGCATAATACTTTATAGAAAAACTTTATTGCAAGTTTGTTGCTCGGAAACTAGAAAGTTTGATTTAAACTTGCCTCAAGTTTATATACTTGCCATGGCAAATTTGAAACAAAGCTTCATTTTTGACACATCAAACTTATTGAAAGTCAGATTCAAGTTTAAATTGTTATCTGGGCTGTAAACCGAAACTTATCTCTTTTTTAACCGAATCAACGATTTTGAGTAATTCATCTGGCATTATTTAAATAGATACATAATAAGATAATTTATGGAATAACTTATTTAAATTTTACTAGATACGGCAAAAGGATGGCATAATTTGTTTGCAAAATCCACGTTGTGAGTTAACGATTGATGATTTAAAATTTGGTTAGTTTTTCCTTAGGAAGTTAGAATACACAGAGATATGGGAATTTACTTTGTAAATGTTTGAACAGAGATAACTAAGTGCTTTGTTTTTATAGATGGTAAATCATCAAATGACTTCTCCCGCACTGGGCGGGGCGGGGGCCAATGCCTGCCGGGGTTACAGAATAGTTCTAATAGTTACGGCGGCCCCGGAACAAAGAGCTAAGAAGGAACATGGGTGAGTTTTAGTCAGTAGAAGTCTGACACTCCATTTCTTACTCCTCCGCTGTTCTTTTCTGATTAATTTCGTTGCGGGATCCAAGACAGTTGAATCGTTTCTCCGGGACTCGTCGAGCTTCATTGCTCGGCGCTTTTCTGGCGGACTCCACTGTTGATTCTGGCTTTCAGGATTTCAGTGGTTGGGAATAGTGTGGTGGCATTGTCCCAATAAAAAAAATACACTCCATTTCGCTCCGCATAGAGCGGGAGGAGTCATTGGATGATGGTGCAGGTCAAGCCGCCATGTTTGGTGCGAGCTTTAAACAGTGCGTGTAATTTTCACCCGCGACCCGTCCGCACGGCCCGCATGACGATAAAGTCATGTATAATACGATACGATGCGACTCTATTTCGCACGCGGGCGGAAACCTGCATGTCAATGAAATGGTCCAAGTCACTAAACAGTATAAAGTTGCTTTCAGCTGTAAAGATCTTCACTCATAAATAAATATCCTTGGACAATGTACTATGGTAACCAGACATACTTATATAATTTATAAATACATACATATTATAGATAAATTACATCCAGACACAGAACAAACAATCATGCTCATCACACAAAGTTTGTCCTGGGTGGGAATCGAACCCACGACCTCCGGCTTAGCAGTCAGGTTCACTAACCACTAGACCAACAGGCCCGACATAAGGACTATGAGCACAGATTTTTATGAATCTTCTCTTAACGATCTTTACGAAGGTTTTTAAATATTTAAGTACAGAAAAGCCGAGTGCTTCAAAGATTTGTAACACTCATACGAAGAGTGTGGGTCGCTAGTAAGTAATGTATATTTATCTCGCTCTAAGTTAATAACAGCGACACGTTTCCAGTATCTGAGCTATTGCCTATGCTGGCCTGCGGGTCTCGCGTTTAATTCCGGCACAGAGCAAACATTTACATAGCTTATAGATTCCTGACTGTCTGTTTACATAAGATCTCATGTTTGTAAATGCATCTGATATTAAAAATTCTAGTGCGAGGGGCAACATTCTTTTTTTTTTCTGAATAAAAATACACTGTTGAACATGGTTAGGGCTGACCCATTCCTGTTTGCTTTGTCGAAAAGTTGACGTCAGAACAAAATAGTGGCGCGATATTTGTTTGTTCTAGTGAGCTATACTGTAACTGACAGTTTGTTGAGACTAGTCCAATAATGGCGAATCGTGCTCGGACAGAATCAGTACACTTTATACGTTTGTTAATACAACCAGGCGATACGTAAATCGTTATATATATAGAGACAGGCTTATTGGCAGAAACAAAACCAGCTGAATTTAGAAACATCCAATTTGCACAGTAGTTCTGTTTGTAGAGTAGAGGCGCACAAAGAAGAGAAAATAAACCCATTCTCGGGTAAAATAGAAATGGTGAAAATTGACGACAAAATAAAATTTTGTCATTAAGCAAAGGTAAAGTACCTAAGTAGCGTTTATATTAATTACACCCCTAAGTCTCAAGTTAAACTACAGAGCTTCAGAACTGCGGACAGGTGCACACAAAGTAATAAAGATGAAGAAAAATTTCTACAAAACCAGGAATGTAATTACGGTCGCTAAGGCTTACAGAGCAATATTTCCAACTTAGTCAACGGCAACTCATACTTGAAGCTATCTGAGTTTGATATCTCGCGAGCTTTCGTTTAATTACGAAAACTTTGAGTTTCCATTAACGAATTTAATGATGATTGCACTGGCATTGCACTTTGTAATCAAAAGGGTTCAATTCGACGTAGTAATTTCAGGAATTCGTGTTTACATATATTGACATTTCACTGTATTGACTGGCCTGTCGGTTTAGTGGTTAGTGACCCTAATTAATTCTAACCAGGACAAACAAAGACTATACAACCACTTGACCGCTCATACGGGTGATTCGGGCTCACGACACTTAAATGGAATATATAAGAGACGCAGGTATGAGTGCAATTTTTAGTACTGACCAGTTGTTGGATCCGTGCACACTTCCTAATTTCGGTACCTAAAAATACATTTATCGTATAAAACCGAAGCAAAAATGAGTACATGTGCAATAAAATGGTGCGGAAAATGTTCTAAAACATCTAGTTATAAAAAAGATGGCATAAGTTTTCATCGGTAAGTAAAATATGATTATATTCATCTACATTTTTGGTAATTAGAGAGCTCAAGCTAAACTGGTTGGTTTCGAAAAAAGTCATACCGCGTTGATGTCTTTTGAAAAAGTCCTTTACTTTCACTAGAATATTAGATAAGTCTATCCCTTTCTATTCGTAAGTACTTCGTACTGTGTCCTGAAGTGATGTGACTTCACAAAACACAGTAGATAAATTATTTTATCGATAATTTTTAATGGTAAAATAAAAATAATGTTTCGTTTTAATGTTTTCATTTTAGATTTCCAAATATTCCGGAAGTTAAAGAAAAATGGGTTAATTTTCGTTTTTTATTTAACTATTCCGTTTTATAATCAAGTGTATTATTTTTTTATTAATTGATTTAAGCTACTGCTTGATTGCGAAACCTTTTTTAATATAACCTTATTTTTATAAAACCCTGTTTTATTACAAAATCTGGTCTTATACAACTAATAATTTGAATAATTATCGATATCGATATTTTTTTAATCACCCTTTTGCAATCCCTAAAAAATCAGTTGTCAAATTCATCGACCAATCACAGCGGGCGAAGCTTAGCTCCACCCCATCGTTATCTGGTGACTTTGATTTAGAACAAAAACATGCCTATACGCACTCCACTGGTTTGCTGCTTCATGAGGACAAACCTCTGTGCGGTGAGCATAATTGTTTGTTGTGTCTGGGTGTCACTACATAGTAAAAAACAAAGTCGCTCTCTGTCCCTTTATCCCTATGGATGCTTAAATCTTTAAAACTACTTGTTTTAAATAGATAGAGTGATTCAAGAGGAAGTTTTTTAAGTATGATCCATGCCTATTATATAGTAGATAATTTTTTTAAAGATTTGTAACACCCGAGCGAAGCTGGGGCGGGTCGCTAGTTTATTTATAATATGTACGTATTTATAAATACATAAGCTTTGCCTAGTATGGAATCGGATGGCCGTCTGTAAGTTGTCTCAAGATAATTATTTGTTTTCATCCCACCTATTCGAAAGAGACGACTTTGTTCCCCTTTAAGTACGCCCAAAGGTAGTGTTTGCTATAAGAAACATTCAGCGGGCAATAATGACGCTTTTAGGCGCACTATTTGAATTTGGATTCAAAAAGTGCGCCTAAAAATTCTTTCCCCTCGCAGTAAAAATATTACTTTGCGCCCTTGTAATACAATCTGCTATTAAACTGTATATTGTATAGCAGTTACTTAATTATTTTTTAATAGCCACATTATTTATCTTCAAGACCTTTCCAAAGCTAAGTTTTACTCTTGCCGAGTCTGATCAAATGGGATACGATAAATATCCTAATTAGCGATTTATCTTTATAATTCTACATTTGTACTTATGGGTGCTTGTACACGGTGCATGTAGCTTGCGCATGTTGAGGCACTTGCGCGGGTTATATGCAACGTAAACATATCGTTTAAAAACATGTGCGGGTCCAGTGCCTCAGAAACTCGAACAAATAGCTTGCGCATATTACTCACGCGTGTAACCCGCATCTTTACTTGCTCCAGCTACATGCACCGTGTACAAGCACCCTAAAAGTACTACAACCTATGCTCATTAATGTGTTTTACAAAGAATCCCTAAGGTGCCCAAGTCCTTTATTTTAGCTCGGGCGCTTTTTCGTGGAATCATTTTCGATATCAACTTTATTTTCTTCGGTACCTTAGGGTCATTTTGCATGAAACTTCTATATTTTGTTTCTCGTACTTTACTAGGTTTCTGTTGTTGAAAGTCGAAAGATTTTGTGTTCGTATTTTGTTAAAAATTAAATATTTGGCAACACTTTATAAACTGCTTAAAGTGTTTTGGATATTTTAATAAAAACTTCGACCCTGTAAAGTTTGACTTCTTTTTATAAGCTAGAGATTAGTTAGTAAACTTTTTCAAATGTAAAATTTTGATTTACTTTACAAAAATGTTCTAGACAGTAAATGACTTTATTTAATTTTCTGTTTTCATGATGACAAGTGTAAATGTTATTCGTTAATTTGTTTATATCTTCTTCTAAAGTTGTAATATATTAAAGTAAGCAAACCTTTTCACGTAGTCATTAAAGTTTTGTTTCGGATGAAGGAAACGAAACATATTTTTTTTTCTTACTATTTTCACCTTTGCAGATTCCGTATTCAATATGGCAATGAACCAGTTTAATGCTTATTATAGTCTTTTCCCATTTAAAATATACCGACTCCTGACTCCGGGGCCCAAGACAGTTGAATCGACCCTGCAGGACTTATGTAGCAGAGGACCAGATCGGGATAACTGGAATTTTGTTACCTGAAGCCCTAGACAAGTGGCATTGTAGAATAGATGGTAAAATAGAATAGATTGTCAAATGTATGGAATTGACATAAGCTTTCGCTAAATATTTTGACATCTCCATACATTTGACAATCTATTCGCATCCACTATCTATTCTACAATGCCACTTGTCTAGGGGGCTAGACGTTTTTCTGGTGGACGCCACTGTTAATTCTGACTTCCAAGTGTTGAGTTTCTAGTGGACGTGACTACTTGTTCCGATTTTCATGGCTCGTTCATTCTAAAAAAGCTATACTAACCTTGAAATGAGTCAGGTACTCTTGTTGGCGCGTGATGTCTGTAGCCAGAATCAGGGACCTGATCTGGTCTTCCAGCTTAGCTCGTAGGCCAGGAAAAGCTGGCAGTTGGTCCAGGATTCCGCTCTCGACGAGGCAGCTCATTGCTGAACGCCAGTGATGGTTTTCGAGGACCGAAGTATTCTGTTTAAAGAAAAAACAATTTGGGTAAGGGGTAAGTAAAAAAATAGGTTTTCTTTTCGGTTTATTTCACATTTTGTTTAAAGAAATATTCCCTTTGAAAGGGGGTAAATTGAATGCCTATTTTTTATGAAAAAGAATTCAGAAATGCCCTCAATGTCTAATGAATAGGCGTCTATTCAGAGGTTAAAGTAAATTAAGTACAAACTTATAACAGCTTTCTAGCTAGGATTTCAGTCAGGAATGGCAGTGGGCTCAAATACTCTATTATTCTTTCACTATATCTACAAACAACTTTTTCGTATAAATCTTTTGCTTTATCGAGTAATTTAACGTACATACCTAACACGAGTAACTATATTCAAATCAACGAGTTCTATCATTATATTGACGCTATAATTGTGAACCATCGTACATTGTTGTTCACTCACTTATCCATTATAAGGGTATTTCATGACAAAGATATTTATATTTTTTCGTCCCGTCTTTCGGGCGCGCCCATCATTCAAGGACGATACCCGTAAAAAACGAAGGACAAGTATTCTAAATCAACCGCAAAGCTGAACATTCGATAGATAAAAATTGGTACCAAGCATAGGTACGCATGGGTACAATTCTGTAGTTATAATATTCACAAGAGCCATCAGAGAAACTAGAATCGATATATTGCCAATATAATTATCTCGTATTTACAGTAGGTATTTAGGAATAGCCTTTGAAGATAGGAAGTGAGGCTAACTCTGTGTGGCCTTTCAGAAAATACAGCGTCATATGAATTCAAATCCATGTCCATTTGATCTGTTCCTCGAAAAGCATACTAACGCAAACGAGTAATCGGATCAGCACGACCAATAACACTACCCACAAACATTTGCAATTACGTTACTTTAAATATTTTTTTTGTATAATGAAAAATACAAATCCAGAATTGAACACAATTAAAGATAAAATACAATTAAATATTATACAAATTAATAAAATTAAATATAAACCTAGACTAGCCCACAGAATCAAAATGACTTGATAATCAATAAAGCGTGCCAAAAGACATTGTTCCAGTCCCGTACATTCTAGGCCCAGGGACAGAGCAAAGAAGATTAATGTTTTCATTGTTATACTTTAGAACATAGTTATTAGAACTTATTTTTTGATAAACTAATCATATTTTTAAATTAAATTAGTACCATATTTATAGTGCTGCTGGTGTTGTCAATGGTATTAAATTAGTACCATTAACAACACCAGCAGTTACCATTCACTCGTAATTCCTTTAAGCGAAAATAAAAAAGCTTAGAAACAATGTTAAATTGCGAATCAAACAAACATTAGAAATAGGCAAATGGCAGATTCCGATCATTAATTGTATTTTTATCGTTGATTATTTAATGTCGTAACATACATGTTATAATTAGCCTATAACATTCCTCGATAAATCGGGTATCCAACAAAAAAAAATCAATTCGGTTATGTACCCAAGTAACACATCAAAGCATTATAACGGCCGTCTTACAGCATTTTTGTATCGTTTTCGCATTTTGATTTAGTTCCATAGTAGCATTACAAACGTTTATACGGCTACTGTAATGCTTATTTGGGCACAAATTATACGGCTTTAGATCCTTAATATGTTCACAATAGTGGTTTAATCGCATTACAGGCGCATTATATTAGCATTATTGTGGTCAAATAAAGTACCAGTTGCATTAAAGAAGCATTATTGTGGTCAAAGAAAGTACCAGTTGCATTAAAGAAACATTATTACGGTCAACGAAGTTGCCAATCGCATTACAGAAGCATTACACTAGCAATGACACTGATAGTGAAGATGCTTATTACATTACAAAAGCATTATACCAGCACTAGAATGTAGTAAAAGAATGATTGGAGCTACATAAGGGTTCACAGTTAGAACTTAAATAAACCCTACATTATTGCAAAAACGTATCTAATGCCACGGTACTAATTGTTATAATACTCTGAACGTCCCGTCGTTGCAATTTATTAACTTTGGCTGGCAATATAATATGAACGAAGACGTCAAAACTCAGTGCGTGACACCATTTTTAAAACAAAATTTATAATACTGGGTTAGGTTTTGACTCTTTTTTTATTTCATACCTTCAAATATTACTGCGCAATGTAGTTTACTGTAAATATATATATAAGTTTCTTTGAAAATTTTCACGCGCCTTTGATATTTTGTGATTTTGATATAAAATGTTATTGTGTGAAATAACCAAAACAATTTTGTATTCTTAGTATACAACGAATTTTGCATAATTAACATAACAGAATTGGTTGGGAAGTATTGGATTAAGTTAGTTATTATTATATAGGTCTATTACTTTTATAAATGGGTTAGAAGGATAATATTTTTAGGTTATAAATTTTTTACAAAATGGTGGCAGCCTATAGCAGCCCGGTGAGCGTTTAAAAAGGCTACTTAATGCCGCCAGCAGTATAAATACTCACACATGTACAATTATTAAGGCCAGAGGCCAGAGAGAAGACTTTTGATGAACCACTGTAGTGCCATCGACTATAAAGTAGTTCTATATGAGTTCACCGATATACCAGTAGACTTGATGTAGACTGAATTGGTGCCATTACTTGAACGGAATTTTGGGATCTTTGAGCAAAACAATAAAACCCATTTCAGAATTTTTGTACAACTTAAATCCGTATGGATGAATATTGAAGATAATATATTTTTCAATATCCAAAGTTAGGTATAAAAACACACACAAACAACAGAATACAGATATAATTATTCACCCTGTAGATTTGTGACAAATCTCAATAACTTAGGCCTCATCAGTTGATCGGCAATTTCATGTAGCACAAGTAAAGGAAATACTCCGAAATCCGGAAATTTGTAGTTATTTTTTTTTCAAATATTGTTGATGAATGTAGGTGTCCATTTTACGGAACCCTTGTCGCGCGAGTCCGACTCGCACTTGACCAGCTTCATTATAAACGTATGCTAAACACACGGTTACGCAATACACACAGATGTCGACAAATGGTTTTACGAATGCAGTAAATTGAATGTATATACAGCTTTACACATTTCAATAACTCACTTGTATTTGTTTAAAGAGCTATTAGCAGTACAACAGCACTCAGTTGATCTTTAAAAATACAAGCATCACATAGGTTTACGTTCATGCTGTTCAGCAGCACTAGGCTTTTACTTAGCACTTAGATGTGCTATTACACAACAAAGGGCACTAAATACAGCTCAAAGCCGTTTAACGAATTTCGGTGCATTATAATGATACAAGTTTATGTTATTAACCAGCATTAGGCATTATCTTACTACTTTAAAATGCTATTGTAGACCCTAAGGCACTAAAAACAGCTAAAAGTTGTATAGAGGATTTTCGTGGCATTATAATGGTTAATATTTATGCTATTAAACAACATTGAGCATTTATTTACTACTTAAAAATGCTAATGTAAATCCAAATGCACTAAAAACAGCTGAAAGCTGTACAACAGCATTGTGGTTTGCTGCACTGAAACTAAAGGCTTCACAAAAGCATTTTGAAATACCATTATCCAACCGTTATACAGTATAAAGCACCTAAACGGTTTCGAAATGCCAATATAAAGCGTCAAGATGCTCGGTGAACTTATATAAAAGTTTATACGGGCCTTAAGTTTTACATAGGTTTAATTTTCGTTTGTTAAAATGCTTTCTGTGTTACTTGGGTAGTTACGAAGCCTATTCAATTGAAACAAATGTCATCTCTTTATAATATTAGTATAATCAAAGATTAGTATAGATAAGTCTGCCAATCCTTTACTGTATGAGTAGAGGTATTTGCCCTGCAGTAGACAACAATAGAATATTTTCCATTTCTCTTAAAAAATATTCAGTTATAAGTTAAGCCAGGAGTTTCAAAACTACGGCCCGCGGGCCAAATCCGGCCCGTTAGTGTCATCAATCTGGCCCGCGACAGCCAATGAATCTAGAAATATAGTTAACGGCAGAAAAATTAAAACTGGTTTGGCCCTTGGAACAAACTGAAAAAAACATTATGGCCCTATGGCTTCAAAGTTTGGAGACCCCTGAGTTAAGCTATGATATTCGTTAATAAATCTACATAGAAACTTACTTCACAATAATCCCTTTTGAATAAATATAGAATGAAAAGTCAGTTATCAAAGAGTTAAATTACTACGTAGAAATCGTATGAGATCTTCATTATACTGCAGCACACTCCGTGAAAAGCACTTACATGTAGAGATGTTAGTTAGAAAACTTTTAATACTAAGTTTTATTACAATGTGCAACGTATTATGGAGTTTTAATAGCAATCTCCGTTGTCAATTAATTTACGTATACGCTACAGACCTACATTTTAATCATCATGTTGACAATATGGAATTACGGCTTAAGCTTATGTACACACAGCAACGATATATCGCTACGATACGACGTATTTTATTTAGTCGTGTGCACACACTATGGGCGTCCGATAAACTGCACAAACCAACTGCACAGTCATATCGTAACGATAAATCGTAATCGTGTGTACTGAGCATTAGTTAAGCTTTACTGATAAAAGTATTCGCTTTCGTTTTTAAAATCAAAATGACCTCAGACCTGTTGCGAATGTAAAAGAAAAAACCTGTCAAGTGCACGAGAATTCTTTACAAACTGAGATAATGTTTGTGGTGCTTTGTGGTGTAATTAAAAATGTACCTTTACCTATTACTTCTGCGTTAAGTCATATTTTCTAAACGAATCTAATGATTCTAGGTCATCTGGAAGCATCTTATAGGTGTTAATTGTTTTTTATTGCGAAGACAAAATATAAAAAACTAGCTTCTGCACGCGGCTTCGCTCGCGTTAGAAAGAGACAAAAAGTAGCCTATGTTACTCTCCATCCCTTGAACTATCTCCACTTAAAAAATCACGTCAATCCGTCGCTCCGTTTTGCCGTGAAAGAAAGACAAACAGACAGACAGACAGACACACTTTCCCATTTATAATATAAGTATAGAAGTATAGATAAACTGCGAATTTAATAGCGTAATTATGAAACTTTAAACTTCGAAGTTTTGACATTGCTGATCTATTTGATAAGTCTAAGTTTATACGTGTACGCCATTCTCAGAAAAGGGACAGACAGGGACCACAAAGTAATCCCATAAAGGTTCCATTTTTAAATATAGAACCCTAAAAATTCTTTATACAGCTTTTTTCCGGTGAAATGCGATACGCTTGCTAGCGGGTATCGGTTAAGCGGTATGAATGACATTTGTATGATGTTACAAAGCGTGACGTCCGAACCTGTTTGTTTTATGCGTTTGACAAGACTTGTCAAATTCTGAAATGCATGTTTCGATGGCAAAGTTTTCTCTTTGGTTGCGCGGTTTTTGACTATATTGAGCGGGATATTTTTTCGTACCTGCTTTGAGAATTGTGTTTGGTATTAAAATGAAAAAATAGTTGCAGTTAAAATAAAAAAAAATTAAGGATGCATTCGACTGTGAACTTTTCTTTTGCTTTGCCCCCTAGACAAGTGGCATTGTCGAATAGATAACAAAAACGAATAGATTGTCAAATGTATGGAGATGTCAATTTATTTAGTTAGTTTTGAAGATCTCATTTTACAAGCGTTATTTCGCTTCAATCAAAATTTTGCACCAAATCCGACTTCGCTACATCAGTCGATCTATCTTTTTTGTCAAAATCTAGCTTTTTATTCATCTTGTAAAATATTGTTAATTCACATTTAACCCGCGCCCCCGAAGTTATAAGAAAAATAATCGGAGAAACAGATAGACCGAGTAACACGTCTGCATTATCCTACTTTAAAAAGTTTAGAGATATCAGGACCACGAGAATTAAGAGGGCAGGCGCCAGTTACATAAAACCATATTTTTCTTTGTTCTGATATATGTAACATTATGCTATTTAATCCCAAGAAGAGTGCACAGACGTCAGTACGTGAGCAACTATTGTTGTCAGAAAGAGCCCGTCGGACTAATGGACTACAACACCATTACGATGGCGACGTCTTGCCGATAATAAGTATTTATTATCTTAAAAAAATTGATTTGAAAGCCCCGGAAAATTTTGTAGTTCTGCATTCGAAGAGCAAGCCCTTTACAACTTTTTTTTTTCAGTAAAAATATTATAGTTAAATGGTGTATCCTATCTGTATGCTGCATCTAATGACAATTATTATGGTTGATTTTTTATTTTCCTACCTATAGATATATGCATAACATGGTAAACTGAACTGGCTTTTTTTTGGGAGTGGGAAATCATCAAATGACTGCTCCCGTCCTGGGTGCGGCGGGAGGGCGTGTCAGACTTTTACTGACTAAAACCCACTCATGTTCCTTCGGTCATGGTAACTATTATAAACATTCCGCAACCCCGGCAGGAAAAAACTGGACTGGCTGATATGGTGATAACGTGCAGCCTAAACATAGAGACATAAGCTAGAGATGTCTTCTTTGTGAAAAGTAAATATTTTTTTAGATTTTTGAGAATTCCACCCCTAAAAGGGGATATAATGTTCGACATCCACACTGACGAAGCTGCAAAACTTAGTTTATACATAGGTATAAAGAGGCAGGGTTTTTGGTGGTAACCAACGCTCAGATAAAACTATGTATAATTTTTGTACTCATTAGCTTCATGACTATCTTTGTTATGGTATCACATAAGGGAAGAGCGAGACAGCTCCACAACAAGTACTTTTGTAACTTACTGGGGCTGCCTTAATTTATGTTTAACACAATGTTTGAGATGTAACTATAAATATACTGACACAAGAAACATGAAATTAGCACAACATACAGTTTATTCATTTTTGGAAATGCAGCCCCTGACCGATGTTAATATAAGGAACAAAAGTTAATGCAAATCAAGTACTATATACCTCCAAGTCTTAAACATTAAGAAAGAAGAAGTATTCAATGCTTTTCCATTCCTTGACACGAATAATATTATTTTTTCCAAGGTTTACCTAATTTATCAAATGGCTGTGGCCATCTGAAGTAATTTCTTTACCTTCAATCCATTTACCCTCCCTGAATGCAAATTGCAAGGATGCAGAATAGATTGAGTAAACCAGAACTTATCCTGCCCAAGTAACACAGAAAGCATTTTAAAAAACGAAAATTAAACTTATGTAAAACTTAAGGCCCGTATAAACTTTTATATAAGTTCACCGAGCATCTTGACGCTTTATATTGGCATTTCGAAACCGTTTAGATGCTTTATACTGTATAACGGTTGGATAATGGTATATCAAAATGTTTTTGTGAAGCCTTTAATTTCAGTGAAGCAAACCACAATGCTGTTGTACAGCTTTCAGCTGTTTTTAGTGCATTTGGATTTACAGTAGCATTTTTAAGTAGTAAATAAATGCTCAATGTTGTTTAATAGCATAAATATGAACCATTACAATGCCACGAAAATCCTCTATACAACTTTTAGCTGTTTTTAATGCCTTAGGGTCTACAATAGCATTTTAAAGTAGTAAGATTATCTTAATGCTAGTTAATGGCATAAACTTGTATCATTATAATGCACCGAAATTCGTTAAACGGCTTTGAGCTGTATTTAGTGCCCTTTGTTGTGTAATAGCACATCTAAGTGCTGAGTAAAAGCCTACTGCTGCTGAACAGCATGAACGTAAACCTATGTAATGCTTGTATTTTTAGATATAAACTGAGTGCTGTTGTAATGCTAACAGCTCTTTAAACAAATACAAGTGAGTTATTGAAATGTGTAAAGCTGTATATACATTCAATTTACTGCATTCGTAAAACCATTTGTCGACATCTGTGTGTATTGGGTAACCGTGTGTTTAGCATATGTTTATAATGAAGCTGGTCAAGTGCGAGTCGGACTCGCGTAACAAGGGTTCCGTAAAATGGACACCTACATTCATCAACAATATTTAAAAAAAAAAGGGTTTTTCCTTTACTTGTGCTACATGACATTGCCGATCAACTGATGAGGCCTAAGTTATTGAGATTTGTCACAAATCTACAGGGTGAATAATTATATCTGTATTCTGTTATGTTTGTCTGTTTTAATACCTAACTTTGGATATTGAAAAATATATTATCTTCAATATCCATCCATACGGATTTAAGTTGTACAAAAATTCTGAAATGGGTTTTATGGTTTTGCTCAAAGATCCCCAAAATTCCGTTCAAGTAATGGCACCAATTCAGTCTACATCAAGTCTACTGGTATATCGGTGAACTCATATTAGAACTACTTTATAGTCAATGGCACTACAGTGGTTCATCAAAAGTCTTCTCTCTGGCCTCTGACCTTAATAATTGTACATGTGTGAGTATTTATACTGCTGTCGGCATTAAGTAGCCTTTTTAAACGCTCACCGGGCTGCAATGGGCTGCCACCATTTTGTGAATATTTTATAACCTAAAAATATTATTCTTCTAACCTATTTATAAAAGTAATAGACCTATATAATAATGATTAACTTGTTCCAATACTTCCCAACCAATACTGTTACGTTAATTATGCAAAATTCGTTCTACACAATTGAATTTCTCGAATACACAATTGTTTTGGTTATTTCACACAATAACATTTTATATCAAAATCACAAAATATAAAAGGCGCGTGAAAATTTTCAATGAAACTTATATAGATATTTACAGTAAACTACATTGCGCAGTAATATTTGATGATATGAAATAAAAAAAACTTTTTTCAAAAAAATAATAACCGCCTTCAAAAACTAAAAACCCAAAAATAACTAAAATTTCGGAAGTCGGTGGCTTCTGTTCTGCCAGTCAATTTGTGTTACCACCGACTTCCGAAATTTTAGTTATTTTTGGGTTTTTAGTTTTTGAAGGCGGTTATTATTTTTTTGAAAAAAGTTTTTATTTATTACTTTTTAGTGTCGACTCCCAATGTTTGACTGTGTATTAACTACTTACAATCTTATAAAACGACAATAGAAACTTGAAGAAAAAGCGCACATCGCCTATGAATATTTCGTCAATTTTTTTTTGTTCTTGGTGAATTTTTCGAGAAGCACTGAACCGATCGCCACAAAATTTATATGGGACCACCTCTGAATCATGACTTATCAAACAAAAAAAGAACCATCAAAATCCGTTAACAATTGACGGAGATATCGCGTAACAAACATACAAAAAAAAAAAAAAAAAAAAAAAAAAAAAAAACATACAGACGAATTGAGAACCTCCTCCTTTTTTGAAGTCGGTTAAAAAGTGTCAAAACCTAACCCAGTACAATAAATTTTGTTTGAAAATGGTGTCAAGCACTGAGTTTTGACGTCTTCGTTCATATTATATTGCGAGTCAAAGTAGATAAATTGCAACGGCGCGACGTTCAGTGTATTATAACAATTAGTACCGTGGCATTAGATACGTTTTTACAATGATGTAGGGTTCTAACTGTGAACCCTTATATAGCTCCATTCATTCTTTTACCACATTCTAATGCTGGTATAATGCTCTTGTAATGTAATTAGCATTTTCATTATCAATGTTAGTGCTAGTGTAATGCTTGTGTAATGCGATTGGCAACTTCGTTGACCGTAATAATGCTTCTTTAATGCGACTGGTACTTACTTTGACCTCGATAATGCCTCTTTAATGCGACTGGTACTTTCTTTGACCATAATAATGCTAATATAATGCGCCTGTAATGCGATTAAATAACTATTGTGAACCTATTAAGGATCTAAAGCCGTATAATTTGTGCCCAAATAAGCATTACAGTAGCCATATAAACGTTTGTAATGCTACTATAGAACTGAATCAAAATGCGAAAACGATTCAGAAATGCTGTAAGACGGCCGCTATAATGCTTTGATGTGTTACTTGGGTGTTTATTGGCTTGTTTGTATAAAAGCTTTGACTTGATTTGACTGGGGACTTTGTGGAATGCTTTAAAAGCACCATGTATATGGATTCTTAAGGGATTGGATGGACTAGAAAACGAATAAATAGTGTGATGACGCACGGTCCACGTCATAAACATTTTGCAACCTAGCCTTTTTAACCACCGACGCAAAAAGAGGTGTGTTATAAGTATGAGCGCTATGTGTGGCTGTCTGTTTTGTGGCACTGTAGCTGTAAATCGGGTGAACTGATTTAAACTCTCAAAGTGCTCATGAATAGAAAAAGTCACACTTTAGGGCTCTTCAATTTATGCCTTTCGTGTCGGTTCGGCTGCAGCGCCGCAGCGGTACGTTTGCCGTACGATGCACGTACGTTCATTTGTTTTGAGCTTAACCTGGTCCTAAAGACATGAAACTCGGAGAAAATTCGACCCTCAAAAGAGGGTAAAATAGAGTTTGGAAGTTCGACTTTCACGTGGGCGAATAATTGGATATGTTAAGGTTTTTCTCTATTTTGAGCGGAAATTCTCTAAAAACTCGATGAGTAGGTAGTCTTACCTCATTCTTTGTCCCCGCTATTGTCCCGTTACACGGGGTCGGTTTTCTTACTTGTGTGGTTGTTAGTGTCCACTTGAAAGGGCATTTTTTTCATGTACAATAATTGTTAATTACGACACGCCACGTGTTTTCTGTTTTAGACTTTATGATACGTACGACAAATTTTCACGACTCGATTCGTGCATAAAATATAAATATCCTTGGACAACTCACACACATCTGAACCCGAACTAAGCAGAGCTTATATAATGGTAACCAGACAACTGATAAACATACTTATATAATTTAAAATATTATCCATACTAATATTATAAATGCGAAAGTAACTCTGTCTGTCTGTCTATCTGTTACGCTTTCCCGCTTAAACTACCGAACCGATTTGAATGAAATTTTGTACAGATATAGTCTGGGACCCGAGAAAGGACATAGGATAGTTTTCATTCCGGAAATCTCGCAGGAACGGGAACTATTCCACGCGGACGAAGTCGCGGGCAGAAGCTAGTTGTAGATAAATTACACAAAGACACAGAACAAACAATCATTCTCATCACACAAAGTTTGTCGTGGGTGGAAATCTAACCCACGACCTCCGACTTAACAGTCAGGGTCATTAACCACTAGACCAACATGTCCAATTGCATCGTCAGCATTGATGAGTAATGAATGAGTATGTGTGGGTCAGTTATAAGTAATATAGGTATATATAATCATGTAGAAGATACATGACCATGATTATCAAGACTAGGGATTGCAATCCGGTCCGGCGGATCCGGTAATCCGGCGGATCCGATACGTTTTTGTTGCCTACCGGATCCGGCATTATCCCCGGATCCGGTGGCCGGATCCGGTAATTAAGAAAAACGCAATTTCTCTCATCAAAATCGTGCAAAAGTACTAAAAAACAAGGCGTATGCAAAATCGTACAGTATCCATAAGCTATTGATTTAGAAAATTTTAATTTGGATTATAGAAGAATATATGATGTTGATTTAATTTAGTTTTTATGAACGGGTTTAACTTAATTTAAACCATAAATAATTCACTGTTGTTTGTAATCTTTGAGACTGATTATTATATTATGTAGGGTGTCTCAGTAAGAGTGCACTTTTCATTTCAAAATAAAAACAAGTATTTTATGATAGAATTGTGATATTTTTAATGTATTGTAAAGAAGACATGTTCCGATTAATTATGGATTAAAATATCCGGCAAATGACCCCCACGGCTCCAATGATGAGCCATTACTCTTTTCATGAAATTTTCTATGACTTTTGCACAGAGATGTAGCTGTATCTCACCGATGACGCGTTGGATTTCTGGTTTGAGCTCAAGAATTGTTTCGGGTTTTTTCGCATACACCCAGAGATTTCACAAAACCCCAAATAAAACGCACGGCGTTAAATCGCACAATCTTGGCGACCAGTTGACATCAGAATTTTGTGAGATGATGTGTTTTGGAAATCGTTGCTGCAATAAATCGATTATATAATGCGCGGTGAGGTTGCGCCGTCCTGCTGAAACCAAATATTGTCAGTTTTTTCAAAATTGTTGAAAAATCTTCGTATGGTTTGCTGAAAATTTGACAAACTTTGCGAGCGGTTTCATTTTTGTAATGGGTTTTTACAATTATAATGCGTTGTTCTTTCGAGAAGCCCTCCATTTTAATAATCGGAATAAATAGAGGTGACAACAGTCAAATTTCAGAGTTGCCACATGCATGAGAAAAAAAAATTCCAATTTTAAAAAGTGCACTCTTATTGAGACATCCTTTATAATAACTGACGGAAAATAATCCATACTAATATTATAAATGTGAAAGTAACTTTGTCTGTCTGTCTCTTCTTCATGCCTAAACCACTTAACCGATTAGAATGAAATTTGGCACAGATTTAGTCTGGGAAATTTTGTGGGATCGGGAACTATTATTCCACGCTGACGAAGTCGCGGGCAAAAGCTAGTTATAAATAAAGAAGAATTGGTTTTCGTACAAATTTGTTTCTATTTTTTCCCGTAGATTATTTCACACATTATGCCATGAAGTTTGAAATATGCGCTATGTTGAACACTCAAAATATCAATCCGGCCGGATCCGACCGGATCCGGCGGAATTCTCGTGAATCCGGCCGGATCCGGCCGGATTCAAAATTGAACCGGATTGCAATCCCTAATCAAGACCGCAACTGCAGCTAACAAAAGAGTTGGTAACCTCGAAACGTCTGAACCGATTTTGATGAAATACATATATCTAAGAACCATCGAGTCACGTTTTTAAGAGCTACAGTTCTTAGACAGACACACACACATAGCGGACAGACGTATAACACCCTTTTGTGTCGAGGGTTAAAAACGAATATGTCTAAGTAATTCGTTTGGATTTCAAAATGGCGCGTTTTTAATTTAATTTCAAGGTAGTCTTGGGAGTAACACAGATGAACAGACAAATATGAAATAGAGATATAGAGAACTAGCTTTTGCCCGCGACTTCGTCCGCGTGGAATAATAGTTCCAGTTCCCGGGGGATTTCCGGGATGAAAACTATCCTATGTCCTTTCTCGGGTCCCAGACTATATCTGTACCAAATTTCGTTCAAATCGGTTCAGTAGTTTAGGCGTGAAGAAGAGACAGACAGACAGACAGACAGACAGACAGACAGACAGACAGACAGAAAGACAGACAGACAGACAGAGTTACTTTCGCATTTATAATATTAGTATGGATTTATATGTAAGGTATATTTATTTCCCTATAGATATCAAAATATCTAGATTTTAATAAATATTCTAGGTAGTATTCAGACTAAGTGATCCTGTGAATATTAAAATAACAATACTATACATTTCTTTAGGTATTTAACTATAGGTAGTCTTGAAATATGAATTTATCTAAAATAAAACATATAAAAGTCATACCAAGATTATTTAAATTCAGTTGGTTCCTTAACATCAGTTCAGGTAATTAACTAATTGTAAAAAAAAATACATGTTTTTTTTATTAGATTAAAAGGCATGTTTGGATTGTTTACCTATAGGTAATACACAAATAGAGTATAGACTTTTATATCTCCATTTCACTGCAAAGGCCTCTTTTCAATTTACAATACAAAAGAAAAGCTTTTTCCAAATAAAATATCCACTTTCATAAACTAAAAACCAAATAAATAAATTTGGAAGCAGGCGGCACCCATTCTAATTGTTGTTTTGCATTGCCACTGACATCCGTTTTTTTTTAGTTTGTGAAGGCTGTTTTTTAATGGAAAAATCATTTATTTTTTTACATGTTAGTTTCAAATGCCATTGCCTGAATGTGTAGTCAAATCAGTCATTGGTAGACGCTAAACTAAACATATTAACATCATCGTTTAATGCTATAAAATTTTCAGAGTTGCTGACTATGAAATACTTAGATTAACGGCACGTAACGGGTTACGTTCACGTTCCTGTGCGTAACGTGAACGTAATCTTGTTTCTCAACTTTTTTCAACGTTACTAGAGCGGGATAAATATACGATACTTAGCTCGTACTTTGGGTCACTTATTCTTCGTCTCTTTCCTGCCAATACATGAGGATCCGACTAGTCTAGTGTCGCTTCTAATGGGCTACTACCCGACGGATCTTGTGGAGATTCTGTATATATGCAAACTATTTTATACCCGCGGATTCGTCCGCGTGAATGTCGAAAATTTCATCCCCTATTTTACACTTTAGGGTTCGAATATCCATAGATGTTTTCTTAGTGGATACCTACTCTTTAAGAACATACCCTCTGTTGCAGAGCAACCTCTTTTTTGCTACTATATTATTTTTGTATCTTTTTTGGAATCAGTTTTAAATTGGAAGAAAGCTTGTCATATTTTGTTTGTCGTTGTCTAGTGTTGTCATAGCTACATTACAGTTTATAATTTCCACTAATTGTTAATATTCGTCTTTATTCAATAAATATCATAGTTCTCTGTTCTCAGGCTTTCAATCATCCGCACCACAAATCATACAGTCCACTCATCGTTTACACCCTCCAAGTTTCATGTCTCTAGGACTAACGTTTTGGGCTGTGCATTTAATATATTGTCCAGTCAGTCCAGTTACCATCCATACTAATATTATAAATGGGAAAGTGTGTCTGTCTGTCTGTATGTTTGTCTTTCTTTCACGGCAAAACGGAGCGACGAATTGACGTAATTTTTTAAGTGGAGATAGTTGAAGGGATGGAGAGTAACATAGGCTACTTTTTGTCTCTTTCTAACGCGAGCGAAGCCGCGGGCAAAAGCTAGTTTTATATAAAAGTGTATGACGTTGAACTCTGCTTGCGAGATGTAGCATGTCAGTGAAAAGCTAACATGAACATAATCTTGTTTCTCTACTTTAAGTTTTCCTCAACGTTACTAGAGCGAGATAAATATACGATTTTTAGCTCGTACTTGGCTAGCCTATTTATTCTTCTCCCTTTTCTGCCAATATAGTTGGGCGACAGTGATGGTAATATTGCTTTAAAAGCACATTGCTAAGCAACTTCTATTATCTCGGCCTTAGAAACGGTGGTATGTAATTAGTTTGTTTTTTTTTACTGTTGTGTGCATCTATTTGTTTGTCTGTGTGTCGGTTTGTTTGTGGCTGTTAAACGGGTAAACCGAATGTGTAGGTTGTCTAGCGATGGTTCTTAGATATGTTTCATTAAAATCGTTTCAGCTGTTTATAAGTTATCAACTCTTTTGTTAGTTGCAGTTGCGATCTCAATAACTACGTGGGCGGTATTTTTTTTATTTCCAGTTTTAACTTGAACAGTGTTTCTCTTTGTATATGGTAAACGATTTATTACCCTTTTAATTTAACGAACGTTCGGAGTAAGCTTCTTTTTTTTTACCTGGCAGTTTCCCAGCAACTGTTTTTTAACGTTTTACGGAAAATTGTTGCTCTTAATGAAATAACTTGTGAGGCTACACACAAGAAGACTAAGAGGCTTACAGAAGTTTTCTTGATGGATTTTTAATAGATCATTTACAGTATGAAAGACGTTGATAAAGACGGCTTTTTATACAGAAGTCGATTGCTGATTTCAACATGTGATTCTTTAGAAGTAATAGACGTAGACTTACGAAAAATAACACGCAATGAAAGAATTTGCCGTCCACACTGACGCATTGTTAGTGCGCGTAGCACACGCGAGTGGCTTTTTTTGTGACTTACATTCAAAACTTAATTCTCTTCTTCTTAATCGTGCACTCTTGTCAGAGTGGTCGTGATCATGGAAAGTCCTTAGTAGCTGCCCTTGCAATTGAAAATTTAATTAGGCTCGTTTAATAGGATAAGTTAGCCATGAATAGAATCATTCAAGACGACAACTAGGTCTCGGTTTTAACAATCATCAAATGACATCTTCCGTCCTGGGCTAAGGAAGGGCGTGTCAGACTTTTACTGACTAAAACCCACCCTTGTTAATTTGGTTGTCCTATATTCCGGGGCCACTGTAACTATTAGAACTATTCCGCAACCCCGGCATCGGCCCTAGAAGGACCCTATGTGTATGTTACTTCAAGTTTCTATTTGCGTTTTTTAAGATTGTAATTAGTTTTATTTTTGTGCTTTTAGTTTTTGAAGGCGATTAAAGCTTTTTATTTTCTACTTTTTGGTACCGAGTCCCTATGTCTGATTGTGTATACCTATAGTAACTTTCAAAGTATTTTTTTCAAATAGCTTTATATTTTAATAATTTACATTAATTGTAACAAACACAACGTAAATCGTCCCTAATAAATTAATAACAAAACTACGCTCAGAGATTTTCGATCAGTGTTAAACATCAAATCATTACGATACAAACTTACTTCAAAATTGGGCCGAAATAGAGCGAGCAACCGTCAAAGTTCTCATTCCGGGAACATCATCTAACATCCAATTATCCAAATGTTCGTGTAATCCTAAATTCCTCGGTAACGAGATGAAATGCAAGTTTATATCAAAATGTACCGATGCAGCGGTCAGTAGATTTGGTGTACCACAGAATACATGATATCAAATTTAATGTCGGGCTTCGCTGCCCGGTTAATGGAACATTAATAATTTTGTTTTTCGCACCAGAACCTGATAATATCTGATGTAGTGTTGTGAGTTTATGGTTTTAGCAATTTGTTTTAAAAATGGGTATTTTTTCTTTCATTTGGCTCGCGCGCCTTTTATCTTGCCTACCCAATGTCTTTGATCAATCAAAATATTCCCGTTCGAAATTCGAATCACTTTTTGTCCCTGGGTACTAAAAGTGTTTTTAATTCCTAGGGATTAAGGCGGTACCCCGACCAAAACGCTACGCGCAAGCAGTTTTTGAGTGATTTTTGGAGCTATCTACTCGTTATTTAAAAGAAATATCAACAAATAAAAAATACAGTAATTTTCTACATAATCTTGTTTCCACAATTGCAGAGTTATTTTTTATTTTTATAGAGTTTATCTTTAATAAATCTCCTTACAACGAAACCCCAGAAATGAGAAATATTGAATAATAACATGCATCTCCTGGTAAAGTAAACATTATTTAATTTTGCTACTGACACTAATGGATAGACAATTTCATTGTGAACATTTTGATACAATTTTTTTTTTCAATAGACCAAAGTTTTATTTTATACAGATTTTATTCTAAAATATGGGCGTATTTTCTTCAGTAATTCCTGCGCCCCGTTCGGTGCGGCAAAGAGGAAACGAACGCTCAAGGCCATTTGGTCAGGGAACCGCCTTAAAGAGCTATGCTATGCATAGCGTCTTACTAATAATCGCTGCATAAAGTTATGACAGGTTTATACGTCAAAAAATGTATGGTTACACAGGCTTTATTCATGACATTATACATAACTTTACACAGTGATTATTAGAAAGCGTAATAGTCTATAAAAACTAATCAACGCTTAATAAATAGTTTTTAGGAAAAGCTCAATGTGTTTATCTAGTTACTATGCCATTTGTCCTTTTACGATCGGTTCGGAATTTGACGCGAAATTAATGAAGATTTTTCTTTAAACAAAATAAATTATATTTCCGTTTTGTCTATGATTTACTAACAATACGTAGCACCCGTTCTTTTTTTTAAGCAATGACTTTACAGAATAGATTTGGTTTGTTGACAAGTCCGTGTTAAAAGCTTAGTGCATGTTTATTGTCTCTGCGCTGTATGGATTTCCATAGATGTGGTTTAATAATGTATATTTATTTATTTATTAAAAAGTTGAATCGGAAGTATATTTCTACAGCTTGGTCTAAAGATCGCAAGTGCCGCTGAGCATAAGACACCTACTGGATTTCATTACCGGGACAAACATGGTTGGTCTATTTCTTGAAATCCTCGAACTCTCTCATTTCAGACATTATGTGATATGACATTTGGAGAATGTGTAATTTTGAGGGTATGGGATGTTTAGGTAACACATTCTGTGACTGTCATTTTGCGTCAATTTGTCATTTTGCGAGTGTGGCATTGTGCGCCTAATCGTTTAGTGAGTAAAAGGTAGGCACTGCCTAATTGATAAAAGAGACAGGCTTATTGGTGATAATCAACGCACAGCCGAAACTACAAAAACTATAAACATGAAATTTGCAGTAGTTATTTCATATGACTTCGGCATAAAGTATTAATGGCACAAAATAAGAGATAAAAGCTCAAATGAAAATAGACAGGTCTTGTCGTAAGAGTCTTATATAAAAAAACAATGTTCACAGCTCGAAATATTATACAATCAAATGAAGAGCGACACCTACTTAAATACTTATTTATTCAGTAGAATTTATAGAATTTAAATGTCAAGTACTTTAAATAAAACGTTAAACTTCACAGAGAGAACTATAGACATAACTTGTTGAGCTCTTAATGCAGAAACTTTAACAGAGTCAGCCCATATAACCGCTTTTGAACAAACCTGTCATTTTCTCTTTGGTTTCAGGACGAATTTCTGATATTCAGGTCAAAAATTAGAGGCTGACCGCAATTGGGGGAACATTTGGCGAAGCGTAGGCGTATTCTCGACTCGAAATACGTCAGTAACTCGGGTAAATGACGGCTATCCGGAAGTACAAGTCAAGGCACTATGCTTTTTTAGACAGTGAAATTGACACATCTAAAATTGGATTATTCATACCTTAGAGAAATTTCAATAATTCACGATTCGAATTTGCCTTTATTGGTCAGACGTTATTTTACAAGAGAAAGACAGTATAGGTACCGGCACAAAATTTAAACTTGTGACACTAACACACACATGTAAGTATATAGTAAGATTATTAATTCCAGTCAGTAAAATGACATTTCCCGTGTTGCAGGTTTTTAGTCCCAAATAAATAGTGATGTGGTACAATCGAGTTTTTACAATTGAGTCTTAGTCAAGAATATTTTTTTTATTCAATAGCAAATTGCCTTTATTTATATAAAAATAAACATGTAATTTACGGTAACTCAACAGAAGACAAACACGGCAGGTAATTTAATATTACATAAAACACTGTTATATTATTAGTTATTGGTTAGGTCCATATTTCTAAAATCGTCTTGTTTAATACGGTATGTATTCAATATTTACAATAAAAAAACGCTTTGATACCTAATAAAATAAAGCATGACTAAAAGTCTAAGTCTATTGATTGCGGAACATCACTCTTGTAGCGGGTCACCCTTTTTGGTATCAGTGATAGTTGCACTTGCCATTTTTCTGACTCGAATTAATACTTACTTTAGTATAAAATATTTAGCATCAGTCTTCCATGTTTAAATCTTGGCGTAACATCGCACCGTCACATTATCGGAGAACGTCACAGAATAGCACGTAAATCTAAAGAAAGGTACTCCAGCTGGAATGACGTACCACTTGTTAAACGTTTATATCATTTCTACGTCTTTTTTACTTACGTAATTGCGAAAATTCTATGACCTAACAATTTATTTCTGACGCGAAACCATTCACTTAAAATCTCTATTCAGTACTTTGTTTAAGAAGTGGCTTAAGTGTTCCAATTCGGGTAACAATTTAATCGATTGTAACAATTACTTACTTGAGTAACTTTGACTCAAGTTATTAATATTTTTAATATAGTAAACCTGGATGTTACAAACTTGGAGGGAATTTATAAAATTACGATAATCTAAGTGATTTGAGACTTTGAGCAAAATTGTGTGTACAGCTCTGTTAAGTAAAACTTGGCAAAAATTGATTAAATTTATTTATTAGCTTACAATATTAGTATACTCTTACTCGCAGTGTTGTTTTTTTTTGTAAAATTGAGGAATCGGAAAGAAAATTTATGTATATTAAGGTTGCACTAAGAATATATTATATATTAATTCGACTGAAACTGTATGCCTGTCATGCCTGCTAGCGGCCTGTCATTTTTAGAATCTTACATCGAATTCAAATTATCTCTTGGGGTTAGAAATGGAATTTCAGAAAAATCGCATATATTTTTTATCTACAAATTCTAAAAAGAAATGACAATATTTAAATGGTACAATATTTTCTGCGCGATTCTACCGAACATCTAACAAACGTTCGTCACACAAATATTTTGAATATTTCTTTTAACTAGCTTTCGTCCGCGGCTTCTCTAAAACTCTTTGAATTTGGAACGTCTTAATGCTCAGCGCCAAAAAAATCGAACGTAAATATTGTTTGAATAATGAATGGCTGCTAGGACGGCTAATACCATAGTCACGCCGCGGCTAATTAATAAAAACTTAAAATATAAATTTACAGTTTTAGTGGTTTTTTTATATTACATAGGTAGTAGTACTTATTTTGTTGTTACCCTTTGTTCTAATACATAATAATTTTACAATAAAGTATGCCTCACTACGTTTGGGATTCTACTCTAGAATCCCTCACTTCGCCCTGTAAAAATATGACTTTGCGCCCTTGTATTACAATACAATCTGCTATTTAATTTCATAAAATTTAAAATCGCAAATATAAACAAGAAGTATTCCTGTTTGAGCACCTATGCGTTGAGCACCAGAGGACATCAGACAATTTTCATCCATTTTTGGCCCAAAAAAAAAACGCGGCCAGACCTAGAATTAATCAAACATATCGTAACTAATACTACGAGCTAACCCTTTAACTGCTTTTCTTAGTAGTAATAAAATGCACAACACATCTATTTTTAATACTATTCTCTCAATTTAGGTGACTTAATTACTAACTACGTGGTTAAATTCACAGTAATTATTGTTTGAGTAACGTGTGGCCTAACTGTGGGTTTTTTTTTTATCATAACTGCTTTTTATTTTCTTCTTCTGGGTGGGACATCATCGTACGACTTCTCCCGCCCTTGGCGAAGCGAGAGGGCGTGTCAGACTTTTATTGACTAAAACCCACCCATATTACTTCGGTTGCGCTTAATGTTCCGGGGCCGCGGTAACTATTAAAACTATTCCGCAACCCCGGCACGCATAATATCAGCAATCATAATGACTTACTTATATTTTTTTTTCAACCATATAGGTTCTCAAACGGGAAATCTCCGATGTTGGGGTTGCAGAATGTTTATAATAGTTACCGTGACCCTGGAACATAAAGGGCAATCGAAGTAACATAAGTGGGTTTTAGTCAGTAAGAGTCTGACACGCCCTCCCGCCGCACCCAGGACGGGAGCAGTCATTGGACGATTTCCCACTCACCAAAAAAAAACTCCGATGTTAAACAGTACTTACTTTGTACAGCGTGGCGAGATGGTTGGAAGTCGCGATGAGGAACGGCTGGTTCACTCCCGGGTGGTCCATATCGTGTGCAATGGCAGCAAGCAGCGACGCCATTATCTCGAGCGGAGTCAAGTGGTCGCGTATCTACGGAATAAAAGGAATTTTATATTAGAGTGAATTATTACGTACTACAAGAGTATTTGACTATTTCGGGATTAAGTTATTGATCTCGCTTTACTTTGAGATGTTAGTATACCGGTTTAAGGATTGGTTCACTGAAAATGTAAAACAAATAAAGATGTAACAGAGTGTTTACTGTATTTTAATTGATGTAAAACGTACTCGTATATGATCTTACCTAGCCGTGTTCCTATCTATATTGTATTACTTAGTACTTATTACAGTCTAACTTGACTGAATACTACCTATTTACAGAACTAACTAAGAAAAGTTTCGAATTTCTAAATTCAACGACCATAGATCGAGAAACGATAGCCGGGAGCAACAATTTCAGTGCTTCCCGTGGCTCGGCACACCACTAATTTCCGGACTGTAGGCTTCTGCTAAGACGTTTGAAATGAAAAATGCAATTATATTTTTGTCCGATCTCAAGACCTAGCAAATTAAATAGTTTTTACTTAGCTCGCACTTTAGGTCCATTTATTTACTTTGTACTTTAGCTAAAAACTGTACCTGCTACTGATACACAACTGTCAAACGTCAAGTGTACGATACCGACAGAACATAGTTAAGCGAAAGTACGTGCTCCTGCTCAGTAACGTCTATTTATCTCGCCACTAGACTTAGTCATGTTTTCAATCACAAGACCAAAGGAGCAGTCACGAAAATCAATCACGCTATTCTGAAAGCCGCAATAAAATATTTGAAATCGAGTCTCAATCCGCAACGCATCGTTGTACAATCATAAGAGCATTATCACACTAGCGGTTTGCGAGCGATTGCGAAGCGGGGCGGACGCGCAGTGAATACGTCGCGAACACGCCGCGGCTGCACAGAGAAGACGTCGCGTAGCAAATTCACGACGTTTTCCCGTATTAATAGACGTTACTCAAATACGATATCATTTGATACCGGATTATTGCGATGACAGGAGCTCAAGATCGTCATTTATTAATAAACACATCTCAGGCCCGTATTAATAGACGTCACTCAATTCTGAGACGCTCTCAAGTTTATTGCTGTCCTTAATTTTTCCCTTTAGAATGACAAGGACAGCAAGTGACTTGAGAGCGTCTCGGAGTTGAGTGACGTCTATTTAATATACGGGCCTCAGTGACCAAGATCAGCTACTCATTGCGCTGTACTTGATGTGAACGAATACGTCATATTGACCGAATTTTAGAAAAAAAATAATTACGTTTCGTTACTGCTATGTCTTAAGATTTATTGAAATACTTTTATCCAGATAATTTTTTTTCTAATAGCGCTGTTTCATATTATGAAGATGTGTGCTACCTAAGAAAGACTTAAATTGTAAAAAAAGTAATGTGTTTTTTTTGTAATACTTAATAAATGTTTACTTTGCAACTTGTTTTCACAAATAACATAACGCAAAATATCGTAGTACCAAATTACAACCAAAATAAACATCTGTTTGTTTATGGAAAATGTTACTTTTAAACGAATGGGTAAAGTACTACTCCGATTGAGAAAAAATATTTTGTAGAGAAATTATAAAAAACTATGAAGCTGTTGTGGAAAATGAAAATACCGACGAAAGATTATATTTAATACGTAAATAGGTAGTACACAAATAAATAATACATACTTACCTAATTGCATTTATGCGCTAACATGATCTCAAGTCCCGGTCGGTCTACATTCAAGATTTGCCATCTTCAGTACACCCATTCTTGTATACTAGTATCGAGATTTGTTTATTAATCAGTCTACACTCAGCTGATGGCGTACACCTAAACCGGAACTTGAGCTCTTAAACAATCTCTTGAAAAAGTTTTGATCTGAGTAACGTTTATTAATACAGAATAAGCTGTGATTAGAATTTGTATGCTATTACTATAAAAAATATGGATATGACCTCTAATTTTCGACCTAAAACTTTGATCAAATCCCGTGATTAGAATTCTGAATCATTCTTGGGGATGTATGTTTTTTAATATGATTGATATTTTACGCAATAAAATTATAACTGCATGCAAATTATCAGGATTTTTCAAAATGAATTAATTAAATTAGGACGTGTTAATATTTTTAATAGCAATAACACCTAAATTTCGATCACATCGAACTACGAACAATACACTGCTATTCCCGGCGATCTCATTGCGCGTCCGCGGTGAATTTGCATTTTTCGGCGTGGCGTGTTCGTTACGCGCCCGTAACGTATTTCTAGCTCGTCCACTTCGCTTTGAGGACGCTCGCAATTCGCCAGTATGATAAGTCCCTAACCACTTTCGGCCAGGTCGGTTAATGCCCTATCCACAAATCGATATTGCGAAGCAGACCGTGCGTCGACATTGTCTGCATCAAGTACATGTGATATACAGAGAACATGTAAACATTTTGTATTATAAAATATTTTTACAAATATGAGCGACGAAGCTTGGATGTATATTTAAAAACTAGCGATCCGCCCTAGCTTTGCACGGGAGTTACAAAACTTTGAAATCGGCGTTTCTTTACAATAATAATATGCATATTTTATACTTAATAAACGGTGTTCTTGAATCGCAAAACGTTTTAAAATTCGGTACGTAGTTTTAAGGTCTAAGCCTTAATAGGGATGCAAAGACAGGCAGAAGAAAGCGACTATGTCTTGTACCATGTAGCGATATTAAAACATTCTTAAAAATATGAGCGATGGAGCACGAATTTATATTTAGATATTATACCTACTAGATTTTAGTTTACTTTGTCGTAAGCCATACTGCTCTGTTTATTCCTAAGCTAATTTGTTGTTTATCATAACTAGCGAACCGACCCAGCTTCGCATGGGGTTTACAAATCTTTGAAAATCTCGAAATTCCTTTGCTGTTTTAAGCATGTATTATACACAATAACCTTGCTCTTGTATTACTCTATCTATTAAAAACAAAAGAATTTATTATTTATTTATTTTATTATTTTACTTTGTAGTATACTATACAATGATAATATAATGCTGAAGAGTTTGTTTGTTTGGTTAAATGCGCTGGTCTCAAAAAGTACTGGTTGGAATTGAAAAATAATATTTTTGTTGGATAGCCCAAGGAAGGCTATAGAGTATCACCATCACGAGAAGACCGAAGAAGGTTAAAGGATTTGTCACACTGGATGCGTTCTGCGGCCTGCGGTCAGGTCAAAGTGAACGCAGCCCGCATCATGTATGATGAACAACATTGTCGGTATCAATATATTTTGTATAGAATGCGATCTGACCGTGCGAGCACAACCAAAGAACGCATGTTGGGGATTGCTGACCCCGACCGACAGCGTTGCTCATACATGATGCGGGCTGCGTTCACTTTGACCTGACCGCAGGCCGCAGAACGCATCCAGTGTGACAAATCCATTAGTACTAAAGATGCGACGGTCACAACACATATTAGAGAACAATTTTAAGGTTTACGTTTTTATAACTTACAGAAAGTTCTTGCGTAACGAAAATTAAGGAAAATGCGCAGAAATCTTAAGGACCATTTAACTCTCAAAGCCGCGTGTAAAGCTGCCTGGTACAGCTATTATGTATAGGTATAAATGCTGCCCGTTTTACTAATAGCACCCAAGAGATAGGTCACACTTATCGAGCCCACAGAATTAAATATTTTGCCGATTTTCGAACATACAGATCAAAGCGAAATTCAACGAAATACTTTTTATAAAAAATGGAAGCAAATGGTAATCCTAGTAAGAGGTAATCTATTACACATGTCGAGGGATCAAGCAGAAAATGTATAAACGAAGCTACACGAAGCCCGACCAAAAACAGACAAAAACGAAAATAGTTTTGGAATACAGGTCCTTGATAATCCGGACAGGCAAAAATAAGACTCTTTGGAGATTATTGGGGGGTTTACCATCGGGTTATGTAATTAACTGAAGTCGTTTTATCTAAAAAATCTGTTTACAAGACACTAGCTCTTCCACGCGGTTTCACCCGCGTTACGTTAGGTTTTGGGTTACTGCTTCGCTCCCGGTAGATATTATATAAGCATCGAGCACGAGTAACATATTACTCGTTGACAATGTGGCTTTCGAATAGTGAAAAAATTTTTAAAATCGGTCCAGTAATTTTGAGCCTATTCATTACAATCAAACAAACAAACATACAAAGTTTTCCTCTTTATAATATTAGTGTAAATATTAAGATTACTTAATACTTACATATTCCATTACTTAACATCAACATGGTTATTTTTAACTAACTAAGAACATTTTTAACAAAAAGTTTTAGACAAGTTTTAGTTAATAGATATGTTAAGATTGTTTACCTTTTGTAAATAATTATTTAAACCGATGGATTTACAGTTGATAATTATATGCAAATATTATTTACAAAAAAAGACAAATAATATAAATTATTAAGTACTGTAATTAAAGTTAAAGAAAACATTATAGGCAAGTTCATTCTTTTAGAAATAAAAGCCGCTTATAACATTTCATTTCAAATGCTCGGTCTGTAATCTCGCCCGGATTACAACGATCGCCGTATGAATCAGGCAGTGATTCGTCAATCACTATCATGCAACCATCAGTCACTATTAGCCGGTCAGTCACAATCCTTATGGAAAAACTTTGAACTTTGCCTTGAGTCGTGTGTCCCAATGGGGCCATCACAATCTAGTGCAGTTCAATGCCGCCAAAACGCAAGCGTGTCTGTTCTCCGCTAAACGGAGCCCATTCGACCTGGCTCCTACTTTCCGAGGTGCACCTGTAAATGTAACCGGCTCCCTAGAACTCCTTGGCATGGAGTTGAGTTCTAACCTCAACTTCGGCACTTTCATCGAGTCCAAAGCACTGACTGCGGCGAAAAAGCTGGGCATCCTTAACAAGGTTAAGCGATATTTCACGCCGGGACAGCTTCTAACGCTTTATAAAGCTCAAGTCCGATCGTGTATGGAGTATTGCTGTCACCTATGGGATGGCTCAGCCAAATACCAACTGGCCGCATTGGACTCGGTAGAACGCAGAGCCAGGAGGTTGATTGGCGACAAGAAGCTGGTGGCCCAACTACAACCTCTAGCACATCGGCGTAAAGTTGCCTGTCTGGCGGTGTTTTACAGATTGCACTTCGGTGAGTGTGCTCATGAGCTACACGAGCTCATTCCCCCGTCTCCGTTTTTCCACCGGACATCTAGACGTACGGCGGGATACCACCCTTTCTTGGTCGATATTCCTCGTATCCGCACGCAGCGTTTCTCGAATTCCTTTATTATGCGCACCGCAAAAGAATGGAATTCCCTGCCGGCGTCTGTGTTCCCAAATGCATATAACCCGGATGTATTCAAGAGACGAGTGCATAGGCATCTTTTGGGTGAGCTCGCTCCATCGTAGGCCCCGTCTATGCCCTCGGGCTAGTCTGGGACCAAGAGCAAGCCCATAAGTAATAAAAAAAAAAAAAAAAAAAAAAAACTGTCAGAAAAGCCTTCCGTGTTAGGCACCTCGCACACGGTGACTTTTTTAAGCGACGTTGTCACGCGTTTTTCGAACGCAACCACTTGCTACAAACACGCGTTAGGTACTCGCATTTGCAACGCGCTACAGAAGCGATGCCAACGCGGGACCGTGTCGGGCGACAACAAGGAGGACGGAGGGAGAGTGACGCTTGAGTGGAGAAATGAGTATCAGTGTTATTGAGGCCCTCGCCTACGACAACTTTTTGAAGCGATGCTGTCGCGCGTTTCGTAAGTGTGCGACAGGATCGCTACTGACGAGTATTTGTCGCATTTGCAAAGCGCTACAAAAGCAATTTAACACGCTGCAGCTTCACGACTGTACCGATGCAAAGGCACGACTGCGTTGGACGACATAGGTGAGAGGATGTGAAGGGAGAACCGAGCATCAGTGTTACTGAATCGCGTTTGCATCGCGACAGACGAGCAAGCAAGCATTATCGTGGCGTGGGCGAGGGCAAACCGCTAGCCTAGACCGCATAGCAACTGTATCGATGCGATTGCGCTACAGCATCGCTACGGCAGCGCTACAAAAAGTCGCCGTGGGCGAGGGGCCTGAACTCACGTTAGCATCGCGTCATAAGTGCGACCGAAGCGCAACAGATGCGCGACAATAGCGTGTCTGCATCGCGACTGAGATTAGCGGTCGTCGCTGTTTGTCCTCGCCCGGGCAAACAGCGAACGCATTACGACTGTATCGATGCAAACGTGCGACAGTGCTGCAAATAGCCGCCGTGGATGAGAGGCCTACTGGGCGCCTCACAAGAGGCACCGCTCTCGTTTTAGCAATATCTAGCCTACAATGGCGTCAGCAAGATATCACATGAAAATTTAATTTCGTACGACCCAAATACTTTGTAGACCGTTGTACTGTGATAAGATGAAGGGCGGCCGAGTAGACAATGCAATAACATAGTCATATAAGTGTTCGAGCTGAACAATGCAACTCCGGTCATTATATCGCCGGGGCACGGCGTTTATTAAATGTTTTAACGTTATTGAACACTAGCTCTGGTCCGTCAGCGCGTACATTGTATAAAGTGCAATCAGCAATAATGTACCTTTCTATCAGTGTTTTTGTTTTTCAATTTGATTAATGTGTTTCTTTTTTATTGTCGTCATTAATTCTGGTATACTATAAATAATTAAAACATCAAAAAACTATATGATGGTGAAGTATAAAATAATAAATAAATAAAATAAAAAGCCTTTTATTTCTTGTAATTACAAATTACAGTTTTTTTTTTAAATTAGGAAAAAGTAAATAAGTTAGTTTTGTATTTCTAGTTAAACACTGTTATTGTTTTTTTTTCTGTTTTTTAATTAAGAAACAAGAACCCCTCCTCAGGTGAAGGTGAAGGCCTCCTCTAAAGAATTCCATTTGTCTCGATCCTGGGCTGCTTTCGTCCAGCGGGGCCCAGCAATTTTTATGACTTCGTCTTCCCATCTCTAATGTGGTCTGCCTTTGAGACGTTTGCCATATGGACCCTTCCAATTTGTTACCCTGCTAGTCCACCTGTCGTCTTCTAGCCTCGCTACATGTCCTGCCCACTTCCATTTTAATTTTTTAGCATAAGTTAGAGCGTCTTTGGCTTTAGTAATTTTTCTTATTTTTGTGTGACGAATTTTTTGCATTTTTTTAATGTTAAGCATGCTTCTTTCCAATCCGCGTTGGCAGGTAATGAGTTTGTTTTTTATTTTGGATGTAAATTTCCATGTTTGACACGCGTAGGTTAGACATGGCAAGAGGCATGACGTCATAACTTTTGTTTTGATAGTTACTGGCATGTTGCTTTTAAATATTTCTCTTAAGGACCAGTACTTGTTCCAAGTATTTTGAGCTCTTCGTTCTACTTCTAGTTCATTCTGTTTTCTGTCGAAGCCAATTTGTTTTCCAAGGTAAATGTATTTTTTTTTCTGTATATTTTAGCGTTTCTTTGTCTACTGATATTTTTCTTTTTATGCTATTTGACATAACCATTGTTTTGTAAAGATTCATTTCCAGTCCTACCTGTTTACTGGCTGCATTTAGGGCATCAAGCATGGCTTGGAGTTGTATACTAGACTCTGATAGCAGAACTAAGTCGTCAGCGAAGCGCAGGTGACTTAAGTATTTACCATTAATATTGAGTCCTGTTTTTCCCCAATTTAGTTTTTTTATTATTGACTCTAGAATGGATATAAAAAGTTTTGGGGACAATGGGTCACCTTGTTTTACTCCCCTCTCAATGGGGAATGTAGGTCCAGTAGTTTCTAGTTTTATTTTGGCTTTGCTGCTTGTGTAAATATTTCTGATTATTTCTATATACTTATGTTCAACTTCCTGAGCTTGCAAAGCGATCCATATACTAGAGTGTGACACAGTATCGAAAGCTTTTTTGTAGTCATCGTACGCGATGTAGAGCGCTCTTTGCTTCTCCTGATATTTTTCCATTATTAATTCTAGTGTATGGATATGATCGACTGTAGAAAAATTCTTCCGAAAGCCTGCTTGTTCTATCGGCTGTTTAGCTTCTATTGTAACGCTTATTCTCTTGTTAATGATGGTAGAAAATAGTTTGTAGATACACGAGAGTAAGCTTATTGGCCTGTAATTCGAAATATCTTTTGAATCTCCTTTCTTGTAAATTAAGATAATTTCTGACTCCATCCATTGCGTTGGTATTTCAGCCGTTTCAAGTATCTGGTTGAATAAATATGTTAGGGATGGAGTTAGTAACGGGGAGGCGACTCTTATAGCTTCATTAGTAATACCGTCTGGTCCTGGACTTTTGTCTGTCTTTAACCTTTTAATTTCTTGTGAGACTTCATTTTCAGATGGTGAAGTAGTCTTTATTAACTGGCACTTAAGGTCGGATTCAGCCTTCAAGTCAGGGGAATCACATTCGAAGTCCCGTCAAGTACGACCCGTACTTTGATAATAAAATTATCAGCTATCGCACTAAACCCTAGCGGGGAAACATGACACCTATGTCCTTCCTGCCCAAGACCCCGGATCTGCCCTTACCGGCACTATAAGATATTATGGCCTTATACTCAAACGTCACTCAATTTTAAGACGCCATCAAATCTGTTGCTGATCCTTTTGGAGTTTGAGTAATTGGCCAATAGTGCTATGATCTTAACTCTATGAAATTAACAAACGCATGTTCAAACTCAAATCATTTATTTCTAATAGACAATTTAAAAGGCACTTTAGAACGTCAAAAACAAAGGAAAATGAATCTAGGTGCCCATTCCAAAAAGCTGATTCATATGGAGAAGAATGGGCAAGAAACTCCATGTTAGTTCTTGTTGTAGGTAATTCTGTAGAAGTGTGCACATTGTAGAAAATCTTATAACATAAACCAAGAACACACATGTCTTCAGCTGGCAAAATAGCACTACATAAGCTGGCATAAAAGCTATTTGCATGTGCCAGCTGCTTTTATGTGTTTACGCTAACTGGCATCTTCTGCCACGAAAGTAGATAGCAACATAACATTTTTATTTAACGAAACGGAACTCCGAGGGTCTACGAAATCGCCATGTGTGACGTTAACATTTTTTAAGTATTCATCAAGAAAGCACATCAAAGATTAACCTTCATTATTCTCACATTATTTGACCAATACTGTATGGACTTCAAAATAAACGACCCCTCTAAGTTGACCTCTAAGTTTTGTTTCGGATGTTTCTTCTCAGAGTAGTCAGTTACATTGTATGCGCGCTTCTGTTCCATTTTATAAACGTGTATTCCCGGCTTTATGGTATAACAATATACAACTATCAGTTTGGCAAATTCTTCCTTTACTTTACACATTCCATCCCCATTCGGGTTAAGGGTGTTTAATTAAATTTATAATTTGTTACACATTGTTTCGATTTGTTAATAACATTGGTAACATTTAGGCATAGTTGAGTCAGATTGAGCGATACCCGCTGTTGTTTGTGAAATTAATACCTCGTGACTGCAGCTAACAAGAGTAAATAACTTCTAAACGGCTGAACCGATTTTGATGACCGTGTCTAAGAAACATCGCAAGATAACCTTCTTTGGAATAAAAATCGCATCCAAATCGGTCCACATAAAAGAGCTACGAGCGACAGACAGACAGACACACATATATTGGTCAAACTTATAACACCCCGTTTTGCGACGGGGATAAAAAAACCTATCTAACTATTCGAAATAATTTGATCAGTGCAATATGGACGGACTATAACGTAGTTGTACATTAAAATAATTGCCTTATTCCTGTGCAAGGATGCAGCTAGTTAGGCAATGTTTGATTAACAGAATATCAGAGCAATCATTGTTGTTCCAATTCCAATTTGTTTAATTGATAATCACTTACTCTCGCACAAAGCACGGGTCACTGGGCATTAATCCATTGAAACCGGAGAACTATATATTGTTACGTAAAACGTATATATATACTAGGTGTATTTTTGGTCTTGCTCAACCAGCTAGGAGATGATTCTACTCATAAAAACAAACAACTTTTATTATGAAACCAACTCGGAAATCGCGAAAAAAATATCAGCTGTTTCATACGTTATGATCGGGAGGGCATTGAACTATTCATAGAATCAGCTGATATTTTTTCAGGCCTTCATTTCCTTCCACTATCTCCACTTAAAAAAATCACCTAAAAACTATATTTTTGCTTCAGTATCTGTTATAGAACATTTGTATCAAGAATTCTTTTTAAAAATCTTCATTTATTGAACATTTTTGACTTCTTACGATTTTGTTATATGTATTCTATGTATGTTATTATATAATATTATATATTATGTTAATATATAATACAAACTTTATTTTGTGTAACCGTTCAGTTGGTTGAGTTTGTCTTTAAACGCTTGAACGCATTAAGTACTTGAAGGTACTTTCGGTCGATCTGTTTTCACTCAAATTGCATTCAAAGTACCTCTTGAATAAATATGAGTGTTTTAAGATATAAAAAATATATATGAAAAAAGTCGTTTTCCATCACGTCTGTTTATTTTTGCATTATATAACAAAGTTAATAGCCTCTGTCTGTTCGCGATAAAATCAAAAACTACTAATCTGATTTTCATGCAGTTTTCACTAAACAAACAGTTACTAATTAATCCTTTGGACACAATAGCAGCCCGACAGCCGGTTGTCCGTTGGTCGTTGAAATGTTAAACATACAGTAAAACCCAATATAAAGTCCCGACGCAAAAAGTGTCTGTCTACTTGTCTATCTGTGTGTATATGGCAATGTAGCGCCTAAACCGGTGAACCGCTTAGGAAGCGGTTTTTTTTTATTCTAAAGTAAATAACAATTTAGCGATTGTTGTACACATGTTTATTCGAAATGAGTTCAATGGTTACGGAGTTAACGGTGGAGCGACTAAGATGCGCAACCTGATGTCTCAATGAAATATGGTCCCCAATGCTCTTGCAACTCTTTCCGCCTTATTACAAAACATAGTTTTTCTCTAAATCAGGTTTAAACCAATTGAGCTAGGTTTTTTGTTTCGAATCTTGATCGTATCAGAATAAGATTCAAATTACAAAACCTGGCTCAATGGTTTAAACCTGGTTTAAGGAAAAACCTTGTTTTGTAATAAGGCGGTTTAGGTCTACCCCTAGACACGTTGAGTTTGTAAAAAGAGGATGTAAAAAGTTGAAACTTTGGCCTTCACCCTCAGTCCTCCCAAACGAATACTCACAAAGGATTTCAAACGGAAAAACGTGACTTCCGACTTCCTCAACCGACTTTATTTACGCACGTTTTTCATCATGCTTCATACAAGGAATAAATAAATTATAACCTGATAATAATTTCAATGAAATTACATCGGATTTTCGATACAAAATATGTTTAAAATTAACAAGTAGTTTTATTAACTATTCGCATGAGTTTTATTTTGACGGGCCTGTTGGTCTGTGGTGAGTGACCCTGACTGCTAAGCCGGAGGTCGTGGGTTCGATTCCCGACGAGGACAAACTTTGTGTGATGAGCATGATTGTTTGTTCTGTGTCTGGGTGTAATTTATCTATAATATGTATGTATTAATAAATTATATAAGTATGTTTATCAGTTGTCTGGTTACAATAGTACAAGTTCTGCTTAGTTTGGGATCAAATAACTGTGTGTGATTTGTCCCAGGATATTTATTTATTTATTCAACGTGAATTTCAATTATTTTATTATCATAAAGTTCACATGGCTAGAGGTGTTACGAAAAACATTTGCAACATTCTATTCAAACAATGTTGTTAATAGTTTAAATAAATGAAATTAATTTTCATTTGCACAATAGGTACTATTTATTTAACAAATTAAATACTGCAAATTAAAATTATTATATGATGCTTGCACACCGCCATTATTGCTGGGGAAAAGGATGTTATAATTTTTATTACTGGAGGAATAATCAGGCTCATTTCGTATTCTAATAGAAGAGCAATATGAGAGGAAACCAATGAGCAAATCTTTTTTTAGGGGTCGAGAGGTCGAGAGGGGACTAAACGTGTTCTTCTCTGAAACGTGCGGTCTTTTGATATCAGGACGGCGAGTCTGTATGCTTTTAAGCATAAAGCGAAATTGAGTGATCATTTAGTGCACCATCAGCAAAGTTGTCTCATAATCTATGTATAAATAAAATAGTAAACTGACTGATTGACTGACTGGTTGTTGATATATTAACGCACAGCCCAAACAGCTGGTCCCCCTGAAGAGGTAAAATAGGTGCAGGGAGATCGACATCTACGCGGACATAGCTGCGGGAGAAAGCAAATCTATATACATAAAATAGAATAAATCCGTACTAATATTATAAATGCGAAAGTAACTCTGTCTGTCTATCTGTCTCTTCTTTACGCATAAACCACTAAACCGATTTCAACGAAATTTGGTACAAATTTAGTGTGGGACCCTAGAAAGGAGATAGGATAGTTTTCATCCCGGCAATCCCCCGGGAACTGGAACTATTGTTCCACGCGGACGAAGTCGCGGGCAAAAGCTGAATGAAGAATTTTAATAATTTGTATATTAAATGGTAAACTGACTGACAAGGTAATATATAATATATACTCATAGCCCAAACTGCTTGCCCTACCCAGTCGTAAACGTCGAGAGTCGCAAGACGACGACCGGCCACTGTAGGCGCGGGTCTGCGGACTGCGAGTGATGGGTAGCTAGCCGCCCGGCGAGGACCAGGTCCGCGTCGACGGCGCGTTAGTATTCCACGCGCGCCTTAAAGAGCAGTCAGCACGAGAAGGGGCTCAATAAGGCCAACACTAGCCGGGGTTGCGGAATAGTTACCGTGACCCCGGAACATAAAGAGACATGAGTGGGTTTTAGTCAGTAAAAGTCTGACACGCCCTCCCGCTCCGCCCAGGACGGGAGAAGTCATTTGATGATTTCCCACTCACCAAAAAAAAAACCTCTCTGTGAGACGTGAGTATCCACAAGAAAGGAATTTTGGAAATTCCAACCTTATGGTGTAATAGGATATGGAAGTTTCGACAGACACGAGGGCGAAACTGCGGGCTAAAAGCTAGTCACACATAACCTAATTATTCAAAACAATGACCACAAACTTTGCTAAGTGTGTTATCTAGCCTAGTCATAGTACAATCTCAGCGGAATGCCAAAACTGTCACAATGGTAATTGGACATAATTGATTGAGTGGCGTTAGGATGACAATCGAATGTTCATAAACACGATTTCGGGTAGGTACTTGTCCCATCTGAAACTGCACTTAACGTGCTAGTTAATGTTTTCATGATAACTACAACATAAAGTTTAATACTAAGGGTCAGTTTCAAATTATTCTAGTAAGTAGATAATTTCATTCAATTTAAAATTAGTTACCTACTAATAATATGTCCTTGCTCGATTGTGAAAAAATAATTACTATCCAATTAATCTATGCTGAGTCTGTCTACCGTAACTTTCAAAATCAAACCACGGAATCGAATCTGAAAACCTTTGAACGGAGTATGGTTCAACTGCTTTCTAGCCTCTGCTACACAGATGCGTTATTTTTGGTCGAATTTTAGGCAGTCGGTGGCTTTTATGTAATTGCCACCAACTTCCAAACTTGCACTGGGCATTTTTTTTAATTCCTCCCTTTTATCATAATAATATAAACTAGGTCACTCCTAAAACTGAGACAAAATCATCGACAAATCATATTATGTCGAAATGTACTGATTTCGAACGGTTGTAGAGCGTGCCATAAAATGTCAAATAGTCAATAGTCAAATCGTTTATTTTCATTAGACCAAAAAAGGCACTTTGAAACGTCATTTACAAAAGTTATTCTAGTGATTCTAGTTGCAAAAGTAATGAGACATACATACATACATACTCTAGAAAAACATAACCCTCCGTTTGACAGTCGGGTCAAAACAGATATCCTAATAACGCATGCGATCTTCCTGACCGATAATATCGCACCTGTGTGGAGAGTGGTAGAGTAGAGGCACTAAAATCTTAAATCCACAATTCTTTGCGAACGTGATAACCGACATTCGGACAAAGCCGCAGGCAAAAGCTATTTGAAAACAGTTGTAGGTGAACACCTAGAAACTAAACAAGCAGTTTACACACAAGGTCCCTTTGAAACAATAAAGAGTACTATATAATATAATTATATACTTATGCCCTTACTAATAATCACTGTGTAAAGTTATGCAATGAATAAAGCCTGTGTAACCATACATTTTTTGACGTATAAACCTGTCATAACTTTATGCAGCGATTATTAGTAAGGCGCTGATATATGCCCTTACTAATAATCACTGTGCAAAGTTATGCAATGAAAAAAAGCCTGTGTAAACATACATTTTTTTGTCGTATAAACCTGTCAAAATTTTATGCGGCGATTATTAGTAAGGCGCTTATATAGTCTATATCTTTGGCGACTTTCAACTTCACTTATTAGTTTAAAATCTAAATGCTAGTTTAGAGGTTAGGAAAATGCTTGAAACCTTTAAAACAGCAAACTTATTAGTTGTATAACAAAACAAACGTATTTATCGAATTGAATCTATGTAACACTATACAACGTGTATATTGTTCTTAAAAACCCTCTAGGAGATGATTCTCTATTCATAAAAACCAACAACTTTTTGTTATCAAACCAACTTGGAAATCTTGAAAAAATATCAGCTGTTTATACATTATGGTCGGGAGGGCATTGAACTTTTGTTAGAAACAGCTGATATTTTTTTCGCGATTTCAGAGTTGGTTCCATAATAAAATTTGTTTGTTTTAAAGGGTAATCAGCGCCTAGAGGGTTTTCAAGACCAAAAATAATAAATAAATAAATATCCTGGGACAACTCACACACGGTCATCTGATCCCAAACTAAGCAGAGCTTGTACTATGGTAACCAGACGACTGATAAACATACTAATATAATATTAATAAATACATACATATTATAGATAAATTACACCCAGACACAGAACAAACAATCATGCTCATCAGATAAATTACACCCAGACACAGAACAAACGATCATACTCATCACACAAAGTTTGTCCTAGGTGGGAATCGAACCCACGACCCTCTGGCTTAGCAGTCAGGATCACTAACCACTAGACCAACAGCAACAGGCCCGTCACACGTATATACACGTTGTACAGTGTTACGCTTTATTTGTTACGCTATACGCTTGTTTTGTTATACAACTAATAGGTTCGCTGTTTCAAATACAGTAGCGATTTGAGGAATACTGTGGGTGTGGAAAGTTTTATATTTTCCGTTCAAAACTAGGATTCTCCGAGCGGACGGGTTTTGTATCCGGTGGGGTGTTGTGTGATATGTGCTGACGGCGCGTCAAACTGCGATGTGGTTCGCCACTTCCTAGTTTTAATGCTGGATATTTCAACCTTAGAATCGTCTAGCTGAAATACAACATTTGGAATATATGTTAAACTACTTTGCCTTGTTTGTAGCTTCATTAGTTTCAGCTTTGCGATGATATTTTTCAAAAAACCTGTCCCTTTATTTATAAAAACATAATAACATTCATAAAAAACTTGGGAAAGATTATTCTTACGCTGGAGTAGATGATTGTATCGAAAGGAAAACAAAATCTTAAGGAGAATACAAAGTTTCATATAATCTGGGGCTCATTGTTAGGAACGTAAAACTAGCAAAACGCAAATGCAAAGTAAATTATACCAAGAGGGAAAAAAAGATTTGAAGATTACAACCTAAAACAGTATAATCGTCTCTTAATAGTTAAACTGTTTAATATGTACATCTCTGGATAACAACAAAAAACAACAACTATCAACGTAAAATCTGTGTTTCTTTAACGAGAAACTTTAACATCTTTATTCAGAATCGCTTTAAATATAATACATTTTTATGTTTATTTTGTCGGGTAAACACCTAACTGGAAAAATGGAGTTGTGGATTTCACGTAGCTTTCTGGATGGCGGTTAAAAATTTTCCACGGCATAATGACTCTTAGAGAAAAGTAAAGAATCTTAGAAAATCTTCTGCGTTGAAAAATTAACTTCATCAAAATTGAAATGAAAGAAAACCGAGAGCATCACGTTCTCTCATGTAAGTCGCTGCCTTTTGCTGAAAAGGAGCCACGCTTAAGAAATGCACAAAATTATAGCGCACTATAGCGGTGCACCTGCTGATGTCGTCTGTACATCTTAGGTACTTTAAAAATAACTTGGCCTATTCAGAATTTTCCTTTCATATAGGAGGTGGTACATTCAGCGCCTTACTAATAAACGCTGCATAAAGTTATGACAGGTTTATACGTCAAAAAATGTATGGTTACACAGGCTTTATTCATTGCATAACTTTACACAGTGATTATTAGTAAGGGCATAAGTGTATAGCTCATTACCCTCATATTTCCTTCAAAAAGGCGCCATGTAATGCATGGCATTAACTGATATGCATCAATTCTTTTAAGTGATGCATGTTTTTTCGAACGACGTGCAGTCAATGATGATAATCAAATATAATAGAAGGTCAGCAATCACATTTACAAGACAAATTGGTGAAAAGGGCATGAAAATCCGATAGAACAAGCTGACAGACAAGCAGTTGGGGTGGAAAACTTTATTGTATTACATGTAAGAATTCCCCCGCTGGTGTGGTCGTCGTCAGGGTTTCAGAGACAGAAACCCAAAAGATAATAATTGCATTGTTTGTCAACTTCCTTAATCCAGTCGACCATGGGCGTAGCCACACTGGGGCAAGCTGGGGCACTTGCCCCACCCTGGCTCTAACCTAGTTGGTGCCTAACTAAAAAAAAAAATCTTATAACAACAATCATATCCGTAAGAAAGTTACACTATAAAAAAAAATTGTCGACAAAAAAAATGCGATCAAAACAAAAAGCGCGCACGATTGACCGAACGCGCGCATCGCAGCAGCCTTTTGAAACAGAGCCGTATTACTGTAGATAAATACACACATCAACATGGTCTAGGGATATTTCAAGTAAACCTAAATAACTATAATTCTATTAACTTTTGTTAAGACACCTATACATTAAAATAAACCTTGTTTAATAGCCTATCTAATCTCATAATAAACTTTTAGATAAAGTATAAAATTTAAAAGAAACTTCAGAAAAAGAGGAAAAACTCAGACAAATTTTAAATCTTGACTTTATTTTTGAAACATCAATACCTAAACGACACAGCTATTTTGTTTATAAAAATTGATGAAAACTTTTATAACAAAACGCGGGGCTTGATCCGCACCGCGGGCCCCCCCCTGACGCAGAGTCTCCGGCCCCAGATCGTGGAGGGCGTGGTGAGCGCTCTGTTCCCTTCGCGGGGGGAGTTCACTCCCCCGCTCATGGCTCCGCCACCGGCGGTGTCCAATGCGGACCGCGACGGCGGCGACGACGACGTTCCAGAGGTGGCCGAGGTAGAACTGGGAGTGGCGGTGCTAAGGCTTAAGGCCAAGAACGACGCCCCAGGACCCGACGGCCTACCAGGGAAGGCCCGGGTCTTGGCCTTAGGGGCTCTCGGGCCTCGACTAAAGGGGCTCTTTAGCGCATATTTGGAGGACCAGTTCCCACTTCGTTGGAAGACCGGGAACCCTGGTCCTTATACTGAAGCCGGGGCGTCCTGCGGACTCTCCGTCTGCATACCGACCCATCGTTTTGCTCGACGAGGCGGGCAAGATTGATTGCAAGCCGTCTCGTCGAGCGACTGATGCGGGTGAGGCCGGATCTGGCAGACGGCCAGTTCGGCTTTCGCAGAGGACGCTCTACGGTGGACGCCATCATGCGCGTGCGGGCCCTCACGACAGAGAATGCGGTGGCACAGGGCAGGGTCGTCTTGGCGGTGTCTCTTGACATCGCCAACGCCTTCAATACCCTGCCTTGGGGGTGCATAGGGGCCGCATTACGGTATCACCGGATGCCAGCCTACCTCTGTCGTGTGGTCGAGGCCTATCTGATGGACAGAGCCGTTATCTACCCCGGTCACGAGGGAGTGTCGAGTGGCCGAGGGATGTCGTGTGGTGTTCCACAGGGATCGGTCCTGGGACCGCTTCTGTGGGACATCGGGTACGACAGGGTGCTGCGCGCCGACCTTCTCAAAGGCGTCAACGTAGTGTGCTACGCTGACGACACGCTAGTCCTAGCGCAGGGAGAGTCGTTCCAGGCGGCGGCCTACTTAATATCGAGAGGTGTTGCGACAGTCGTGGACAGCGCCTCAGTGCTACAATCCCTAAGCAAGAAATGTTTTACTTCGGGACTACTCCTAGAATGTCATAAAACACTAGAACGAGTTGCGGAGCTCAACCGCAACACGATCACACTACAGTGGATTAAAGGACACAGCGGATCCCTGGGAAATGATGCAGCTGATGAGCTGGCAAGGAGGGGATCCAACACAACAGCGATTTGACCTGAACCGACAATACCCATTCCCTTTAGCCAAATACGTAAATGGATAGGGGAACACACTCACACACAGGCTGAACACTTGTGGCACTCGGCACCAGGCTGCAGACAATCCAAGGAAGCTATGCCGACCCTGGATCGTAAACTGACCAGACGCCTTCTGCGACTGGACAGACCTAGTCTGCGCCTGTTGACGGGGACCATAACAGGACACTGCTCACTCAACAAACATTTCCACAACCTAGGTATCACAGATAGCCCTCTTTGCAGAGCGTGTATGGATGCCGAGGAGACGGTCGCGCATGTACTTCTTGAATGTACAGGCGTGACCGAAGTCCGGAAAGAGATTCTTGGTTCCCCAAGTTCACTCCCGGATGCCCTGAGAAGTCTACGGAAGGTGATCTGCTTCTGGAAGGAGGTGGGCTGGCTGGAGTAGCGGCCGCCGTGGCTCACGTACAATGGTCCTATATAAGAGGACTAAGTGCGGAAACCAAACCTCCCAAAGGGAGGCCCATGATGAAGATGAAGACAGGAGAGGATCCGGCAACGGGGACTTGAGGTGGCCCTGCACAAGTCCGAGGCCATGTGTTTTCATGGCTCTCGGCACCGGTCACCTCCGGGGTCTCAGAAAGCGGTAGGAGGGGTTCACATCGGTGTCGAGTCGACCTGGGACTTGTCCTCGACAACCGGTGGAACTTCACAGAGCATTTCCGACGTTTGGGCCCCAAACTGGCTAGGGCTGGAGCTGCTTTAAACGGCTCCTGCCCAATCTCGGTGGCCCAAACGCCTCCTGCCGAAGGCTCTACGCGAGGATCGTGCGGTCCATGGCTCCGCTGTGGGCGCCCAACCTAGCCACGGCTTCGGCCCGGCTTCTGAGGGCGTCCCAGAGGGTCATGGCGATTCGCATGGTGCGGGGATACCGCACGGTCTCCTGCGAGGTGGCGTGCCTCCTTGCCGGCACTCCGCCGTGGGATTTGGAGGCATCAGTCCTTGCACACACGTACGAGTGGCACGTGGAAGTGCAACGCCGGGGCGAAGTCCCGCTGCCGCGGGTTATCGCGGCGCGGCTCACGGAGCTCCGGCGAGATCTAATGGCAGAGTGGAGACAGCGACTGCCGCAACCTAGTGCTGGGCACGCCGTAATAGCGGCGGTAAGACCCCTCTTTGAGGAGTGGCTGGAGAGGCGCCACGGCGCTCTCACGTTTCGCTTGACACAGGTCCTCACCGGACATGGTCAGTTCGGGAGGTTCCTGTGTCGGATTCGGGTGGAAGCGACGCCTGGGTGTCACCACTGCAGCAACGGTCGCCTGGAGGACACGGTCGAGCACACGGTGGAGGTGTGCCGCGCATGGGCGGTGCACCAATGCGCGCGCCCATCAACGTGTCCTCGTAGAGGCGATCGGCGGCGGTGACCTCTCGCACCCGGCGCTGGTTCAGGCCATGCTGCGGGGCGAGACGGAATGGGATGCCGTCGCCTCCTTCTGCGAAGCAGTAATGCTGGTGAAGGAAGCGGCGGCACGCGAGAGGCAACGACGAGCCTCCCGCCCCGGACTAAGACCCAGGCGAAGACGTAGAGAGTCGTAAGACGACTACCGGCCACCGTAGGCGCGGTTCTGCGGATGGCGAGCGATGGGTAGCTCGCCGCCCGGCTAGAACTAGGACCGCGTCGACGGCGCGTTAGTGTTCCACGCGCCCCTCAAAGAGAAGGAGTCAGCACAGGAAGGGGCCCAACAGGGCCAACACCTGCCGGGGTTGCGGAATGTTTATAATAGTTACCGTGACCCTGGAACATAAAGGGCAATGAAGGAACATGAGTGGGTTTTAATCAGTAAGAGTCTGACACGCCCTCCCGCCGCACTCAGGACGGGAGCAGTCATTGGATGATTTCCCACTCACCAAAAAAAAAGGCTCTAGCATCTCATCTCGGTATTTCTAGCAGTTATTTCAATTCAAACCATAATCGTGCCACCTTGATATGCATGAACTTGTTGTGGATGCTGGAGTCATTTCCAACGTCCAGGTTCACCCCAAACGCGTACTCTTCGCGAATCATTATGAAATCCAAACCTGGATTCATCAGTGAAAAGCACAAGTGACCTTTGAGAATGGTTCCAGTTTTCGTGTGCAATAGCCCATTGTAATCTTCTTGCTCGATTGCCTCTCCTCAGCGCTGGTACCCAAAGTAGCCTACGAGCACGTAGGTTGACTTCATGCAGTCTTCTTAAAGTTTGACCGCTTACCAGCAAACCATACTCTCTGTATGTCTCTCTCGTTATGTGAAATTTGTACCTACTTTACTTAGGTATTTAGAGAGGATTTTATTGGTGCTAGAGAAAGAGCAGAGCGTTCTGGCGCGTCCGCTCTGCTCTTTCTTTAGCACCGCTCACACACTCACTTACACTCTTGGCCAATACTTTTATAAAGATTTGTAGAAACTAAATATTACATTAAAGTACTGCAAGAGGGGGGGGGGGGGTAGGTTGACTTCTGCCCCATCCTGAGCCCAAGGCTGGCTACGCCCATGCAGTCGACTACGCTTTTAGCCAATGGTGGTAACTACTATAGGAACGGATCGCTGCAAGGCGCAAAAGGCGAGATTTGTTCGGCCTATCATTCACAGCCATCATTAAGTAGATAGACCTCAGTACTGTTGTTCTGATTTTACAATATTATTATTTAAGACCAACTTGCCGTCAAACATCCCTGAATCAAGCTGTCGCAACGTATTTCAAGGAGAAATAAGGCCCATTTCACTTTAAAATCAGAATCCAAAGGGAAATGCGATTGTATTAGTCAGTGCACGGAATAGTCAGACCAAAGGTAAAGAGAAATTGTCAGGAATCAACAAATCATACGTTTGTCGTTGAAAACAAACAACGGAATAATAGATAAAAATATTGACGTTGGCATAGCCTTTATTGGCAGTGTAATGTTTTTTTTTAAATCGACTATAGCGTTGACATCAAATTAAAAAAAACCGGCTAAATGCGAGTCCGACGAAGGGTTCCGTACTATCATCTATAATAGACAAATTTCTACCTGTTTATTAAGATCGAGTAAAACTTGCTTAAAAATTACGTTTTCATCCCGTCTATTCGAAAAACACGACTTAGTTCCCCTTTAAGTGCGCCCAAAGTTGGTGTTTTCTATAAGAAAGCGGGCAATAATGACGCTCCACATTCAAAAAGTGCGCGGAAAAATAATTCGTCCTCTACGTCATTAATAAAATCGATTTAATTTACTAAATACCAACGAGCTTGCAAAGAACCAACTAAAAGGTGGCCATTGGAAATTATAGAGGAAAATCGGACGTATTAGTTACCATCAGCGAGCTTCACCGTTTAACTATAAATTAAGTAAATACGATACTTTGTTTACGTAAACCGAAAACTATACTTTAGTAAATTCTTATTAAAGTAAGAAATCTAACTCTCATAGTTAATTTAGGAATTTAACGATACGACTCTTGCACAAACTCGTTCTTTTAATTTTCACAAATTTTTCTGCAAACCGCTTCAGAAAATTAAAGAGAAAACAGAAAATGATCACGATAAAGGCTTAATTATGAAAACTAGGTTATTGATCTGTACCAAGAAAATAATCCAGTCTATTACATATAGGTCTACTTTGCAACCATGCGAAGCCAGGGTTGATAGTAATTTTTTAAACCTCGACGCAAAAAGACGGGTATTATAAGTTTGTCCGCCGTGTGTCTATCTGTCTGTTTGGCTGTCTGTAGCAGCTCTTAAATGGGTAAACGAATATGGTTGCGGTAATTTTTTGTTTATTTGGTCGATTCAGTCATTAATTTCGAATTTATCAACTGTTTTGTTAGCTGCAGGCGCGATGTTAAATAACTTAAGGCGTGGCGGATTATTAACATTATGAGACAGAAAGGATATCGAATTCGAAACATTGGCAAATATTACCAGTTTTGGTAACAATTAATCTTTCGACGACCAATCGACAGCTGGCTGTCGCGCTGCTATTGTCTTTCTATTGTGTCTTGAATCACGTGTGTTCGAAGATTTAAATGATGGTGTAATGCAGGAAACCCGTATAATAAAACCTCATTTTTTTTTGGGACTGGGAAATCATCTAATATAATAAAACCTCATCAGTTTCATCAGTGCACTTAACCTTTTCACTATAATTTAAGTAAATGCAATATTTTATATTCGTAATTTCAGATTGGACGAAAGCCAGGTCGTAAATTTTTAATGGCGTGGTTTGCTTAAAGTATGGGAAATTAATATACTCTTATCCGATTTTCATGTTCGAGCTATGTAGAAAATATTTTTACATCTATACACCATGACTGGTTAAACGAGGGACGGTGTAGCTTTATTGTCTTGTGTACAGTCAGCAAAGTTGATAAGCATACAGGGCCGTCAGATACAGTTTAAGTTTTCTTAAAAAACCCATGGTAATTTTCAAATAAAAATTTAAACTATAGTAGAAAATAACTAGTTCTTCAATTAGGTTCAATTTCATTTGAATACAGTCATTAGTATTCAAGAAAACCTCAATTGTAGATGAAGTCACGGCCCTGTATGCCTATCTACTTTGCTGACCGTGCATTAGTGGTTACAAATAATATGTATAGGTAAGTTCCAACATAAAGTCCTGTACACAAAAAAAAACTAAAATGATAAACAGCCAAATATCAATGTACAGCCCAAACCGCTAGCCCTAGAGACATGAAACTTAAAGGGCAAGTTCTTTGGGAAAATTAAGTTTAGTTTCCGTCAAGAATGGATTTTTGAAAATCCCATGAACCCCAACCCTAGAGGGCTAAAACAGCAACTCAAATCGACCTCATTTTTGACCTTAGCACCCCAAGAAACCATGAAAACGACACCCATGAGGCATGTTGTGAGAAAGGTCACGCCCGCCATCAGGAATTCTCAAATCGACCTAATTTTTTTACCTTAGACCCCCCAAAAAACATGAAAACGACACCCATGATGCATGTTGTGAGATAGGTCACGGCCGCCATCTTGGATTCTCAAATCGACCTCATTTTTTACCTTAGACCCCCCAAAAAACATGAAAACGACACCCATGATGCATATTGTGAGATAAGTCACGGCCGCCATCTTGGATTCTCAAATCGACCTCATTTTTGACCTTAGCACCTCAAAATACCATAAAAACGACACCCAAGCGTGATGTTATGGTAGTTTAATTTTTTTAACATAAATAAATAAATGATTCAAAAAGTCATTAAAAATTCTGCTATTCATCGAAAGATGGCAAAACCGAGTGGTAGATTAGGTTATTTTCGTTAAGCAATTTCTGGATTCGGTCTCCACGCTCAAGGCCCGCGATAGAAGCTATGCAATAGCTTAAAACTGCTTACAATCTTATAAAACGAAATGAGAAACTTGAAGAAACGCACATCCTGATAACACCTATGTATATTTCATCGATTATTTTGTTCTTAGTGAATTTTTCGAGAAGTACTGAACCGATCGCCACAAAATGTATATGGGATCACACCTAAATCATGATTTATCAAACAAAAATAGAACCATCAAAATCCGTTTACAATTGACGGAGATATCGCGTAACAAACATACAAAAAAAAACATACAGACGAATTGAGAACCTCCTCTTAGTCGGTTAAAAAGAGTTAATAATTTTAAAACGGCTGATCTTAATTGTATAAAACAAGAAAATCATCGCAAGATAACCTTCTTTTACATAAAAAAAACCACATCCAACTGGGTTGCGTTCACCAGTTCAAAAGCTTATGGTGCCAGAGACAGACACATAGCGATGAAAACTAACTTACTTAAAACACCCCTTTTTTGCGTTTGGGCTGAAACCAGAGTGCCTAGTGCGAGTTTGTTTTACGTTAACGCGATCGAAACGTTTACTGAGTTTAGCTCTGTGGTTGGTTAAGAGCTTGAAGCGGGCCAATCGGAGCGCCGAACGTCATAAACGTGTCTATCGCGTTAACGTAAAACAAACTCGCACTAGGCACTCAGGAAATAAAAACGACAAAGACAAAAGAGAATTCTGAAAATAAACTGCGGATCTATACCAGAAAAGATACAGACATGAAATTTTGAATGAAAAATTGATAAAAAGTGTACCTACCTCAACATTCTACATTAGAGATTATATCGCACCTTTAAAGTAAAACCGTTACCAAACGAAAATTTTCATGAATTGAGGTATCAATGCCATCTATCTAAAGTACACGTAAACTACATGGTAAACTTAGCTATTTTTCAAAATTTTGTGTTTTGCGCCATCTAGCAGTAAATCAAAGCGTTACTAAACCGAGCTATGATCGGCTCGTTAAATACAATATTGTGTCTATACCAGTCAGAACCTGATCGTGCTAGAGTGATGACGGAAGTTTAAAACAACAGTGTTATTATTTGGATAAACACGGCTTGAAGTCACTAAATGGTAAGTTGTTGTTTTTTTTTTAATCGGTAAAGTGTTTCATTTTGTTTAGATACAGGTTTCATGTCATGAAATTAGGCAATTTATAATTCAATTTTATTATTAAAATGTTACAGTTTGTATAGTCACAGTTTACCTTTATTTGTTTAGAGATTAATCCCATAACGTTTGTCTCTAAAGTGTAACCATTTCTTTAGTCACAGTTTTTCGATGAGTTATAAGTAAATTAAATCATGCATTTAATTACAATAGTGGGACATTTATGTTAGTCACGATTTATTTCTTTTAGCAACGTACGTATTTAAAAGATAAAATATTACATTTTGTTTAAACTCCATTTAATAATTAAATTTACTCCATAATGTATGAAACTGTCAATATTACATTACACATTTGTTTTAGTATCACTTTACTACTAACTTAGTTATACATAATAGGAACTAAATTTATTTCTGTTAAAATGACTTTTATGTTAATAATTGATAAAAATAATAAAACTATTTGCTTCAGGTCATGGCGCATTTCCGAAACCCGCGTTTGTCACGCATTTTAGAGGCTATGGAATCTAAAAAGGATTCTGTTAAAACTGATAACCCCAAGCAAATATCCATGGACGATCTGGATAATAATTATTCACGCGATGCAAATCCGATACCTATCGATACTTCTAGATCTCCTTCTTTATTGCAAGAGCAAACGCTACCACCGTCCTCAGTCTACGCTAGTCAGACTATGGAAGCAGAATGTTATGCTCGTCCAATTGATGATGAAATGACAAACCCATATGTGAGTGGTACTGGTTTTCCAGAAGTAGCTCCAGAAGTAGCGCCAGAAGTAGCTCCAGAAGATGTTATTTTGCCAGGACCTAGCAGTAGAGTAAGATCCCATTCAACTAGCTCAGAATCATCTTCGAGTTCATCATCAACAAGCTCAAGCTCGTCATGTTCATCTAGTGCGTCTGAATCCGGTAGGGACTTTTCCCCTGATGAAGTAGATTGTGATCCTGATTACGTACCGGAAACCCCACCACGGCGTATATCATTTAGCCCAACGCCTCAATGTAGTATTCCTGCGCCACTGGTTGAAGAAAATAATTTAGGTCTCCCAGAAGAAAACAGTACTCCGGTCAAACGAAGACGTAAAGGTTTTAAAAAACTATCTATGAGGCAATCTGCTAAAAGACTTCGTAATAGTGGTCAGCAATATAAAACCGTGTCTAAGTCTAAAAAAATCATGCCAAAGCGGCAGATAGGACCACCGTGTGGAGAAAAATGTAGACTGAAGTGCAGCCAAATAATAAAACAGGAAGACCGAGAAATTATTTTTGAAAACTATTGGAAAATGGGAGATTTATCACGACAAAGAGATTATATTGCAAAATGTATTAATGTTATTAAACCCAAATATCAATATAAAGTTCACAATAGTAATAGAGGTCCAAAACATTCGTTTTCATTAGAGATTAACAATTTTAAGCATCGTATCTGTAAACTTTTCTTTAGGAACACGTTGGGCATTAATAATCGACCTATTGCAACTGTTATAGCAAAAAAGAACCAAGCGGGAACGGTTGAAGAAGAAAAAAGGGGTAAACATGGGAAACAATACAAAATAAGTTCAGATATCATTACAGGAATAAAAAACCATATAGACACAATACCACGAATAGAATCACATTACCTAAGACAGCAAACGACTCGTGAATTTATTGATGGGGGTAAAAGCATTACAGATTTTTATACAGACTACCAATCGACATGCTTGAATGATGGTGTTGAAGCTGCTAAAATTCATACCTACAGGAGAGTCTTCAATGAAGATTACAACATTGGCTTTCACACACCTAAAAAAGACCAGTGCGAACTATGCATCAGTTTTAAAAATGCTATTAATAAAACAGTAGAGTTACAGGCCAGATACGACCAACATCAGCGTGAAAAAGAATTATGTCGCCAGGAAAAATCAAACGACAAAACAATGGTTCAGGAAAACTACATTGTTGCCTGTTATGACCTCCAGGCAGTACTGCCTCTCCCAAAAGGAGATGTATCTACTTTATATTACAAATGTAAGCTCAATGTTTGTAATTTTACAATAAGTGAATTAGCAAAAGACTATTGTGAATGTTTTGTTTGGAGCGAGGTCGAGGCACAAAGAGGAGCTAACGAAATAGCAACGTGTGTCTGGAGATATCTGACAAAGAGGGCGTCAGAAATAAATAATAATAATTTGCAAATCATATTTTATTCTGATAATTGCTGCGGCCAGCAGAAGAACAAGTTTATGTTTTCTATGTATGTATATGCCTTAACTGTTCTTAAAATAAAGTCCATTACGCACAAATATTTAATTAGTGGCCATACACAAAACGAAAATGACTCTGTTCACTCTGTGATAGAAAAAGCAGTCACAAAGTGCTTACGTTCTGGTCCTGTGTACACACCAGATCAATACGTGACCATAATCAGAACTGCACGAAAGAAAGGCAATCCTTACAATGTTACCGAGATGTGCTATTCAGATTTTGTTGATATAAAAAACCTTACAGAGGCATGCGGTGGTCAATTTTCAAAAAATACTGAAGGAGAAACAGTTAAAACGAGTGAAATTAAGGTTATTAAATTTGAAAAACTCCAAGATTCGAACCACGTTAGCATTTACTATAAGACTTCCTATTTAGATACAGACTTCAAAGAAATAAAATTCCATAATAATCGTTCGTCGCGAACACGTACTAGCACTAATCTCCAAAATTTCCAGCTCAAGCCTTTGTATCAGTCAAGATTAAAACTAAGTGACAGAAAGAACTGCGATTTAAAAAGCTTAATTGACAGTAATATTATACCACAAAGTTACGCATTGTCTTATTACAATAACATCTTGTTTTAGCATTGCTATCTAATATAACTATACTGATGAATATTGATTTATAAACTAAATTTTCTAATAATGTCATTATTTTTAAGATTTAATAAAAAGATTTTGTTTATTTTTGATAAAAAAAAATATTATGTCAATAGGTTTGACTCATTATTCTAATTAAGTGATAGAAGTATTGTGATTTATTTTTTTATATTGCTATTTCCAAAGTGTTTTAAAATGCTGTAGGATAAGATTATTAAAAGTTAAGACAGTAAGGCTAGTACGTATACTAGCTGTGATTTAAAAGTACAAACTCAAGACTGATTGATAAATAATTATTCCTAGTGATTGTATGGATCTCTCTTTATTATGTAATAAAACATTATTAATTTCGAAAGTTTTTTATTTATTTAGTAATATTATAACATCGCAATAATGACAATGCATGATTTTTAATTTAATTGCCTAATAATAATATTTAATTATGACGTTTCAATAGTTTTCCATTTAGTAACATTAGTTGCACGGTAATTTCATAGTCACTTACAAAAAATAACAAATAAAATTAATGGTAAAGTGTTACTATAATAAAATAAATCAAAATAAATAAAGCTGTAAATATAAATAAAAACTTTTATAAATGCCATATCATAATTTAAACAAAGATCTATCATAGAAACTCATTAAATATCTTAAAATACCCTAAACTCAGATTTTATTTAGAAAAAACAATGACTATTTTCTAATATTGGCTCCCCTATAAAATTTCATTATTTCGTTTAGTAACGATTTTACTTTAAAGGTGCGATATCAAGCTCATATTATTACAACTATTATCTTACAACTTAAAACCCATCTTTATTCATGAAAATGCTAAATATTTGGCCGGTCAGGGTCTCAGCCCTCAGCGCCAGAGTAAATATGTATGCCTATTTAAAAAAAAAAGTTATACCGTATTGTAATACAGAACTAATATTATATTTGGTATCAGGACACATGCGCGAAAGACATTTGCGCGAAAGACACTTGCGCGCGGCCATTTGGGCGAATGGACACATGCGCGAATGGACGTTTGCGCCCATAGACATTTCCGCGAATGGACACTTGCGCGACTAGACGTTTCCGCGCCAAACCACTTGCGCGAAGCCCTTTGCGCGACGGACACTTGCGCGCCAGACAGTTCCGCGACAGACGTTTGCGCCCAAACACTTCCGCGACTAGACACTTGCGCGAACTTTTTATTCAAAGGACATTGGGCAAATTTAAAAATATTATGTAAGGGGTACCAATATTTTTTTATTTACTTTTAGTTTACATGGCGTTCACATATCTACCGAAGGTGGTAATAGTCGTTTACAAAAGCAAGATGGCGGCCATAATATTTTTCACAAAATACGTCATGGGTGTCGATTTCATGGTTTTTTGGGGTGCCAAGGTCAATAATGAGGTCGCTTTGAGAATCCAAGATGGCGGCCGTGACCTTTATCATAATATGCGTCATGGGTGTCGTTTCCATGGTTTTTTGGGGTGCTAAGGTCAAAAATGGGGTCAATTTGACAATCCAAGATGGCGGTGGTGACCTTTCTCACAATATGCGTCATGGGTGTCGTTTTCATGATTTTTTGGGGTGCTAAGGCCAAAAATGGGGTCAATTTGACAATCCAAGATGGCGGTGGTGACCTTTCTCACAATATGCGTCATGGGTGTCGCTTTCATGGTTTTTTGGGGTGCTAAGGTCAATAATGAGGTCGCTTTGAGAATCCAAGATGGCGGCCGTGACCTTTATCATAATATGCGTCATGGGTGTCGTTTTCATGGTTTTTTGGGGTGCTAAGGTCAAAAATGAGGTCGATTTGAGAATCCAAGATGGCGGCCGTGACCTTTCTTACAATATGCATCATGGGTGTCGTTTTCATGGTTTTTGGGGGTGCTAAGGTCGAAAATGAGGTCGATTTGAGAATCCAAGATGGCGGCCGTGACCTTTCTCACAATATGCGTCATGGGTGTCGTTTTCATGGTTTTGTGGGGTGCTAAGTTCGAAAATGAGGTCAATTTGAGAATCCAAGATGGCGGCCGTGACCTTTCTCACAATATGCATCATGGGTGTCGTTTTCATGGTTTTTTGGGGTGCTAGGTCGAAAATGAGGTCGATTTGAGAATTCAAGATGGCGGCCGTGACCTTTCTCACAATATGCGTCATGGGTGTCGTTTTCATGGTTTTTTGGGGTGCTAAGGTCAAAAATGGGGTCAATTTGACAATCCAAGATGGCGGTGGTGACCTTTCTCATAATATGCGTCATGGGTGTCGTTTTCATGGTTTTTTGGGGTGCTAAGGTCAAAAATGAGGTCGATTTGAGAATCCAAGATGGCGGTCGTAACCTTTCTCACAATATGCATCATGAGTGTCGTTTTCATGGTTTTTTGGGGTGCTAAGGTCGAAAATGAGGTCGATTTGAGAATCCAAGATGGCGGTCGTGACCTTTTACACAATATGCGTCATAGGTGTCGTTTTCATGGTTTTTTGGGGTGCTAAGGTCGAAAATGAGTTTGATTTGAGAATCCAAGATGGCGGTCGTGACCTTTTACACAATATGCATCATGGGTGTCGTTTTCATGGTTTTGTGGGGTGCTAAGTTCGAAAATGAGGTCAATTTGAGAATCCAAGATGGCGGCCGTGACCTTTCTCACAATATGCATCATGGGTGTCGTTTTCATGGTTTTTTGGGTTGCTAAGGTCGAAAATGAGGTCGATTTGAGAATTCAAGATGGCGGCCGTGACCTTTCTCACAATATGCGTCATGGGTGTCGTTTTCATGGTTTTTTGGGGTGCTAAGGTCGAAAATGAGTTCGATTTGCCAATCTAAGATGGTGGCCGTGACCTTTCTCACAATATGCATCATGGGTGTCGTTTTCATGGTTTTGTGGGGTGCTAAGTTTGAAAATGAGGTCGATTTGAGAATCCAAGGTGGCGGTCGTGACCTTTTACACAATATGCGTCATAGGTGTCGTTTTCATGGTTTTTTGGGATGCTAAGGTCGAAAATGAGGTCTATTTGAGAATCCAAGATGGCGGTTGTGACCTTTTACACAATATGCATCATGGGTGTCGTTTTAATGGTTTTTGGGGGTGCTAAGGTCGAAAATGAGGTCGATTTGAGAATCCAAGATGGCGGTCGTGACCTTTTACACAATATGCGTCATGGGTGTCGTTTTCATGGTTTTTTTGGGTGCTAAGGTCAATAATGAAGTCAATTTGAGAATCCAAGATGGCGGCGGTGACCTTTCTCACAATATGCATCATACAAGGTCCATTTTCCATTTTTTTTCAAGGACCTCATTTTCGACCTTAGCACCCCAAAAAAACCATGAAAAGGACACCCATGATGCATATTGTGAGAAAGGTCACAGCCGCCATCTTGGATTCTCAAATCGACCTCATTTTCGACCTTAGCACCCCAAAAAACCATGAAAACGACGCCCATGATGCATATTGGGAGAAAGGTCACGGCCGCCATCTTGGATTCTCAAATTGACCTCATTTTCAACCTTAGCACCCCAAAAAACCATGAAAACGACACCCATGACGCATATTGTGAGAAAGGTCACGGCCGCCATCTTGGATTCTCAAATCGACCTCATTTTCGACCTTAGCACCCAAAAAAACCATGAAAACGACACCCATAACGCATATTGTGAGAAAGGTCACGGCCGCCATCTTGGATTCTCAAATTGACCTCATTATTGACCTTAGCACCCCAAAAAACCATGAAAACGACACCCATGACGCATATTGCGTAAAAGGTCACGACCGCCATCTTGGATTCTCAAACCAACCTCATTTTCGACCTTAGCACCCCAAAAAACCATGAAAACGACACCCATGATGCATATTGTGAGAAAGGTCACGGCCGCCATCTTGGATTCTCAAATCGACATCATTTTCGACCTTAGCACCCCAAAAAACCATGAAAACGACACCCATGACGCATATTGCGTAAAAGGTCACGACCGCCATCTTGGATTCTCAAATCAACCTCATTTTCGACCTTAGCACCCTAAAAAACCATGAAAACAACACCCATGATGCATATTGTGAGAAAGGTCACGGCCCCCATCTTGGATTCTCAAATCGACATCATTTTCGACCTTAGAACCCCAAAAAACCATGAAAACGACACCCATGATGCATGTTGTGAGAAAGGTCACGGCCGCCATCTTGGATTCTCAAATCGACTTCATTTTCGACCTTAGCACCCCAAAAAACCATGAAAACGACACCCATGATGCATATTGTAAGAAAGGTCACGGCCGCCATCTTGGATTCTCAAATCGACCTCATTTTCGACCTTAGCACCCCAAAAAACCATGAAAACGACACCCATGATGCATATTGGGAGAAAGGTCACGGCCGCCATCTTGGATTCTCAAATCGACCTCATTTTCGACCTTAGCACCCCAAAAAACCATGAAAACGACACCCATGACGCATATTGTGAGAAAGGTCACGGCAGCCATCTTGGATTCTCAAATCGACCTCATTTTCGACCTTAGCACCCCAAAAAACCATGAAAACGACACCCATGATGCATATTGTGAGAAAGGTTACGACCGCCATCTTGGATTCTCAAATCGACCTCATTTTTGACCTTAGCACCCCAAAAAACCATGAAAACGACACCCATGACGCATATTATGAGAAAGGTCACCACCGCCATCTTGGATTGTCAAATTGACCCCATTTTTGACCTTAGCACCCCAAAAAACCATGAAAACGACACCCATGACGCATATTGTGAGAAAGGTCACGGCCGCCATCTTGAATTCTCAAATCGACCTCATTTTCGACCTTAGCACCCCAAAAAACCATGAAAACGACACCCATGATGCATATTGTGAGAAAGGTCACGGCCGCCATCTTGGATTCTCAAATCGACCTCATTTTCGACCTTAGCACCCCAAAAAACCATGAAAACGACGCCCATGATGCATATTGGGAGAAAGGTCACGGCCGCCATCTTGGATTCTCAAATGGACCTCATTTTCGACCTTAGCACCCCAAAAAACCATGAAAACGACACCCATGACGCATATTGTGAGAAAGGTCACGGCCGCCATCTTGGATTCTCAAATCGACCTCATTTTCGACCTTAGCACCCCAAAAAACCATGAAAACGACACCCATGACGCATATTGTGAGAAAGGTCACGGCAGCCATCTTGGATTCTCAAATCGACCTCATTTTCGACCTTAGCACCCCAAAAAACCATGAAAACGACACCCATGATGCATATTGTGAGAAAGGTTACGACCGCCATCTTGGATTCTCAAACCAACCTCATTTTCGACCTTAGCACCCCAAAAAACCATGAAAACGACACCCATGATGCATATTGTGAGAAAGGTCACGGCCGCCATCTTGGATTCTCAAATCGACATCATTTTCGACCTTAGCACCCCAAAAAACCATGAAAACGACACCCATGACGCATATTGCGTAAAAGGTCACGACCGCCATCTTGGATTCTCAAATCAACCTCATTTTCGACCTTAGCACCCTAAAAAACCATGAAAACGACACCCATGATGCATATTGTGAGAAAGGTCACGGCCCCCATCTTGGATTCTCAAATCGACATCATTTTCGACCTTAGAACCCCAAAAAACCATGAAAACGACACCCATGATGCATGTTGTGAGAAAGGTCACGGCCGCCATCTTGGATTCTCAAATCGACTTCATTTTCGACCTTAGCACCCCAAAAAACCATGAAAACGACACCCATGATGCATATTGTAAGAAAGGTCACGGCCGCCATCTTGGATTCTCAAATCGACCTCATTTTCGACCTTAGCACCCCAAAAAACCATGAAAACGACACCCATGATGCATATTGGGAGAAAGGTCACGGCCGCCATCTTGGATTCTCAAATCGACCTCATTTTCGACCTTAGCACCCCAAAAAACCATGAAAACGACACCCATGACGCATATTGTGAGAAAGGTCACGGCCGCCATCTTGGATTCTCAAATCGACCTCATTTTCGACCTTAGCACCCCAAAAAACCATGAAAACGACACCCATGATGCATATTGTGAGAAAGGTCACGGCCGCCATCTTGGATTCTCAAATTGACTCATTTTCGAACTTAGCACCCCACAAAACCATGAAAACGACACCCATGATGCATATTGTGTAAAAGGTCACGGCCGCCATCTTGGATTCTCAAATCGACCTCATTTTCGACCTTAGCACCCCAAAAAACCATAAAAACGACACCCATGATACATATTGTGTGTTTTGTGTAAAAGATCACGACCGCCATCTTGGATTCTCAAATGGACCTCATTTTCGACCTTAGCACCCTAAAAAACCTTGAAATTGACACCCATTACGTATTTTGTGAAAAATATCATGGCCGCCATCTTGCTTTTGAAAACGACTTACCACCCTCGGTAGGTATGTGGACGCCATATAATAAAAACTAAGTAAATAAAAAAATATTGGTACCCCTTAATAATATTTTTAAATTTGCCCAATGTCCTTTGGAAAAAAGTTCGCGCAAGTGTCTAGTCGCGGAAGTGTTTGGGCGCAAACGTCTCTCGCGAAACTGTCTGGCGCGCAAGTGTCCGTCGCGCAAAGGGCTTCGCGCAAGTGGTTTGGCGCGGAAACGTCTAGTCGCGCAAGTGTCCATTCGCGGAAATGTCTATGGGCGCAAACGTCCATTCGCGCATGTGTCCATTCGCCCAAATGGCCGCGCGCAAGTGTCTTTCGCGCAAATGTCTTTCGCGCAAGTGTACCAGACCCATTATATTTTCGTTTCCTTTCAAATGTTTAACAAATAATTTAGATCAGATTTTTGTTGATCTTACTTACATTATACTTTGTGAAGTTTTTGTGACATCTGTTGCGTTTCACATATATTTTTATCTGAACCAAAGCGTGGCCAGATCTTAAAACCAATAATTTGATGAAATGTTCTAACTTAGCCCAACGATCATTTTATGAAATATAAACCTAAACCTTCCTCATCACTTTTACAACTATCAAGAAAACGTCACGAAAATCCGTTATTGAGTTAGTCGCGAACAGTCATAAACTCAAAAGACGCGAAGCTAACCGCGGGAAAAGTTAGTTATAAAAAAAATTAAATTGTTTTTGAAATTCGAAGTAAAGAAATCCAAAGAGTTCCCAACAAGAAAGTTCCGTCGTTTTTTGTTCAACGAAAAGACGATATAACGCAAAGCCCGACTCCCACTTCGCCAGTTGTAAAGCTTCGTGCATATATGTATATGTATTTCGCTATATACCGCTCGAGCCAGCCGACCGCTCATCAGAGCCCTACGCTATGTATACCCTATTCCGGCCGCCACAGCAATTAAATAAAGGTGAGCTTATTTAATTGCGAAAAGCATAATAATAAGGCTTAAAAGCTGCCTGGTCGTGTTACAGGTATACTTATTAAACATTAATAGTAATGCGATACATTTTGGTATTAACTGCTTTATTTTTATTTTGAAGTTGACAAATTAACTAATTTTGCTTGGTTTTAACTTCAAAAAGACTAGCCTATTATTTTTACTATGCAAACAGTATAGTAAAAAGAACAGGCTAGTCTAAAGTGGTAAACGCTGTCTGTGGTACATGAAATAGGGATGTGGACTACATCAAAAGAATGACATTCTGTTTAGTCCGTCTGTTAGACAGTCCAAAAATACTGGACACATATTTTTTGCTTGATCAAATTAATAACAAAATACAAAGATAAAGAGCATCAAAGTTCCGGAGAGGGGGCTTGTGACGTCACTTGTCAGTAAAAATTATACAAAGGCGTGACGTTTCACGAAACTTCAACGCACTGTATTGTCGTCATTTTCTGTTTACGAAAAAAAAGAAAAAATACGTGTCCCAAATTTTTTGATTATCTAACTGACAGACTAATTACTTTTTTTTTTGTCGTCTCGCCTATTTTTCGAAATAGGGCAAGTAAGTACAGTCGCGGTCTAAAAGTGTCTACCACCATAAGGATCACAACTGCATGCACACATTCACGTCACAAGTTTTAAATGTATATTTCATGATAATTTGATTGATCATAGATTATCTACTTTCTAATGATATGACAATCAATCGCTTACAAGGTTTGATAAACAGAAAACCTACTTTGAAAAACAAATATATTTTTAAATAAGATGAAAAAATTCATACTCAAATTATTATAAACGCGAAAAAAACTCTGTCTGTCTGTTTATCTCTTCTTCACCCTTAAACCACTGAACCGATTTAAATGAAATTTGGTACAGATATAGTCTGAGACCCAAGAAAGGACATTGGAAAGTTTTCATCCCGGAAATTCCCCGGGAACGGGAACTGTTATTAAACGCGGAAGAAGTCGCGGGCAAAAGCTAGTAATAAATAAACACTTAAAAAATCTTTATTAAATACCCGTGTACGTGTTCCAGTACCCGTGGGAACGTGGGTTTTTATGGGATCAAATAAATAAATTTATTTATTATTATTTTGCCATTGTTATTCTCGTTGTGTCATTTTGCATAATAACTTTTGAAAGGTAACAAGTAACATGATATGGCATTTTAGATTTTAGTTAAATTAAAAAGGTGTGATATAGAATGTACTTTCAAAAATGGTGAATACTTTCGACCGCGACCGTACGTGCACACAATGATTATATTTGTTAGTACAACCAATTAAAAACACGGTGCTTTTAAAGCATCCAACCAACGAAGTCCTCAGTCAAATCAAAGTCCTCGCTTTTATGCAAAATAGCAAATTACCAGATTGAGTTCAGGTTTTCTCATTTCTTTATGCACCCTTGCAAGTGGCATTCGGAGAAGGTAATTGAATTGAAACCAGTGAATATTACTTTAGATGGCCACGCCCCATTGATAAATAAGGCTTGAATTGCTATAAGTTTCTTTTATGAAGAAGAATATTAATGAAACGCCCTTCAAGAAAAGGAAATAAATAAAAAAATAGTATTGAAAATTTCTTTATGGTGGAAACTAAGAGGTGTTAATGTATAATAGCTGTTTCATGTGGCTTCATTGGTTATTTTATCATCTTAGGAGTGGACTTTTGAATAGCATAATATGGCACAAAAAATCTTCTGTGCTTTTAGGTTCCTAGTTAAAGTAGTAAAAATTAAATTGATACTAGTTGCTGTGAGGGAAGCAACAGAAAAGCGGCAGAACTGCAAAATTGTTTCTTAGTGCAACTACGTCATAGAAAACTGCTGCGCAAATTTCAGTCAATGTGTCAATAGTTTCCGCTGAGCGTTGGTTACCACCTAAAAGTCTCTCATTTTATGAATAGAAAAGATACTACTATTATTCAACAATAATCTTTTTTATAGGAAAGAGGTATGTAACCTGCTCTTTCAGTGCAGAACTGCAAAATTTTCCGCAGGTTTCATGGAAAAAATCATTTTAAAGATAATACTTTTAAGATAATACTTATTATCGGCAAGACGTCGCCGCCGTAATGGTGTTGTAGTCCATTAGTCCGACGGGCTCTTACTGAGAACAATAGTTGCTCACGCACTGACGTCTGTGCACTCTTCTTGGGATTAAATAGCATATTATGTTACATACATCAGAATAAAGAAAATATAGGTTTTATGTCCGTAACTGGACCCTGAAGGCCTCTTCATACGCGTGTTTTTGATTCTCTAATCTTTAAAATTCCACGAACACAAGTAATTTGAGACACAATAGAAAGAAAATAGCAGCCCGACAGCCGGCTGTTGGTTGGTCATGTAGAGGTTAATAAAAAAAATTCAAAGCCTTGTTCTCGTCTGTCTGTCTGTTTCTTCGCTTGTTTATTGTACTCCACGTAATGATTTTTACTATAATCTAGTAAATTTTAGTAAGGCCTAAACTTACAGTCAGGAAAGATCTTTTATACTAGACATGTAAAAAATATAAGAAATATTTAATTGGCATTAAAATTCACAGAAGAACTAAATAAAATGCGTGACGAAAGAACGGCCTTGTTTCGTAATTCATCAAAATGTGTTAAGAATAAAAATTTACCAAGTTATAAGGAAGACATAATATAGAACCTAAGCCGACTAATGTCCATGCATTTAGTATGAGGATCGAATATTCTGAGGCAGTCGCCGCAATATTGAATTTATGATGATGTAAGACAAGGCGATTGGAAATTCAACCTGGAATGTTTCGAAGGGGGTCAAAGTGGAGACTATTAATAACATAGTTTCACCCCTTTAATTTGGGCTCGACCTCGGCAAAGTGTTACATTTTGGACAATGGTTCTTTACCGTAATTAGAAGCAATCGTACCAAAATGTATAATGCATAATTAGCTTCTAGATTTTGCTTAGCGGTAATATACAAGTGTTAATTAGAAATACCTGATTTTCCCCCGAGATTACTTAGATCGCGATAAACATTTCTAAGATAGTCGCTAAATAACTTGCTTTCAAATAAAAAAAACGGCATTTAAATCGGTTCACCCGTTTAGAAGCCGTCCATTAATCATGTTAATTTTTTTTTGGCATTTTTAACTACACCCTTCCTCCCCCTTGTGATATTTTGTGATTTTTTTATGGACCCTCCCCCCTTTCGGGCCTTGCATGATTATTAGACGGCCCTTTAAGAACTACAACCGAGTCAAACAGACTTACACATGTAGCGATCAGTCTTATTAACTTTTTAACCCCCGAAAACAAAAAAAAAAATACAATCATCATCATTTCCCTAGCCTTTTCCCAACTGTGTTGTGGTCGGCTTCCAGCCTAACCGGATTCAGCTGGATACCGGTGTTTTACGTGGAGCGACTGCCTTATTTAAAATCATCAGTAAAATCATATTCATTTTGTATATAATTATGTCATACTAACTTTTGCCAAAGAGACAAAAAGTAGCCTTTGTTACTCTCCAACCCTTCGACTATCTCCACTTAAAAATCACGTCAATTCGTCGCTCCGTTTTCCGTGAAAGAAAGACAAACATACAGACAGACAGACAGACAGACACACTTTCCCATTTATAATATTAGTATGGATACATAACACTTTTACACGTCAATATTCATCAGCATACTTTATTTCTGTAAAAGCTAATCTATCTTAGATAATTCTGAATCCCACTTAAACTGTTTATTGTAGGTATCTCTATGACAATGAGATTTAATAATGTTTCAACACGGTTGACAATTGGCACACACGGTTGGTATATAGGGCTTGGCTAATGCGCTTTGTGCTGAGAATCGAACCTCGATTCTCGCACGGGTCCAATAAATGTGTAAGGTCTACAGATATTTGTTCCAAATCTGGATTTAGGGATTGATATTAATTGGTTAGTTATTAAAGGTTTACCTTCTAATTGCGATAAGTGCCTAATCACTGACGGTGTAAAATACCAAAACAAATTTTCTCCCCTTCCTATTCAATTAACTTTCTACAGTTTTCGTCGCGTGTTGGTTGCGACCAGCGATCACGCCGCGTGACGCGAACTTTCAAACTTTGCTACCTTACGAACAATCCAGAAGAACACGTGATCACAAACCCATATAACATTAACATTATGAATCAAAATGTGAAGAAAGTTTAAATAAATAAAAGGCCACCCTTTATTTACATTGCAATGTTTCCACATGCCTACCAACCCCTAATCAACACGAAATTTCATGCGAGGAATACCACAAACACATTTTAATTAAATTAAATGACTTAAAGATTTGTTTTTAAAAAGCCTTCAATATTTAGGAACGATTTTTCGAACTAAGTAGAGAAACCAGGAAAGGGAGTCATTAAAAGCCGTACACCTTTAAATAGTGCAATATAAAAGTGTTAATAAGCTTTATTAGTTCAATCGTATTCGCTTGGTTACCCTCAATTAAATTTGTTATTTTCCACGTTTTCCTTACCCCACATTGGCAAAGTGCGGAAAACCAAACACTAATATTTGAATTTTACACCAAAAGATTTTGCAAGAAATCCTTCGTTTATTTATTAATATTTAACTATTGCGTAATCGGTACAGGACGCGTAAAACCGGATGACACATATGGGATACACCAATAACATATTGAATTTCATATTTATGGAACAACTCGTGCCTCAAAGAACACGTGTACACATAGTTTCGAAATCATTCAATTGACATTTGCACAACACTGGGTGCCAGAAATACTTTTCAAAAAAACAAACATGTCTGCGGTTTTGAGAAATATAGAGGACAATATTCTGATTCGTTGAACCACGTGTCTATTATTGATTCTCGAGCTGAAAATACACAAAATGCTCCACATAGTGATGGAGTAAGTTTCAAAGGGCGAACAAAGCGACTTTCGGCCAAATGAATGAGTCGGTACAATTAACAATGCAACTTTATTGAACACGTATTGTTATTTTGGCGCCAATTCAATTTCTGTTTGTTTGATTTTCACCGAAATAAATTCACGCGATGCGTAATTTTGTGCAACAAATTGTATGAAAGTATACAGTTTGTTGTGTTTTATAAATAAACCCGTGTGACTGAACTTTCCTTTGAAATAGAAGTCTTTTGTGTTAAACTTTATTTTCTAACAAAGAGTATTTAGTCTAAAGATTCTCAAACTTGCTGGGGTATCAGATCGATAGAATGTTTTCGTGTAAATGACGCGGCTGTTTTTGATGTTTTGGGCACAGATTTGAATTTCGATATAAAAACAATAATTAGCCACAAAGCAATAAGTGGCTGATTTAATTAGCTGAACCATGTGGTAGAAACTTTTATCTAAATTCTATATATATACACCGGCAAAGTTTTCGATTATTATGAGAAACAGGATCGATTGGCATAAAAATAGGGTTTTGTGTAAAACATTTTTCTCTTTATCCGTGAATCAATCATTATTTCGAGAAAATAATATGTGTGTGTGTGTGTCCTATCCTAAGACCATATTATTACTAATATTAGACAGAATATGTCTATAAGTACTACCTATCAGTTATGCGGACTTGCAAAAACAGAGGTGAAAACTTAACCAGACTTATAAAAAGAACGCAATCGCGACCGTGATCGATCAAAAACATAATGACAACTGAAATTGCTAGCGCGCATAAGCTGCTATGATTGGCTGAATGAATTATCAATAACGAATCATAAGAGCTTAGGCGCTTGACGATTTGCCGTGTTATTTTTTTATTTTTAGAATCGAGGGCAAATCACTTATTGGACACGAAAGAAAGTTAAGTTCTATATGCATAGTTTCGCTTTTACATACGTCGCGTCGTGAAAAATGTGTATAATACTTTGTCTAACTGGGATAAATTGCGGCGAAATTTCGCGCATAATACGCAACTACATTGCGTTCAAAAGGAGCGTAAAATGCGAGCATTTGTAAATGGATTTAGTCAGTGTACCAAAGCATCTCATATGTCTTTAGTATCTTGAACCGAGTGTAAAACACGCATCACGCCAGAGATGAGAGACTATCGAAATACACACAATTTTTGCGCCAAATTTCGCCTTGCGCGATTATTGTGGGTCTGATATATAGGCACCTGGTACATCTATCATACACAAATAGACATATTTTGGACCTTGTCTAGCCCTTGGACAAAGCCAAAATACGATAGCAATAAGAATAAAAGTACTTACGCGTTTCTGCTGCAGAAAGCAATGCATAGCCTGGGTCACATCTGCAGCATGTATCGAGTTGTGGTAAGGGTTGGAGCTGTGGTACCCTTCCTCGATGAGGCTGAAGAGCTTCCATGCCTTCGCTGCGTCCAGGTGGAAGTGAGCAAGGAGGCCGTACATCTGAAAGAGATGCACGCAAAGCACTGGCAGGCACCTCCCTGGTGAACAAAATAGAAATTAGTGTTATGTTTTGGTAATTTGAGAGGATATCTGTGTGGAAAAGAGGGAAAACGAAATAAAGTAATAATCAAAATAAGTTTTACAAACGGATAAGCATATGCCATTCAACCTCAAAACCAATATTGTTAAAAGTTCAACGGCCCAAAGATTCCACTTTAAACCTCAAAACGATTTTACGCTTTCTAAATAACATAAAAAATACAAATTCTTAAGGTTGAAAAATTATATTTGGGAGTTTAGTGGCGAAAGCTAAAAATAGTTTCTCTGTCTCTAAAACTCTATTTCTAACTTATAGACACCGATTTCTTTTTTCTATTGCTGATTTAAAGACTACCAAAGATAAACTAATGCCAGACGTCTACTATATAGAATCGATCTATAAAAATCAGACGACATCAATGCAACATAAAAAGGATCTGGGGGATAGGACCTTCATGAAAGACACTAACTAGTTCAGCTAACTAGTTATTCGTACTAATGGGGAAAGTAGTACTCGTATTTGCTTCGGATCCCCTTTGAAACCTGACAAAAATACCAACGAAAGCCTCAAGCAAACTCCTAGCTTCGGTTTAAATAAGCCCAAAGCTGCGGTGAAAGTTTAAATGAATGTTACGGGAATATGCCGCCGCCTGTGTACACTCGGCCGCCGCAAAACACGCCTTGATAAATTAACTCGGGATAAGACCACGAAACGGTACTATGTATGGACTTACAGTTGCATCAAAAGTATTGCGATTTATGGGCACTTTATTTTGTTGGTGTTTCGAGCTGTTTTATTTTTTTAAATAGCAGTCCCCCGCGCTTCTACCGCGGTATATCAGATTTTTGCTTACTAAAAAAAAAGATAAAAAGTATTCCATGTCCGTCCCCTGGTCCTAAGCTACTTTCCCACCAATTTTCAGCGAAATCAGTTCTTCCGTTCTTGAGTTATAAAATGTGTAACTAACACGATTTTCTTTAATATATATAGATAGATTTCTCGCTCATAAATGACGATTTTCCATCCTCTACCCCTTTGCGGTTGAATGTCTAAAAATTCTTTCCTAGTGGTTACTTGCTCCACAAAACGACCATACCCTCTAGATCAGCAGTGTGGGCTGTGCGAATATATCAACAATCTTGTAAAGGACCTCAACAAACAGTTGTGAAAAGGATGATGGTTGTTCAGAACATCTTACTTTGCGCTTGGACAGCCTCTGGTCAAGAGTCTTTAGAAAATAGGTGTCTGAAGACAAGGCTGCATCGTTGAGGCCCGAAACAAATTTGACTAAGATACTATGGGCGCGTGCAAGATCGCCTTAAATAATTTAGGGAGGGTTTTTTTAGCAGTAAACCAGTCCAGATAAGGTTTCGAACAGTGCAAAATAATACAAGACATTCACAAATTAAAATGAAACCGATAATATAGCAAGTCGAAGGCAGCAATTCGAACTAAATAAAAAAAACAGTTCTTAACACTTGCATGCAATTCACATAATTCAGTATGTACGTACAACACAAAGTTTATAACAAGTTCCGAAGTATATTTCTACGTCGTTGTGAAAGAGCCAAAGTCAACAGGTTGAGTGTGAACTTAACGCTTTATTGTAAGAACTCAACTCTAAGAGAACCTTCAGTGCCTAGACTCCGATAGTTCAAGGTATAACTATTCCTTAGCGATAGAAAACATAGTTATAGTCAATGATGTTATAGGTAAAAAAGTGTAGATAGGATAATGCAGTCAAAAAGTGGCACATTAAAAAGTTTGCCAATTGACAAACATGATACTAAGTATCGCGTTGACATTTGACGTTTATCTCTTTTCACTCGCTCTACTTCAATCATGTCATCCTACTTTGACGTGTAATGTATGTGTGCGTTTGTGTGCCGTTTTTGAAGATAGAATTTCGTTTGGGTAACCTATCTACACTTTTTTACTTAATAACATCATTGGTTATAGTAGTATCAACTTTTAACAACTGATTCCAAATATTTTTCCAACTTATTGGATATGAATTCTATTCAAAATATCTATATATGCGTAGTTAGTCTTTTTTTAGTAGAATCGACACGAAATGCCAAGCAAATAATTTGTAAATATTAAATCGCTGTACAAATACATTACCGTACACGTTTTTTTTTGTTTTTCACCTGACTTTTTTCAAGGAAAATTAAAATAGTAATAGCTTACTTGATTTTTATTTGAAGCGAAAAAATTCTATGTAGTGCCTCTGTTTTGGGTTTCGTCGAACTAGTGGGAATCAAATCCCACAAGTTTTTTTTTATGGAACTGTTTAGTAGAACAACCCAAAAATATACTTATTTAGAAGTTAGGTCTTCACTGGTACCGCGTGTCTCTACTGCCTCTATGTATAGACAAAGTGGTTTAAAAGAAATCTGTATGATAAATGATAACACAATACATCCATCCCTTGAAATCGTTAAGTACATTAATATCTAAGAATTGAAATGAAAGTGTGACACAAATAGCTTACCAAAAACTGTTACATGTTATATCATATCATATTATAGATACTCATCAATGTACTCCATTTTATATAAAGCGGTAACAAGCACGTGAAAATATTGTCGCTTTTACACGTACTCTTTCAGTAGTGAATCAACAAGTGGCTACTCAGGTACCGTAAAATCTACCGGTACCACACAAAAATATCCACATGCCTAAGTAATAATTTAATGTACACCTAAGTAACACTACTACCCTGCCGGGGTTGCGGAATGTTTATAATAGTTACCGTGACCCTGGAACATAAAGGGCAATCGAAGGAACATGAGTGGGTTTTAGTCAGTAAGAGTCTGACACGCCCTCCCGCCGCACCCAGGACGGGAGCAGTCATTGGATGATTTCCCACTAACAAAAAAAAAAAAACACTTTTATGACTACCTACATTAATTAATAGCTTTCTCCTGCAGCTTTGTTCGCAGATTTTTTTACTAACTTTACTTAGGGTCGAAAATAGCGCGGTCAGAAAAATAGCTTCATAATGTTCCTAATTTATTGGCATAGTCCATCGATTGTCACCAATAAGCCTCTCTCTACATATTTATATTTCGATGATGCCTGCCTCTAGATAATTATATTTTTGGAACAAGCTCCAGCCCTGATATTTCTTCAACACTTTTGGTTGCCTGGTAGGAAATATTCAAAGGATCCCAAATCCACTTTTGTACCATAATACAAATAAATAAACGATTCTGACATAAAATCGATTTTACGTTCGCGACTTATCTTCGATAAAAACGAGAAAGTTTTCCGGGTAGGTTTTTTTAGATGAACAAATTAGATGAAAAATCTTATTAGTACCTGGACTACGAGTATAAGGATAAACTTCACATTCGTTTAGGATCTTTTAAGAGATGGTAACAAAGGATGTAGGTCGACAGAGCACAATACCACAATATACACTCAAACCATAACCTCAATACATATTGTACAATAGGACTTTACGTGGTACAGCTCTTTACAAAGACAGTTTTTTAATGTTTTCCGAGCAGACGAACTACATTATCCTTTGACGGATTATTGAAGTAAAGATGTTATCTTTAGTGTCTGTTCTCACGTACCTGTAACCGGGAATCGGGAAGTCGTACGATAGCTTACAAACGTAAAGGAGTACATGTACGCGTCAGAGACAACCGGTACGTGAGAAAAGGTACTTGAGTAACCTATGGAATTTTCCCACGAGGATTATTAGGCTAACATCCTTATGACCCGCAGGTGTGACCGTTCATTATCGGTGTACCTCATTCGATGACCCGTCCGGTACACACTCAAATACTAGACACACCTAAAGAGTTCGACATAATTCTATCGACAATTTGTATTGTCCATGAATCTGAATTTCTAATTGAGTTACCATCATGAAATATTTTTTATTTGTGGCATATTGGATATTCATACGCAATAAACGATAAAGCGTCCGTCTGGTGCACAAACATAATGCCAGTTAATCAGGTGAAATTAATGAAGGTCGTTCAGTTAACAAAAGAGGTAGGCAAGTAAGTAACCGGCCGGCTAGCTCTGACTCCTTTTAGAATCATGTGAGCTCAGGCGACAACGATTCGTCTGATTGTGTGTGGTATCCTATAAAATAAAAAACCTCTTTGAAATTTTCCCAATAGACGAATTTTCATATCCAATGTCAAATTTGAAGTTACAGCATTTATTTCAATTAAACCATTTACAAGCAGTATTGAATTCTCAAAGAGGCGAAGTTATTCAGAAAGAACTTGTTGCTCGTATGTTAATACGTGAATTTTTATGCAGTGTATATGGATTTCTAAAAGGCGGTGACGGTAATTTTTACCATAGATTCAGTTCACAATTCAAAAGTCGCAGACGCAAGCAAAAGAAAACCCGTCTTACACGTACAAAATATGAAACTGCTAACTTTTATAAGGCATGGTAGAAGCTGTCACCTACCGACTACAGTGCGAAACAAACCGCGAGTACAACATATGTTCGTGAACAAGATGAGACAGGGCAAAGAGGCAAATCCGTAGGCGAACCTCATACATGTCGCAAACACTTGCCTACAAGAAAATGTTAATTTAAAACAGGCATGCACAATAATTATTATGCAAACACAGTTTAGAGAATATAATGTTTGAGTGCCGTTATAGACAATTGCTTTACAATGTTTAGTAATTGGCTGTTACTAAAACAACTATTTTAAAGAGAAGTTAGGTTTATATTTTGATGCTGGAAGACGTTTTCGTCGTCATCTTCTAAGCCTTTACTCAACTATGAGGTCGGTTTCTTGTCTAAGGATACAGATGATTACCGGTGTTTTACGTGGAGTGACTGCCTATCAGACGTCCATAACCCAGGTACTGCTGCGTAACACGATACCACTCAGTTAGACTGATATTCATTGTGCAATGTTTTTCTTTGTGCATAAAGTTTTTAATAAATAAATATTCAGATATTCTAGCTCGTGACTTTGTAACGACTGTCAAAATACTACCGAGTGACCACCGGGAGCAAGATGCTAGTGTAATTACGTAGAGAGAGATGCTAGTGGTGTTTTGGATAGAGATAGAAAGAAAAAATGAACTATAAAATTCAAGTAGAGTTGGGTAGCACACTAATTTAATGTTGTGACTATCACTACTGGTGATGATGACGTGGTTAATACAACGTTAATCGTTGTTACCATGTCAGCTAATCTTCCTAAACAAATGTATTGAGAGACATTAAAATTGTTTTTAACCCTTTACTAAACCCGTCCACAGTCTGTCGTCTCAACAATAACATTTTTAAAACGAACCTCTATTGACGTAATGTCTTTATTTATTTATTACATGGAGGACTTACAGCTAATAAACCAATACAGAAAGAAAACAATAGTCGCTACAAAGCCAATAACAAGCCCTCACGTTTAGTCACCATACACTAAAATCTTGTTTGCACTCAAATAGCTATGTTTTTTGCACAAGAAAGTAATCAATAGTAAAAAAAAAACCTAATGCTACTTGAAAAATTTAACCGACTACACGCTAGTTGCGAATGGATCCAAATTAAATTCCTTGCATATTTCATTGAAGTGACTGCTTGCACGCACGGTGTCACTGTTCCGCCTATAATGAGAAGACGTGTGAGGAACACGTAAGGGTGGATTAAAACGAAATGTTTTGTAAAAATAAATTTTTATAAAAGGTCAGGGCTATCAATATTGTTGTTGAGAATTATGCCGAAGTTCAATCGATTTAATACAATCGGACCAGTGCTGTCTTCGCAGGTCGTGCCCCGGGGGTTACATCTAACGATGGCCCAGCATTTCGTGTAAAACAGAGACTTGTTAGTATTGATATAAAATACATACAAATATCACTGTAGTGGCTTTCGTTAACGTACATTGTTTAGTATATCGACAGAATGCATTTATCTCGAGTTTTCGGTAAGTAGATGATTGGCTGGAATTCAATTATAGACTGCCAAAAGTCAACTACAGAGCGAATGGAACAGCAGTTCAGTTGCGAGCGCTTTTCGAATTCAGTTTGGAATTTTAATGAGAACCAAATTTCGCTAGTATAACCCTCATATGTTAATGAAGTTGTCGAATGGAAGTATACCTAAGTCAATTAGATCTATCAAGTAGTTCAATGAGTTCGAATTGATCATTATTTATTCCAAATTCGGGTATAAAACATCTAGAAAACATTTAAAAAACTTACGTAAAAGAATTTCCATTCAAATGTTAATACTACATACTAGCTAACTTCTGAAACATAATTTCATTGACATCTCAGGCCTCGGAAAGTACATAAGTCTATAGTCTCGGCTTTAAATTAAAGATCTCTGACAGCCATTACGGGTATTTAAAGAACTATTAGACCTAGTAACAAGCAAAAGTGATAGTCAATGATATTCAATAGACCATAATCTTCAGTGAAATAAAAATTTTCACTGCAAGCTCATACCAATTGTCATTCAATTACGCTAATACTGATCAATTAGTTATTAATAGACAGATGTCCTGCGCCCTAATTGGCTACAAGATGTTGCGATTACAAATTAAAATCATTAATTGGGTAACAGCTATGTCCTTGAATTTATCAAGGACATAGCTACCTAGTTATCTTTAGAGGAAATATATTTGAGTGACGAAGCGGAGGCGTTGTCTGAATAATGGTTGACAGACAATCATTATAAAGCTTGTGGGACGGTAATTAACAATTTCTTCGCAATGTGCACAGTTATTAAATTTAAAAGTTCGTTTTTTATTAATTTAAAACAAGATCAGATTGTTTAAAGTTTGGGTTGGCTAATTCATGGAGTGATTTTTGAAGACTCATGTATCTATACTTCTAGTTATCACAACCGATTTTATCAGTGGTATGTTTTGAAACGGCGCAAGGTTCGAACTTACAAAAACCTTTACCTACAGTGTAAAAGTGGTTAAGGCAGTGAATGATACGTACGATTTATTTATTATTTACTAGCTTCTGCCCGTGGCTTCGCTCGCGTTAAAAAGAGACAAAAAGTAGCCTATGTTACTCTCCATCTCTTCAACTATCTCCACTTAAAAAATCACGTCAATTCGTCGCTCCGTTTTGCCGTGAAAGAAAGACAAACAGACAGACAGACAGACAGACACACTTTCCCATTTATAATATTAGTATTATTATGGATTAAAAAAATAAAAGTACTTGTTTATTACACAGTAACTTATTATCTCCTACATTTCTCACACCAATACCTTTTAATTTTACGCTGAATGGCATTTAGAAACCAGTGAAACTTTCAGCTTTTCGCCACAGTAATATCAAAGGGTATCGATCGTGTACTTGTTCCATTAGTTTCATGTAGTATACAGTTTACTTGTTTGTTTCGCAACTATCGATTTCAGACTATTTTATTTTTCAAAGTTATGGTGGAAACATACTAGTTACTGGGTTGTGGAGGTCAGATAGGCAGTCGCTCCACGTAAAACACTGGTATCCAGCTAAATCCGGTTAGGCTGTCAGCCGACCCCAATACGGTTGGGAAAAGGCTAGGGAGATGATGATGATGGTGGAAACATACAGTAAATGCAATATTTTTTTGTTTGGATTTCCGTACAACTCGCCTCTAGGTATTGAGTATCCAATTAGTAATGACGCACCGCGTCGTTTTCTATGTCAGTGCCAAATAATAAACACAATTATGTAAGTACACTTCAGTTTTCAAGTGCCTTTACGTTGAATAACTTAATTTATTTAAAGATCTAGGTACTCCAGCGAAATATTTGCTATATAAATTGGCGTTTTGAAGTTTTATCTACCTACGTGTTTATTTTTTTAATTATTATGCCTCCGCTGTCAGTGCGTCCCACAGTCCCACCGTCTTGCCGACTGTATATCCGTCTGTCTGTCTATCGACAGTCTGTTTAACATAAGAGTTGGAATATTCAGAGTATTTTAATTGCAGCTATAACAATAACTAACTACGGAACCTTTCGTATGCGAGTCCAGCCATGAAGACTTCATAATAACGAGGTCAACAATCAGTACAGTCAACACTTATTAATTTTGGCTCTTTCCCTACCATTACAACAAATAAGAACTAAACAAAATACATTACCTCCAGACACGTTCTCTAGCGTAAAGGCATTAAATTTCCATTCTACAGATTTGTTCAGGATGCACTGTAACAAGGGCAGAAAAATATAATCACCCACAAAATCGCTTCTCTTCAAGTCGCATTGTCGCAAGCAATGCCTTAGTCGCCAGTCGCAATGCGCGCAATAGAAAAATGTCGTAAAGATATTGCAAACATCGTATTAAGTCAAAGACCTTTTTGCGGGGTGAATGTTAAGTAAGATTAATAACGAGGCACGTTTGTTCCGCGGATTCTTGGCCCATCCTCAATGCCTTTAGCATCAGGTAGGAATTTGAATATCAGTGAACGTCACATGCACACACAAACTGTATATAAATGTAGTAGTCACAGATGCGTGAAACACTTCCTAGTGCAAATAACATCAAATAAACATAAATTAATCGATAATAGTAGTTGTTTACGAGGCCAGACTTGGTTAACAATCTGTATACAAGTAACTCGCTATGTGACCGCCAATTCTATTAATATTCACTACGCATGTGACGTCCCTCTTAGAGCGCAGAATCAGAGAAACAACAAATTTCCTTCGCAATGAAAACGCAAGCGCATTCATTTGAACATCCACGCGAGCGTATTTGATTGATCATTTTAATGGAATTTAGTAAAATTAGTTCCACATATGAATATGATTAATAGAAAAGGTATGTTGTATGACATAGAGTCGAGATTCTAAGTATCACATCGTACCTATAAGGCGCAGATACCATTGACGAATGCTAAAAATAAAATCTAGAGCGATAACATTCTCTTGCACCGGGGTTGGACGATGTTCTGTACTTCAATCATCGACGTTTAAGTTTTTATTCACATTGCGATGTACTTGCTTCGAGTACTTTAAACGCAAAGCGACGCGGCCCAACAATATGTCACAAGAACATACCTACAAATAGTGCGTGAGGACGACACTTGAATACAAACAACCGACATTTAAATTTGCGGCGGAGCTAGAAACAACACGAGTCGCTGTAGCGAAGGACTGCGGAATGACCATGATGGGAGAAACAATGACTGATGCCGGCGCGTTAAACATGGCCATTATGGCGCAGATTAACTATGCGTCGTGTTCGTTTCACGACGCATAGTTAATTCTGTCACAACACTTTAGGAGAGCGAGTAATGGACGCTGCGCTCTACGCTCCTCGTATCCAATCGCAGCTTTTGATTCCCACGCGAGGATTGTACATTTTATCAAGATTGTAAGATAAACTGATACTGTTTTCATAACTGGACATATTAGCAACTCTTATGTTTTTTACAGTTGTTGATTAGAGGACAGAGTTCGATGGTCCTCCCATTCATATGAACAGTCCGCAGTCGTCCGCATGGCCGGGCTTCGCGTCGTATGCGCAGGTACTCACCTGCACCTGTCCCAGCATCAGGTCGTCAAGCAAAGCTTGCTCGGTAAACAAGCATCGTGTGAGCAGTCTCTTTTTACGTCGCTTATGCATGGTAAGGAACCGGCCCGCTGATACTTTCTTTTCTCTCACTTGGCAGTGTTCTGGATCCCTTTCTTCCATCGAATCCGACTGGAAGTCCGTATCTGTAAACAATACGAGTATTTAAACAAAGAAATTACGGAACTGAAGAATCTTTTTCTTAGAAAGGGGGAAGCTATCACGAACTTTCGCGAAAAAGTGAACGAAGACGACAACGCGACACGGATAACCCAAACGTCCGAGGAGGTTCGTGACAATGAATGATGATATCGACGCGAATTTATATCAAGTACAACATAGCAGTTTATCAAAAACATTGTTTACAAAAGCATTGATAAAAATCCAGTAAAAGCGTTTACGAAGCGCTCTAAATAACGTTATGTTTCTGAGTACCACGGCAATCGATTTCAGAAACCTGTGTAACTCGTTATAGGGAAAAGCATTTTTTAATCACATGATAGGTTGTGCGGTACGGTCCCAGCTCATTTGTAACTCAATCATTTTAATAATGGGGGAAAGCCAGCTTCCGCTATTTGTTTTACATACAAGGTAAGTCAGTTATAAAATTAAAAAATACTGACGTGTAAAAGTGTGGTTTTTAAATGTTTTATAAAGGTTGGACCATTTTCTCACGAATACAATTCGATGGAAATAGAAAATCCGTTGAAAATAAAACATTTTCAGAATAAAAGTAAGTTATTAGAGAAACAGATGTACTTTTTTAGCTTTCTGATAATAATTGTAACATTTAGAGAAAAAACTTAAACCAAAACAGCTTAACACATACTTGAAAATAAAAAGAATGTGTATTAAATTATGTTTATAAACTTATAACTGAGTTAATAAAAGTGAGTGTTTTAGCACTTCGTTTATATTACAGAAGCTCGAATAATAAACACGATCACGTTGCTTTAAAAAATACAAAGAAATGTTAATAATCGATTCTTTTGTCTTACGATGTATTTAACAACTATCCAATGGTGAGCATTATCACTTGATATCTAAAAACCTGATATATAGAGACTTTGCCCGTAACTTATAAAATTCAAAAAGAAAATAATATTAACAAGATAGCTATACAAAAGTCCAAGTTTTCTCACGATGTTTTCCTTCGCATCCGTGATGTCCAAGATAAACTTTAGAAAGTACACATTAATTGAAAACGCCGCATATTTATGACTAAAAACAGGAAAAACTATCTAAGCGGCATTGTGACGTAATTTTAATGCTTCAACTCTATCAGGATGTTAGCTATTAAAAGTTTGTTAGCTGCGCTATAAAAAGAATCGAAACAATACCTTTTTTTATAAGAGTTGCAATAAAAACACCACACGGCGATAGCGCGATGTATGCCGCACTCAAAGTAGGAAATCAAACTTCATTTTCTAAGGATTCTAAAAGCACTTCTCTACTGAACGTTACTTTCAATAATAATACTTTTGAAGTAAATACATGTGTATTCATGTGTATATTTAATACATGTTATTTAGTGTTAAGTGCTTTTGCCCAATTCCGAACTCCCATCCACTATTTAAGGGGTCGAATTTCTCCACAAAGAACACACTTCCATGTCTATATGACCAGCGATTTGGACTTTCTGTTGATACATCAACAATCAGTCAGTCAGCTGCCATTTAATATATTGATTTAGTTCCACTTCTCGATAACTAGACAATCTTCGAATTCTACTCGATGCTCTACTCGTTACAATGACCAAAAACCAACACAGCCAATGACAATTTTTCGTAAAATTATGCTCGTAGGAGGAAACGTGGAAAACCAGTTAAGGCACTGAAATCGGTGAAGGAAAAATATTACGGGGTGACTTAGACTTTGAGCAAGTGTAGCAATTAATATTAGCGTCTTTTTGCGAGGGTCTTTATGCCTTGCAGTAAGAGAATAAATTGGTAACATTATTATTTCATTTTATCTAGGATGGCGAGATAAATAGACGTTACTACTGTTACGAGGCACTGACTTTGGCTTAGCCATGATCCCGTCTCTATCGTACACTTGACGTTTGACATTTGTTTAACAGTGACAGGTATAGTGCTAAGCCAAAGCAGTGCTTAGTTACGTCTACTTATCTCGCCAACAGTGTCATTCGTAGGTCTTTGACAGCCGTTACGGGTAGTCAGAAGCCAGAAAGTCAAACAGTCAGTAACGCATTACCTAATAACCTGTAAGCAGTTGTTTCATGTAAAAATAAAAATACAAGCCGATATTCAACTAGAGCCCTCAACTAGAAGCTGACCCTGACATAGTCTAGAAAAGTCTAGAACGATGATATTTATTTATGGTCTATTGTTACAAAATTGTACACAAATTAGTTACAAAGTTAAAATTTCCCAATACCACAAGCTTCTAATTACCAGACAGAAAATGTATACGGATTACTAACCCTTACAAGTACTTGACTTACCCTCATAAAGGGCGTGGTTTGAGCTCTTATGATACGTATTTAATTAGTCTATCTTTCCGAGCTCACATTCCCGATAACTATGAAAAACGAGAATTTCCTCTGATAATTAAACATCATTCTGTGCTCTTAACGTGTTATAGAAAAGAAATGTCTTTAAATTAAATTTGACGGAATAAGGAAATCCAACGCCAACTAAAAAATGAAAGAAAAACAGGATAACTTAAACTTCGATTAGAAATCGCAGGTAGCTATAATGATTTAGAGTTTTCTGGGAAGAGCTTTATTAAAACTAAATGAGAATGTAAGCCTGTTGAATTTGCTGAATGTCGTAATGGCCCAGCGGATAAGGCGCCCGCCTCTAGAGTTAGAGGTTATGGTTTCGAATCCGGGCAAGTACCAATGTGGCTTTTTCAATTCATATGTACTTTCTAAAGTTTATTTTGGACATCACTGACATCCCGTGCCTCGGAAAGCACATAAAGCCATTGGTCCCAGTTGTCATTTGTAAAACTTTGACAGTCGTTACGGGTAAGCCGGAAAGTCTGACCAGTCTAACCAAGAGGTTCCGTGTCGCCCAGTTACTGGGTTGTGGAGGTCTGATAGGCAGTCGCTTTATGTAAAACACTGGTATCCAGCTGAATCCGGTTAGGCTGGAAGCCGACCCCAACATAGTTGGGAAAAAGGCTAGGGAGATGGATGGATGAAAATGTAAGTCTGCAAGGGAGGGGGCAAAGGACGACGCCTGCAAGAGCTGTGGGTTGTTCGAAAGAGATACCGCGGGCCCCTGACAAAAAGAACTAAAGGAACATGGATGGGTTTTAGTTGGAAGAAGTCTGACACTTTCTTCTGCTCCGATCGAGCGGGAGGAGTCATTTGACGATTTCTCATACCAAAAAAATCTATTCATCATCATCTATACTTGTCACTATTTACAGTATATGTATATCCGATGTCCTAAAAAAGTAAAATGACACTAAAAGAAAATTCGCGCATATCCAACCAGCCAGATTCTATCAAAGTATATTTTTATAGTATTAAAACTTTCTTCCGAATTACGATCAAAGCCAACATGGCTGTCGGCTCCTTCACATTTTTCTCTCAAAGATTTTCTTTTGAACCTCCATGATGCAGAAACTCAAGTGGAGTCATTAGCCTTCAGCACTCACAAGGAGGCGCCACGCTTTGCCCTCCTCGCTTGTTGTAAACTACCGAAATACAGCTGTTACAAAACAATATATAATATACATAAACTAACTGACAGACTGGGTGATCTGTCCTAGAGAAATAAAAATTGCCGCTACTGATTACCAGTTACACATAGAAATACAGGTCAAAAACGCGATTCCTGGCAGTGGCAACTCTAAAACTGCTACTAGTCCAAATCCGGCTACAAATGATCGGTTGAAATCTAGCGCTTGAAAGCGGCAGCTCATTATCTACCGTGCACTTGTCCCTAGAGGATCCTGCTCTAATTACAAATTCAATTCAATGTTTATGTAGTTAGATACTATTATGACATTAGCCTGTTGGTTTATCACGAGCTCGTGTTGCGAGATTAAATTTACTAGCCAAACTGTACAAGCTTTTGTTGCCTTAGTTGTATTTAGTTTCCTCTGCAGACTTAGCTCCGGTACTAAGGATACGTTTTCTAAGCTTTACAAGTATGGACCTATCTTTGTTGCCCATTGTGTACGGTTTCCATCTATATATCAACATAATAAGAATAAAGAACTTAAGGAGACACCGTAGTATTTAGAAAAGAACTTTATTCAGTTAACAGTTGAAAACTCAACACAAGTAAGTAAGTTGTGCTAACAAAAATTTAGTTTATCCCTCGTACACAAGCAGATTTAACACGCTTGGTGATGATGGGAAAATAAAACTGAATAAAACTCCGACTTTGTTGTACACTGCAAGGTTTTTCTCTTTGTTTGTAAAAGTTAAAATGTTAACAATCGCGTTGTTATTTTTATTATTATAAATAAAAAAAGCTTGATATCGTGGCGCCACTGGCGTACTTAAATATAATAATACCAGCCTGAACCTGTCCCACTGCAAGGGAAAGGCCTCTTCTCGTACAGAGAAGGCACGAGCATTGATCCCCACGCTTGCTCAATGCGGATTGGCGATTTCGGACTTATATTCATTACAAGTCCAGGTTTCCCCAATGTTTTCCTTCACCGTCATGTGATGTTCAAAATAAACTTTAGAAAGTACAAATGAATTGAAAAAGACGAGTATTATTAACAGACTTCTAAAAAAACCGGCCAAGAGCGTGTCCGGCCACGCTCAATGTAGGGTTCCGTAGTTTCCCATCCGTCACAATAAGTGTTCCCACTTATAAGTTTAAAAAAAGGCTTTTGTTACGTTGACATACTAAGTACGCAGAAATTATTTTGTACAACCTTTTTGTCTTTTTTGTACAAAAACTGTTCTTTCTATCAAGTTCAAAATAATTTTCCTAGAAAGTCTTTATAAAGTTCTACTTTCCAGATTTTTTTCATACTTTTTAAACCTACGGGTCAAAAGTTAGAGGGGGGGGGGACGCTTTGATTTTTCCTTTTGGAGCGATTGTTTCCGAAATTATTGACATTATCAAAAAATTATTTTAGTAAACCCCTATTCATTTTTTAATACCTATCTATCAATATGTCACACGTCAGGGTTGAAATTAAAAAAAAAACACTTTCCTCTTTACATATAGGGGGGCTACCCTAATAAAACATTTTTTTCCAATTTTTATTTTACCACTTTGTCGGCGTGATTGATATTGGTACCAAATTTCAGCTTTCTAGTGTTAACGGTCACAGAGATTAAGCGAGGACGGACGGACAGACAGACAGACATGGCGAAACTATAAGGGTTTCTAGTTGACTACGGAACCCTAAAAAAGAGGGGGTTGTCAATTCGAATGTTTGTATTTTTTTATGTTTGTTCGCGCATATCTCCGTCGTTTGCCAACCGATTAGAACAATTCTTTTTTTGTTTGACAAGGTAGACTTCCCAAATGGTCCCATTGTCATCAAGTCCAGATCTGATATTTGGTATCATGCCGAAATCGAGGGAAGTCGGTTTTTTTTTGCAAAAAATTATAGTTTTTTAAGGCGGTTAGTATTTTTTTGGATTTTTTTTATAGTATGATGATGTTGAAATAAATAACTAGTAAAAAAATGCTGTAATGATACAGTGCCGCGATGATAAAGTTCGCGAGGTATTATCTGCTGCGATGGTACAGTATTACAGTAATATGAATACAATAGCCGTGTTATACAAATTTTGGTGTTGGCCACTCACTTGGTGAGCGATTCACTTACTACATTGTGTTACTGCTAATCGATTGGTCTAATAGTGCGCCTTCACTTGGCGCATTTTGTCAAAAAATTGTGTGTTCGATGCAGAGCAATATCAACCAAATTCCAACAAATCTAGGCTATGGTATGTATCACCAAAGTAAAGCATGTTTTGGCTAAATATGGCAAGTGAAGTCACACCATAACAAACATATTTTTATCCCAACTCATCAAATTCAAGTTAGATACGAGAACAGGGAAACAAAATGTCAGCTGGTTGCCAAGATACTTATCATTTAGCACTCAATGTGTCGCAGAACGAGAATAGACTACGATTTAAAGCGCCAATAAGATTAGTTACTTGACAAGAGAAGTGCGACCTGCATAATAACGATAATATAATTTACGATGTTTTGTCTGTTTCATATAGATCAGAGGGGCCAAAACTTTTGCGTTGTCTACGTTACATGATCTTGTTTTTGGGTAAACTCACCTCTTTATTTTATAATTAACTTAATTCTATACCTGTTTAATAAGAGCCACTATTGTCGATGCCATTCACTTGGCGTTGAGCTCTGGGAGTCGATACAGACAGAAAATGTTAAAGGGGAATTATGAAACCCGCTTATCTATCACTTTATCTCGATGACTGAGAAAAACTGAATAATAAATATCTTGGGACAATTCACACACGGCCATCTGAACCAAACTTAGCAGAGCTTGTACTATGGTGACCAGAAATCCTAGCGAATTACTTTTTACCACCAAAGACTGAACCACTTACACAAAGACACATTAGCCAGACGTTGATTCCTTCGAACAAAGAACCACTTAGTTTTACTGAAAAAGTAAGAACAACAGGTAAACAAAGAAACATAACTCTTTGTCTTTTGAGCCGTAGTGGGATTAATAATTTCTTCTTGACCGAATTTTGGAGACAAAGGCTTTCAATCCTTTTTTTAATAAAGTTGGATGGTGCGGCAACCCTACAATACGACATATTACACCTGCTCGGATTAATATCCCTCTAAGCACAGAGCCAGGCACAAAGGACAGCTTCCAATTCATGCACTTTGTCAGCAAAGAGAGATACCTAAATAAAATATACTCATTAGGGATGCTACAGAACCGGTTATATCGGAACCGAATTCGGAAGCGGAGTTTTAATTCGGTGTTTCGGTATCGTAACCGGAATTGAAATCGCAAACAAAGGCAAGAGAGAAATGCGTTAAAAAATAATTGTTCACATTATTTATCAGTCATATGCTTCTTAGTTAAAAAAAGCCAGTAAAGTGCGAGTCTATTTCTATTTGTTATATATATATATATATTATTATAATATTTATAATCTTCAATAATAATAAATACGTATAAAAGTGTACGCAGTTAAGCAAAAAATGTACACCTACATTCATCATTTTTTTTTGTGAAATAACTACAAAAGTACGGTTTTAGGAGTTTTTCCTTTACTTGTGTTCCGTTAATACCTTTGGACGTACGGAACCCTAAAAATATTACAGGTAGAAGTGAGACCTGAGAGTTGAAAATTAAAACAATTGGCTTTAACATCGAAATGAAGTAATATGTGAAAAACCAATGCCCGTTTGCCGCCTACGTCACAGCTCTTCTTTACATCGATCTGCGATATAAATACCAATTGAAATTTAGCGGAACCGAAATCGCAACAGAAGGTATAAAATTGTTCGGTAGCTCCGAACTTAAGGAATCGGAATCGAATATGTGTAACACATACTAATAGTAATGCAGCTAAAGAGTTTTATCGAGTTTTATCCGGTTTTTTAACCTTTATCGCATTACCGTGCGCGAGGCGATTTAATCCAGGGAAAAGTTTTTACTGAGATTATGATGCTCCGAAGTTGGGAAATGGAGATATTATTGTCAATGCGTCTGAAACTAGCGTGGTGATTGTTAGGAAAGAAGCCTTATCACCTGAAAAGAAGCATTTTTTTTAATAATTTTTTTTGTTTCTATGGGGCTGCTTTTTTATTAGTCTTATAAAAACATGAAGCAGACAACCAGTGGAGTGCGCATAGGCATGTTTTTGTTCTAAATCAAAGTCACCAGATATCGTAGGGGTGGAGCTAAGTTTCGCCCGCTGTGATTGGTCGATGAATTGACAACCAAATGACAACTGATTTTTAGGGGTTTCCAAAAGGGTGATTGGAAAAATATCGATATCGATAATTATTCAGATTATTAGTTGTATAAGGCCCGATTTTGTAATAAAACAGGGTTTTATAAAAAATAAGGTTATATTAAAAAAGTTTTTGCAATCAAGCAATAGTTTAAATCAATTAATAAAAAAATAATACACTTGATTATAAAACAGATTAGTTAAATAAAAAACAAAAAAAAAACTATTACGAAAAAAACCTTAGAATAGGTTTTTTTCGTAATAGATCTTTTTGTTTTTAAAAGAATTATAAGTATTTTTATGCAGCTTCGATTGCTTAGAAGAATTGTTTAAGGTCCAATTTACAATAAAAGGTATGCACGTAAAGGGTATCTAAGTATAATATAAATGTTAAAAATTAAGAAAAAGTTCTGATTTTAAAACAAATATAAATATTATTTGGTGGTCAAAGTAAATTACAAAATACAGGATATGATATCAAAAAGAATCACTGTGTACGGTTGCTTATTCTTATCGAAAACATAACAAATTAAAACAGATGAGAAATGAATGAAAGCACAAGGTTTATTACACATTATGTTGAACCTGCTGAAATAGGATCTTATCGTACTATAAAGTACGATAAGATCCTATTTTCGAAGACATGATGTTGAAAAGAGTAAGAGTACGACTTTTATGATGGTAATCAATAGGGTCATATATAAGGACTAAATCTTTCTTAGAAACATGGTAAATTAAATTAGAGGAAAACCATGAAATTTAAACTTTTCAAATCACAGGACGACTTTAACTTTCGAAATTTTCGTTCAATTAAAATAAAATTCATAAGATTTTATGGTTTTCCTTTAGTTTAAATAGCCATGTTTTTTAGAGAGATTTTGTCCTTTTGAATGGCTCTAACGTTTGACACCATAAAAATAGAAAGTGTTACTTTTTTGGATTTTAGTCGGTTCGATTCCCGGGAGTGGTATGCGAATTTTCAAAAATATTTGAATGCAGTTTTATTTCTTTAAAAAAATATAGGAATGTTTCCTGTAAAATAATCTATCTTAATGATTTAAGGTAGTTTTCTTCTAGGGCCTATTGAAACTTTCCACCTTGTATATAAAACAAATCTTACCAAAACAGGCAAAAATAGGGTCGTCGTTACCAAACTAAACAAACGGCGTCGGTTCTTTAAAACTTCAAAGCTATCAGCTGTAAAATGCCTTAAACAAATGACTATATAATAGTTTGGAAGCCAGTTTACCTCGTTAGTGGCATTTTTCTTTAACTTCCGGAATATTTGGAAATCTAAAATGAAAACATTAAAACGAAAATTTATTTTTAATTTACCGTAAAAAATTATCGATAAAATAATTTATCTACTATGTTTTGAAGTCACATCACTTCACGACACAGTACGAAGTACTTACGAATAGAAAGGGATAGACTTATCTAATATTCTAGTGAAAGTAAAGGACTTTTTCAAAAGACATCAACGCGGTATGACTTTTTTCGGAACCAACCAGTTTAGCTTGAGCTCTCTAATTACCAAAAATGTAGATAAATATAAACATATTTTACTTACCGATGAAAACTTAAGCCATCTTTTTTATAACTTGATGTTTTAGAAGATTTCCCGCACCATTTAATTGCACTTTTGCTTCGGTTTTAGACGATAAATGTTTTTTTAGGTACCGAAGTTAGGGAGTGTGCACAGATCCAACAACTGGTCAGTACAAAAAAATGCACTCATACCGAAATGTCTTATAAGTGATATTCCATTAATGTGTCGTGAGCCCGAATCACCCGTATACGCGGTCAAGTGGTTGTATAGTCTTTGTATAAAAATAACCAATTTGACTTTTGAAAGTCATTGATAAAATTGTGGTTCGATTTGCAATTTAAAAAGTTGTTCCGTATGCAGAAGAATAGGCAAAAATTTCGAAGCCACTCTTCGTCTAATAAAGTCACATTATTTTATTCACAGTAATACTACTAACAACACTAATATAAATCGCACATACAATAGTAATTGATAATAATGAACCCAACTCCGTACGTGAAACACTTGAACGGAGTAGTAGGCAAAGATAGTTTATTAACAAGATTGCAACAACAATATTTATGTAAAACCCATAATAAACCAATAATCTAGTCGTACGTGATGTTTTTAGTTTTCCGCCAGTGTCGGGTTTAGCGCTAGTCCTATTTAGGTATTAAAAGATTTACGGATCCCGCTTCCAGAAAACATTGTCGTTGAAACCGCGGAAATGTTGAAGTAGTAAGAATAAATCATAAAATGTTTATACGGCTTAAATGCGGTTATATTCAAATTTATCGCGGTTTTGCACTATTCCCAACGGTATCACACTGTAGCCCTTCACTTAGTCGCGTGAATCAACAATTGATACTCCTACTACGTATCGAGGAGCACGCTTGAATGAACAGGTGACCCAAAAACTCGTTTTTGACTGTTACTCAATCCACCCCTATAGGTAACCAACGTCAAACTGGCATTCGAGCAAAATATGAACTCTGGGGACATCATAAAAAGGCCCCTGCCGCTCTGGGCGGAGCGGGAAGGAGTGTCAGACTTTTACTGACTAAAACCCATCCGTGTTTCTTTAGTCCTTTGTGTCAGGGGCCGCGGTATCTTTTGAACAACCCGCAGCCCAACTCTGAGCACCTAGGCATTTCAGTTTGTACAAAAGCAGCGTCGCCGATATTATGATATATCTGCACTAGAACGCTGTCAGGCAATAAATTATTGTATTGTGATATAAACACGACAGTCTTTTGTTTCAAACACGTCGTAACACTAAAGTACCTAACGTGTGACTATGATATAATATGAGACGCAAGGTGATGCACTGTGGTGCACATACTTATGAGATAACGGTGAACAATACTTACAACGCGTTATGTATGTGATTGTCGCTCCCAGATTATAAATTTAATCATTATAAAAAATGTTTCAACCTAAGCTGGATATAGTAACACAGTTTCTTGCCCAATCTTTTCCATACGACAAAAAAAAATGGATTTTATTTTTGTTCTTGTGAATTACAATAAAATTTTGACTTTGACTAGCCACTTCATAAAATTGTCGAACACAGGTTGGCTAAATGAGCAACCATTTAGCCACCACATAACAAATAGAACTGGAAATGTATATGTCACGGGAAAATAACAAGATCCGTAAGTTTATCAATCTACTAGGAAGTTTATAAACTTTCGTAAAATTCTAAACGGGAGATAAATTGTGATATTTTACGTCCACATTTCCGTAAATTTATCAATTTCCGACGTTATACGGTAAATTTATAAACAAACGGATATCTATTCGTAAGATTTTATATGGTTCAACCAATCACAGAAACTCTTTTAAATATACGCATCTTTGAAATACGTAAAACACCACACTGCTCTCTGATTAGTCAATGTTCATAGTGGCAATGCTTGTGTCCATAGACTTTGGTATAATCAGACTTCACAAACTATAAATTGGAAGCAACAATGCCTGGTTCTTCTCTGGCACGGATGTAGTGAGTTGAGTTTTCTATTATCAGTTTTAATAAGCTATATAACAGTTACTAGCTAAAATACAGGAATACTCTTATAAAACACACTGGCGAACAATGGCGGACGCGAGGAAGGAGAAGTGACACGTGACAGTCAACCAACTAATCAGATCGCGCGTAGCGTTTGGTTACTGCTTACTTATTATTTTACGAGTGAGTTCAGTAAGTTTATCAATTTACGAAAATGTGGACGTAAAATATTACAATTTATCTCTCGTTTAGAATTTTACGAAAGTTTATAAACTTGCTAGTAGATTGATAAACTTACGGATCTTGTTATTTTCCGGTGACATATACATAAACTACTACCATGTCTTAAACAGGTTCAATTTCATACGCAGACTCAACGTAGATATGGTTTCAAAGCCACGTAAGATGAATTGCCATTCAAACCCCTAGAAAACGAAGCTACAATTGTGTACCTAATTATTAGTTTTTGTATCTTGATAATATTTTTTATGCTTTATTTATTTACGATGTTTTTGCATACAATATACAGGGTGTCCCACAGCTATGCCACACGGAGGGAAAGTACCTTAAATCTTGAAGATAGAACATTTTACTGAAAGAAGACATTATTTGAATTTTAAAAACATTTTAAGTTGCATTCATAGATTTTTTAATAATTGAATGGTTGGACCGGAAATCGAACTTGTTCCTCGAGAAAAAATAACCATCCTGTAGTTTTATCATACCGATCGAAAGGTTTCATCATAAGGATTATTTTTTGCTAAGTAACATAGTGTCACAAATAAAAGGAAGACCGTGAATTTTAACATTTGATGTAAAATTTTGTTCTGAAAAGTTAAAAGCTTACATTGCCGTAAGGACATACAATTGAATATCACAACTACTTATTACTAATTAATCTACCCAATTGAGTAGTACGCATCATTTAAATAAATGAATATCCACCACAACAAGACCATAAAATCGTCAGGGAACGAAATAATCAAAAGTTATCACTTTGTATTCAAGAAGAAGGGACTAGTTTTGAGCATTTGAATAATTGACTAATTTTGCATTAAAAATGTTAAAATTCATGGTCTTTCTTTTATTTTTCACACTATGTTATTTAGCAAAACATTATCCTTGTGATGAAGCCTTTCGATCTGTAGGATAAAACTACAGGCTGATTAACTTTCTCGAGTAACAGGTTCGATTCCCGGTTCAACTATGTAATTATTTAAATATCTATAAATGCAGTTTAAAATGTTTTCAAAATTCAAATAATGTCTTCTTTCAGTAATATGCTCTATCTACAATATTTAAGGTACTTTCCCTCCATGTGGCATTGCCGTGGGACACCCTGTATACCTACACTAGACTAACCTACTCGCAACCTTACACATACATACCATAACAATATGATAAAGCGTTCTAGCCTCACTTGACAATGGTGAGGCCAGAACATTATTAAAGAAGCAGACATTACAGTCGCTAGGGGAAGTTTGACACCTTTGGGTTCCCACACACACTCCACCAGGATATGATGCGCATCTTCAATAATTTTACAGGCGGCACAGTTAGGTGAATTTACTTTTGGCATCATAAATCTGAAGCTTTGAGCGTGTTGCGAAATGTTTATAATAGTTACCGTGACCCCGGAACATAAAGGGCAACCGAAGGAACATGAGTGGGTTTTAGTGAAAATTCTGACACGCCCTCCCGCCACGCCCAGGACGGGAGAAGTCATTTGATGATTTCCCACTGCCCAAAAAAAAAAGCTATTGAGCGGAATGTGGCCAGAACGGGGTCTTAAAGCCGTAACTACTTTTTGCCAACCATAGCATCGGTGGCAGAGATGATATTGATAATATTGAAGCAGTCTATATTGAGGGAACACAAAACACCCGCCACTTTGGCGCAATCATTGCCTTCACCTGACTCGTGAGTGATGTAAAAAAAAATGTCTGCCTGCTATATGTAATTGAACTGTCCATAAATTTCCACCTTAGTAGGTTTGAGACTTGATTCTACATAGTTTCCATACATAAATAAGCTAATTTTTATCTGGATTCAGTGACAATTTAATCATCCAAAATACATTGGAAACGTGTTAATTTTGGTACTAGCGGCTAAGATAACTATTTTAATTCAGGAGTTATAAACGCATAACTTGAGAAACGCTGATAATGCCAAGTCTCATTACGGTACCCTTTTCTATGCGTGACCTGACACGCGATTGGCCAATTTTTTGAATAAGAGAAGACGCGTTACATCTTTTCTTTATCTTTTAGAAGGAAAGGCGCTTTATATATTAATTTATGAAGTTGCAATAATAAAAGTGAAGAAGGAATGATTTTATTTATATTCCGCCATTAGGTACGTGGTTATATATATAAATGTAGGATTACAACCAACTCTTAGAAATAATTAAACAACAATATATTTAGATCCGCCTAATTAAGCAATTATGGGTCAAGTATGAAAATCTTGTTGTTGTGAAAGTATAGCAGGATAAATAGGATATTTACGAAAATCTTAGGCCGTCTGCAAATGACGGGTATTTCAAGTCTTAGAAAGATTTTCGTAATCGATATCACATTATTATTATTAAACGTTTATTAAGCTAAAATTACTTTGGTAGTTGTGTCTTTAAAAAGTGTGGTAGAATTGGTTGGCGTGGTACTCGTTTCAACATAATAAAAAAAACCGGTCAAGTGCGAGTTCTACTCGCGCAACGAGGGTTCCGTTAATTTGTTTTTTTAGTGAAATAACTACAATTTTACGATTTTCGGAGTTTTCTCTTTACTTGTGCTACATGACCTTGCTTCTTGCCAAATTTCACGATTCTAGCTCAATGGGAAGTACCCTATAGGTTTTGAGTTTTGATTCTCTTGAAAATATCTAAATATGCAATATAAACCGCCGTATCTTTTTATTGCGTTGATTTAGAAACTTGATTTTTTCTCTACTTTGAGAGATAGCAGACTTGAGTGTGTGATATTAATTTCAGCTTGATATCTCGACGCGTTCCTGAGAAAAAGATTCTTGACAGACAGACGGACAGACGGACGCCTGATGTCAACTAACTACAAATTTACGGTTTTCGAAGTTTTCCCTTTACTTGTGCTACATGACCTTGCCTTTTGCCAAATTTCATGATTCTAGGTCAATGGGAAGTACCCTATAGGTTTTGAGTTTTGATTCTCTTGAAAATATCTAAATATGCAATATAAACCGCCGTATCTTTTTATTGCGTTGATTTAGAAACTTGATTTTTTCTCTACTTTGAGAGATAGCAGACTTGAGTGTGTGATATTAATTTCAGCTTGATATCTCGACGCGTTCCTGAGAAAAAGATTCTTGACAGACAGACGGACAGACGGACGCCTGATGTCAACTAACTACAAATTTACGGTTTTCGAAGTTTTCCCTTTACTTGTGCTACATGACCTTGCCTTTTGCCAAATTTCATGATTCTAGGTCAATGGGAAGTACCCTATAGGTTTTGAGTTTTGATTCTCTTGAAAATATCTAAATATGCAATATAAACCGCCGTGTCTTTTTATTGCGTTGATTTAGAAACTTGATTTTTTTACTGCTGTAAGAGATAGCAGACTTGAGTATGTGATATTAATTTCAGCTTGATATCTCGACGCGTTTCTGAGAAAAAGGTTCTTGACAGACAGACGGACAGACGGACGCCTGGTGTGAACTAACTACAAATTTAAGGTTTTCGGAGTTTTTCCTTTATTTGTGCTACATAACCTTGCTTTTTGCTAAATTTCATGATTCTAGGGTCAATGGGAAGTACCCTATAGGTTTTGATTTCCTTGCAAATGTCCAAATATGCAATATAAAACGCCGTATCTTTTTATTGCGTTGATTTAAAAACTTGATTTTTTCACTGCTTTAAGAGATAGCAGACCCGAGTATGTGATATTAATTTCAGCTTGATATCTCGACGCGTTTCTGAGAAAAAGGGTCTTGACAGACGGACGGACGGACGGACAGACGGACAACAAAGTGATCCTATAAGGGTTCCGTTTTTACCTTTTGAGGTACGGAACCCTAAAAATATCTTGGAACAACTCACACACGGCTAACCTGACAAATGATACACATACTTACATAATTATTTATAAATATACACAATATTATAGATAAATTACACCCAAACACAGAACAAACAATCATGCTCATAACACAAAGTTTGTCCTGGGTGGGAATCAAACCCACAACCTCCGGCATAGCAGTCAAGGTCACTAACTTAAGGGACGATTTAACAGCTACGCAACACAAACTATAACAGGTAACTAATAACCAAAATAACATCTAAATTAAAAAAACATTGTACTCAAACCACTTAAAATTCATCTACAGTGCATAAACCAACAAAACACGCTAGTTATTTGAATTGAAAAAAAAACACCACTACTACTGCGAGCGTAGAATTGACTTGCGGCTGCTTAGCATTTTTGTGCTGCGGGTTTTCAAATACCAACAGCTTTCATCATAATTGAGTTTTAATTAATATTTTATCGGCCCAGCCACGGCTCGCATATGTGCCCACAGGCGCGTATTCAATTCACGCAAACTATTACATGCACGGCTTTCAAAAGCCTGAATCTAGTGGAATCCACCGGCAAAACAAAGTAACTACATAAGAACACATTAGTGAGTAACATTCATATTTAGCTAGGTTACTCACTTAGAAAATATAGCCAGGACGCCCGCGAGTACTTCCAGAAGATCCTCCGCGGTGAGGACTTAGAGGAAGTGCTTGGGGAGGAGCGCACAGAAGACCGCCGAGAAGACCATGGCGAGGCCTTCGGTGACGTTCGGCGCGACGACCGTGGTGAAGTCTTCGGGCTTGTCTTAAGAGACGTCGGCGGTGACGTCTGCCGGGGCGTCTGTGGTGAACTCTTTGGGCTTGTCCGTGGGGAACCTTTCGGGGACGTCCTCGGGGACGACCACCGGGAGGACCGTGGAGAAGCTTTTAGGGAGGCCCGACGGGACGATCGCGGAGACGCGGGCCGGGAAGGCCGCGGGGACATCCGCGGGGATGCCCGCCGTGACGTACTCGGGGACGTCCGTCGTGATGGTCGCGGAGACGTCCTCGGGGACGTCCGTCGCGACGGTCGCGGTGACGAGCGCGGGGACGTTTGTTGGGATGGTTGCGGAGAAGACCGCGGCGACGTCCGCCGTGATGATCGCGGAGACGCTCGCGGGGACGACCGCCGGGATGGCCGCGAGGACGGCCGCGGGCTAGCCCTCGGGCTGGATCGTGGGCTCACCCGCGGCGTCTCGTGTCGTCCCCGGCAGAGACCTATAACAATAATGATCGGTATGAAATCGCGAACATCAGGGAAGTAGCGCAACCAGCACCACTCAACGTTGTATTGTTTGCGCTGACGCAGACCGTCAATGTAACTACATTAATCAAATCTTTTGACTCAAGTCGTGACGAATTTTGTCCTATGAGCTATGATGGAACAAGTTTACTTTTGTCACAAATAAATTAACTTGAAAGCAAACGTAACTCAAATAAACAGAGGCAAGACTTCAATATAATAAAACCTAATGAGCTAATTAGCAATTCCAACATTAATTCCACACCATCGCAAAATTTAAATAGTTACGCTATACCTCTAGCGCTATATTTATTGCTCATGGCAAGTGCTTTACAAAATAATAAATAAAGAGTATTCCATTCGCCTACGTAGGCTTCAACCGTCGACTTCAATGAAGCCGTAACCTGCTTTGCGGGCACGATTGGATGTATCATTTATACAAGATCGGTGCTAAAAGATGCAAGGTGGCATCGGAACTAATGCCGCCTACTTTGGAAACTAGTTATTTTTAACGAAGTGTTCGTAGTTTCTGAAAAGACGACTGCCTCCTCAAACTACTTCATTTTGTATAAAGTTTTATTGGTAAGTATTTTTGTTTTCTAGAATTAATTTCAAAGTAGTGAGGATTTAGTATTTATATGTATGAATGGGTCAAATTCGGATAAAATTCTGCAAAATTTGATCGTTTATCCCAGATCGTTAGTCCCCGATTACGGCTCGCAAACATATTACCAACTGGCTTAAACACTTTCCATCATTAAACGTTTTATTGGTTTAAACTTTATTAAATCCTGTAAATCCATGCTATCAATAAACCATTATTTTTACCAACTACTTAAGAATAAGACCGTTTCTAACTGCTGTATTACTTTGTAACCAATTAATAGTGAACCAAGAAAATACAGCGAATATTATAACAGTATCAAAAATTTTCAGTTTCAGTTAATAGTTCATCGAAAAGTATAAGACGCGAAAAAAATCAAGGTACTTAATAGAGGTTTCTGAAGTTAATGGTGCCGATTCCCCTGTTCACAAACTAAACTAAATTTAAGTTAAATGCATCTTTCTTTTCCATTTCTTAAAGAAAAGGACAGAAGATACATTTTAGTTTAATCCTGTCAAATTAGACAGCGCCTGAAGAAAATTGACGTATATTATTTAGACGCCATGTTTTTAAATCGCGTCTTAATTATCTATGGAGTGTCTAAATTTGACAGGACTTAACTAATATTTTATCTTCTGTCCTTTTCTTAATTAAATGGAAAGAGAAAGATGCACTTAACTTAAACTTACGTTAGTTTGTGAATAAGAGAATCGGCACCAATGTGTCTCAAAGAATAAATTCAAAAAAGCTTACATGGCCATTCCTTCTATGAAATTAAATACGTGTACTCCTAGCACTAAACTTTATTACTATAGCTGGGTCTTACTGCAGCCAGTGCACAATCTTCTATAAAAACACGAGGCATAATAATAAATAGTACAGCACATTATACCTACGTTATATCAAGTATACCAACATCAAAGACGGCACTTAAAGCATAATGTCGAGTACCTAAAAATTCAAGCTTAGTTTGAGAATGAAATATCTCTTTATATTGAGGCCCATCGTTGAGAATTCTTACAAAAAAAAGGTACTTGCTAATAAAAAAAACCCTTGCACCATTATTCTATGATAGACATGTTTGCGTGTCAGTCACATACTAGTCTGCAAACCCATTTGAAAAAAGTTCCATATGATCGCGTCAGTTAGAGACAACAAGCAGAACTGACTCTGCGCTTGCCTCGTCTACGGCACCCATTTTTTTTTTTTTTTTTGGTGAGTGGAAAATCATCCAATGACTGCTCCCGTCCTGGGTGCGACGGGAGGGCGTGTCAGACTCTAACTGACTAAAACCCACTCATGTTCCTTCGATTGCCCTTTATGTTCCGAGGTCACGGTAACTATTATAAACATTCCGCAACCCCGGCAGGCGTTGGCCCTGTTGGGCCCCTTCCTGTGCTGACTCCTTCTCTTTGAGGCGCGCGTGGAACAAAACGCGCCGTCTACGCGGTCCTGGTCCTAGCCGGGCGGCGAGCTACCCATCGCTCGCCATCCGCAGAACCGCGCCTACGGTGGCCGGTAGTCGTCCTGCGACTCTCGACGTCTTCGCCTGGGTCTTAGTCCGGGGCGAGAGGCTCGTCGTTGCCTCTCGCGCGCCGCCGCTTCCTTCACTAGCATAACTGCTTCGCAAAAGGAGGCGACGGCATCCCATTCCGTCTCGCCCCGAAGCATGGCCTGAACCAGCGCCGGGCGCGAGAGGTCACCGCCGCCGATCGCCTCTACGAGGACACGTCGATGCTCCGCCCATGCGCGGCACACCTCAACTGTGTGCTCGACCGTGTCCTCCAGGCGACCGTTACTGCAGTGGTGACACCCAGGCGTTGCTTCCGCCCGAATACGGCACCCATAACACTAAAATAATAAAAATACTCGAAATTCAAATTTAAAACACAATGTAAACTAACTGGGAAAAAGAATATTTCAAATTGTATTTCAGCGTATCGTATTGATACTTACAGACAGACCGATTTTTGAAGTGAAAACTTCTTTAGCGGCGTTGAGCACTTTTTCTGTAATGGGTATAAAATCTTAAACTCGCGTCAGGACACGTGACCTGATCGAAAAAGCGTAGGACGGATGGATAGTAGACAGCTATAATCAAGTTTTCACTTCTGCCGGCACTCCCGGAGTGCAAACCGTCTTTTTTTTTTATAAAACCTGTGTAATCGTCGCGAGTTATCACACTTAGGCTAACGGTGGATAGGATTAGGACTTTTCTCACAATGCGTGCCTTATCTAAGACAACAACAACAAAAATCAAATTACTGTTTATATTGTAAGACAAAGAACTGGTCAAACCATTGTAAAACCTTTACATTTTACTCATTTTACTCCTCATGACTCGATTTTCACCGATATTTTGTTTTAAACGTAACAACCGGCAATAAAACTGTATCAAAACGTTTAATTGTAAAACATGAATGGATGCGTCCGAACTTCTGAGCGAGAAAGTTGTAACTAGCTTTCTGCAGTTGGCCCTAAAACAGACTCAGAGTTTATATTTTCCAACTACAACATTTGTTTTACTGCATGAAACAGTACAATTTTAAATGTCCTTAATTAAACTTGAAATGCCTCCTATACAAGTTGGCCTAAGTTGGGCATTTATAATTGTTTTTAAACAAAACTGTATAGACGCCAGCAGATGCTAAAGAATGTGACAAACTTGACAAATTCTATAATCTTGGTAAAAAGAAAGTAACTACAATATTGAATACTCTTGCGAGAGGCATAAACGGTGACCTGGTGGCTAAGGTATCACTGTATCGGTGGCGCAAGGGGACGCGCCCTGAGGCAAGCAACTAATGTTTTTTTTAAATTGTGTTGCACAGTTTGTCACATATATTGTTCGTTCGTGATTCAAAGGATTACCCTTCAGAATTGGCTCATGCGCAAAACGTCTCTTTCGCAAAATGTCCCCTGGTGCAAAACGTCTCTTTCGCAGAATGTCGCTTTCGTAAAAGGTCTCTTTCGCAGAATATCTCTTTCGCAGAATGTCTCTTTCGCAAAATGTCACGCCAGGGACTTAGAATAAAATTTAGATTTTCAAAACAAAAAATAATTTATTAAAATTATAGTGCACTTGTGTGTGATGTTAAAATTTTGGTACTTAAAAGAGAACGGGCGGAAGTGGTTCAAATGGCGTCGTATGATGAAACCTAGTCTATATAAAAAAGTTATAAAAGTTATACAGTCCAGAAAAAAGTTATACTGTCCAGAAAACTGATACCTATTATAGATAAAAAATTAAAAACAGCTACCTTTTTTCGGCAAAAACTTACTATTACTATTGCACTGCGCTGAATATCGCGTGCGATATTCCGACTGGTACAATTTTTAACCGACTTCTAAGAAAAAGAGGTGGTTCTCAATTCGGTTTTTTAGGTTTGTTACCTCAGATCTCCGTCGTGTATGGACCGATTTTTAAAAACGACAAATCATTCATACACAAAACGAGACTGAACCATCCATACACTAATATTAGGCAAAACAGGGAAAAACATCATTAAACTGAAATCAATGCATACATGTGAGTCAATGGAATTTCAAAATATAATTAAAGAACACAATACATTATTAAAACATATTGTCTGCAAAGATTTTCGCCCCATACAGAAAATTTACGAAGAAAATAATATAAAAATTCGTAAAAAAAAATACCTAATCGTGAACAGTAACCACCTTTAAATCAATTAAAGACACATTAAATAGGGCACGAAAGTCTTATTTGAACGTAGATCGACTACAACAAAACTATCAGGCTAAAGGACATTATTCCAGACCGAAACAAATTAAAATGAATAATCGAAACAATGATAGGTACTGCAATGTCAACAGAACGTCTTGTTTTTATTTATTTTTTATCCAGTGCTTCATATGATTTAAAATTAACAACATAATTCTAGTCTTGATTTATTAGAGCAACAAAAATATCACAACAAATGAATGAGCCATGGTACGTGCTTCCAGACCGTAAAAAATAAAGCGTGATTAAATGGTCGAAACAATGATAGATACTGCAATGTCAACAGAACGTCTTATTTTTATTTATTTTTTATCCAGTGCTTGATATAATGTAAAATTAACAACATAGTTCTAGATTTTATTCATTAGAGCAATATTGTAATATATTTTATCTGGGCCTTTCTGGGGCACTGACCTTGTTTATGAGTATCGTTCTTAATTCTAATAAATTATTTTTTGTTTTGAAAATCTAAATTTTATTCTAAGTCCCTGGCGCGACCTTTTGCGAAAGAGACATTCTGCGAAAGAGACATTTTGCGAAAGAGACATTTTACGAAAGCGACATTCTGCGAAAGAGACGTTTTGCGACCAGGGGACATTTTGCGAAAGAGACGTTTTGCGCATGAGCCTCAGAATTATACCCTGACCCTTTCGTTTCATTACCATATTGATTTTGTACTGTACACATGTGAGTGTTAAAGTCGCGCCCATTAAAGCTACATTTACGGGAAATCGCTTACGAAACATTAAAAAGACGAGCAGAAAAGATCATTCATGCACGCAAAGCCAGTTTATAGAGTCAGGTTCAGGTGGCGCCAGCCAGTGTAGTGACTCACTATTGCAAGAAACTTAAAGAAAGTGCCTAGTCGAAAACCAAACACCTACCGTACTCTTGAAGCAGAAAAGTCATAAGATCCGATCCTAGATAACGGATCAGATGCGGGAGAAGAACATTAATTAAAATAAATATTGAATTAGAAGGAAGAATAGCAGAAAGACAATTCGCATAATGACCCACATGTCCCTTGCACATTTTTATCAAGAAATCTGATATTCTTAACTCATTAACTACCCAAATGGGACAATATGAATGTCGTGATAACATTAAAAACATCTTTTTAATCATATTATCGTTAATTGACGAACAATTTTGAAGATAATTTCATGTTAATTGATAACAATAATGTTTAACACGGTCATGAGTGATTTGATCTAAATGATGGAATGAAGACTTGTGGCTTAGAACTTGTTGCATAGAGAAAGAACTTTTTATAGAAAAGTTAATGAGGTGTTACTTGGGAAATAGATTAAGTGGTCTGAAGAGAGAAAATTTCCGAGACAGGGACATATCTAGAAATGCTTTCATGATGCGTCGAATGGATATGCAATTTCTAGAATGCAAGACGCAAGACGTGTCTCATCTAAACCCACGAGTAATAAATATTGAAGTGGTTTCGCAATGTAGGTACGTGCCACCTTTGAGAGCGAAGGATTCCTAGTTTAATGATTTTCTCGCATTCAGATGTATGCACTCTATGTGACGATTCTTTATGTATGGCTGCTACAAAGACTGGCAGTCTGTGACAATTTACTGCTCACGAAACATCTGCTACCAGTCTATCTCCGCAACAGGAGGATATCGAAATACTCTTTTACTGAGTGTAACTGTAATCAATAATCAAGCAACGTTCTAAAAGTTGATTGAAAAAAAAATTTAACTGGAATTCGTTATAACATTAAAAATGTTTCTGATGTAATCAATTTCCCGGAAGAAAACAATACGTCATATTTCCAACTAAAAATTTCGGTGATCAAAGCTCGACATTTGTCGCTTACCTGAAAACCATTATCGTCCCTAAAAGCTGCAACAAATGTACATATATTCAGCGTACGTCACAGAAATACAAAGCGATATCCAAACAATGCAATATAAATGTCAGCACTGATCTGGTACGAATTTGTCACAAACAATTATAAACGCTCCCGTACAATTCCTGTTGTAGCTAATGCTTTCGGGATAACTACGTCACCGCGTTGCATTTGAGTGTTAGTGAGGCCACGCCCTGGTAATGAAAGTGTACTTGGTACTTGGATTAAGAAGACAGAAATTGGGTGCCAAAAAGCAAAATCTTGAAAGTCTGAGACAGCTGAAAGTGTGATTCATTTTGATTTGGTAATGGTGAAGTCTTGTACCTACAGGACTGCAATTTCGAAAGTGAATTTTAAACCAGGCAAGGCCACGAAAGCTTAACAAAAACGGTTAAAACATCAAAATAAAAAAGCTCACGCTAAAGCTCGCGGAGTACTATACATTATTCTATATCTGATCCAAAGTAAATGACAGGATAATATGAGGAAAATATTGTACAGTAAATATTTAGATTTTATTTAATAACTTCATTCATTACATGAGCCGAGGTTTCAAAGTTTACTTTCAGTCGACAACGTCGTTTGCAAGCAAAGCTTCTATAAACAATTAATATTTAAAAGAAGCATTGCATTTACTTTAAAATTATTAAAATAACAACACTTCTTTAAACAACTAGCTGTATTCGTTTGACTAGGAAACTTTTAAACGAACTAATAGTTAATAATAAACGCGCTGGAGCGATGCTTTTAATAAATTGTCTACGATATTTTCTTCTTAAAGCCGCGCGCGACTGAAATGTAGACTAGAGTAGTTTTTAATTGAGATTATTCTTGTTTTCTGCAAACATGATGAAGTATTTTGTTCCCAATCAGAGCTAAATGGAGCACTTGTGGTGACTGAAAATGGTTATAATGCCACAATGCAGTCATCTCATATTCATATGTTTGAGGGCGGTTGAAAGCTAGAATTCGCGCTCTACTCCAGTCCAGGCTTGTTTCGACACAGTTAAAAATAAGTCGGTGTGATGACGAAAAAATATAATATTTTGTTAGTAGAGCAGTATTGATAGATGTCGTTTCTTCGCGGTCGCGTACGGGCCGTGTCGCGTGCGCGCGTACTGAAATAGTTTCTCTGACATTTTTCATTGAGTCGCCCACGCTATTAGGTTTATTTCTACTTTCAAGTCACATGTTGCTCTAATAAATGTGTTTAGTTTCGATAAATGTTAAGAATAGCACACAATTATTGGGTGCCTTTATATCAATTAGCTACGTGGCCTATGAAGGAGGATTACCCTTGTTTAATTTACACGCTTTGAACTTCAAAGACGTTGGTTTGTTAGTAGTTACAAGGATATACGCATGTAGCACTTATGCTATGTATGAAAGGATACATCCTTTCTGCTTCACTTTACATGACTATTAATTATGTCTATAAGGCTCTTGATTGAGAAAAGGTAAGTACCTATATATTTTATACCTCAGAAAAAATATTAAAAAAAATCTGAGGTATAAAATATATTTGTGTTCATTACTAAAGAAACACGACTGTCCGCGGCACGGCACCACGCCTTTTTAATAAAAGAAAGTATTTCAGTTTCTCTTTCAACGTCCTACAGAAAATTTTGACGCACGGTGGCCCATTGTCCACACAGGTAGATGCATGGATGCATATTCGGCATTATACGCTTGGTGTACGCCTGCTTGCAGCTTACACACAAAACTATGAAACTCTGTCGACGAAGCGTACGCGTAGTACGCTGTTTTATATGTAAGCTGTAAGCAGGCGTACATCAAGCGTATAATGACGAATACGCTACGCCTCCGTGGACAGTGACACTAACCGTGCCGATACCGTGCCGAAACGTGCCGAGCAGATTTAATGCGATGTAGAATTTACGTGTTAATTAAGTTTCAATGTGGGTGTACTTACCGTCACTTCCCATAGCCTTTTCTTTCTTAATAATAAAAACAGTTCAGATAAAACCCATTTTATTCTTACTGTCGAGATGTATGTCTAAAACTGTGCAAGTACTTACTGCAATTAATTTCTAGTAAAGTTCATGCATAATGTGAATATCGCATCATATTGTACACTTGGTGTGTATTATTAAATTTAAAATGTAACAATTGTACATAGACTAATCAATAAATAATGTTGCAATCTAACCGGTGACCGGTCCAGCTGTTGAATGCCAGACGTCCACAAACTAATTGCTGGGTAATACAATAAACAATAGTTAAAGTTATTGTGAAACCTGCTTCCAAGGCCCAGGATGCAGTGGTATCCTAGATAAACTTAGAGAATATGCATGAATTGTAAAAGTAACTTTTGTATCCTCCAGATGTCATGAACCATGCATGAGAACCACACATAATAATACACAACAACCTATGTTTATAATCCCAAAATAAAGCTCCTTTATCTAAAAATACACATACTAGCCAGTCAGAAAGGCGCTATTTGCAGAGGCAACCGCAGAACTTTCAGCCACTACATAATTTTCAAGTTCGTCGCGGTCTAAAAATTGCACAGGCCACCGAATGCCGTCGCATCGTGGGCGCGTCGTAAAAAACCGTCATAATACAAGATACACACATCGCACACTTATAAATAATTATTATTTTGTCGCGACTGTAACTGTATTTTTCATATGTGAATCATCTGTTTATTTTTATTTATATCCTTGCTTTTTACACGTGTTTGCGTACCCATGAAACTGCTAAGCCTCGAGTTGTTTGATCCGGGATATCTTAAACGAAATTGTTAGGTTTTTAAAATGTACTATCATTTTATTTTGAACAAAAGAGGATTTGATTTGCTTTTGCTTATGATTTCGTCCACTGTATGCAGACGAAAGATGAAGAGACGTAACAGAAGCAAATGACTTTGAAAATGTCGAGTCAATTTTATCAAAATCGGTTCTATGATTTATCCGCTAAGGCGTAACAGACAGACAGCCACAGTTACTCTAACATTTATAATGTTGGTTTCGATGGCAAATGTTCTGACATTAGCGTATTCAATGTCTTTTAAAATATATTAACTCTCTAATCTGTGTCAGACGCTAATTTATGCATTGCTTGTGGTTAGTTATTTCTATTTTTACATTGTGATTGATACCTATTTCTATTTATGTTTTTGTACTCAACTCCAAAGAACATTGAGATTACCAAAATAGAGATTTTCTCGCGTCTTCTCACATAAAAAAACTTATTGTTACAAAATTCTAGAATCTAAAATGATTATATTGATGATTATTATTGATGATTATATTAATGATTATTTATATTGGTTTTGAAGTCTGTGTTCACGAACGTACACCCATTTAGCTAATAAATACTTAACAAATGATTACAAAAGAAACTCGCAAAGCGAATGTTCGCGGTTCGCCATAACAGCCCAATGGTTTTGTAAAGCAAGTAGGTTTTCCAACAAAAGGATGATACAGAGCTTAATCAACTAATTTGATGTTCATTAACTTTACAAGCCGCGATCCTTATTAGAAGTCTTATTTACTTTTTTTATGTCTGAACTTCTGTAATGCTTTAACTTCGAACTACTAACATATTAAATTAGATGAGCTAATTGAAACCCATAATAAAGGTATATCTTCCTAAAGAATAGCTTAATTAAATAAAGAAGCTTGCTTATAACAAACACTAAAGAATATTTATTGTTTTTGTTTACCTCACTCCTGAACGTGGTGCACTTAATAAATGAATTGCTCACTGTACCCAGTGGTTACCTGTGCATTTCATACTTAAACTAACGAGAGACGAATTTATATTAAACTAATTCAAGTAATGGAGTGCATCGCGAACGATTCATTAGAATAAACACCTTGTGTCTATGGATAGTATGGGATTTTAATTACTTACTAGAGAAAGCTGAAAAAGTTCAATATGGACCAAAGCTCCAAAACACACATTGTCTTTGCAAACTGTCCCGTGCAGATCTGCAAATTACTGTGACTAGTAAATTCTTTACTTCTGCATAGCGCGTATGCCCGTAGTTGTATTGTTGAACATCCCGGCCAAAGCCTGGGATACCAATCCGGCGCGGTTAGATACATTGCAGTATTTTGCGAGCGAAGTCGTCCATAGAAATGCAATATACAGGGTGGAAAGTTTCAATGGGCCCTGGAAGAAAACTACCTTAACTCGTTAAGATACATTATTTTTCTTAAAGGAAACATTCCTTTATTTAAAAAAAAAACAAAACTGCATAAAAGGATTTTTGAAAATTCGCTTGTCACACTCGGGAATCGAACCGGCTAAAACACAAAAATGTAACACTTTGTATTTTTAACCGACTTCAAAAAAAAGGAGAAGGTTTCTCAATTCGACCGTTTATATCCTTTTTTTATGTTTGTTCGCGGATAACTTCGTCGTTAATGAACCGATTTTGATGATTCTTTTTTTGTTTCAAAGCATTGCATCAACAAGTGGAATTTCGCGATCTTTCTACTAACTATTTTAGCCTTTAAGGACTGTGAGCATACAAAAGAAACTATACTTATCGTCCGACGTAACACAGTCTTTTGGAGAAAATATTGTTCGGCAGTTCAAGGCCTCGTCTCTGTCAATTTATATGACAGACTTTTTCTGAACGTCAACGCTAACTCCATGCCGAAGACACAATAAATTGGATTAATTGGTTAATATCTATCATCACTGTTTGATTTGCGAAATATCAATTACTTAAATAAATTGGCTTTAATATTTATCTGTTCCATTACTGCGCACATACAGTAGCTGGCCAAATTATTAGGGACAGTGTCATGATTTTTGTATTATGAAGTTGGATTGATTTTTTCAGAAAAGTGATTGGTTGTAGACTTCAGTGGTATTTTTTATTCAAAAACCTTATTATTTAAGATTATAAAAATAAGAAATATGAAGGTGAAATTAGACCTGGTAATTTGTTTAAATAAATAACGCATTAATAAGTTGAAAGTAAATATATTGTGTATAACTTAATATTTTGCGACGCCGCCTAATGCTGTAATAACAGCTATAAGATGTTTTATACGTTCTATACATTATATAACAGGTTGTTTAGGCTTGTGTCATGATAAAACTCATTTCTATGAACTGCAATGAGCTGGTGTTTAGTGGTTACGAAGTGCTTAACGATAGCCCTCTTGATGAGCTTCTGCATGTTCACAATAGAGTTCGTATCTGGTGAATTATCTAGTTAGTGCAAAAAATATTTATTTATTTTTCAGACAGGAATGCTTTAACACTCTTGGCCTTGAGACACGATGTAGAATCGAGCATAAAAAATAACTCTCCGGCTGCTAGGCACCCATTCTTCGACTTGCGGCCATAATTCAGTTTCTAGTACTAACTTGTACAGATCTTGCCTTGTAGTCACTTTCACGAAATATAGGCACCCCATGCTTTTAGCTGAGATGTTAAATCACACAATGATGCTACCTGGTTGTAAAGTTTTCCCTAAAAAGCAAACTGCATGGAGCTGTTCTCGAACAATTCCACGATGTGTACGACTGCAAATGAGCTCTTATCGACCTCCATTTGAAAAAAATATTCGTCGGAGAGGCATACACAGAAAATAATGCAATAATTACTGAATAGTGTATTTCAGACGTATGGGAATATTAAAAGTAATATTATTAACCGATTCCAGTCTGCCACTGTCATACTTCGGTGTTGCCAGGCCCACTGCAGTCGTTTCTACTTCATGGTCTCGGTGAGGTGCGATTTTTTGATCGGCCGGCGATTTATCCAATTCTTCTCGGCCAACCTCCGTCAAACTGCCCGATCGAATATTTCTATTTTCTTGTCTTATCCCTCGTTTATAATCGTAGTCAGGGAAACGATACACTTTTTATCATGTTTTAGGCAGATATCTCTGTTTTTAAGGTCAGAACAAAGAGTGGTGATCCGTTTTTTGCCACATTTTTTCACACTCTGTGTTTTTAGAAGTTTGTTCTGATCAGATTTTACTTTAATACTGTTTACTTCAGACTTTTAGACACCTGCAATAACTGTGAAATCTTTCAGAGAATGTGTAAAATACAGAAACAACGTTTTTATTTTTATAAACTTTCATAGAGACGTGTCTACAGCTTTGTCCATTTTAAAAAGGCGAAATTTTAAACGTATCACGTAATATCGTTCTCAAAACTTAATATTTTGTATTCAATTAAAGAAAAATAGGACATCATCAGAAACATTATCTGCGGTTTGATTAGTTTTAACAGAAACATCTTGTAAAATTAAAACCAAAAATAGTTTTTGCCATCAATGAAACAAAAGTAATTTTCAACTGAAGTTAACAAAATTGCTACATATTATAAGCTACACCACTTTTTTTTTAAATGGCTCGATCACATGGTGGTATCACATATCAAAATTAATAAAAATAATACCAGGAGTAAAGCTATACCAGAAAAACCTATATAACATTATTTATTTTCTTGAAGAAGCTGTTTGAACAAAAAAAAGTTGCTCAATGAATACTGTCCCTAATAATTTGGCCACCGATGGTAGATGGTTTGTTGTTTACATTTATTTAGGCATTGCCGAGCTGTTTGAGAAATATTGTGGTATTCTGATATTTGACTGTGTTGTTAGTTATTGCAAGCTCGCAGCTGCACTCACAATATTTGATGTTGGCTTTTTAACTTCTCTCTGGATCAAAGGTACCATTGTATTTGTACCCCTAACTACGCGCAAGTAAAATATCAAAATTTTCAAGTCAAGTAGTTAAAAAATCTCATGTATTTTAAGGATGAAAAGGGAGATCTTATAGAATTACTTGTGTGTCTAGCTGTCCATCTGTTTAGTCCGAATTTACTGAAATTCCTATTACAACTTTCCCATTATAGTTGAAATGTTTAACACATTTCAACTTAATCGGTTCAGTAAAATACAATTACAATACGATTTTTCTAAAATAGAGAGTAACTTTGGAGGACAAATTAGATAAAAATGAAAGATCTTTTATTTTTATTAAATTTTCTAATTTTTCAGCATTTGACACAACTGATTTGGTAGGTATAATTAAATTGAGCAACAATTTCAAATATTAGCCGGTAGGTATTTATTTTCGTAAAACTTTATAATTATACAAGGCCCTTATAAACAATGAGATTACAAAACAAGACGAATGGTTATAAATATCAGATTTTAGTTAAGTATCTAATACCAATAAAACAATAAATTAAACGGTAAGTATTCATTCAACAATTCATTATTTTAAGTATAAAGCTGATTACGGGTTGAGCATACTATTACAAGTTTGCCGAAATTAGATAGGTACTTTAGACGGATAATAAAGTTTCATTCATTAATTTGAGAGACTATATACAATTGGTTATTGTAACTCCGTATTAATTAGATAAGTATTAGCAAAAACAATATAATCCACTCACAAATCGTAGCCTTTACATTCGTGTCAATAGCGACGGTAAGAAGTAAAGAGGGGTTCTTTAAGGAGTGGCTGGAGAGGCGCCAGCGCCATGGCGCTCTAATCGTTCGCCTCACCCACAGGTCCGCAGGACGCAGGTTCTCACCGGACACGGGTGTTTCGGGAGGTTCCTGTGTCGAATTCGGGCTTAAGAAATGCCTGGGTGTCACCAGTGCAACGGTCGCCTGGAGGACACTGTAGAGCATACCCCGCGGTGGGGGTATGCCCCGCTTGGGCGGACCACTGCCGTATCCTTGCAGAGGCGATCGGTGGGCGCGCGTGGCGCGTTTTGTTCCACGCGCGCCTCAAAGAGCAGCTAGCACGTGCCGGGGTCCTCTAGGGCCAATGCCTACCGGGGTCGCGGAATATCTTCACCGCGGCCCCGGAACATAAAGGGCAACCGAGGCAACAGCGGTGGGTTTTAGTCAATAAAAGTCTGACACTCCCTCCCGCCTCACGAAGAGCGGGAGAATTCATTTGATTTCCCAACCTTGAAAAAACAAAACCGGCCAAGAGCGTGTCGGGCTACGCTCAGTGTAGTGTTCCGCAGTTTCCCGTAAGTCACATTTGGCTTTTTTGTACAAAAACTGTTCTTTCCATCAATATCAAAATAATTCTTTTCATATTTTATAAACTTATGGTTCAAAAGTTAGGGTTGGGAGGACACATTGTTTTTTTACTTTTGGAGCGATTATTTACGAAATTATTGACATTGTCAAAAAATGGTTTAATTAAACCCCTATTAATTTTTAAATACCTATGCAACAATAAATTACACGTTAGGGTTGAAATAAAAAAAAATCACTTCCCACTTTACCATAACAAAACATTTTTTTTCCAATTTTTATTTTACCACTTTGTCGGCGTGATTGAGATACATATTGGTACCAAACAGCTTTCTTGTGCTAACGGTCACATAGATTAAGCGTGGACGGACAGACAGACATGGCGAAACTATAAGTGGGTTCCTAGTTGACTACGGAACCCTAAAAAGGGTTTCTTAGCAGGTACTTTGACTAAACAATATTCCTGACACTGTCAAACTACAGTTAAAAAAAAAGACAGAAAACAGCTTATACAAACCTATCTAAGAGTAATTAAGGTACCGGAAAACAGAGAATATTTTCATAACGCTGAGCTAAATTAATACAGGTCTGTTATAAGATCTCAGCTGGTACATCTGAGATATAAATGAACCCGGCCTGATTCGAACAAAAGCTTATTTTACCAGAAAACTTAATCTAACTCTCCAACACTGTTTATAATGGGCGAGCTTAAAGTTTTACTACTACTTACACTAGTTTTAAAGTATGAACTAATTATGACAAGCTCTTTGCAAGATTTAATACAGCTGAAGTAAAAGCCTCTTCTTTAGGTCATATTGTTCCAACTTTTAGGATTAAGCATTAATACAGCTTCAATACTAATTAAATGAAGAGCTGATGCTACAATTAAAATGCGAATGAAATTAATAGTAGATTAGTAGCCAAGGGCTGTAAGGCATAGGGCGCCTATAGTTCGAGGGTGCAATTGATGCTTACACCCGAGCTAACTACTCTGCTTTATATCTAGATTGTGAGGTAAATAGAAAAAAACCATTACAAGAATAAAACATTTTATTAGTTATAATTTACTAGCTTTTTCCCGCGGCTTCGCTCGCGTTAGAAAGAGGCAATAAATAGCCTATATCACTCTCCATCCCTTCAACTATCTCCACTTAAAAAATCACGTCAATTCGTCGCTCCGTTTTGCAGACAGACAGACACACTCTCCCATTTATAATATTAGTATAGTAAGTATGGATAGCGAAATGAGAACCATTTTCAAATTTCAAAAGTTTTCTATTCCCGCCTTTTTTCATCTTTGTTTTTTTAATTTCTATTATCAAGAACAAAATGGAGCTTCGCCGTTCGATTTAAAATTGATGACTATATACTCATACGAAGACAAGGCTGAATAGCGAAGCGACCTCTTTTGTCATTAGGCTGAATGCATGATGTCTATTGCCAGTTGGAATGATGGTTAGATGTACGCGACTTTTTGAAAGAGTGATTTTTTTAAATTACTTACTGCCCTAAGGCTTTTCCAGCTACATTAATACCCTTGAGAGCTAATTGGTTACCCACAAGCCCCATTTGGGGGTAATAAGAACCTACTTACCGAATATGAGAGATGTAAAAGTTTATACTGCAACTTCAGGGAGAATTAATGCCTTAATCAACGTTGTTTTATACGCTTCACCGAATCTATAATACTAGCTAATACTCGTACTAGGAAATGATACTAATTTGTTGAAGTCATGTTTAGAATATGTTTAATTACAAGTAAGGTTGTTCAAGTATTTTTAATGAGTATCGTAAAAGGATAGAGATGATCGCCAGCTTTTTTGAAATCAAAAATAAAACCGTCGATATCAATGACCGTCGTCTAAAAAAAATTTCTAACAAACGTTCCGGCAACGGAAACTTTCCAAATGAATTCGTGAAACAAATAAACGTATACGTACCATTCAAACTCATTCTCAAGAAAATCAACAAGTAGAATTAGATAAACAGAATTTATATGAGCAGGAAATATAAATTAAATGTTTGTCTTTTTAATGACAAGCTTTCACTGCCTTTGTTTTTATTTGTATATCACTATCACTATCCCTGTTGGAAGCTAAAATAAAGTATCAGAATACATAACAAAAGTAGATGAATTCGATTAAGTCGTTCTGAAGTCATAGCGTGAGCAAAGGAAATAGAGATTCATTTTTGTGAGTAAAGACTGAATGGAAATTAGCTGAAGGGCCACCTGGTGATTAGTGTTCTGTAGTCACTTTCAAGGCTTGGTTCGTGTTTCGCCAGGTCCGATCGAAAGAGGAATCTAATTATTAATGAAATTCAAAAGTGAATTCTCACCGTACAATATTATTTTTTTAACTTTATTAACTTATAGGCCAGTCATCTAAGACATAAAAATCGCGTTAGGTCGCAATAAATTGCAAGGTTCTGATTTTTTGTGATGTTGTTAGGATAGATACCAGTGGTGTAAATCTAGATTTGCAACCTCGAAAGACCTGTGCTAACTTCGTGGTGCTCGAAAAACCTCGAATTTTCGAACTTTTTTCAGTTTTTGGCTTACAACTTCTAAAATATGCATTTTGCAGCAAAGTCATCTATGAAACTTTTAAATAAGACAAAATAAGCAACCAAATGAGTGTAACCCCAGCTCTGTATGCTTACCAGATCTCAAGATATGACATTTCGAAAATGGGCAATTTTTCCCAAATTTTATCAAATTTGTAGTTAGCTAGACTTTAGACCGAAATACTGTCTAAATTACTTATCCTACAAGGAAAATTAATAGAAATTAAGTTGTAGAGCAGTTATTTAGCTTTAATTTAAGTGTAAAAGGAACTGTTCAGGACCAATAGTTCTCATATTATGAGGTAAAAAGTAATAATAAGGATCGAATTTCGCAAGGAATAGTTATTTTTTTCTTATACATTGTTGAATGGAATTTACAATACTAGCAGTCCGCCCCGGCTTCATCCGTGGTACAAACATAGCCCATGTCACTCACGGATAACATACCTATCCAACGGGGAAAGAATTTTTAAAATCAGCCCCGTAGTTTTTGAGTTTATCCATTACAAAACAAACAAATAAACAAATCTTTTCTCTTTATATTAAGTACTAGCTGTCCCCTGCGGTTTCACCCACATTTTTCGTTACTGCTCCGCTCCCGTGGGCCGTAGCGTGATGGTATATAGCCTATAGCATTCCTCGATAAATGGGCTATGTAATACTGAAAGAATTTTTCAAATCGGACCAGTAGTTTCAAAGATTACCCCCTACATACAAACTTACAAATTTTACCTCTTTATAATATTAGTAGAGTAGAAGTAGAAGTAGAAGATAAGTATGATTGATGGCGTCATAAGTTCTGTCAAAACCTTATTTTAACTTTCGAGTACTGGCCAGATAATACTTTGACTAATTTTAAAAATAGAACATTTGTACTTGCCGAAATAAAAAAGAAAATATTAAATATAGAGTGGTCGAAGAAGGAAGATAGAGTCGCGGTTATCGCGTTGCACCGCTATGGTTACGCGCCAATAGAAATTTTCAAAATTCTGCAAAAGTTGAAAATAACTCTACGGTTGTTTATCGCACTATCAAACGATACATTGAAGATTCAAGCTTCAAAGATCGTGAGAGGAGCGGCCGACCTCGCACAGTTAGGAAGGCGCGAATTCAACGAAATCCCTCGCGTAAACAAAAAATCTTAGCTCTTCACATGGGGCTAAGCAGAACCACGGTTAGAAGAGTGTTAAACGAAGACCTGGGACTGCGAGCTTATCGTAAAAAGCCGGACATTATTTGAACGAGCGTTTGAAAAAAATTTGGCTGGAAAGATCCCGCGCTTTGTGACGGCGGTACGCGGGAAAAAAACATCGCAAAATTTTATTTTCAGATGAAAAAAAAATTACTTTTGAAGAAAGTTATAACAAACAAAATGATAAGGTGTATGCCCGGAGCGGGGGGGGGGGGGGTATTCCGAGGATCCAGCGTGGGCATTATCCTTCCTCGCTCATGGTTTGGCTTGGAGTCTCATATTCAGGCTTAAGTGTTTTTCTGTGAAAAAGGTGTGAAAACCAGTGCCGTTGTGTACCAAAATACCTATCGAATATAGTGGAACCTCTTTCTCAAACAATGTTCAAAAACAGACATTGGATATTCTGACAAGATTCTGGGATTCATAGGAATTTGGAGTCTCTCTCTCTGAGTATCTCTGGTTAAAGCAGCGGCAGAAATAGATATGAATGTGGTGCGTGCTGCGGTCGATGACTGACCGCGTCGATTAAGGGCATGTATTAAAAATGGAGGGGGGCATTTCGAATAATGTAAATAAATTTGTATTGTACAGTTAATTATCTTTCATTTTATATATAATTTTCAATTAATTATCAAAAATTATATCGTTAATTACATTAAATGTTTTTGACAGAATTTATGGCTTGACTAGGTATATATATATATATGTATTTTCAACATACGCATTGAAAACATTAAAAATCTCACCTGCGGCGTCCACTGAATGTAAGTGGACGCCGCAGAGTGGTAGATTGTAAAGACGCTAGAAATCCTTCGCGATTTATATATATATTTATATAAATCGCGAAATCTATATATATTATTATATATATATTATTCAATAAACAGTTTTTACTGAATTGTCTGTTTTATTTTATTTTTAAAGTAATATTTATATTACTAGAAAAATTTCGAAAAAAATCTGAGTTCCTTATTTAGCTCATAATATGAGAACTATTGGTCCTGAACAGTTCCTTTTACACTTAAATTAAAGCTAAATAACTGCTCTACAACTTAATTTCTATTGACTTTCCTTGTAGGATAAGTAATTTAGACAGTATTTCGGTCTAAAGTCTAGCTAACTACAAATTTGATAAAATTTGGGAAAAGTTGCCCATTTTCGAAATGTCATATCTTGAGATCTGGTAAGCATACAGAGCTGGGGTTACACTCATTTGGTTGCTTATTTTGTCTTATTTAAAAGTTTCATAGATGACTTTGCTGCAAAATGCATATTTAAGAAGTTGTAAGCCAAAAACTGAAAAAGTTCGAAAATTTCGAGGTTTTTCGAGCACCACGAAGTTAGCACAGGTCTTTCGAGGTTGCAAATCTAGATTTACACCACTGGTATCTATCCTAACAACATCACAAAAAATCAGGACCTTGCAATTTATTGCGACCTAAATGTCTTAGATGACTGGCCTATTATATTTATTAAACATTGAGAATGCACATGTTTTTTAATCGGACCGTACAAAATTATTGTATTTACTTTATTTTGTACTTGAAATTCCTGTTTCGACCGGCCCGAGCGAATCTCGGCGACCGAAACACAAACCAAGCTAACTGAAACCCCAGAGGTCTCACAGATTATTATCATTTCGTTATCATTTATGTCTCAAACGATGGGGATGACCCGCTCTTAAGAGCAACTGACTCACGCATTGTGTAATTTAAAAGTAAGTACATAAACATCTTATCATGACTATCTTATCTTATTTTTAATATAACCCACTTGTTAGTGGGACAAATCTCATTCTTATCTTGATAGATTCTGGGCAGTGATTTGCTATGACATTTTGCTTGGCATCATGGTGTCAATGTTTGCAAACGCTGAAACTAAATGCTTTGTATTAAGAAGTCTGACTCTAGGTATTCAAATAGGAAGGAAAGGAAGAAAAAGAGGAAGTTCACTTATTCAGCTGAATGCTAAAATACTTTGTTTTCCATGGCTATATAGATCTCTATATAGCCATGGAAAACAAAGTATTTACGTACGTTTACGCGTCCGTCCAGCTTTCCGCGTCTGTTAAGTTTTCGTACAAAATCATTGTTTTAATGGACATAAGCTGAAATAAGACATCTCTTGTCTCGCTAAGTTAGCACAATCTTATATCGACGCCCCGCAACTTCTCTCCAAGATTAATTTACGCGCCCCAACTAGATCTTCTAGGAAGGAAAGGAAGAAAAAGAGGAAGTTCACTTATTCAGCTGAATGCTAAAATACTTTGTTTTCCATGGCTATATAGATCTCTATATAGCCATGGAAAACAAAGTATTTACGTACGTTTACGCGTCCGTCCAGCTTTCCGCGTCTGTTAAGTTTTCGTACAAAATCATTGTTTTAATGGACATAAGCTGAAATAAGACATCTCTTGTCTCGCTAAGTTAGCACAATCTTATATCGACGCCCCGCAACTTCTCTCCAAGATTAATTTACGCGCCCCAACTAGATCTTCTAGAACACCCTTTCTTCTCCTTAACGTTCCCCGCTGCCACACAAACTACAGACAGAATTCGTTCTTTATAAGATGCGCAAAGTCCTACAATAATCTGATTGACTTTTCTGAACTTGACTTGTTCGTTACTAAGCCGCAAGTATTTAATAGAATTCTTATTAAACACTGGTTCGATAACTGTTCTATTTTGCACGAAAATACTTAATATTATAGTGTGTACAGTTTACTTAACTTTTATTTTTTTGTTTCAAGCAAGCTTTTCATAGATAATTAAATGTGAAAACTTGTAATTGGTAAATTGTTTGCATAATTCGCTGTTTGTTTAGCTGTTAATACTGTTTGTTTTCCAACTGTAATAAAATAAAATAAAATAAATAAATAAATAAGCTAAATAAATGTGCGCAGTCCTCAAGTCCTGCAGTCAGCAGTGGACTGCAAAGATTGACCACAGGACACAAATCTTCAAGAATGAGAGTTTGGCATCTAAAGTCCCAAGTTTGTCATTCCCCTTGAACATAGACTTATAAAGAAAAAGTCACGGGAGGCTAAGGAACAGTTTATTTAGAAATCAAAGCGTGGTTTTGGTCGGAGAACAAGGTCCAACAATATGTGTATTGTATAATGATGACTATAATAAGCGGTTTTAAAATAACCTAGACTGTCAGATAAACTAACATTTAGTAGTCGAAAATCCTTATATGAATGAAAAAACTGAGTTAGCAAAAGGAGTATGTATTTCGACTGGAACATTTAAAACGACACAAAAATAAATCTATTGATGTAGTACCTAAAACTAAGACTTGACCTTCTTAAAAATAAATTTCCAACTCAACAACGTGATGTATGTATGTAGGTGTGTGTATATTGCCTTAAGTTTTTCCCTTCCCAAATTATCCTTAAAAAATTGAGGTCGTAACCTTTTAACTAAAACAAACTTGAATTAAAAATCTATGTCGCTTCGTCACGTACTTTTTTCTTGGGGGAACTTCCTGGTGACCAAAAATAAAACTCCTTTTAAAACCTGTCTTGCAGTGATAATAAATTAATCTTATACTTATAAAAATTCTCGTGTCACAATGTTAGTTGCCTTACTCCTCCGAAACGGCTTTACCGATTTTTACCAAATTTTATAAGCATACTAGCTTTTGCCCGCGGCTTCGCTCGCGTTAAAAGAGACAAAAAGTAGCCTATGTTACTCTCCATCCCTTCAACTATCTCCACTTAAAAAATCACGTCATATCGTCGCTCCGTTTTGCCGTGAAAGAAAGACAGACAGACAGACACACTTTCCTATTTATATCTTATATTTTATGTATTAATTTGAATTAACTATGAGGATATTTCGAGAATAGGGACAAATCGAATTAAAATACATACGACGTCACTCACGCCATCAATGTCATGTTATCTAAGGCATATAAATATACTTGCAGCAATTAGTGTTCTTAATTTAAATTTTTGTACCGCTCTTGAAGTTTTGAATTATATTGCACGCAACTTTAGGTTCCTAATAATAAGCATCCCACTAAAAACATTTCATATAAATGTAGCCAAGACAACCACATAAGGTATACCCTGTGAAAAATATATCAGATCTCATGTAGAGCCAAGCTTCTGAATCTACACGGCCTAACTCTACAGACCCTAACTTCACAAACTCTACATATCAGTAAAAATGTATGGCTTCGCCGTTTCGCTACCGTCGTGGAGGTGATGCGAAAATTAAGTTTTTGAAGTAAGTACCGAAACAGCCAAGCCATACATTTTTACTGAGATGTAGAGTTTGTGAAGTTAGGGTCTGTAGAGTTAGGCCGTGTAGATTCAGAAGCTTGGCTCTACATGAGATCTGATATATTTTTCACAGGGTATACCTTATGTGGTTGTCTTGGCTACATTTATATGAAATGTTTTTAGTGGGATTTCAGTTCTTTTTGTAAGTTGCTAGGCAGTATTTTCAGTGTTTTTTATTCTTTTGGTTCACAGATTTTTTTGACTAAATTGACCTGAAAGTCCCACACTTTTTGTTCTTAAAATACTTGATCGTACAACGGTGATCTTTCGATCTAGGAGAAATTATTAATAGCCGGAGAGCTGGTGAACCCTCCTACTAACGGTCGTCCTGTAAGGCTAGAAATTTGTGGAGTGATGAGTCATAGTACACCAAGGCCAACAACAATGACCTGGCAGGCAACAACCCTGCACGTCATCAGTCTTTTTATTTTTTTAAATGTAAAATAAATAATAAAAAAAAACGTTCTTCTGTAAGCTTCAAAATTTAATATAATTTAGTTTATTGATTAATAATTATGGAAAAAAATTGACAGGCGATTTGGGTAAGCAGAAGTATCTGCCAGGCGAATCGAAAGGTGCATAGTTTAGGGGGAAAAATAAACATTCTCCTGTAAAGTTGAAATTTAAGTATGTGTTTGAGCAAATCATTAAAAAGAAATGTGTACAATGACAGGCGGTTCTGAGCAGCATAAGACCTTGACAGGCGAGGGGAAAGATGCTAAGAGCGGGCGAGTAAGAGGCGTAACGTGAATGCGTATAGTGTGAATGACATTAAATAAAATTAAAAATTATAGATGCAATATTTTTTATTAATTGTAGTGTAATCTACATTATTTTTTACATTAATTAGCATCATCATCCGACACTTCTTCACTACTACTTCTTTCGTCATAATCGAGGAGATGCTGCTTCGGCAGCATCTCCTTCAAACCAATTGAAATCGTAGTGATTATCGCAGCTTTATTTATTTATTTTATGGCTCTCTAACGACTTACTCACTAATACCCTTAGTTACAATAATAGGTTTTATGACATATTTTTTATGATAGTGGTCATGTATAGGAGTGCACATCACTTGTACCTATTAACATAAGTTAAAACATTACAAACAATAAAAAGTGGATAAAAAGACGACAAAAGCTGTTATAGGAATTAAATATTAATAATAGCCAGGATTATTCATCAGCAACTTGCTCTGAAATACAATATTGTGGAATCGGGAGTACCGTATTACAGGTATGTGCTCGACCCAGTTCTTGAGAATAGCCATATCACATTATACTGGGATCGATCTATTATCACAGACAAAACTATTGTTGCCAATAAGCCTGACATTGTGGTAATAGATCGATTAGAGCGTCGGGCAATGATTGTTGACATAGCCGTTCCACATGATGAGAACCTCGTGAAAGCCAAGAAGGATAAGCAGTCTAAATACCTTGACTTGGCTCGCGGGGTTGTCGACATGTGGGACGTAGATTCAGCAGTCATTGTACCAATAGTGGTGACGGCCATTGGCATAATAGCTAAGAGCCTCGACCAACACCTAAGGAGGCTCTCGCTAGGCAGCTGAATCAAGGGCCTGATGCAGAAGGCGGTACTCCTGGGCACGGCGCGCATTGTCCGGAGGTTCCTCTCTCTGGTGCCCTGACCATCGGTAGCTTGGACCCTGTTCCGATGCCGGTGAGCTACTATTTTTATATTTTTAAATGTTATTTTTTATATTAATACCTATTTAAAAATGTAATTTATATGTATGTAATTATGTATACTGAATAAATGGAAAAATAATAATAGTATAATATCTTAGGACAATTCACACACGGTCATCTGATCCCAAGCTAAGCAGAGCTTGTGTTATGGTAACCAGACAACTGATATACATACTTATATAGTTTATAAATATATACATATTATAGATAAAATTACACCCAGACACAGAAAAAACAATCATGTTCATCACACAAAGTTTGTCCTGGGTAGGAATCGAACCCAAGACCTCCGGCTTAGCAGTCAGGGTCACTCACCACTAGACCAACAGGCCCAGGCGTCAAAACATAGTTTAAAAAGCTTTACATCAGATTGTCCTAAGGAAATAGGATAAAAACAAAAAAAGAATATAAAAGTATTCTATGTCCGTCCCCTGGTCCTAAGCTACCTCCCCACCAAATTTCAACCAAATCGGTTCTGCTGTTGTTGAGTTATAAAATGTGTAACTAACACGACTTTCTTTTATATATATACAGGGGATGGAAAATTTCAATGGGCCCTGAAAGAAAACTACCTTAAATCATTAATATAGATTATTTTACTTAAAGGAAACATTCCCTTATTTTTTTAAAGAAGTAAAACTACATTCAAAAATTTCGAAAATTCGCTTGTCACACTCGGGAATTGAACTGGCTTAAAATGGAAAAAAACAACATCCTGTACTTTTATGACGTTAATCGATAGGTCATTTATAAGGATCAAATCTTTCTAACAAACATGGTAAATAAAATTAAAGGGAAAACCATGAAATTTTAACTTGTCAAATCCAAGGACGACTTTAGCTATCGAAATTTTCGTTCAACTAAAGTAAAATTCTTAAAATGTATGGTTTTCCTTTAATTAAAATAACCATGTTTATTAAAGAGATTTTGTCCTTATGAATGGACCCTAACGTTTGACATCATAAAAATAGACTGTGTTACTTTTTTGGATTTTTTGGGGTCAGATAGGCAGTCGCTCCACATAAAACACCGGTATCTAGCTGAATCCGGTTAGGCTGGCAGCCGACCCCAACACGGTTGGGAAAAGGCTAGGGAGATGATGACTTTTTTGGATTTTAATCGGTTCGATTCCCGGGAGTGGTAAGCAAAATTTCGAAAAACTTTGAACGCAGTTTTGTTTCTTTTTAAAAATAAAGGAATGTTTTCTTTAAGTAAAATAACCTCTCTCAACGATTTAAGGTAGTTTTCTTCCAGGGCCCATTAAAACGTTCCACCCTGGATAATAAATAGATTTGAAATATATTTTTATATTTGTACGTGAATGAAATGTAGATTTGACTTTTTGAAAAGTAAATCAATTTTAAACACACTGAAATCTATATTATACTTATATTTGTATACAAAATAGTATAATATGTATAAGTTAATAATTTTCGTGTCATATGTGGCAAGAAACTTCTCATAGCGTGCGTTATCCAATCTTTGACATTTTGATCCGTACATGATGATGATAATTAATGTAAAAAATAATGTAGATTACACTACAATTAGTAAAAAATATTGCATCTATAATTTTTAATTTTATTTAATGTCATTCACACTATACGCATTCACTTTACACCTCTTACTCGCCCGCTCTTAACATCTTTCCCCTCGCCTGTCAAGGTCTTATGCTGCTCAGAACCGCCTGTCATTGTACACATTTCTTTTTAATGATTTGCTCAAACACATACTTAAATTTCAACTTTACAGGAGAAAGTTTATTTTTCCCCCTAAACTATGCACTTTTCGATTCGCCTGGCAGATACTTCTGCTTACCCAAATCGCCTGTCAATTTTTTTCCATAATTATTAATCAATAAACTAAATTATATTAAATTTTGAAGCTTACAGAAGAACGTTTTTTTTTATTATTTATTTTACATTTAAAAAAATAAAAAGACTGATGACGTGCAGGGTTGTTGCCTGCCAGGTCATTGTTGTTGGCCTTGGTGTACTATGACTCATCACTCCACAAATTTCTAGCCTTACAGGACGACCGTTAGTAGGAGGGTTCACCAGCTCTTGGGCTATAAAGGCTGTATTGCGCTCCCGAATGACTGTAGTATAAGACTCCACAATATAAACGAGTTTTCGTGCAAACGTGCAAACAATATTATTCTCAGATACATAAAAATTCAAATAGTACTTATACTTTCCGATGTAACGAAACCATAGCGCGATCTATTTCGATCCCAACGCCATCTAGGGAAGTAAGACTTAAACTTTTTGTCATCACTCATCGAGGATCGCGCTACGATTCCGTTCAACACCGTAACAATTTAGGTATGTACGTATATTAACCAATTACCAATACATAAAATTATGCCCACTGAAATAAGCCGCAAAACTTATTTATACGAATACGAAAAATATTGCAATCGCAACACGACCGTCAACGACACAAGTTTATAATTTTCTTAGGTGGTTGATACCAAACTTACCAAACTTCTTATACCAAATGTCAGCTTTCTAGCACTACAGGAAGTAGCCACATCAGCAGTGTCGGCTTTCATAGCCCATAGCCCAACAGCCCAATCTTTCTCTTTGCATTTTTACTTAATTTGTTCAAACAAACTTCCACACCCCCATTTTAGGGGATGGAGGTCGAAATCTATAAGTTTATGAATTTTTCTGTTGGTTGTATACTAAACTTAGGCTACATACCAAATTTCAGCATTCTAGCACTTCAGGAAGTAGCCAAACATTTTGATGATCATCAGTGTGTCAGTGTGTCAGTGTGTCAGTGAATCAGTGACGAAATCGGTGTATTTTAGATATCAATAAAATCTAAAGTATAAAACTTATTCAATTGAAACTTTGTATGTTTATTGAGTCTGTTATTGACATTATTTCTTGTGAATATGAAGTGTCTGGTACATCGGATACCAACTCTATGAGGGTTCGAAAAAACGACGAAACACTTCGAGAAAAGGTAGGTAGTGCCCCTGCGCTTCGCTTGCTTGTCTTGGCCGGGGTCACGACCGTGCCCCCCGATGTTGGGACATCGCACACACCGCCATGTGATTTTAAAATTCAAACAAACCATACAGCTTATATACATACTTACATATAATTTATAAATATACGTTCCTCTCAGACACAAAACAAACAATCAGGCTCGTCACACAAAGATTTGTCCTGGGAATCGAACTAACATTCCAGTCAAAGATTATCGTAGTCAGACCAATGATAAAAATGCCAATATAAAATAGTAAACTGACTAACTGACTGTAGATATTATATCAACGCACAGCCCAAAACGCTGGTTCTAGCCATTCATTTGGCGGCTAGTATGGTTTGTCGACCAGGCCAGTTGATGGAACCACAACCATACCACAGATAAAACCAAAATGACAATGATCATAAGGGTGAATTTCGCGGGCCAGTAATATGACACCGACAATAATGACAGCTGTCAGATTGACATTTCGCCAGACCACAGGCTAGAGACATGAAACTTGGAGGGTGTGTTCTTTGTTGAGAGTATGTAACCACTGAGAACGGATTTTCTAGAAATTGCAACCCTAAGGGGGGTAAAATAGGGGATGGAAGCTTCGACATCCACGCGGGCGAAGCCGTGGCCGAAAGCTGGTAAACTAATATTTTTACTAAAATATTTTACTGTATGCCAATCATGATATGTTAATCATGATTTTAATAGCGTTGGTTGTTTTCTAATGTCATACAGTTAGCCTATAATCCGGACAACTAACTCAGCGTCCAGGTGTTCCTCAGTTTAAAACTATAAATCAAGTAACCACTGAGAACGGATTTTCTAGAAATTGCAACCCTAAGGGGGGTAAAATAGGGGATGGGAGCTCCGACATCCACGCGGGCGAAGCCATGGCCGAAAGCTGGTAAACTAATATTTTTACTAAAATATTTTACTGTATGCCAATCATGATATGTTAATCATGATTTCAATAGCGTTGGTTGTTTTCTAATGTCATACAGTTAGCCTATAATCCGGACAACTAACTCAGCGTCCAGGTGTTCCTCAGTTTAAAACTATAAATCATCCGTCAAAATTCTACGAATTGGTCGATGTTATAAGGAAACAATCATGAATACTAAGTAACTTTATAAACCTACTAATACTGCTACTAATTAGCTTGAAAAGCGCATTATTTAGCCGCAATAAATAGTAAATCAATTAGGTAAGCAAATAGTGATATCAGTATGTTAGTAATATTGCCATAATATATAAGGTGTTAAATAATTAACTGCAAGAACTTCGTCCACTTACCCGACATCGAAAAACAAACACACCAACAAAACATTTTTTTTGGAGCACTTTTATATTTCGACATAAATTTAGCAAAAAATAAACCTTGTGACGAAGCCCTTCGATCGGTAGGATAAAACTACAGACTGATTAATTTTCTCGAGTAACATGTTCGATTCCCGGTTCAACTATGTATTTATTTAAATATCTATGAGTCCAGTTTAAAATGTTTTTAAAATTCAAATAATGTCTCCTTTCAGTAAAAGGTTCTATCTACAATATTTAAGGTAGGTACTTTCCCTCCATGTGGCATAGCCGTGGGCGGTAGATTCACTTTTGTTTTATAAGTATGACGTTTCAAAGTGCCTTTTTTTGGTCTATTGGAAATAAATGATTTGACTATTGACACCCTATATTATACTCATGAATGAAGCAACTAGTCACCAGATAAAAATACGAGTAAAAACCTGTTAATGCATAGCCTGTATAGACATCAAAACGCATCGACCGGTATATTATTTTTCCTATAGGATAATCCTGAAAAAGTCGAAGTTTGGAAAACCAACATTTATTCCACGTTGGAGCGAATTTCAAATAAAATCTGAAAATCAAATATAAGTACCTCGAAATGACAATTTATAAACCAAACCAACTAGTCTAGAAGTTAATTTAAGTAATTATTTAGTACACTTAATTGTGTACCTCTAACCAGTTACAGCAGATAATTTTAGCTCGTAAATGTCGGTCAGCGTCATTGCTTAATGAATAAATTTTAATTTCGGAAGTGAGGCCTCTTCGAGTATTCAGCAAACACCCGTTTAATGACACTAACGTACTTTTAATTAGCATAGTTATACACATATGGAACATAGAAGTTTTTAGGGTCGATATTTCAGCTAGACGATGTCGCACATTCAGTAAATTCAACTACAATTAAATGTCCTTGCTTCTACGCTCGACTGGCTTGCCAATCAGATTACAGGGAGTACGTAGCCGGGTTTAAACTATTCTGGATTACAAAGCTAAGCAGCAATTTGGTTAATTGATGAAGGGGAATGGGGCCATGCATTCTTATACCATGTCAATATGTGTCAGATGTCAAGCGGTTTTGGACCTTGTGCATTGCAATTAAATTGTCACATTAAACCGCTCCGAGTTTATGTATTATTTTAAAGCTAATATATAAAGTGGAACGAGGTACTACTGAGTCTTGTAATAAGTAAGACTTAGAAATCTTTGGTATTGGAAGATTTCACTTAGGTCACTGATGAGCGTAATGTAAAATGAGTTACGAAAGTACATAATAACATGAAACATTACAATAAACTGATGGTAATTCAATAAAATCAATTTACAGATCACAATAAAAAAAGTACCTAAGTTATTATACAAATTGATAGATTTAATTATTATATTGTACATGTTATTTACATAAATACTTATATTTTTATCGTATAACCTAACTTGATACCTATAATAATACAAACTAATTAATTGAGACGTTAATTTGTAACCAAAATAGACAATTTGACCTTGAAATTTTACATTACATTTCGTTAAATTATTTTGGGAATCAAATTTTGTAACATATTAAATATTTTAGATGAACTTTACAAGTAATTTCAACTATACCTTGTCTTATAATAATTATGATTTATTTATTGCTTGTAATAAAGATAATTTTACATTAATTGTTTATTTATTTATATATACTTGTTTATATGAACTGAAAATTACTCATTCAAGTAGGCGCTTCCGTTCCTTCAGTAAACGTGTACTATAGTTAATTCACAGTCTTGCACCAAAAATGTACTAAGACTAAAAGCCGAAGACTGCTACCAGTGTTTTCATATTTATGAAACTTGAGTAGCTAGACCAGGTACGCCACGTCTACTCAAATACAATACACTCTGACAACCACCCCTTCCTTATCCGAAGCAAAATTTAACAAGCTCAAGTCTACTTAGTTTTTTATAAATATTTATATCCACTAAAAGCTACTCTGCGATCGTAAAATTAAATATTGGATACTTGATACTGATTGATTCAGCAACAAGCGTGAAGCGCTTTAACATTTATTAACAATCGATGAATTATTACCCAATTAGTCCACAACACGATACAGTGAAGATTTAATCAATCGCTACCATTTTGTACTGCTATCTATACATGGCGCTATCTCGCTAAATCGTAACAAGTGTTACAACTCATAGACTTAGTAAAGCAAGGCTGATTTGTATCGATAAATGTTACTGATAGCGATTGTTATCAACCAGCTGATACGTAATCGGTGCACACTTCTTTTAGGATTTCATGTGTGGTTCAATCCGCGCGTGGCTATCGACCACGTCTTTCGGGTCCATCCAAAATTTCCAGCTAATGCACGAAAATATGCCCGTCCACATACGGCGAGTATCGTTACAAGTTAGTTACAACAGCATGATATCCGAGCTTTAGACTGGCCTGCACAATTACCTGACTTAAATCCTATTGAGCATGCCTGGGATATGCTTCAGAGAAGAGCTCTTAGGAATTTTCCTAAAGTTTTTGTGGATGAAAACCAGCTTTTCTTGCATCTCAGCAGGACTTGGGACAGTTTTCCACAACAGGATATTGACACCCTTGTTTTGAGTATGCAGAACGGTTGCAGATGTGTCAGACGTCTTAGGTGAATTCACGGATTATTAATTTTAAATATTAAACATTTTAATAAAAAAATAGTTGTTTTGTTTGTGGTTTTGATATTTCAAAAATAAAGTTAAGATTGAAATTTTGTCTGAGTTTTACTTAAAAAACTTAGAAGAAGAGTCTTCTAAGTTTTTTTTAAATTTAACTTTATCTTAAAAGTTTATTTTCAGATTAGATAGACTATTTAACAAGGTTTATTTGAATGTGTAAGTGTCTTAACAAAAAGTTAAAAGAACTTTAGTTATTTAGGTTTAATTGAAATATCCCTAGGCCATGTTGATGTGTGTATTATCTAGACTAAAATACAAGATTGCCTGTCCGTCAACCAGAGTCCTGTAATTGACATAAATCAAGGCTATTTCTCTCGTACCTATTCGAAATTCAAATGCGCTATTGTGGTCTCTACCTACGTTTGTATGTCTACTCAAGGATTAACCACGATCACAGCCGTGTAGGACCCCCAATTAGTAAGTAGGCATGACTCGCTCTTGGCCGAAACAGAGATTTTATTTTATTGTTATTTTTATCTTAATACACATACTTATAAAAGATAGATACCTTAAAAGTGATACCGTAATACTTAAAAAGGCAATTTTACATACGTTACGCTAAAATCGTGTTACAATTTTTATTCGTATCCCTTATCATTTGATGGGTGTTATCAATAAGATTGTTGTACGAATTTCATAGTGGCGTAGCAAACAATTGATAGCCTATTCAGAAGAATGAAAATATAGTAGTGTGATCGTTTATAGGATATAAGAACGAAGCGTTGGTGAATGCAGACTATGATGATGTCCATGGACTGGGAGAATACTTGATGGTTGTGTGATAGGCTACTATATTACCACGACGGAAAAGAACATGCCGCAAACAAATAGAAGCTCTATTACCAGGATTGGCTGCTACCAATAATAATGATCGCAGCTTTATATTAAATAAACTCGCTATCGTCGACCGCGCGACGTTTATTGAGTTTGAATAATATAACATACCGTATACGTAGGCACTTACAATCCTACACTGACAGGAACAGAATAATAAAAATTTGTTTTGTAGTGACATAACTACAACATTGGCCTACTAAATTTAGTCACCATTCAATGTAGAATGAAATTGTCAGAGTTTTGAGAATAGCAGTGTTATAATGTGCGTCTCTGAATAGGTTAAATCAGGTTGAAATGAGCTATCTCACAGTTCACCTCATCCTCACTATTCTATAAAAAAAAGTGTTGAAAGATTTTGGTTTCAGTTATACCACAAGCCCTTTAAAGCCGCACAGACTACATCATGTTGCCGCCATCTTAAAAGTTTCCATGTAAAAACAGTATGTTTTGGGATGATTTTGAGATCTGGCCTGACTGAGTAATAGCCATCGTCACTAGCATGCGTACAGACAGACGCTAGCTAGTGATGATGGCAAAGAACAGCCTCTGATAGCCCTTCACAAGGCGTGATCCAGATTTTTGGGATAGTCATGTATACAACTGATGCCAGCTGCTTTTTGCTGATGAAATGACCGCACTACGTGGCCGAGGGATATATCTGGCGTGTATGTCATATTAATTCTGCTTGTTTTGAATCCCTATCTCATGTCATCGATAATAACATTAATAACACATCTTTCCACAATACACTGATTAGTAGATTATAGACATTAATAGCGATTATATATTTCTTCCGGTCGTAAAGGTGTCGTGGTTTATATAAGCCACCTAACCAAGGAGTATGAAACAAAGCGGTTGACCTTATAAGGTACAAGTAAAAGATAAAACTATAATTTATAGGACGAGGTCATGCTACGAACAGCAAGCGATTAGTTTGTAAATATAGCGGATTTTACAAAGTAAGTACTTTGCCTCAAATGGCTTAAGACTAGGTCATAGTGTCGACCGTTTACGGCAAAAGGTGTGATCTGTCGAGTGGGCAATTAAAGTCGATTAACTTCGTAGAGATACTTTATTTAGACATCTTCGAGTAAATGGCTATATTAAGCCTAAGTAGGATATTATCGTCTGCGCCCCACGGCGAGCAGACAACAAATTGAGTCATACATTTGTAAGTAAGATAACAGTTTGTTTTTCGCCTATAACCTTAATTTCAGAAAGATAAACCGTCACTCAATTAATCGTGCCTATTATTGTTTTCGGGTGACGTATCATTGGCTTGGGGTTTTTTTTACTCACCTAGACTATTTACAGGCACTTATAAATTGAGAAAGAGTTGGTTAGTTAGTCATAATGATGACGATAGTTGCTGATTTCAAAATGTAGGCAGGCAGGTTCTCAATTAGTCGGAATATTTTTTTTATTTTAACCTATTACTTGGAAACGCGTAAACCGAATTATAAAATAATTTTAGTGTTTGAAAGCACAGGTGGTCTCTTAGCCATCAGGTCAGGATATCATGGTGGAATCTTCAAGAAATCGGAATTTGATTTCACGGAATACCGAAGTTACAAATGTTAAAAAAGTACGGTATCATACATACAAGGTGCATTTTTGAAACTGAAAATGGAAATTCGGGCGATTTGGGACGAGAATCACACATAATACCCTCCTGGAAGGTTAGGCAGATTCAAAAACGCACCTTGTATATGATGTTGTAATATTTATTTTAGCATCAACCCATAACTGGACCAGATTTGGACTACACATTCAGACAATTGAATTTTATTAATTGAATGGCATTAAAAAGAAAAAATAAAAAGCACTTTTTCTGAAAAACATCTAGATCTAAAACAAGATAATTCGGAAGACGGTGACAGGCAGCGTCCATTTCCACAAAATCCGAAATTGACGCATGGCATCGGCACCATTTAGCTCAACTATAAACTAACTGTTGTTCACTATGCTTGCTAAAAACGAATTGGCGTTTCAAATCCATATTAATTGTATATCCTCTCTTCTAGACGATGTTTTCCTCCAACAATAAAAAACCGTAACCAAATTGGTCCACTCCTATAAGAGTTATGGTGCCAGAGACAGACACAAACACATAGCGGTCAAACTTATAGCAGCCCTCGTTTTGCGTCAGGGGTTTAAAAAAATCTAATAAATTGCAATTGAAAAGACGAACCAAGAAACCGAACATCAATATCTTCGTGACACTCTACTTAGAAAATCAATCCTTTTAGCTTAACAATATTTCTATCTCTATCTCGCTTTTCTAGTTCAACAGTTGTGCGACAGTGACAGAAATAGTCCTTAGTATCGTGTGCTAAGTAACATCTATTTATCTTAACCTGGCTGTGCCAAGTCTTGTGTCATTGCAATGCTATGCACTTAGTTCTCATGTCACGTTAGTAATAAGATTCTCTTGAGATCGATAAAAAGCGGTCAAGTTAGAGTCTACGTACGGGCAACCCCGGTTCCTTACCCCTGTATAATATTACCGAGCTAACACAGTCGTTAAGTCTAATTGTCGTATTTTTTTTAGTTGTTTAGGCAGCCTAAATATCACGTATTTTATATTTTTTCAAATAAATAAATAAAATAAATAAATATTCTAGGAAAACTCACACACGGTCATCTGATCTGGTTCCCAGACAACTAACAAACATACTTATATAATTTAAAAATACATACAAATTTCATTTTAATCACTACTACCGTTTAAAAGATGTTACACGGTCGGATAATAAAAAAATCTTTACTATAGATTCATATCACTATCAATCCAAGGAGATCCTAATTTTTTTGTACATTATTAAACACTCTAGTCCATCCATACTAATATTATAAATGGGAAAGTGTGTCTGTTTGTCTTTCTTTCACGGCAAAACAGAGCGACGAATTGACGTGATTTTTTAACATACTAATATTATAAATGGGAAAGTGTGTCTGTCTGTCTGTTTGTCTTTCTTTCACGGCAAAACGGAGCGACGAATTGACGTGATTTTTTAAGTGGAGATAGTTGAAGGGATGGAGAGTAACATAGGCTACTTTTTGTCTCTTTCTTACGCGAGCGAAGCCCCGGGCAGAAGCTAGTTTTACTATAAAACCAAGTTCCAACTCTCATTAATTTTCACATCACACAAGGAATATGTAAATGGAGATAGAAGCTCCTCTCGAGCTAAATAAAAGCATTATACCTGAGAAAAATATTTTCTCAATGTCAAGTAGGATTTGAGTAATATTACACGTAGGAATTTGTGAGAATAAATTGCTAGACGAAATCATATGCTTCGTTTAAAGTACGTAATATCACTGAAGTAGGTTAAAAACCAGCAAATCGCGTACACGGGTCCCGTACTTATCCGTTGTTTATTAAAAATTCACACTGAATATTTCAACTCTGTCTATTACGGTTCATGATGCCCGTTAACAGACGGACAGACGGACAAAGGTTCGCACCCATTTTTAGTAATCCATCTATACAATGACATAGAGTTGCGCTACTACAGGAAATATCTTTAGTACCAAATCCTACCAAACCTAATCCTACAATAAATTAATCATTCGAAATGGCCGTTTGTGATAGGGTCCTGTAGTGCGTTACCCTAAAAATAACACGATACAAATAGATAAGGGTATTTTAACCTTTCGACAACCAAGCGACGGCCGGCTGTCGCACTGCTATTATCATTCTATTGTGCCTCGAATCACGTGTGTTCGAAGATCTAAACAAGTAATTAGAGTACTTTTGGCGTAATTTATAGGTAACCTCTACTGAGGTTCTAAAGTGTAACATGATGTGACCTTGGGGCCTAGACAAAATCCCTTTTCTGTAAGCGTTAACGCCAACAGAAAAATCAAATTGTATGGAATTGACATTTGCTAACTCGATGTCACGTGACTGCTGCTAAATTGGTAGACAAAGTCATTTTTCGTCGTGCGGAAAGGAACGTTGGAGTGAGCGTGAAACGTAAACGCCAAAACTGTTCATCAAAATGGTAGACAAGTGGCACTTTTGACAAACGCTAGTGATATTTTGACGTTTCCGCAACACGCTATATTAGCGGGAGATCGGACCCTGACGCTAACCGTAAGAAAGAGTATTTAGTGATATTTGTAAGTGGGTTTTAGTTCAATTTATTAGTGAAAATGCATTCTTTGAGATTATTTTGGAAGCAAATAATGAAACAGCATTGCAAAGACGTGAAACAAGAATAAATCGTCGTAAACTGGAGCAAATTGTGGATATACCTGATTTGGAATTTGTTCATCGTTTTAGGTTAGATAAACAAAGTTTTTGGAGTCTTTGTGATGATTTGCGGCATTAATACATCGAAATAAATGGTCTGCATATGCAACAGCTATACATTTATTATCCTTTTCCATTTGTCAGCTGATTTGTTAATACCACCACCCACTGCGTTTAAAATTTCTGCTAATTCCTGCCACAAACGTGCACTCCGCACCTTTCCTTGAAGTCCCGTTTGAGGCCTTGAAAGATCACCGTGGTTAAAAATAGAATTCACAAGATTACGGTCCTGTGAGAATTAGAGCCAGTAAACATAAAGTTTGCTACTAGCATTCTAATACCATACCTAATAAACAAGTGTTAAGGTTTGGAATCAAGTTTATCTTTATTGGAATAACAAATGTAAGACCCACAATCATATAAGTGCGCCATTGTGAGGTTGTTTACATTATGCATTCCATAATCTCAAGTAGGTCCAATACACACAACACTTTTGAATAATTTTGTTAACGCGCGTATGTTGGTTTGACATTGACAGCGACACTTAAACGCAATAATGTCACTGTGACATTTACTATACGCTATTCCATAGCCTAATTATAGAGTGTTTCGGTTAACGCTGCGGAATGAGCGTTTCGCGTTCCAGTTGTAACTTGTCTACCATTTTCGACACGCTAACGCCAAGTCCTTAGCGTGAACGGAAAACGCTTGTGCGGAAAACGCTTGGATTTTGTCTAGGCCCCCTTCTAAGAGCCAGGTCACAGATAAGCGCTTGTTGAGAGTCAATTAATGTACACGGGGTTAGCTCTGTTTAACTGTATACAAGATTATCTTGAGTAGCAAGTAAAAATAGACAACAATATTTACATGACTGTGCGATAAATAGGTGTAATATATTAATGAGTGATCGGACCCTTATTATTAAATGTCTGTTCTGTCTGTCTGTTGTATGCAATGATATTTTAAGTAAAAAAAGGCGTAGATAGGTTACCCAAACGAAATTGTGTCTTCAAAAACGGCACACTAACGCACACATACATTACACGTCAACGTAGGATGACATAATTGAAGTAGTGCGAGTGAAAAAGAGATAAACGTCAAATGTCCACGCGATACTCAGTATCATGTTTGCCAATTGGCAAACTTTTAATGTGCCACTTTTTGACTGCATATAACCTATCTACACTTTTTTACTTAAAATATCATTGGTTGTATGTGTGAAAATGTAGAAAGTTTAAACTTGAAAAAAAAAAAGAAAGAAAATACACTTTTTTAACAAACTACTGTCAAATTAGGCAATAGGGAAGTTGACTACATCAAAATAATGACATTCTGTTTAGTCCGTCTGTTAGACAGTCCAAAAATACTGAACACATATTTTTTGCTTGATCAAATTAATTACAAAATACAAAGATAAAGAGCATCAAAGTTCCGGAGAGGGGGCTTGTGACGTCACTTCTCAGTAAAAAATATACAAAGGCGTGTCGTTTCACGAAACTTCAACGCACTGTATTGTCGTCATTTTCTGTTTACAAGAAAAAGAAAAAATACGTGTCCCTAATTTTTTGATTATCTAACTGACGGACTAATTACTTTTTTTTGTCATCTCGCCTATTGTTTGGGTTTTTTTTTGTAACCTTTAAAATGGTTATGCTGCATGATGAAAATGTTGAGATGAGTGGTTGAGTGACGATAGTACCGTTAGAAATGAGCATGTTAAAGGAAGTCTGAATGAAAGTGGCTTCAGTGACAGAAAGTTGAAAGATCATTACTTGTGAAGAAAAGGCAATAAAAGCATGTGATAAAGGACTGTATCACAATTCGAAGTCAACAGTCGTTGTTCAGTATTTATAAAGGTCATAACTACTTACGAATTAGGTGAGTTAGAAAATATGGTATGTCGAAGTAGTAGTAGAATCTCGAACAATGGCGAATTACTTACTGAATCTCGAAATACAACTTTTGGACGATGTCTGTGATTTGTGTCTGGTCAAAGTCAAAGTTTAGAACACATAAACCACACCCACCCGGTTTTTGAGTTCCTCTATCTGAGTTACTGAATCTCCAAGTAACTGTGTAATGTTTATGTTGTCAAAAAATCTTTATATTATTTGGCTGAAGTATAAAAAATTATTGACGGGCCAAAATGGGACCGCTAATCGCTCGTTGCAATCGTCTGGTGATGAATAACAAAACTGTTTGAGTTTAAGCAAGACATCATCATCATGATGTTTGATCCTCGTATATTTACATCGGGGTCTGTTCGGTCTTTCTTTGTTTTTAATCATTGTAAAATAGAATTAAAACCTTCTTCTTCTTCTTTTATTTTCTGCTACATCATAGGTGCGTTTTACTTACATAAAAAAAACAATTAGATCATACAAATGTAATGTTCAGAAAATTGAACCCAGTCAGTTATTTATACAGTTGGTGTATCTAGAAAACTGGACCGAATTTGAAAATATATTTTAATTTTCCACTCCAAATACACTTCCGGACCACTAATCGAGCCACTTAATAAATGAGTTTGCATTGTCCATGCTTTAAAAAAATAATATGAATTATCAATGCAGCTTTGCAGCTAGCATTTAAACATTTGAATACTTTTTTTAATGATGATAAAAAAGAGGTTACGGAAGAAAATAAAAGAATGAAAAGAAGTTAAAGTTATGACGATACTAACTCACTACGCTAGGTGGCTCCATTTACGAGTCCGGGAGTATAATAATAAAACTACACATACCTACATTAAATATTAATAAATAAATAAATTTGAAGCTTCTATGTCTGCTAGAAGTGTTTTGATGATCGGACTAGTTATAATTGGCTTATGTTTATCTTACCACCAAATATAGTAACTTATGACATACGACAGACAAAAAGGGTAAAAAAAAAATACGTGTAAAAGTGTAATTTATTAAGTACCTATTTACAAAAATAAATCATTTATTTATAGTAAATGATCACCAAATTATGTTTCATAAAGTATTCTTTAAATGAACCTAATTTCGTTTTTATACGAAATATACTGATTCTGATTTTGACTTAGTAAATAAAATGAATCACTAGTAATATGGCGCTCGGCGGCCGAAGCTTGGCCAAACATTAACTTCATGCGTCATGCATATACTAGCTTTAGTTCCTATAATTACAACAATTTTCTCTTGCTTTGTCTTTACCATTCTTCCGATTTCATTCATTCTTCCTTTAACATTTAGGCCATTCTTCTTTGTAATGCGCTTCCTCTTAATATCAGGACGGCGACTAGCCGTTACGCATTCAAGCGGAAACTTAAGGCTCATTTACAGCTCAATCCTGACTGCTAAGCCGGAGTTCGTGGGTTCGATTCCCACCCAGGACAAACTTTGTGTGATAAGCATGAATGTTTGTTCTGTGTCTGGGTGTGATTTAATGTATGTATTTAAAAATTATATAAGTATGTTTATCAGTTGTCTGGTTACCATAACACAAGCTCTGCTTAGCTTGGGATCAGATGGCCGTGTGTGAGTTGTCCCAAGATATTTATATTTATATTAATTAGGCAGAGTACTCTCATAATCATCTTTCTTGAAATATATACCATATGTATTTATATATATATTATATATATTTTAGGTATATATTTATTTACATAATATATATTTGATTATTTATTTTATTACGTATATATATATATGTATTTTTATTGATTTGTAATTTTTGTAATAATTAACTTTTTTTACTTTATATTTGCACCTGCCATCATATCTCGCACTACAGATGGTTGACTGGTAGAGAATGCCTAAGGCATTCCGTCCGCCTCGGTACATACAATTTGTGCATAAAGTGTAAATAAATAAAGAGAACTTTAAAGAAAAATCTCTTTTTTATCCACTTATTTGTACATCTCATATTTTAATTGCACTAAAAAGTCTATCTACTAAATCCGATAAACTTGATAAAATAATAGAAGCTTAGTTACCGGAAAACATGTTGGTCTAACTAAAAATACCTGTTGAGTTCCGACGATTTTACTAAGTTCGTAATAGAGTTGTCTACATTCTGAAAATGAAATTTAATTGGCATAAATACATGTCAAACAGTTGTGTCTGCGAACAGAATGTCCAATTAGGTGGTCGGTGTGCCCCCAGCAGTAGATAAAGTTAGGACAGAAAACACAAGCCACTTTGTCGTGTGTACCCCTCCTTTACAAACCTAGATGATAGTCACGTCGGACGTGTTTACACGTTACGAACTGCTCTACTAGGAAACTATATTACTAGAACAATTTATCCAATAACAATATTTATTGTATTTAATGTCGTGATGGCCGAGTGGGTGTGAATTCGAGTAAGTATCGAATACTTTCTAAACTTTATCATGGACATCATTATCTTGGACATCACTAGACCAGTTAAGGAAAAACATCGAGAGGAAACCCGGACTTATAAGGCTCGTGCCATCTTTGAATGAGAAGAAGCTTTAGCCTTGCAGATGGCTAGTAAATATTAATAATAAGAAATAAATATTTTTGGTCAACTCACTCACGACTATTTGATCCCAAGTTAGGCAGAGCCTGTCCTGTGATAACCAGGCAACTGATAAGCATACTTATACATTTTTAAATACATACCCAAACACAATAACTACACCCAGATAGAACAACTTAGCAGTCAGGATCACTACCAGTAGAACAACTGGCCCCTCAATGCATGAGCAGTTTCTATCTATCTCTTATGTTCTTCCTGTTAGAAAAATATATTAAGTTTATAAAGTTAGTCTTCTGACGTCGGTACTTTAAAAGAAATTAAGACCAAAAGACTAGTAATTTCGGACAGACAAGAACTTTGAACAGAGGTTCACATATTTTGTTAATTGACCAAGTAAATTGGATATTTAGAATTTCCTTAAAGCTTACAATGAGTCCGCCGTTTTGTTAATTACACTACTAACGAAGGATTCATAAAGATAAAGAATTTTATTTGAATCTACACTTAATATTATAATGACGTAATTTCTCGTCATCATGCCCTTAGCTTTTTTTCAACAGTCGGGTCAAACCGGTTCCAGCTCAATATTAGTGTTTTACTTAACGAAGGCCTAGCAGAGGTCTCCTAGGCATTCGTTCCATGATAAATTCAGACAGTAGGGTAGTGATGGTTCGCTACCCAGTTACTGGGTAGCCTTGATTATACAGACAGTTTCTAAATCGCATTAAGCAATGGCCAGCACGAAACTTTAACAGTTCGAAAAAGTATTAACGCACAGCAAAAACCCCTGATCTTAGAGATTTTTTTATTGTTAAGAGTATCTAGCCCCTAAGAAAGGAGATTCTTAAATTCGACCTTTAAAGGAGTATAATAGTAGATGGAAGTTCGACATCCACGCGGGCGAAAACTAGTTTCTACTAAAGGCTAGTTCATTAAACGTGGTTGAGTTGCCGAGTCTTCACGCAGACGGTCGTTGGATCAGACATCTTTTAGACCAACTGTCGGTAAGCGTATTAAGAGCACAGGGCCACCATGCCACACGGTGATCCGATTCATAGAACATGGCAGGCTGAAGATGGATGTGAGCTGCCCAAGACCGGGGTGGCTGGCGTTCTTTGTGGAAAGTGGAAGGCAATAGACCTGAGATTCATGATAATCTGGTCTGATGATTCATTTGATTATAAATCATATGATATGATTAAAACAGCTAGGTTCCAATAGGCAAAGCTGTATTCTTAAACATTTCCTGTATGACTAGTTTGGCGAAAATTCTAGCAAAATTCATTTTAATTACCAAAACCACTTCAGTAACGGGACTGTACCGTGTCACCTGATTAACATCATTCATTAGGGCGAACTCTCATTATCTTTTAAACGCATCATGTGGCTAAATCCGAATTATGTTTTAGCAATAATGAGATGGCCAAATTAATTAAAATTATGATATTGACGATTATCGGATATGGTCTGCTTTGTTTATAGATCTAAGTACCTATATTTTTGTATCGATTAATGTAAGCGTACATTAATCGATTCAATAGTCCTCAATCTCTTTCTCTCTCTCTAGTTCAATAGTCCTGATGTTCTAAATCGAGTTTGTTTGGTTTGAATCCGGACTAGTACCAATCTGACTTTCTCAATTCATAAATAGTCTTAGTTTATTATAGACATCGCTGTAGGAAAACATCTTGAAAACCTGGAAACCTGGACATATAATTAAAATAAGTCTGAATGCGAAAATCCGACTTGAGCAAGGGTACTAATCAAAGTTTGTGCCATTTCCTGCAGTGAGGCAGTAGCAATACGCTGGTATTTTTTCCAGATAAATAATAATTTTTATTCCAGTTTTCAGGACAAGATACGGAAAAAAAACCAGTTACGTATACCTATTTTCACTCATGATGGCAGATTTGCTATTATATTTTTATATTAGGAATAGTCCTAAGTAATAGAAATAAAAAAACTGTGACTAACTATGTGCAACGAATTACCCGCACGCCGTAACATACAAACTGCGTTGCAGTTGAAACCGGAAAATTAACACGCATTTTTCAACGTTATCTAAGCAAATATTTGTTAATAAAATTGTTCTCCACGTTATGATAAACTAACCATTAATCGTTTTAACTCGTTGCCCATCTGCGCGATCTAACAATTATGCCATACAAAGATCAATAAATAAATTATTCGGTCAATCGAATTGAACCATCGACCCTAACGCAACGTTATTTCATTTAGAATTATGACGCAAAGCACACTTCAGTTGAATGCACTTACGATCTTAAGAAAATAACAGATATTAATTACGTTAATAGCTGAAAACGAGTGAGCTGCATGAGTTTGCTCTGGCAATGCAACCTATTCAAGTGCCACAAGTGGGTGTTCGTGGGTTCGATTCCCACCCAGAACAAACTTTGTGTGATGAGCATGATTGTTTGTTCTGTGTCTGGGTGTAATTTATCTATAATATGTATTTATTTATAAATTATATAAGTATGTACATCAGTTGTCTGGTTACCATAACACAAGCTCTAAGCAGAGCTTGGCTTGGGATCAGGTGACCGTGTGTGAGTTGTCCCAGTATATTTATTTTATTTATTTATAAATGTAATTAGAATATGAGTTATGTTCATTTCATACGAAGCTACACGCCCCAGCTTTACACAAATGTTGGAAATCTTTTAAATTCTTGGTTTTTATGTACCTTAGTATGCAGGTATGTTAGTATTAAGTCGTTACAAATTTATAAAAAAACTTTTTATGTATGTATATTCAATAGTCTTTCACGCAAAAACTACTCAATGAATGTTGATAATACTTTACAGTAATATGGCTACATCAGAATAACACAGGCTTTATAAAATTACGCTATAACACACCGGGAGAAGAGCGGTTACCAAATATCTGTCATGACGCGGATTAAACAACCGGTAAACAGATAGCGCCTTACTAATAAACGCTACATAAAGTTATGACAGGTTTATACGTCAAAAAATGTATGGTTACACACAGTTACACAGGCTTTATTCATTGCATAACTTTACACAGTGATTATTAGTAAGGGCAATAGTATACATAAAACCTACCTTTTGAATAACTTTATTATCAAATCCTTTAGATATGAAAACCAAATCCTTTTCCCATTTCAAAACACATATGTACATACTAAGAAACTTAATTTTATTCTAAGTAATGATTTGATTGTACATATAAAAATAGCACACTCCTTTGTCACCAAGAAATACAGCTGAATTTTTTAAGTATCTCCTAAGAATATTTAATCGTGCCACGGTAATGATTGACGGGAGCGGGTATGAATATCCCATTACTGGGGAGCGGATGCCTTACACAGAAAGCTGGCAGGGAGCGCCTAGACGGAAATCGCACTATCATACACGCTATTAATGCAAAATTTACAGGAAGTTGTTTTTACTGGGAAAAGTTTGTGTAGGCGTTCATTAGCATTGCTAACGTCACGCTTTGATACTAATGATACAACACTGAGCTGAGATACAGGTTATAGCGTTACAGTGTTTCAGTATTTCAGTGTAACAATGTAACTATGTAACGTGTATCTCGGCTGTAACGGTTACACGTTACTTATTATAGCTTACTTTGGCTTAGCTATTCTCCTACTTTGTCTTGTGATCGCTGTTTGGCAGTTGTGCGACGGTAACAGTAATATTGCTTAGGCCGCTATCCCACTGGCGTTTTACGAGCGCTGGCGTTTCTTTAACGTCTGACATCGTCAGACATCAGAGACGTGACGTTAACGCGCGTCGAAGTTACGCGTGTTTAATGTATACGACGATGGCAGGACGTTGAAGAAACGCCAACGCTCTAAAACGCCAGTGAGATAGCTGCCTTAGCTGCAGAACCTGCTAAGTAACGTTTATTTATCTCGGAATTTAAAAAAAAAACCTCTTTTAGGAAACCTGGTTTAATTAAAATCTTTGAATTAATTTGAAGGAAAAGACGATGGCCTATTTATCTGCCGGACAGAAATGACCGTTCCTGCTCATTGTTGCCGCGTTTACGTCAAGTACTAGATTGACAGCCTGTCCGCAAAAATTTAGTGAAGAGCATGCATAATCTTTTGAACGCCAAAACATACGCGTGTGCTTACGCCAAGCACATTTTAACCGGAAATACGTTCATATAAAAATATAAAAATAAGGTATTCCTAAACTTCGCTGCTAATGTCATTAACAAAATTGATCTTGTTATAGTGCACCACGTTTTTGTTTAGATATTTGTGTACAGGGCATGTGTTCGCTTGTCATGTATAGGTGACAATGACGTTCAAAAGAGTAAATAAGGTAACAATACCAAGACTAAACTGTCTGTCATTTGCGTTACACGTAGACGACGAAGCTGCGGTTGTGTTTATGAATACAGTGTAATACAATAAGTTCGGATATAACTAGTTTTTGGATTATTCTATATTATTTGCAATTAATATCAATTAAGGTTTTTTTTATTTGTAAAAGATAAATCCATAGCTTATTTTTTTTGACAGAACACACAAAATACAAAGCACAAAAAAAACTAATGTATCAATAGGGTATTACACTGTATAAGAGAAAAAATCTAAAAATATATTATTGAGGTAGCTTATGCAAAAAGCAGCCGAACACTGTTAGTTTTAGTTCATAAAACTAGAAAATATTTTTTTAAATTCAATTCAAAGTTTTCAGTTTTTTTTATCTGTTCTTGAACACACCGAAATACAGACCACAGACAGTGACAGCTGTCGACTGTCAACAGTGTCAACTAGACGTCACTATTTGTTTTATTTATAACCTCCTAATACGATCTTTATTATAAAAATATACTTTTTCATGGAAGTTATTGTGAAAGATATTTTAGATGGCTAATGCACATAGGTACTTACATCAAAGTGATATTTACTAAAGTACAAACGGGTTTTTATGGTGTAATAGTTGGAATACTCTTCCCACAAGTTTTAACTAAGTTTTTCTTAAATTTGAATCAGTTAACACTAGAATTCACAATTATTCCGATGTTTTCACACTTGTGTTCTTGCATTCCGAAACGCACACCAACGGTAAGTCGAACATTAACTAATTTTTGAGATAAAAACAATATTAATGATGTAAAGTGTCACAGCGCATTTGTTTATTTACATGACGTAAGGACGTCATATCGCCAAAGCAAAACCACGCCCACGGCGTTTTCCGTTTTTGGAAATTTCCGCGCGAAATTTGAAAATACAATTTTTAAAAACGTTTTTAGGGTACTTAGCGTTTAAATAAAAATTTTTAATTTTTTTTAGTGGTTTCTTAGTACTGTGGGAGTTATTTGAAATACTTAAAAAAAAAGAGTGTAATACCCTATTCGTTCGGTCGATTGAGACTTTAGACAAAATATTCGCATTTTTTATTCCGTTTGAACAGATTTCTAAAACAAACTAGTTCGTTTCATTCAATCTGTCCTGTCCGTCGGTAAACCCCAGCAGAAATTTTGTTTAGTAATCTATTTGTCCTGTCCTCTTTGATATGGATATAATATAATTTGCAACTCGTTAAATAAACGGTCACCCGCGCACGCTGCGCGCTTCATCTGCGAACATCTGTTCCCGGCATTCATATACGTGTCCCAGTCATAAAGATGCATGTTAAGGAGATGGTTCACAGTAGCCCGCAAAATTCAAATTTTTGAACGTTTTTTGCAATTTGTTGATATAGTATAGTACGTGACTATCTATTTAGTTACAGAATTATAATCATTTAAATCATCAGACCAGCCCTCAAAGTGCATATAACTCGGTTGATTGTCTATTTCATGAAAAAGTCATTCAATCGAGTTGTATGCACTCTGAGGATTATATTGATGATATTGGTGCCGATTTTCTTATGCACAAACTAACGTAAATTTCAGTTAAGTGCATCTTTCTCTTTCCATTTCTTAAAGAAAAGGACAGAAGATACATTTTAGTTTAATCCTGTCAAATTAGACAGCGCCTGATGAAAATTGACGTATATTTAGACGCCATGTTTTTAAATTGCGTCTAAATTATATATGGAGTGTCTATATTTGACAGGACTTAACTAATATTTGATCTTCTGTCCTTTTCTTAATTAAACGGAAAGAGAAAGATGCACTTAACTTAAATTTACGTTAGTTTGTGCACAAGAGAATCGGCACCATCCCTTAAGAGCGCGCAGACTTGTTGCTAATGAAATAATGACAGTTCAAATCACAAAAGCGCGCAAGTAGTGTGTCGCGTTCAATTACAAGCGCGCTCATTTGTTCCCGCCAATTGTTGGCTTTTAACGACCGGCGCCGGCGGAAAAATGCGTGCGCGCAAATTAAAATGTATGGAAAATGTTACAAATAATCTGTATCGAGCTTTATTAAAATAATAAAATAATTTTATTGTAGAGGACAAAATATTTAGAGTCTACTTAGTCCGCCGTCTAGAGGGTTACCTCTAAATGTGGTGGACTATGTTTTAGCTAATGGCATTTCTTCTTCTAAAGACCATTAATTATATATAACCGATTTATCGGCGGATTAGGTCGCTAGAGTTAGATATTTGACATAAATAATAAATATCTTGGGACAACTCACACACGGTCATCTGATCCTCAACCTAGCAGAGTCCCTATGGTAACCAGGCAACTGTTGTACATACTTACTTACTTATATAATTTTTAATTAAGGACTAATAAGTTCCATACATAAAATTCAAATTCTATCTCTCGTTACTTAATCCGTCGATAATAATAAATCAGTACTAACAATTCACAAACTAGCAAGATTGGCATCATGGCTGATCGCTTAAAGTGCACAAATACGCACATTTGAAAGTACCCCTCAGGCAGTCAACCATGGGGCCATTTGTGAAACCTTAGGTACCATAAGGGGAGAGATTAAATACTTACTGGTTTCTTCCTCAGCATAGTCTGATAGATCTGACGATTTGTCTTCGATTTTCTGCAAGAAAAGAAAAAAACTTTAATCATAATACTAAAACAAGGGACTGTTCAGTGGCCAGAAAGACCGCAGTTGATTTAACACCCTTTAGTTTTCTTAAGTTTAATACTTTCTACTCTATAAAAATACATTAGTGAACTAAAATTAAATAACACCCAATCCCCAAGTTAATAAGGTGGCACCCATCGGTTCACCCGATTAAGAGCTACGGTTTCAGACACACACACAGACAAACAGCAGTCAAATACACACATAGCGATCAAACTTAACACTCTTTACATCGGGATTAAAAAAAACATAATAGTACAAGCTTTGACTATATTCATGTACTAGCTGTTCCTCGCGGTTTCACCCGCGTTACGTTAGGTTTTTGGATACTGCCTCGCTCCCGTGGGACATAGCGTGATATTATATAGCCTATGTTACTCAGAGATAATGTAGCTTTCGAATGGTGAAAGAATTTTTAAAATCGGTCCAGTAGTTTTTGAGCCTATTCATTACAATCAAACAAACAAAGTTTTCCTCTTTATAATATTAGTATAGATAATCAAAGAGTCAAAGGGAAATGCCCATTTGACTAAGGGATTCTGGCCACATAGCTTCCACGATTAAAACTCATCATAGGCATTAGGTATGACACCATAGAATAAAAAACTATTAATATTTTTGTAATAGTACTCGGTGGGATTTATAAAAACATGTATGAAAATGCTCAATGTTCAAATAAAACAATCATGAGAATTCTTGGTTTTTCATTTGTTTTCATTTAAATAAATGACAAGAACATCATCTAGAAACTGGGCTAGAGGGTTTATATTTGACTGATACCTCGTCCAGCCCAAGAACCACACAATTGTCATAACATGGGAACAACAGCCTACTGTCCTCCGACCAGATATACAATTACAGCAGTATTGTCGTATTGCTTCTATACCAATCTCATTATTATTGATAATATATAATACTAAATACATTTTTCTGCTCACATGTCGTCGAATAAAATAAACAAACAGAAAAAACAACAGAAAAAATCACGATAGACGAGCGCACGCGCACAACCACAAACGAAACGTCAGTCAATGGGAAATGTCAATATTTGACGTAGGGATGAGAACCAAAAAATCGATTCATCGTAAAATCGATATTTAATGAAAAACTTTTAACGCTGAATCAATTTAATAGACAGATTTTATTAGATGATAAATCGTTATTTTCTGTTACTTTTCCCAAAATAGTATCCTTATAAAAAAAACTACAAATATAACACAACAAAGATTTTTTAGAGATTTAGTTTCGGTTAACGATTTTTCTGCAAATAGGTTTATTTAATAAGGGTCCATCCCTACCTCAGCAATGTCGGATCAAGCCGGATGTGATATGGGTGCATTGTTTGAATGTTTTTTTTCTAGAAACTTAATTCCCGAGTGATACGAAGAAATAAGTTACACCAAAATTTTTGTTATTAATTTACGTTTTCGTTTGTAATTATTAAATTGCTGGAACGAATGTGGCCATGAACGGGCATTTCCCTTTCAATCAAGCTTATGGCTATTGGAGAAGCGTCTCAGTGGCTTATTACTATAAGCCGGGTTTTTATTATTAAAAATCTGGCACCGGGCTTGTAATAAGTACGAGTGCGGAGGCTGATCTATATTTTTAAACCCCTTCGTCTCGCTGCGGATACAACGGTACTGAAACAGGTGTATCTTGCCCTCTGCCAATCTCTTATACAATATTGCATAACTACTTGGGGCGGATCAGCTAAAACTCACATGTTGAAGTTGGAACGTGCTCAAAGGACACTCTTGAAGGTTGCATGGCGGTTACCCTACCAGTTTTCTACCACCGACCTTTACAAAATATGTGGCGTTCTATCTGTCCGTAAGTTATATATCCTCAACCTCCTTTTATCCACTCACTCTAAAATTCCATATGCTCCATCAAAATTTGACTCCCTACGGCGCAAACACACTGTTTGTTCCTCTGTACCTACAAGTTGTCGTTCGGCCCAACGTAGTTTCCCTTTCCTTAGTAGCTACGTTTATAACAAGGTAAACAATATCTTAAATATATACTATATGTGTAGATCGAAATGTAAAAATACCATAACGAATTGGCTTTTTGGATTGGATTATGCTGAGACTGAAATCTTACTTAGTATCCTAAAATAATTTCACCTATCGGAAAACACACACACACACACACACACACACACACACACACACGCACGCACACACCTGTGGGTAAGTACATAGGTGCTCACGCCTAAAGCCCTTCACACGTGCTGGGTGCGTGGATCTAGGTATTTGCACCCACGGACACACAACACTCTCCAATACCCACTTATTATATATTTTGTTAAGTTACAATTATTTTCCTCTCAATACTTGGAGCTTATTTATCATTGTATTACGAATGCGCAAGTATATAGTGTAATTTATAGGTTTGAGCCTGGAGATCCGTCATACAGGTCCTGAACCCAGTACAGACTCCAGCTCTCACTAAGGTTAATTTTCTTGTATACCAATTATTATATACCTAATTGTCCTTTTTGAGAGAAATAAAAACCTATTCTATTCTATTCTAATTATTATCCCTAGGCACGCCACTGATACAAAAAAAAAACAAGGCGACTTCGGTTTCAGTTTTCATCACGTTTAAACAAAGAACCATTAAATATTCAGAAATATGTTCTATGTCATTGTTATACATATACCTGTTCATCAATACAGACGAGGCACATAAATTGAAGAAACATATTATTTATTGGCTATTAAACAATGTTTATTTTAATGTGTAGGTGTCTTAACAAAAACTTAATAGAATTTTAGTTATTTATGTTTAATTGAAATATCCCTAGACCATGTATGTGTGTATTACAATTTCATTTAAAGCAGCATAACATACTAGTGTCTTTATTTATTTATTTATGGTCTGCCAACAGTTGTTACAGTAATGTATGTATAAATAAGTGTACAATCTAGTTATAAGTATCACTGCACAACCAATTATAGGCAAACACCGCATGCTTAGGATATTTTGCCTTTACAAAAGGAGTAGAATAGATTTAAGTGAATTATAAATTAAAACATCTTAAAATAAAAACGTTATTAACTTAAATATTGTGTACAAACGAAAAAAAAAACAGTATATACAGATAAGGCTATTTAACCGGTTTAATAAAATCGCATGCTGTAACTAAAGCACAATTAATTGGGTATAGCGTCTTTAAGCGGGACACGATTATTACTCCAAGACACGTGAAAAATACTTGACATTGGTGCCGATTCTCTTATTCACAAACTAACGTAAATTTATGTTAAGTGCATCTTTCTCTTTCCATTTAATTAAAAAAAGGAAAGAAGATAAAATATTAGTTAAGTCCTGTCAAATTTAGACACTCCATAAATAATTTAGACGCAATTTATAAACATGGCGTCTAAATATACGTCAATTTTCTTCAGGCGCTGTCTAATTTGACAGGATTAAACTAAAATGTATCTTCTGTCCTTTTCTTTAAGAAATGGAAAGAGAAAGATGCATTTAACTTAAATTTAGTTAAGTTTGAGAACAAGAGAATCAGCACCAATGTCTTTGTGTATGTCACACAGGTCGCTGCGCTCGTTGACAAGCTTACAGAGGCGTGGTATCGGTGAGTTTGCATTTGCACCGAACTTTGTGCGTCGAAGTGGAGGGACCAGAGGTGTTATGGGTTTTCTTGGTGGTTTACGCGGTACTCTAAAATTAAATTTGGGTAAAAGCTGTGGGCAATCAATTTTATTTGTAAAAATCTTGTGTACGAATCGAAGGTCCAGTGACTCCCTACGTTTATCGAGGGATGTCATGTTGAATAGCTTGAGTTTAGTTGCATACGAAGTTTCTTTTGTATTGATCTTAGCGGAGTATGCAAGGTGGTTTAAAAAACTTTTCTGGACTCGTTCAATCCGAAGTGAGTGAACTGCGTAATGAGGCCGCCAAACGACACTACAGTACTCTAGAACACTACGCACTAGGCAACCGTACAGTATTATTTTTGTGCCTGCATTACGGAAATTCATGGTGTTTTGAATGACAAAACCCAAAGTTCGCAATGCCCTTTTCACGATACCGTCAATATGTGGAATAAAAGTTAATCTAGTGTCCAAAATGACACCCAAGTCTCGAACCTCACGTACTTCGACCAAAGGGGTACCGTTGATGTTGTAAGAAGAGTTAACGTTGTGTAGTTTACGGCTGAATTTGATGTGGGTGCACTTCTTACAATTAAGTTTTATACGGTTTAATAAGCACCACTCATACAGTCTGTTAATATCATTTTGCATCAGTATGGAGTCGTTAGTGGATATTATAGTTTTAGCAATTTTGATATCGTCAGCGAAGAGGAATGGAGTAGTGTGTTTAAAACATGATGTGACATCATTTATAAAGATGTTAAATGAGACAGGTCCCAGGTGTGAACCTTGGGGAACACCAGATGAAATGTTATAATGAGAGGACTGATAGTCATTCGCAACAACATAGAATTTCCTGTCACTCAGGTAGGATCGGAACCAATCCAGAAGCGAGCCTGCTATACCGTACATCTTTAGCTTATTAAGAAGTACTACGTGGGAGACCCTGTCAAATGCTTTGCTGAAGTCAGTGTAAACAGCTTCAACTTGCGCACCTCTGTCCCGGCAGCCACTCCGCACTGCCTCGCCTCCTGCAGCTAGTATTCTTTATATGGACTTGTATGGGCATGCTCTCACTATATCAACTCCGTAGCGGCACCGGATCGCCTCGGTTATAAGGCGAGTCGGTGCGGAGTGGCTGCCGGGTGGCTGTAATGAGCTATGACCTTTAGAGGCCAGATTAGTACAAGTCGAACGACGTTTGACAAATCCATGTTGCTGTTTACATAAGACTCGTTCAAAGTAACGCTGTATATACGGACACAGCAAAGCCTCTAAGACTTTACCAAATATGGGAAGTATCGAGATGGGCCTATAGTTGGTTACTAGACTGCTGCCACCACTCTTGTATATAGGTACCACCTTGGCCAGTCTCCGTTGTTTAGGGAAGCAGCCGGAGTTCAGGGATAGGTTAAATATCATTTTTAACGGTACTACGAGATTGGATGCACAGCGGACAAGCAATAACGAGGGAAAGCCATCGGGGCCAGCCCTATGTCTAAGCCCTTTAGTTTTTTAAGAATTTCCCCTTCACCCAACGACAAAGATGATAGACTGTCGTGGTAAGCTTCAAGTGCCAACGAATTAATTTGTGATTATTTAAGGATAGAATTGACTAGGTTGCTACATCGTTTATTAATTAATTTTAATGAAATACCATCTAAGGGGTTGCGATATTTTCTGTATCTAACTCGTAGTTTGTTCTTCTTTTTTAGCAATCGTGTTAATTTTGGGCTAAACCATGTCGGAAAACGATGTTTGTTATTGCGGCGTAATGGAACAAATGCGTCTATTATTTCTCATAGCGTTTTGTAAAATATTTCAGTCACATCATTGACATTTGTACAATCAACGAACAAATTTGACCAGTTCTGTTTATTTAGAGTTTCATTGATTGATTTGTTATCTGCTTTTAAAAAAAAATTGCGTCTATTATTAGACATATTAGACTTAAGTTTTGATACATCGGTTAACGTAAATTCTATATCTAAGGGTGGGTGATAGTGGTCAAAAGGCGTCAAAGGCTCTGTTTCCTGAACGCAACAACCCGGAACATTGGTCAGGACAATGTCAAGTAATTTATTGCTTTTGTTTTTAATATTATTCCATTGGCGGAGATTATTGACTGTCACGAAGTCGATTAAAATTTCGCCAATCGCGGTTGTATTACACTCAGCAGTACACTGGTTAATCGCAGTCCAATTGTGCCCAGGTTAAAATCACCCAGGATACAAGTGTAGTCATTACTGCTATCTATACTATATGTACAGTGGGCAAAGAAGATAAGTATCCAGGGCCGTCATATACAATTGAGGTTTTTACTTGAATACCAATGAATGCATTCAAATAAAATTTAACCTAATTGAAGAACTAGTCATTTTCTACTAAAGTTTAAATTTTTATTAGAAAATATCCGTGGGTTTTGAGAAAACTTAAAGTGTATCTGACGGCCCTGGATACTTATCTGCTTTGCCCACCGTACATTACAATTGGCAACAAAGTGTTCAAGTACTGTTTTCGAAACTGGTGGAGGAAGATAGACTACTAGTCTTACAAAGATTCATGACAAAACACAACTTTTGACACAGTATAATATAGACATTGTACAAGTAAATACCCAGTATACATAGTGCAGACATTCTAAGCCCCAAAACAGGCATTATGTGTATATAATAGTTGCGAATAAATTACCATTTATTGAGAATCCTCTTTGTTTATTATCGTATCGGTACGCTATGACTACAAACCTTGAATTGAGACTCGAGGATATTTGTAATAAAACGTTTTGTTATAGCTAGCTATATATTACCTGTCTCCCGTGGGTTTACTCAGGGTAGGTCTTTCTCAGGCCAGGAGCTTTCTCTGTACCGAATTTCATTTAAATCGGTTCAGTAGTATCGGCGTGTTGCTCTTTGTAACAAACCTCCATATGCACTCACACACACACACGTACAGACTTTCACGTTAATAATATTAGTAGGAAGTAGGATCCTACTGAAGAAGTTTGAACTATGCCAAATTTTGAAACTCTTTAAGTCTCATTTGTCATTTCCTTGGCCTTTCTCCAATTATATAAAGGCGGGAGCATAACTAGATACAGCTTTTTTTTATGGGACAATCCTGCCACACTATTCCCAACCACTGCAACTCCTGAAAGCCAGAATCAACAGTGGAGTCCGCCAGAAAAGCGCCGAAGCAATGAAGCTCGACGAGTCCCGGAGAAACGATTCAACTGTCTTAGATCCCGCAACAAAATTAATCAGAAAAGAACTGCGGAGAAGTAAGAAAAAAAATATTTCCACTTCCCTCCATAACAAGCAGGAGACAGAACAGAACTAGGCCAAAAGGCACAAAGGGGCAATTACAACTGGGAGAAGCCCAGATTGCCTAGCACCACGGAATACAATTTGTAATAAAATTACCGGGTCCTAAAAATGTGAGCTGTTACAATTGATTCCAATAATAGGTATGGCAGAAGCTCTTAAACGCACGGAAATTGGTCCTAGTTTCCACACGGTCCACATAGTAAACGACACCGGATGTAACCTGTATACTATCCAACATAATATTGCGTAATTCTGCCAAAGAACACACTCCCATAAGATGTGATGTGCAGATTGTTCGAATTCACAGCCCGATGCAGAACACTGACACAAAGGCGAAGCAACTAGTTTGAATGAATATAATTTACTCTTAAAATTGCCATGACCTGTGAGAAATTGGGCAACACAGTGATCCACCTCCAGCCAAGTCCTAGCCAGCCGCTCACGAACGGATGGAAAGAACAGATGGAAGTGTCGGCCCATAGTGGAATTATCCCACCTACTCTGCCATTCGGATAAAATATAAAAATAGATCCAGCTCAATACCAGTGCCGTACTTGGAGACCTCCACAACCCAGCTCAGTAGCTGGGTAACACGATACTTTTTGGTTAGTCACCATCACTAAATAACCTGCCTACTTTCGAATAAAAAAGTGGCATCACCCGTCAGTTCCATGGCATCAAGAAAATTAAATTCTGTGTCACAGACAGACAGAAAAACAAACTGTGAGACCCACATAGCGGTCAAACTTATTCTTCCCCTCTTCTTTCGTCAGGGGTTTAAAACTAGCTTGATTGTATAGATTTATCTTCTATTAATGTGCATCCCAATATTAGAAGGTCGTGTTGGCCCAGTGGATAAGGCGCCCGCCTCTCGTGTAAGAGGTTGCGGGTCTGAATCCGGGCAAGTACCAATGTGACTTTTTCAATTCATATGTACTTTCTAAAGTTTATTTCGAACATCACTCACATCCCATGCCTCGGAAAGCAGTAAAACCGTTGGTCCCGGTTGTCATTTGTAGAACTTTGACAATCGTTACGGGTATTCAGAACCCAGAAAGTGTGACCAGTCTAACCAAGGGGTATCGTGTCGCCCAGTTACTGGGTTATGAAGGTCTGATAGTCAGTCGCTTCACGTAAAACCCGGTTAGGCTGAATGGAAGCTGAACCCAACATAGTTGGGAAAAGGCTAGGGAGATGATGAATGAATCCTAATATTAGAGTAACACGTACACACTTACACAGCACAGAGTTCGAACACAGTATGTTGTCTAAAATTCAGTATTTCACACTGAATCAATCCGCTGAACTAACAAATCCGCAACTGTATGAAGCAATGTTCACAAACGATTTTGTAGTATAGCAGTAATGTGTAATAGTGAGGAGTAGTAAGAGTTAATCTGTTCTGTTGTACCGTTTTTTTTTTTAACTAACAGCAATGTGTTTACATAAATCAAAAGCACACGCTTTTTTAGAAAATAATTATAATAAAGTGTAGGGTGCATAGTGTCAACAGTTAAAAACATTTAACGGACAGATGATGAGTACAAGTATCATCATCAACATACACTTTTTAACAATACTTTTTAGTTAGATTTTCCACAAAAGCGTGTTTTTTTTTATAACTAATGTTTTATCGAATTGAATGTGAATTAAATCTGATCGTTCAAAGTAGGGCAAAATTGAGCCCATACGAGTGGGTCACATACATGCAAACAAACAGGTGCAATTAATAAAAGCGTGTCAACAATCAAATAGTAAACTGACTGACTGACTGAGTGATTATATCAACGCACAGCCCAAGCCGCTGGTCATACAGACATGAAACTTGGATGGTATGGTCTTTGTGAAGAGTAAGTATCCACAGAAAAAAAAATGGAAATCCCAACCTTGAAGGAGTAAAATAGAAGATAAAATTTCGACATTCATGAGGGTGAAGCCACGGACAAAAGCTTGTTAGTAATAAATCAATTAGTCGTAAAAAAAAGAAAAAACTATTAAAAGATTTAAGTTTAAGTTTATATGAGATACCGTAAACACTCTTAATGTCGAAAAAAAATATTTTTTCATGAAAATATTTTCCGTTTCATGAAAGTATCTTTCATTTTACAGCTGATGGAGCTCCCCAACGACGAGAGCCGTAAAGGGTTCTAGACGCCGAGAAAAGTTAAATTAAATAATCAGCAAAATAGCGACTTTTATAAATTACGTAACGTTTCTTTTACTGGACGTTTAAGGAAGTAAGAAAACATGAATTACGGTAAAGTCTAAAAAGACGAAAAAATTTGGTAATAGACATATTTATATACATATATGTAAAATGGTAAAGTGACTGACTGTTGATACATCAACAAGCCAAACCGCAAGAGCTAGAGACATGAAACTTGCAGGGTGTGTTGTTTGTAAAGAATAGGAAACCACAAAAGAAAGGATTCTTGGAAATTCCAACCTTAAAGGGGTAGGGGATGGAAGTATCGACATTCAAGGTGGCAAAGCCGCGGGTGAAGGCTAGTATGTAACAAATGTGGAGCAGAAAATTTATACACTATAATGCCTCATACACACGTAACGATTTATCGTATCATAAATCTGTGCAGACCAGTTTGCGCAGTTTTATCGATCGTGTGTATGAAAAATCGTTGCTTTTGGAAGACTACATGTAAGGATTACCATGACCGCAACAAAAAAAAATGCCGCCTACAACAAGCCAGTCGAAAAATACAAATCCATAGATCCAAATGCCACCAGGAGTGGTAACCAGGCCTAATATTGCAAGTGCGTCATGATCTTCCATCGTGAATGACATGCTACTTGCGTGAGCATCTGCGGATAACTGCCCGATCGACGTCTATATCGGAGGCGTGTGGAGGCACTAGGAACGTTCGATTTATCTGCACAGTCTGAAATCGCTACGATTAATCGTTACGCGTGTATGAGGCATTAGGTGCAGCGCAGACTGCACACTTTTTGTGTGATCGAGTCTGCGGCGCACAAAAAGTCTGCATGGCGCGCAAAAAGTTGGTCGCGGATTTTTCACAGACTCAACGCACACGACGCACATCTTCGATCATTCTGTCGGCAGAGCTGTAGGGACGTAGACGCTATGGAAATCGTGCAGAGATCGCGAAGTATTATTTTGTACATTAGTGTGGGTTAGTAGGTCTGACTGCTAAGCCGGAGGAAAAAAATTATAATAATAAATTATAATTACATAAGTTGATAAAAAATGCTATGCAATAGCTTTACCGCGGCAGTCTCCAAGTGCCACTGTTACTGTAATAAACAGTCAGACATTGACAGTCGAAACTAAAAAGTAAAAAATTAAAACCTTTTTCCAAAAAAAAAGAACCGCCTTCAAAAACTAAAAACCCAAAAATAACTGAAATTTCGGAAGTCAGTGGCCTCTCTTCTGTCAGTCAATTTGAGTTGCCACCGACTGCCGAAATTTCAGTTATTTTTGGGTTTTTAGTTTTGAAGGTGGTTTTTTTTATGGAAAAAGGTTTTTATTAAAATAACCGTTAATAGACGGCGGCGTCAATATAGAATCTATTGAGTGTGATACACTCAAACGGCCTATATTTGAATATTCGAGAGTCGAGAACCGAGCTTTGTATACAATTCAAATCTAAATGAATTCAATTGCTTCAAATCCCCAAGCCTGTCTGCCTTGGCTCAGATAATTGGCGGTGCGGTTTCATAGGGTCCCTAATTCTATCTTCCTCGCTAAAGGATCAAAATTTCTGTTTACGAATTCTGACAACTGGCCCAAATAAAAAAAAATAACACTGACGCATTCGTATATGACAAACACTCGAGCAATTCAAAAATATTTAGATGTGAGAATTAAAATCAGCCGAAAGCGAAACGATTTAGAAAAGCAATATTCATTCATCAAAATTATATTTAGACGGCATAAGTTGCGCGTAGGATTAAATCACAGACGACGAACTTTACCTACTAATAAATAGAAAATATCTGTTTTTTATTAGAGGACAACTTTACACTGCTCAACTCATGTTCTCAAAAAATAAATATAGGTATTAGTTTAGCTGTGTCTACACGTGTCAAAGTTTTATCTTGCTTATTATTTTAGGATGTCTTACGTCGCCACATTGTTGTGGTATAATGGTGGATAATACATGCACTGTAGGCTAGACAGTATCTGATAAACGTGGAGACATACAGTCTCATGGTTGCGATAAGAGAACAAAACAGCTTTTGTTTGGGTGATGCAGACGCACTGATAAATTATTTAAAACGGATGAATAGATCCTAAGGGGTTTTGTTAATCTCTAGGCGGGTCTGAAAGGAAAACTAACATTGGAAATCTGATTAGTGGCGTCAAGCTCACAGACGTTTTTTTATCTATTACTCATGCTGAATAAGTTTTAATTGATTCCACCCCTTGAACTTGTGCTGTAACGAAAACTATATCCTATTTTTCTATTGACTTGAAGTCAAAAAGGACAAAACCAAACTCCATACATACTTGGGCCTGACAGTTCCAGGGCTAGAATTTGGCCATAAACTAGAGTATATAGGAAGGTTTCTCGAGTCGAAGTATCACGGTTCTCAGCATTGGCCAAATTGGTAAAATAAAGCAATGTTTACAGATCCGGTCTCTAGTACAGTTCAGCAGGGGTAGCAGGGTACGGCGTCCTATGTTCAAGCGAGTCTAGAATTCAGAAAGAGATCGTATGAAATAATAAGTCCCAACAAATGTAGTGTAAACAAACAGAGCGCGCGGCAGAAGAGAACTTCAACCCCTCCCCCTCCCGGGCGATTTTCACTTTAGGCCACCAAACTAACAAGTGTACCAAATCTTATGCTTTAATGCAAATATATTGCTTTTGGCTTATATCGCCCCTACTATTTAAGTGTTAAGTTTTAAGACAGAAACTGCACAAAGCACATACCATAAACGTTTCTCGTAGTTTGGAAGTTTTTCAGAACTTAATTTTTAGGGTTCCAGAACCCAAGAGGAAAAACGCAACCCTTATAGGATCACTTTGTTGCCCGTTTGTCTGTGTCTTTCAAAACCTCGAGAACGCGTGATGGTATCGAATTTAAATTAAAAATGTATTCTCAGGTCTGATGTCCCTTGAAGCTGAGAAAAAATCATAGTCCTAAGTTCAATAAAAAAAAGGTAATGTCGAAATAATCGTATATTTCGACACTCTCAATTGAATCAAAAATCTTCTTGCCGTTGACCTAGAACTATGAAATTTTGCACAAAGCATCGTCATATAGCACCCGTAATGGAAAAAACTGAAAACCGTTTTGTAGATGCGATCTATAAAAAGTTGAATTACAGTAACAAGATTTCTTTACCTACAAGTACTTATGTACGGAACCCTCAGTGAGCAAACCCAAATCGCCCTTGAGTGTTTTTCTTTTGTTTTGATGGATATGACCTATATTCTCGTTTTAGTCAGTTTCGAGTTTTGGAATCTCATTGTTCTCTTTAACCGTTGCAGTTGAGAACACGATAAATTATTAGTTTTCGGAAACACAATTAATTTGATCGACTTCTCTTTTATTTAATTAATGTTTTTCTTTTTTGGCGTAGATTCATGTTTAAATAATACGTCGCCACCGGCCTTTTAAGAAATTACAGTTATGTTTTTTCTTAAAATTCACTTTAATTTACCTACCTAGTCTGATATAAGTAATTTAGATTTTCATATGTTATTTAATGGTTAGTCATTGTAGTGACGTTTTTAAATACCTATATAGGTAAATTAGCAAAGCCTGCGTCTAGAGACTTGTCATAGACCACAGACTAAATAAAAAATAAATAAAAAAAACTGTGTCGTTTTCACGGTCAATTATTTTACTTTTGTAAAGCTGGGCATTGACGGTCATTTTTCGCTTCAGTCTAGTCGTAAAACTGTGGCGTCACTCCAAATGGTTTAGGCAGCCGACCAACTCTGGAGTGACGATTCGACACTGACGACGGTCAAAGGACATCATTCACTCTCCATAAATTTTTGGTCCAAATTTGAAAGTGCCGTTATTTTTTTAGGTGGAGATAGTTTCAGGGATGGAGTAATATGAGCTACTTTTTTTCTCTTTCTAACCTCCCACTTCTCTAAAACAGGGGGTGGAAGTTTGTAAGATTGGAGCAATCTGCTATTTTCAAGGTAGAAAAAAATTGGTATGCGGTCTATTTGTGACTAACAAAAAACATGTATTCGTAGTGCACAGTAAAAAAATCGGCTAAGTGCTAGTCGGATTAGGGCACTAAAGGTTCCGTATCAAAATTCCGTATCAACGTATAACTGCAAAAAAAAAATACAGATGTATTGGAGCCTCACTTAACAAAATATTTTTATTCTGTTTTTAGTATTTTGTGTTATAGCGGGAACAGCTAAACACAAAATTTGTGAAAGTTTCAACCGTGTAGCTACCGCGGTTCGTGAGATATAGCCTGGTTTCAAACAGACGGAGACGGACAAACCGCGAAGTCGCAGTATCAGGGTTCCCGATCCGGAACCCTAAAAAAGGAATTGCCTATAGGTTGGCTGGGTAACCCAATAGCTATTAAGGTGTTAACTCAAGAGTGAAAAATGCTCAGTTAGGAAAAACCTGTACGGAGCGATATGTTATAGTTAAGCTAAGTTTTCTGCACGTGATCCGTAGGTAATATGAATGCAGATTTTTTTTTATTTTTTTATTATTACTTATGGGCTTGTCCTTGGTCCCAGACTAGGCCGAGGGCAAAGACGGGGCCTACGATGGAGCGAGCTCACCCAAAAGATGCCTATGCACTCGTCTTTTGAATACATCCGGGTTATATGTGTCGCAGTAAGATAGATAAAGCGGTAATATAGTTATATTCCTAGGGATATAATTAACTTCCGTAACATAGTTATACGAAAGCGATTCATTACTATCTCACTAGGAATATAATTATAAAACCGTCGAAGTTTAGTGATATACTTATATTACTAGATTAGTTTAGTGAAATAGCTTTCGGAGTGTGCGGCGCCTGTATGTAAGAAGCATCCAGTGCTACGTAATTCTAGATGTTATGATTCCTCATCTTGTGTGAACAAAAATTAAAAAATACTTAAAAATATCTCAAAACCTTTGGGTAGAAAGGTCGTATATAAACCAAAACCCGATTTTCAGGAGAGCAAAAAAACATTTTTTATAATCTAGTAATATAAGTATATCACTAAACTTCGACGGTTTTATAATTATATTCCTAGTGAGATAGTAATAAATCGCTTTCGTATAACTATGTTACGGTATATAATTATATCCCTAGGGATATAACTATATTACGGCTATATCTATCTTACTGCGACATATGCATTTGGAAACACAGACGCCGCAGGGAATTCCATTCTTTGGCGGTGCGCATAATAAAAGATTTCGAGAAAGGGTGGTATCCCGCCGTACGTCTGGATGTCCGGTGGTAAAACGGAGACGGGGGAATGAGCTCGTGTAGCTCATGAGCACACTCACCGAAATGCAATCTGTAAAACACTACCAGACAGGCAACTTTACGCCGATGTGCTAGAGGTTGTAGTTGGGCCACCAGCTTCTTGTCGCCAATTAACCTCCTGGCTCTGCGTTCTACCGAATCCAATGCGACCAGTTGGTATTTGGCTGATCCCATAGATGACAGCAATACTCCATACACGAATTAATATCTTCGATAATACACCCAGACACAACAAACAATCGTGCTCATCACACAAAGTCAATCACTGTCTAAATCATAGTTCATTTAAACGAAACCCTATTTACAATAATACCTAAATAAATAATAAACTTTCAAGCAACCTAATTATACACAGTAATCACTTTTACGTTTTAGTATTTTAAATAGTTCACAACTTCTCGATTTAGTTGAAACAAGAAGAAATCGATACCTAGTTGCTTTTACCGAACGTGTCATAGACAGAAAGTGATCCCAGCCGATGTGACTTCAGTACTTACAATGGTTGAACCTCTTTGAACAAACTACTAAGGAAATGAAGTTAGCTCGTACCATGTCAGAAACAAACTCGTCCAAGGCTGTATATACCTGAGCTTGCATTTATTGAAGACTCGGAGCCGGAAATAGGCATCTCCGTGAAGTGGCTGCTTTCATAAATTTCATAACCAGTCGGTTTCCTTCCCTCAGTGGCTCGGATGAAAATGATTTCAACTTTCTGCCCGTAATGTCTTAAGTGAATTTATATAAATAAAATTGAAATGTTCGTTCGTGCATTACTAGACCGTAAAGGCAATTTTAGAAATGTATTTCTTTTTGTGCTAGTAATCTGGAATAAGTTTTAATGGAAATAAAAACTGACCAGTGCGAGTCGCACGAGGTATTAAAGGCTATTTATTAAGTATAAAGAGTACTGATGTACTAATATTACCACCCAATATCAAGATCGAGTGAAAGAAAAGTACTACCAAACATCTACGCGTGTAGCATTTTACATGACGATATAAAATATCTTCATTCATTATGAAAAACGACCGTTCATAGTGTACTTCTTCCTGCTTTTTGTAGCTCAGGCGTAATTCCACTATCACACGCAGCTTATTTTTTGGTTTGTATATTAAATGTATAACTAAGTTCAAAATATCGTTCAAAGTCCGCTGGTGATAGTTTTGCATCTCGTTGTTTTGCAAACGACAAAATTGCGGTAACTACGAACAAAACTTTAGCAATATCTGATGATTGAGTCAGTACAAGTCTATGTACCTGAAATACAAGCATTATAATAATTTATATTATAATAAAGCGTGGTCATTGCGACACATGAACGAACATGAAAGCGAAATTATCAAAAGCTTTAATACATGAAGAAATATGTAGCTTAGAACTAACTCAAATAGCATCGGGTTGAATTCACGTTGCAGGAAAAACGGTGGAGAACTAATAAAATGGCCTGACCTACGGAAACTGGACCAGCTAACGGTATGAACATCAGACTCCGTTTCGATTTGAGAATCCAAGATGGCGGCCGTGACCTTTATCATAATATGCTTCATGGGTGTCGTTTTCATGGTTTTTTGGGGTGTTAAGGTCAATAATGGGATCAATTTGAGAATCCAAGATGGCGGCCGTGACCTTGCTCAAATCGACCTCTTTATTGACCTTGGCACCCCAAAAAACCATGAAATCGACACCCATGACGTATTTTGTGAAAAATATTATGGTCGCCATCTTGCTTTTGAAAACGACTTACCCCCTCGGTAGATATGTGGACGCCATATAAACACTAAGTAAATAAAAAAATATTGGAACCCCTTACATAATATTTTTAAAGGAGGTGTTTCTTTTCTGGCCCAAACCTGTACCGAGGTACAAATTACTAATAAAATTCCTCCCAATAATTTGTGTTTTTAGCAGTATTTGAAATCCTTTAATATCACGTAGATATAGAAATAAAAGAATATGAAAAAAGCTGCCTCGCGTCGTTACTGCGTAAAAAGAAACGTTCATGAGAGCGGTTGACAGCTGTTAATCTGTTGTTTTTTGTTTGTTTGAATGACAACTGACAGCAGAATAAAACTATCGGCCCTGATTTGGAGCTCTGTCTTTTTGTCCGGTAGATAACCAAACGCAAAAAATGATATGAATTGTGAAATAAAAGTATTTTAGGAAATGTTTTTTTCTATAATAATTCACGACAAATGTAACTAGAAAAAAATACTATCTGTAACACAGAAAAAATCCTTAATAATACATTTTTAGGTTAATACAATGAAGCAACAAAACGCATTATCGAAGGAGTAAATCATGACATTGCTAGACTGAAATTGTTGGGTTGCAAGTTTTTAACATCTTCGATCGACATTATTTCAGGTGGTACAAATGCGCAAATAAATCCAATATATTTTTTTTTCAGATTCTACGATTTTTTTCACGTAATTTGATACTTTTTTTTAGGTACATGCCTGGGCCAAAGTTGTAGGGAAAAAGAAACACCTCCTTTGCCCAGTGTCTTTTGAAAAAAAAGTTCGCGCAAGTGTCTAGTCGCGGAAGTGTTTGGGCGCAAACGTCTGTCGCGGAACTGTCTGGCACGCAAGTGTCCGTCGCGCAAAGGGCTTCGCGCAAGTGGTTTGGCGCGGAAACGTCTAGTCGCGCAAGTGTCCATTCGCGGAAATGTCTATGGGCGCAAACGTCCATTCGCGCATGTGTCCATTCGCCCAAACGGCCGCGCGCAAGTGTCTTTCGCGCAAATGTCTTTCGCGCATGTGTCCTGATACCCTCTAATACTAGTTACTCACTTTGCATTTACAACAAAGATAAAGTAGGTCCTCGATTTGGGATAATGATATTTCCCGATGGCTGATCTTTATCAAAACTCTAAAGTTTGGAAGTCCAAAATGCTCAGTTACTTCGAAGGTAGCAACTTTCATATCATAAAAAACTTTTACAAAAAAAATATAACCGCCTTCAAAAACTAAAAACTTAAAAATAAATAAAATTTCGGAAGTCGGTGGCTTCTCTTCTGCCAGTCAATTTGTGTTGCCACCGACTTCCGAAATTTTATTTTGTAAAAGTTTTTTATTTTTTACTTTTTAGTGTCGAGTCCCAATGTCTGTCTAAAGAACATATTCAGGCTGCCAATGTCCATACCAAGTTTCATTCAAGCGTAAAAAAAGCATCAAACGTTTAACAACGCAGACAATATACAATAAAACTTCTTTTATAATATGAATGCATTTTTATAATTCTCATTGTACCGATAATAAATTGTCGATTCAAAACGACAAATCATAACCAATTTTAGTGTAAAACTAACTTCAATGAAGCTGGAACACGAGGTAGCTGCTACGAACCATTTTGGATATCCTTAAACTGAATTTGGTCTTCACTATCGAATCTGCATTATAATCAATCTCGGTGTAAAGGGCTTATCAATACGAATAAAATAAGCCCAAACACTATGTAGCTGCTATCAACCATTAAGGAGTTCCCTTAACTGTACTGCACCTGCATCACGGAGCTTGCAGTGGCAGTCATAACCCATCTCAGTGTAAAGATCTTGTCATCACGAATAAAATGAGCCCAAAGACGAGGTACCTAAAATGTACCGTTGAGGAGTTCCCTTGATTATCTGTAGTCTCCATCATCAGATCAGCCCTAAACCTCCATGGTATTGTAGTCTTATCAGATATACACATTAATATTAAGTTTTTACCCGATGCTCGCCTACAATTTCCTAGAGATACCCTCAATTTCTCAGGGTTTCCACCACCAGGTCCTGACCTGGTGACAAAGGGATCAAATGACAAGCATACCGTTTCAAATAAAAAAAGAATTTTTGAAATCGGTCCAGGCGTCTTGCAGAAATCGAGTAACAAACTTAAAAAAAAAAACATACAGTCGAATTGAGAACCTCCTCCTTTTTTTGAAGTCGGTTGAAAATAGCAAGAGACATAACCTTCAGACCTAATTGGGAAAAATCAGGGAGGATGATTAGTAGAGAAGCTCACTTCGACTAAAATTTCGCCACTGAAAACTTTCAAATCACACCTCACGACAAACCCACGTTCATTATAATAGCATATTTCAGCTGCAACAAAACCTTTAAACACTAGCACTTGTTGCGCTATTTATGCGCCGTTGTCAATTAGAAGGTGAAACGAACTTTAAATCAAAACAATACTTTGTTTGTCAAACGAAAACAATTCAGCGATAAATATATGGCACAATAGCGATAATGTTATGTTGAGGTAGGTCTTTGATGACTGAGGCACAATCAATATATTAATTAGGAATCTACATGTAAATTAGACTTGAAGGCTTGTAGACGTTTAATACATCACTGGGGACTCAGTTGATGATTACAAGGATATGAATGTCATAGACAATATCGATTCCTTACTTATAAGGTTATAAATTCTATTAAAATAAAACGCATTATGTAGTGAATAGAGTATTGTATTCTATGTTCCATTATATCTATCCTATATTATCCCTCGCAGATGAAGTCTATGATCTTGCCGGTTTAGAGACCGAGGAGATAAGATATTCATATCATAGAGTCTATGTGAACTAAATGACTGTTTACTATTGAAGGTATTTAGGCCCAATAAGATTGACGAGCAATAATGTATATTCACGTTATAAGTTATTTTCTGAATGTGAATAGCTTTTCACTTTTCAGACAATTTCCACAGCAGTAAATGCCACCATGTCAAGTGACATGCTGTGAACAATAAGCGGTAGCAACACATGCTGCAAAGTGATAAAATCAATACGTTTTTTGAGGATAACAAAATTGCTTGATGACCTGTATCATGTTTATCGATTTCGTGTCTACCTGTTGACGAACTTTTCGGGAAAAGATAGGAAGGACAAATGTAAGTGTTCTAACTTTTTCTAGCATTTAAGCAGTTCACAACTTCTCGATTTAGTTGAAACAAGAAGAAATCGATACGGCTAAGGAAATGCGCAAGCGAGATTTACCAATAATCAGCTCCCGATGAAACTGCATCCGTAATAAACAGGTGCGTGTTATATTATTACTGAACATAAAACTTCAGGCGTTTTAATGTAGATGTGGGCTCGGTTCTACAAATATTATCAATTTTTTCCGGGTTTGAGGTTAATTAAAACTGGATTTAACTTCGTCATCACCTGCCAACCCTTCTCGTAATGTTTTTGCTGTCGGTTTGTACAATAGCGAGGTTTGGCTGAATATTTTAAACGAAAAGTGTAGGCATCTGGTCTTGAGTTTTTCAATTCTTAAAGGTTAGATTGGGTTAATTAATTTGTTGGATGTTTCACTGCTGATAAACGTAATCCAAGTTATGTTCTTCGGTTAGAACGGATGGGTATGATCTATAAGGTATAAAGAATTGCTTAGTAAGAATTAGATGAACTCTCAGAAACAAGAACCAGGAAGAAACAGGTAGTTTTATTAAGATAGAAAAAAACTACAAAACAGTCATAGTAAAACAAATATCTATTTAATATATATATTTAATGACCCCGTGGGGCCTAAAATCAGATCTAGATTAATGAGGTGAGTACGGTATATCACTGACCATTTGTCTCGATAACGGGCATACAGTCCGATATATAATTTACTTAGCGGCACGGTTTAAATTCCTGTTGATTGTTTGAAAACATTTCCACGAAACTGAACCACTTTAGAGAATTGTTTTGTTTGAATAGGTATCAATAATATTGTGTAGTTTTGACTATTTGTAGAAGATTTACATTTTACTCAGTTCATTAAAAGCAATTTCCCGGTTCCGTGAACCAAAGACTTAGCTATGTATTGTGTTTATTCCGTTAATAGTGAAACTAAGGCAATTCTGAATGATACAACACAGGTTGCCCTAACTTTTATTATAAAAAAACTTTTCTATTTAAAGTTACTGCCAATTTTCGGTTTATGGAATTTTCTCGTTGGATTTCTTTTTAAAAAAAGACCATGCAAACACAGACTCTTGTTGTGTTTCACGAGCCTGCTGGTTTGACGGAATGTTGTACATAGGTATGCTAACTCTTTAATGCGCGATGTACGATTCATAACATGTCGTCATCATTTTTTACAGCTCCAAGACATTTCAGACTTGTCTTTCATATTAATTTTAACGTCATACCTTTAAACTGAGAAAGAGGGTCTTGAGTTCACTTCTTGACCGACAGACAACGAAATAATTCCTTCAAGGGTTAAAGTGGAACTGTCAAAAGTGGATCGGTGACTCAAAAATGAATTCCTAACGCTCCCGACTCTTTATCTCTAGGTTTTTGGAGTTGGGTAATTCAGGCAGCCTATAATACATTATCCCGCTGCCTTGGTTAGTTATTCGTCCGGTGTCTTTCCTCGGCACGGCGTGCAGATATAGCGTTTGAGGAAGTTGGACTATACTATACACTTTTTACTTGCGTCATCAGTAAACAAACGTTTGAATCATTTATATTTTTCTTTTTTTTTAAGCAACCCGACCTGCGCGCCCGACATATTCGATTCTGATTATGGTCGGTGTGGTTATACCAAATTATGAATAATTACCACTTATTAGTAATACTAACAAACAGTTAATGTGATAAATTGATCACATTAACCAGTAATCCATAATAATACAATCATTACAAAAGTAAGTCTTCCGTCTATTTGTCACACTTTCAACACTGAATCATTAAGTCGATTTTGACGAAATTTGGTATGAATTAATGTACCTACGTCCCGGAAGATATACAGATAAGAAGAAGGACATAGTATCTTTTTAACAACTACCACGCAGATAAGATCTGCCTGACGGATGAAAATGATCGATAATTTTACTATAAATCAATTGAATGCAGTATTATAATAAGAACAACAACACGTGTTGCTAACTTGCTATACAAAAATAAGGACCTTTTTTCATTTTTACCAAAACATGTTATGACAGTATTAATAATAACCGGTTACTGTGATTATTTTCCCTGTATTTATCAAATTTACCAAACTGGGAGTACACTATAGCATGTCTTATATCTTACCAAAATAATAAAAGTAGAACCTGGGTGTAAATAGTAGTGATGGCGACCTTATTATTTCATTTACATAAACATGATAGATGTTTACTTAGTACAGCCGACCGCAAGTCCGTGGTAACTAGAGGTTGCAATCGAATATTCGAATATTCGAATTATTCGAATACTCTTTCCAAATTTATATTCGAATAGTAAATAAATATTTATTCGAATATTCGAATAATACCAACAAAAATATCAGTTTAAAGTCTATGTTGATAGAGCTTGAAAATTGTTGTTGGCAACACTGCTTGACTCGACGCCATTTTGTCACTTACAGAACACGTTGTTATTTATGTGTAAAGTGGTGCATTTTCTTTTTTGAAGTGATTTTAGATACTTTTATTTTGTTTTTATTATTAAAGAGAGAGAACGACTTTAAAATTTATTTACGAATTTTATACTTAATATGTAAATCTGATTTTTTTCCGAATTTGATTTTTTAGTGACATGTGATAGTTTTTCTTTTTATTATTAACGAGCGAGAGAGAGATGTTTATTTTGTTCTTATTATTAACAGAAGCGTTGAATTTGTTTAAAAATGTTATAATAGGTAAATGTGATTTATTTCCGAATTATAATTGATGAATCTGATTTTACAGTGTAATATTGCATATTTTGAAAATAATTCTGTAACGTTTTTACGACACATTTACGTATGTATGTGATACATTTTGTTTTATTATTAATAAGAGAGAAAGACATTTATTTCTCGTAGAGGCAATCGTGTCCTCGTAGAGGCGATCGGCGGCGGTAACCTCTCGCGCCCGGCGCTGGTTCAGGCCATGCTTCGGGGCGAGACGGAATGGGATGCCGTCGCCTCCTTCTGCGAAGCAGTTAGGCTAGTGAAGGAAACGGCGGCGCGCGAGAGGCAACGACGAGCCTCTCGCCCCGGACTAAGACCCAGGCGAAGACGTCGAGAGTCGCAAGACGACTACCGGCCACCGTAGGCGCGGTTCTGCGGATGGCGAGCGATGGGTAGCTCGCTGCCCGGCAGGACCAGGAACGCGTCGATGGCGCGTTTTGTTCCACGCGCGCCTTAAAGAGAAGAAGTCAGCACAAGAAGGGGCCCAACAGGAACATGAGTGGGTTTTAGTCAGTAAAAGTCTGACACGCCCTCCCGCCGCACCTAGGACGGGAGTAGTCATTTGATGATTTCCCACTCACCAAAAAAAAAATATATTTATTTTGTTTTTATTATTACCGAGAGAGAGACTTTTAAATTTGTTTAAAAAATTATAATTGTTTTGATTAACATTTTCATGTATAATTGTTTTAAAATTTTGTTGAATAAGTAAATAATTATTGTGCTAGGTTTACTTATCTGCATAAAAATATAATTCCTAAACCAATAAACGCTGATATTCTGTGTTTTATTATTTTTTCTTAAATATTCGAATATTCGAATAAAATTCGAATAGCACTGAAAAAATATTCGAATATTCGAAAATTAAAATTATCGAATTTTTGCAACCTCTAGTGGTAACAAACCCAGTCAGCTGGCCTCTTATTTTAATGAAACTTCGTATTACACTAGGTCAACTGAAACTCAAAGTATTACACCTGCGTTCGGTCGCCTGTACCCAATTTCTATTTTGTTTTTATAGACACTACTAAAGAACGAGTTAACCTTTTAAGTAAACTATTTTCCTCCATATGCATAGATGCATACCGAGTAAGTAATTGCTTTTATGTAATTATCAATGATTCTATTATTTATAGGTAGGTGTACGCTGGAGTGAATTACTGTTTTGTAGAACGTAATCTTGTAAGTACCTACCGTGCTTTAGTACAACATTGACGTCATGAGACGTCCAAAATTTGACGTAGGCGCACAGCGTAGAAATGGACGGGGGGGTGGGGGGGGGGGGGGGGGGTTTCGCTAAAAGCAGTTATGCGCGTAGTAACAGCGAGTTGTAAATTCAAAATAAACAGTAAAACAAACTGGTGTTATTAAAATAACGATCATAAATTATATCTACATTTACCGATTTTTTTTATATTACGGGAAGGTTTTTGTGTTAGTACCTACCTACGTCATTATGTGCTAACACTCTCACTAGACGTGAGATGATCGTTCAAGATATAGGTAGAGATTACATTTTAGTTTTAAATGATTTTTATTTGACTGCAGAAAATTCTGATTGTATTAGTTATAATAAGGATATAATTATAATTGATGTAGGTAAGTACCTGTATCTGTTTAAAATTTGGAGTTACCTGTTGTGTCCATGTATTTAATGTACTGTACATTTACCCTAACATCATAATATAGGTATGTAGGTGTTCAATTGTAGAATTGTATACCTATATTATAATTTTCCTTTACAAGATTTGACCTGCGATTCCATCATAGAATGACAAAAATAAACGTCAGTTTAAATTGTCATTCAGCTATAAAAATCTCTGTAAGTATTTATTTATGTTTCAATTGATATGAAATACCTAGGTGTTTAATTTGTTTTAAAGTTTGTATCCAGGTTGATAACAAAACAGATTGATAGTAAATTTTGATATATTACATAGTAGAATTTTGTTTGTTTTGACTAACTATTCCAATACAAATTTTGTTCCTATTAGATTGAGAGTAATTTGTTTTTAATTAGGTAACTGTTTATAATATCTTGCCAATAAATTTTCAATGAGGAAAATGCTATAAAATTATATATAATAAATACATGCAAATGCACTAATGGTCTATAAAAATCAATACTTAAGAAAATCAATGTCACCGAACTACATCTGCACATACTTAAATACCAAAAATACATTTTCTTGATAGTTGTTTACCCAGAACTATGTTTATAATTAACATATAATGTCAAATACTAAAACTGAGCCAAGTAATTGTTACCAGATTGTTACTTATATACCTATGTTGTTATGATTTGTACCTTGTAATAATTATACGGTTATTACACATTTTAACATGACTTTATGAGTCCTGGCAGACTAGCAAACAGTCAAGGTCTATTTGCATTGCAGTTCTATTTTCAAATGTGCATAACATGAGTCTTAATTATCTGTTCTTCTAATAATTGTTCTGTGGAAGGTTACTTTGTTGGGAACGGCAGACTTATGTTTGTAATTCTAAATTCAAATTAGTATAAAAGTAGACAGTGTAAATGGAGGTCAATTTTAATCGTTTACCAAAGTGTTACATACTTTCAATATAAAAAAAACAAAACTTTCAATATAAATAATAATAATAATTAGACACAGTGTTAAGTTTGATATTATATTGATTTTATTTATTCTCTATTGCTTGATTTATTTATAGTTAACAACATATACATTGGTCCAGTAGATTGGGCTACTATTTATTTTTCATTTAAGGCAAATAGAGACTGTAGAAGAATTCATTATTATACTTAGCGTGATTCATGACAAATACAATGTTTAAAGTTTGGTTATAAAACAATATGTTATAAAATCATGTTGGTAACTACTGTAACACATAAAATTCAACAACTATTGAGTATGCTTTGGATAAATAGGCCGTTTAATTGTACAATATTTGTAATGTAAATAGTATCTTAAATGTAAAATGGATTCTTCGAGGTCTTAACATCAAAAGATGGTAAGCATTATTCTTGTCAAACTTAAATATGAGAAGAGCAAGATTGTTAAAGTGCCTAGTTACCTTCCCTACATAAAGGAATGGTTATAAACCCACCAAATACCTAATTCCCATACCAATCATAGAAACATTTCTCCAGATTCCCACTAGAATTTGTGTAAGGCTAATAGCTCAACAATTAGCAGTGATTATTAAACATAAAAAGAGAAACTCCACTTTCACTACACATAAAGCATAGACAACTTACTATGAATAAACACTACAGACATAGCACTCCTTGCTTCACAAACAAAATAGCATGCATAACTATGAATTATGGTTAAAATAATGCATTTGGCTCATCAAAATATTACTTTCCATAAAAATTCATATTTTTAATAAACCAGCTTGGAAGTACCAGGGGTTTACACTACACATATCATAACACACATTAATTAAAGACAGGTAAACATGTTGACGGCCGCCAATGCACGACACGTTTACACAATGAAATAAACAATAATAATGAATGAACAAAACCTGCTCGCTGCTAATAAAGCATCGTTTTGGTGCAGTTAGAGTTAAAATGTTTACCAGCGTGTCTTGGTCACCCAGCTCCCGGTAGTATGATTCACTGCTACCTCTTCTGCTGCCGACACACATCACCCGCCTCAGAACTCCAGACAACATTGAGCAGAAACCACATCGTTGCATATTATTATCAATTTTGACGGCCGTAAGTTACCACGGGGTTTAAAGTCTCTCTGACGAAAACGCCGAGATCGTAACGACGACGAGAGATTTATCTCAAACACCTCAAGAACTTGGATTCAGGGTAACATTTTGAAACTTAAAAATTATAACAGTGTTTTTGTGTCAAGATGTTAGTACGACACGGCGTGTCTCATGTTTATTTCGATTATTTAGATGGAATTTATAGTATTTGCTATGAGACACGCGATCGCGATAAGAGTTGATTACGGTGCTGGCGAACGACTACGAAGTCGGACGGCGCGCGGCAGGCCGCCAGCCAAGTGCTGACAACTTAACGAACAAGCACCGAATGAATCTATCTAAATGAATGACGCGGGCGCTCGCTCCTCACTCATTCGCTCTCTCGTTCGCTCAATCCTAGCGCCCACCTAGTGGAAAACCAGCATAACCGGAGCTTTAGCCTTTGAAAGAAACGGTACGAATACGCGGTACAACAGAACGAGACAGTCAAATGCAAGTGATGTACCCAACTATATTGCAAAATTTGATTGGTTCGTGCAAAGGCTTATCAATGTAGTATTGGAATAGTTAGGTTAGGTTAGGTTACTAGATACATAATAAAGTACGACATAAGTTACCGTTGCTATGATGTTATGACAGTTTTTGCCTATATTTTATCAGTTATAATTTAAATTAGGTATCATTTTGGAAACAAATTTAGTAAATGTTAATTGTATTAATTTAGGTATGCAAGTAATTACAAGCGCGTTATCTAAGTTGCTTATTTTTATTTATCATAATCATTTAGAGCAATAATATAACAAGAAAAAAATTTGCCTATATAGCTTGACCTAATCGGATCAAACGCTTAACCTTTCGACGATCAAGCGACAGCCGGCTGTTGGGCTGCTATAGTCTTTCTATTGTGTCTCAAATCACGTGTGTTCAATGGTTTGATAAAAAGAGTTATAATCAATGTTTTTTATGTGTGTTTATTATGTGTCTATCTATTCCTATATGCTTTTTCTCAATATCTATCTAACATAGGACCTTAAATTTTAGGACAATGCTATTACATCTAGATAAAACACACAATACAGTCTGGAAAATTAATAGTGAGTATCCTATTTTTTAAGGGATAACATATATTTTTTTTGGTTCAGTGATGTCGTGTCTCTTACCTAACCATTTAGTAGTTTACATTTAACAGGGGTTTTAGATACTAGCCATTCCCTGCGGTTTCACCCGCATTCTGTTAGGTCTTCAGGAGCTACTTCTCTCACGTAAGACGTAGCACGATGTAACCTATTCGTTATTGTGATGTGTGAACTACATATATTTCTGTAAAGTGTTAAAGTAACACGACTAGAAGTTTTAGCGCGAAAGAGTTACAAACATCCATATATCCATCCTCACATTTCTCTGTCTTTCTCTATCTCTCTATCACATTTATAGTTATAAGTAGAAATAAACCATAAATATCCGGGAAGTTGTGACCACAGAAAATTAGTTCGTAAATAATTGTAGGTACTAAATAGTATTACAAAGTTTATGCAGATGGATCTGTATTACTCTTTCACGAAAATATATCCTGATTTCCATAAATAGCCTAGGCAAACACTTAACTGATATCGTTCAAAGACAATTGCTTAGCTATTTGATAAAACGACTGAATTCTATTAGCCGCTAATTGATCAGCGTCACCGTATAGTAAAGAGGGTAAGCTGTTAATAAAACGGCAGATTTATGTATTTTGTTGTGGCATATACATGCTCAGCTGCCTCAAAGTATTACTTTTTTAAAGTATAATTTGTTTCTTATGATATAGTATAACACTCACACTAATAATTATTTCAGTCCTAATAACCATTAAGTTTACTAATTATCATTAAGGTATGTTTTAGTGCAAATGCTTCATTTACGTAGAAAATATTAAAATTGCGGTATATTTTGCTATAAACTTTACAAGTTTTAACGTTTCTTTCGAGATTCTATCATCATAAATCCTAATTTGGTAACTAAGATAATTAAGAGAGGCTTTAAAATAAAATAGAAATTTAAAAAAAGAGAACTTCCTTTTTTCCCTTCCTTTTTTACTCGCGGTTTCACTTGACCTTGACAGGGCCCCACAATAGTATTTTTTGCGATTTCTGGCATTTTTATCCTCGTACTAGTTGATCTCATAATTTATTTTATCAGTTATATGAACAGGATCCTTGGGAATTATATTTCTACATATACATGTATTACATTTTCACGTAAAATGACCATAAATGCTTACTAGCTGTACATTTTTTTAACATCTGTTTGACTATTTTTGTATAGTTGAAATAGTTAGATTCCCTTTACTGCCCTCTAAAGTTTCCATCACACAAACCATACCACAATACACCGCCATCTAGTCCCAAATGGACGGCACTAACTGACTCGTAATGCAGCATTGAAGCCATAGATGTCTCTATTTACTGTAATGTTACAATAAACTAAATTTTTATCTTATATTTAGCAACGTCTAAAAGCTACAAAATTAGGAAACTGAATAGAACCAGAAATGTAAAACAGACGTCTATGAACCTAAACTTTTTGTTTAGGTTCATAGACGTCTGTAAAAGTACAGATTATGCACAATCATGAAGATTGAGAACCAGATTTAAATTTGTAAATTTAATACATCAGTAGGTTTTAACTTTGAACTTTAATTTCTTCAGATGAGGGGCCTACAGTAATTATATTAGCAATGATTTTTTTGTATGCAGCTGCATGCTCTGTATGTGTGTGCGTTCAAAAAATTAAACTTTACCAAAGTTTTTGAAACGAATAAACAAGAAGTATTGGCATTGATATTTAAATATTTATAAAATAGATTTAGAGAACAACAAAATATAATTGTATTAAATTAAATAATCTGAACATTCATCAGAAGAGTAAGACGAATACTCAAAATCTAAAAAAAATGACTTGTTATATTCGCACACAAATGATTAACATTGTCCTGTCATTTGTCATTGTCAAATGTTAGGTGTCAGGGCATAAACTTGGTGTTGCCATCATATATTAAAAACTTGGTTTAAAAATGTTTTACTGCAAAATTATTTCGGTACAGCCTTATCGTGTGTTAAATAATTATGTTATAAAAAATTACGATTTTTTTTTAATATTTGTATTTTATGAACAAATATTTCGAACCAATTAACCAAGAATTTTAAATAAAACACTGGATACTGCGCCACGAAGAAAGAATTGAGGACCAAAAATATGACCTTGACTCGTCACTTATGTTTTGCGTCTCTTTCTTAAGGGACTTTCAAGAAAGAAACGCAAACATTTTTTTCGTATGTTTTTTATCTCGCTCACACTTAAATCATAATATAGGTGTGAGCGAGATAAAAAACATACGAGGGGTGAATAAACTTGGCTTCAATTATTTCTTCTACGTTCAGAATCCAGTGTTTTATTTAAAATTCTTGCAATTAACAGAACTAAACTAAACATTATTTCTATTTTTATTATAGCAACACCACGCTTAAAACTTCAAGAAGAGCATTCCATACCATCCATAATAGTATTACAAGCATAGGGAGGAAATTACAAACGTTGTAGAAACAAGTACGACGTAAAAGATTCATAATTATATTAGTCGAACATGAAATCTATTAATTAACTAACTGTAGCGATAACTAAATGAGAATTAATATTTCAAAAGTTTTATTATATGGTAAAATAATAATAGGAAGAAGTACAGTTTTGTTGTACGTAAAGTGGGGATGATTATAATAATTTTCTATGCCAGAAGTGTATCATACTATAGGTACTTTTTGAGCGTATCTAGAGTAGGGTTAGGGTACGCGTGCCCTGGGCACTTTTCAAAGGAGAGCAAAAACGCTAATCATTAGATTTGTAAATCAAATTTGGTAATGGGACGTCACGCCAGCAATAAAAATAGCCCGCGGCCTAGACTTCTTTTTTAATTTTATGGGTAGATTGGCATTGATTGGCCATGTATAGTCAACAGCATAAACATATCGATGCCTTTGGGTAGAAAGGTCGTATAAACCATTTTGGCCAAATTGAGTCATTTATACCATTTTGCTCAGAATTTTTTTCTCTATCGATCTGTATATTTGTAATACCGAAATTCGCACAAAAATGGTTAATACGACCCAGAAATTTTCGGTCATAAACTCTTAAAAAAGTAAATTTTCAACGTAAAAGCCAAATGTTTTTATTTTGTAGTTTTGGTATGATGTAATGACCATGATTTATATTAAGTCAGGGCGTAAAAATAGTCGTTAATTGTAAATGGTTTATACGCCCTAACGTGTTAAATGCATTACTTAAACACAGTTTAAATTCGACGTCGTGAAACCAAAGGAATTGCCTTTGGATGCGTGAGGTTGGTGTATAAACCATGTTGTAACATTAATTGTTACATGTCTTAATTCTTAATAATAAAATAATCATAATAATAATAAAAAAACATAATAATACTATTTACAATCATATTTACAAGATAGAAAACTACTTACAATATTAAAATAAACTAATAATGAACGCATCAAATCAGATTGCTGGCCAGCTACAATTTTTCACCACACACGTATTAAAGCAAGCGACATATTAGGCACTCAGAAACGAGTTCCTTTGTTCTCGGCGCGGGGGCAAGGTCCATAGCGACAGAACACTTCCACGTCGCCGCCGGCAGAACGATTCTGGTTGTCGAGGCGAGCGCACGTCAGACTTTTTCACGGTCTCTAATACGTAATACGAGTACATATCGTAATCGCGATCAAGTTTATATTGAAGGCGTCCCTACCGTTCCCTCGACCTTTTATTATTTAAATACATTGAGTAATAAGGTGCGTTGGGGTAAGATCGGCGCTGGGGTAAGAACGTAGGAATCAAATATTCCACTTATTTGGGTATATTTTTTAATGCTAGCCACATTGCGCAATACGTTATTTTGTTCCGCCCCACTCCGCAGTGACCGCCAGTCCCTCCGACAGCTGGGACGAGTAATAAAAGGTAAAAGGTGAAACAAGGTAGGTTTTGTAAAAATGAGTGGATAAGATCGGACACATTCTTTTCTTGCATCTTATGCTCCTAGCAGTAGGAATAGATTAAATTGTTGTCCGAACTTGCCCCTTGACGGCCAAATCGTCATTACACTCTCAAAAAAAGTTTCCTGATTTTAAAGGCTTCTCAAACAAAAACTGTTGTTTGTTCATAAATAAACTAATATTAAAATTACGCTTTGATAATTCATTATCAATTTCCACCATTTCTCAAGAACGTGGTGTTTACCAAAATTGAGAAAAAAATATTTTTGCAACATTCTTGCAACTATTCGAAAATCCGTCCGGTATTACCCCAACGCACCTTATTCGTCAAACGTATTCTGTGTGTGTGAATTGAACCCCGATTGGGTAAGTGTTGCACAATTTTAAATTAGCCAGTAGCTAAGCAAATCATAACGGTTTCTTTCGCTTTGTTTTAACTAGTGATCTCTTCATTTGTGTTATCGCTTATCTGTAATTCTATTAGACGCTCATTACTTGTTTTCTCTTCATAGTTTTACCCCACATTTTTGTAACTGTAACATTCTTGCATATTTAAATTTTAGTTCCGTTAAAAATTTCAAATGTTTAAATTAACGGCTAAGCAACCGAAAATTAATGACATCTCCATATCTGATAGTGAACATCCACAGCAACACATCTACATATTTAGTGCTTCCCTATTAAACGTTGCTGTGGGTGCTCACCGTCTACGGCCAGAGTGTAATGCTTTCGCTTATTGCGCATTACAGGGTTTCACGTACATCCATAAATACCCTGCTTCCCCGCGGTGGACAGTAGCGGGTCACCCTTGAAACCTACACCAGCATCTGGACCTGACGATCGACGCGCGGGCACTCGTCTCCTGCAGCGGCCAGTGACGTCAGGGGAGTGCTAGACCAGTGAGGAGATTAATCGCTGTATAGGCTCTAACCCATCTTTTCTGCCGACCCACATCTACAGAGCTAATTTTGCATTAATTATACATTAAACGCCTTACTAATAAACGCTGCATAAAGTTATGACAGGTGTATACGTCAAAAAATGTATGGTTACACAGGCTTTATTCATTGCATAACTTTACACAGTGATTATTAGTAAGGGCATAAATGTTCCAATTTTACTGCCTACCTACTTTTTTTTATTTAATATCCTCCTACGAATACCTCGGCCTAGGTTATAGGATAAAGTAGCGTAGCGGAAACTTTAGAACCGGGACAATGTTTAAAAAAGATTTAGGTAAAAAAAGATCGAAAAGCAGAGAGATACACATGAAAAGGTGATGTTTATGTCCCCAACTGCACTTAATAATAACTTATTGTTAATATCAAAATGTAAAATATCGATACCTTTGGGTAGAAAGGTCGTATAAACCAAAACCCGACTTTTCAGAATTCATAACTTTTTTGTTTTTGAAGTTATAAAAAAATTATCTATGAGAAAGGTTCTTAGAATTTGCAAATGAAAAAGGTTAAATCATCAAAACCTACCTATCTTCTTTAGTTATAAAGTTAGCTTGTATTTACGACTCAGAAAATATCAATTCTTGGTTCATACACCTCATGAAAATGAACTTTAATAAAACTGTATAGGTCGTATAGTAAGCTTATGGTCACATTTACTGTCGTAAAAACCCTTATAATATGTAGTTTTTTTGTATTAAAATCCATTTTTATAAACATAGATTAATTGAATTCTGACTAATAAACAATCCTGTTACTCTCAGAATTAGTAGGAACTCAGTAATTATTATTCTAGTACCCATTAATGGTTGATTCAAATAAAATAAAACTACCTGAAATACGTAATCAACATTTACCTATTAGGTATTATAATACCTTTTAATCAACATTTACTATTTTAATAATAAGTATAACAGCTTTAACTGAAAAGTAAAAAAAGAAATCTTAAGTACATTTTTTGTCTTAGTTTTAACTAAACAGGTTGGTCAGAAGTAGTTTTTGAACTACTTTTGACCAACCTGTTCAGTCACGCTTACAATAAAATCATTGTTCTTACGATAACAATAAAATAATGTTTCTCTAGGCGCTCCAAAACGGGCAACATAATTGCTGCAATTTTATTGCAGCAATTTTTTGAGCATGGCCCGGCAACTCCAGCAATATTGCCGGTGTTGCTCGGCAATATATTGCAGCAATTTTTTCATTTACAGTTATAGTATGGCTGCCTGTATTATAAACTCCAAACAAGGGAAAACTTTGATTATCAACCGGCGTGATAAATGATCAGTATGCTCGCGGATGCACTCGCATGGGCTACAGTTTTACGTATTGAAAAAGTAGTAATATTGCTATGGCACGTATGCTAATGATTCAAATGAACCAGAATTAGATGGTTGAAAGCTCAACTGTGGTAGTGAGGGGTATTGCGTTCAAGATTTGTTTGCTGCTGCGGTTGTTCGGCAAAATGAAGGGGGAGGCTAACACTGGTGCCGATTCTCTTGTGCACAAACTAACGTAAATTTAAGTTAAGTGCATCTTTCTCTTTCCTTTTAATTAAGAAAAGGACAGAAGATCAAATATTAGTTAAGTCCTGTCAAATTTAGACACTCCATAGATAATTTAGACGCAATTTAAAAACATGGCGTCTAAATATACGTCAATTTTCATCAGGCGCTGTCTAATTTGACAGGATTAAACTAAAATGTATCTTCTGTCCTTTTCTTTAAGAAATGGAAAGAAAGATGCACTTAACTTAAATTTACGTTCGTTTGTGTACAAGAGAATCGGCACCACTATATTAAACTATCTACTCCATGGACCTATAAAGAAAGGTTGTTTTATAGGTCCATGAACTACTCATAAAAAATATTATATAGTGAAGTTAAAATTCCCAAAGTTGCTTCTTTTTACTTTTTTTTTTTAAATTAATTAAATTAAATTCATTTATTTCAGGTAAATAACACCCATTGCCAGACAAAATTCAAAATAATACAAATAAAATAAAATAAAATCATAATAAATAACAATACAATTAAATTAAATTAAACAAAATTAAATAAAGTCAAATGTGTACAATACAAACAGATATAAATTGAAATAAAAAAAGATAATGTCAAAAGAAATAAATGGAACAGAATTACATTAAATTAAATTAAATAAATAAAATAAAAATACAATGCAATAAAATTAATATTGCATTGTATTTTTATTTTATTTATTTAATTTCCCTGGGTTGTAGAGGCCCAGGGAAACAACCACACAGGTAGGTTCGTCTAGGAAACCAGAACCTTAGGGAACTGGAGTCCCAGACGAACAGAAGGTTAGGAAAAGAAAATAAACAGTTATGAAAAGAACAGTTATATATTTATAATTATAAAAATGAGAGTACCTGATCACCCTACACTTTGGCCCAAACTCGTAGGATTTAAAATAAATAGGAGAGGATGTTAAAAACCAGGATTCGGAGGTGCTTCCCGTCGTATGCCGGAGGCAGGGTAAGCGCCTCGGCAACGGAGGCCGGAGGCCGGAGGCAGAGTAGGCGCCTCGACTACGCTGGCTGGAGGCAGAGCAGGCACCCCGACTACACAGGCCGGAGGCAGAGTAGGCCCCTCGACAGCGGAGGCTGGAGGCAGAGTAGGCGCCCCGACTACGCAGGCCGGAGGCAGAGTAGGCACCTCGTCAGCGGAGGCTGGAGGCAGAGTAGGCGCCTCGACAGCGGAGGCTGGAGGCAGGGTAGGTGCCTCGACAGCGGAGGCTGGAGGCAGGGTAGGTGCCTCGACAGCGGAGGCTGGAGGCAGAGTAGGTGCCTCGACAGCGGAGGCTGGAGGCAGAGTAGGCGGAGTAGGCGCCTCGGCAGTAGAGGCCGGAGGCGGAGTAGGCGCCTCGGCAGTAGAGGCCGGAGGCGGAGTAGGCGCCTCGGCAGTAGAGGCCGGAGGCGGAGTAGGGGCCTCAGCAATTGACGCCGGAGGCTGAGCAGGTACCTTGGTAGCTCGGTAGCTGAGGCTGGAGGCTAGAAATAGACAACGCAGAAGCGCGTGCAGGAGTAAACTGGGAGGTGAACCCAAGAGAGAGGCCGGTTCACTTAGAGGTTTAAACGTCACTCAAGAGGTTATGCAGTAATATATGAGAGGGTTCACTTCTAGACCTCCCAGTTACTCCTTCTTTCGATGCCGGCACAAGACTGACTTCCCTCTGCAAAAATATCGATAAAGAAGACTCTTCTCGAACACTTTATTAGGAACGCAATGTTTTGAATCAAAAATTTGAAATAGTAAAGAAAATGAGGGTGCCAGTAACTAAATTAGGCGGACAGGTCTATAAAAACGTATGCAAACTACACGAAGACAATCCAACCTCCACCTATAAAGAAAACAAATAGAATGATTGACAAATGTCAGATGAAAAAGTGTCAAGCATTGTTTACAAATTAATTATTTCTTTTCAGAATATTATAACTAATTAGAAATACTATTAAAAACAAGGAGAATCACATAGAATGATAAAATATAAACCGTAAGTACTACAATGTCTGCTGGAACAATGCCGGAGAAAAGGACAGTCGAGTCTTCCCGCTATCGTCGCAAGTACGATATTCGAGGTTATACGTATCCGACATTGTCCCTGCCCATCTTACACTATTAGGCTGGTGCGCATACCAGTACTGGAACATGCTGTTTAGTTCCGACGGCAAATCCATGCTCCTCAGCTTTCCCCACAGCAGATCATACGCTACCAGGTCAAAAGCCTTGGACAAATCGAGGAAGCACGCATACACGGGTGTTTTACGGTCTATGTAGTATTTGACGGTATGCTTAAGGCACAGTATAGCACTTTCAGTGGACAGACGAGGACGAAACCCGAACTGATTATCATGCAGTGTTATTGATCTATTTAACTGTGTGTTAAGCAAACCGTCAAACACCTTAGCAATTACAGTGGCAAGAGAAATAGGCCTGTCGTTACTTCTATCAGTAAGGTCGCCCGTTTTATTCTTCACCACAGGCACTACCACTGTTCTCATAAAGTCGGCCGGCAGGTAGGAATGACTCACACACAGCGAGTAGAACATAGCCAAGACCCTAGCAATGTGTGGTCCGGCGTGCTGTAGGTGCTCAATGCTGAGCCCATCATGACCCGGGGACCTACCTCTCGAAATCTGCCTTATGGCCGTCGCTACCTCCCCCGCTCTGAATGCAGCTACCGACCGACTGCTTACGTCCACATTAGGCACCCCCGACGCTGCACCCAAAGGAGACTTCACTGAAAAATGGTTCTTAAAGAGATTCGCAATCTCCTTCGGGTCACTCACGCCATCAATGCTCACGGGAAGGCTGGGCCGTAAGTTTTCTTTTTTGGTGCCCTTCCAGAAACCACGAAAATCCCCTTTGCAATGTTTAACAGCCAGAGCGTCCATTTTTATTTGGTCCTGATGATCTTGGCACCTTTTTAATCGAGACTTGAACACTCTTCTGCTATCGCTCATTTCTTTATATATAAATCCTGACTTAGGCCTACCGTACAACACCCAATCCAGGAACCTCGATTTAGCCACCCTGTGAGCTTCGCTAACATGTTTGTTCCACCCTACTACGCGCGAGCCACCCCCGCTTATACGCGTGCCTCCCCGACTCGCCGCTGCTGCGTCACGGAGGGCAGTCACAATGTCGCAGTAAAGCGTATCCAGAATAAGCTTGTGGTCACGGTTACCACACATACTACCAGCACAGCTTACAAACTCCGATGGGAAATCAATTTCTTTAAGTCGCTTATGACACTCTTTGGCATACAAAGAAACTTGTTCCTCACTTTTTATACCCCACACTACATCTTTATTTACATTAACAGCTTGCGATGTGACTTTTGGGGACAGTAATTTTAAATTACATGTAACCACAAGTGGAAAATGATCAGACCATAGAGTGTCATACTTAACTTCTACACTAACAACAGCCTGCTTAGCCGAGTGAGTAGCTAAACAGTGGTCCAGCCAGCTGTTAGTCCCGTGCACATCACTTATGAAAGTAAAAGTACCCGAGTCCAACCCTAGCATATCTATATCTACACACGACCATTGTTGGTCGCTACAAATATGCATAAGTTCACTGAAAAACAACTCACCCGGATCTGCATTAAAGTCTCCTAAAATAAAAACAGATTCGATTCCATATTCGTCAATAATGGCACTTGTCTCACTCAAACAGTCCGTAAAATCTTGTAAATTATCGACAGAGTTGGTTGGTAAGAAAACACTCATTACGATCACTTGTCTATCACTCGTGGTAATTTTTATTGCACAAATACGAGCGTTAGCGCATTGTATAACTGTCACCTGTTTAACGCACTATATCTCCATAGCAACGCGACACCGCCATAGGGACGCCCGCGCAGTATCCCCGCGGATGTATCAACCGCAGACGTAGCCGTGTATCCGAAACCGCTGTCGATCGTGCTGATAAAGGGTATGTCGTGCGGCATCAGCCAAGTTTCCTGGAGACAAACCACGTCACACATACGGCACAGATCTCTGACGTCACCTATTGAGCGTTTTACACTCTTGCAATTCAAAGTTGCAAATCGATAAAGGCAACTACTCATTATTTGGCTTGTATGAGCCGTCGACTTCAGTACGATGTGCATCATTTCGCGTTCAATGCCTAAAGTTTACAAACCGCCGAAATATGACTCCAGCAGGCCATAAACTTTCGTCCAAGTACATTGGCAGATTGGCCTCTGTTATAAAAAAACTTGTACGCTTTGTGACCCCTTTCAAATTTCATATTAATTTTTTCTAAAGTCACAGTTTCCCGCCTACTGTTTTATAATCTGAGGTTTCCCGTGCCTTATTGTAAATATGTTTTATTATGTCACTTTCTACAGTCGACATGTGGACTTTCGTGATAAACATTGGGATTTTTCTATCTGCACCACGAAATGTACAGTCGCGGTCTGAAAGTGTTTACCACCTTAAGGATCACAATTGCATGCACACATTCAGGTCACAAGTTCTAAATGTCTATTTCATGATAATTTGATTGATCATAGATTATTTTTTTCTAATGATATGACGATCAATCGCTTTAGGTGATGGACCGACTACTATAAAGGTTTGATATACAAAAAACCTACTTTGAAAAACAAATATTTTTTAAATAAGAATATGAAGAAATAATAAAAAAAAGTTAAAAAAATCTTTATTCAATTTCTGGTATAACATCACTCCGCAGCTATGACTAATTTAGTTCTTTGAATAAGAATATGAAGAAATAATAAAAAAAACACTGAACAAAATCTTTATTAAATACTATCTGTCCCCCGCGGTTTTACCCGCGTAGATCCCGTTCCCTTAAAATTAAATAAAAAACTTTTCTATGCCCTTGCTAAGGCTATAGACTATCTCTGTACCAAATTTCATTTAAATCTTAACGATAGTTTTGGTGCGAAAGCGAGACAGACAGATAGTTACTTATAATAGTAGTATGGAATAGTACGGATCCACAGCTACGACTAATTTAGTTTTTTTAAATAAGAATAATAGCAAATAATAAATCATATCTTAAAAAAATCTTTATTCAAAATCTATTATAATATTACGCCGCAGTTACGACTGGTTACGACACTTGCATAGATGCAACAAGACGCGCGCATAGATCAGTATTTCTGGTATCATTTTCTGGTATCACTCGAGCACAACGTGATCTATGAGGATTTCTTTCATTTTGTCAGTTCCAGCGCTGAACCATAAGCCCTCATATTATTTTTTATAGAGTTTAAACCAGCAGACCGCGCGGGCCATTGAATGAGACGAATAATTTCACGGTGCAGAATGAACCACGCCATAGTAGCACAAGCTGGGTGTATCCGTGCATTATCTTGAACGTAATTAATGTGAGGGAATTCTGTTGCAAGATACACTACGTAGTAGGCAGCATTACTCCTTCCTGAATCATTTCCATGATCTATTATTTGGTCTTCTTCGCCGTGACGTCTTATGCAAACCTCACAGTCAATCACAATAGTTATAATGAATTTTCGTGATAAGGCACTAATGATATAAAACTATGTCCATTTTCGAAGATTGTCCCTTGCTTCAGGGTTAAACTTGCCATTTTATTTCGGTATGAAAAAAATATTTCGTAAAAATTTACTCTTGTCTAAACGACGGCGACGGTTAAATGATATTTTTTGACAAATGTCAATTAAACAAATTAAGAAAAGAGTTTCATCATCGGCGAGATAAATAGACGTTACTAAGCACTGACTTTGGCACTATACCTGACACTGTTACACAACTGCCAAACGTCAAGTGCACGATAGAGACGAAACATGGCTAAGCTGACGCCGTTGCTTAGTAACGTCTTTGTTATTCTCGTTGTGTCATTTTGCATAATAACTTCTGAAAGGTAACAAGTAACATGATATGGCATTTTAGATTTTAATGAAAAAAGTGTGATATAGAATGTACTTTCAAAATTGGTAAACCTTTTCAGACCGCGACTTTACATTGCATATCCCTGGCTACACCTGATTTGCCTACGAAACGATATTTTGACGACTTTTTGCGGTGCATGTTTAAACTATCATTAGGGTCAATATCAACAAAGTGCATTTTCTGTCAATTTTGGTGGCGAAGTTTTTTCTTCATATTTCGTGAAAAATAAGTCCCTGGTATTAAAGTAGTAAGTCAAAGCTAAAAGAATCTTCAAGAGGGACTAAGATAACTCGATAAGTTTTCGAGATATCTTAGTTTAAGTTTAGTGTCGCCACCAAAATTGAAAACCGCCCACCAAAATTAGAAGTGCCCACCAAAATTTAAAATCAGTACACCAAAATTGAATTGCTTTGAGCAAATGAACCTTAATGTAGTCACATTAAGGTTCATTTGCACAGAGCAATTTTGGAGAACCAATAATGGGTCAATGGTGTCAGCGTAGTGTGTTACGCTGACGACACGCTTGTCCTAGTCGTGGATAGGATCATCATCTGGGATTCGAGGTGGTCCTGCACAAGCCCGAGGCCATATGTTTTCATGGCCGTCGGCACCGGCCACCTCCAGGTTCTCAGATAACGGTGGGAGGGGTTCACATCGGTGTCGAGTCGACAATGAAGTGCCTGGGACTTGTGCTCGACAACCGATGGAACTACACGGAGCATTCTAGACGTTTGGCCCCCAAAGCGGCTCCTGCCCAATCTGGGTGGTCTAAACGCCTCCTGCCGGAGGCTCTACGTGGGGGTCGTGCGTTCCATGGCCCTCTTCGGGGCTCCGGTGTGGGCGCCCAATCTAGCCTTGGCTCCGGCCTGGCTTCTGACGGCGTCCCAGGCAAGTCCCATGGCGATTCAGATGGTGCAGGGATGCCGCACGATTTCTTGCGAGGCGTCCCGCAGTGGAATCTGGAGGCAACAGTCCTTGCACACACGTACCAGTGGTGCATGCAAGTGCATCGTCGGGACGAAGTCCCGCTGCCGCAACTTATCGTAACGCGGCGCACAGAGCTCCGGCGAGATCTCATGGCGGAATGGAGACAGCAACTATCGCAAATTCGCAACCCAGGGCTGGGCATGCCGTAATAGCGGCGGTAAGACTCCTCTTTAAGGAAAGGCTGGAGAAGCGCACGGCGCTCTTACGTATCGCCTGCCACAGGTTCTCACCGGACACAGTCAGTTCGGGAGGTTCCTGTGTCGGATTCGGGTGGAGCGACGCCTTGGTGTCACCACTGCAGTAGTCACCTGGTGGACACGGTCGAGCATGCAATGGAGGTGTGCCTAGCTTGGGCGAACCATCGCCGTGTCCTCGCAGAGGCGATCGGTGGGGGAAACCTCTAGCTTACGGCGCCCGCTCAGGCCATGCTCCGGGGCGAGACTGAATGGGAAGCCGTCGCCTACTTCTGCGAAGCAGTCATGCTGGAAAAGGAAGCGGCGGCGCGCATGTTGCAGCCCCAAGCCTCAGGCGTAGACGTCAAGAGTCGCAAGACGACTACTGGCCACCGTAGGCGCGGGTGTGCAGACGGCGAGCGATGGGCAGCTTGACTCGTCCGTTCAGGACCAGGCCCGTGACGAGACGGCGCGTTTTGTTCCACGCGCGCCTCTAAGAGCAGTCAGCACGTGAAGGGGCCCTCTAGGGCCAATGCCTGCCGAGGTTGCGGAATAGTTATAATTGTTACCGAGGCCCCGGAACATAAAGGGCAACCGAAGGATCATGAGTGGGTTTTAGTCAGTAAAAGTCTGACACGCCCTCCCGCCGCACCCAGGACGGAAGCCTAATCTTTTTTTAAGTAGCCTTTCGTTGCTAGGCTGTTTGACATTCTAAACAGCAACAAAATATAAATATAATTAGAATGCTACCTTTAAAATAGGTCTTACTAACTGCTAATTACATTGTCCACGGAGCAGACAATTAAAAACAAGTATTACGATTTGACTTGGTTTAATGAATTACGTTACAATGAAATAGTTTTAAGGAAAAATAATAAGGCGATGAGCGTGCGTTGTGCTTGAGTGTCGTGAGCGAGTGTCCCCGCGGCCGGCCCGCGCCGCACCTCTCGTCCGGTTTGCGTGACGTCATCGACGAGGACTCGTAGTCGGCGCAAACATCCTGCCCCTCCTTGAAAGGAGCAATCACTTTCAAGATTCTATTCAGCCTCCTCCTCCTCTTCATGGTTTGTTAGGAGCGGACACACTTTGTTGACGGCGCGCCGCTCCGTTCCACGATATGTGTTGAAGTCGGCGACGCGGACTACTCCGTCAGCGCCTGGGTATACTTTTTGTACTCGGCCCATCTTCCACTTGAGAGGTGGAAGGCCCTCTTCTTTGAAAACTACCAGGTCACCAATTTGTAAGTTTTGCTGCTGTAGGCGACATTTTGTACGCTGTTGCAACTCTGATAAATATTCTTGCGTCCACCTTGCCCAAAACTGTTGTCTTAAGTTTTCGATTAAGATGTATCGGTTCTTGGGGTTCTTGTTCTCGCCTGGAGGTGCTGGCAGTGACGTCAGTGGCCGCCCGATCAGGAAGTGCCCTGGGGTCAAAGGAGAGAGATCGTTGGGGTCAGGTGATAAAGGAGTAAGAGGTCGGGAGTTGAGGATCGCCTCTATCTGTGTAAAAAGCGTACTCAACTCCTCAAAAGTAAGACTGGCATTTCCTACAATACGCTTAAGGTGATGCTTAGCACTCTTTACGCCAGCCTCCCATAGCCCACCGAAAGTAGGAGAATATGGTGGGTTAAACACAAATTTAATGCCTTCATTGCTAGAAAAATCGTGAACAGAACGTAGACTGGACCGCAACATCCTACCCAATTCGTTCTTTGCCCCTACAAAATTCTTTGCGTTATCGCAATAAATACTATAAGGTTTTCCTCTTCTGGAAATAAATCGTTTAAGGCAAGCAATGAAAGCTGCGGTACTGAGATCGCTGACTGTCTCGAGATGTACTGCTTTTGAAGCGAAACAAATAAATATGCATAAATAACTTTTGGACACTCGATTGCCGCGACCCTTCTTACTTGATATCATGAAGGGGCCAGCGAAATCAGTTCCGCAGATCTGAAATGGATAAAATTCAGTAACTCTGCTAGAGGGCAGATCACCAAAATATGGATTTATAGTTTTAGCCTTAAATCTTTTGCATATTATGCATTTACGAACTATACTTCTGGCTAAAGTTCTGCCTCCTATAGGCCAGAACTGTTCTCTGAATGAACATAGAAGAAGTTGAGGACCGGCGTGAGCGAGACGCAGGTGATCGGCTGTCATTAAGAGTTTTGTGAAATGATGTTTGGAATCTAGCAAAGCTGGATGTTTTTTCTCATACCTAATAGCAGCATTTTTGAGTCGACCGCCTACTCTCAACACACCGCTGTTATCAATGAATGGAGATAAACTCAAAATATGTGATTTAGGCTTAAGACACTTACCGTTCGATAAAGTTTCGATTTCATTTAAGAAAGATTCTCGCTGAGCCATTTTTATAAGAAAATTAAGAGAATGTTGAAGTTCAACGTCGTTCAACGGCGACTTGTTTTTAGTTAAAGTTTTACAATTACTAATGAATCGAAATACATAAGCATAGACTCTTTTAAGCTTGGTAGCACTAGAATAATTTTCAAAGTGAATGAATTTATGAATTTCTTGAGCAATATTAACCTTAATTTCTGGTAAATCTACTTTTAAGTTTGGGTGAGTAGGCCATTCCGATACCGAGTTTAAGAGGAAGGGTGGGCCTTCCCACCATAAAGAAGAATTAACTAAAATACTCGGTGCTACCCCTCTTGAAGCCATATCCGCGGGATTAAGATCGGTTGGTACGTATTTCCAAGAGTTTCTTTCGGTAAGCTCATGTATTTCATTAACGCGGTTGCATACAAATGCTTTCAATAATTTAGGCTGAGTTCTGATCCAACCTAACGTGATGGTTGAATCAGACCAAAAATATTTACTGTCTATGCCACAACGCAGTGCGTTACTGACTTTATGCATGAGGCGAGCACCCAGCAATGCCGCGCACAATTCAAGTCGCGGAATTGTCACAGGCTTTAAAGGCGCTACACGAGTTTTAGAACACAAAAGTTTTTTAGTTACGACATTATCAGCATCGAGTGAACGTAAGTACACACACGCTGCGTAGGCGTCTTGGGAGGCGTCCACGAAGCAGTGCAGTTCCGTTTTAACGGGTGAGGAAGCCATCGCGTACCTCGGAACAGAAACTGTAAGAAAAAGGTTAAGATTGGTAATTACTTTTTCCCATGACTTTTTAATATCCTGTGGGACGGGATCATCCCATTCTAATTTTAGTTTCCACAATTTTTGCAACAATACTTTTAAAGTAATTGTGCAAGCGCTCAGCAGGCCAAGAGGATCAAATATCCTGCATGTATTGGATAGAATGTTTCTTTTTGTGAGTGTTTGTGTGTCTGTATTTATATTAATAGAAAATTTAAGTAAATCAGTGTTTGGAGCCCACAGGACCCCTAAAACATTAAAATCCTTATCTAGATCAAGAGATTTAGTCTCCATTGGGGATGTGAATATCTGAGAACAATTTGTACGGAATTTATGAATGGGAAAACAAGCTGAAGCTAGTGTCTCTGTCACACCTTTATGAATGTGTAATAAGTCATTTTGATTGGATGAGCCAGTAAGTAGGTCATCCACGTAAAAGTCATGTTTTATGACCTCTGATATTATAGGATCTGTACAATTATCTGCTAGTTGCTTAAGGCATCTTGTACTTAAAAACGGTGCAGCAGCTGTACCGTATGTGACAGTGTTGAGCTGTAAAATGTTAATGGGCCTTGAATCATCATCGCGCCATAGGATAAGCTGTAAATTTCTTTGACACTCGTCTATTTTTATTTGTCTAAAAAACTTTGTGATGTCGCCTGCCAGAACGTATTTATGCTGGCGAAATCGAATTAGAATGTCAAACAATTCATCTTGAATGGTCGGACCTATGGCTTGAATGTCATTTAACGATTTTTTTGACGTAGTTTTAGCTGACGCATCAAAGACGACCCGGAGTTTTGTTGTCTCACTTGCCTCCCGTATCACCGCATGGTGAGGTATAAAGTAACCGAAGGATGGTCTATCTATTTTAGTAAGGTGACCAAGCTCCTCGTATTCTTTAATAAAATTACAATATTGTTCTCTTAGGCTTGAATTTTTCAGTAATTTCCTTTCAATGTTTAAGAATCTAATCAAAGCTTTTCAGCCATGTAATAGGATTCGCCAAGCGCTGTTTCAGGATTCTCAATAAATGGCATTTTAACTGAAAATCTACCATCTTCCAACCGGGTAGTATTTTCAACAAAATGTTGTTCGCAGAACTCATCGTGCGGTGATAAAGGTAACTTTGAAGTAGAAACTTCCTCGATATTCCAAAATTTTGTTAAGTTATTATTAATTTCTTTAGTAAAATTACAAACTGTATTTTTAATCTCTGATTTATTAAGTGAACCTGTTGTTATATTAAGAGGTCCCGCTACAATCCATCCGAATTGAGAATCTTGGAGGATGGGCATCCCCGGCCCCATATTATGTTTGTTAGGAGAAATAGCTTCGAAAAATACCTCTGCACCTAAAAGCAAATCGACTTCTGATGGCTGACTAAAATTAGGATCAGCTAACTTTATGTTCGCGGGTAGATTAAGACGCGAAACATCCACAGGGAAGTTAGGTAAGTGACCAGTTATTTTAGGCATCACTAAACACTTAAGATGAGTGATAAAAGGACTGTTTAGTGACTGAATAATCACCTCACAGCTGTCCGACAAATTAATCGTATTATTGCTAATGCCGGTAACGCAAAAACTAGTGTTTTGAGTTGTTAACTTCAATGTATTTTTTAAGTTTGCTGTTATGAATGACGATTGACTGCCTGCATCAAGCAACGCGCGAGCAGTATAAGTATTTTTTGTTTTAGGGTCTATGACTTGCACCACAGCAGTACCTAAAAGTACCTGACCTTGTGACTGTGCTGACAGCGATACAGATAATGAATTTGAGGCTGTTTCATTATTATTATCATTGTTTTGATCTACGTGTAACAAAGAATTATGTCTTTGTTGGCAAACTCGACAACTGCCATCCAAGCGACAGTCTTTTACGGCATGGCCTCTCCTCAAGCAGTTCAAGCAAAGATTAAGTTTTATGGCCTCACTTGATCGTGCTTGCGGTGTCAATTCTTTAAATGTGCTACATTCCACAATCCTATGCTTTTGATTGCAGAATGGGCATGTACGACTGTCAGTGTTATTATGTTTTGACTTGCTATTTTTAGCAGAAGCAACAAAACTTTTCGAACTCTTTTGTTGAAAAGAATTTTTTTGATTATTATCACTATCAGATCTTTTTGTATCTTTTTGTGAAGAAGAAACATTTTGTTTCGGTTTGTCGCTTTTACTAACGAACATAGTCTCAAGAATGTCTGCCCGATTACGTATAAATTTAATAAAATCATTTAAGGTAGGGTAGTCTGTAAAATTGTTTTTATGTTCTTCCCATTTTGATAAAGTAACCGGATCCAATTTCGTAGTCATAACGTAAATAATAAGAACGTCCCACTTATCAGTAGGTAGACCTAAGGTCTCAAGTGATCGTAAGTTTTTTAATATGTGATCAATCAGAAATTGTATAGCCTTGTGCGACTCACGGGTCATGGGCTCTAAAGCAAACAAAGCTTTTAAATGATTGTTTATCAAAATTTTCTTGTTATCGTAACGAGCACATAACAGCTCCCATGCTATTTTATAATTTAGTGCCGTAAATTCAATTGACTTAATGACTACTGTCGCGCTGCCTACCAAAGACGATCTCAAATAATGAAATTTGTTTATATTGGACATTGACTCGTTTGAATTTATTAACGCATCAAACGTGTCCCTAAACTCGAGCCATTTAAGATAATTCCCGTCGAAGGTTGGTAAATTAATAGTTGGAAGCTTAATATTACTCGTGTGATTGCAACCCGTGCTCGCAGATTTATAAGATGGTTGACTATTTACGTCGTTATTGTTATCAGGATTAGCTTTCGAGTACGACTCAATGACTTCCTGAGCAAACGCTATGCTAGAATAATAAAGGTCCTCGAATAAATCTCGCTCGAGACGCTGTTTAGGTTCCTCGGTCATCACTTCGATTTTGTTTTGAATTTCATCGAATTCATGAATAATATTTTCTATTTTATTCAATCGAACAATTAATTCCTTATTTTGTTTATTTGTAATAGATTGAACAGAAATTTCAGATAAAGTGCTTACGAAATTATTAAACTTAGTTAATTGACCTTTTTTAGTGCCTCTTAAACTTATTAATTCCTTTAAGGCTGCACTCACCGACGCGTATTCTTGAATTTCATCATTTCCAGAAGTCATTATTAATAAAAACAATTATTGTTAAGGGCAAATAAACAAATTAGTTAAGATAATAAATGTGCATCAAACCACTATGTTGATTATACGACGATCCAATCTTCGTTGCTGTTACTGCACGGTGTCACAGACGGCCGAGCGGCGGGCGCTTCGGTGTAAACGCTTGGTCCCTTGCACCTGCGCGCTAGCGCAGCCGGCCGGTCGGTCGAATGTAGGTCACGCGCACTACGCGCGATCCGCTGATATCCTGGAATGTTCGGCCAAACTGCGGTGAATGCCTTTGTTTATGATAATTAATTAATCTGAATAAGTTTAGGGCATGAGAAGTGGCTTGTGAAAAGATTAATCATACAAAAAATCCGATTATTATTTGAGAATGTGGGTAAAATAAAAAGTAATTAAAAATGCTATTTTTAAGCATAAGACTGAGCTAATTATGTGGAAGAATATCACGCTTGCGACAGTTGAAATGAATGCTTAGTTGTTATTATGTAAGTAATTATGTATTTAAGAAATAGCACGCACAAAATTATGATTGTGTACTTAATTTGCACATTAGCAATTAAGACGGTGATTATAATTATGGAACCACTCGTTGCGATGTGCACTTTGGAAGCATAAAGAATAGCTAAGCACCAAGATTAAGCGTACAATGTACTCACTGCACCGGCTAAGCGCGCAAGCTGATAACGAAACTCGCGTGAAACAATTCACTTATTTTATATATTAAATGTTAAATACACTTTACACAAATAGAGAGGAATAGTATGGATCAAAGGAATAAAGGAAAGAGCACTCCCCTGGTACAGTAATGCAGCCGAAGCACACCCGGCAGCCACCTCCTGGATCTCGATTCCTTTGTCTCGTCACCGATGTTCCGTTACTTTTCAAACTTCTTGAGATTTTGCAAATTCCTTTGCCTTAACGGTCGCCAATATTGTCCACGGAGCAGACAATTAAAAACAAGTATTACGATTTGACTTGGTTTAATGAATTACGTTACAATGAAATAGTTTTAAGGAAAAATAATAAGGCGATGAGCGTGCGTTGTGCTTGAGTGTCGTGAGCGAGTGTCCCCGCGGCCGGCCCGCGCCGCACCTCTCGTCCGGTTTGCGTGACGTCATCGACGAGGACTCGTAGTCGGCGCAAACAACATAATATTTATTAGTTTACTAATTAAACTATCTTGCAACGTTAAAACTGGCTCAAAAGGTACAAATCACGTACAAAAAATACATATTTCAAACTTGGTGGGTCGTTTTCAATTTTGGTGACGTAAAAATGCCACCAAAACCACCAAACTTGAACCACCAAAATTGAAACCAGGCATTAATAAAATCTTTAAAAATAGGGGTTTAGAGTTACAATTCAAATGATATAATTAACTAATGCGTAACCCAAATCACTACATATAACGTGCAGCTTATTATCTAAAACACTTAAAAATCAGTAGTGAATCGATCCACCAAAATTGTCCCCCGTGCCACCCAACATGATGATTACGTTTTTGTCGGGAGATCTCAGCACTAATCACACACTGTTCATCGCAAGCGCCGGCACACGATAGAGAGTAAGTGAAATATTAAAATTAAATTGATCGCATATGCACGAAACTTCATGATTTTGTAAGTTGAACAAATGCTACCAAAATTGACATATTTTCTTGGACAAACTTTAATCGATTGTCCTGTGCTTTTAAATTTGGTTTTTTAACATGGATTATAAGTTTTTTAATTATTTATCTAATGCATATACTAACGAAATCGATTATTTTTGATATTTGCTTAAATTGTTACCTAGATGAATGCAATTGTTTAAAAAAATGGAACTGGGACAGGCCACCAAACTTAAATTTTAGAGGATATTTTTTTTCTCTGCCTATATATAGACATGTATAAAAAAATATATGTGGCCCTAATTGAACCAAGTTCCGTAGTTCACTATAAAAAAACATAAGAAAAGTCCTACAATTTAACACCTTGATTCTCAACGTGGACTCGTAAAATTCACCTCCGGGATATTCACCCATTACGTGCTGTTTAAATATGGTTGCTTACGCATTGTAAATACAATTTCTCAGTCTTTTTTTATGAATGCGTTCTGGGTAGAAAGTTTTAATGCGAAAGTTTTGATGAAAGCTACTTTAAATCGTTGAGATAGATTATTTTGCTTAAAGAAAACATCATTTTAGTTTAAAAAAGATTAAAATTGCATTCGGAGATTTTCGAAAATTGTGTGACACCCGGGAGTCGATCTGGCTTGAAATGGAATAAACAACTTAATGTGCTTTTATGACTTTAAACGTTTGTCAAATCAAAGTGCAAATTTACTGTCTTAATCTTCGTTCAATTGAAGTAAAATTCTTAAGTTTTATGGTGTTCTCCTTTAATTTAGTTATGTTTGTTAGAAATATTTGGTCCTAATGAATGACCCTAACGTTTGAAGTCATAAAAATACAGGATGTTAGGTGTTTAGCCGGTTCGACTCCCGACTGTGACAAACGAGTTTTAGAAAATATTCGAAAGCAATTTTGATTCCTTTTTTTTAAATAAAGGAATGATTCCTTTAGATAAAATATAAATGCATATAACCCGGATGTATTCAAGAGACGAGTGCATAGGCATCTTTTGGGTGAGCTCGCTCCATCGTAGGCCCCGTCTATGCCCTCGGGCTAGTCTGGGACCAAGAGCAAGCCCATATGTAATAAAAAAAAAAAAAATAGTCTATTTTGAAAATTGAAGGTAGTTTTCTTCCAGGCCCATTAAATACTTTTTTTTATATAGTGAAACTAATAAAATACATTTTTCAAGTTAGAAATTTGTTTTTTTATGCCAATCGTTCCTGTTACCAATGTTGTTAAAAACTTATTTTAGACCAAGCATAGTTGAAGTAGGTACTTAAAAGATAGAAATCATAAACATGTTTACAGAAAATGTACAGGAAAAGTTTTTACTCCAACCTGAGTTAGTTAGAGAAGACTTTGATAACAGTGCCACGAACAACTATGATTATAACACAATGACCTATCACGCATTATTTAATATTCATTGCCTCCATCTTGAATTTTAAAATGGGCCTAATTTTCGGCGTCAGTGTCCCCGTAAACTACGGAAACGATACCAAATGGCCGATATTTTCCAAAAAATTTTTGCCGCCATCTGGGATTCTGAAATTAACCTCATTTTCGGCTTCAGTGTCCCCGAAAACCACGGAAACGATACCCATGACCGATATTTTCCAAAAAAATAGCCGCCATCTTGGATTCTGAAATTAACCTCATTTTCGGCATCAGTGTCCCCGAAAACTACGGAAACGATATCCATGGCCGATATTTTCCAAAATAAAATTAGCCGCATTATATTGGTCAAAACTTTTTATTTGGCAATGTTAAAAACGGTGCCAAAAGAAGAAAAAAAAAACTATATCGATTCAAAGATTTAGAGATTATCCAGAATACTTACTAGCTAACTACTTTATCAATTAATGAAAATCACCAAACTTTACAAACAAATAAACTTTTTAATCTTTGATACTTAATTATTTTTTAGAAAATATTACTGTCTATGTAGCTATGTGTAATCACACTTTTAAGTAAGTATTTGTTCAATAGTGCGTTTCCCTTGGAGTTTAGTGCGATAGAATCAGAAATGAGGAAATCTGCAAGAGAACCAAAGCCACCGACATAGTTCGTCGAATTGCCAAACTTAAGTGGCAGAGGTTGGGGACTTTAGGAACATAGCTCATAGAACTGACGGCCGTTGGGGCGGAAAGGTTCTCGAGTGGCGACCACGTACCGGAAAACGCAGCGTGGGCAGGCCTCTCGCAAGATATAACGATGATCTCATCAAGATCGCCGGGTCCCGTTGGATGTGGAACGATGCATGTGGAAATCTTTGGCCTTTCGGCTGATGATGTAGACGATGGCTCGTATTACTTCCGAACTACTGCATCAAATTGGATGATTTTTAGGGTTCCGTAGTCAACTAGGAACCCTTATAGTTTCGCCATGTCTGTCTGTCTGTCCGTCCGTCCTCGCTTAATCTCTGTGACCGTTAGCACTAGAAAGCTGAAATTTGGTACCAATATGTATATCAACCACGCCGACAAAGTGGTAAAATAAAAATTGGAAAAAAATGTTTTATTAGGGTAGCCCCCCTATATGTAAAGAGGGAAGTGATTTTTTTTTTAAATTTCAATCCTGATGTGTGATATATTGTTGGATAGGTATTTAAAAATGATAAGGGGTTTACTAAAATCAGTTTTTGATAATGTCAATAATATCGGAAATAATCGCTCCAAAAGGAAAAATTAAAGCGTCCCCCCCCCTCTAACTTTTGACCCGTAGGTTTAAAAAATATGAAAAAAATCTGGAAAGTAGAACTTTATAAGTACTTTCTAGGAAAATTATTTTGAACTTGATAGAAAGAACAGTTTTTGTACAAAAAAGACTAAAAGGTTGTACAAAATAATTTCTGCGTACTTAGTATGTCAACGTAACAAATAGCCTTTTTTTTAACTTATAAGTGGAAACACTTTTTGTGACGGACGGGAAACTACGGAACCCTACATTGAGCGTGGCCCGACACGCTCTTGGCCGGTTTTTTTACTTTTATACCTGTCTGCCGAAAAAAGGGGTTATTTTTCGAGTGTGTATTATACATTTGTATGTTTAATTCTTTGGCACGCTCTACAGCCTAATCAGTTTAACGGATTCGTCTCAGTTGTGGGTGTGACATAGGACTAAATAACATTATTCCTTACATTCCGGCTTTAATACTACAGCCATATTTTATAAAAGTTCTGATACTAGGTATTTTGAATAGAACCTCATTGGATCTTCTTTCATTTATTACGGGTTGCAGCTTTATTTCGGTAAAAAAAAATATAATGCCACAAGCTTTTGCCTGCGGCTTCGCTCGCGTTAGAAAGAGACAAAAAGTTAAGCCTATGTTACTCTCCATCCCTTCAACTATCTCCACTTAAAAAATCACGTCAATTCGTCTCTCCGTTTTGCCGTGAAAGAAAGACAAACATACAGACAGACAGACAGACAGACAGAAACACTTTCGCATTTATAATATTAGTATGGATTTACTAGTATTTCTTATTTTTCTCAATAAATAATGGCCGTCACCGAGGGCCTAGCCAAGTGGCATTGTAGAATAGAAAACGAAAACGAATAGATTGTCAAACGTATGGAGATGTCAAATTGTTTAGCGAAAGCTGTTGTCAATTCCATACATTTGACAATCTATTCGTTTTCGTTTTCTATTCTACAATGCCACTTGTCTAGGGGGGCTGTTTTCTTGGATATGATGGCCTGCCGCCGGCCACTTGAGAAAACTCATTTGTGAGTTTAATAAAAGAGTTTTTAAATTATTTAAACCTATTTGATTATTATCCTATTATAGTACTATTATTTTTAACGTCTGTGTGTGTCTTTGATGCGAGAAGACATGAACGTGTTTTGTTAAAACTTTACAGTAATACGAGTATAGCTTAAACATGAGAATAACGAATATGCTACATATAACATCACGCTCTGACCCACGGGAGCGAACCTTCCTCTTGAATCACTCTACCTATTTAAAAACCGCTTAGTTAATATCTATTATCACTTATCACACTGCCACGCTTGCGTGTCAACTGTCAACGCATTACGCGCGTACTTGCGGGAATGCAGATCTGCATCATCGTGCGTTTTTTACGCACTTACGCGCGTAGTTGCGTTTTGTGAGTTCACGGCGGCTTTGACTCTTCTATCTCAATTATTCAAAGCCATTGAAAATCACGCATGGCACCGCGAGACTGATAGCGAGATAAACAGACGATACTAAGCACTGACTTTGGCTTAGCAGTATACCTGTCACAGTTTCACAACTGCCAAAAGTCTAGTGCACGATAGAGACGACAACGTGGCTAAGTCAAAGTCAGTGCTTAGTAACGTCTATTTATCTCGCCATTAGTGTGTCTCCCTTGTGTCTCGCCACGCACCCATGCGCGTGTACGCATGTTTCTCCGCATGTACGCGCGTGGATGCATTATCTGTGTGTTGGACTGTGCGTTTTTGCTATACAAACGGTGCGTGGTGCGTGGCAGACTGATAATCGCCTTAAACCATCGAAACAAGTGATACGAGACACAATAGAAAGACAATAGCAGCGCGACAGCCGGTTGTCGCTTGGTCTTCGAAAGGTTAAAGACAGACAGACAGCGTAAAGCGATTTAGTTTTGTACTATGTAGTCGAGTTGAATGAATTCTAAACAGCCGCCGCCGAGCCCCCGTCGCGCAAGCAAGCATAAGACAGAACTCGTCACCTCTGTGGCAGAAACAATATGAAATTAAATTAATTTAGATAGGTGTTCCCCGTGGTTACACCTGCGTTTACCGTTTCTGCTTCGCTTTTGTGGATCGTATCATCACCTTATACTGTTAATTAATCCTCGTAGGTAAATCTCGTTCGTTGATCAGAAAATAACGCATTTAGACATATATTTTTTAAATCCTAAGATAAAATTTGCAGAACTCGATGCTAACTATTTTGATTCGATAACCACTTGGGTTTAGAATACTTTACTTGGCAAAAAAGTTGATTCCTAACTTCAAGGTAAAATCGTAACCAAGTGCTGTCTTAATTCATCTTCATTCCATAAACAAAACTAATTAAATTCTGTTGTATATATTTTTACACATTATGAGGAAATTTACGACTAAACAAATTGAAAAATACTTTCTAGACGACATAAAATGTTGTATTGTTTTGAGCTCCATAAACTGCATCGAAACCAAACTTATAGAATACTTTACTGAATAAACTAGTTTGTAATCTAACAAAAATGAAAAAGGCACTGTTTATTATAATGGGATTCATCACCAATACAATACGTTGTGAGATTAATGAAACCAAACCTATAGCACACGAAGGACAAGTAGTGGTAAAAGAAAACATCAAAGCAGAACTGCATGACCAAGGACGTAAAAAAATTACAGAAGCTAAAGTAACAATAGAAAAAGGTCAAGATAGAGAACAAATTGAAATCAAAGATGATGAAGTAGGAAATATAGAAGAAATAACGAAAACTCAAGTAGCAGCTGAGGTTGTGGGAGAAATAAAAACGAACACAACAGATACTTTAGAGAAAACACATCCTGAGGAGCTTTCAAACGATTTCAGACAAACAAAAGAACTTCGTGCACTAGAACCAGAGGTTACAGACAATACAGAATCAACAACAATCAAAGTAGAAGATGCTCTCAAAATCCTAGACAAAACCAAAGCCATAAATACAGTGGACAGACTACACTTAATTCAAAAGTTAAATTGTTTAGGGTCTACATATAACGTCACTGAAGTTGTAGTCGATCATAAAGTCGAACTTTTGAACACATCACCTAATAAAGAAAATAATAAATATTCCAACATATTGAGGTCTATGCCTGTCAACAGCTTTTACCATATTAAAAAGGCTATAATGAATATTGCGTCATTAGCTTCACTAAAGACTATCAATAACTCTACAGCTCAAATTGGTGATGAAGTCAAAGAAATCAAAGAAAAGATTTCCAAGGCAAATATTACAAGTGCCTTAGCTAGATAAAAAAAGTGTATCGTATATATAGTACATTTAAGCTGTGCTATGGTTTATATGCTACACCTAAATACAACCTCGCTCCTCAACTATATTTATATTTATCATTATTATTTTAAATTACATAATATATATACTTTTTTACACAGTGTATATGTATATAACTTAACAGTTTTAGTACCATTCGTCCAAATCAAAAACGGAACTAAACTTGGTTGATCAAAATTACGGTGTTCTGTTTAGTAAATGCAAATAATGCAATGCACTGCCTTTTAATGTTCATTCTCCGTTCTCCTAGGCTGTTCACAATTCGCTGTCCACAATTGTCACCTGCCGACAATTTAAGTCGAATGTATGCGATTATTATTTTAATAAACGTTTTCGACATTAGATTTTCTCAGTAGTTAATAAGTCAGTAAGATTTTTGACCAGGAATTCTGGATAAGCATTTCTATTGGTATAATATTAAAAGTACGCAAGGACTAAATACAACATTAAACAATGAAAAGTTTCCAACAAGAAATATATTTTTCATCCCACCTATTCGAAAAAGACGACTTTGTCCCCTTTAAGTGCGCCCAAAGTTGGTGTTTTCTATAAGAAACTTTCAGCGGGCAATAATGACGCTCCAAATTCAAAAAGTGCGCCTAAAAGTAACTTTTTCATCTCCCCACCTCGGATATGGTATTTTTGCTATTCAATAGCGGGCCATCCACTAACGTTCATTCCTTCAGGCTTGTCCCGTCGTGCAATCCGTACAGAAATGCGACGGGATAAAATAAAACCGTTGAAGCCACTAACTAAACCACAATCCTTCGTTCTTTCCCCTGACTTTATCACGACGCGCCAGTCCGGCAGGAAAAACAATCCTTCAGTGACCATCCACTCGTTTATGTACATTCCTGTCACTTTGCATCTTGTCAGTCATACCGAGGGATTGCGCGTGTGTGGATGGTGACAATCCTACTATTTTATGAAGATTGTTGTCATTTGAAAGGAATGCTCGTCATTTTAAACAATCTTTATGGATTATTTTCATTTTGCAACAATTATGTTTATATATTTATGTTTATATTTATCTTTATGTTTATGTGAGTGTACCTATATGTATTTATTACTATAGTATGTAAATATATACATATATTTAATTTTGGTATTATTTTGTACCCTTGCATTTTGCATCTACCATGATTTGTCTATGCATCACCCTAAGGTAGACTGGGAGAAAATGCCTGAGTGTACGAACTGAGTGGAGAGCGTTGAGCGGAGCGTGCAGCGTTGCGTGGAAGTTGTTCTCGCGCCGCTAGGTCGCCACTCAGGACACCTACGTGTTAATGCATCTGTTTGATATGGACGCCGCACGCCCCGCCCTGCTGGACGCTCGATTTGAGCGGGCACTCAGGCCCTACACTTAGGCATTAAGTCCGCCTGTGGGCAGTGTTTTTCACATTATGTCCATGAGGTTTAATAAATAAACATGTGTACCTTTAAGAAAGAGATTGCTGTTGCTTTGAGTTTTATTGCAAGTAAATATCTATTTAAACCTAAATGAAGACATAGGATGTGGGGAAAAAGTGGTTATTAGAAAAGTAGAAATATAGGACTTTAAAAAAATCTGGCATGCGACGAATCTTATGATTTTAAGAAATATTTAAGAGGCGATGTCTCGTCTTTTAACGAACTGCTCAAGTTGATAACACCGTATTGTGTTGTGTGTCTATGTCTTGGAAATGCATTTTGTCCTTCCGGGACGAATACGAACACAAAATGATTACAAACGAGCGCTCAATCACGCCGGACAAATAAACAGACACTCTAACTTGATCACAGAGCGCGTCGCGCCCGTCGCGACGGTACGGGTGGCGAGGTTTTAATACCGTCGTTCTTTCTCGCTCTTGCAAATCCACTGGCGTTCATTCCGTAAGGATTGTCGCGACGGGACGGGTGGTGGGATTTTAATACCGTCATTCTTTCTCGCTCTTGCAAATCCACTGGCGTTCATTCCGTAAGGATTGTACATTCCGGCAGGAATGAACGTTAGTGGATGGCCCGCTATTATCTGAGCGCAAAAACTGTTTTTACCCTCTAGAGGTTAAAGTAAATTTGACTTTAGAACATCGCGTGGACTAGGTATGTGACTTCAAAACATCATTAAACCTATTTTTTACTTCCATCTCCATGGTGCCGAATTAATCATACCACTTTTTTTTTATTTGTCAAAAACACAGTCTCTGAACCTCCTTGGTGTACTTTTCTTTTTAATTTGCTTTGCACGCGCCATTTTGTTTTGACGTCGTATTATTTTAAATAGGAAACTTAAAAACAAGTAAAAAAAAACGAAGATGAGTGATTCCAGCGACGAAGAAATAAATATTTTTCTGTAATACTTCTGTCATAATGTTGTATAGTAGTAAATATGTACCTAAACTAAAATAAAAGTAGGTATCTTGTGATTGTAAATGTTTTATTTTGCATTTAGTCATTTCCGAGGTGGGGGGATGAAAAGTTAGGTACGTGTTGCACTCGAGTACAAAGATTTTTCACCTTGTGCTCTTTTGATTCCCGCGCTAACGCTCAGGATTAAAATTTTTTAACCACTTGCTGCGCTCGTGGTTCAATTTTAGAATCCTTCGCTTGCTCGGTCATCAAAATTGAGCACGCGGTTAAATAGCAACTTTGCACTCATGTACAACAAATAACTATTAATCGCACTTTTTGAATTTGGAGCGTCTTTTCATGTTTTAAGCCATGTTATAAGTGCGCCTAAATACTCTTTGAATTTGGAACGTCTTAATGCTCAGCGCCAAGGAATCGAACGCAAATAATGAATGGCTGGTACGACGGCCAATAGGGTGCCCTCTATCTGGCAGAAACATGTTTCTCCGAAACCTATTTGGCATAACTCACTTGGCAGAAACTTTTTTAAACGAACATTGTTAAGGTATAAAAAATAGTTAACATAATTGTTTTTTGGCCTAATGTTTTTATGTCCGAATTTTAAATGGGATACTTTTAAGATGGCAGAATTGTTTTGGGAATAATTACCTTTGTCAGAGTTACAATTTTGCATAATTTCGTTTAGCATACGTTTATTTAGAGCGCCGATTATTTGGCATAATTTGACTTAGCATACTACGAAGATCACAGAATTTCAATAGAAATAACTATTTGTAATATTGAATAATTTTTTTTAAAAAAAATCACTATGCTGTGCTACAAAAGTGAGTGACAGAAATGAATCGCTGCAAAACCGACTTCACGTAGTCTTGTCTGCCCTACCCCTAGAGTGTTATTTAAACCCGCGAAGGCGCGGAGGGGCGAGGCGGCCCGTGAGCTGAGGAGCAGGTGGTTTTAACGCACACCGCCGCGGCTGAGGCTAGCCGGCGAAGCCGGCCATCAAGCCGAAGCTGCGGTGGTGGACGTAAAACCATCTGCGACGATTAGCTCGCGTGGGACCGCCGGAGCCCCGCAGCGCCGGAGCCGTGACAGAAGCCATGCCTGCTGCATGTTGCATGCTTGCTGCATGTTGCATGCCTGCTGCATGTTGCATGCCTGCTGCATGTTGCATGCTGCATGCCTGCTGCATGATGCATGCTTGTTGCATGCTTGCATGCTTGCATGCTTGCATGCTTGCATGCTTGCATGCTTGCTTGCATGCTTGCTGCATGCTTGCTGCATGCCCAAATAAGATATGAAATGCATGCCAAAAGATGATTCTGGCTGTGAATTTTCTGCGATATGATGGTTCTACTTTTGATTAATATGGATATAAAATATATGCCAAAAGATGATTCTGGTTTTGAACTTTCTACGATGTGATGGTTATACTTATTGATTATTATGGATATGAAATTTATGCCTAAAGATGATTCTGACTCACAAAATTATGGGTTTCGGTGTATGGTAAATGAGTGTATGCCAAACGAGTTTCTGCGAAAAGAGGATTATGCTATCCGTTGCTATGCAAAATAAAATTATGACGTAAAAAGTTCTGCTATAAAGGGTGGACCCGGCCAATACAATAGTCACGCCGCGGCTGAATAAAAAAAACTTAAATAGAAATAAAACGCGCAAACTACGCCCGAGTTCTCGTAAAAATTTTCACGGATTGTTTTGCAGCAAATTATTAATGTAGCTGCTATTATTATCAAGCTATGATAATAATAGCAGCTACAATAATAAATAATTTTACAATAAAGTATGAAGCGCCTTTTATTTTCTCATAGGGGGTGATGAAAAGTAGAGTGTATCACTCGGGCGCAAAATATATTTTTGGCTCGGGCGACGTACTTTGAATCCCTCCAAAAAACGCCCTCGCCGTAAAAATATTACTTTGCGCCCTTGTAATACAATCTACTATTAATCGAAACTAACGTAAGTAATTTATAGTTCTAAAGTAACTTTAATAAATCTTTCGAACATACGTGATTTGAGACACAATAGAAAGACAATAGCAGCTCGTCAGCCGGCTGTCAGTTGGTCGTTGAAAGGTTAACAGTGTCTTATTAAACACAAAGGCGCCCGCCTCTTGTGCGGCAAAGAACCTGCTGTTATGTATTTATCAATTCATGATCTTCAGATCTTCCTTAGTTCACCTTGGATTTCACTGACATCGGTAAAAGAAAACATCGTAGGATTATTTGGTTTTTTTCTGAGCCAATGTGGTACATGTGCCTTTTCTCTATAAGAAGTGACCCTTGCCTTACTGTGGGAAAACAAGCTGATATTATTATCATCAACATCAATATCAATATACAAACTAAATAACTAATCTTAGAAAAAAGGAACACACTACAGTTAAAACATAATGGCATCAAAAAACTCCTCCGCATCGCTGTCAACCGGTAAAGTGCCCAAGAGGCTGGCAGAATTGCCACGTCGGATGGCAATGCTAAGCCTCTGGCCAAGGTAAAAGCCAGCCTTTGGGTAACGGGAAAAGTCAACTAATCTTTTCGACAGCTCTTTAAAAAAAAGTGGGCACTCGGACCCCACAGCTCGAGGGTTTTACCTCCAAACGGTTCGAAAATATAGTCGCCAGTAAGGTTACTATACTTTCGCCGTTTTAGGTTTTCCGCAGCCGAGGCGGCAGCACCGGCACAGCACGCCGTACTAGGTGGGATGGAGCAAGAGTATCGACACATGTAGCGTCCCACACTACAGGCCTACCCATCTTCCAAGGGAATGAAGACATACCAGCCGGTCTCTCGCCATCGTCGCGTGCCAAACCTTTGGGTTCTAATATATATTGTATATATTTTGTGTTTAATTATTCAATATGTACTTTCTAAAGTTTATCTTAGACATCACTGACATCCCGTGCCTCGGAAAGCACGTAAAGCCGTTGGACCCGGTTGTCATTCGTAGAACTTTGACAGTCGTTACTGGTTAGCCAGAAACTCTGACCAGTCTAAACCAAGAGGTATCGTGTCGCGCAGTCCACCGGTGAGGTTCAAATATCGAACATCACGGGTCACGACGTAGCATATATCGCGTCATCGTTATCTTTTTTTAATGGACGGGAAATCAACACATGACTTCTCCCGCCCTGGGTGGGGTTAGAGGGAGTGCCAAACTTTTACTGACTAAAACCCAGTTCTTTTGGTTGCCCTTCATGTTTCGGGACAGCGGTAACTTTTAGAACTATTCCAAAACTAATCTATTTCTAATTAGGACAAACTTTGTGTGATGACCATGATTGTTTGTTCTGGATATAATTTATCTATAATATGTATGTATTTACAAATTATATATAGTATATTTATCAGTTGTCTGGTTACCATAGTACAAGCTCTGCTTAGTTTGGGATCAGACGACCGTGTGTGAGTTGTGCAAGGAAAATATTTATTTATTTATTCTGCAACCCCGGCAGTCATTGGCCCTAGAGGGCCTGGTCAGTCGTTTTCTTCATCATTATCCTCATCCACAATGCAACTGTATTACGCAATTACTCCATAGTTTGGCGTTGCCCTCCGTACCGATGACCTTACAAATAAACCGGGTTAGGTCAAAGTTTTGCTGCGTATTGGCTCACGTCCATTCCCGCCTCGGCATCTATTTATATACCCACTACACAATGATAACACATACCACGTTATGACGTTGTTTTTATTTATTTATTTTCCTTGAAAGCGAGTCGAGCGTAGTTTTTCCTTTGTTACCCGAATACAGCGCATCAAAATGTTGGTACGTAAGTACCACATATGTTCGTACTTACGTGTACGTAAGTACGAACATACGTGGTACTTCTTACTTCTGTCTGTAGACAGACCAAGTTATCTGTAAAATAAAGGAGGGCGACTCCTTTGATTCAGCGTTGCAAAGAGAAAGAGACAGAGTACACTCAAATGAAGTCAAATGTATGACTGAAATGTCATGTCAGCCGTAGTTCCAATTATAGCCATTTCACATTTAAGTTGGTCTACCTCTAATTTAACAAATATGAGTTTGAAGCGTCTTGATCGTTTGCGGATTACAGACTATAATACAGGGTGGAAAGTTTTAATGGGCCCTGGAAGAAAACTACCTTAAATCGTTGAGATAGATTATTTTACTTAAAGGAAACATTCCTTTATTTTTTAAAAGAAACAAAACTGCATTCAAAGATTTTCAAAAATTCGCTTGTCACACTCGGGAATCGAACCTGCTAAAATCCAAAAAAGTAACACTTTTTATTTTTATAGCATCAAACGTTAGGGCCTAAATAAGGACTAAATCTCTCTAACAAACATAGTTAATTAAATAAAAGGAAAACCATCAATTTTAAGAATTTCATTTTAATAAAACGAAAATTTCAACATTTATAGTCGTCCTCTGATTAGAAAATCTGCCTGTATATTAAGTCAAAAAATTACAAGCGACACAACCTTGTAAGTCCGTTTCAATCGGGGTCCAGGCCTGGGCACAGTAGAGCTTCAGCTCTCCGTAAAGTGACTGGCGACATTAGAGTAGCAATGAGTGTTACTAAGGTTACTGTGTTGGTACTAATCGACTTATCCAATGCATTTAATGCTGTCAGTCATGATATTCTCTTAGCTATCCTTTCACATGTAATAGTTTCATCCGAGGCATTGGAATCTTCTTATCTTCGGGGACGTCGGCAATTAGTTTGCGTTGATGAGAGCTCATCGAGTTGGCGTGAGCTGGAGGCTGGTGTCCCACAAGGTGGTATTATTTCTCCTTTGTTATTCTCCATCTTCATTAACTTTATAACTCACCGTCTTCGGTGTTCGTATCATCTTTACGCTGATGATCTGCAGCTTTACACATCTACGCGGGTTGAAATTTGTCTGACGCTATAGAAGATCTAAACCAGGACTTGGAAGCTATTAAGAAATGGTCTAATAGATTTGGGGTGTCCGTGAACCCCTCAAAGTGTCAGGCTATTGTAATTGGAAGCTCGCGCATAATGGCCAGAGTGTCGGTTAGCTCTCTCCCTCCCATTATTTTAGACGGAACCGTCATTCCCATTAGCCCAAGTGTTAAAGATCTTGGTTTGCATCTCGGCTCCACACTTGCTTAGAAAGTCATGTTTCTAGTGTTAGCCAAAGAGTCAACGGTACTTTACGATCCCTACTCGTATATAGTCTGAAAAACTTTTTACCTGGTAAGACGAAAACTACGCTTGTGCAGACCTTAATTTTTCCTTTATTCGACTATGGTGATGTGTGTTACTTTGATCTGAATGCGTTCTTGTTACATAAGCTGGAAAAGACACTAAACAATTGTATTAGGTTTATATTTAACCTAAGGAAATACGACCACGTATCAAGTTTTAGGGCTGAACTCAAATGGTTGCCCATTCGTCAAAGGAGAAGTTTGCGTGCATTGACAATGATTTACTCCTTGCTCAACTCTCCTTCGTCGCCTTCTTTCTTATGTGTTACTTCCAATATCTATGTTCTTCCCATGCTAGAAATCTGCGGTCTTCTAATAATTTCCTCCTGCTTTGCCCTACCCATACTTCTGATTTTGTTCATTCTTCCTTTTACATTCAGGCTATTCTTCTCTGGAATGCGCTTCCTCTTGATATTAGGACGGCGACCAGTCGATATGCATTTAAGCGGATATTAAAGATCCATTTACAGCATAATTAAGCAGAGTTCTCTCATAGTTTACTTCCACTTATATATAAATATATATTTTAGATATATGTATGTATTCCGTTTGGGGTTGAAACTTTGGGACCATGGGGCCCGAGTGCCCGTTCTCTTTACAAAGAGATTGCAAAACGTTTAGTCGACACTTCGCGTGATCAGAAGGCTGGCATCTACTTTGCCCAAAGAATAAGCATCGCCATTCAGCGTGGCAATGCTGCCAGCCTTCTGGGCACGCTGCCCGTCGACAGTGATGACGAGTTTTACGACGCCGACGGATAACCCCTATCTTATTTATTTTTTAATTTTTAGTTTTTTATTTAGTTTTAGATATTAATTAGTTTTTGAGTTAGTTTTAAGTTAGCCATATTTATTTGTATATTGTACGTATGTAAATAGTTTATTTCTGTATGTATTTATTTACTTATGTATGTAGTTATTATTTATATAATTATGTATTTTTATTTTCATATTTCTATCCTTTTAGTTTAAAATCATTATGAATGCACCTGCCATGCTATCTCTTCACCACCCTAGGTTGACTGGTAGAAAATGCCTGCGGCATTAAGTCCGCATGTGTACCGTTGTGCATAAAGTATTAATAAATGTAAATAAATAAAGATAAAGAAGAAAAATGCATTTTTTTGCTTTGTGAATGTTTTTCCAATTTGGTTAGGGCATTGCACTGCTGTACTTTGGATGTCACGAAATGCAGTTGGTCAAGATTACTGACTTTGGTAGTGATCGCCGAGTGATTTGACTTGCCTCATATGGCGATTTAATATGAGCCGCCTAAAGGCGTTTGCTTTTAGGCGGCTCATATTCTGACACCAAGGCTACTACTGCCTTCTTCATCTGCTTTCTCTAATAATTCGTCGTATAGACCTAGTACACACCCCTGTAATAAGCCAAAGTCATATGTTACGTAACATAATACATTTGTTAAACTCGTACAAATGGATATGAAACAAAGTATCAACACTGGCGAGTCATACTAACCAGTCAACGCAATCACGCGGTCTAAAGTTCATAGCTCATTAGAGCCACCCGGCAGCCACTCCGCACCGCCTCGCCTCCTGTGGCTAGTATTCTTTATATGGACTTGTATGGGCATGCGCTCACTATATCAACTTCGTAGCGGCACCGGATCGCCTCGGTTATAAGGCGAGTCGGTGCGGACTGGCTGCTGGGTGGCTGTAATGAGCTATGACCTTTAAATCGAAAATTGCATGTAAACGAGACCTTCTTCTTTACCGATCTATCAGTACACGTTATAAACAATGCTTCTGGATTGTGACCGCAGTGGTTTCTTAGTCATTCTTTCACTTATTACTAAAGTTTACTTTTTAGTATTAACAAACAAACGTAATGTCACTTGACAGATGACATGACAAGGTTAGCATATCAAAGCCATTACTCAAACAGCCCCGACTCATGAATCGATCTTCACCATTATTGCTCCATGACAACGCGAGACCTCATAGGCTCGGCGCCAACTATCGGTGGGCATCGGGGCGGCTCGGTACAGCTCGAGCGCCTTACGGCGGCTTCGGCTTCGCGAGTTCGTCCGCGTTGAATAGTTCTCGTTCCCGCGGGATTTCCGGGATGAAAACTATCCTATGTCCTTTCTCGGGTCCCAGATTATATCTGTACCAAATTTCATTCAAATCGGTTCAGTAGTTTAAGCGGGAAAGCGTAACAGACAGACAGACAGACTAGAGTTACTTTCGCATTTATAATATTAGTATGGATTGTTCATCTTGCTGAAGAAGAAAAATATTTTGGGTGAATAAGCTTTGGAAGCAAAGATGTACTTTCAGTGAATTTCATAACTTGTTTAATGACTTACGATATGACGTTCGCAAATTTTACGACTACTATATGATGGATATTATGAAAACTTTGAAGCCTTGGTTGCTCTGCTCCGTTCTTACATAATGAAAAAACCATTACTTTCCGTTTATGTAATAAAACAAACTGATACGATAAGGTAATGGAGGCGCGTGCGGTGATCGAAATGACTGTTCTGCGACGTGTCTGCTCCCAAAATGCCTCCCGAGCTACCCGAAGACCGCCTCGGCGTCCTTAGCCATGCTTACGGCTGCCGAGGCCGCCCAAAGTCGCCCGACGCTGCTGTCATGCGCCCGAAGCCGCCCGAAGCCGGTGTAAAGCGCTCGAGCTGTACCGAGCCGCACCGATGCCCACTGATGGTGGGCGCTGGGCCATACAGCACGAGAAACCGTTTTGACCCTTCAGGAATTGCAGTTAGAAACTATTCGTCGTCCTCCGTATTTGCCAGACCTTGCTCCAACGGACTACCATTTTTTTCGTAATTTGGACAATTATCTACGTGACTAGAAGTTTTCTTCCCAGGAGGCAGTACAAAATGCTTTCAGACAGTTAGTGCAGTCTGGATCCTCAGAGTTCTATCGCAAAGGCATAAATGACCATCCTATAAGATGGCAGCAATGTATAGATAATAATGGTAACTATTTTTATTAAATAAAATTGTTAAAAATTATTAAAGTAAACAATTTTGATTATCAGTATAAATCGGCAATTTCATACTTTAACCCCTATTATTTATAATCAAGTACAAAAATTTTTGTTTTTTGCATGTACACCGATTTAGTTAAGATTGTGATGCAGAATAGTTGCTGTTTATTGCCATTATGTACTAAACCTACTAAAACCTGATGACTAATATAAATATGTTGAATCCACACAAACCTGTGACGGGTGTTAATAGAAAAGGTCTCATTAAGTTGATTTCAAATTTTAATACACAACATGGGAAAGTTTCAAATTATGAATTTGGAAGGGTTAGACGTCAAAGGTTATTAGATGGATAGTTTTCCTTTTCTTTTCTGGCTTCTCGAGACTCGGTACCGCATAATAATTAACCTGTTTAGTCCGCCTTTTCTAAGGTTTAACTTCATAAAACCTTAAATTAACGTGTAATGAACTGCGCTAAATGATTTTTTTTTAAACTTTTTTGAAGTCGATCAAAGTAAACGTCTGAATTACCCGATTGTTTTTGCTCTAAACTGGTAAATACCGAGCGAAACCCTTATATTAAAGTTTCTTCCAAAAGCCTTAAATTAATCAATTTTACAGGTATTCTCAATTATATTATAAGTAAAAAGGAGTAGTTTTTAAAGTAACACTGGCTGACAACCTATCTAAGGTTGCCAGCCAGTGTTACTTTAAAATGTGGCTATTTCACACACAGATACAAACTTTCACATTTATTATATTACTAGCTGTCCCCCGCGGTTTCACCCGCGTTATATCAAATTTTTGGTTACTAAAAAAAGAAGATAAAACGTTTTCTATGTCCGTCCCCTGGTCCTAAGCTACCTCCCCACCAATTTTCAGCCAAATCGGTTCTGCCGTTCTTGAGTTATAAGAAAGGCAGAACACGACTTTCTTTTATATACGGTGTCCCACGGCTATGCCACATGGAGGGAAAGTACATTAAATATTGTAGATAGAACATTTTACTAAAATAAGACATTATTTGAATTATAAAAACTTTACTCATAGATATTTAAATAAATACATAGTTGAACCGGGAATCGAACCTGTTACTCGAGAAAATTAATCAGCCTGTAGTTTTATCCTACCGATCGAAAGGCTTCATCACAAGGATTATTTTTTGCTAAATAACATAGTGTCAAAAATAAAAGGAAGACCAATAATTTTAACATTTTAAATACAAATTGGTCAATTTTTCTAATGCTCAAAATGAGTCCCTTCTTCTTGAATACAAGTGATGACTTTTGATTATTTCGTTCCCTGCCAATTTTTTCGTCTTGTTGTGGTGGATATTTATTTATTTAAATAATGCGTTCTACTCAAGTGGGTAGATTAATTAGTAATAAGTAGTAATTATTGTCAATTGTATTTCCTTACGGCAATGTAAGCTTTTAACTTTTCTGAACAAAGTTTCACATCAAATGTTAAAATTCACGGTCTTCCTTTTATTTGTAAAAAAACTATATTATTTAGCAAAAAATAATCCTTATGATGAAACCTTTCGATCGGTATGATACAACTACAGGGTGATTATTTTTCCTCGTGGAACAAGTTCGATTCCCGGCCCAACCATTAAATTATTTCAATATCTATGAATGCAGTTTAAATTGTTTTTAAAATCCATATAATGTCTTCTTTTAGTAAAATGCTATCTACAATATTTAAGGTATTTTCCCTCCATGTGGCATAGCCCTGTATATATAGATGGCCAAAAGAATAATTAACGTAGATTTCTACCAATTCAAAATATTTTACAATTGTATTACTTACGATGTTTCTCGTCCAACGTCCATATTAACTGTATATAACGTATAACATACATATGACATGATAGTACATAATGGTCTCCTGGGGTTTCACGCGCAACATAGTTACTATAATCCTTACATAGCCTTTCTTGATGAATAGGCTATCTAACACAAGATATTTTTTTAATTTTAAGAACCTGTACCTAATGAGATTAGCGCGTTCAAACAAACATACTATCAAACTGTTCAGCTTTATAATCCATACTAATATTATAAATGGGAAAGTGTGTCTGTCTGTCTGTCTGTCTGTTTGTCTTTCTTTCACGGCAAAACGGAGCGACGGATTGACGTGGTTTTTTAAGTGGAGATAGTTGAAGGGATGGAGAGTAACATAGGCTACTTTTTGTCTCTTTCTAACGCGAGCGAAGCCGCGGGCAGAAGCTAGTATCAGTATAAATACTTACTTTCATTAATTGTCATTCAGTCGGGAACTCCACTACATGCTCCTCTCTCGATATTTCTAAGTCAACTAAGTACACTTTCGTAGAACGTGCCTCAGCGTGGGAATAATCTGTATATGTATTATAAATGTGTATAAAATATAAAACTAGCGGTTCCCTGCGGTTTCACCTGTGGCTCATAGTGGGATATGATTTTCAATTATTTTGGTTTCTACCGCGATGTGTTAGGTTTTTGGTTACTGCTCCGTTCCCGTGGGACCTAGCGGGATATGCAGGCCTACTTATCATTACTTACTACTTATATTTATCACTATGATATTTAAGCTAATACCTCGCAAAGCCACCAGCTAGCCTCGTTACTTCCCATACCGACTTCAACTGTATACTCCCTATCAAATACAAGTACTCATATAAAGAAGTATACTTACACTTTCTTAAAATAATTGTTGTTTTCTTTTTCTTCGGTTCCTTTAAGAAATCATATAATCATACTTAAGACTCAAGATTAATAATATGAAATATAATTAATCAAATAATATATATATAAAAAATATATATATAAAAATATATATGCAAATATTTATTTATGTCTAAATAAATATTTAGCAATTTTAACTCCAGGAAATTTAGGCATTTTCCAACTAAACTAAAGAATTAACTTTTGCGTTGAAAAATGGCAATGAATGCCGTATTTAGAAGAACGCAAAAGTTCATTCTTATTTAAAATAAAATAAAAGTTTAGATTTTTATGATAATGTGGTGAAACTAAATTTTTTTTTGTGCTTATTTACGTCACAATTGTGCAAAATTTCATGTTTGTGTACTCTACAAGTCTACAGTTTCAGCTGTGCTTTGATCGATCAGGTAGGGAGTCTGTCGTTTTCCTATTTATACAGACTCCCTACCTGATCGATCAAAGCATAGCTGAAACTGTAGACTAGACTGTTTATCTAAAATATGTGTTTAATTAAATTTGGAAAGAAGTACTTAAGTTGGTACCCGGAAAAACATGCACCTTTTTCATCATCAGCGATCTGCAGTCGGAGAAATACATGAGCTAACTGCAAAAGCAAACGTCATATTTATTTAACAAAATTTTATTTTCCTTTACAATAAATTACACAACAAAAAAGGAAACTCATAAAATGCATAACGCCATCTGAAACACTACGTTAACCGTGTGGTTAATAGATAAATGTCATATAACTAGGTAACGATATAGTGTTTTAAAATATATTGTAATATTATAATATACAAATTATATTGTATAGAATAAAAATATCTGACAACGCATGTACAACTTACTTTTTACTTTTGGGATCGTGACAAACACTAAGTGGATTCTAAAACTTCAAAACTTTTTGAAAGGATTTCAGCGAAGAGAGCTTTTTGTCCGAGCTAAATATACGTTGCGCAAATATTCGCCCTTATTTTGGCTTAGATATACTCTGTCTTTATCTTTCCATAGTAGTTTACCATTCGTACGACAGAGATAGTAACATTGCTAAACTGAAGCTGTTGTTAACTTAGTATCTCGGCTTTGCTGCTTAGCCTTACACTATGTAGTGTGTGTATGTAGTGGTAGACATCAATCATCAATTAGTTCACTACATTACTCTTAATAAAACTCTTAAATTTTACTCTGAAAATGTTTTAACCGTGTAATTATATTTTTGTTGCTTTTAAAGAAATTCTTTATAAATCGAATTAAAAAGTGTCGTCAATGCACCCAATTGTTGCACAAAATCTCTACATAAATCACATTTTGACAGCTCTTAAAATTTATCAACATCTTAGCATTATAACATTAGATGCTAATTTAAATTAAAAATTTCTGGGACAATCAAATTACTTTAGTAATAGACACACAGGAATTATGCAGAATTTTACCCTACGATATTCCGTAGGGTATGGCTAAAGTGAGACACGCATTTCGGCAGTAAAATTGGAAGGTAATATTGATGGCAAAAGGAATGTCATGCCTCATTAGGGCATAGATATAGAGGCTGCTACTGAAAATTTCAGAAAAAAAAAAACACCAAACCCTCGAGTCATCAGCGGAATTGTCAGAATATTTTCAACTAATGTTGCTTTATTACATCATTGTTATAAATTACTGTTACTGGGTAACTTTAATAGGTGTAAGAAGACATTTAGCAATTTTATTACCATTTCGGAAAAATCTATTATTTTTGTACCTTTAGGACGAAACACTGAGGTTTACCGTCGCTTACAAACAGTCACTAACAACAAAACGTAGGAATCGTGACCCTTTCAGAAAACTGACAGGCTCTTCAAAGTCCCTAGTCCCTAAGTCATAGTGTTGTAACGATACAGGCTGATTGTTTTTTGTATTAGGTATGTGTAATTTAATCTGTGTAGCATGTTGTTCGATATTTATTTCCTATCAGTATGTGTCAGTGTTTTTTTTTGTAATTAATTATTGACGTTTGTTTGAATTTTAAAAGACAAGTATTTGTACCATAAATCACCAAACACATATAGTACTTAATGTATAATTAAAACAGTTTTCTTTTCTTGCCAACTGTGTAAAAACATGGGAGCTAGGCAGTGATATTTTATACACATTCAGGTCTATATGTATCTGACTAGTGATTAACCTTTCGACGACCAAGCGACAGCTGGCTGTCGCGCTGCTATTGAATTTATATTGTGTATCGAATTGTGTTCGAGGGTTAAATAGTACAAATGTGTATGGACTTGTCCAGTTTGCTTGAACTTCCTTAACTCACGAAAAATTCAATGCATTTTATTGACGTTTCTAAATCATATTTGCTGCCTAATTCCAAGGGGAATTTGAGTTTGTAATGACTAAATTGACTAGAATAATACAAATCCTTATACTTTTAACTTTTCCGCCTATACGTAAGCCAAGATTGTATAATTAATGTTTTTTTTTATTTTATTAAATGGTTATTACTTAACATTCAGTGTTATTTGTATTATTTTAATTGCCGTAGGACCAAACACCATCCGGACTAAATATGGATACACATGTTTAAACAATGGTACTTATACTTAAAATAAAAACTATAGTGTTCATTAAAAATAAACTGTAGTGGAAAGTCTGCTTTGCATCAAATGCTTATTTACTTGTTTTCTTAAAACGTTTGCATCATACAGTTCACGACAATAAACCAGACTTGTTAGGACGCTAACTTTATAATCTTTGACACTCACATTAATTCGGAAAATGATAACAATAAGAAAAGGGGACTAGATATCACAAGTTCGAAATAAACGTGACGATTGTTCGTCCTCATCATAAATAAAATCAACAGAAAAGTCTCACTCGCGTCCAACAAGCCTGCAAATTAAAATCTAATATTCTACAAGTTAATTGAGTTTATACCAATACACGATGAGGCTTCAAGATCACGGTTTCCCGTCTGGTGGGTTGAAGAACTCCCAGTGATGATGGTGCACCGCCCGGCTGTCGCTTAACCCAAACATGATAAGCCCCGCGATCAACACGAGGAATATAACCATGGCCATCTGGATATCTTTCTTGTCTTCAGCGCCGCTTATGTAAGACATAAAGGAGTTGAACATACTTCTTATAGTTCTGCTGATCGACGAGTGGCAGACACGAAGGAATTGTACACCTGCTTCAGCTATGGAGGGCTCATGCGTTCTTACAGGAGGACCGAGTCGGCGCGGTGATGGACGAGGTCTACCATCATCAGAACTAGATTCTGAATGAGGAGCTGCGGGTTTCCTCTTAGCTCGTCTTGTTGGCGGTGGAGGGGTTTGGTGTTGTGGATCGTGAAAATCCAAATGAGGCCGTTCTCGTAATGACCGAGGAGGGAAGAAAGATGCGGGAGGTATTGTTATATCTTGGAGATATGAGTACAATAAAGGAGTCAAATCGGGTGGTGGTGGTCTTTGAGGAGGAGCCCCTGTGTCCTCGGCACTTGGAGGTCTAGGAGGGCGTGGTGTTTGTGGAGCCTCCTCTTCATGAGAAGATTTCACTTCCGATTTTACTTCCGATTTTACTTCCTCTACCTTATTTTCAATGGGTAAGTCATCTGTTTGAGTATGTTCCTCCCTGCTAACCGGTCTTGGAGTTTCGATGACTTCTAAAGTTGCAGTTGTTATTGGGGGCGGGGGCGGAGGAGCGTGAGCTGTAGATATTTCTGCGAATTTTTTGACGATTTCGTCAATTACTGATTGAGAAAACTCAATCCCACTCACAGAAATATGGCCAGACTTGGAATCTAGTTCTGAGACCTGCAATGTCATTCCTTCAATATCTGAGACCAAAATCTTATTGGCTTGAAGTTCAGATACGTTTAGCCGACCTACATCTAAATCTTTCACCTGAAGTCGTTGTGTTACCAAATTATCTAACTGTACTTCTCTGCTTGCGTCACTGACTTTTTCAAGAGCTCGTTCATCATTAACCGGTACGATATTTTTAGGTCTTTGTTTGGTACTTGAAACGCCTCTTGACATTGGGAGTGGAGGAACATCTGGGATTTGAGATTCATCGATATCTATAGGTTGAACGGTTAAAGAAGCTTCGGTTAGCATAACTTCACGTTCGTTGATCCTAGTAGGACTTGATACACGCCTTTCTACTAATATGACTGTAGGTGATGTACGTCCTAGATTTGGTTTAGATAATTCAGACATTTTTGGATCAGAAAGTTTCAATGATTTGTCAGTACGTGATGTAGGTCGTGACTCGCGAGGAGTTTCAGCTAGTCTAGGTTGACTTTTAGAAAGCATAGAGTCTTCATCAATAATGTCTCTTAAGGAACTTGACATCGACATGTCTAGATTGTCATCCAAACCTAATTCAAACTCTACATCGTCTGGTAAAGGATCAGTCTGAGTAGAAACTTCAATCTCTAAAATATCTTCTTTTTTTATTTGGTCTTCGTTATAATCTTGTGGTACTCCTACTGCCGACTCGGCATCTGTAGAAATGCTTCTCTGAAAATCATTTTTGTCTCTTTTCCTCCGCCTTGAACCCCTTGGCGGGCGTGGTGGAGGAGGAAGTGGTCTATCTTTCATTTTGTTTACAACTTCCCCAGACTTTAAGTCTTTGTGAACTTCTTCAAATGGTTCATCTATTTCAACATATTGTGTCAAGTCACCGCTCACCGAGCGTTTAGTAAAACTATCTAATGTCATAAGACTAGTGGATGATTTTTTGCGGGGTGGACGATCGGGGCCGACAGGTTTAGTGGGTCCAACAGTATAGTATTTACGATCTGAGCTATTACTCTTACGGCGTCTCGGTGGGGTCTTGCTCTTAGAACGTCTAACGCCTTTGCTTGGTGCATAGGGCCCTTTGTCAACCGTTGCGTATCCGGGACTTTCGTGGCGGATTTCTCTTTCAACTCCTATGTCTTCTGCAGGTGGTAAGTGAGTGTCGAGAGTGAGAGACTCAGCGCCATGTGATGTGCGGTCGTCATCGCAGAGAGAGGTGCCCCGGGAACTCCGAGAGCGGTTGCGCCGAGGGGGCACGGGGCTGTGCCCGGTTGTAGACTGTACGTATTCTTGCGGCACGATGTACTCATGTTCAGTGCGATAAACAATAATCTGGAAAGTAAAACATGCCGAGTTAATATTTATTTGCAAACATATAATACAAAAAGCAGCATAAAATGTATTTCATCTGAAAAGGATTGGTAAAAATAACTAAATGTGGCGCCTATACCGACTATGACGCCTTGACCTTGTAATTGAACTGGGACAAAAATTATAAGTATCTAAAGTGGCCAATAATGTAACAGCAGTAGGGCTTAATTGTTCTCTATTAAGATTGGTATCAAATTTATTACATTGTTCTATCAATTAATAAACGAAAGCTGTTATTGTAGATCATTGCGCTTGCTTACGGTGCTTGCGGTGGCTTATCTCTTCTGTCAGTCAATTTGTGTTGCCACCGACTTCCGAAATTTTAGTTATTTTTATGTTTTTAGTTTTTGAAGGCGGTTATAATTTTTTTGTAAAAAGTTTTTTATTTTTTACATTTTAGTGTCGAGTCCCAATGTCTGACTAAAGTATCCAGGCTGCCAATGACCATACCAATAGTTTCATCCAAGCGTAAAAAAAAAACATCAAACGTTTAATAACGCAGACAATATACAATAAAACTTCTTCTTTAATATGAATGTGCTCCATTTTTATAATACTCATAGTACCTATAATAAATTATCGATTCAAAACGACAAATCATAACCAATTTCAGTGTAAAGTTCACTTCAATAAAGCTGAAACACGAGGTAGCTGCTACGTACCATTTAGGATATCTTAAACTGTATTTTGTCTTCACTATCGAATCTGCAGTACAATCAATCTCGGTGTAAAGTGCTCATCAATACAAATAAAATAAGCCCAAACACTATGTAGCTGCTATCAACCATTAAGGAGTTCCCTAAACTGTACTGCACCTGCATCACGGTGCTTGCAGTGGCAGTCATAACCCATCTCTCTGTAAAGATCTTGTCATCACAAATAAAATAAGCCCAAAGACGATGCCGATGTAGCTAAGATGTGCCGTTGAGGAGTTCCCTTGATTCTCTGTCGTCTCCATCATCACATCAGCCCTAAACCTCCATGGTGTTGTAGTCTCATCAGATATACACATTAATATTAAGTTTTTACCCGATGCTCGCCTACAATTTTCTAGAGATGCCCTCAATTTCTCAGGGTTTCCACCACCAGATCCTGCCCTGATGACAATGGGACCAAATGACGAGCATACCCTTTCAAATAAAAAAAAAAATTTGAAATCGGTCCAGGCGTCTTCGAGAAATCGAGTAACAAACATAAAAAAAAAAAATACAGTCGAATTGAGAACCTCCTCCTTTTTTTTGAAGTCGGTTGAAAAGCAGCATAAAATGTATTTCATCTGAAAAGGATTGGTAAAAAAAAATACAGTCGAATTGAGAACCTCCTCCTTTTTTTTGAAGTCGGTTGAAAAGCAGCATTAAATGTATTTCATCTGAAAAGGATTGGTGGTCTTGAATGTATGTACCCGCCCAATTATGTTAGTCTCACACTGGTAATATACTAACTTTACTAAGTATGTAAGTAAAATCCCTCCAGTAATTTAAATCTCAATAAATACAGATCAATTAGGTATTTTTATAGGGCAACTAGCATATTAAGAGTATACAGTTGATGCGAAAATGTGAATTTTGGATTTAAATACCTATACCTATACATATTGATGAAATTCCTGTCCGTGCGTGTATTGTGAAAAAATGGAACGGCAACTTTTATGTTATACCTGGCTTTTCTCCAACTCAACCAATTTATGTGGGCGATGCTCAAATGAAGAAACTTATCCTAGTGAATTCTTTTAAACCAAATGAATTAGAACTGGAGATTTTTCTAGAAAATAGCATTTCGCAGTGCAATCAGTGACCAAAATAAATGTTTTTCTCTCTTCTTTCTTTCTTCTTTCTTTCAATCTATGAGAGAGTTGGCTGCTTAACCGAATAATCCTTTACGTTATACACATATATTCACGTATTTCAAACCTCAAGAAAAGGAAAAAAATATATATTAAGCGAGTATAATACGGACCTCGGCTTAAAGGCAGGAAAATGTACACCTAGTTATAGCTTTATCACATTTTTCTAATAGTATAAAACTACAATTTAAATTCGAGATTCATGAAAGAAGATCTACTAACATTTCTTTATTAACTTTAAAAAAAGTCGTTAAGGTATTCTTTGTCTCCTGGCTATCACTTAAGGAACTGAAACGCAAATTAGCGCTCCGACTTTTCGAGTAGTTTTTTGCAAATACTTTTCAAAGTAATGATGTTTTAAATAACTTTATTAGCTTTAAGTAATAACCTAATTTGGGGTTTGACCTTATTTTATTATTTATTTATTTATTTAAAGAACAACCACATATTTCATTCTTTATTTATTTAAAGAACAACCATTCATTTAAAATCTCCACTTATTCCCGTTCTTGAGACGGATGGAAGGACGGATGTACAGACTGACAGAGGAATCTTAGTAGTAGGGTCGGTAAGGACCAAATATTGATCCCAACTCTTTTAGTTTGTCGAAAATGTTTAATTACATCATTGATAAGTACTAGGTACGTCATAATGGATTTGTTGATACAACTGATACGCTTAAATTCCCTTGGAAAATTCAAATAACTTTACTACCCAATAAAAATAAATATCATGTTTGAACATAATGTAGTTGCCATTTGTTTATATTTTCGTTATCTAGGTCAACAAACCAAATGAAACACAATGTCCAAAAATACAATCCAAGTCCGTCCCTAACTATAGATTCACTGGAAGAGTGCCAGAGCAAATTGCAGAGAATATCAGGTGGTTAATTTAATATTTTTTTGCTTTACTTTGTTTCATACTTACTATACTATACAAGTATACGAAAGTAACTCTCTCTGTCTTTTATGCTTCCACGGTTATGACACTGAACCGAAGTAAGCTTAAACTCAAGGTCAAACATGGACTATTTTTTAATGCCGACTGCCGAATGGAGAGTTACGTTTTTCAAGCGTATGTATGTATGTATACGTCTTCCGTATTCTGTGGCACGCTATCTGCAGCCTAAACTTATTATACGGATTTCGACGTATGAAGTATCGTTAAATTCGTGTCAGTTGCAAGTAAGAGTGACATAGAGTGGAATATTAATTTAAATACAAATGTGAAAAAAAAATGAAATATTCAAAAACCCAATTGCAATAAAATTCTGAAGTAATTTCATGAAACAGAAAAATAACACCGTTTTCCGATATTGCAGTTGAGTTTTTTGGATATTTATATATGCAGAACATCATTAAATTTATTGTGACCTTTTAAGACTAGTGTGAATCTCTCATCACTGCATCATATAACACAAATTCGCTTTAATCTGTCTGTCTGTTCGTATGTATGTTTAGAATATTACATCTACGCAACGAATTTTAATGCGGTTTTACTAGATAGAGTGATTCAAGTGGAAGGTTTATTTGTAAAATAAGTACATATTTTAGTAAAGAAAATAAGGGATTTAAAAAGATTTGTAACACCCGTGTGAAGCTGGGGCTTTGTAGTTAAATCTTTTTAAATCCCTTTTTTTATATACAAGTCGCCTTACAATTGATTGCGGGAAGTACAAATGAGGTTTATAATTAGATATTATTGAGAGTTTTAAAAGATACTTACATCGTCAGTGTTCTCATGTTCCTGGGGGTTTTCCCACAGCTCAGAATCTGGCATATTGCTGAAGTCATTCAGAGATGAATGCTTGAAGTCCTTTTTATTAAACCTTTTCTTCCTTTTCGGTGGCATCGGTAGAGTTTGTGACTGAATAGGAACGTTGTCCGGGTATTGAATAACTTCGTCGTTTGCGTATTCATGTATAGAATGCAAATCTGTAGTAGGAGTAAAGTCAAGATGGCTGTTTATGTGCATATCAATGTTTTCTTCCACTTCACAACTTATGTGTTCATTTGGATGGTCCTCTGCCAGCCCTAAGTCTACCTCACTAAATTGCATACTGGCGTTGGCACTGTCGTCCATGTATGGAGTCGTATCCTCTATTTTCTTCTTCCGCTTAGCTCTCGATGGCCTTACTGGTGGAAATGTATAATAACCATCATCTTTATCGTTCAAATCTTCAGTAGAATACCTCATCGGTTCGTTGTCGTCGATCATCAGCTCAGGATCGGCTTCAGGATCATTGACGTACATATTGTCGTCGTTCATTCCCGAATTGCTCCCTATCAGTGAGAGAACATTTTTTGGGTTTTGGAACGCTTTTCGTGTTTCATCGCTCAAATATTCTCTTGTTTGAATATCTTCGCGAGAAATACCTCTCGGTCGAACAAAAAATTCGTCATTATTTATTTCGGTTATGACATGTGTGTATTCTTGTTTAGATGGTGATATATCGGGTATAGATTCAGCATTACGGTCGTCTTCCAGAGGAGAAGCCTCAGGTTCGTCGTCCATATAATCGGTGTCGACCTTGTCAAAGTCGTAGGTGGTCTCAACTCGCCGACTGTTTTCTATCTCAAAGTTTTCATCGTCGTTATCCATATTTCCATATTCTCGTGGCTCCTCAGGGCTATCCGGGATGTAAGTTGGCTCTTCTTTACTTCTTTTTACCCGGGTAAAGGTAAATGTGGGTGGTGGTGTATCTTCCCTGTTTAATGTTGGTGATGATGATGTTTTGGGCAGTTCTGACTTCTTTTTTCTATTAAATAGCCTTGGATAAGTTCGAGATTCAAACTCTATTGTGGCAACGTCAGTAGGTTCCACATTTGAATCCGTGAAGTCGTTAGTAACATTGTATTCTTTCTTCCTTCCAAGACTGGGAAAGTTTATTTTTGGTCTTTCAGGCATTCTGAATTTAGGAAGTTCAGGAACGGAAAACTTAGGCCTTTCGGGCAATGTGAATTTCGATCGATTTAGCTTTTCAGCAATATTAAACTTAGGCCGATCAGGTAAGCTAAATTTTCTTCTATCTGGTAATGAAAATTTAGGACGATCGGGAAGAGATATTTTAGGCCTTTGTGGCATTTTGAATTTTGGTCGTTCTGGCATGTTGAACTGTTTTGATTTTATGCTTTGTAATTTTGTTTTTAATTTCCCAGCTTGAGATTTTAATTTACCCGTACCTTCTTTGATGCGCTGTTGAATTTTACTGTCAGTGTTTTCAGCATTTTTAGATCTGCTGTCACGTTTTAAAGGTAACTGTTCTAATGCAGACGAGTCAACCTGACTAGTACTAACTTCACATTCTGTGCGCGATATCGTGGACGGGGTGTTTACGAAATATCTATCTTCTATATCTTTCTGGAGTGCTTCAGCGCTTATCATTTCTTCGTTCTTGTCATCATATTTTGAATTAATGTTTTCGTCTAATTGTTCATCTTCGTCTGATGTATGCTGTAAATATTTTCTCTCCAGAGAAGTGGTACTTGACAACTCATCATCCGTTTTTACCAATGGAATTGGTTTCTCATCTACACTCGGAGAAGTGTAAATAATATTCGGCGGTGGCTTTTCGATGATTTCATATTCGTGATCACTGAAATAAATTAATAGTATATTAAAATATTACAACTAAAAAGTATGTTATAGCGTTTTGATGACATGACATGAGATTTGAGTTCATTCGCATAACTAAACATATTTTTGAATAGCAGTAAATCAGTCGCTGAGCATAAAGTAGAACAAAGAGCATAACATAAAAAAGAAATGCAAATCGCAAAAATTGTGATTCGTCGCAGAAGATTTGAGTTATATTTAAACTTCACTCACACGTTGCTCGAGTCACAATTAGGCCAACAGCCGGCGCTCGTTTTAGCCGCAGCCGCCGGGCGAAAGACGTTGTTCATATAATTTTGCAGTTTGTAATTTTAGTTATAAAATTTTATCAAAATTGACGAAAATGAATGTAGGTGGTTTGACTTACCTCTCGTACGAAATTAAATTACTAGCTCGCGACGTCGGTCTAGTACCCACTGGATTCACTCTCTCTGGTAAGAGCGAGTCACATTGAAAAAACTGACAAGCGCATCGGACGTCCGGAGTAAATATTTGAGCGCTGCCTTCTCGGGTCGGTCTCACAGGTCGCTCTATAGGAGTACCACCTTCGGATGTCCATCGCCGAAGTGTAGTCATAACTACCAACTACCGAATCCAGGGCATCTTTATTTAGTTACTCGTTTTCCGTAAACTACTTGAACTGTCATTTGCACGCGGGCAATGAGTCATTAAGCGTGTTTGTTAAAGCTGGGCAGTAAATGAACTAATCACAGACGTGAAAGCAGTCGCGAGCACTGATCACTGATGACAATTTTAAAGAGCTTCCCCAATGTGCAGGAAGATCGGTCGGACCGAGCTATATTTAACAAACAGTCAGAAGCTAGCGCGTTCGCTTTGCATGTGTTTGAATACGTTGTTATGTCACAGTTACGTATGATGTACTACTGCTTACAAAGAGTTATTTGAAATGTTAAATAATGACATATTTACCTGCTGGGTTTAGACCATTTTCTCGGGTACTCTACTTTTTGTGGATCGTTGGCGTCGTGTGGGCTAGGGCTGGGTGACGATTCAATAGGTGTTGCTGCGGGTGGGTCTCCAACCACCTCTGCATCTTCTCCTGTTAATTCTGTTATGGTTATGTTGGGTGATTCATTACTTGGTCCTCTTTCGTCTAACTGGTTTTGAAATATTTCGTCTACGTTGGGTTCATCTGGATCCATTTCGTCGTCCAAAATCATTGCTTCTTTATTTGCGTTATACATTTTATGTAATTTTTCCATGACATGGTCCTCGGACTTTAGGCTAGTATTTTCTATAACTAAGCTAGGATCTTGGGAAGAGATCGATTTCTTCTCCAACAGGCTTTCATTTTCCTTGTTACTCCTATTTTCATCATCGGTTCTGTTAATGCCTTGCTTATCCACATCTGGTGAGAAATGTACATCTTTGCCTTCCTCTATGTCTTCGTAAATATGCTCTTTCTTTTTCCTCGGTGGCGGTGTATCTACAACCATGGTTTTACTCATTTCATCGGAGCTTCCTAACTTTATAGCACCGAATTTTTGTCTTCGAACAGCGCCAGGCGAGGACCTCAATTGTCTTATTTCTTGTGCGTCATCATTCTTTTTACGTTTTGAAGTAGGTGATTTTTCGTTTTCATTTCGTTCAAGTTTATGTAAAGTTTTATCTGCTAAATGCTTTATTTTATTTACCAAAGGGTGACAACATTTTGTTTTTTCCCTTGTTTCTGATGTTACTCCTATACTATATTGTTGTTCTGGAACTCTGCGTTTAAGTATACCTTTTGGAGACACATTTTTAGGTATTTCAACAGGCTTAGCTAAGTGGGTACTAGCTTGGCTTTCGGGACGTTTAACTACCAAAGCTTTCACAGCCTGATTTATGGGGTCTTCTTCGGAATCTAGTGAGATTTCCTTAGAAAAATTCGGTACATGTACTCCCTCATCTTCACCTTCTTCGCCATGCTTCCGGCTACTCCCTGGTGAAGAGTCAAGATTCAGTATCCTTTGAACATCGCCATCTACCGGCGAGTGTGTCCGAGACCGTGAAAATTCTCGTGACATACTTCTTCTTGGCGTGGTTTCTCTGATAATATCTTCTGCAGTTATTTCACCTAGTAGTGGCTCCTTGAGTAGGTGCGTCCATGGGTACCTCCCCGCTTCACGAGCTCTTCTCAAATCTTCCCATTGATATGTTTTTATAGGCACTGCTGGTAAATCTTTCTCTTTATCTGGTGACAATTCAGATTCCATATGTTTATTTATTGAATTTAATGAATGAACTTGAGTAATATTTTCTACAAAAAACTTTGCCAATCACAATGTTTTGTATGGGGTTTGATGATATTTTTGAAATATTAATGCACGAACCCCGCAAATTTTTCACTTTATCACCGTATAAACTAAGAACACAACATTTCGTTTCAATGTGAGTATCTCTGACTGAAAACACGTTATGTTTGCGTGGGCTCGTGTAGAAATAGGTGTGAATAAGTTGTGTACTATGATCATTGGCCAACAGATTATTTTGGACTAATGCACCGATGTTACCTTGAAGCGTTCAGGCCACTTCTCTCGTGAGTCCTCGGCTCACCATCCCTGGTGTTGTTTGTTGACATGGGATGCACTAGGCGCGTTATTTTTTTTTGTTTTTATATTTATTTTTTTCCGATCGAAAGCGATTGGCGATCTGCACTGAATCCGGGTTCAACTGGCCGACACGTCTGACTCCGCGCAGGCGCGCTAAATATAAAATCGAGCATGAATTTATTTTTGGTGAGTATTTCGCGTCATCAGTTAAAACTATAGGCCCGTTCACTAGTTTTGAAGGCTATATGTATGGTTTGTAATCAGAGATGATGAGGTTATGTGTTAATAAATGAAAAGGGCAGTTTAGTATATTGAGATTGCTAATGAGTTGACTTACCTATAGCACTTTGAACGAAGTCCAAATGTCTGGTGCGGTTGGGCCGCGGGCAATGTTTGCGCGTGACTGCTACATTCACACATTTATTTATTTATGTATATAATTGTATATCTACGTATGTGCTGTACGTACTCACACATTATGTAAGTATATTTAGTATTTAACAGGTGGGAAAATGTTTTTTAGGCTTGTCGATGCCTACTATTCTCATTTTACGTCATTATACAGCTGTTGAACCAACAGGTAGTTTCGGAAAACTAAATATTTTTAAGAGTTATTCCTTAATAGTATTGTTGTTGTTTATTTATGTCATTTGCATATTTTTTGCATGGCATAAAGTTTAACCAAATCTAAGAAATAGATATTCTAGTAGGCGCGAACGCAGGAGAGATATGATGATATGAGGTTGTTTGTTCGCAACCGGGGACGCACAAGTAATTATGGTTTTTTTTATGTACGTTTTAATAAATGCTCAATTTATACAAATTATCTTGAAATCAGTGACTTCAATAAAGAGGAGGATCTCGTGATGAAACCTAGATTAAAAAGTAAAGTAGGTGCGAATTTGCCAATCCATCTTGAGTAAGCGTAGTAATAATTGCTCATGGTAAAAGAGGCGAATGCTTTTATGTTGAAAAGGCAAAGGCTCTGCAATAGAATAATGACAGGGACGTATTATTAATACGAGCTGACCTCGAGGTTTCATCCGAGCTATATCAGGTTTTTGTTAATGCTACGCTCCCGTGGATCATAGCGTGATTTTATGTAGAGTATTTGTTATTTTAATATATAAGTTATATAATATTACTGTAAAGTTTCAACAAAACACATTCATTAGTTTTTACGTGAAAGAGTAACCAACATCCTCACAAACTTAAACATTAATTTTAATTTTTTTATTAATTTAAATTTAATTAATTAGGATAATATTCAAATAGATATTATTATTACCAATTAAATAAAACTTACTAAAGAATTTTCTCATCTTCAAACTAACGTACAAATCTGGCCCTCATAGCAAAAATAAAATGTGGCAACCATTATTTGTTAAGAAAAATATGGAATAAAAAAGAAAACATAAATGGCTTTTCTAATTATTTTAACGAAAGAAGGCCAGCAATTTTCAACCCACATTAAATTAATGGAGATCCAAAGAGGTTATATTCAAAATAGTATTAGAACTTTTACAAAACATGGCCGTAGTATTAATTTATTTCTTGTAAGGAGTCTACATACCTAGTATAAAATAATATAAACAATGATTTTATAATAAACAGATAATATGTTATGAGCGCGCCGTAGTAAAGACTCAGTTAGAAGCTAATTAGGTTCTATTGCCTTTAGTCTGCATCACGCATCGCTGTGAGTCATAAGCTGCACGCTGCAACGAAATAAATAAAAAAGATGCCTTCTTGTGTGTTTAGAAAGTTTACCAATTATGATACCAAAGTTAATAAAACATAAGGGATCTCAAACCACAAGAAAGTATGCAATATACTTCAATTTATTAATATATTCTGATAATTAGAGGTTAGAAAAAAGAAAGAAATGGCAAACACACTTTTTCCGTGAGAGCGACAAGGACGCGTGGGCTCCGGACAAAGAACAAAAGTGCAGATGCGAATATTAGGCAGTAATGTCACCGTTCTATCCTCTCGTTATTTTCTTCTTCTGTTTTCTTTTCAACCTTGCCTTATCTGTAGTTAAATTATTAGCAATTAAAAAAAAACTTTACGATTGCCAAAATAAATTACAGAGAATGTGTCTAATATTTAAAAAACTTTCGTACATACCAATAAAATATTTTATTCACTTTTGGAAAATTCCAAACAACAGGCACCCGATTGCAATCATCACATACATTTAATTAAAGCTATTATTGATAAATATACAACAGTTCGCCTCAATTTGTGTTGCCACCGACTTCCGAAATTTTAGTTATTTTTGGGTTTTTAGTTTTTGAAGGCGGTTTTTTTTTTTTTTTAAGTTTTTTCTTTATTAGTTTTTAGTGTTCGCTCCCAATGTTTGAATGTGTATTAAAGTATCTTTCAAAGTAATTTATTTTCAAAATAAAACTACTTACAATCTTATAAAACAAAAATAGAAACTTGAAGAAAAAGCACACATCGTCTATGAATATTTCGTCACGTTTTTTTGTTCTTGGTGAATTTTTCCAGAAGCACTGAACCGAACGCCACAACATTTATATGGGACCACCCCTGAATCATGACTTTTCAAACAAAAAAAGAACCATCAAAATCCGTTAACAATTGACGGGGATATCGCGTAACAAACATACAAAAAAAAATAAACATACAGACGAATTGAGAACCTCCTCCTTTTTTGAAGTCGGTTAAAAAAGAAATAAATTAAATCTTTTCGAAGGTGTGATATTGTTTTTATTACAAAATCAATCACTTTTTCCTATTATATCGTATTTCTCATCTCATCTAACTATAGAGTTTATTAGTTTTTATGGGTACAAACAATGTCTATGAATTTTGTAGACGATGGCGTGTACCGTCTGTCTTATTATTTTGTTAGTCTATGATGTGATTACGCTGTGATTGGTGGTAAAAAAAATGACTGTTTACATTCATGCGTAACCACAGCGTAACTATCAGTAACGCATGAATGTAAACAGTACGCCCAGAAAGGACGAATTCGCCGCGATTCTCTCGCGCGTATCACGCGCGACTATTGCGCCCTGAAAGAGCGTACCTACGCGCGAGTCTATAAACAATTCCGATTCAAAATTTTGGCGGGATACATGCATTCGCTCTGAAATTCGCGCGTTATCTGGACGCAACAAGGCTTCCCTAGTATCTCGACTCGCGCGCGTTACGCGTGAATCACGCGCGAGTTGAGAGTCTGGCGTAGTCCTTGTCCAGAAAGGCCCTGTCCAGGAAGGGCGAATTCGCCGCGATTGTCTCGCGCGTATCACGCGCGAATGTTGCGTCCAGAGCCAACGCGTATAGAGCGTACCTACGCGCGAGTCGTATTTCCTTCTCTTTCTCTTTTATACGTGCACTCACTCTGAAATTCGCGCGAAATCTGGACGCAACAAGGCGGCCCTAGTATCTCGACACGCCCCCATTACGCGCGAGCCACGCGCGAGTCGAGAGTCCGACGAATTGCACGCGTATTACGCGCGAGTTTATTATTCGCGCGATGCTTGTGGACGCGATGTATTGGTGCCTAGTATCTCGCCAACGCGCGAGTGAATTCGCGCGAATCGAATTGCACGCGTATTACGCGCGAGTTTATTATTCGCGCGATGCTTGTGGACGCGATGTATTGGTGCCTAGTATCTTGCAAACGCGCGAGTGAATTCGCGCGAATCGAATCGCGGCGAATTCGCCCTTTCTGGACAGGGTCAAAGGGCGAATTCGCCGCGATTCGATTCGCGCGTAGGTACGCTCTATACGCGTTGCCTCTGGACGCAACATTCGCGCGTGATACGCGCGAGAGAATCGCGGCGAATTCGCCCTTCCTGGACAGGGCCTTTCTGGACAAGGACTACGCCAGACTCTCAACTCGCGCGTGATTCGCGCGTAACGCGCGCGAGTCGAGATACTAGGGAAGCCTTGTTGCGTCCAGATAACGCGCGAATTTCAGAGCGAATGCATGTATCCCGCCAAAATTTTGAATCGGAATTGTTTATAGACTCGCGCGTAGGTACGCTCTTTCAGGGCGCAATAGTCGCGCGTGATACGCGCGAGAGAATCGCGGCGAATTCGTCCTTTCTGGGCGTACTGTTTACATTCATGCGTAACTGATAGTTACGCTGTGGTTACGAATTCGCCCTTTCTGGACAAGGTCTTAGAGTCTCACAGCTCTCCCCCACCGCGGAGGACATTAATGAAGATTTTCCCCCAGAATAGGGATGACGACAGCATTAAAAAGGCATTCTGTTTAGTCCGTCTGATAGATCGGCCGAAAATACGGGACACGTAATATTTGCTTGATCAAATTAATAAAAAAATACAAAGATAAAGAGCAACAAAGTTCCGGTGTGGGAGCTTTTGACGTCACCGCAAAAATTGTATCAGGTCGTGACGTCAAGCGCAACTTCAACGCACTGTAGCGTCGTCATTTTTCGTATACGAGAAAAAAGAAAAAATACGTGTCCAAATTTTTTCGATAATCTATCTGACGGACAAATTACTTTTTTTTTGTCTTCTCGCCTATTGTTACAGCTAGCCGGACACCGCTTGTAGGGAGCCGCGCCCTGCACTCAACTCTGTTCCAAGCAGATTCCTGTCGCTGCCGCCGAAATCGTAGAGTCTTATGGTACGCAGTGGTCTCCTTCTACGAAACAGTTATCGCGGAAAAGGAAGGCACGAAATGGGGGAGAGAGATCTCGCGCATCAATTGAACTATGCCCCCCCCCCCCCTAAGTGTGTACAAGGGCGAAAAACTGGATTTTCCATCGCCCCGCATTCACCTGGCCCCGAGGTGGCGGCGTCTTAAATCTTTTTTTTGTTATAGCCGCAATATAAACTTACACTCTGTCAATTGATAAACATCTAGGAATGATTCAACAGCCGTGACCAACGTCCTTTCTTGCTTTCAGAGGCAAGTGATAAACCACCAAGTACTAAATACTAAATTAAGTATCGGTAAAGTCACATTGGTACTTGCCAGGTTTTGAACCCAAAACTTCAGGCATGAGAGGCACAAAGCTTTTACCACTTAGTTCATAAAAAACTCATTACGTTCATAAAAAAATAGTATTTGCTACTTTACTAAATTTAGCATGTCATTTAGTGTAGTAGAAAAATGACATGCTAACAACTCTACATTTACTAAGCATTAAAGTCGGACTAGAAATAAATTTTGACAAAACAAAAGTAATGACTAACAATATCTTAACACCTATTAAAATAAACGGCGAAAATGTAGAGTACGTCAATGACTTCATATACCTGGGTAAGCAACTATCCTTCAGAGAGATAGACAAAGAAGAGGTGGAGAGAAGGATCGGCTCAGCATGGAAACGCTACTGGTCCTTGAAACACATAATGAAATCTAAATTGTCCACCAAACTAAAAAAGAAAGTGTTAGATTATTGTGTACTACCATGCCTCACATACGGCTGCCAAACATGGTGCCTACCAGAAAAAACAGCTAGCAAAATTTCAATCTGTCAAAGAGCGATGAAAAGAAGTATACTGAACCTTAAGCTTTCGGACAAAGTAAACAACACTGAAATCCGCAAACGAACACAGGTCACAGACGCAATAGTCCATGTAAGAAAGCTGAAATGGAAATGGGCGGGTCACCTGTCTCGTTATGTTGATGGAAGATGGGCAAAGAGAGTAACCAAGCGGAGAGGCCCCAGCACTGGTAAGCGACGTGTGGGCCGCCCGCTCAAGCGCTGGGTGGATGACATCCGAGCTGTCGCTGGCGAGAACTGGATGGAGGAAGCTCAAGATAGAGAGAAATGGTCTAGTCTGGAGGAGGCCTTTACCCGTACAGGGGTTCCCTTTAATTGAGTGTTATTCAATAACAAAATAATACAATTTACAGGAAACATTATTATTTAATTAAAAATGGATACCTAAAATTGTGAATGCAAATATTATTTTTTTAATTTAAAATATAATTTTGTAGTGCAGTGCATGTTGCACATTAAATAATTAATTAATTCTACAATGATATTTATTAAATGAAATGTATTATTTACTAAGGGAATGAAATAAAAGGCTTATTATTATTATTACTAAATTTAGAAGTCAATTCATTACTCATCTCATGACTATTGTACCAAATTACTATTATTTTGTTCTATTCTTGTTTACATTATTTATTGAAATTGAAACATTAGGTTTAAAAGTCAATTTATTTGGCCATTTGACGCTGAAAAAGCTGTACTTACACCCATCGCTGATGGCGCTATAGTAATAGTGGTGTGCCTACTGGTTTAGACCAGTGTAAGCTTTTTGAAATTTTTAGCTTTATGCCAGACGGACAGCGAAGGCTTCACAACAGGGTGAGGTGGGCACCCTTGTAAGGAGTTAAAGAGAGAAAACAAAGAATACGTAACAGAGAAAGAACAATATTATAATAAAAACCGGCCAAGAGCGTGTCGGGCCACGCTCAGTGTAGGGTTACGTAGTTTCCTGTCCGTCACAATAAATGTTCACACTTGAGTTTTAAAAAGGCTATAATAATATATTACGTTGACATACCAAGTAAGCAGAAATTATTTTGTACAACCTTTTTGTCTTTTTTGTACAAAAACTGTTCTTTCCATCAAGTTCAAAATAATTTGCCTAGGAAGTCCTTATAAAGTTCTACTTTTCAGAAAAAGTTAGGGGGGGACACATTGTTTTTACTTTTGGAGCGATTATTTCCGAAATTATTGACATTATCAAAAAATGATTTTAGTAAACTCCTATTCATTTTTAAATACCTATCCAACAGTATATCACACGTTAGGGTTAAAATAAAAAAAACACTTCTAACTTTACATAATAATATACCCTAATAAACATTATTTTCCAATTTTTATTTTACCACTTTGTCGGCGTGATTGATATACATATTGGTACCAAATTTCAGCTTTCTAGTTCTAACGGTCACAGAGATTAAACGAGGACGGACAGACAGACGGACAGACAGACAGACGGACAGACAGACATGGCGAAACTATAAGGGTTCCTAGTTGACTACGGAACCCTAAAAAGGGAAGGGAAATGAAGACAAAATAAAACCAATGATTACATTTTTGTTATTTTTTATTACGACGAGAATATAATTTGCGTAGTAGGTATAATATTATTATCAATAAATTTATTAAAATAAAACTAAACATAACTAATTCTCAGAAATCAAATGAAAACAATAAAAGTAAATAATTGTACTCGTAAATGGTAACAAAATCACCCGTTTTACACTGATAGTAAATAAAACTTAACATTTTCAGCAGAAAATTAAAAATATTCATATCTTTATTTGCATTCCATAATGTTAGTTTTACATATCTTATAATATGTATTTAGATACAACTAAGTATTTGACACCACTAAAAAAAGCTACTAAAAATCCAAAACTGATAATTAATCAAGATTTCAAGGATAAAATAAAATATTGTTTATTATTCGAGAAGTTGAGTATTTGATTTTTTTGAAAATGATGTAAGTTACACAATTATGGAGTGTTTTCAAAATCCTTATAATATTATAATATCCATCGTTCATAAAAACAAAACACTCTTTGAAAAAATAACAAACAAATAAATTGCAGCAAATAATTAAAAGAAATAATATACATTTGAATAATTTGTATATATTTATTTAACATGAGACGGAAAATGTACTTATATCCTAAAAATTACGTACAATGCCGCTGAAATTTATCGAAGAGTTTTTTTTTTGGAATTTGGCTTACTTTTCGTAGCAGTTTCAAATTATTTACATTTTTTTTTATCTTTACTCAATATTTGATATTGAGGGCAGCCGGTGCACGTTGTACTTATTTCTTAATTTAATATTACAATAAGTTATAGATTTTATGTACATTTATTAAAATTATGTAGACACTTATTATATAAGTATCTAAAGGAAAGTTTTTATTTTATGAATGCGAAGAGTGTGTATTATACAAGGTGAAAACTTTCCAGACAGTGAGGGGAAAAAGTCATACAAAGTGTATGGAAAAAGTATTTTGCAATATCTAATTTATTTAGTACTCCAACCTAGTTTCATCCAAGGAAAGGTTTTAATCATTTCTGTCGACGCAGGATCGATTGGCTTCTGTATAGTACACAGTTTCCACCTTGTAAATATTAACCACATTATTCAGGTGTGGACACAATATAAAACTAATATTCTGCTATTAAACTAGACACTTTACATAGGTAATCGTCTAACACATATTATAAAAACACAAATGGAATAAATGCCTAACTGGAATAATGTTCAATTGGTAAAAACATTTTCGATATAAAAGATTTTCTCAATTCTATATTTCAATAATTGATAAATATACAGCTGTGGCATATACAGAGACAGGCATTCGCTGAAAACTCTAAAAGTGCGGTCTTATTATAATACGGGAAGCCTCTTTTTCTCCAATATTGAGAAGTAACCCTGAGCAATCAATTATACAGGAGGTAATAAAAACTACCGATAAAAAAAATATAAAATATTTTTACTTAGAACAAAATAAATGGAGTTAATGGCGCCGACTCTCTTATTCACTAACTAACAAAAATTTAAGTTAAGTGCAACTTTCTCAAAAGGAAAAATGTATTATAGCATTTATACAACATAACAATGATTTTAAATATATTATAATGAATACGTTACTTTCTCTAGAACATAACAATATCCTATGGAAATTACATTGAAACTACAACTACTACATTGATTTGTCTATTTATGAATCGCATATTAATAACATTGTTCTAACATTACAGATAATATAAAGATTTGTATATAAATATACATCCGAAAAATATTCTAATATAATTTGATCGGCAGTGTGTTTTCTGATTGTGTTTCTGATTGACAAACGCGTTGTCAATTCCAAAGTACCTAAGCCCATAAATAAAAAAAAAAAAAAAAAAAAAAAAGTACCTGTAAATTTATTACTTTTGGTTCGATACTCAAAATATTCAAGATCATAGTGATTCTGTTGACCTGTAAGACAAGTATTTAATTAGTTCAAAAGTCAGCACACTATCGGAAAATTGAAAAAAAATGCCTGGTTTCAAATTTGTGTGGCATTAATACTTGTAAATAACTAGGTACATATATTAAAGCACTGGACAATATTTCATTCCACTGTGAAATCACTGCGACGAACCGAAATAAACAAACCAGTTCTGTTCGTATAATATACTCACAAATCTTCAGTTTATTATGAAAGCGTGGTTTTAACGTCATATTTCAGGAGTGATAAATATATCGAGTAGGTATTCTTCAGGGATGTTAAATATATGAAACATTCGGATCTGGATTCGGTTACGGATTCTTATAAAGGAAAGGTATCCGAAATATATAGTTACTAGCTTCTGCCCGCGGCTTCGCTCGCGTTAGAAAGAGACAAAAAGTAGCCTATGTTACTCTCCATGCCTTCAACTATCTCCACTTAAAAAATCACGTCAATCCGTCGCTCCGTTTTGCCGTGAAAGAAAGACAAACAGACAGACAGACACACTTTTCCATTTATAATATTAGTATGGATTAGTATGGATTCGTTAGTTTTGGATAGTTTCGGTCACGGATATTAATTATGTTTTTAAGGTATTACTAGCTTCCGCTTTAGTCTCCGATACTTCTATTCCCTATTTTACCCCTTAAGGAGTAGAATTTCCATAAATCTTACCTACTCTTTACAAATAACGATCTCTGCAAGTTTTATGCCTTTAGGAAAAGCGGTTTGAACCGTGCGTTGACCGATAGGGTCATTTATAAGGATCGAATCTTTCTAACAAACATGGTAATTTAATTAGAGGAAAACCCTTTTAAATCTAGGGACGACTTTAACTGTCGAAATTTTCGTTCAATTAAAATAAAATTCTTAAGATTTATGGTTTTCCTTTAATTTAAATTACCATGATTCTTAGAGAAATTTTGTCCTTATGAATAGCTCTAACGTTTGACACCATAAAAATAGAAAGAGTTACTTTTGGATTTTAGTCGGTTCGATTTCCGGGAGTGGTAAGCGAGTTTTCGAAAATCTTTGAAAGCAGTTTAGTTTCTTTTTAAAAATAAAGGAATGTTTCCTTTAAGTAAAATAATCTATCTCAATGATTTAAGGTAGTTTTCTTCCAGGGCCCATTAAAACTTTCCACCCTGTATATTTATATGTCAGACAATTAACATCTGTCTGTCTGAGCATCTATATTTATCTGTAATGCTAGTTACCATACTATATTTAAAAGAAATATATTTCCTACGAAGCATTTGGTTGATCTAAGATACAAATTATTACTATATTGAACACTACTTATTAATAAATACCAAGAGTAATAATTTTCAACAATATATCATCGTCTTCGAGGCCAATGGAGCTAGACAAGATTGCACTTTCTGGTTTGGAACATTTAAAAGATCTTCGGTAGGTCTAATAATGGTTATTTTAAATAACTTCAACTTTTGACAGACTGATTTCTTGACAGTTCAAAAGTAACTGTAAATGGTTTCATTGAATTTGAGTTTCATTCTGAATAAATCATACTGTTTCAGACAATAATTATTAAAAAAATAAAACCTTGGACCAACTCACACACGGCCATCTGTTACCTAACTAAGCAGAGCCTGTACGGGATGGGAGCTAGACAATTGATATACATACTTACATTAACTTATAAATAAATACATATTATAGATAATTTACACTCAGACACAGAAGAACAATCATGCTCATCACACAAGGTTCTCTCTGAGTGAAAAACGATCCCACGACCTTCGGCTTAGCAGTCAGGGAAGCAAAGATTGAACCCAGAGGCCCGTAGCACCGTTGATCTCAGAGACGATGAAAACCTCTAATAAAATAATATGACAAATTGTCAAGTGCGCAACAAGCAGTGATTGGTTGTCACATTAAACATTTTTTTGAAAAACTATGACGAAGTCCGAAATAAGCTTAGCACTACCTTTACTTAGTTCTATTGTCGTTTATATCTAGCACTTGTTGCAATTGTGACAGTAACATAAATAATGGTGAGACAAAGCGAATGCTAAACAGCAATGTTCATTTCAGTCTTAGGTTGCCTAATCACCGGAGTGGATTAATTATGTGATTGGAGATTAGTTCCGGTGCTTCGCTACTTTGCAGTGAACCGCCTCGAAAGTTGGGCATTGACGGTCACTTTTCGCGTCAGTTGAACGGACGTCCAACCGAAATTGGATCGTGAATGTCGAATTGTCACTCCTGAGTTTCACTGACGATGCGCCCAGAATTTTTTCTTGGCTACCATAAAATCGTGATCGTTAAGGGTGTCAGTTTTCTCCGTATAGTTCATATATGTATATAATTTTATCGATTGAAACTGAAGAGCCGAAGTGACGTTAGTAGCCCTCCTAAACCGTTTGGAGTGATGCTACAGTTTTACATCTAGACTGTCGCAAAAAATGAGCGTTGATGCTAATTTTAATGTGACGCTGCTTAGCAATTGCTTAGGCTGATCAAATTACTGACACCTTCACATAACTGTCAAACTAAAACGTAAAAACGAAGCCAAAGTACGAGCTAAATCACGCATTAATCTTGGCCTTAGTTGTCACATTTATTATTCTCTCTTGCTCTATTTGGCTTGTTTTATACAAAAACAACCATTTCTAAAAAAATCTTGGGTATACTCACCTGAATGTACAATGGCTTGAAAATATAAACTATTTATTCCCAACGTTACTTTTAACCCATCTCAATTCTATTCCTGCTATATATTTTCAGCGTCGCTATCTATATTATGATATTAACATTTTAACGTTTGTGTTGCTGCATTATTTCACAGAAACATTGCAGCAACACGAACAAGGCTGAAGCCACATTTGTTTACAGAAATATAGTATCTACTTGTACTTTTCTTTGACATACTTTCTGAAGGATATTATTATGTAGGTATAGCAAATTCAAATTCATCTTTTTATCTTAAAGCTGGGTATTGACGGTCATTTTTCGCGTCAGTCTAGTCGTAAAACTGTGGCGTCACTGCAATTAGTTTAGGCGGTCAACCAACTCTGGCATGGCGATTCGACACTCACGATCAAATTTTGGAAGTAAGTACGTCAGTTCAACTGACAATACTACAATACTAATCCCGAAGACTCATTTTCGAAATTAGAACGGTCTATTTAACCGCAATCTCATGACAGACTCTCACACCAAATGTTCTTTTTTTTAATGTATCGTTTAGGTGGTCCAATTTGTTCCTGATACATATTTCAAGTGTGATTCTGATATAATTAGTAATACCCATTTTAGGATAGCTTTAGTATTGTTATAAAATATTTGAAATTCAATTCAACGCAATGAGTATATATAATAATGGTATAAGCCTATAATGCTAGTGGCAAGCCCTTAAATGTCAACAATTTAGGGTTACCGTGGTAAGTTGATTTAAAAAATAAAACTATTAGAACTTTTTTTTATGTTGGTGAGTGGAAAGCACAAATTTGCTAATTGTATATGACTCCAGTTTACTAACTGGAGTCTAGCGCATGTGTCTGGAACCAACATTAAAAGCAAGTATAGCTTAATGTTGGAAAAGGTACAAAAATCATACCTTAGGTACCTTTATAAACGGATATTTGGTCATTATCCATTCATGTACCCTACGAAATTTCTACTAAGATGTGTGTGGTAGTACAATTCACTAGAGGTTAGACGGAAATATGACCAAATAATCACAATGTGCAAAATCCTTCATGGGAAAATATCTGCTCCTCAACTTCATGATGAGCTAACTCGGCTTTTTGCTCCCCCAAATTATAACCGTAGTAGGAGGCATAGATTGTTCGCTGTGCCCGTGTGTCGTACTATGGCGCACGCTCACTCGCCCGTCCCCCGAACATTGACCGCGCTCAACACTCTCATGGACCCGTATTAATAGACGTCACTCAATTCTGAGACGCTCTCAAATTTATTGTTGTCCTTATTTTTTCCTTTTAGAATGACAAGGACAGCAAGAGATTTGAGAGATCAGAAGAATTGAGTGACGTCTATTAATACGGGCCATGGACGACAAGCCCGAGTGTGATTTGTTTGCGGATGGATGGAGTAAACTAATGTCAATATGTCTGGAGTTCTGCGAGACGAGCGAATGAATGAGTGTATAAAATTATAACATACCTTTGTATAATATATTTTAATCCTATTAACAATTTGTAAATGGCTTTCGGCCATTTTGTGTTAAATAAATAAATAAATCCCTTGATACGCTATAGTGGACGCTTGTCACTATTCTTGAATATCGATGTTGATTTACTGATCAACGAACGATACAGCCGAAGGTCTGCTGTATCATTCCCGCTGTGGCACAGCTGGATCGTGGAAGTACCCACGTACCTGGAAAATACAACAAACAAAATTGGATTGGATTCACATATTTACGTACAACGGCTGAATCGGTTTTAATGATCTTCGATTTATTGGATTTATCTTCTCCCAGAATAGCAGAATAACTATTAAAACATGAAACAAATTAAAACAATAAAAGGTTTGTTAGAAATACATTTTCTCAATACAAGGCCTCTCTGTATAAAGACAAAAAAACGGGGCAAGAGCGTGTCGGGCCACGCTTAGTGTAGGGTTCCGTAATTTCCCGTCCGTCACAATAAGTGTTCCCACTTATAAGTTAAAAAAAAGGCTATTTGTTACGCAGAAATAAGTACGCAGAAATTATTTTGTATAACCTTTTTGTCTTTTTTGTACAAAAACTGTTCTTTCCATCAAGTTCAAAATAATTTTCCTAGAAAGTCCTTATAAAGTTCCATTTATCAGTTTTTTTTCATATTTTTTAAACTTATGGTTCAAAAGTTAGGGGTGGGGCCCCTAACTTTTGAACCATAAGTTTAAGTTTAAAGGACACATTGTTTTTGCTTTTGGAGCGATTATTTCCGTAATTATTGACATTATCAAAAAATGATTTTAGTAAACCTATTCATTTTTAAATACTCATCCAACAATATATATCACACGTTAGTGTTGCAATTAAAAAAAATCACTTCCCACTTTACATATAGGCCCTCCTATATGTAAAGTGGGAAGTGATTTTTACCCTACTACCCTAATAAAACATTTTTATCCAATTTTTATTTTACCACTTTGTCGGCGTGATTGATATACATATTATTAGTACCAAATTTCAGCTTTCTGGTGCTAACGGTCACAGAGATTAAGCGAGGATGGACAGACGGACAGACAGACATGGCGAAACTATAAGGGTTCCTAGTTGACTACGGAACCCTAACAAACCAGACACAAATGCATGGTGTTGTGTGGGGTTTCCATTTGGCAAGACAAATGTCTGCCGTGGTCAGCTATTATTTTTAGTCATCACCTCTCTAGCCTTTTCCCAACTATGTTGGGGTTGGCTTCCAGCCTAACCGAATTCAGCTAGATACCAGTGTTTTACGTGAACCAACTGCCTATCATACCCTGAAAACTCAGTAACTGGGCGACACGATACCCCTTGGTAAGACTGGTCAGATTTTCTGGCTTCTGAATACCCGAAATGACTGTCAAAGTTTTGCGAAAGACAACCGGGACCAACTTTACGTGCTTTCCGAGACACGGGTGTCAGGTGATGTCCAAGATAAACTTTAGAAAGTACATGATATGATCAGCTACAGTCACACGCATAATAATTTTGAAAAAGTTCTGGCAACACCAGCGCAACGTAAACTTGCACCGCGAAACCTAATTAATTAAAATTACAGTATTTATCCAGTAATTCATAAATTGTTATTTAAAAAACTTCTCGTGTGTGAATAACCAAGTGACAATGTTATCTCCATAAAAGGTGGCTTAATCTTTATATATATAATTCTTCTGTGAGTGTGTATGTCATTGAACTCCTCCTAAACGACTGGACCGATTTTGATGAAATTTTTTGTGTGTGTTCAAGGGGATCTGGGAATGGTTTAGATTCACAAATCAACCCGGCAGATGGCGCTGATTGCTTAAAAAAGCATGTGATCTCGAAAACGGCCATAACGATTTCGCTGAAATTTGATATGTGGGGGTTTTCGGGGACGAGAAATCGATCTAGCTCAGTCTTATGTCTGGGGAAGCGCATGTTTTCGTGTTTTAAGTTAAAATGTTTGGCGCCCAACGAAGTGGGCACGGGCCAGCTAGTTTCAATATAAAACCGCAATAAGTATCAGAGATCGAATTGAGTCGAATATACGTGTTTTCAAAACTTTTCGCCATAAAAACCTACAGTGAACTCAACAGTGAGCATACCAACAACAAAGACAGTGCAACGAGTGATTATTTCGACGCTACGAAGTCAAAACAAGTAATTTCATTATTTTAAAACTGTTGTGAATTCAAAAGTTTGCATGTAAACAAACAAGACTAGACAAACCGATTATTGTCGACCAATAAGAAGGCGAGAATTAAATTTAACATATTAAGCTTCGTCCAGAAACGATTTTTTTTTCTTTTCTGTGTCAAGATCATCTGGTTACTGACCTTTCGACACTGTGTTCCATTACACCTAGAATTCACCAACAAGAGTGACAGATAAAAGTCACAACACAAGACAAAGAAAAATAAACGACAACTAGAGGGTAGCACTAAAACTATTTAGAATGGACTCGTTCAACGACAACATTACATTACGTAAAACTTATAGGTCAAGTTCGCTAACCAACTTATCCAGCACTATGAGTGACAAATCCATTGTAGATACAACAATGCTGAGCATTCCAGATAGCTTAACTGATAATAATGACATAATAAAAGACCTGAATGAACAAATAAAAACCCTTAAGATAGAATTATCCAGTGCTCATCAAGAAATAGAAAATTTAAACATTGAAAATTTTAGGCTTAAATCGGACTTACAAAACATGATAAAAACAAGTAACACCTTCAAAAAAATATGTTCAACCCCTACCAGAAAAAACATGTCACCTATACAGAATAACAAAACGCCTAACCAAAATAAAAAACATAGTTTTGAAGGTATCAGCGATACATTGAGTAATCCACAATTGACGAATGTTACTGTTTCCAGCATGATAATGCTAAGTAAAGAAACTCAAACTAGTACCACTAAGAAGAAGTCACCACAAATCAATACGGAAATGAATACAACGCCATCTATCAACAGGACATTACATAAGCGCGAAAAAATCAAAGGTCAACTGGGTCTCCCAACAGTGTACGACCTAGTTACACAGAGGGCGCCACTTGTCCTAAAAATATAGATTTAACGATGAAAGGCTGCAGAAATAAAACATACCAAAATAAATTATGTGTACTAAGTCATAATAATACAAATAATATTTTAGAAAATGCGACAAATATTTTTCCGAACTCTGACATCTGTCATTATTGCCTACCAAATGCTAGCACAGTTGAACTACTGTCAACACTTGATATAAAACTTACAAACTACACTTTGAATGATTATTGTATAATTTTTCTAGGAGAAAAAGACTTTGAAGTCTCTCGTAACTATAAAGATCTCGTTAATTACATAAAATCTAGAGTGGACAAAATTACTCACACTAATATAATTTTATGTGTCCCAAATTTTAAACTTCATAATAACATTGTTTTATTTAATAGGAGAATAGAAGCCTTCAACCAATTGTTGTGTGTGAGTAATTTTGAAAATACGTACTTTTTTGATACAAATAAATATATAGATTATTCATATAATATGTTCTGTAAATATACAGGCAAAATAAACAATAATGGCATATTTAATGTATTTTACAATTTGAAAAAATATATTACTTCTATCGAATCTCTGTCACCACACCCAAACACTAATAATAACAGTGTTAGCGACTACAAGCCTGGTACTATACCATATTACTTCAAAAAAATAACACTTAAGGATAAAAGTAATATTAAAGATAACTCATGCTCGAAACCAATCAGTGACTTTTTTCGTGTGCAATAATCTAAATATTTTACACCAGAATATAAATGGACTTTTAGCAAAGATGGATCTATTGTTATTATCTTTAGATAAACTTGAAGAAGAAACATGTTTGATTGATGTTTTATGTGTGACCGAACACAACTTGATAACTAGTGACATAAGGCTACTAAAACTTCCAAACTACTCACTAGCCTCCTGTTTTACACGTCAAACTAGACGCGGCGGGAGTTGTATCCTAGTCCGTAATGCGCATAAATTTAAAGTTATCAATGGACTAAAAAGTATGTGCATTGAAGGTATAATCGAGGTTTCCGGAATAGAACTTGTTGATCATAAAATTTTTGTGCTGTGCGTATATAGACCACCTAAACCAAATCATGAAGACATAAAACTGTTCTTTGAAAAACTTAATTTATTGCTAAGCCAATTTTGCCGACCTAGATGTAAAGTAATAATTTGTGGGGACTTCAACATTGACATTCTGAAAAAGACTAGGTTATCATCTGATTTTCTGCTGACTGTATCAAGTTATAATTTAAAATGGGCTTTTACTGAAGCTACTCGTACAATAAGCGGTACGTGTATTGATAATTTTTTACATACCATCCATGGTTGCAAATCCAAAATACTTGAGTTTGCTCTTTCGGACCATACGGCTCAATTGCTCACCTGCCCAGTAAAGCGTAAATGTATTCTAGAAAATTGGTTTATAGAGAAGCGAGATTACAGTCCGGAAAATATTAATAAATTCAAAGAATGCATAAAATCCCTTTCTTTTAATGATGTTTTTGAAGAAAAAGACCCACTTAAAGCATTTAATATTTTTTATGAAACTTTCACTCTCTTCTATTACTTATGTTTTCCACTCTCGTTTGTAAAAATAAATGCTCAAAAACGTCCAAAGTGGATAACAAAGGGCATTAAACTTTGCTGCAAACGTAAACGAGAATACTTGTGACAGTACTGAAGGTCGCGTACTTCAGCAAATAAAATAAATTTTAAAACTTTAGCGGCGAGGTTAAACAGGATAATAAAATCTACGAAGAAATCCCAAAATGATGAATTCATACGCAACTCTAGCAACAAGTGCAAAGCGACTTGGAGAGTAATCAATAGTACGCAGTGCAACGCACCTAGAAATCAAATAACTGACATTAAAATTGACAATACACTTATTATAACTGACCCTAAGACTATAGCTAATTCTTTTAATGACTTTTTTATTGACCAGGTAACACAGATTAATTCTAATTATAATATTGTTTATCCTCCATGTATCCCAAACTCATTATATATGACTCCCACATTTCCAAAGGAAATATTTGACATAATTAACAATTTAAAGAACACTAATAGTACCGGTTATGATGACGTATCCACAGTGATATTAAAACACGTATCGCCTAAAATATCGTATATATTGAGCTATATAATCAATTTATGTATTGCAAATGGAGTCTTTCCTGATAAATTGAAAATAACCGTTATAAAGCCTCTTTTTAAAAAGATGATAAGTCCTCAATGACCTGTTATAGACCCATTGCGTTGATTCCCACTATTTCTAAGATCTTTGAGAAGGTTATACATGACAGATTATACACTTTCTTTGAGAAAAATAATATATTTTCCAAAGAGCAATATGGTTTTAGAAAGAACAAGTCCATAAATGCTGCTATCTATAATTTCTTTGAAAGTATTATTAGCCATGTTGATAAGAAGACACCCGTTTGTGCGCTTTATATGGATCTCACAAAGGCATTCGATTATGTAGATCATCAAATACTTCTTAATAAACTACATGCATGCGGCGTGAGAGGAAATGTACTCAATCTTATCAAATCCTATCTCGGCAATCGGAAACAATGCACTAGAATAAACCGCTTGAACCCGAATTTGAGATAGAAAAACAACATTCATCCACTTACAGAGAAGTTAAAGTAGGCATTCCACAAGGTAGTGTATTAGGACCGCTATTATTTAATGTATATATAAATGATTTACCACAAATATCCACCCAACCTAGCATATTGTTTGCAGATGACAGCACATTTATTTTTGCTAATAAGGATACAAGTTCACTTAAACTTGACATAAAAAATACTCTAAATAATATAATACAATGGTTGACTTCCAATAATTTAAAAATAAATCTAAACAAAACATACTTAATGACATTTAGAAATCAAAAACCAATGATTACTAATCTAAATATTGACTATTTGGGAACTAAAATTTCAGAAGTAGACACAACAAAATTCTTAGGACTGACGATAGACAATAGCTTGAATTGGAAAGCTCACATTGATAATCTTTGCCAAAAACTTTACCAACAATCCTATGCCTTACGCATGCTCTCAAGGGTAGCTGGTCAATCAACGGTACTTACGGCCTACCATGGATACGTGGGATCTATATTGAGGTACGGTGTCCTCTTCTGGGGTAACTCGACGGACAAACAACGTGTGTTTTTAGCACAGAAAAAGTGCGTGAGGAGTATTACCAAAATAAATTAGACTGATAGCTGTAAGCCCCATTTCATAAATCTTAAAATCTTGACACTGCCTAGTCTTTATATTTGCGAGGTAATAAACTACATTAGGATTAATTTAAATATGTTTAAGAACTACAAAAGTAAGCGTCTAATTTACAAAATCAATTGTCCTACCCATAGCACAATGATGTATAGTAAAAGTATATTTTGCATGGGACCACGAATTTATAATCACCTACCAAAGCACATACTGGAGATTAAAAATAATGACCTATTTAAACGCAAGATTAAAGATATAATGCTAAACAAGGCCTATTATAGTGTTAATGAGTACTTAAATGATAAATCCATCTTGTAAAGAATTAACAATACCTAGTCAAAATACTTAATATTACTGTTATCATGATTCTAAAATCTGTAATTTTGTTTATATCTGAGGTTATGAATTTGTAATATAATATTCGATCTTTATTCGAAATACCATTAAGGACCAAAGTCAATACTAAGTGAGATGACTATAGACTGACAAGTGCCTTTTTAAGATTATTGTTATTATCATTAATAAAATTGTATTTGACATTTGAAAATTGTATTTGACATTTAAAAATTGTATTTGACATTTAAAAATTGTATTTGACATTTAAAAATTGTATTTGACATTTCAAATTGTATTTGACATTTAAAAATTGCATGCCGCCAGGCGAAACATAGCGCACTCTTATTATGTATGCTTCATCATGTATTATATACTTATTACCTATGTTTGCAATAAATAATTTTGACTTTGAAAAAAATAATTTTGACTTTAATTAATTGTCTCGCTCGCCTGCCTGATTCTTTACCATACAGCCTAAACTACTAGGGCTGGAACTACAAATAAATAAATAAAAAATTAAGTTAAATGAATTATGTTAATAAAATCAATCGAAAAGGAACCGAATAATTTATGTTTATATTATTAATAGCTCCCGTTCCAGGGGGATTTCCGGGATGAAAACTATCCTATGTCCTTTTTTGGGTCCCAGACTATATCTGTACAAAATTTTATTCAAATCGGCTCAGTGGTTTAGGCGTGAAGAAGAGACAGACAGACATACACATAGACAGACAGAGTTACTTTCGTATTTATAATAAGTATTAGTACGGATGTGACTTTACAATTCCCCAACTTATTACTATGTTCTCACATAATACCTTAGATACATTTATTTTTTATTATTTTTGAATACATTATTAAATAGATTTATTACAATTCAAATACAATTCATTACAATAAGAAAAAATAAAATAATTAACCTGCCCCTAAACGTTGCCGGTGCAAAAGTGCCCATCACACTCGCCGCATTACCTCGCTGAATAGTGATGGCCATCCTTTGCACCAAGAACGACCTGGACCCGACCCGGACCCCTAGCCTACCCGAGCCTACGGCCCAAATCCCCCACAAAACTTTAAGGCGGCGTACTTCAGCCTCTTCCTAGAGCAGGCGTCTTCAGCAGCGGCAGAGGCAGTATGAATGGAGCGACTCAGGTGACTGGCGGCGACAGTGCTGACACAAGTGGCGTCCCAGATCAAGCACTTCGCGTTTTTCCATGGCACCAGAGTCAGCCCATCCGGCCTCTCACCATCAGACCTGCTAAGACCTAAAGGCTCAAGCACACAGGGTAACTGCTCTTGAAGCAGCTTTACTTCCGTGTCATCCTACGCCCGTTGAACATGCACTGATTCGGGGATTGATGCACCCGACTTTAAAGTCACCCAAGCTGACACCGCATCCAAAACAAAGAGCACACTTCCCCCGTCACCAGTAGCACTGAGTAATACAGTGACCAGGTTGGCAACCCCATGCGCAGACGCCAAGAAAGCCGGCAGACCCACATCCCGTGCACACCGCACCCCGAGACCACCACATCGAACAGATAGAGCGGCCTGTCTTCACTGGGGCTCATCTAGGGAGACGTTGAGAACCGAGTCTACCACCAATTTCAAGGCGCTGTCAAACGAGGAAACTTCTTCTGGACAGAGCCAAGTAGGGATGGTCCGCAACAGATACGTGATTTTTGGGAGAGCGAAGCACATGCGCAACAGGACAATCGCCACATGCGCGGAAAGATCTTTAAGACGCTCGTGAGCATAGCTTCAGGAACTGCACTAAGAAAAATAGGACTGTGTATGAAAGCTCTCTTAGGCCAGGAAGAAAGGAGTTAAAGAGAGAAAAGCGTGTACGAGCTCCAGTACTACAGGGGATTCGCACTTCGGAGGATTCACCTCCAGACCTAGTTCTTTGAGGCGGGGTACAAAAGCCTCTAAGTCCTGGAAAACATCTTCAGGTCTACTCCCGATTTACAATTAGTTATATTATAGATGCACATCAAAGAGAAAACATTTTACGTCAGACAATTTTATTTGTGTTTGACGACGATACGATACTAACGTCGCTCAATTGTTTTGGCTTCCCAAAACCTCTCGACTAACACTTGAACTTTATGGTATGATGTTAAAGCTCAAATTAACTCTACGTTTTAGTTAGAAAACGTTTGTATGGGAAAAAGAAAAGGGCTGTTTTTAGGGCTTTTCCGGCGATTATTCGATTTTTTCTCGCCGTAAAAACCGTCCTTGAACTTTAACGAACATTTAAAAAAAAGAACTGGACAAATTGGTCCAGGTGTTGTTTGAGTTATGCGCTTCCTAACACATTTAGTGATTCATTTTTATATTATAGTTTTTTTTTGTTCTATTGGGTTTTTGAACCTCCCTACCTAACTACCAATCGATCGTTTTCAAAGATTGTACGTTACACAATCTATCAAAACGCGATTTTCTATTTATATATATTTACGTGTTTATTAAATCTTTTCCTAAAAAACAAATCACAATGTATAAATAAGTTAAAAGTAGAATCGCTGTCTGAATTTTCTAAAGATAGCTGTCTTTTTTGGGTCAATCATAATACATCATGTGTATTGAACAATGGGACTGGTTATTACTATTTATATTCAGTACCACTTTTTGTATTCTATTTTTGCTCTTCTTTTATCGCATTGGCTACATAATACATTTAAGTTATAGTTTTTTTTTTTTTTAAATGACGAGTTTAAAAATAAATGACTGCTGGTGCAGCGGTCTAAAACGCGCGGTCCGCGACCTTTCTCCGTACGCCCGTAGCGGTCTTTTATCATAAATAAATAAATTACTCGTCACGTTGTTTGTCTTCGATGGACTCCTAAACAACATAACCGATTTTAATCAAATTTGCACACCGTGAAACTATCTTGAAAGATAGGCCAAATTTGATTTTGATAACAACCACAGCAACACGTGGACGAGTCAGCTAGTACTTAGTTATCTTTATATATATAATTTTTCTGTGAGTGTGTATGTCATTGAACTCCTCCTAAACGACTGGACCGATTTTGATGTAATTTTTTGTGTGTGTTCAAGGGGATCTGGGAATGGTTTAGATTCACAAATCAACCCGGCAGATGGCGCTGATTGCTTGAAAAAGCATGTGATCTCGAAAACGGCCCTAACGATTTCGCAGAAATTTGATATGTGGGGGTTTTCGGGGACGAGAAATCGATCTAGCTCAGTCTTATGTCTGGGGAAGCGCATGTTTTCGAGTTTTAAGTTAAAATGTTTGGCGCCCAACGAAGTGGGCACGGGCCAGCTAGTATTATATATAAAAATAGTTAAATGCAATCTGTTTTATAAGTAAAGAGTTATTATTATTATTGTAGTTTAAATATACATCGAAATATAAACATTGAATTATCAAATTATTATATCTTAAACTGCCACTACGTGACCCTTGTCGGCCAAAAGGATGGCGACGGAAGGTGAAGGGTTTTCTTCTATATTTTCACCATGTAGTCGGTGCCATTTCTTTCAATTACCTGTAACTTCGACGCTAAGTCCATGACAATACGAGTCAAAATCGGGTGCTCGAACAGGTCGTCGGGCAGGGTGGGTGAGCAGCGCGTTCGCTGTGACCGGAGACGGAACGATCGGTGCATGCGCAGAACCGTCTCGCAAAACACGAAGCGCAGGATTATTATCCGGAGGAAGTCGTCCGACAGGAATGACACGTACACCGTTTCTGAAATATACGAGATGTGCCAATGAAAATGCGTGGGGTGGCAGGTTAATCCAGTTTACCTTTCATCGTCCATCTTTGGATTAAAAGAGCCTGTTAATCTTGTGGTTAGTGGCCCTGACTGCTGCTAGAGGTATTAGGTTCTATTCCCACCCAGGACAAAGTTTGTGTCATGTTCTGTGTCTGGGTGAAATTTATCTATATTATATGTGTATGTATGTACATATGTTTAAATTATAATAAATACATATTTATTTAGAGCCCGAGCTATGGTTAATAGACAACTGATATACATATATCAGTTGTCTACTATAACCATAGCTCGGGCTCTGCCTAGTTTGGGATCAAACTTGTTTTAGTAGTAGTACTAGTTTGGCTGTAAGTGAGTTGTCCCAAGACATTATTATTATTATATTAAATTGATGAACACATACCACGAATCCGTGACATGAGCATAGCAGCCTCCTTCAAGAATCCATCGATGATGGCTTGAGCTCGTTCCCACTCCTCCAAAGTCATTTTCTTGACGACGCAGCAAAGGCAGACCGCTGATAAGGGGTCGTGGAGGAACAGCGTGAAGAGACTGCCTTCCATTCGTGGGTCATCGCTTCCCGCTGGAAAAAGCCAGGAAGTCTGATTAGTCTAACCAAGGGGTACCGTGTCGCCCAGTTACTGGGATGTTGAGGTCTGATAGGCAGTCGCTTTACGTAAAACATTGGTATCCAGCTGAATGCAGATAAGCTGAAAGCCGACCTCAGGATAGTTGGGATAAAGGCTAAGGAGATGATGAAGCGTTAGGTTTATTGTGCACTGTATTAACAAAGGTACGTAGGCTGACTAAAGGTCCTAGGCCATCTCTACCTGTTAACTAAGCGCCATACACTAAGTTGGACAACTCACAAACTGTATGGGTGAACAAAAAAATTTATGGATGTTTCTGGGTGTTGCAACTAAGCAACCAACCACCAAGTTGCACAAGTCAATAAAATATGGCCCAAGCCAAGGCCAAGTTTGGTGAAGTGAAAACATGGCAGGTGCAACTATGGCAACTTATGTCTGCCAAACTTTGGAGTTAACTGGCCTTCTCGTCATAAGCCTGCTCGTCATAAGCCTGCTTGAACCAAAGGCAAACGTAAATAAAACTTTTTTCAAAAAAATAATAACCGCCTTTAAAAACTAAAAACACAAAAATAACCAAAATTTCGGAAGTCGGTGGCTTCTCTTCTGCCAATTAATTTGTGTTGCCACAGACTTCCGAAATTTTGGTTATTTTTGTGTTTTTAGTTTTTAGAGGCGGTTATTATTTTTTTGAAAAAAGATTTTTTTTATTCAAAAGAAGTTAGAAAAATAGCTTCTGTAGATACAGTGCATAATATATAAAACTGTTGTAACAATTGTACAGCTCGATTTCAACGAAATGTGCGACAACTTTACTTATAAAATCATTGGCGTCCACAGTAAAAGAATAATCTAAAAAAAAAACAAATCAAAGCCAGGTTTTTATGTCATTTACACCTATATTATTATTGAACAGTGCACTATTCTAACAGAAAATACCTAGGAAACCTATTCACTCATTAAATAATAGCTCTTGTGAGATTTTAGGTCATTGTGAGAGTCATGTTTTGACTGTCGTATTTCCAAGTATTCCGGTTGAATAGAGTTTTGCTAATATTGCCACTGTAATCTAGAGATTATAAGGAATAAACTAACGTGCATTTCATTAATATACGCCACAATTTGTGGCGGGCCTATTCCCCGACCAAAAAAAATTGTCTCCTTTTGTGAGTGGGAGTATTTTATGTCTTCGTATTCGACCGGTGCGCATTCGCAAGTGAGCGTGATTTTCTCTAACAGATTGTGAAGAGATGCGGGTTATGTACAAGTTTTACTCGCAGCTCCGCCTGCGTGCCCGTTTTAATATTATCCGGAACGAGTAGCGGAGGCTGAAATTTCTTTATGAAAATACAAAATGGTGTCACGAACCGTTCTTTACAAAAATAATGAACGGGCTGGCTTGGCCGGTTCGTTACTTAATAAGCAGGGAGTCTAACTAAACTAAAAACTAAAAGAGAGGAGAGTTTAACTTGGCATCAAACAATTTTTGAGATGAAAGTGAAAATACAAAGATTCAAACCTGCCAAACAATCACAATGCGTTTCTTTGAACATCTTCACCAGGAGCTATGTTAACTAAATTGGAAAATAATTTTAACAAGCTTGTTAACAAGTATTTCGTATAATTTTAAAGAAACCATAATAAACTCAAATTGGTATAAAATCAACAAAGTTAAAAGTTTATCAGTGTTTAATCTTTTTGACTTGTATTGTTTCGGACCAAGATAATATTCTTCAGTGGCATGAATAGATGTACTACCTAAATTATCTGAATATTGCGTGAGCAAGATTGGGTAGAGGAGAGAGGCTGCCTCCTGCTCGTGTAATCACAATAATATATGTCGGCAGCACCGCGCGTGATCTGACTGCCGACAAGAACGTATTCTCCACTAAAACGAACCTCCATCAATATATTCTCGTAATAAATCATTGTTCATATATTTTGGTAAATTACATTACAATAACCGCCAGTCGGCCTAGTCATCCATCCGTTCCTCATTGATCCTTCATTAATTGTATTTAATCTAAATGTGAGCAAAAATTCCAGTTCTCTTGAAAGTGTGAACAATACCCCTGTAAACAATATAGTCTATTGTTTACAGGGTATGACCACTTTCGCGGAACCGTCGGCGCAGGTCGTACGGAACAACTGGGGTAATGACGATAATACGATATCATTTACGTCTACCTGGACTGTTGAACCAGAACTTTTTGTTGACCTGGCTTTTCACACTTGGATACCTGAACTTCTAGTCCATAAAACCTTTAAGGTTTAATATATTTGTTTTTATGCGATGATAATCGTTATAAACAGATTGAAACGATTGTTAATCGGAATAATAAATGGGTAAAATGTATCAGTTATCTTTGCCACGCTGGGCCTTATACCTTCCTGTAATATAACTTGTAATAATATTATATGTATCTATGCCTACACAACAATTATATATCACGCGCATAACTCAGAGGGCCTAGCACAAGCGCGCCTACTTACGATATCATTTATTCAAATGTAATATCGATGAACCCTGATTTGAAGCCTTTATTATTCATATCGATGGGCGAAACTGGCGAAATTGAAAGCGTTAGTAGAATAAAATTAAAGTGAAATACTACAGGATTTAGGATAGATGTATTTCCATTAGAGCATCGACTCGAATCGAATGTGTTGTCACGTTAGGCGTGCCCGCGCAAGGCCTACGAGTGTTAGTAAACACTCCGTGTCCGCGGTGACAGTGACTGTGTGAACGTAATGATGGGTAACCAGAGAACACATTGACGAAAACTCAAGTTTACCATGTGGACAGTTCCGTGTTTATAAACAGAGTTCAGACGGACATATGGAAAGAGATCACTATGTCTAAGTTAATTTCTCCGGTCTTTCAGTCAGTCAGTAACTGGCAGCACAATATACGCCTGGAACGCCAACAGTCCAACTTCTGACATGATGGTACATTATCGCTAGTCATGGGTCATACCATGACACACGCTATACAAATTGGCCTGTGCTTTTTAATAGACTTAATAAAATGTACTTTTCTATACAAATCTAGAACTCTCAATGACTCAACACAAAATATGTGAAGCAGGGAGATGTAAAGAAAGAATCAAAGAAAAATTAAGAGCGTAGTTTCTACGGCCGTACCCAAGTGTGTCAGTTATAGCTGCAGTGTATGTTATACCTTGACCTGCCACAGACAATGGTGTTGATAGTTGTTTTCCATCGCGTTACCCCTCTGTCAATGTTTAAAAAAAAAATGATTAAAATGATCTTTATTTTGTAAATAGGTTACATGTATAACACTTTTACACGTCAATATTTTGTTTTTTATTTTAATCGAACGATGGAGCCGGTGTTTCGTAACTGACTACTCTGAGAAGAAACATCCGAAACAAACTCAGAGGTCAAAGTCTCTTTTAAAGTCCATACAATTGTACTGGTCAAATAAACATTATCGTAATAGAAAAATCGGAGTCCGGATAAAGCAATAAACACAAAACTCCAATAAAATCACGGAATCACTTTATCGCCATTATTAATTTGATATTTTATTTGACAATTCGACAGTTACTCGATGTCCAAGTTTAACTTTTGCGTTGCCAACACTATAGTTACATTATTATTAGATAAACGGTATCGATGTATGAATTTTGAATTATTGAATCAATAAAAATATGATTACCTATATACAGAAATAAAAGAAATAGCTGTTTAATATTTTTAAAAAATACGAGTTACGACTCGCTTCTTACATTGTAGGAAGTAATATTCATTTGAGTAGGTACCTTCTTACGATAATATTTTTGTCATAATTTTTAAAGTGGAATTTCGTACAGATATCATTATACGGTACAGTATACGGTATTGGTTATAATATTTCTAATTGAAAATTGTAGTTACGTATTGTGTTACTATTTACAATTCCTAACAACGGTGTACTTTTTATGAATAATCATAAATAGTCCAGTATATCGGTTTAATCATTTTACTTGAATTTTTTTCTGTGACTTTATTAGAACCCCCATGACTAACACTGATGGTAGGGGTTTTTACAAGTTCATACTTATTAAATTATATATATATATATATATATATATATATATATAAAGGATAACAAATAGATTAATCACGTGAAAGTCATTTTATCATTCCTACATCAATATCTTGCTCTTGTCAAAATCAATACTAGTTCCAAAATAATTAATTATTTTACAAAATAAGACCTGAATGTGCTTAAAAATTTCCAAATTTAGCCTTTTTAAAATATTGCATAATAAAACTCGTCAGATTGTCCAAGCGGATCAATTATTTATTTTCATCATTATGGAAGGTACAAGTACAACAGTCGATTAATACCACAATTCAGAGTTCTACAGGTTTCACATCGATTAGTGTATTAATAGGCTGTAATGCTAATATCCTCTCAACCCAAGCCCATTTGAATGAAGTTAATAATGTGTCCGGAGATAACGTAGACATAAGGGTAGATCATGAACTAGCGTACCTATAGGTTTGTGTACCGAGGTCTTAAATAGCTAGACTACGCCTAATGTGGTTTAGCCGGTTTTCGCAGTAAACCCTCGATATAGTGTATGTCTCGCAGAATCATAGGCGTAATGATAAATTGGCACCTAACTAATGATCGTATTGCTTTACAAGGTCTAGGTAATTTGCGTAATATTTCAGTAGCCAAAGAAAAACTAAGATTCTGGCCAGGTGAATAAATTGATGAAAATATAAGTGTCGAAAATGATATGGCAAGTTAACTTCTTAGTATATTATAATGAATAATTTACCTAATTACGTATGTAATATACATTATGGTCCTATTGATAAGTACTTTACCTAATACCGTGTATAAATAAGAGAAAAAAAAACCGCTGGGCGATCGTTTACTTGGTGCTTGTCTATTTCACCAGCAGCGGGTGAATGGGATTTGCATGACGAGGTAACCGATAAAATTTGTTTCCGCTGGTCGGTCATTTGCTTGGTGCTAGTCTATCCCACTAGCAGCGGGTGGAGGGGACTTGACACGTCTAGGCAATTGGCAAAACAAAAGTAAATAATAATGGTAAAAAAAGGAGTATCTTATGTACTTCGAGAGCGAAGTACTTGTCAGTATGGCCGTGATATATAATTGTTGTATAGGCATAGATACATATAATATTAGTAAATAAATATATATAATATTAGTAAATTTGAAACGCATTGTAGTATATATTATTAGGTATGAATTTGCGCTATAATTATCTAGTCTAGACTCATTTCCGATTCATAATAATTAGCAAGCTAGTTTTATTGTGCTGGCAATCATTCTAAAAGTACCAGGCTGCCATAAATACCGCAGAGCTGTATTGCACACGATAATTTAATTGTCTTATGTTTCGTAATTCCAGATTACATGCGGATGGTGCAGCCGCTGCTAATTAGCGTTCACAACGCTGCACGCGGCTAGACCACAGAGCGATGAACTGAGGAGAGTGGTTATCGCAACAATGGGGCGGGGTACTAATAATAATTTAAAAATTCGTGCTTAGCCGAAAATGATTCGGTAAAGCCGGTTTATCCTCGAATCTGGTGGCAGAAATATTAATACACGCTCTGTTATCCGAGACACGATATACAATCTGATTTTTGACCACAGGGGTCAAACTCGGTAGACTACGGGATTTACTCGACCGGGGAGAGATCAGGTTCAAGGCTGATTTTATGTGCTTTCTGAGGTACACTTATCTCATGCCACCAACCTTAATTCTGGGTCACTACTGAGCATTTTCTACTGAAAACTCCAATAACATTTACCAGACCAAAGCATCGAAGCCAGGATCAAGTTCAGCAGGCGTTATTGAGACCGCGGGATCTAAGTCTACTGTTACATCAGAAACAAATAGTAACACCACAGTGCAACTTTTTGACCCGTGTTAGACAAGGACTTAATTATTTACTTAAGCCAACTAGTTCCCCACCATATCTGCTATCTCCTGTGCTATGCCGGAAGGTTCGCTGAGCCCGCCAGCACCGCGCGTGGCCAGCCGTGGGCAGCGGTAAGTCGCGCTTCCTGATCAATTAGTGCCGTGAGGATACAGTTAACCTGGCGCGATCATTAATCCGCTACGTGTGGTCATTACTGTAATGAGCGGAATCTCCTACTTTCCGGCCTATTAGTGGCTTTGTTTAATAATGCAGCTCTTTATTTTACTTGAGTGTCCAACAGGATAGTCATAAAACTTAATGAAAACATTTGGTATCTTTTTCAAGAACCATTTTATTCTCTTCTCAAAACTTCTCATCGTAAAATATCCACAAATAGCAGCTTTTGACGTAAAAGGAAACCAAGGAAGACGTTAAAATGAAACCGAAAATATTTTTTTCATTTCCAAACCAGAGATTAACCGCTCCTGTATATAATTTCAACTGAAAATAACAGTGCGGATCTCTGGCGAATACTTAAATCGGGAACTAAAAACCAAATCATAATCTGATGACTTTTGTTTATGTCTAGTTGAATCCATTACCTCAATTAAAAAAAAAAACTTTTAAATATTGTATATAATTTTTTGATGATGATAATATTTTTTAATCTTCTTTTTTTGTGAGTGGGAAATCATCAAATAACTGCTCCCGTCCTGGGTGCGGCGGGAGGGCGTGTCAGACTTTTACTGACTAAAACCCACTCATGTTCCTTCGGTTGCCCTTTATGTTCCAGGGTCACAGGGTTTAAAAAAAAACTGCTTCGCAGAAGGAGGCGACGGCATCCCATTCCGTCTTGCCCCGCAGCATGGCCTGAACCAGCGCCGGGCGCGAGAGGTCACCGCCGCCGATCGCCTCTACGAGGACACGTCGATGGTGCGCCCATGCGCGGCACACCTCCACCGTGTGCTCGACCGTGTCCACCAGGCGACCGTTGCTGCAGTGGTGACACCCAGGCGTCGCTTCCGCCCGAATCCGACACAGGAACCTGCCGAAATGACCATGTCCGGTGAGGACCTGTGTCAAGTGAAACGTGAGAGCGCCGTGGCGCCTTTTCAGCCACTCCTCAAAGAGGGGTCTTACCGCCGCTATTACGGCGTGCCCAGCACTAGGTTGCGACAGTCGCTGTCTCCACTCTGCCATGAGATCTCGCCGGAGCTCCGTGAGCCGTGCCGCGATAACCCGCGCAAATTCTTCAACTTCAACTTCACCTAGGCGTTGCACTTCCACGAGCCATTGGTACGTGTGTGCAAGGACTATTGCCTCCAGATCCCACGGTGGGACGCCGGCAAGGAGGCATGCCGCCTCACAGGAGACCGTGCGGTATCCCGCACCATGCGAATTGCCATGACCCTCTGGGACGCCCTCAGAAGCCGGGCCGGAGCCGGGGCTAAATTGGGCGCCCACACCGTAGCCCCGTAGAGGGCCATGAACCGCACGATCCCCGTGTAGAGCCTCTGGCAGGAGGCGTTTAGGCCGCCGAGATTGGACAGGAGCCGCTTGAGGGCAGCTCCGGCTTTCGCCAGTTTGGGGCCCAAACGTCGGAAGTGCTCCGTGAAGTTCCATCGGTTATCGAGGACAAGCCCCAGGTACTTTATCGTCGACTCGACACCGATGTGAACCCCTCCCACCGTAATCTAAGACCCCGGAGGTGGCCGATGCCGAGGGCCATGAAAACACATGGCCTCGGACTTGTGCAGGGCCACCTCGAGTCCCAGTTGCCGGATCCTATCCACGACTGTCGCAACACCACTCGACATTAAGTCGGCCGCCGCCTGGAACGACCCTCCCTGCGCTAGGTCTAGCGTGTCGTCAGCGTAACACACTACGCTGACACCTTCGGGAAGGTCGGCGCGCAGCACCCAGTCGTACCCGATGTCCCACAGGAGCGGCCCCAGGACCGATCCCTGTGGAACACCACATGACATCCCTCGTCGACGCCACACTCCCTCGTGACCGGGGTAGATGACGGCTCTGTCCGTCAGGTAGGCCTCGACCACACAACAGAGCTAGGCGTCCGTATCCGGTGATACCGTAATGCGGCCCCTATGCACCCCCAAGGCAGGGTATTGAAGGCGTTGGCGATGTCAAGAGACACCGCCAAGACGACCCTGCCCTGTGCCACCGCATCCCCGTTTCGTACGGGCGTCGCCGACGTAGGCCGTCGGGTCCTGGGGCGGTATTCTTGGCCCTGAGCCTTAGCATCGCCACTCCCAGTTCTACCTCGGTCACCTCTGGAACGTCGTCGTCGTCGCCGTCGCGGTCCGCATCGGACAACACCGGTGGCGGAGCCATGAGCGGGGGAGTGATCGCCCCCCGCGAAGGGAACAGAGCGCTCACCACGCCCTCCACGATCTGGGGCCGGAGACTCTGCGTCAGCGGGGGACCCGCGGTGCGGAGCTTGCCCCGCACCGCCAAGTAGGGCGTAACCACGGATCTCTGTCCAGAGTCCCCAGCATCTCTTGGCGGGCCGAAGATTTGGCCCGCCCTACCTCCAGTCGGAGGGCTTCCTTTGCCGCTCTGTACCCCTCGTACAGCTCCGCCTCAATGGCATCCGTATCCACAGGGCGGATACGGAGCCAGCGGTGTCTGGTGTACGGGTGTCGCGCAGCCACGCACGCCTCGCGTAGTGACGCGATTTGCGGCGACCACCAGTACACCTGGCGCTGACCCCTTCCAGGCTGAACCCGGGGCATTGCCATGTCGCAGATCTCGGACATGGCCTCCTGGAACCACCCAGCCTCGACGTTGATGTCGGCAGGCCTGTCCGGTGATGACACCCAGGCCTGCACTATCGAGGCTTCCAGGAGAAGCTCCCGGTCCAGCTGCTTCAGCGCCCATCGGGGACCGCTTGGGGTCCGTCGGACCGGCGCAGCGGAGGTCTGGGCGGAGACGTCCAACCCGATGTACCGGTGGTCGGAGAACGTCTCCACCTCCTCCATTACGCGCCAGTCAACGACACGCGGTGACAGAGCGGGGCTGGCGAACGAAATGTCCACCACCGACTCACCCCGCATCCGCACACACGTGGGGACGGAACCCTGGTTCAATACAACTAGGCCCGCCTCTAGGGCCCAGTTTTCCACCATTCTGCCCCGTACGTCAGTGTATCGGAAGCCCCAAGCCAAGTTCTTGGCATTGAAGTCGCCGAGAACGAGCACGGGGAGGGTTCGAAACCCGGCGACGACGACACTCAGCTCCATAAGAGAGTTGTGGAGTTCGACGAGGGAACGGCTCGGGGAGAGATAGACGCCTACCACGGCGATCTTCCCGAACCGTGCCGCAACGCATCCCTCCCTGTGCCCTCTTGACACCCTCGAGGGTCGGGGTACCGGCGGCGGCCGACGAAATGATGGTCACCGAGCCGCTCAGGTCCTTCACCCAAGAATCCCTGGGCGGGATAAAGTACGGCTCGGAGACCACGGCGATATTGATCGACCACTGCGCCATGCTCTGGAGCAACAGATCCTGAGCGGCGACTCAGTGGTTGATGTTCGGTTGTAGGAGGCGCAATGGGAAATTTTAGAATTCTGATTAAATACGCCAACTTTTAATGCCACTTGCCAAGGGGCAAGTGGGATTCTAGAACTGTTATTTAGGATTACGTTTCCAAAGTTCAAATAAACAAAAATATAAAAAAGAATAACCACAATAACCGAAAAATGGTATAGATTGATCAAAGGGGTTTGAGTAACTTTGTATGGACTTGTGGCGTCATTTTTTTTTTCAGCGGCCACCAATAATTTTCATGTGGCTTTGTTCTGCTGTGTTAAGTACACATATATGTGCAATTATTTTTATCCTAAGTGATATCGAAGCTGAGATATTTGAATTTGAAGATTTTAAAATGTAGTCTCTATAAATACTTCATTTACCGTCCTGTGTGAAAAAAATCTTGGTTTTGTTTTTGAAGATTGATATTAGATATTGGCTTTACTGTTTCACGACCGTCTGTCAATGTGACGTTAGTATTGGGCCATAGGAAATAATAAAAACATACTATTATACTTATTGCATTTATTACATGATATTTAATTTAAAAACACATTTATCGTCCATTTCGTTCTCAATGTCATGTCGAATAGTTGTATCTAAACATTGTGCCGGCAGAGTCAGATTATTTAGATATCTGCCCCATCCCATGTACCATATAATGGACATTATATGCGAACAGCAGCCCAAGGTCTGTTCCCCAATTATACATGAGCAATAGTGGCCCAATATTGCATCCAGCCCTTGTGCATCTTGCCCTTCCAGTCTTTCTACCAGAATATACACGTAATATGTTCGTCTAGATGAATGTCTGGATTGGATCCTGCCTCTAAGAAGCCACGGATCAATCCAGTTATAGGTTTCCGCCGAAAAATCATTCATATTGGGTTTTCTGCATACTTCAATCACATCTGAACCGTCACTTTTTACATGTTCTCCGTAGTAGCTAGGTTGTACTTGATACGTTCCAAGTGCATAAAATAGGAAAGTCATCCAGCCCAGGAACTTCAGCAGTCATAGATTCGAAATCAGCCCTTCTTCTATTTATATTATTTGTAATCACGTACTCGGCTAGTTGATTATGTGGACTAAGGTGGGGAATACGATTTACTATTTCCTGTGTTAGCCTATGATCAGTCAGTGGTACCCCAAACGCATTTAATAATGCTGCAGCTATTCATATTTCTTCAAATAAATGACTTGCAGCTACATTAAAATTCTGATACCGAAGCTGACGGAACTGATTTTTTAATCTGCCATTAATGGTTTCGACGACCCAACGCCACATGGTTACTTTTCTTGAATCGTTGGCTTGTTGTGTAGTAAGCTGGTATTCATTTTCATCTTTAGATGAAGGCATATATGCACGGTATCGACATGACTACACATCTTCGATGCAGTCTCTGAATCCTGTGTCTAAAATTAGCACATCGTCCTCTTGAAATAACCAAAGAAATGGATCATATGGATTTTATCAGACATTGGGCGTCCATGCCATTCATCTACGTCACTGTATTTGATTTATTTTATTCAGATTTCTTAAAAAAATACGGCAGACACCTAAAAGAGTGTAATAACATATAATAACTTCTTCGATTTCAATTACCAATACAAAACCAAATATCTCAGTTCCGATATGGTTTAGAGAAATTTGTCCATAATAGCTTTTGATCGCTGTATTCTGATCTTTCATAATATCTAAGTTTCATTACTGGCCGCGCAACTTCAAAAAGACGCCAACTTTACCCAAACCCCTTTCTAGGTTTTTCTTAAAATGCCCATAATTTTCAAACTGCATGGGATAGTTTTTTTTTTTCAGATTTTTCTCGTAATGGTTATGAACAATCCTGTCACCCCGTTTCGGCTTGACGTTGAGTTCTGGGACATCCTGTATATACAGTGGTGCGACTATTTAATAATCAAGAATTTTCAAACTTACGAGAATAACACTTAATGCATGTCTTTTTTTATGGCTCTAGGTAGTGCAAAACTGTCCCACACTATCGTAGCTTACGTTTGAAACATGGTTAATTCAATAAAATAATATTTTGATGTATAAAACTTATTACTTAATATTATTAAGTAATAAGTTTTATAAACTTATATTAATATTTTTATAAACTTATTGGTTGGCCATATAATTGAGAACGCTGGAAAATTCATTTTTTAATAAAAGAAATATTTAAGAACACTTTGTAACTAGGCCTCTTAGTGCTGTATAAGTAAAAAAGTTGATTATCTATGTATATAAAAAAAATGAAGACGAATAAAAGTTGTAATTAATCTACCAGGAAAGTGATAATAAAACTTGCGATTGGAATTGGTCAAATTCAAAGATATCAGATCATCTGCAGTGCTTAATCTCTTAAGGGCCTTACGAACACCGTTTGTACGTAAGCGTAAAGTAAACACCTTAAGCGCCTTGCGTCCGAGAGGGAACGATGATATTACACGCTGTAAAGCATTTTAACACGTATCAAACAACTTTATACTGCGTATACTTAAACAGAGAAAGTCACCTCGGCCTCGGCGAGACGATTAAAATATCGTGCGTTTCGCAAAACAATACCCTTTTAAGGGGTCTGACGAGTTGAGAAAAGATTATTTTGGTAAAAATAACTCTTCAGCGATCTCAGCGAGCAGTTTCCGAAGGCGTTTAGTACAGGCGAAGTCGAATCTTAGATTCTGGGAGTCTTAGGGTGCGTCCACATCTGGCGAATGTGCCGCAAATGTGCAGCACGCGAGCCGATTGCGAGCTGCCCGCAAGCTGCGCGCGTGCAGTCACTGCAATGGTTTGGTGCGCCTCTTTAGCGCAACTCATACAAGGCTCGTATAGAGCGCGCGAGCGGCGCGCGATCTGCGCGCGCTCAGTTCTCGCCCTTACAGTTCCGTTTACTGGCTCAGTACTATCGAAGATGTCAGACGACACTAGTGTTTTTAATATAATTGCTGCATCATTAGCTATTATATTACTGATAAAAAGGAAAAAAAAGAGACAACGGCGTTGGTGGCAATATCCTATTTTTAAAAGAAAACAGAATATAGTAGCGGAGTTGAATGAAAAGCCATCAATTAAGCGGACACTATGCAAATTTTTTAAAATTGTCACCAGAATTATATGAAAATCTACGACAGATGGTTAGTTTTAAGATTGCTAAAAAGGAAACGCATTTTAGGCTACCAATTTCAGTTGAAAATAAATTAAGTTTGACATTACGATTCTTGGCCACTGGAGATTCCTACACAAGCTTGCAGTACCTTTTTAGAATTTCTAAGCAAAGTATAAGTATTATTATTCCTGAAGTGTGTTTAGCGATTATCAAGTGTTTAAAGGAAAACGTACGTGTGAGTATTTTTCTAATTATCTTTATTTAATAATCACATAGCCTTTTTTATAAGCAACATATAAGTTTACGAAAAGAAAGTAGTTATTATTGAAACAAATCACTGTAGCTGTCATTCGTATCTTCTACCGAATAATTACTTTCCTGACTGTGCGGTCTGGACGTAGAAGCACTTTGAGAATAAGTTGTATAACCTTGCGTCGACACTTGCATATTTGATTGATAATCATAGTGGCCAGAATCGGCTTTCATTATGACATCAAATATTGCCTGTTGAACCATATTTTTTGTTGAACGTGAATAAGATTCCATTTTGGCTCCAATAAAATTTATAAATGAATGTACTTCTTGTGACAACTTGGAAGTATCGGTTAATTTTTCTGTAAAACTTGTAGGGCTTTTTTTTTTTTTTGGTGAGTGGGAAATCATCCAATGACTGCTCCCGTCCTGGGTGCGACGGGAGGGCGTGTCAGACTCTTACTGACTAAAACCCACTCATGTTCCTTCGATTGCCCTTTATGTTCCAGGGTCACGGTAACCACTATAAACATTCCGCAACCCCGGCAGGCGTTGGCCCTGTTGGGCCCCTTCCTGTGCTGACTCCTTCTCTTTGAACACTAACGCGCCGTCTACGCGGTCCTGGTCCTAGCCGGGCGGCGAGCTACCCATCGCTCGCCATCCGCAGAACCGCGCCTACGGTGGCCGGTAGTCGTCTTGCGACTCTCGACGTCTTCGCCTGGATCTTAGTCCGGGGCGAGAGGCTCGTCGTTGCCGCTCGCGCGCCGCCGCTTCCTTCACTAGCATAACTGCTTCGCAGAAGGAGGCGACGGCATCCCATTCCGTCTCGCCCCGAAGCATGGCCTGAACCAGCGCCGGGCGCGAGAGGTCACCGCCGCCGATCGCCTCTACGAGGACACGTCGATGGTCCGCCCATGCGCGGCACACCTCCACCGTGTGCTCGACCGTGTCCTCCAGGCGACCGTTGCTGCAGTGGTGACACCCAGGCGTCGCTTCCGCCCGAATCCGACACAGGAACCTCCCGAACTGACCATGTCCGGTGAGGACCTGTGTCAAGCGAAACGTGAGAGTGCCATGACGCCTCTCCAGCCACTCCTCAAAGAGGGGTCTTACCGCCGCTATAACGGCGTGCCCAGCACTAGGTTGCGACAGTCGTTGTCTCCATTCCGCCATGAGATCTCGCCGGAGCTCCGTGAGCCGTGCCGCGATAACCCGCGGCATCGGGACTTCACCCCGGCGTTGCACTTCCACGCGCCACTCGTACGTGTGTGCAAGGACTGTTGCCTCCAGATCCCACGGCGGGACGCCGGCGAGGAGGCATGCCGCCTCACAGGAGACCGTGCGGTATCCCCGCACCATGCGAATGGCCATGACCCTCTGGGACGCCCTCAGAAGCCGGGCCGGAGCCGCGGCTAGATTGGGCGCCCACACCGGAGCCCCGTAGAGGGCCATGGACCGCACGATCCCCGTGTAGAGCCTCCGGCAGGAGGCGTTTGGGCCACCGAGATTGGGCAGGAGCCGCTTGAGGGCAGCTCCGGCCTTCGCCAGTTTGGGGCCCAAACGTCGGAAGTGCTCCGTAAAGTTCCATCGGTTGTCGAGGACAAGTCCCAGGTACTTTATCGTCGACTCGACACCGATGTGAACCCCTCCCACCGTTATCTGAGACCCCGGAGGTGGCCGGTGCCGAGGGCCATGAAAACACATGGCCTCGGACTTGTGCAGGGCCAACTCGAGTCCCAGCTGCCGGATCCTGTCCACGACTGTCGCAACTCCACTTGTCATCAAGTCGGCCGCCGCCTGGAACGACCCTCCCTGCGCTAGGACTAGCGTGTCGTCAGCGTAGCACACTACGCTGACACCATCGGGAAGGTCGGCGCGCAGCACCCAGTCGTACCCGATGTCCCACAAGAGCGGCCCCAGGACCGATCCCTGTGGAACACCGCACGACATCCCTCGTCGACTCCACACTCCCTCGTGACCGGGGTAGATGACGGCCCTGTCCGTCAGATAGGCCTCGACCACACGACAGAGGTAGGCAGGCATCTGGTGATACCGGAGTGCCGCCACTATGCACCCCCAAGGCAGGGTATTAAAGGCGTTGGCGATGTCGAGAGACACCGCCAAGACGACCGTCCGCCAGATCCGGCCCCACCCGCATCAGCCGCTCGACGAGGCGGCTCGCAATCACTCTCTCCAAGAGCTTAGCCGCCTCGTCGAGCAAAACGATGGGCCGGTATGCGGACGGAGAGTCCGCAGGACGCCCCGGCTTCGGTATGAGGACCAGCTTCCCGGTCTTCCAACGAAGTGGGAACTGGCCCTCCTCCAAGCATGCGCTAAAGAGCCCCCTTAGTCGAGGCCCGAGAGCCCCTAAGGCCAGGACCCAGGCCTTCCCTGGTAGGCCGTCGGGTCCTGGGGCGGTGTTCTTGGCCCTGAGCCTTAGCACCGCCACTCCCAGTTCTACCTCGGTCACCTCTGGGACGTCGTCGTCGTCGCCGTCGCGGTCCGCATCGGACACCGCCGGTGGCGGAGCCATGAGCGGGGGAGTGAACTCCCCCCGCGAAGGGAACAGAGCGCTCACAACGCCCTCTACGACCTGGGGCCGGAGACTCTGCGTCAGCGGGGAGCCCACGGTGCGGAGCTTGCCCCGCACCGCCAAGTAGGGGCGCCCCCACGGATCTCTGTCCAGAGTCCCCAGCGTCTCTTGGCGGGCCGAAGCTTTGGCCCGCACTATCTCCAGTCGGAGGGCTTCCTTCGCCGCTCTGTACCCCTCGTACAGCTCCGCCTCAATGGCATCCGCATCCACAGGGCGGATACGGAGCCTGCGGTGTCTGGTGTACGGGTGTCGCACAGCCACGCACGCCTCACGTAGGGACGCGATTTGCGGCGACCACCAGTACACCTGGCGCTGACCCCTTCCAGGCTGAACCCGGGGCATTGCCATGTCACAAATCTCGGACATGGCCTCCTGGAACCACCCAGCCTCGGCATTGATGTCGGCAGGCCTGTCCGGTGATGACACCCAGGCCTGCACTATCGAGGCTTCCAGGAGAAGCTCCCGGTCCAGCTGCTTCAGCGCCCAACGCGGACCGCTTAGGTGCCGTCGGACCGGCGCAGCGGAGGTCTGGGCGGAGACGTCAAACCGGATGTACCGGTGGTCGGAGAACGTCTCCACCTCCTCCATTACGCGCCAGTCAACGACACGCGGTGACAGAGCGGGGCTGGCGAACGAGATGTCCACCACCGACTCACCCCGCATCCGCACACACGTGGGGACGGAACCCTGGTTCAGCACGACTAGGCCCGCTTCTAGGGCCCAGTTTTCCACCATTCTGCCCCGTGCATCAGTATATCGGGAGCCCCAAGCCAAGTTCTTGGCATTGAAGTCCCCGAGAACGAGCACGGGGAGGGTTCGGAACCCGGCGACGACGACGCTCAGCTCCATAAGGGAGTTGTGGAGTTCGACGAGGGATCGGCTCGGGGAGAGATAGACGCCTACAACGGCGATCTCCCCGAACCGTGCCGCAACGCACCCCTGTGCCCTCTTGACGCCCTCGAGGGTCGGGGTACCGGCGGCGGCCGACGAGATGATGGTCACCGAGCCGCTTAGGTCCTCCACCCAAGAATCCCTGGGCGGGACAAAGTACGGCTCGGAGACCACGGCGATATTGATCGACCACTGCGCCATGCTCTGGAGCAACAGATCCTGAGCGGCGGCGCAGTGGTTGATATTCGCCTGTACCAGGCGCAATGGAGTCATTATTGGCACTCCATTGCGGCCTCAGTAGTCGCGGCTGCAGCGACAGACGCGGCAGCGGCGGGGACGGCGGGAGCAGCGGCGGCCGTGGGAGCGGCGGCAGCAGCGGGGGCAGCAGCGGGGGCAGCAGCGGGAGCGGCGGCAGAGGGCTTCCTGCCCTTGCCCCTGGTCCTGGCGGGTGGGGCGCAAGCCTTGCCCCCAGCCCGGTGATCGGCCGGCTTGCCAGCCGCCGCACATATAGAACAGTGCGGCGCGGCGGTACACGAGCCGGCCTTGTGACCGGGCTGACCGCAGCGGAAGCAATCGGCGCTGCGGTCCACCTCCGAGGTGCAGCGGACACCGACGTGGTGTCCGACTTGGCATCTGTAACACCTCAGAGGCCTGGGCTCCAGCAGCTTCACCTGCGCCGAAGCCCAGCCTCCCACCAGTAACCTACCGCTGCTGCGGCCCTCCCCCGCAATGGCTTTGGCCGCCGGAACGGGGCAGCTCACGGTGACCGCTCCAGTCCCGGAGCGGTCAGGGCGGATGGTGCCTACGCGCACGTCGCCAGCGGGACAGCCCCCCGCTTTGGCGACGGCGGCCACCAGCTCCTCCCCCGTGACAGAGTCGTCCAGGCCTGTGATGCGCAAGTCAATGCGCATGGTAGGCCTGGAGACTCGTACCTCCTCGGCGGAAAGCGACGCCCTCAACTTTTCGGCCAGAGCATCGGCGACGGGGCCGCTGGCAGCCCCAGGGACTTCCAGCATGCGGGCTCCGGTAGCCGTCACCCGCAGCCGCACTCCCTCCGTCACGCCGATCTCGGCCAAGTTGACCGCCGCTTTCGCTCTGGTCAGTACCGCCCCGTATGTGATCCCTTTTTGCTCCGCGTCCGGCTGCAGGGTGATTACCACCGCTGCAGATTTAGGGGCGCGGAGCCTGGCCGCAAGGCTATTCGCCTTGCGGCGCTCCCTTTGCCGTTGCCGCTTCCTCGTTGCCCTGGCCGCCTTGGCCGCCTTCCTCTTCTCCCCGGCCACTTGCCAGCGGCCGGCGTCGGCCGGAGGCTCGGCAGCCGAAGAGGGAGGGGGCGGCGGTGGGGCACGTTGTGCAGCTGCACTCGCTGCAGGTGTCCCCACCGCTTTGGGCTTCGCCGCCTTGCCCTTATTGGGCGTTGCGGCCTTACCTTTTGGCTGCGCTGGCGCGGCGGCACGCCTCGACGTACTCGCCGCAGGAGTCGCGGCCACAGCGGCAAAAGATGCCGCTGGCCGTGCTGTTGTTGCCGCCGGGACTGGGCGACTGGCCGCGAGTGGGGGCCGGAGAACTCTCCCTTCCAGCACCGAAAACCGGCGCTGGAAGTCCGCCATGCTCTGCACCAGGCTCTGGAGCAGTTCCCGGTCAGGGTTGGTCGCCTGACCTGTGGGAGGTACGTCTCCCCGGAGCCTGGCTAGTTCCGCGTGCAACTTTCGGTTCTCCTCCTGGAGAGCCTCGATAGCGGCCCGCATAGCGGCCAGCTCCTGTCCCGACGCCGCCGACGCCTCCGCATTCGCCGCTGCCAAAATGTCGGCAGTGGCATCGGCGATGGCCCTGTCCTTGGAGCCCTTCTTCTTTTTAAGGGCCACGGACACCAACGCCGATGTCACCACCTCCGCCAATCCTTCCACGCGCTCCGGCCTGGAGCTCCCCGCGGCGGTGGATGCGCCCTGTGCCTGCGCGGAAGCCGCTCCGGGGTGACGCCCCTCCGCGGCGAGCCTTTCGGCTCGCCGAGCTGCCTCCTGCGCGGGGAGCTTGCGCCCCCCTCCTCCAACACGGCCCGCACCCCGCCTGCTGGTGGGGATTTTGGGGGCCGGTGCCGCCGCTTCGCTGTCGGAGGACGACGAGGCGCCCTCCGACATTGTCCGCTTTCTGCTGCGGCTTCTCCTCCTTTCTCGCCCTGAGCTACCCGAGCTCGAGCCGTTCGAGCTCGAGCTTCTAGAGCTCGAGCCCATTACTGCGTCAGTCTCAATAGACCGCGCCTCTCCCTTTCTTCCGGTGTTGTTTTTTTTTAGAAATTGTTTAGAGTCATTCATAATCAAGTCCCACGAGTATGGGGGATTTAAGACGTACACCCAGGATAACCCCCTGTACCTGGGCAAGTGTACATTTGTAACCCAACCAGAGGGTCCACCGGTTCCCTGGCTGGGGGTGCGCTAGAGACTGATGCGCCGTCCACAAATAGACGACACTACTCCTCAGCCATTCGTACCTTCGCCACGCACCAGAATTTGGTATTAGAGGTAATTTTTTTATAGAGGTTGTCTTCCTCGCGGCCCGGGCGGTTAAGCCAAGGCCCTCGACCCCCGTCGAAAGTCAGAGACATGACCGTAACAGTCTTCGGGGCTACGAGATCAACGGGGGCAGCTAGGGGAACGACCCCCAGCTGCCTGCTCTGCGGCAGGGTGAGTGCACGCAGAGCCCGTTCCAACTTGTAGGGCTTCAGTTACGATTTTATCATTCGTCGATTTTTTCTTTTTGGACGGCGGAGGTTCATTAAAAGACAGGTCGATTTCACTGTCAGTATTTATTCCATCATCTTGTACCTGTCGCTCGTCCACTTTATCTTGTTCTATATCTGCTTGTTCCTGTAGAATAGAATAGAATAGGATAATAATTTATTTGCTCAGAATACTATACTTGTTATATATACTTACATACTTATACTTATATACTTATTATTATTATATACTTATTATAGGTAAGTATATTATTTGCTTGTAATAATGTATTATTATTTTTCAGGTGCCAAGGAGACCAGATATATGACTAAAAGTGAGTAAAGGATTCGAAGATAAATGGCATTTGCCCCATTGCATTGGCGCAATAGACGGCAAACATATAGTCATACAGGCACCTCCGAAAAGTGGAACTGAATATCATAATTACAAATCTACTTTTAGTATTGTTCTTTTTGCACTGGTAGACTCAGATTATAAATTTATGTTTGCTGATGTTGGTTGCCAAGGGCGTATATCTGATGGAGGGATATTCAAAGATACAGAGTTCTACAAGATGATGCAAAATGGCTCCTTAAATTTACCACAAGAAAAACCATTACCTTATAGGACTAAAGCGATACCCTACTTCTTTGTTGCTGACAGCGCTTTTGCTCTTGATAAACATGTGATGAAACCATACTCCGGTAACCACAGTAAAGGCACACCGGAACGTATTTTTAACTATAGATTAAGCAGAGCTCGCAGAATTGTTGAGAGTGCCTTTGGTATTGCATCATCCATTTTTAGGGTACTTAGAAAACCTATGATATTAAAACCAGAAGTTGCTGAAGTGGTCGTTATGAGCATTATTCACTTGCATAATTATTTGAAACAGAACGCCGCCGATACTTATACCACAGATTAATAAATAGTTACTACGTCACAGATACTTCACTCCAATACAAAAACCAAAATACCTACGCTATAATAGCCTACAAAATCATAATAATAATACCAGTTGTTTGCAGCAAGGAGAAATGTACCATAAGTACGCACAAAGAGAGTTGAGATTCTTTTGCCCGCCGCGCGACTAACGTGTGTGCGTGTCGTCCAGCAAATCTGCTAGGGTTATACGTATGATGACAATGGTAATAAAACGAATGTTTTAGAAAAACAATTATTATTTTATTTGTTGATCAAATATTTTTTAGTTTGATAAAATGACTGATGCATATTTTTCGTTCCTTGAATTCCCGATTATTATATTTTAGTGTCGAAAATATCCAAAACAGCGTGAATAATTTTAATAAATAATCAAAAGGGAAACAGGGGAATTGCACAATAATCACGCAATAATTACGTGATTTTGGCATTTTGATAGTCAGCGCTGTACCCGTGACGCGCGAGCACTCAGCCGGGCGCGCGACAGCCCGGTGTTCGTTGTATCGTCGACGATACGCGAAGCGGTAGGCATAAAACGCGTGGCCTTGAGCGAGTGACGGACGCCTGCTTATACTACCAATTCTAATATGTACATAAATCAATCCGTACCTAATTTCACATCTCTTTCAAATATTCAAACACCACAAATAAGATATTCCAGAGAAATAAACGAAATAAGAGATGAGGTTGCTTCTTATTGTGTAAATGAAGGCCGTATTGCATTTCAAGATAAATATTGTTGATTTAATTACTTACAGTATTTAAACTGTAAACGTTTCCTTGGTTTATCCCGATCAGCTAAAAAGGAAAAAGCGTCGTAGGCAAACCATCTACTTTTGTAAGTCTCGGATGCTCCTATAAATATAGAATAATATTAGTCACATAGTCAATTTAATTAATAAAATAAAACACAAAAAGTAACAAGTCGTTTTTTTACTCACCTTTCCCTGTCCCTTTACTTTTTTGACTTTTTCCTTTCTCTCTTCTAAAAGACGATAAAAGACTTAACAGTTTGCTATGGCATTGTTCATAATCGCTTCCCATTATAGCACCTATTTCTTTCCACGCATCATTTTTTAGATTTTTTCTATAGTAATATTGATCTTTAGGATCCCATAATACTGGAAATCTTTTATATGTTTCAATTAAGCGTAAACAATTCTCCTCCGTCCACTCCATGACAACACGTACTTAGCCTCCAGTAATCAGAAACGAACTGAGCGAAATAACTAGCGCGCCGCCCGCGCGCTGATCGCGTACGGTGCTTAGGTCGCGCGCGAACTGCGCGCGGGCGGCGCAGAAGCGGCGCACGAACAAAAATGCACGCGCGCAGCTCGCGGGCAGGTCGCAAACGGCTCGCGAGCTGCACATTCGCGGCACATTCGCCAGAAGTGGACGCACCCTTAGAATGGCAATTAAACAGCCCAAATTTAAATTTCATAGAAATTTTTGGTGCATAGTATTGGTGGTGCAAAAGGTTTCAAATTGACGTTGGGGTAACATAGATGGGTTATAACACGTCTTTTAGAATAATAGTCCTGTATATTCCTTAAAAAATACAAAAAAATATAGAGTGAATGCTTTGCCAATGCATTGCAGTCATTAAAAGCCTTAGACGCCTTACAAACTATTAACTTGGAATAAAATGTATTATATTGTTTTTTTAAACATTTCCAACATCTTATTTAATGAGAATTTTTAAATCTAAGTATCTACTGGAACAAGTCTCGAGCCGTTTAAGAATCGTTCTTAATAATTATTTGGCCAGCTTTATTGGTATTTGAATTTATAAGTATCGATTATTTATTGAATTGGTAATGAAAATAGTAAATGATTTTAATATTTCGTAGTTTCTTTCTATCTATGTAGCTGTTACATGACATGAAAAATTACTTTTAAAAACTAACATAAAAACGCACAAGACACTGTTGTTCTATTAAAATTTCTGGTACTACAAATCGTTCTTAATTATATGACCACCACTGTATATACATATATGCTAGCTGCCTCCTACGGTTTCACCAGCGTTAAAAATGTAGGGGTATTAAAAAAATTGATAGTAGTAATTGTAGATAGTAATTGATATAAGATATACCTGGCCATATTATTAGGGACAGTGCCATGATTTTTGTATTTTGAAGTTGGATTGATTTTTTCAGAAATATGATTGGTTGTAGTTTCCAGAGGAATTTTTTATTTAAAAACCTTATTATTTAAGATTATAAAAACAACAAATATAAAGGCGAAATAAAACCTGGTTATTTATTTAAAAAAACATATCGCGTTAATAAGTTGTAAGTAAATATTAGTACCTACTATTCAAAACAAAATAAGGGCCCCGAGGTATTTTTTTCATTTTGGTGTAATTTATTAAACATTTACATATTTAAAGTAGTAAAATATTGAGTATACAAACTCTTTGATACCTAAACTTTTTAATATTGTAGTATTCATCAATTCATCTAATGCTGGCAACAATTTTAAATAAAATTTGATTTAAAATCCTTTTTGAAAATTTTGAATCCATTTTCTTTGACGTTTTGCTTTCCTTAGCTTCTTGGTTTATTAAAAATTATCAGAGTTCATTGATATATCGAGTCAGAAACATCTTTTGCAATATACCACAAGCACGCAGGTGTTACGGATTGGTAATAATTTGATCGACTTATTATAAAAAATAGTCATAATTTGGTTTATTTATGGTTGTATTTTATGAAATTGTATTTAATTTAATTAAAATGTATTTATATAATAAAAGTTATTAGTTAAAAATAAGAAAGAACTCCAGTGTTGCCAAGTAGGAATATACATAATGTCCGTTTGTTTGTTACAAAACCACATATTGTTTTTAAAGAAAGAATCTTAGAGCTGTGTACTTTATAAATCTTTTTATAATTTTTGATAACTTTTGTAATTAATAAAACATCGTAAAAACGTTAGATTGTGAACGTGTCTTTTTAAACGTTGACCGTTACATAGTATAAAAGAGATCAAATCGGACGATGTAGCGGCTTTTCTTGTCTACCCGTCGGACCGAGCAGATCATCAGTTAAGTATAACTTCTTGTGTATTGTGATAATGTTACCTTTGGATATAAATTTAGATTATGACTATATTCTGTGTATTATGTACATTGTGTGGTTTATATTTTAGATTATGACTATATTCTATTCTGTGTATTATGTACATTGTGTGGTTTGAATAATGTAACCGAATAATAATTGTAAATTATTCTTTTGACTTTAAAAGAGTTTCTTGCTGGCTCTTCTCCATAGGAACCTACTATTTTGGAACCAGCAAATAGCTTTTCGTTAAATTAAATAAATTATTTTGAGTTAGACAGATAAATCTGATAAAATATCTTAAATAAATAAATAAATATCTTGGGACAACTCACACACGGCCATCTGATCCCAAGCTAAGCAGAGCTTGTGTTATGGTAACCAGACAACTGATATACATACTTATATAATTTATAAATACATACATATTATAGATAAATTACACCCAGACACAGAACAAACAATCATGCTCATCACACAAAGTTTGTCCTGGGTGGGAATCGAACCCACGACCTCCGGCTTAGCAGTCAGGGCTACTAATCACTAGACCAACAGGCCCGTCAATAGTGATAAATGACTTTTATTTATACACAAGATTTCCATTCGCTTAAATTACAATAAACACTTATCCATAATTTGCTATTATTTTTGTTTAAATAATGCTGCAAAAGATGGGGTCTTTTAAACATAACTAAATCTAACATCAGAAGTGGGATAAATCTAACACAGGCGTCATATGGACTCGCAGACAGCAACCAGAGCCGTTACGATGATTGAAGAAGGTCATTCGCAGCGATCAGTGCGTTTGCAATTGGGATTTTCATGAAGAGCTATTCAAAATCTATGGAATCGTTTCCAAGAGACCGGCAGTGTTAGAAGAAAACCTGGTTTGGGCAGCGTTCGCATTACAACAGCTCAAGAGGATCGCTACATTCGATTAAGTGCGTGCCGAGATCGCACAACGACGGCCCGCAAGCTGCAAAATCGTTTATGGCTGACAACGGGTACTCGTGTCAGTGACCAAACTATTCGTAATCGATTGCATGAAGACCAGCAGGCATCAAGAAGGCGAGTTGTCCGTGTTCCATTAACCAGAAATCATCGTGCAAATCGTTTAAGATTTTCCCGTCAACATTTAGACTGGGACATAAACCAATGGGGCATGGTGCTCTTCACAGACGAATGCAAAGTTAAATTTTTTAACGACGATCGGCGTATTAGAGTTTGGAGAAGACGCGGCGAGAGATTTTCAGAAGCCTGCATCCATGAAGTCGATCGTTTTGGTAGTCTAAATGTAATGATTTGGGGCGGGATAAGCGCCAGGCCACACGGTGCGTTGCGGCTCCGGCGCGGCGCCTGAGCGGCGCCGCAACGGTTTCCTACATATAAAATTGGATGGTATGCCACACGGTACGTCCGGCGCCGCTGCGGCGCCGCACCGCAGGCTCACCGGACTACGGCGCGCGGCCGACGCGGCGGGGAGGGGTGCACGCAGTGCGGTGCCGCAGCGGCGCCGCAGCGGCGCCGTACGGCGTAGTGCGGCGCCGCACGGCGCCGCTGCGGCACCGCAGTGTTCTTACGGCGCCGCTGCGGCACCGCAACAAGCTCAAAGTACTGTACTGCCATCCCCACGAACTGAGCGGCGCCGCTGCGGCGCCGTGCGGCGCCGCTGCGGCACCGCACTGCTTGCACCCCTCCCCGCCTCGTCTGCCTCGCGCCGTTGTCCGGTGAGCCTGCGGTGCGGCGCCGGAGCGGTGCCGTACGTCCCGTGTGGCATACCATCCAATTTTATATGTAGGAAACCGTTGCGGCACCGCTCAGGCGCCGCGCCGGAGCCGCACCGCACCGTGTGGCCTGGCGCTAAGGCGGCACGGCAAACCTGAGCTCGCTATTGTAAATGAGGGTACTGTTACTGCTCAGCGGTATATTGAGGAAGTTGTCAGACCACATGTGATACTGTAACGTTGTGATTTTTCTGTCTAGTGGTCAACACTTGTTGCTTTTACTAAGCATGTGTAAACGCGCCTTAATGTCTAGGGTAATTGATCCTAATTGTCTTTGACATTTGTCTATGACACCAGTGTGACAGGCTCTTGTCAAATTCCCATGTTTGGGGGAGTATTGTTTTAAATATGGGTGCATTTATGTTTTTTCTGTTTATCACCAGCGTTAAATGTTTTGAGGAGGTCGCTGCCTTCATCTTGAAAATAAATTGTCGTATTTTCCTATTAACAATTTGTATAAAGCGAGGATGTTTTCATAGGATTTCTGCAAATTGGAATCTTATAGACGAGAAAATCTCCCACATTGGAAAGGGGTAATTTGTTTCGGGTGATAGGAACCCTCATTGGGTTCCTATCACCCGATCACTTTGGACCTTGGATCGAGCGGCGTCGGTCGATTCAAGGATGCATTTCGACGTGGACTTAACTGGCCGGCAAGGCGTCAGGCAATCAGCCTGGACTGAAAATTATTAAAAGGCTCCTAGTGCTGCGTGCGGATTTGGTGGACAATCACGGGTAAGCTGTTTGACCATCAATCGTCTTATACGGGAAGATCGACGTGCGCTGGCGCATCTTCCATTGAACTTGCATTTCTCATGCGTCTCGTTTTTCCAGCTGTGTGGACCAGCCGGCAGGCAGCACTAGGCCGGATTTTTAATTGTGGATGTGGCTGGGTGTCCCAGACGGAGAATCGTTTCCTGTTAAAACACCGGTAAGGTCCTGGCCTATTGTCGTGATGGCCACGTGGAGCCACGCTCAGGATGTATTTGTAGTTTGATCTAAAACAAATGCAAACTATGTTCTATTTCAGCCTGGGCGGGAATTAATTTTATGGAAAAATTTATTTTTAAGGAAGAAATTTATTTTAGAGGTAGAATTTTATTTGGAATTTTATTGCTGTCTTCGTTTTCCTGTTTCCTGATTGAGCCCTTCAACCCCGTTGGATTGAAGAGGCTGTGCCACGTGGACTTGAGGACAAAGAGTCGGAATACGAATTACCTTAAGGGATGTGTCGCAAGTACCTTTTACAAACAATTTAATCTTTTGAACAAATGATAAATTCATTTACCTTTTAATTACCAGTGGTGACATTATCCTATACTTTTTAGATTCGTGTATTTAGTAGTCTTAGTAGATGGAACCCATAGCCTGAGGATCCACAGACTGAGCTAGAGTGTAAGTAAGCAATCTACTAGGCTGCGTGTGAATCCTGGACGTTCCAACAGTCCACTTTTGGGATCGCCAGAATTGACCCAACATTGTTTTAGTACAACGACAATAATGGTATAAGTATTTAATTTAAGGAAGTTTCCTAAAAATTTGCTTATTGGAAGTTTTGAATAAATGTGTAGTTAAACAAGATAAAATTTTATTATTTTTACACCCAATTAGCCAAACGTGTTTTTCTCCTTCTTTGTCAGGGTGGGAAGGCCCGGGCAAACCCCCATTTTTTCCACTCTGACAATACCCTTTGCGTAGCGAGCGGGTCCTGGATTCATCTTAATGCAAGACAATGCTCGTGCACACACGGCTCAAGCGACTCGGTTTGTACTGGAAGATTCTCAAATTCAAGTCTTGCCGTGGCCGGCGAATAGTCCGGACTTAAATCCAATAGAGCACATGTGAGATCAGTTGAAACGAAGAGTTAGAGACGGTGATCAGGAAATCCACAAAAAACAGAAACTCATCAACGCTGTGAAAAGGGCCTGGGAAGAGACTCCAATGGAAAATGTCAAGCATTTGATTGAGAGCATGCACTCCAGGCTTCAGGAGTGCGTAGCTAAACGAGGGGGGCATACCCGTTACTAAAAGATGAGCATGGAGTATTTTCTTTTGTTTTCAGTAATAAAATTAATAATAATAATAATTTTTTATTTACGTTCTTTTTACAAAGTAGTACATTAATAAACTTATGAATACTAAGTAGTACCAAGTTCTAAAAAGATGACTTAATTACCTATTAAAAAACTAGTTAATTTAAAAGAGTATAATGAACTACAGAGTGGAGTGTTAGTACTTACATTTTTCTTGTAGCGTCAGTAGCTTGTAGCTCAGGCAGGTGCCTGAGCTAGGTTAATAAAAACCTGTGTTTCAGTAACTTTACATTGTTTTTATTTTTAACCTAAAATGTGTTTTTTCTTTCAAAAGCAAATAAACTTTTTAATCAAAACTATTGATCTACATGGTAAAAACAACATTAGTTTTCGTTATGGAGACAAAAAATTGTATTGGTTTTATTATTTTCATGGTACAGACTACCTTGCGGCCCTTATTTTGTTTGTAACTAGTATAATTTAATATTTTGGACGCTGCCTCCTATTGCTGTAATAACAGCTCCTATAAGACGTTTTATACGTTCTTAATTGTATAACATGCTGTTTCGGCTTGTGTTATGATAAAACTCATTTATAAGAACTGCAATGAGCTGGTTGAGTTGAAATACATTACCGCTTTATGAATATATATGGCCGCTTGCTTTTAACGGTCATAAAATTCAAATTTCGAAGTTCATTTACTATATCGTCCATTTTGTAGGCAACCGTTGACTGTGATGTGTCCCATCACAGTCAACAGGTGACCCACAGTTCTTGCAAATATATTCTGCGGATGATAACTGCGTCGTCGATGTTAGTGTCGGTGTCTGTGAATAGACCTGCGAATCATTTTGCTGACCGTATCCTTCCTGGGTAGACTTTTTGCAGCGTTAACCGACATCCACGCAAGCGGAGCCGCGGGCGACCGCTAGTTTTCTTGATAAAGGTGTTTGAACAAAAAATCTCTATGCATACTGCTCTATGAATACTGTCCCTAATAATTTGGCCATCGATGGTATATATATATACATATGCCCTTACTAATAATCACTGTGTAAAGTTATGCAATGAATAAAGCCTGTGTAACCATACATTTTTTGACGTATAAACCTGTCATAACTCTAAGCAGCGATTATTAGTAAGGCGCATAGAATATAAAGATATAGATTACAGCGATACTCACGGTACAAAGAAGAAGGTATTTCAATCGGCGACATTAGAATAATAAGAGGCTGTCCGAAGTACCGCGGCACATTGTTGAATATGAAGGAGTTGTCTGAATCCACGATCAGCAGCATGGGGCGCCGAGTGAATGGATACAAGTCTCCGGGGTACAGTACTGTAGATTCCTTTAGCTTCAGTAGTTTATCCTTGGACACCGAAGCTTCACACGTCAGTGCATCGGTTTTGGAAGTCGTGATCAGACCTCCTACGTCATAGGCACCAGCTGTTAAAAAATGGGGTAATTTTTTAAACAGCCTTAATACTCAATATCTTTGTTGCTGTACCATAAGTATGTTTTGAGGGTAACAATATAAATAAGATCATTTTGGACACTGTTGGGCACAGCAAAATAAAGTCGAACCTTGAGAGGAAATCCTGTTGGTCTCATTGTTGTAAGCGGGATTTTAATAGGCAGTGTTTTTTTTAACCGACTTCTAAAAAAAGGAGGAGGTTCTCAATTCGGATGTTTGTATTTTTTTTTATGTTTGTTCGCGCATTTCTCCGTCGTTTAGCAACCGATTTGAACAATTCTTTTTTTGTTTGAAAGACTTCCCAAATGGTCCCATTGTCATCAGGTCCAGGATCTGATGATGGTATCATGCCGAAATTGAGGGAACGCCTTAATTTGTATAGAAAAACGTACATATTTTTTTATTTATAACTACAACAAGTTAAGCGTTTGCGTTTAAAAAAAAAACATATTGCCATCAGATCTGATGATGAAGCCAAGACACAGGCACTGGAAGTCCCTAATAAGACATTGTATTCTAGACGTGTTTGGGCTTGTTGGCATTGTAACGGTGTGCACTTTACAAGTGTCCCACTGAAAAATTAAAAAAAAATGTTTTAATTTCTGCAGTGCAAATCTGATGCTGGGTTTGGGGAAATGTAGCAAAAAATTATTTTTTTGCAAAAAAAAGAAGTTGGTTTTTTTTTGCAAAAAATTATCTTGTTTGGGTTTTCGTTTAGGAGTTTTTCAATACTACCTGCACTGTGCACATCGCGCTGTAACGTAACGCTGACGGAATGCTATCGCTATTACTATTACACGAGCGAGGCGAACACGGGGTGCCGCGCGAGAAAGCGGGTGAGGAAAAGCTAGGGTGTGACAACTTCGGAAGGCTAGTAAATCTTTTGGTACAGCAGCTGATCTCTGGTTCTGTGAGAGACAGAGAAGAAGTGCACTTGTGCAGTCTTCTGCGTTCTTGGCTAGTCTGCACTGTGATTAGGTGACAGAAATTCCGATTAACCAAAATTCGATGGGGTTATTTTAAACTAATGGATAAACCTGCAGCTTGAAAATTTTCAAAATCCTTCACCGGACTACATATTGTATTTGAAAGTCATCTGAATTTTTCTAATGTTTTATTTTTATTTATTTATTTATTTACTGTGTTATGCATAAGCTAGACTCCAGTTTAACTTTTGTCCAAGTTATCTTTATTTGTTCAATAATAAATTGTTTAACCTTAACGACTGATAAACACGATTTTATGGTAAAAATAGTAAAGTTAGGTTTTATTAAGACTGGTTTTTCACTTACCTTCGTCGGGGTGTTTGGAAGTCGGCACGATAAGGCCTTCTGCTGACATGTACAGCAGAACAACTCCATTGGGAGGCAGGTCGTCAACCGCACTTGCCAAATACAGGAAGATCTGATTTGTTGAAGGCTTGAACAGCATCTGTTTGTGAGGGGCCTCACCAGTGTTGTAATTACTGTCTAAGCTGTAACCTAAAACAATCCAAATATTGGATAGTTATCAGTTAACTGAACTTAAGTCAAGAGTGTTGTAACCAAAAGTTAAAGACTGAGGCCCATAAAACACGTAAAGTATCTAATGCTAGAAAATTCTATCAAGAGTCCGATTTAAAAATAAATGACTAGCATTGTTCGACGGTTCTCTTCCAATTCTTTTCGATTGAATAATAATGAGGTGACTGGTATTTATTGACCGACACTTAATCACGTAATTGTACCTATAAAAACAAATGAAATTTCGAGCTATCTGAACAGAGGCCAACACGCAATGCCGACGAAAATATAAGAGCTGATCATTACGAATTATTATAATGTCGATGGTTAAAAATTCTCGTAGTTTTGTTTTCCGAAAGTTCAAGATAAACCTTAGAAAGTACATACGAATTGATAAAGTCATGAAAAAGTCACATTGGTACTTGCCCGGATTTGAACCCTCTTACACGAGAGGCGGGCGCCTTATCCACTGGGCCATCCGAAAGGTATTAAATCCGAAAGAATTAACTGCAAAATTATTAGAGAATAATATCTAATAAACTGCAAAATTATTAGAGTTTGTCCTTCCAGACGGGGGATATAGTCTGTTGGAAGAAGGTCGTATAGAGATCCATTCATTCTAGTACACGAAAAGAACATATGATCGGTTGTGCCACCGTCTAAACCGCACTCACAGAGCGAGTTATCCTTATTCGGATTTTTTCTAGGAAAAGATTTGTACAAACATGGCCTAGTCGAAGCCGGCAAATAACAGAAGTTGAGTGGCTTCACGCTCAGGCTCTTAGAGGCTTCACGAAACTTAAAAAACCAGGGCTTGCTTGGTATAAAATTTTAGATGGAGGTGTAGATGTGGGTGGTGTGTGAAGTGAGAAAGAAATAAAGTTCAGGTTGCACAGAAGAAGAAAGAAAGTTTATTTGCACAGACACAGGTAACAGTTCACCAACACACACAAGAGTTCCACTGAGAGATAACATGGAGAGGTAGAAAGATACAGATAGAAAGATAGACACGAATAAACAGAAATTTACAGAAAGCGAGGAAATATTTAGCAATTTAGCGAGGCGCACAAAAATGATATTTTTATACAACCGTCGGTAGTGTTCTCCTAAAAAACTAATTGTCATCGCGGCCTGCGCACTCAGAGATTGTGGATGCGCATCCACAATCTCTGAGCGCGACACACGACAGTCCGTCTCGCTCGCACAACCAGTTCGCGTGACGTTATTTAAGATTCTAGTTTAAAGCAGTAGTTATTAAGTTTTGTAAATATTGATGATTGATGATTTAGTAAATAATTTTGACTTTATATAATAATAGTTGTTAGTTTAAAATAAATGTAAATATGTATATAAATTATATTTGATCTTATTTTTACCAAATACATAATTTAGATCTAGTTTTAATAATGTGTATAATACCACGAACAGGGACGTGCGGTCCTTATAGGCAGAAAGGCACTGCCGACCCTAGACCAATTCACCCAGACCCAGTAGATGTAAATCCTAATATTTTAAAACTAAAAAATATGAAACAAATAAAAAAATGTAAAAGTCCCTAACATAAAGGAATAGCAATAAATCATAGTGTACAATCAAATTTCGCGAATGACGAATGACGAAATTATTGAAAACTTCAAATAACAAGTAGCTAGGTGGTATTGCAAGTGTATCGAGATGTGTACCTGAATTACGAGAATTAACCCAGGGAAAAGGTAAAAGCTATAACCCGTAAATTTATTATGTGAATGTAAGAATTACGAAATAATTTTTTTACTCGCTGCGTGTTTGTGTACACACAATGAAATTACTTATTTTGCTTTACGTGTCTGTTATTTAACCATTCGACGACCAAGCGATAGGCGGCTGTTGCGTTGCTATTGTCTTTCTATTGTGTCTTGACTTGAATCACGTGTGTTCGAAGGTTGAATAGTTAATAACATCAAAAAATCGTATTTAAAGTGTAGATTTAATTTCTAAATGAGTTGGTTTACTTAATTATTTCTTTTGTTACAAAACCAAACCAGTAGGTAGGTAGGTATTTAGTTTATAACTATACTTTTAAATCATCTGGTCATCTAGTGAGTTTTTTTTACTATCTCGGCAATAGCGAAAAACTTTTTTATTTTTTCGAAAAAAAGCTGCCTACCCTGTCATAAAACCCTGTGCACGCCACTGACCACGAATTATGGTAGGTCACTACAGAGGCATAATGTCTTCCCTTACATTTACTGGACTGGGACCAGAAGATATTCCATTGAGATGATAAACAAGTTTAATCCAGCGAGAGCAAATCCTTAGAGAAGGTTCCATATTAATCACAAGTTCCAGTAGTGGAAGCAGCCTTGGCTAGAGAATCAACCATTGTGTTACCTAAGATTCCACTTTGACCTGGAATCCATACCTACGAGACCTTAAGTCCTCTAATGCGACACCTTAAAAGTGAGTGTTTTATTTGAAGAATTAAGTTGGATCTATTTTTACTTGATTAAAGCTAATATGGCCATCAGGCATCTTTTAGAATAGGAGAATATGACAGATTTACTGATATTATGTGACTCTATATATCATAAAGCCTCCAGAATGGCAATAGATTCTCCAGTAAATATAGAATTACTATTGGGAAATTTATTTGACAAAATTATTTTATATCTCGGAATCCAAACTGCAAAACCAACACAAGAATCTACAAGAATCATCTGACAACTTGGAAGAGTCTGTATATATAGCTATAGAGTCTTGCCATTTTTGGTTTATTAGATGTTGGAGTAACCTTTCAGCTGCCACAAAGTTTTGTCAATGCCAGAATTATAATTAGGTGAGTAAATTATTGCCTCAAATGGGATTTCAAACAAGGGATTAACTTTAGACTGAAAGCAGGGGAAGGGGAAGCGAACATAGTTAAAAAATGAGTTAAAGCCTGGTATGAGCTTTATTAGTCCAATAAAAGGGAGCGTACCACAAGCCCTTATAGCAGTATTACTTTGATATTTTTTTCAGTGGGAAAGAGACGGCGCTAGACAACGTGTCTAACGCTGTCACTTTCCTGCAACAGGACTAAAACAATCTTACTTTAAACGTCATGGTAAGGGGGCTGTATAAGGGGATGAAAGGCGAGTTGAGAAATTTTGTTTAGGAATCTATCCGCAAGATATTGCCTTCTTAAATGCAAAGGAGGGTCAACACATTCTACCTGAAGAGCATTTTATTAGTGAGTACTTCATGGCACCCAATATGATACGTTTAAACATTTTGACTGGATCTTATCCAGATAACACAGTGATACTTTATTACAGGGTTCAAGTAGAAAGGAGCCATAATCTAAATGACTACGGATCAGAATATTGTACAACAATTTCTGGCAATAAGGATGAGAGCCCCACAAAACGCCGCCCACAGCCTGTAAGATGTTTATGTTTCTTTCACACTTCTTAATTATGTAATTAATATGTTCCGTCCCAGATAGTTTAGAGTCTAAGATCATACCTAAAAACTTCACACTCTCTTTTACTGGAAAAAATTGATTTTTGCAAGAAATGAGACAATCCTTAATCAATCTACGGCGGCAAAATACTACAACTGTACTTTTTGGAATTGACAAAGACAGACCTTGATCTGAAAGACAAATGTTAAGGTAATAAATTGCAGAGTGTAATCTGGACACGGCATCTGACATATGTTTCGTGGACACACATACAGAGCTAGATCATCCGCATATTGCAGTATGTTAAATATCCTGGGACATCGTACACACGGCCATTTGATCCCAAGCTAAGCAGAGCTTGTGTTATGGTAATCAGACAACTGATATACATACTTATATAATATTTAAATACATACATATTATAGATAAACAGACACAGAACAAACAATTATGCTTATCACACAAAGTTTGTCCTGGGTGGGAAACGAACCCACGACCTCTAGCTTAGCAGTCAGGGTCACTGAATACTAGACCAACAGGCCCGTCTATGAGGTCCGATTCGATTCGATCCGATTATGAGAACAAACCATGTATATATTCGGAACCAGATTCTGCAGTTGAAGATCCATCCTCTGGGACGGGAAATCGATTGGATAATGGGCTCGTATTTGATTTTAGCCAGAGCTGGGTGAACAAGAAAGGAATTTTCCATCAGCAGCTGTCTTGAATTCCACAGCCATGCGGTTGCGGCCAACATGCATTACGCTTCCCGTGACAATATTGTTAATTTTATTATTAAATAAAAAGTGTCCAAATTTGATCGGGCGGAAGACCGTCCCAGAGGATGGATTTTCAACTGCCCTAGAGACATGCACTAAATATGGACCAGAATCTGGTTTCGAATATTTACATGGTTTGTTCTCATAATCGGGGTGAGTGTAGATTGATTGTCTTGAAGCAGTAAACGGGGACTTGTTGGGAACAGTTTTTTTTAGGATTAGGGGAGTCTATATTTTCTTCAGGGTGATTACGTTTCTTGTTCGCCTGACTGTTTGGAATTTTATCCAGATCACGAGAAAAAGGAATTGTAGGGTGACTGGGGATGCCACCTCCACCAGGGTCTGGAGGATGGTCACCATTACTACATAAATGTACTTACTTGATGGTGTATGAAACTTCAAAGCACTATAAATACCTCAACAACACGTAGCTACCTATATCAAATAAATATTTTTTTGAAAAACTAAACACTTGTATCAAGCACTAGACCACAGATCCGTCTACTTTAAAGGCGAAAATGTAATCTATCTATCTATACATATAATAAAATTGTAAAAGGTCGGTGTCTGTACATGGAAGATAAATAAGAAAAACTTTATTAGGGGAACTTTATATACGCAATAGAACCCAAAACTATGATTTTTAGATTTTTTGTCTGTATGTCTGTTTGTCTGTACGTTTGTTCGGGCTAATCTCAAAAACGGCTTAACCTATTTGTGCGGCGAATCACTGTTGCGTTGAAGTTTGCCGGGATTAACATTTAGTCTTTGTTTTGTTTCAATCGGTTCATAAATAAAAAAGTTATGTCGATCTAAAGAATCGCATCATCACATCAATCAATCAAAACATAAAATGCCACAATATTGTATTCATTTTACCGTAATAATTATTTAATATTCAAGTCTGTTTCAACGCCTACTAATTACTTTTTGAATTACTCAAATCGGACATTCCATTCAAAAGATATTAAACCCAAAGCGCAACGGTTTAAATTTCTTCGTAGTTTCCGTTTTATTTCGCTAGATGGCGCTGTACCTTCTGTCACAATTCTTAAAGCTCCTTGCAGGTTCTATTCCTGATTCGATTTGTATGTGGGGTGTCGTTTCGTATGAGAGTCGTGAAGCAAATCTAAATACCCGCTCTCAGTCTCAGCTCAGGTTCTTCTATCGCTGACTCGAATTGTATATTTGTATGTGGAGTCCACATACACTGTAGAGCGGAAGTCGTTTCGCAAATTTAAATACCCGCTCTCAGGGTCTATCCCTGAATCAAACTGTGTGGTAGTCGTTACGCATGCTATAAACAGTGAGTGGGTAATTGTAATAAATCTGTAAAGAGGTCAATTCTGTACAATGAATATAATAATCAAAATTAACATTTGAGGATAATTGGTGATCGATACTGATGCCAAAAATGCAATCAGTAAATATTTTGTCTGTCTATCTATTTTTTTTTTGGTGAGTGCGAAATCATCCAATGACTGCTCCCGTCCTGGGTGCGGCGGGAGGGCGTGTCAGACTCTTACTGACTAAAACCCACTCATGTTCCTTCGATTGCCCTTTATGTTCCAGGGTCACGGTAACTGTTATAAACATAACATTCCGCAACCCCGGCAGGCGTTGGCCCTGTTGGGCCCCTTCCTGTGCTGACTCCTTCACTTTGAGGCGCGCGTGGAACAAAACGCGCCGTCTACGCGGTCCTGGTCCTAGCCGGGCGGCGAGCTACCCATCGCTCGCCATCCGCAGAACCGCGCCTACGGTGGCCGGTAGTCGTCTTGCGACTCTCGACGTCTTCGCCTGGGTCTTAGTCCGGGGCGAGAGGCTCGTCGTTGCCTCTCGCGCGCCGCCGCTTCCTTCACTAGCATAACTGCTTCGCAGAAGGAGGCGACGGCATCCCATTCCGTCTCGCCCCGAAGCATGGCCTGAACCAGCGCCGGGCGCGAGAGGTCACCGCCGCCGATCGCCTCTACGAGGACACGTCGATGCTCCACGCATGCGCGGCACACCTCCACTGTGTGCTCGACCGTGTCCTCCAGGCGACCGTTACTGCAGCGGTGACACCCAGGCGTCGCTTCCGCCCGAATCCGACACAGGAACCTCCCGAACTGACCATGTCCGGTGAGGACCTGTGTCAAGCGAAACGTGAGAGTGCCATGACACCTCTCCAGCCACTCCTCAAAGAGGGGTCTTACCGCCGCTATCACGGCGTGCCCAGCACTAGGTTGCGACAGTCGTTGTCTCCACTCCGCCATGAGATCTCGCCGGAGCTCCGTGAGCCGTGCCGCGATAACCCGCGGCATCGGGACTTCACCCCGGCGTTGCACTTCCACGCGCCACTCGTACGTGTGTGCAAGGACTGTTGCCTCCAGATCCCACGGCGGGACGCCGGCAAGGAGGCATGCCGCCTCACAGGAGACCGTGCGGTATCCCCGCACCATGCGAATTGCCATGACCCTCTGGGACGCCCTCAGAAGCCGGGCCGGAGCCGTGGCTAGGTTGGGCGCCCACACCGGAGCCCCGTAGAGGGCCATGGACCGCACGATCCCCGCGTAGAGCCTCCGGCAGGAGGCGTTTGGGCCACCGAGATTGGGCAGGAGCCGTTTGAGGGCAGCTCCAGCCCTCGCCAGTTTGGGGCCCAAACGTCGGAAATGCTCCGTGAAGTTCCATCGGTTGTCGAGGACAAGTCCCAGGTACTTTATCGTCGACTCGACACCGATGTAAACCCCTCCCACCGTTATCTGAGACCCCGGAGGTGGCCGGTGCCGAGGGCCATGAAAACACATGGCCTCGGACTTGTGCAGGGCCACCTCAAGTCCCAGTTGCCGGATCCTATCCACGACTGTCGCAACACCACTCGACATTAAGTCGGCCGCCGCCTGGAACGACCCTCCCTGCGCTAGGACTAGCGTGTCGTCAGCGTAACACACTACGCTGACGCCTTCGGGAAGGTCGGCGCGCAGCACCCAGTCGTACCCGATGTCCCACAGGAGCGGCCCCAGGACCGATCCCTGTGGAACACCGCACGACATCCCTCGTCGACTCCACACTCCCTCGTGACCGGGGTAGATGACGGCTCTGTCCGTCAGGTAGGCCTCGACCACACGACAGAGGTAGGCCGGCATCCGGTGATACCGTAATGCGGCCGCTATGCACCCCCAAGGAAGGGCATTGAAGGCGTTGGCGATGTCAAGAGACACCGCCAAGACGACCCTGCCCTGTGCCACCGCATCCCCCGTCGTGAGGGCCCGCACGCGCATGATGGTGTCCACCGTGGAGCGTCCTCTGCGAAAGCCGAACTGGCCGTCCGCTAGATCCGGCCCCACCCGCATCAGCCGCCCGACGAGACGGCTCGCAATCACTCTCTCCAAGAGCTTGCCCGCCTCGTCGAGCAAAACGATGGGCCGGTATGCGGATGGAGAGTCTGCAGGACGCCCCGGCTTCGGAATGAGGACCAGCTTCCCGGTCTTCCAACGAAGTGGGAACTGGCCCTCCTCCATGCATGCGCTAAAGAGCCCCCTTAGTCGAGGCCCGAGAGCCCCTAAGGCCAAGACCCAGGCCTTTCCTGGTAGGCCGTAGGGTCCTGGGGCGGTGTTCTTGCCCCTAAGCCTTGGCACCGCCGCTCCCCGCTCTACCTCGGTCACTTCTGAAGCGTCGTCGTCGTCGCCGTCGCGGTCCGCATCGGACACCGCCGGTGGCGGAGCCATGAGCGGGGGAGTGAACTCCCCCCGCGAAGGGAACAGAGCGCTCACCACGCCCTCCACGATCTGGGGCCGGAGACTCTGCGTCAGGGGGGGCCCGCGGTGCGGAGCTTGCCCCGCACCGCCAAGTAGGGGCGCCCCCACGGATCTCTGTCCAGAGCCCCCAGCATCTCTTGGCGGGCCGAAGATTTGGCCCGCACTACCTCCAGTCGGAGGGCTTTCTTCGCCGCTCTGTACCCCTCGTATAGCTCCGCCTCAATGGCATCCGCATCCACAGGGCGGATACGGAGCCTGTGGTGTCTGGTGTACCGGCGTCGCGCAGCCACGCACGCCTCGCGTAGGGACGCGATTTGCGGCGACCACCAGTACACCTGGCGCTGACCCCTTCCAGGCTGAACCCGGGGCATTGCCATGTCACAGATCTCGGACATGGCCTCCTGGAACCACCCAGCCTCGGCGTTGATGTCGGCAGGCCTGTCCGGTGATGACACCCAGGCCTGCACTATCGAGGCTTCCAGGAGAGTCTGTCTATCTATCTGTCTTTATGTGCACGTATGGGTTAAAAACTACTGAAAGGATTTTAACCAAACTTGGTACGATTGTAATCCATACTTCTGGGCAGGTTATAGGCAGGTTATAGGCAACATAACGCTGAGACACATAGGAGCCGATTAGTAATGAAATGTGTGACAAAAACGGGGGAAAAATATCCCTTTTGAGAGATTCTATTGCGTGCGCTGCGTAAATGGTTGAAGTTACGCAAAAAATATATAACAAAGAAATGTTCCTCTTAAAATGTTCTTAAAAAAAATCTACAACAGCAATAAGTCTAATATTTATAGTTCACTCACTATAACCATTTTTATGGCAATAAAATTAGTTCTATAAAAATACATGACTTGCCAGGGTGTTTTCATGAACATAGTATTAATCTTTATCAATATTAATACGGTATCTGTTGGAATCATACAAAAATCCAAGTCCTAGACGATTTACAATATTCAATTGTATCATTCGATTAATCATTCACTCATTCGATTGTCATCTGTTACCTCATACTTTTCTGACACATTAAATCGGACTGTCGAAGAGTGCACACGTGTTTTACTTTCCTCCTGGCGTCGATATCCCAACAGGTTATGGGCCCAGGCTACGTAGTTACAGTATTAAATTCATATTTAGTGTAAATTAGTATCACAAAGTAGTCAGTGCCGTTAGTCAAAAGTAAAGTGCCTATTTTGTAACAAAACTATCGAAAATGGAGTCACGCAATAAAAGAAACATTCAACAATTCAATGGTGATCGTTATAGTGTTTGGAAGATTTGCATTATCTTATATATATTGATCACTTTTAGGTGTATTACAAATTTTGTCGGTTATTGAAAAACCACCGCCAAGTGATCCAGATAAAAAAAAATAAAAAAATGCTGGCCAAAGGTACGATTGTAGAATATTTTGGAGAAGCATTTTTGAATTTCGCAAAGGATTCTGTAACGGCAAAATCTATAATGGACGACCTAGACAAAATTTACGAGATGTATAAAGTATCACATTTATTGTTGACACTACCCACTTCATACGACGGTGAACAATTTTTGAATCTAGCGTTTGTTAAAACGCGTCTTTTGGAATTGAAATTGAAAGCTGATGCAACAACCGCTCTCAAAGTGCTGAACACTAAGAAACATCGCAGTACCTACAGACCAAAAGAAGAAGAAAGAAGATATCTAAGCTGTTTTGTGAACATTGCGGTCGACGTAATCATGTCAAAAAGGATTGTTATTTTTACAAGAAAATTCAACTCGATGGCGGTCGTAACGGCAGCCGGATGTCAAGCGCGAATACCACGCAAACATCGAACAATGACGAGGACGGTTTCGCTTTTATGTTTTCTAATATATATTAAAATACATTGTAGGTTTTCATGGTATTTTATATTGAATTGACTGACAATTACATTTTTGACATTTTAGAAAATATTAAAAAGTAATCAAAAGAAGTTTGTATATATAACAGGTCTCCCCCCCAATTTCTATGGTCCCTTGTAAACTGATGAAGCCAGCAGCTGGTCAATGTGCCGTTTCCATTTCCCTCCGGAGTCGGTCTCGATTAGGTAATGCAGTTTACCGAGACGTTGGACCACCGTCCCAAACTGTCAGCGTTGTCTGCCGGAATAATCACGAGCTTGTACCCTTTGCCCGACCTGGAACTGCCTCACTGCACGGTCATTTAGGCTAGTTGATGTAGGCTGGTGGGCAGATAATCCAAACGTCACATGTAAATTAGTTCGGACCTCCCGTCCGAACATTAATTCGTATGGGCTTTTCCCACATGTCGAGGGTGTCCTTCGCATCAGTAGTTTAATTTTTCTTATTTTATATTCTATGTCACCCCTCTCCCCCCTCATTGTATAGAGGGATTTTTTAATTGTTTGAACGAAACGCTCTGCTTGTCCGTTGGTTGCTGGGTGATATGGTGCTGAAGTTTTATGTATGATTCCATTCTGTTTTAGAAATGTTCCGAATTCACTTGAAACAAATTGCCTACCGTTATCGGAAACAAGGCAAAGCGGTAGACCAAATGAGGTAAACAGATCTTCTAATTTCTTAATACACCACGAAGAAGTCGTAGTTTTAGTGGGAATTATTTCCACCCACTTTGTTAGAGCGTCGACAATGATAAATAAGTAGTATCCCTGCGTTGGGCCGGCAAAATCAATGTATATCCGCTGCTAGGGAGCTGTTGGTGCTTCCCAATGGTGTATTTCAACTTTAGCCGGTTCATTTTGCTTCAAACTGCATTCTCTGCATGCTTTAACCAAGTTTTCTATATCCTTGTCTATGTTCTTCCAATATATGTAACTTCTTGCAAGTAATTTCATTTTTACAATTCCTAAGTGTCCTTCATGAAGTTCTTTAAGTACCTCGTCACGTAAGGTCGCCGGAATCATCATCCTTGTACCTTTGAATAAGCATCCATCTTGGCATGTTATCTCATAAGCATTGTGACCAAATGGTTGTAGATTTCTGCCTGTTTGAACTGCTTCTATTAAGTTTTTGTAGTTTGTATCTTTTAATGTTTCTGTAGCAATTTTTAGGCGTTCAATATTCAATGTCGACAGTTGGTTTAAATAGAAAGCTGTATGTTGGTCAATATTGTTCTTATTATTTTCTATAGGAAATCGTGAAAGATAGTCTGCGTTGCTATTAGCGTCCGATGATCTGTACTCTATCTTGTAATCAAAGCCGGATAGAAAATGTGCATAATGAAACAATCTCATTGTGCTCATAGTAGGTAGGGTTTTGTTTGGGTGAAAGATTATTGTCAGTGGTTTATGGTCCGTAATGAGAATGAACTTGCGACCATAACAGTAATGAAAGAATTTTTTAAGTCCCCAGTATATAGCCGTTGCTTCTTTATCTATCTGACTATAGTTCTTCTCGCTGCTCGTTAATGATCGTGAGGCAAATGCAATAGGCTTATCAGAGCCGTCAGGCATTCGATGAGAAAGAACAGCCCCAAGACCCATGGGAGACGCGTCGGTGGCTAGAACTATAATTTTGTTGGGGTCGAAATGTATTAATGTCCGATCACTAGTAATTTCCTCTTTTATCCGATTGAAACTTTTCTCGCATTTTTCTGTCCAAATATATTTGGTATCTTTCCTTAATAATTTATTTAAGGTGTTGGACATCGAAGCTAGGTTGGTGATGAATTTGTTGTAATAGTTTGCCATGCCCAAAAATGTTCTTAATTCGCTGGCGTTTTCCGGTCTCTTCGCGTCTAGGATGGCTTTTACTTTTTCTTTGTTTTTATGTAGACCGGTTGCATCGATTGTATGTCCTAAGTAATTTATGCTCGTCTGGAAGAATTGACATTTGTCTCTATTTAATTTCAAGTTATTTTCTTTTAATTTTAGTAGCACGGCGCGCAATCTTATACTAGTTCTTCTTCCGTTGCACCTTGAATCAAAAGATCGTCGAAAAAGCATTTTACTCCCTGTATTCCTTGAAGCGTTTTGTCCATGAACTTTTGCCAAAGGTTTGGTGCCACCTTCACACCAAACATCAAACGGTTAACTTTGAATGTCCCTTTATGGGTGCTGAGTGTCTGCATCATTGCACTCTCTTCGTCCATTAGCATGTTAAGGTAAGCCTGAGTTATATCTAGGGTGCAGAATAATTTGCCGCCATTCATTTCGCTGAGTATGTCTTCTATTATTGGAATTGGGTATTGTTCATCTTTGATCACCTTGTTAAGAGTGATTTTGTAATCGGCGCATAATCTTATGTTGCCATTCGGTTTCACAATTGGCACAATTGGTGTACCCCATTCCACATTGTCCACTTTTGTTATAATATTCTGTTGGCATAATCTTTCAATTTCTTCGTCTACTTTACCTTTTAAGGCGTAAGGAATCCGACGAGGTTTGACGAATATTGGTCTAGTGTTTTCTTGTAGGATAAAATGGCCCTTGTAATTAGGAATACATCCTAATTTGCCATCGAAAACAGACGAAAATTCCGTTAACAAGTCATCTAATTTAGTCTTCTCTATCGTTTTTACTGTTTTAACATCCGCCAAATCTAGTTTTATCTCCCGTATCCATGCTCTACCAAATATTGGGTCAACGTCTTGTCTTATAATGTAGAGTTTCCCCTGGAACATTTGACCTTTGTAGTAAAATTTAACAAATGCCATGCCTAGGGGCTCAATGATTTCCCCGGTGTAAGTTTTTAGTTTTATATCTGTTTTGTACATAGTGTTCTTTAGGTTTAAGCGCTTGTAGTCTTTATATGAAATTGAGGATAGTGCCGCGCCAGTATCAACTTCCATGCGAAGTTCTTTTGTTTCAATACGAATGGTAATCATAAATTTATCGTTTTCGTTGGAATGTATTGTATTGATGTCGCATAGATTATCTTCCTCAGTAAGATCATCATTTACCACTTGATGATTTTGCGGTCTATTTTGTTGTAAACAAACTTCGCCTCGGTGACCTTTCTTTTTGCATCTGTAGCATATTGTATCCGTAAATCTACATTTGTCCGCTCTATGGTCCGGATTGCCGCATCTATAGCACTTCCCGCGTAAGTCTTTAAATGTCCGTATTTGTGTATTCCTTTGTTTGTACTGTTTTTGCTGCATTGCATTTATAGGTGTGTAATTTTGATTAGCTGTCTGGTTCTCGCATGTAATATAGTCGTTGTCAGTCTTTGCAATCTCCATGGTAGATGCCATTTGTGTAAGCTGATTGAAATTTATAGTTTCGTGCTGTAATATTTTTGTTCTTATCTCTGAGTCTCGTAGCCCTCTGATAAATTGAAGCGTAAGAAGGTTTTCGCTTATTGAATTGTTACAGTTTTTGCATGTAAATTCACAAATTTGTGACAAACGTTTCAGTTCGGATGAATATTGTAATATTGACTCATTTTCGTTTTGGGTTCGAGTAATAAACTTATGTTGTCGTGCCCATACACCTGGTTTTGGATCGATGTAATCTTCTAGAATTTTTATCAGGTCGTTGAACTCCAAATCTTTAGGGTCGTGCGGTGAGCATAAATCATATGTTTTCTGGTGAAGTTCTGGACTCAGTGATGTCAATAGTAAGAACTTCTTTGTGTTCGTATCGTAACATTTGTTCAATTGTAAATATATTTCTAGTCGTCTTACGAAGTTCTTGAAAGTTTCGTTATCATTCAAAGGTTGGAAGTTTAATTTTGGTATGTTGCTAATGGTGGATGTAGCTGACCTGTAATCGCTTGTGCCTTCTGTAGGCATCACGGTTGGATTGAAGTCCGGTGCTGGACGTAGACGATGTAATTTCATTTTGAGTTGAGTAATTGATTCTTTAATTGTGTACTGTAGTTCGATTTCCTCCTCCAAATTTTGTTCCTCGGTAAGGCATATTATTTGTTGCTGAATGTCCTCAAACCTGTCCTCGTACGTATTGAGGTTTGTCAGACGTGTATTATATTCATATTCAGAAATGCTTTTGAGTGTACTTAACTGGTTTTCCAGTCTGGTCAATAAGCCTTTTATTGACGTTCTTGAGCGCTTTAGTTTTGAAATATCCTCCATCGTCGCCAATTAATATATATTAAAATACATTGTAGGTTTTCATGGTATTTTATATTGAATTGACTGACAATTACATTTTTGACATTTTAGAAAATATTAAAAAGTAATCAAAAGAAGTTTGTATATATAACATTTTCAACTTGTAAGTTATTTAATTTTCATCCCAATACTAATGATACTATTTGTATCTTTTTAGATTCGGGTGCTACAGACCACATTAGTTACTCCGTTGAAAATTGGCGTAGCTAAAAACAGCACTAGCATACCTGCGTTTGGAAAAGGACATGTTACTACCAATTCAAGTTTTTCAAGGATCGATCGATAATGATCTATACTCACCAGATGTACCATACAATTTGTTATCGGTAAGCCGTATCCAAGAAACAGGTATGTCGGTTATTTTTGAGGATAATAATGTTTTTTTTATTCTTTTTATTTATTAATATAATGTTCGCATTTTTAAAGATAATAAATGCCTGATGTCCAGTGTAAACAGTTACAACCTTTTTAGGCTAAATTTTCAAGTAGAGCGATCTAAATGTAATTTAGTTTCGATTCAATCTTTATCTTATGAATTATGGCACAAACGTTTTGGCCATTTAAATAAACATAAGTTTATTTTGTTAAAAGTTATGATCGATGATAATCATTTAATTAGTGACATAATACCTAATGATGAGTTATGTGAACCTTGTGTACTCGGTAAACAATCACGAATACCTTTTTGCTAAATCAAAAGAAAAATCTTGTAACAATAAACCACTTTTCATTGTTTATTCTGATGTGTGTGGCCCTATAATACCACCGACTTTTGATGATAATAATTATTTTACTACCTTCATTGACGATTACACTTATTACACTGTTACATATCTGATGCATTCTAAGTCTAAAGTTTTAAAATGTTTTAAGGATTATGTAGCTAAAAGTGAAAGCTTATATAATTGTAAAGTTGTTAACTTGTAGTGTGACAATGGTCGAGAGTATTTATCAAACGAGTTCAAAGAATTTGTGTTGACAAAGGAATCATGTATCATTTAACGGTGCCTTACACTCCACAACAAAATGGCTCGAACTATGGTTACAAGTGCGAAGCTGGACAAAATGTTCTAGGGTGAAGCTGTTCTTACCCGCAAAAGTTCTAACAAATAAAACACCATACAAAATGTGGCATGGCTAAAAACCGAAAATCAATCATTTAAAAATGTTTGGCGCTACTGCTTACGTTCATAATTAAACTAGAAAAACTAAATTCGTCGAATCTTTTAAGTCAATATTAGTTGGTTACGATGCAAATAATATAATATAATAATAATAATCATTTATTTCAAGTTACCAGGACTCATATTCACAATGTCAATTTGTCAATGTCAAATGGTTATAGATTAATTATTGAACGTTGAAAATAATGAAATATTTATAGCTCGCGACATAATTTCCGATGAATTAAATTTTGAACAATCGCGACCCACACAAAGCCATAGCAACCACATTACGATTCCATCAAAAATTAGTAAGCCTGACTTTGATTTGTCAAAGCTAATAGATGATCAACAACAAGATTATTAAGAAAAAAAGGCTCGTTAATAGAAAATCAGCCTACTAACGTAAACGAAGTGAAAGTCAAAAGTCGAAGTCGGAAGCCGTAGTCGAAGTCGAAAGCCGAAGTCGAAGTCGAAAGTCGAAGTCGAAAGGCGACAAGACGACAACGCGACAAGGCGACAACGCGACAAGGCGACAAAAAGCCGAAGTCGAAGTCGAAAGGCGACAAGACGACAACGCGACAAGGCGACAAAAAGCTGAAGTCGAAGTCGAAAGGCGACAACGCGACAAGGCGACAACGCGACAAGGCGACAACGCGACAAGGCGACAACGCGACAAGGCGACAACGCGACAAGGCGACAACGCGACAAGGCGACAACGCGACAAGGCAACAAAGCGACAATGTCAAACGTCAGAATATTGAGTAGGTATCAATCTAAAAATAACGAGGAATTATGGAAGTGTTTAAAGCATCTGTTGCGGTATATTAAGGGTTCAATTGACTTAAAACTAGCCTATCTATCATAAATGTGATTATAAGATATTAATAACTGGTTATGCACATTCCGATTGGGGAGGCGATGAAAACGACAAAAAAAAAGGTACAACAGGCTTTTTATTTAAGGCTTTCGATAATTGTACAATTTCGTGCAACACACGGAAACAAAATACTGTCGCCGTCTCTTCAACAAAAGCTGAGTACATGGTTTTATTTGAGGCTATAAGAGAAGCAGTCTGGATGAAATCATTGCTAAGTAGCATTTCAATCCAAATAAAAGACCATATAATAATATACGAAGACAACAATAGTTGTATCAGTATTGCTAATAATCCCACAAATCACAAGAGGTCAAAACACATTGACATAAAATATCATTTCATTAAGGGAAAAATCGATAGTAAAACAAAAAGCTAGAATTTATTTCCACAGGAGATCAATACTAGCTGACATCTTTACAAAAGCGATACCCTCCAAGAAATTTCTCGACTTAAGACAAAATTTAAATTTATGTTAAGGTATTTTCTAAAATGGTAGTAAAATTATTACGTATGTCCATTTAAAACACATACACTTACACAATATTAATAAATGATGTGATTTAAAAGTTACAATGAAACTCATGTAATGCCTAAATTATACTATAGGTAATTAAGTATACTTGTTTTTAACGTAGATTCTTTACTTTGACATTGTATTCAAATTACTTTACATTATGTAATCATGTATATAAATGAATTGTAACATATTTATTTTAAAAGAGTACATATGGAGTTTCTTGCCCATTCTTCTCCATATAAACAACCTTTTGGAATGGGCGACTAGAATCAACTATTTTTAAATGTAAGTAACGTTCCAAAGTGCCTTCATGGTCTAATGGAAATAAACGATTTGACTTATGTTGTCAATCAATTTTGAATGTACTTATTTCAGTTAAAAGTACATATTTGTTGTGATTGAGCTTTATTTTGATGAGTCAAATTTTATTATTGTCTACTTGCATTTTTGAGGGGGACTGTTGGAATCATACAAAAATCCAAGTCCTAGACGATTACAATATTCAATTGTATCATTCGATTAATCATTCACTCATTCGATTGTCATCTGTTACCTCATACTTTTCTGACACATTAAATCGGACTGTCGAAGAGTGCACACGTGTTTTACTTTCCTCCTGGCGTCGATATCCCAACAGTATCCGATACAAGTTTTTAATTTTGTACAACATTGCCGTTTACATAATTTCAATAAATATCTTTAGAGATATCACAGAGTTTTGAAATTACTCCGCAGCAACGTACGGGCAGTAGCAAAGGCTGGCCTATGGCTTTGCAAGATTAGCAGAATTACACATAATATTGTGCTACATAACATTGCACCATGAGCCACGGGAGCCGATTAGGAACCAAAATCCTAACTCCGCTGCCGCGGCAAATCGCAGCGCGAGGCACAGAGCTCCGGCGGGATCTCATGGCGAAATGGAGACTGTGACTGTCGCAACCCAGTGGACACGCCTCTTTGAGGAGTGGCTGGAGAGGCGTTACGGCGCTCTCACGTATCGCCAGAAGCAGGTCCCCACCAGACACGGAAATTTCGGGGGGTTCCTGTGTCGGAGTCGAGCGGAAGCCTGGGTGGTGACACCACTGCGACACTGGTCGCCTAGAGAACACGGTGGAGCATACGGTGTTAGTATGCCCGATTGGGTGGGCCACCGCCGTATTCTTGCATAGGCGATCGGCGGGGGTGACTGGATGGGAAGCCGTCGCACCCTTCTGCAAATCAGTCATGCTAGAGAAGAAGGCGGCGGCGCGCATGACGCAGCCTCAAGCTTCACGCCCGGGACAGTGACCCAGGCGTAGACGTTGAGAGTCGCAAGACGACTACCTGCCACCGTAGGCGCGGGACTGCGAATGGCGAGCGATGGGTAGCTCGCCGCCCGATGAGGACCATTTGTTCCACCCGCGCCTCAAAGAGCAGTCAGCACGTGCCGGGGTAACGGATTAATTCTAATAGTTACCGCTGCCCTGGAAGTAAACTCACTGGCTAATATTAACGCGTTTGTTGATATTTAACAATAACTAACCAGGAACTATATAATAAACCTGAATAACTAACTTGTGAAGGAAGGGTAAGCTTTAGCCACTTAGAATAGTAGATTGTATTACAAGGGCGCAAAGTAATATTTTTACGGCGAGGGCGTTTTTTGAATCCAGAGCGAAGTGAGGGATTCAAAGTACGTCGCCCGAGCCAAAAATATATTTTGCGCCCGAGTGATACACTCTACTTTTAATCACCCCCTATGAGAAAATAAAATTGTAAAATAATTTGCGCTGCATTTCTTGCACTATTTCTAATGCTTTCAGGAGTTAATTCTATACTTTCACTGTCACTGCTTGCATTCATTTTTAATAAAATACAAATTAAAAACAATCCGTGAAAATTTTTACGACAACGCGGGCTGTAGTTCCCGTGTCTTATTTCATTTTAAGTTTTTTTTTTAACCGCGGCGTGACTATGGTGTTGGCCGTCGTATCAGCCATTCTTTATTTAAACAATATTTGCGTTCGATTTCTTTGGCACTGAGCATTAAGACGTTCTAAATTCAAATAGTTTTTAGGCGCACTTATACCTAACAGGGATTAAAAGTTACTTTCAGGCGCACTTTTTGAATTTGGAGCATCATTATTGCCCGCTGAAAGTTTCTTATAGAAAACACCAACTTTGGGCGTACTTAAAGGGGAACAAAGTCGTCTTTTTCGAATAGGTGTGATGAAAAGGATTTTTTTTAATTCTACCTTTAAAGGGTCAAAATTTTGGATGGAAGTTCGACATCTACGCGGGCGAAGCCGCGGGCAAAAGCTAGTTAATTAAATATATTATTGAATTTTATAAATCGCGGTCTTTCGCTTCCTTTCCCGGCCAAGTTGGCAATTCAACCCACGCAAGTATTTCGGCTTAGCACTATGCGTCACACTGTTACACAAATTGTCAAACGTCAAGCGCACGATAGAGACGGAACATAGCTATGCCAAAGCAGACAAAGTTAAGTGCTTAGTCGTCTATTTATTTCGCCAGGCTCTCCATTAGTTGACGGTCGCGTTTTTACCCGATTGCCCAAAGGAGGGTTATGTGGCGTTACATGAAACAGAAACAAAACCTTCTTTTGAAATTTCAGTTGGGATTTTTTAATACTTTGTTTTTTTCATGACATTTTATAAGTGGAAAAGATCTAGCAAATAAAATGTGTATTTATTGGGTGGAAACACGGCGCACATATTCGAGGTATCCTTAGGTGCTTCCTATAATCCTTTCTATTTTTATATTGTTTATTTTACTTTCTGCATTTCTAAAATACTGAAAGAATAAAACTTCAAAATGTCTGACCACTACTTTGTATCGCTTTTTGTACCTTCGTTTAGATGACCAAACGGAGTACGAATTGTACTCCAATATGTAAAATATAAAGCTCTACAATAACTAACGCAAGCATATCAAACCAATCATATCAATTATTTTTAATGTATTATGGAAGCCAAGAGAACAAAAAGAAACGTTTTTTCAAACGTTTCAACTCTTATGGTTCCTCCATCTTAAAACAGTGCGTATTTGCTTCCCTTTTCCTATTTCGCTATTTCGCTTTCTGCCAGAATAACAAATTGCGCGAGCACCAGCATCTCAAACTTCGCTACTTAGCCAGCAGTAAAAAACAATAGCCTTCAAAATTATGAAAACGCAGTTACCTTTGTTGTTGATAGCACTAGGGGCTGGCGGGTTCCGCTGTCGCGGCGAGTCTTCAGAATACAGGTGGTTGCCATCGACATGCGGCTCGCGTTCCAGAGTCTGCATAATGCGGAACATATCTATCGAGAGCTCTGAGAACTTCAGCTGAGTTGAATTACTTCCAATGATGAGAGCTTCACGTAGTGTCAGTGTTATTGGTGAGACCTTGTCGAGTGCTGACTGGCCGACCGGTCCCAGTGGAGCACTGAGCCTGAAAAGAGACACAGGCTGAGTGTTAGGAGGTTACAACTTGGTATGTTACGTGACGACGGCTCTTTAACTCACCGGTGTGACATGATACAAGGGTAATCCATGGGGTGCGTAATTTCCACCACAGTCTCCACTTTAATGAACGACCTCACCTCATCAGCCACTTTCCTCCACTCGTTCTGGTCGTCAGGCTCGTAAGCATTGCCATATTCAATAATTTGCTTATCCAGTTCTCTCAAAAGTTCACCTACTAGGTGAACTTTCTTCAGTAGCAAGCTTGCTCCTATAAATCTAACGTAATAACGAAGTTTTTTGACCATTAGTTCACATTTATCTTCCTTACATGCTTGAGTGTAATAGCTTCTACCTCTGATAGCGTAGTAGAAAGAAAGTGCCTCATTTAAAAAGGCAGTGTCGCTCGTCCTCAAACTAAAAATGAAAATAGTATTATTTATTTAAGTGTTTATGAAACTTTATACTCAAAATTAATGCGGATTTATTGCCTTAAGCAATTTAACTATTGTTTTTTTTTATGCTGTGCCAAAACAAAGAGCGCGTGAATCAAAATAAATTTAACAAGTTTAACTTTAACTTACTAAAAATGGTAATACAACTGTCCAATTTTGGAAGCAATTTCGCCAATTTGCCATCGCTTTAATCCGTATTTGGTGTCAAGAATCGCTCTATGCTGCTGTTGAAATTTCCACAGCTTGGTATAGACATCGAATGTTTTCCCGAAATATGAGTGCCATTGCTTGTGTCCGTATTGCGGGAGTTCACTGCAAGAGAAAATTCATGATAAGCAGGGAAGTCGAACATAATAGGGTCATAATATTATTAGGAATTGAAGTTAGAAATAAGAATCGCAAGCATGTCTCTGTATTTGTTTACGGGAATGCCAGCTATAGAGTTAAGCCTTTGCATCACAGGTCCGTTCAATTTGCAAACAAAATCAAAAACGCAAACTTGAAATTGTACAAACCAACCTCCAGCACAAAAAAAATAGCGGCGGCGACTCTTCGTAGGGTGCTGGAGGTAAACAACAACACCGCTGCCCTAATCCAAGAACCTTGGATTAGGAACAACAGAATATGCGGTCTGAACAACATACCACCATCTTCTTGCCAAAGGCAAATAACATGCACACTTCTTAACCAATTCTGTTCTAGAGATCTCACTGCAGTGAAGATTCCCGCAGGAAACCAACCACCAATTGTACTAGCTTCAGTCTACATGCCGATAGAGGAGTAAATGCGCTCGAAAGAGCTGGCAGAATTGGCACAATTCTGCGACACCATGAAGTGGGGCCTAATCATAGGTGCCGATAGCAACGCACACCACGCCCTTTGGGGAAGCAAAGGTACAAACAAAAGAGGTGAGTCATTAACCGAATATTTATTTATTTATTTAAACTTTATGTACGAACACCGTACAGAGGCGGACTTAATGCCTTAGGCATTTTCTGCCAGCCTAGGGTGATGGAGAGACAAAAACATAGTAGGTGCAAAAATACAGAAAAGATACAGGACTTAAATAATAATAATACAATACTTAAATACATATATAAATATATACCTACATATGCGGATCACCGCCAACCGAGTATGTTTTGTAATACTATACGAGCTGAGCGAACCAACATCCTATAGCAATCCTCGTAAAACCAACATAACAAAGCATGTAAACCTACTAACCACGGAACTAAGTCAGATTCAAACAATCAACGAACTACTTAGCCCAGACGACATACCCCGGGTCACTCCTAAAAATATTTAGCAGACTGAAAAGTTTACTAAGATTCTAGGAAAGTGTGGAATGGTTGGAATAGGCGACAAGTCAATCACGCACAATGGCCCAATTATGAGCCAAAGTGCGGACAAACCCAGCAAAACTAAACTGAAAGGTCCGTTCAGGATCTCTTATTACGTATCTAAAGAAAAGTTCATTCGCTTCTGAGTGGTGAAGTTTTTATGAAATATAACAAATTAATATACAACATGTCCCGGAATAAACGCTCACCACCAGACACCCCAATTAGAATATTATGTTATAATCATAATACATACACTGAATTTTTATTATTATGTTTAAAACACTGTTTTTTTTTTATAAATTTGTTGTACAGATTGTGGGAGAAAATTATAGTCACATTACAAATCTCCGCATGCACACAGTCGCACTTGCATAAGGGTCTAGCGTAGTAGGTATTTCATCCATTTTAGTTTGTTTTGACTGTACAGCGGAAGTGTGACAGCAGTTTACGTAGTTTTAATTTTTTTTGGGATAAAATATTACCTATATTAAAAATTACAAAAATCGATTCAGTAAACGATTCTGAACAAACTATTTTTTCAAAGTGCATTAATTCTGTTACACATTGTATATACTCAAGTTGAAAAACATCTAAGTGACGCTCAGCATGGTTTTAGATGCAGGAGATCTGTAGAGACTAACTTGCTGACCTTAACTGAATATATTTCTGTGCAGCTTGACGAGCGACGCCAAGTAGATGTGCTGTACTTTGATTTTCAAAAAGCTTTTGACCGAGTCAATAATGACATCTTGCTTGCAAAGCTTAGCGCCATAGGATTTTGTCCTGGCCTCCTGCGGCTGCTAGCTGATTATCTTCGCGATCGCCAGCAATTCGTTAGGTTAGGAACTTATGAGTCCAGTGCCTATCACACTCAGATGTAAGTCAGTTCTGATGATTAATGTAGGGAACAGTAGGCAAATGCCTACTGTTCCCAAACATGCTAAATGTCTTCTGTATGCAGACGACCTAAAACTGTACGCTTGTGTCAACACTGTGTATCGGACTGTGAGGCTATTCAGAGAGACATCGATGCAGTTTACAATTAGGGAGTTTCTAATAAGATGGCATTCTACTCTTCTAAGTGTTATGTTATGACTTTTGGCCTAATGCGGCATCCAATTAACTTTACATATAAAATAAATGGCACTATTATGACAAGGTCAACAACTATAAAAGAGCTGGGTGTCGTATTCGACCGGAAGATGACGTTTCACGATCATATCGTGACCGTTGCTAAGAGTCCTTCAAAAGGCTTGGATTTGTCCTCAGAAACTCGCACGATTTTCGGAACGGGCATGTCGTACGACTCTTGTCAGAAGCAAGTTTGAGGCGAGCTCCTGGATGGCGCCACTGTGCCACGGTAACATTGAGCTCCGTATTAATTAAAGCTTAAAAATAAATAAACGCAGTAAAACCATTCAAAGTCGTGCTAAAAACGAAGTGTGTATTGTGTAATATCCGTGAAAGTGTTATCCAAGCCTAAAAACAGTATCAAACGAAATTATAAAGTGAAATAGAATCTGGACTCATAACAACAAGTCAAAAACAATTAAACGTTATTTATGTGTTTTCTAAGCTCATTATCATCAAACTTCATGTGAAAGCTTATTACAATTGTGTTCTGTGAACTAATATTGTGAAAAAACATACAATAAACCAATAAAACGATCGAAAGTGAAAATAAAAATAAACAGTTAAAAATTCAAATTAACAACCACCCACAACATAGAATAAAAATCAGTTGAGAAGAATACATATCCCTATTTCACGATCCATATTAACAGTACAAGTAGCAAGTTCGGTAAAGTACTGACTCAGGTGCAACGTGTTTCGAGTTCGTATCCCGCGAGCAGAGTTCGCTTTTTGTGATTCTCCAATTTGTAAAACAATATTTCTGAACTCAAATTATTGTAAACACAATAAATAACGGATAAATAATTTCAAAAACAAAATAATTGGAGCTTGTTACCATGAGCAACTTTCTAGAGAATATTACGTTCCGTCTTCGAGGCAATCATCGAACTCGCTCAATGTCGGACTCGCAAACTAATATCAGCCAAATTGAAAACGAAACATTGGACGACACCACCAACAGTCTCCCCGAGCAGTGCAAAGACGACACGTACGACCACGAATTAATAAATAAACTAAAGGAACAAGTGGAAAAACTAACTCTTCAATTAAGTAGTGCAGAAGAAGAAATTGATGTACTTACATGCGAAAATAGTAACCTTAAACAGCTAAATCAAGAGTTAGAAAAGAAAAATGAAATTTACCAAAAAAATGCGAATACTCCTACAAACAAATCCAGTCTGAAATCCTCTACTCCAAAAAAAAAGGAAATATTGCTTAGCAAAAAGACTCAAACTGAGCAAATAAATACGTCTGAAAAGAAAAATAAAAATAGTAAGAGCACTCAAACATCTACAGCGGATAAAAATAAAAGGCCATCTGAGAAAGAATCGACAGTATCACCAGCAGTACCTCATAGAAATAACCATAATAAAAACCAGGAGAAAACAGTTAGTAAAATCTGTATAATAAGCGAAAACAAATACAATAAAATACGTACAATTGCAGAAAATAAGTTTGAAAATTGTGAATTATGTCACTACCTAACACCATACTCAGGATTAAATAATATGCTTCGCGACTTGGAACCAAAGCTACAGGAGTTTACTATGAATGACTTCTGCATTTTTATGATTGGTGAAACAGACTTCATATCTACCAAAAATTATTCTGGTATCATTCTCAACATAAGAAAAGTGCTCGAAAAAATTCAACACACAAATGTTATACTTTGCATGCCAACTTATAGACAATGTATCGATAATATTACTCTATATAACATGAGAGTAGAAAATTTTAATAATCTCCTCTACCAAGACATTTTAGCACACGAACATGCTTACTTTATTGACTCGAACAAAAACCTTACGTGGGACTATAAAATGTACAGACAAAGTACGGGGTCAATTAACAATCACGGCATGCAAATAATTTTCCAAGATATTGCATCACTTATTAGTTATATTCGTGAAAACACCTCTGCAAATTCAGAATACGAAAATATAAATAACATTAATGAAAAACAAGCAACGGACCAGTAGCTCTACCATGAGTTTACATCAATAAATTCGCTAGCGTCTCCGTAAATAAATTGTATGAAATGTTGCAAAGCGCCCCTAGCGGTCACAGATAGAATTGACAGTGACATATTGGGAATCATAATTAAACAACCACTCAAATCCCTAAAGTAGTTCACTAACAGCCAACCTTACTATTTAGTCGGATTATTGACTGTCACATCATTTTTACGCCTACGGTAGCGAGTAAGTTTTCGATAACAACTCATGGTAGGGGTACAGTTTTTTCGATTATAAACACCTTAACGTGTTACATCAGAATATTGCGGGCTTATTGAATAAGAGTGATCAGCTTACTGTATGTCTTGAAGAGATGTCAGAAAAAAATACTGAAGTCGACATAATCTGTTTATCTGAACACTTTATGATAACTGGCCAAGAGCAATTATAATATATTCCCAATTACACATTGGCGGCAAGCTACTCCAGAAAGGATAGTAAAAGAGGCGGTACTTGTATCCTTGCTAAGAAAGGCCACCAGTTTAAAGAGCTTCAAGATATAGCAAAATTCTCCATAAATGGAATATTTGAATGTTGCGCTATTGAGGTGTTAATGTATAATACGATTATTGTTTGTATGTATAGAGTACCAAAGTTCAATAACTTATCTGTATTTTTTGAGCAGTTAGAGAAAATGTTATGTACAATTTCTAACCATAATTTGAAAAAAAATGTCGTAATTACTGGTGACTATAATATTGACCGTCTTAAGCGTAATAACACTTTGTTAGATCTCGAATGCTTACTCTTAAGTTATAACTTAAAGTTAGAAATAAATCAGCCAACTCGACTCGCGAGCGGAACTTGTATAGACAATTTTGCACATAATGTGGGTAAGAAGTGTAGCTCTGATGTGATTGATTTTGGCCTGTCAGACCACACAGCGCAAGTACTAAAACTACCGGTTCTTAAAAAAGTCTTATTTAACTATTGGCGAACAACTAGAAGAGATTATAATAAAGTAAATATGCAAAAATTTAAAAAGCATATAAAAAGTATTTCTTTTTCTGAAATATATAAGACAAATAATCTTAGCACAGCTTTTGATGCATTTTTGGAATCTTTTATGATGCTTTATAATTTATGCTTTCCTTTGCAAAATATTATGCTTTCCTTTGCAAAATCCATACTAATATTATAAATGGGAAAGTGTGTCTGTCTGTCTGTCTGTCTGTCTGTCTGTCTGTCTGTTTGTCTTTCTTTCACGGCAAAACGGAGCGATGAATTGACGTGATTTTTTGAGTGGAGATAGTTGAAGGGATGGAGAGTAACATAGGCTACTTTTTGTCTCTTTCTAACGCGAGCGAAGCCGCGGGCAAACGCTAGTATTACAATAAGAACCAAAGTAAAACCTCAGTGGGTAACACGTGGCATAAAAATTTGTAGCAAAAAAAAGAGAGAGCTTATGTGGAACTACAGACTAAATCGGAATGAAGTAAATAAAACTAAATTTAAAAAATACTCAAAAATGTATAAAAACATAATTAATTTAACGCAACGGGCACAAAATAATTACAAAATAAAATCATCTACTAACAAATCCAAAGCTACATGGGCGATCATTAACAGACATAAGCTAAACCTACCAAAAGGAAGTATTACTTCAATACAAACAAATCATAAAACTATAACTAGGCCACGGGAGATTGCGAATGCTTTTAACGATTTCTTTATAGAAAAGATAAAACCAATCCCAGACGCTGGTAAGAATGTAACTGCAAATATTTCTAATTCTAGTCAGTCTATGTTTATGGCACCGAGTACTCCATACGATATACTTCTTATTATAAGATCACTTAAAAATACTACAAGTGTTGGATGCGATGGTATCAGTACTAGAATTTTAAAGTATATCGCTTATTATGTCAGTGACCACCTAAGTCATATCATTAATATGTGTATAACCACTGGATCATACCCGGAAAGTCTTAAAACTACTATTATTAAACCCATATTCAAAAAAGACAACAAGCAAAGTATGAACTGTTACAGACCTATTGCTCTTATTCCCATTATATCTAAAGTTTTTGAAAAATATATATATAATCAAATCTACAACTATTTAGAAAAATTCAACATTCTTTCAGACGATCAAAAAGGTTTCCGCAAAAATAAAACAATAAACATGGCAATTTTTGATTTTTTAAATTATGTTATGAGTAATGTAGATAAAAGGAAGCCGGTATGTTCCATTTACTGCGACATGACCCAGGCATTCGATTATGTCAATCATGACATTCTCTTACGTAAACTGGAAGCTTACGGCGTCAGAGGCAATGTGCAAAATCTCATAGAATCTTATCTAAAAAATCGTAAACAATATACAGTAATATCCAAAATAAATAGTAATACCAAAAAAGAAGAATCTTATGCTTCAAAAAAACGTATGGTTACCCATATGGAGTCCCACAAGGAAGCGTATTGGGTCCTCTGCTATTCATAATCTACATAAATGATCTGCCGTTAGTGACCAATTATCCAGTATCACTTTTTGCCGATGATAGTACAGTCACTATTAATTCCACAAACAAAGAAAGCTATGAACATGAAATTAATAATACAATAAATGCAATAATTAACTGGTTAGACAACAACAATCCAAAAATCAATCTCGATAAAACTAAAATCATGTTCTTCAGTCAACGTTTAGAAGCACCAGATGTTAATGTCAAACACAAATTAACCGTTATCAAAAAGGTAGATTCAGCTAAATTTCTGGGTGTGATCATTGACAAACGTTTGAATTGGAAAGCACACACAGAAGAATTAAATAAAAAAGTATGCTCGTCCGCTTATGCCCTCCATAAATTAAAACCTATTATAAGTACCAATGCGCTTATAACTGCCTACCACGGTATTGTCGGTTCTATATTGAGGTACGGTGTTATATTTTGGGGTAACTCCACTAATAAAGAAATTATTTTCAGGGCCCAAAAGAGGTGTATAAGGGCAATGTTTGGTTTGAAAATAACCGATAGCTGCAAACAATATTTTATTAAGTATAACATTTTAAGTCTTCCTTCCTTATTTATTTATGAAATAGCTAATTTTGTACAAACCAATCCTAACCTATTTATGAAAATGTCAGACGTTTCTACCCGTAATCGACGAGACAATAATAAATTATGCGTACCAAGGTCAACCACGGCATTAATGCATAAAAGTACTTTCTGTTTAGCACCAATAATTTACAATAAAATTCCAAAATCTATTAGACAAATGCCCATTGCTCTGTTCAAAACAAAACTAAAAAAATATCTCACAGCCAAATGCTATTATTCTATATCGGATTTCTTAAATGACCGCGACTAACTCAATAGATTGTTTCAATTTCTACATAATTCATCATATAATTACGACATTTACAATTTTTTTTCTATTTTTGCACTTATTTAATTTTTTATTTAAGTATATTAAAAATAACATTAAATATTAGTTTTTTTTTTCTATTATTTTTATTATGTTCATATTTGTTGTGTAGTCTTAAATGTTTCACGGTTTTTCTAAACCTTTTTCATAATACGTTTTTATACGCCATTAAATGGCAAAACATGCAGATCTAAGAACCTGTTATTTTAAGACCTTGCATCGTATTAATTGATGTATGACTCATGTTTTTACAATAAAAATATATTCTATTCTATTCTATTCCTGCGTCTGGAATCCACATGCAAATGGCTACTTACGCACTTTCACTTGAAAAAGTTCAAAAAGCATTTTTGAGATACCTACTTATATAAAATCAGCCTTCGATATTATCCATATTTATATCCAACTAAATTTATCACAGGATGTTTGGGGTAATGTTAGACACTAGGAGAGCATACACATCATGCTTAAAATATGTAGGGGGACAACAGATGCCAGTGATCTCCTCAATGAGCTGATTCGTCTTCACATTCCTGGTAACTATCTCCGCGGCCGGAGATACTGCCTACTAGCTGTGCCTACACATGATGTGGTGAGGTGATGTCGCACGGTGGCCCGTGCGTCATCACCTATTACTAGCGTTCTTTCCGCGCTGAATGGCCTCATGGAAGCTAACTCGAACTGTGATATATTCGCAGATGAATTTAAAATTTTAATTGTGTGCTTGCTTAGCGTTTTGTGAAAGCAAAATCTAATTAAGGTGTTTATTTTGTTATATTTTTAGGGTTCCGTATCTCAAAAGGTGAAAACGGAAACGGACGGATGGACGGACGGACAGCAAAGTGATCCTATAAGGATTCCGTTTATCACTTTACTGTCCGTCCGTCCGTCCGTCCGTCTGTCAAGACCCTTTTTCTCAGAAACGCGTCGAGATATTAAGCTGAAATTAATATCACATACTCAGGTCTGCTATCTAGCTAAAATCAAATTTCTAAATCAACGCAATAAAAAGATACAGCTGTTTATGTTCCATTTTTAGGGTTCCGTAGTCAACTAGGAACCCTTATAGTTTCGCCATGTCTGTCTGTCTGTCCGTCCGTCCTCGCTTAATCTCTGTGACCGTTAGCACTAGAAAGCTGAAATTTTTTACCAATATGTATATCAATCCCGCCGACAAAGTGGTAAAACAAAAATTGGAAAAAAATGATTTATTAGGGTAGCCCCCCTATATGTAAAGTAGGAAGTGATTTTTTTTTAAATTTCAACCCCAACGTGTGATATATTGTTGGATAGGTATTTAAAAATAAATAGGGGTTTACTAAGATCATTTTTTGATAATGTCAATAATTTCGGAAATAGTCGCTCCAATAGGAAAAATCAAAGCGTCCCCCCCCCCCCTCTAACTTTTGACCCGTAGGTTTAAAAAATATGAAAAAAATCTGGAAAGTAGAACTTTATAAGTACTTTCTAGGAAAATTATTTTGAACTTGATAGAAAGAACAGTTTTTGTACAAAAAAGACAAAAGTTTGTACAAAATAATTTCTGCGTACTTAGTATGTCAACGTAACAAATAGCCTTTCTTTTTAACTTATAAGTGGGAACACTTATTGTGACGGACGGGAAACTACGGAACCCTACATTGAGCGTGGCCCAACACGCTCTTGGCCGGTTTTTATTGCATACTAGCCGTCAGACTACACAACAAATATGAACATAATAAAAATAATAGAAAAAAAAAACTAATATTTAATGTTATTTTTAATATACTTAAATAAAAAATTAAATAAGTGCAAAATTAGAAAAAAAATTGTAAATGTCGTAATTATATGATGAATTATGAAGAAATTGAAACAATCTATTGAACTGGAAAAATAATTATAATGAAATGATAAAAAAATATTGCCTTTTGTAAATGACTAAGTAAATTATTGTGCTTTCATTTAACTGTTAATAAATTAAGTAAATAAAATAAAAAAGTATAAATCTTAAAAATGTCTAATGCGTTGAACGGAACGTCTGCCAATAGAGATTGACACTACTCGACACACTAATCGACAAAAAAAAAGATAATCGGAGCGGTCATCTTGTAATCACGACTAATCGCGACTATTCGCGACCACGTCGCGTCAGTACGAGTGCGTCTGCCTAGTATGCTGTTTGTGTATGCGTTACGTCTGCTAATTCGTTTATTATTAATTTATTTCGAAAATCTAAAATCGGTAATCCGATTCCATTTTCTTTGCCAACTGATTCGATATTATAAAACAATCGATTAAATTTGGTTAGGTCATTTCACTATAATTGTCAGACAAGAACTGTCAGGGAACTCATCATACGGCAAAAAAACTATAGTCATTTTCTACTATAGTTTAAATTTTTATTAGAAAATATCCGAGAATTTTTGAGAAAACTTAAATTGTTTCTGACGACCCTGTATACTTATATACTTTGCTGACTGTACCTATGTATGCTTAAATCTAAAAACTACGCAACGGATTATGAGGCGGTTTCATTCATTGGCTTTCAAGAAAACCTCAATTGTAGATGAGGGCCCTGTATACTTATATACTTTGCTGACTGTACATACAGCTGGGACCGACTTTGTTTTATACTATGTATTGATTAGTGTTTATTTACAAAACGCCTCTATTTCGTATGGCGAGGCTTTAAATGTGAAGTGAGAAGGTAATGCTAGCTGGTTCAGCGCGGCCCGCTTGCCGACGTAACAAGTGGCAGTCCCGGCCCGTCTTTATCCCGCCCCCCACCACTACCAAACTACCTTCATCTAGTTTTCTAGTTAAATAAGTCTTTTTATAAACCCTTGTCTACACGTTTTCATGAACTTATACTTACATTACTTTTTAAAATTAATCTTTGTGGACTCCGTGCGTCGATATCTATTGTAAGGTACAGTGATTTAAAACAATTCTAAAGGATATTAGAGTAGATTTACATGACTTATTTCATATCTGTTTCATGTTATAATGGTTGATAAAATACTTCTAATACACAAAAACCGTTTTGTTTATTTTACATACATACCTACTTATATTTCTTCAATATTGTGATAATTACTATGTATTGCACTAAATACGAGCTTAGCTGAATTAATATATCGTTTTTAGGGTTCTGTAGTCAACTAGGAACCCTTATAGTTTCGCCATGTGTGTCTGTCCGTCTGTATGTCCGTCCTCGCCCGTTAGCACTAGAAAGCTAAAATTTGGTACCAATATGTATGATATACCTAATGTGTGATATATTGTTGGATAGGTATTTAAAAATTAATAGGGGTTTACTAAAATCATTGTTTGTTATGCTTGCACTGTCTGGACAGGTCCACTTAAAACTGTGTGCTTCTCTCATCAAGAGATTGCCTCAGACCTTCTTGGTTCTCGCACATTTTTGACCAATACGGTTGAATGGACTTTAAAAGAGACTTTGACCCCTGAGTTTGTTTTGGATGTTTCTTCTCAGAGCAGTCCAGCAAGAAAACACCGGCCCCATCATTCGCTCAAAAAATAAAAACTAAATATTGACGTGTGAAAGTGTTATGTAAGTATATAACCTATTTACCAATGATTTTATAATAAACAGATATGTTATAGGCTCACAAAACAGCCAAAAAATTTGTTCCGCGCTGCAGCGGCAGCATTCATTGTACATTTCAGTACAAGTGCAAATAATAAAAAAGGGATAGCATGATAAATCCAATAAGAAAAAAAGAAACAGCTATAGTTATCAGTTACGCATGAATGTAAACAGTCATTTTTTTACCACCAATCACAGCGTTGGCATCATAGACTAACAAAATAATAAGACAGACGGTACACGCCATTGTCTACAAAATTCATAGACGTTGTTTGTACCCATAAAAACTAATAAACTTTAAAGATAGTTAGATGAGAAATTAAACACGATATAATAGGAAAAAGTGATTGATTTTGTAATAAAAACAATATCACACCTTCGAAAAGATTTAATTTATTTCTTTTTTGTCTCTTAGAAAGTTTTTTTTTTGTTTCGGGATTATTTTTATGTGCAGCTTTGAGGCGAACTGTTGTATATTTATCAATAGCTTTAATTAAATGTATGCGATGATTAATCGGGTGCCCGTTGTTTGGAATGTTCCAAAATTGAATAAAATATTTTATTGGGTATGTACGAAAGTTATTAAAATATTAGACACATTCTCTGTAATTTATTTTGGCAATCGTAAAGTATTTTTTTAATTGCTAATAATTTAATTAAAGATAAGGCAAGGTTGAAAAGAAAACAGAAGAAGAAAATAACGAGAGGATAGAACGGTGACATTACTGCCTAATATTCGCATCTGCACTTTTGTTCTTTGTCCGGAGCCCACGCGTCCTTGACGCTCTCACGGATAACCTCTAATTATCAGAATAATTACAAAATAATTGCTCTCACGAAAAAAGTGTATTTGCCATTTCTTTCTTTTTTCTAACCTCAAATTTTACAAAATAATTGGAATAAATTAATAAATCGAAGTATATTGCATACTTTCTTGTGGTTTGAGATCCCTTATGTTTTATTAACTTTGGTATCATAATTGGTAAACTTTCTAAACACACAAGAAGGCATCTTTTTTATTTATTTCGTTGCAGCGTGCAGCGAATGACTCACAGCGATGCGTGACGCAGACTAAAGGCAATAGAACCTAATTAGGTTCTAACTGAGTCTACACTACTGCGCGCTTATAACATATCTGTTTATTATAAAAAAATCATTGCTATTTACAAAATAAATATGATTTTATAATTTTTTTTATTTATAATAATGACAATAACGTCGGAAATAATCGCTCCAAGCTCCAAAAGTAAAAAACAATGTGTCCCCCTAACTTTTGAACCATAAGTTTAGAAAATATGAAAAAAATCTGAAATGTAGGTCTTTATAAGGACTTTCTAGGAAAATCATTTTGAACTTGATGGAAAGAACAGTTTTTGTACAAAACATACAAAAAGGTTGTACAAAATAGTTTCTGGACTAAAGGTATATAGCTCATTACAGCCACCCGGCAGCCACTCCGCACCGACTCGCCTTATAACCGAGGCGATCCGGTGACGGTACGGAGTTGAAATAGTGAGTGCATGCCCATACAAGTCCATATAAAGAATACTAGCCGCAGGAGGCGAGTCGGTGCGGAGTGGCTGCCGGGTGGCTGTAATGAGCTATGACCTTAAGTTTGTAGTAATTGTGACGGACGGGGAACTACGGAACCCTACATTGAGCGTGCCCCGACCCCACACGCTCTTAGCCGGTTTTTATTAATATCTAAATCTATTTCAAACTCAAATTCAAAACTCAAATCATTTATTTCTAATAGACCATTTCAAAGGCACTTTAGAACGTCAAAAACAAACAAAAATGACTCTAGTTATTAAAGTTCAAACAAACAACCACACACTCACAAAACAAAATACACATACACTACACATACACACACACTTCAACACCTCATCTTCCCTCACCTACATTCTAACAAAACATTCGCGTCTCAATTAAATGCACAAATTCAATTTATTATCTCATGTCTTTCGTTTTTAATTTTTCTTCTTTATTTGTAACGTACATTAATTTCCTTCTGCACTGTACTGAATAATAAAGGCTTAATAATGGTTTGTGGGGGGCCCTTGGAGCTCTAAGATACAGGCCTAGGCCTAGTTTAGACTCCAAATCCCTCACAAATTACTCCTCTGTTTTTGCCCTATTTATGTATTTTTCGATGTAAGCATGTAATTCGTGATGGTAAATAAATGTATTTATTATTTATTATTATTATTATAGTTACACTAAGGCCTACAACTTACCGTAATCCATTGAACAGTTGCTTCGATTTTTCCAGCAGATGGCAGAACTCAATTATTATTTTCCGCTCATGATCGTCTAACACATTTATGCGACCCATCTTTATCACTGCCAAGTTTTCTTCAAGGTTCGAATACAACCTTCTTCCTTTAAACTCGAATGTAGGGCTACGCAGTAAACGTGGAAAATTTATTCCAAATGGTGCGTCTGAAGGTCCAGTAAACGTGTCGGGGTTTGGTAAGCTAGCAGACCTGCCTCGGTGAACCTCCTAGGAAACAAAAATAATTTCTTAGTTTTTGTTAAATATGTGAAACCTGTTGAAATTATTGTAAGAGGTGGTCATCGACTAGGAAATACGTATTTGACATTAGTTAAAAGCACCTGTCGCTGCTAGTAAATACTGAAATACTAACATAAAGAATGCAACCTTTTTTTCGTTTAACGTTGCCAAGAATAGGAATTTCTCCTGAATTATTAACGCGTTAACAAACTCAAATACACAGTCTCCTAACTTCTGTAGATGATACCAATATTTATCCCGTGCGGGAATCGAGCCCGCGACACGCAGCGCACCATCTGAGCTCTTAACCACTGCTCCAATTATGTCGTCAAATTGCATGAAAAATTATAAAAGGAAAAATAATAAAAATGGTCCAGCTAAAACTCAAGAAATAAGAATCGATAAAAACAATCTTACAGACTTCAAATACTCAGGCACATTTACTACTACTGTGAATGTTTGACTGAAATATTAAGTTATGCCCGGTTCCTAAGAACAACAAACGACTCGTTTTGCTAACGGATAGTAGTATTTTCTACGAGACGTACGCCAAAACTGTTCCTATTAAAATCGTTAAGCGAATTAAGTTACCGATAGAGTACTACCTACGGATGGGAGGGTAACAAATAACGAACTGTAAGCCAAATGTACGCAAATGTCGGCCGATGGTGTTCCTATAATAAAAATGAAACTTCAAGGAGCTGTAAAAGTTACCAGTCGTATACAATTGGTTTACCACCCGATTTTGGTCGGTTATCTACAATTTTTGTGATTATTCAGCGTTATTTTCTTTAAATTATTGTAAAATGTCGAGGTCTGATAGTGAGTTGAGTGATTTTGAAAGGTTATCGAACTAAAGTAACTCCGAATCAGATGAAAAAAGTGATCTAATAAACGGAATTACAAAACAAGGGTCGATCATGTTAGTATCTTGGATATATGTAGATATATCCAAGATACTAGATATAATAGTGAATTCCAAATTAGATTTCGGCTAGATAAGCCGTCTGTACTAAGTTTACTCGTCGAAATGTATCCGCATTCGAAAGAGTAGGGAGTTAGGTATGTATTTCTTGTATATATTAACTAGCCAATATTTATTTGAAATAACCAAAAAACATATTATAACTTCAAATCTTTAGTTATTTAGTACATGGAGGACTTTTAGCTAATAAATCCAAAACAGAAAGGAAACCATAATCACTAGAAAGTCAATTACAAGTCCTTACGTATAGGCACCATAATAATTCACTATTCTCCTTGTTTTGCACTTATAACTATATATTATTGAAGGCATTTGTGATAAAACACCACAATTCTACCACGACCATGTTTATTGTACAATATCTCACTCGAAGAAAGATCTATAACACAAATATATGCAATAAGACTGCGAAGGTCTCCTCTTTGTGAAGAGATCTAGTTCGATAGAGCCTCGTGAGTGAATCAGCAGGATGTACCACGTGCAGGTGAGGTTGGCTTTGACCCTGGAGGTGATGGTAGGGCCACTTACACCCCAAAACATATTCCATTATGCATTTTAGTTTACATCGTAGGCCCCGTCTATGCCCTCGGACTAGTCTGGGACCAAGAGCATGCCCATAAGTTATAAAAAAAAACAATCATAATATATTATGTATATATACTATATGATATTTTTTTTTCTTGAGCCACAAGATACAAGCTATGCTTAGTTTGTGGCTCACCGTCTAAGCCAGAACTGTAACTGTACCTTTTGCCTAATAAACGTTTATTATTATTATTATTCCATTTATTTCATTAAAATACATACTTATTACATTTTTAAATATTGATATAAAAATAATAAAAACATTTAAAAATATAAATAATAGTAGCCCACCGGCATCGGGAACAGGGTCCAGGCTACCGGTGGTCAGGGCTCTAGAGAGAGGAACCTCCGGACAATGCGCGCCGTGTCCAAGAGTATCGCCTTCTGTATCAGGCCCTTGATCCAGCTGCCTAGCGAGAGCCTCCTTAGGTGTTGATCGAGGCTCTTAGCTATAATGCCATTGGCCGTCACGACTATTGGCACAATGACTGCTGCATCTACATCCCACATATCGACAACCTCGTTATCCTTCTCGGCTTTCACGAGGTTCTCGTCATGTGGAACGGCTATGTCAACAATCATTGCCCGACGCTCTATTCGATCTATTACCACAATGTCAGGCTTATTGGCAACAATAGTCCTGTCTGTGATAATAGATCGATCCCAGTACAGTGTGATATGGTTATTCTCAAGAACTGGGTCGGGCACATACCTGTAGTACGGTACCCCAATTTCACAAGACTGTATTTCAGAGCAAGTTTCTGATGAATAATCCTAGCTACAAGATTGTGTCTGTGCAAATAGTCTCCGTTAGCCAGACTAGAACACCCAGAAATAATGTGACGTATTGATTCCCCGGGACGGTGGCATGCCCGACATATGTCAACCGTGCCGTCCTTCACAATGTATTTCCGGTAGTTGTTCGTCATCATAACTTCGTCCATTATCGCACAGACAAAACCTTCGGTTTCCCCAAAGAGGTCACCGAAACGTGGCCAGGATACGGACGCCAGGAAATCTACATCGGGTCCGTGTAAGACCCGATAAAAGCGTCCGTGGAGCTCCTTGCTCTGCCATACCGTCCTGCGGTCAGTTGTATCCAATACCACAGGTTTGCGCCAGTTCTCGTTCGCTAAAGAGAGCGGGGTGAGGCCCTTATCTATTGAAACCACATCCCGATGCATCCCCACGTCGGCTTTTAAGAAATACTCCCTGAGACTGCATATCTCACGGTTGTGCAGGGTCTTAGCATTCAAGAAGTCTCGACCACCACACTTCCGCGGGATATACAGTCTCATTACCGATGACCGTGGGTGATGCATCTGATTTGCGGTCAATAGACTACGGACCCTTCTATCCAGGGCGTCTAATTCAGCCTGAGTCCATTTGAGTATGCCGAAAGAGTATATCAAAACCGGCATGACCCAACCGTTGAAGGCGCGCACCTTATTTTCGCCTGATAAAACACTATTTAGTCCTTTATTCAGGCGGCCAAAGAAGCGCTTCCTCAACGCCTGTTTCATGTCGGCAGCATTGATGCCTAACGCTTCCGACATACCCAAATATTTGTAAGTTTCGGTTGAGGAGAGGGACCTAAGGTGTATGGAATCCGAGTTGGGTCCCCTTGGATTCCACAATCCCCCCTCGCTTTACATGCATGACTGCACATTTGTCCACATCAAATTCCATCCTGATGGCGCTACTGAAAGTTTCTGTTACCTTCAATAGCTTCATCAGTTGCAATTCGGTGGGGGCAAAGAGTTTCAGATCATCCATGAAAAGGAGATGAGATATGACCTGGCCGCCTCTTCGCAAACGATAGCCTAGCCCTGAACCCTCCAACAGTGTGCTTAAAGGATTCAGGGCCTGTTTATGGCGTTCCTATAAATGTTTGCATCAGCTACCTGCAACGAGTAGATGTTGGTCACCCACTTGCCACAGCTCTCCATCAAAAAACGTGTTCGACCCTCCTTGTGTTTAGTTAGTAGAATTAAAACGTTTAGAATTCAAGTGAATCCATGTCTACTACACACGATATAACATATTCCTACCTATATACAGAAAACTTAGCTTTTACATTTATTTTATAATTTTTGTGTTAAAGAAATTTCATTATTATCAAAAAATGTTATTCAACCACTTCTGAAATAGGAAAACAAAACGCTCTGGCTTGACACATTTCATTTTAAGGGAAATGTCATTTAAATAATACAAAATATACTATGATTGTAAACTAAAATGCATAATGGAATATGTTTTGGGGTGTAAGTGGCCCTACCATCACCTCCAGGGTCAAAGCCAACCTCACCTGCACGTGGTACATCCTGCTGATTCACCGACGAGGCTCTATCGAACTAGATCTCTTCACAGAGAGGAGACCTTCGCAGTCTTAAGGTGCTCCAAAACGGGCAATTTTTTACTGCAATTGTGTTGCTGCAATACATTGCCGGCATTGCCCGGCAATGTTTCTGAACTCTCTGCAATATTGCCGGTATTGCCGGGCAACACTTTTTGTATGACAAAAAATATTCGTCGCTCCTACACGAGCAATATTTTCCGGCAATTAGTTGCTGCAATATATTTTTTGAGGGTCCAGCCACACTAAAATGATGTTATTAAATTAACAATGTAAGTCCTTAGTGTGGCGGCACTGCTTTGGCAAGTATTGCTGCAACTTTTTTTGGATTCGACACCCAAGTCACCCAAGATGGCGGCTGAGAGATTTTTTGATCTGCGCCTTGGCCTCACGTTTTGTGGTTTTCGGAGGCGCTGAAGCAGAAAATGAGGTCCATTTAAAACCCAAGATTGTGGCTAAATGTTTTCAAAATATTGGTCATGGGTATCGTATCCGAGGTTTCTGGGGACACTGATGCCGAAAATAAGGGTCATTTCAGAATCCAAGATGGCGACTATTTTTTTTCAAAATATCGGTCATGGGTATCGTTTCCGTGGTTTTCGGGGACACTGATGCCGAAAATAAGGGTCATTTCAGAATCCAAGATGGCGACTAACATTTTTTATTTTTTTGCAAAATATCGGTCATGGTTATCGTTTCCGTGGGTTTCGGGGACACTGATGCCGAAAATAAGGGTCATTTCAGAATCCAAGATGGTGACTAACATTTTTTTGCAAAATATCGGTCATGGGTATCGTTTCCGTGGGTTTCGGGGACACTGTTGCCGAAAATGAGGTTTATTTCAGAATCCAAGATGGTGACTATTTTTTTTTCAAAATATCGGTCATGGGTATCGTTTCCGTGGTTTTCGGAGACACTGATGCCGAAAATGAGGTTCATTTCAGAATCCAAGATGGCGGCTAACATTTTTTCAAAATTTTGGTTATGGGTATCGATTCCGTGGTTATCGGGGACACGGATGCCGAAAATGAGGTCCATTTCAAAATTCAAGATTGGTTGGAGTAAAAACTCTTCCTATACATTTACTATAAACATGTTAATTACGATTTCAATCTTTTCAGCAGTGCAATTCCGTAAGAAATAACGTGCGAATACGATTTCGATCTCATTCCCGATTTCATTTCATAACTCACCTGAAGTAAAAAATATTAGGTATTCAATGTCAAATTGGACAAAAAATTGTCGCCATCTTGGATTCTGAAATGGTCCTCATTTTCGGCATCAGTGTCCCCGAAAACCACGGAAACGATACCCATGACCGATATTTTGAAAAAAAAATAGTTGCCATCTTGGATTCTGAAATGAACGTCATTTTCGGCATCAGTGTCCCCGAAAACCACGGAAACGATACCCATGACCGATATTTTGAAAAAAAATAGTCGCCATCTTGGATTCTGAAATAAACCTCCTTTTCGGCATCAATGCCCCCGAAAACCACGGAAACGATACCCATAACCGATATTTGAAAAAGGTTAACCGCCATCTTGGATTCTGAAATGGACCTCATTTTCGGCATCAGTGTCCCCAGAAACCTCGGATACGATACCCATGACCAATATTTTGAAAACATTTAACCACAATCTTGGGTTTTAAATGGACCTCATTTTCGGCTTCAGTGCCTCCGAAAACCACAAAACGTGAGGCCAAGGCGCATATCAAAAAATCTCTCAGCCACCATCTTGATTCAAAGACATAATCAAAGATTTCCCTTGTTTGGAGTTTATAATAGAGGCACCCAAACTATAACTGTAGTGTAAATGAAAAAAATGCTGCAATATATGGCCGAGCAACACCGGCAATATTGCCGGAGTTGCCGGACCATGCTCAAAAAATTGTTGCCCGTTTAGGAGCGCCTTTATTGCATATATTTGTGAAATAGATCTTACTTCGATTGAGATATTGTACAATAAACATGGTCGTGGTAGAATTGTGGTGTTTTATCACAAATGCCTTCAATAATATAGTTATAAGTGCAAAACAAGGAGAATAGTGAATTATTATGGTGCCTATACGAAGGACTTGTAATTGACTTTCTAGTGATTATGGTTTCCTTTCTGTTTTGGATTTATTAGCTGAAAGTCCTCCATGTACTAAATAAATAAAGATTTGAAGTTAAAATATGTTTTAGGTTATTTTAAATAAATATTGGCTAGTGAATATACAAGAAATACATACCTAACTCCCTACACTTTCGAATGCGGATACATTTCGACAAGTAAACTTAGTACAGACGGCTTATCTAGCCAAAATCTAATTTGGAATTCACTATTATCCAAGATACTAACATGATCGACCCTTGTTTTGTAATTCCGTTTATTAGAATCACTTTTTTCATCTGATTCGGAGTTACTTTAGTTCGATAACCTTTCAAAATCACTCAACTCACTATCAGAACTAGACATTTTACAATAATTTAAAGAAAATAACGCTGAATAATTACAAAAATTGTAGATAACCGACCGAAATCGGGTGGTTGCCCGGTTCCTATGAACTAAAGTTTGTTATTGTCAAAAGGTACTATTAGTTTTTTGGTTGCAAGTGACGGACTGTTTATGGCGTTCCTATGAATGTTTGCATCTGCTACCTGCAACGAGTAGATGTTGGTCACCCACTTGCCACAGCTCTTCATCAAAAAACGTGTTCGACCCTCCTTGCGTTTAGTTAGTAGAATTCAAACGTTTAGAATTAAAGTGAATCCATGTCTACTACACACGATATAACATATTCCTACCTATATACAGAAAACTTAGCTTTTACATTTATTTTATAATTTTTGTGTTTAAGAAATTTCATTATTATCAAAAAAATGTTATTCAACCTCTTCTGAAATAGAAAAACAAAACGCGATTGAGAGTTTCTGGCTTGACACATTTCATTTTAACGGAATGATTTTAAACTAAAATGCATAATGGAATATGTTTTGGGGTGTAAGTGGCCCTACTATCACCTCCAGGGTCAAAGCCAACCTCACCTGCACGTGGTACATCCTGCTTATTCACTGACGAAGCTCTATCGGACCAGATCTCTTCACAAAGAGGAGACGAGGAGACCTTCGCAGTCTTATTGCATATATTTGTGTTATAGATCTTTCTTCGAGTGAGAAATGTGGTGTTTTATCACAAATGCCTTCAATAATATAGTTATAAGTGCAAAACAAGGAGAATAGTGAATTATTATGGTGCCTATACGTAAGGACTTGTAATTGACTTTCTAGTGATTATGGTTTCCTTTCTGTTTTGGATTTATTAGCTGAAAGTCCTACATGTACTAAATAAATAAAGATTTAAAGTTGAAATATGTTTTTTGGTTATTTTTAATAAATATTGGCTAGTGAATATACAAGAAATACATACTTTACTCCCTACACTTTAGAATGCGGATACATTTCGACGAGTAAACTTAGCACAGACGGCTTATCTAGCCGAAATCTAATTTAGAATTCGCTATTATCCAAGATACTAAAATTATCGACCCTTGTTTTGTAATTCGGTTGATTAGAATCACTTTCTTCATCTGATTCGGAGTTACTTTAGTCCGACAACCTTTCCAAATGACTCAACTCACTATCAGAACTAGACATTTTACAATAATTTAAAGAAAATAACGCTGAATAATTTAAAAATTTCTAGATAACCGACCGAAATCGGCTGGTAAACAAATTGTATACGACTCGTAACTTTTACAGCTCCTTGAAGTTTCATTTTTATTATAGGAACACCATTGGCCGACATCTGCATACATTTGGCTTATGGTTCGTTATTTGTAACCCTCCCATCCGTAGGTAGTGCTCTATCGGTAACTTCATTACCTAAACGATTTTTATAGGAACAGTTTTGGCGTACGTCACGTAGAAAATACTACTATCCGTAAGCAAAACGAGTCGTTTCTTGTTCATAGGAACCGGGCATAAACCAATTGTATACGACTCGTAACTTTTACAGCTCCTTGAAGTTTCATTTTTATTATAGGAACACCATCGGCCGACATTTTCGTTATTTGTAACCCTCCCATCCGTAGGTAGTACTCTATCGGTAACTTCATTAGCTAAACGATTTTAATAGGAACAGTTTTGGCGTAAGTCTTGTAGAAAATACTACTATCCGTTAGCAAAACGAGTCGTTTGTTGTTCTTAGGAACCGGGCATAAAAGATTATAAAATCAATAGATTACAAAAAATACCCTTTTCTTAATTACCTCTCGGCTGATTGTTGGTTCGGTTAATAAAAGTTTTTTCAAAAACTCGTCTTCTTCTTCTTCATCTGATACCGGAGATTCCAGTAACGGCGGTGGTATGTGTAAAATGGGTTGGGTGGGTTTTTGGGGTATGTTAAAATTTTGAAGATTTCTTTTAAAATCTTTTAACCCGTATAAATAGTCCGTTATTAAAGTTATGGTCGCTTCTATGCACTTTAACTTGTTTACTAAAGGGACTGATACCCCCGGCGAGTGGTACACAAGAGAGGAAAGTCTGTCCAGCAGTTCAGTATACTGTGACTTGGCAATGTAAAATAAAGCAACTAATGTACCATGTTCATACTCATCAGGTATATCATGCCAAAGAAGGCTAAGGGCTCTAGGATAACTTTCAGGATTTCTGCAAATTCCTTCCCTGCCCGGAGGTAATGAGTTATCGTCACTTTCTGGTGATAGATCTTCAGACTCATGTAGTGTGTTTACAAGACGCGAACGTAATTCTGAATACTGTAATTCAGAATCTGACAATAAATCATGTATTTTTTGAATTTGCAAGTCACACTCGTTGTATTCGTATTCTAGGCTGGCAAAGGCTGCCGCTTCATCTAAAGTCTGGCCCACTGGATGTTCAATTGAATACGTCTGAGATGAACTACTTTGCAAATAATAGTCTTGGTCCAGTTTAGGATAATTGTCACATCCACGTTGAGGTTGGATATTTTTTTTAGGATGTACCTCGACTGATACAACCTCTCTTACAAAATGGCTTGAGCTTTGGTCTGAGGCAATTGAAGGCCTTTTTGAGCATCCTTTTTCGCACTCGTCGAACGAGCAATGTTTTTGTCTGCTTTCTCTTGTAGATTTAGGTGTAGTTTCCGTATCACTCCCAATGCGGTATGAGCGGCTAGGGGTCGAGGTTCCGACCTCCTCAGACCGAGATATTCTAGGACTAGCTGACTTCTTTCTGTTGCGATTCTTCTTGCGTCGACGACCCTCACCGTCTGCAAATGCAAAATGGCTATTAAATAAACGTTTAAAACCAATCTATTCTTGCAGTTGCAGCTTTATAAAACACAACCAATCATTTTTAACCCCCGACGCAAAAAACTGGGCGATAAGTCGGATCTCTATGCGTCTGTCTGTCTGTAGCACCATAGCTCTCGGGTGAACCATTTAGGGTGCGGTTTGTAATTTATATATCGGTAGTTTTTTGATGAAATTATCAACCCTTTTATCATCTGCAGCTGCTATATAAATGCATTTAGAGCCAGTGACTGGGAGACACGAGAACCATACTTCTGCAAACCCGTAACGACTGTCAAAGTGCTACTATAACAACCAGGACCAACAGCTTTACGTGCTTTCCGAGGCACGGGGCATCTGTAAGGTCCAAAATAAACTTAAAATAAAACATTTGGATGGAAAAGTCACAGTCGGACTTGCCCGAATTCGAACCCGTAACCTCACATATGAGAAATGGGCGCCCTAACCACTGACTCCGGTTGAATGACACTTGTAAATTATGTGCCTGCAGTCTAGCCTTTGATTATTACTTATTGCTAACTTTGATGTCCAATACATAACATGAGCCAATCACTTGCTTCGTGTTGCAAGATTGGCATTGTTTTGACATTTCCAATTAGTATAGTTTAACCTCGTACCTGTAACATCTACAAATTGACGACTAAGCGTGGGTTCCTAAACCCACGCTCAAGTGCCAGTAAATCGGTTTGCATTATTTTTAATCCTCCACGAAAAAAGATCTTATCCCACACATTGAGAAAATATTATCAATATTAAGAAATATTTAGAGTCAAATAGTACCCAGTTTTTTTAATTTTTTTTCATCCCTTTCTTCTTTATTGCTGAAGTACTGAGTGTGTAGGGTGCGACTCTCGTCAAAATGACAGATAGATAAGTAATTTAACAAATGTTCCGCTTTTGAGAAAACTTAAATATTAATGTTACTACCCTGCATACTTATCAACTTTGCTAACCAACCACTTTAATTTTGTAAAGTCATAATGTTAAGTGTCATTTTATAATACGAAATAATGTTTCCTATCGCGTATGAACGCTTAAATTCGCACAACGGTTTAAGTCTTGTTAGGTATAATTTTATTTTATTTATCACTGTCCTTAACGCTCTCTTATAATAATTGTATGTTGTAGCTACCTTAATATGTTGTGCAACTAGCTTAGAACTTAATAATTGTTAACTGTACACTTAAGCGTTGTAACAACTACTGGTGGTTCTAATAAATATAAATAAATAAATAAACGGTTTTTGAAATGCGGTTTTTATCAATCATAAACACCTCCATAGCGATTTTTTACACGTACCTAACATGCATCTAAAAAGTCACAATAGCGCTTGCCCGCATTCGATCCAACTACCCTATATCTATCTCCCAAGGCTAGGGTAATCCCTAGCCTTTTTCCCAAATAAAAAAAAAACGTTAGCAAACCAGATTAAGCTAGATACACCTACCAAACCATCCACAACCTAGCTACTTGGGTAGGCCGGTCAAACTTTCTAGCTTCTGACTACCCGTAACAACTGTCAAAGTTCAACGAAATAGAACCGGGACCAACGGCTTTACGAGCTTTCCCAGGCTCCGTTTCTTCCTCGTGGTCAAACTTTGTAGTCAAACTGATTTGACCACGAGGAATTTTATCATTCTTCGTGGACAAACTATCTCATTTATTGAAAATTAACCACCTGTACTAGTGTTTTGAAAACAAATTGTACAGTCATAACCAAAAATTTATTTAAAAAGTAACCAACACTAAATTCGTTGTGTATTAATTGCATTTGACAATTTATTATGCTAAGTTATTATAATAATAATAAACCCGCAGGGCAGCTTGTGGCGAGCTGTTGGGCAGTAGCGACCCCCACGGACCTGACCTCCTGGGAGACCCTTTGTTCTTCATCTCTGGCTTGCCTTCATTGGCCGGCCAGAGTGAGCACTGACGAGGAACAAGGCCTTTTTTTTTGGTGAGTGGGAAATCATCCAATGACTGCTCCCGTCCTGGGTGCGGCGGGAGGGCGTGTTAGACTCTTACTGACTAAAACCCACTCATGTTCCTTCGATTGCCCTTTATGTTCCAGGGTAACTGTTATAAACATAACATTCCGCAACCCCGGAGGAACAAGACCTCATTCTTGCCTTCATTGGCTGGTTTGAGTGGAGAATCGCAAGAGCAAACGTGCTCGGGGGAAGGAAGTATTCCAGTAAGATTCTGGTAGGGATCTTGACCGTACTTCCGGGATTGTCCTGATAGCCGTGGAATACCTCTCCACTCCTCAAGCACCTCGATATATGTTGCCCCCTTGTCGCTACTTCACTATGTGCTAGCGGCCGTTTTCGGGGGCCCATTTACTGAGTGTGGCAGGCAGGGGCCATAGCCATTCAATAGTCACAGATAAGTAATCCATCTTAGCAACCCAAACCCATAGTCCAATATTTTCTTTATTCCATGACTTGCAATAGACCACCACCAACCGGGGGTTGACCTTAGGTGCACTTGAGTGGTGCATGTATGGATAATCGCCGGTTGGTGTCTCACTTCATATTTTAAAGCTTTATCTAGGGGGCCTCTGCGAGTTGGCTTCGGCCCCTCGTATGCCTTTCAAAGGACCGAGACCCCAGGGTCCCGAGAAACTTAAAGTTTAAAATATAAATAATAATAATAATCATTTATTTCGGGCATCAGAATTATGAATTCGTCTCGCAATATTTGTTCTTGCCGACGAGGAGATGCTTTTGGACCAGTACTTTCTTTTTTTAGTAAAGTTCCCAGTAACCGAGCAACGGTGATTGGATGATATCGTTTCATCAATTTATTCAGTTATCCATTCCATGACTCAACTATATTATTTGTACGGTGTCTCTGACCATATACCGACCATTTCTTTCTGAATGAAAACCGAAAAGCAATACCGTTCCTCTTTTACGTTTTTTGTATTTTATGTCCATATTAATCGCAATTATTGGAACACGACGGAAAGGACAAAGATGATAATTATTATTTACTATACTTAAATAAAATCTGTGCAAGAGAGGAAAATATAATAGGTGACGTAAAATAGTCATTTTAATTTTATTCTTGACAGTAGGTACAATGAGTCTGCATCTTATGCAGCATGTTGAAAGAGATTTTATGCTAAGAGTTTGTCCACGAAGAATGATGAAATTCCTCGTGGTCAAATCAGTTTGACAAAATTGTTTGACCACGAGGAAGGAACTTCAGGCTCTTGGCAGGATTCCAAGCGACAACTCCTTACATGAAAGGCGGGCCCTCCTTAGCTACTAGGCCATCACGACAATACACACGTGGTTTCAAATATTGAAATATTTGTAGCTATATAGAATAATTTAAGAGGAAGGTGTATACTCATTATACCTAGTTAAGAAAAGTGACCGTAACAGCCGTGCGAAATCGCTAGTTAAAAAAACTTTTTCCAAAAAAAAGATAACCGACTTCAAAAACTAAAAGCTCAAAAATAACTATTTCGGAAGTCGGTGGCTTCTCTTCTGCCGGTCCAATTGTGTTGCCTTGCCACCGACTTCCGAAATAGTTATTTTTGAGCTTTTAGTTTTTGAAGTCGGTTATCTTTTTTTAACCGACTTCTAAAAAAAGGAGGAGGTTCTCAATTCGGATGTTTGTATGTTTTTTTTTTAAGTTTGTTCGCGCATATCTCCGTCGTTTGCCAACCGATTTGAACAATTCTTTTTTTGTTTGAAAGGGTAGACTTTCCAAATGGCCCCATTGTCATCAGGTCCAGGATCTGATGATGGTATCATGCCGAAATCGAGGGAACTCCTCAATTTAATTTTTATAGAAAAACGTACATTTTTTTTAAAGTTACTCTAAAACGTAGTTGGGACTCTAACTAAAAAGTAAAAAATAAAAAACTTTTTCCAAAAAAAAGATAACCGACTTCAAAAACTAAAAGCTTTTTATTTTTTACTTTTTAGTTAGAGTCCCAACTACGTTTTAGAGTAACTTTAAAAAAATTGTACGTTTTTCTATAAAAATTGAGGAGTTCCCTCGATTTCGGCATGATATTATCATCAGATCCTGGACCTGATGACAATCGGGCCATTTGGGAAGTCTACCCTTTCAAACAAAAAAAGAATTGTTCAAATCGGTTGGCAAACGACGGAGATATGCGCAAACAAATATAATAAAAAAAAACATACAAACATCCGAATTGAGAACCTCCTCCTTTTTTTAGAAGTCGGTTAAAAATCAATACATAGTATGGCTTTTTCTTGGGACAAAGAATTAGCATGGCCATACAACGTGGCCGTGGCCCAGGGCAGGCGTGCCTATAGTCGCCGTATAAATATGGAACAGTATTGGGTATTGGTATAAATGGGTTTCAAAAGGCATTACCTTGTGCAGCAAACGCAGACGTGAACTCTTGTGGAAGTATAGAAAATCCCCAACTAACGAAAACAAAAGTAATTTTAAATCTTACTCAAAAAGATATAAATCTGTTCTCAATCTTACCCAAAAGTCACAAAATATACATTACATTAAAACTTCTATTAACAAAAGTAAAGCTACATGGCAAATTATAAACAAAAATAAAAGTAATATACTTAAGGAGAACATAAATAAAATAAAAAATGATAATGGTAATACAGTCTCAAATCCGAAAGAGATAGTTCAATTATTTAATTATTTCTTTTCAAACGTAGCTAACTGTGAACAAACAAACACAATACCACATTTAACGGGTAAGAGTCAACCTAAATCTATTTTTATGAAACCTGTAGCTCCTATAGATATCTTTAGAATAATTAATTCTTTGAAAAATGTTTGCAGCACGGGTTACGATGAGGTTACAGTTAGAGTTGTGAAAGATGTAGCTCATATAATTTCTACGGTTTTAAGCTATACTATTAACCTGAGTATAGAACACGGAGTCTTCCCAGATAAACTTAAGTACACCATTATAAAACCTATGTTTAAGAAGGGTGATGCTGAAGATCTCAATTGTTACAGACCCATAGCGCTAATACCTATATTCTCAAAAATATATGAAAAAGTTATATATGCATCGTTGTACTCTTTTCTTGAAACCAATAAAGTTTTTGCCAGCGAACAATACGGCTTTCGTAAAAGTCAATCAATAAACAATGCGATCTATAATTTCATACATACAGTAATAACCAATTTAGATAATAGTAAACCAGCTGTAGCCATGTACTTAGACATGTCAAAAGCATTCGACCACGTTCGTCATGACATTTTGCTCCAAAAATTAAATGACTATGGTGTTAGGGGTAATGTTAATAATCTTATAAAATCCTATTTAAGCAATAGACACCAAGCTACTCAAATAAATCGAGTATGCCCAATATCGAAAGAAGAAAAAGTATATGAATCTGAGTTCACTAATGTCCGTTTTGGGGTACCACAAGGTAGCGTATTGGGCCCATTACTCTTTATTGTATATGTTAATGATCTACCATCCATAACGCACCATCAAATGACACTTTTTGCTGACGACAGCACAGTTCTGTTTAATGACGACAATACGCACTCTAGCATAAATGTGGAGATTGATATTATGTTCTTAACGAATGCAACTGAATGGCTATCATCTAATAATTCAAACATAAATCTGTCAAAAACAAAAATTATGAAATTTAGACAAAATTTTCTAGCATTGCCGAATTTAAATATAACATTCAAAGATATAAATATTGAAGAAATAGATGATATTAAGTTTTTGGGGTTACATATTGACAGAAGACTTAACTGGAAAAATCACATAGATTATGTCTGTAAACGCTTAAATCAACAGTCATATGCCCTTTATAAATTAAGTAAAATAGCAGATAGATCTGCTGTTCTTACTGCGTATCATGGCTATGTCTCTTCCATCTTAAGGTACGGTCTTATTTTCTGGGGCAATTCAACCAACAAAGACCTAGCTTTTAAGGCGCAAAAGCGGTGTATCCGATCAATCGTAAGTATTAATTCAACGGAATCCTGTGTTCCACATTTTAAGGAACTGAAAATACTATCACTCCCCTGCCTGTTTATTTTCGAATGTGCCATCTTCGCTAAATTAAATATTCATCGTTTCAAATTTAGAAATAGAGCCAGACATAAAGACAAAATGACACGTGAACCCCACAAAACTGCTCTTTTCCGCAAAAGTGTTTTTTATCTAATCCCCGATATATATAATAAACTGCCAAAGACTATTAGAGACTTAGATTTGCAGAATTATAAAAAGGAATTATTTCAATTGTTATTAGATAAATGTTACTATACTTTAAAGGATTATCTGGATGATGTTATTTAATTTTAATTGTTCCCGTATATTTCTTAATTTATATTTAATTTTAATTGAATTTATAATTTTATGTCTATGTCTTATTATTTTAATTGTTGCCTTGACATGTAAAAATGACCGCTAATTCGAAAGTGCTGCATTTTAAAATGTTATTATTTTAATTTTCTAATTAATTATGCTGCGATGTAGGGGGATGGAGGGGTTAAAGAACGACTAGATCTTTAGTACTTCAAGAGTCAACTCCTCCTCTCATTTAATTGTGAGCATATTTATACACATGTTATATGTGACTTATCGTCTAAACGAGGCTTATCGATCTAACTTAATCTAAGTGCTGTACATGACTGATGTGCGATACTGGGTGTACGTGACATTACACCACATCACCCCTCTTAAAGTAAAAAAAAAAAAAACTAAATTACACTGTTTTTTTTTTTTTTTTTATACATTTAAACCCTTAACTTAAAACTTTTATACTACCTAATTTTTACAATATAGCTTAGTCCTATTTTTATGTACTACATCTACCTTATTTTTATATTTAACAATAACATTTGGTGACTTGTCTTGTATCACTTCATAGGGTCCATTATAAACACATTGTAACTTATTACCTATTTCGTTTCTTACCAAAACCAAGTCACCTTCCTTATAAGTTATGGGATTAAGATCCTTATCATAACACTGCTTCCTTGCTAACTTACTTGCTATCAAATTTTCTTTCGCATCACATTGAGCCCTTTGCAATCGATACTTAAATTCTAAAGGATAATCATCAAAATTATACAAAGGCTCAACATTTTCACCTTGTAGACTACTTGGTAACCTACAAATTTTACCGAAAACTAATTCATAAGGTGTATATTTGGTCACAGTATTTACTGTTGTGTTATAAGAAAAACACCAATATGGAATCCAAGAACTCCACGATGATGGATTATTATTTGTCTGTATCCTTAAATATGCACCTAAAGTTTTATGAACGTTTTCCAAAGAACCTATACTCTCATGATGATATGACGTCGACAGGATTTTATTGATGCCCAAGATATTACATAGCTCTACCATTACTTTTGAAATAAACTCTGAACCCCTATCCGTAGCAATTGTCCGCGGTATTCCATATCTCAAAACAAAATTTTCTGCTAATGCTTTTGCTACCTCATTTGCTGATTTATTTTTCAATGGATACGCCTCCACAAATTTCGTAAGCTCACATTGAAGAGTCAATATGTAAACATTGCCTTTTTCGTCCCTATCAAGCGGTCCCACTATATCTAAATAAATCTTCTCAAACGATGTTGATGCAGTAGTTGTAATTGTCATTGGCTCTTTAATATTTCTAGAGAACTTCTGCTTCTTACACTTACCACATTTACCAACGTACTCTATCACATCTTTCTCAATAGATGGCCAATAATAATACTTTTTTATATTATTCGCCATCCTGCGTATACCCGCATGACCACTTGTGGGTAAAATATGAAAATCATTTAAAATAATCCTTTTCTCATCTCTATCTTCTATTCTTTGTACATCCTTCACTACACACATTTTAAAATTTTCCCTATGTAGAGACCTACTATTTTCCTTCAAATATTGTGCCATTCTTGTAATAAAATTAACGTTATAACGATTTTTCAATATAATAACCTCTTTTATGCCTTTTCCAATACAAAAACTGACTACGTCTTTCGACAACTCGTCTCGCGATGATGCCGATAAAGATTCATAGTTTACATAAATACTCGAGTTTTCTGGCACATACATTAAATTGCGCGACTTTGAAAATATCTTTTTACAATTAGTGTTACGTAACATTTTCTCCCATTCATTTAAACATATCTCAATGTCATTTCCTTGTTTTTTAAGAACTTCCACGATCCTAGGGTGATCAGTCCCAGATACCACAGAGTTCGTATCGCAAACAATCGGCTGTCCCAACTGCTTATACTGCGCTCTTGTCATTACGGTTATAGCCTTTTCACGTATGGTTTTTAAATCTTCACTTGTAATTACTATCCTAGAAAGCGCATCATCTGCTTGCACATTTTCTTTTCCCTTAATATACTCAACCTCAAAATCGTACTCTTCTAAACACAAACGAAACTTAGTTAACCGACTTGACGGATCTGTCATGTTAAACAAATACAGTAGCGGCCGGTGATCCGTTTTAACAACGAACTTCCGTCCGTACAAATACGGTCTAAAATATTTAACTGACCAAACTATCGCCAATAATTCCTTCTCTATTATAGGATAATTTAACTCACTCTTCCCTAAAGTTCTACTAGCATATGCAACGGGTTTTCTGTTCCCATTACACTATCACAATGCGCCATTTCTTCTCCCCACTACGATCCGATTTCTTGGGTACAACTAAGACAGGACTAGACCACTCACTAACCGCCTCCTCAATAATATTACTGTCCAACATCTCCTGAACTTGCCTATCAACCTCCTTTTTCTGCACATAAGGTATCCTATATTGTTTCCTGTAAACTGGAGTAACATTCTCTCTCAATCGTATTGACTGCTCATACACATTTGTGACAGCTAATTTATCTCCCGGAATATGAAATATATCTGAATATTTTGCACAGATTTGTTCAACTGACAATCGCTCCTGGGCACCCAAATAGTCCAATTTAAGCAAAGAAAGTATTTTCTTAACACGCTCAACGTCTACCTTCGACCCCACAAAATTACAACAATCGAAATCATTTAATGGACAAACTTCTATACCAGACATACCACACACAACTTCCTCAGAGTTTGTGTTTAAAATCCTAATAGGTATCAACCCATTTTTAGGCCTAGCCAACACACTAGCTAAGAAAACTCCTTCACGCAATTCTTTCCTAAACACTACACAATCTTCTGCTCTGTTAACAGGGAAATACCTAACCACTTCACAACGTGGAGGAATAGTCAACAAGTAATCATAGGAATTAAGCGGCATGGAAACGATCTGTCCTCCACAATCCTTAAGAGATAACCTGTTTATCGTAAAATCTATAATACCACTATACTTTTGCAAAAAATCCTGGCCTAATATACCAACCGACTTACATGGCAAATCATCAAATATATAAAACTTATGCATAAACGAACACCGTCCATATTCCAACTTCAAATATACATAACCTATAGCTCTCAAACTACCTCCTACACCATTAATCACTAACTCTTCCTTGATTATTTTACAACACAAAGCGTTATTCCTCAAGAAATTTCTCTTTACAGCTGATATTGACGCGCCTGTATCTACCAACCATTCCGTCCCTATACTATTTACTAATAAATTAACCCAGTTAATACTATCGTAAGACAAAATATGCTTAGGCTCGAAAAAACTGAACCTCGTTCAACTGCTCGCCTTCACTACTCCGTGGCATTGACACTGAGCCTGAGTCAGCATCAACCCGTGCATGTTCATAATATGCTACGCGGCGCCGACCTTGCTGAGTCTGGCGTCCTCGGTAAGCATTATTGCTGCGACCGCGCATTCCACCGCTACGCCGTACGCTGACGTTTCTGTTGTACGTACGCTCAACAGCTGATCTTTGTTGCGTGTGTCCATTCCCTACAACGTGCCGCCTATAATTATTTCCACGATTGCTCGTAGAAAAACCACCCCTCGCGGGCCAACGCTGGTACGCCATGACTTGCGCTGACGAAGCACAATCTTCGTCTTCTGCTACCCTTATAGCATCCTTAAGGCAAGTTAAATTCCTCGCCGTAATGATCGTACCAAGACGTTGATTACGAAGACCGTCAGCAAACTTCCGAATCGCATATTTTTCATTCAAAGGCTGTAAAACCTTATAGGCTTCCGAACTTTCCCCGGCTTGAGAAATAGTCAAATTAACCATTAACTTCTCAATTTCCGCACCGAATTCCGAGACCGATTTATTATTTTGCCTTGCGCGCGAAAGCTTCTCCTGCACAGCTACGTCTGATTGTACCGTTAATAAATGTTTCCTCATATCAACCAGCAGACTGTCTACTGTTGAGTAACTAGAAGACAACCTAATTTTAGCCCCCTGGGTAAGGCGAGTAGTTAATACGAACTTAATCAAAAGAGCACTATCAATCTCCTCTAAAATAGAGCTATATAACCCTATAGCATCAATTAAATCCTGGGTCACTTGCTCATCCCCAGTCATTTTTGGGAGTAGGCTAACTGCCGTTCTCAGAGAAAACCTTTCAGCCGCCATCTCTAGTTCGATCCTGCTCTCGTCCTCGAACTTAACAATATCAACATACAATTTTTCAATCTTACCTACTAACTGTGTTAATTCTTCTGAAAATTTACCTAACTTAGAAACTATACACTTAAATTTACCGTACAATGCTTTTGCCTCGCTAATCTTGCCATCAAAATTCTTTCCTTTACGTCTACTTGGTCCTAATTTGACAATAGATTCCCTTAATAATTTAAATTGCACAAATAACGACGTCAATTCCACTTCCATCTAAACTATTGTCTCTAAAACCACACACAAATAACAGTAACAAAATAATTTACAAATTCAGCACGCCACAATCACTTTTAGTTTAAATTTTATTACTTACTTCTTCTTCACTCCGTTCGCTCCTTGGTCAGGCCATTTGCACCGCCCTCTGCACCTCTCGTTGATTCAGTTTCTCCTCAATCCAGCCTTGGTGGCATCTCCGGTACATCCGCACCGCCACGACAATGATGCACGCCGCCAAACATACAGCAATAAACAGTAGCACAGTGTTAATAGCGGATAGCTGCTCCAGTGTCACTGTTGCTGCATTGGAGCCTCCCGATGCTGTTTGGGCAATAATCACCTCCTCCTTCGATGTCGTGCTCCCCATGGTCTAGGTATTATGACTCGATACCACGCTGACCGATCCACAACGATAACTAGTCCCCGAACGGGCAACTATAACGGCGTCCAGCCGACTAGCAGGCTGACTGGCAAACCGACTGGCAGGCCGACTGGCAGGGTCGCCATGCGATGTAGGGGGATGGAGGGGTTAAAGAACGACTAGATCTTTAGTACTTCAAGAGTCAACTCCTCCTCTCATTTAATTGTGAGCATATTTATACACATGTTATATGTGACTTATCGTCTAAACGAGGCTTATCGATCTTACTTAATCTAAGTGCTGTACATGACTGATGTGCGATGCTGGGTGTACGTGACATTACACCACAATGCTATGTTTATCTTATAAAATGTCACTGAACTACTCAAAAATTGTTGTATGCCATTATGGCGGTTCATAGCTGTGTACAAACTCGGAAACATGTAACAACTATTTGCTTACCTATGTACCACAATAAAGAATATTTGTATTTGTATTTGTATAGAAACAAGATGGAAACTATGTATTTGACAAAATAATTACTTACGCTCGATAGAAACAAAAGGGTTGTCACTTTTAAAGTATTGATATTCTTTTTTTTTTTAATTTTGATCAATAAATCGAATTGAAATAAGAAAGGGGACAATTTTTTTTGGGTCCACTAGGGTAACGTTTAATTTATCATTTTACACATGAAACAAGTGATAACCTTTGTATAACTAACCTACCACACAAGTTTTAACATTTGTGACTCCGTAAAGCGATCAGCCATTTTGCGCAGCATCTCTCTAGAATCCAACAAGCACTCAGGAATTAAATTGAATAATGAATAAAAAAGTATTTGACAGTTTGACTCACGACCCGCAAGCTGTATATCGACCGATGAATTTCATTGGTCGATATTACGATCGGTATAAAGCAAGCGGCCAATCCCTGCAGACGGTGTAACGAACACGTATCGACTTGTAACTTTCATAGGTTTTTATCTCGCCTACGGGGACTCCCCGTATGCTGCATACCGGACGAGTAATTAACGACCAATGAAATTGCTCCATGCGGCGCCTGTCCTGCCTCCGGCGTCCGTTATCGAGGCGCCTATCCTGCCTCCGGCGTCCGTCGCCGAGGCGCCTATCCTGCCTCCGGCGTCCGTCGCCGTGGCGCCTATACTGCCTCCGGCGTCCGTCGCCGAGGCGCCTACCCTGCCTCCGGCGTTCGACGCCGAGGCATCTACTGATCCTCCGGTTTAAACATTTTTTTTTTAACTTATACGAGTTTGGGCCAACTGTAGGATCAGGTACTCTAATTGTTATAATTATAATTGTAAATATATATCTGTTCCTTTGGTATTTGTTTTTATTCCTTTATCTCCCCTTCTGTTCGTCTGGGACTCCAGTTCCCTAAGATTCTGGTTTCCTAGACGGACCTACCCGCGATGTTGTTGCTCTGGTCTTCTAAAACCCAGGGTAACGCTACAAACATCACGCTACAACCATCGGGAGCGGAGTGGTACGTACCAAAGCTGCGGGTGAATCCGTGCTGGGACAATTTATAATCGGCTAAGGCCTCGTACAGACGAGCAGCACTTTGCAGCAACTGCAGGTGCCGCCATTGTGGCTAAGTATGAGCGCAGCGCGCGTCCTGTTTGTCAGCCGACTTCAAATAGACAGCTAAAGTTGGTTCTATCGACAGCTGAAGTTGGCATTGTCGACAGCTAAAGTTGGCTCTGTGACAGCTGAAGTTGGCTCTGTCGCCATGTCGTCAGCACAGTGCTGCTCTTCTGTTTGACGCCTTACTTTTGCCGACGACTTCGTTTCCTTCGAAAAGTACTATCAAGCCGGTTACCTCGTTTTAATATTAGTTACTCTCTGTGTCCCGGTTTCACTTGTAAGGCCTCTTTGCTATCTGCCCCGCTCCCGTGGATAGTAACGAGATCTTGAATATTAATTTTCCCTCTTTTATTCGTTACAATAGTGACTATCAAAAGACTGTCTTACTAAAGGGTATCGTAATACCCACCCAATAACTAGTTTGTGGGAGTCTGATAGACGGCTCTTTGAAGCATTTGGAAGCTATACTCGGAGCATTTTAGAATAATTCAAGTTCAAGTATTTATTTGCATTCCACATGTGAAAAAGGTGTTACAATCGGCTTTAAGCTATTACAGTACATAGAGGACCCTGTTAGGGCACAGCAACTATAAATTAATACAATTTCTTAAAACTATATTTATAAAACTTAAAATAAATATCCTGGGACAGCTCACACACGGTTATCTGATCCTAAATTAAGCAGATCTTGTACTATGGTAACCAGACAACTGATAAACAAACTTATATATTTTTTAAATACATAAAAAACCATACCATAACATAAATACCATAACATACATTATGGTTTGCTGGAAGAAAACTCATTTATGGGTTAAGCTCGCCTTTGTACATGACTATTTTGTTTGCTACCATTATGTATTTTATTTTTCTTGTTCGTGTGCAATAAAGAATATGAATGAATGAATGAATGAATACATTTTGCAATCTGAGGAAAACAATATTATAGATAATTACTAGCTGCCTCCCGCGGTTTCACCCGCGTTAAAATGTTAAGGGTAAACAACCCTTATCACTTAGGGGTATGAAAAATAGATAGTAGCCGATTCTCAGACCTACTGAATATGCGTATAAAATTTGGTTAAAATCGGTAAAGCCGTTTCGGAGGAGTAAGGTTAATAATTCAAACATTGACTCCCTAAAAAATCATTAGGTAGGGCCAATTGTGCGAGACCGCAGATATGTCATTTTATTCTGTCAGCTTCATACAAATTTTTGAATAAAAATTTCTCAATGAGCCGTTTATGAGTCTATACTATAATGATACAATTTTAAAGTATGTATGTGGTCTTCCAAAAGATATTCAGGCATAAAAGTCGTCACTTTTGAGATTACTGATCGGATGTCTATAAAACCTGAAATCCAGCCCACAGTGCGGCGTGATAGCAATGATTAGGTATGCTCGCGGATTCACTCACGTGGGCCACAGTTTTACGTATTGAAAAAGTAATAATTACTATGGCACGTATGCTAATTATTCAAATGAACCAGGATTAGAATGATGGTTGAAAGCTCAACTGTAGTAGTGAGGGGTATTGAGTGTGAGATTTGTCTACTGCTGCGGTGGTTCGACAAAATGAGGGGGGAGGCTAATATTACATTAAAATATCTACTCATAAAAAATATTATCTATAGAATGAAGTTAAAATTCCCAAAGATGCTCCTCCTTTTTTTTTAACGATCATTGAATTACATACTGTTTAAATATGGTTGCTTACATATTGTTTTCTCACACATTCTTTATAAATGCATCCTGTATACAGGGTTTTAATGGGCCCTGGGTGAAAACTACTTTAAATCGTTGAGATAGATTATTTAGCTTAATGAAAACATTCTTTTATTTAAAAAGAATTAAGTAAAACTGCATTCCAAGATTTTTGAAAATGCGGCGTACCACACACAAGCTCTTATAAGCAGTATTACTTTGATATTACTTTCAGTGGGAAAGAGACGGCGCTAGACAACGTGTCTAACGCTGTCACTTGCACACTCCTGAACAGGAATAAAACAATCTTACTTTTAACGTCATGGTAAGGGGGCTGGCTTAAAATGGTAATAATAATGTTACGTAGTGTAGCATTTCGCTACTATTTGGCCTCTCGTGCTCGTCAAAATAAGTACTCTTTTTGTTGGTTAGCCTTTTTAGGAAATTCTTTTTAATGATGTTTAAAATTCGATCGAGTGCTTTTTGACGGAAAGAAAAGACTATTTTTTTCTGACACTTACGACTTGGTGAACGTTGGGAAAACATGTTTTGATTTTAAGGATTTGTCACACTGGATGCGTTCTGCGGCCGGCGGACAGGTCAAAGTGAACGCAGCCCGCATCATGTATGAACAACATTGTCGGTATCAATATATTTTGTATAGAATGCGATCTGACCGTGCGAGCACATCCAAAGAACGCATGTTGGGCCGACGGGGCGGTGGGGAGGGAAGGACGCGTACGGACCGGTGGGCTGCGGGCACGCGGGCTGCGGGCTGCGGGCGGCGTTGTTCATACATGATGCGGGCTGCGTTCACTTTGACCTGACCGCAGGCCGCAGAACGCATCCAGTGTGACAAATCCTTTAACCTTTGAGAAGTGGACAAGTATTAGTTTAATGCTATTGCATTGCATTTTATTAAGGGCACGGACGGATGTTATTTTAATTAAATAAAAAATTAAAAAAAATCTAACCATATCTTTATCTTGACATTATTATGTTTTTTGAAGAGACAACCATAGCTAAGATTAATAAAAATATGTTACATAACTCGGTTACATGGAATTTTGTAAAAGACAAGCCTCAATAAAGCATCGTAGTTGTTTTAAGGGCTCATTTGATGAAGGTTTTGTAGGCGATAAAAATTAAATGATTATAATCAAACTAAAAGTAATGCTCTAATTTATTTTTCATCCCACCTATTCGAAAAAAGACGACTTTGTTCCCCTTTAAGAACGTCCAAAGTGAGTGTTTTCTATAAGAAACTTTCAGCGGGCAATAATAACGCTCCAAATTCAAAAAGTGCGCCTAAAAGTAACTTTTAATCGCACTTTTTTAATTTGGAGCGTCTTTGCATGGTTTACGCCCTGTTATAAGTGCGCCTAAAAACTCGCCAAAGAATCGAACGCAAATAATGAATGGCTGGTACGACGTCCAAAACCATAGTCACGCCACGGCTGAATAAAAAAAACTTAAATAGAAATAGAACGCGCAAACTACAGCCCGAGTTCTCGTAAAAATTTTCACGGATTGTTTTGCAGCAAATTATTAATGTAGCTGCTATTATTATCAAGATATCATAATAATAGCATTATTATCAAGATATGATAATAATAGCAGCTACAATAATAATTTTACAATAAAGTATGAAGCGTCTTTTATTTTCTCATAGGGGGTGATGAAAAGTAGAGTGTATCACTCGGGCGCAAAATATATTTTTGGCTCGGGCGACGTACTTCGAATCCCTCGCTACGTTCGGGATTCTATTTAAGAATCCCTCGCAAAGCTCGGGATTCTACTCTAGAATCCCTCACTTCGCTCTGGATTCAAAAAACGCCCTCGCCGTAAAAATATTACTTTGCGCCCTTGTAATACAATCTACTATCTTTGAGCTCATAATGATAATTGAATGAACTATAAAAATAATGTTTCCACTGTAAGTAAATATTATATTGACGATGCATCTAAAAGTGTCATTGATATGCAATGTTATTGCTGTTTTGAACAGACGTATGGTTTTTATTAAGGCATTTCAACCTTATCACTTGAGATGTGAAGTATTACTAATAATAAAATGTAGTTAATGTATTGACAGCCCTGTTCTTTTCTGAGGGGAGTGATGTCGTGTCGATTCTCAGGCCAGGTAAAGTGTTATTTTGTTTTTCTACTGGCATCAGTCTGTTATAGCATACCTAAGCTGAGTTAGAATTGGCTGGTGCTACATCCTTGTGCTGTGCAAACACATAAAGCTGCTGGTTAGAATTTAAATTCCATTGGACTTTGTGAATAAGGGAGAAGGGTTTGCACTTGTGTTAGCATTGCACATGCTCTCCCTTCTCTCGCCAATGTCCATTGTCTGGGGAATATTATTTTATTAAATTACTGTTTACTAGCTGTCCCTTGCGGTTTTGCACGTTATGTTAGTGTTTGGTAAGACATAGAGTGATAATATGATAGTGTGATGTTATGTGGCCTATATTGCTCGTCTAATCACGTCCCGCTGTCCCCGTGACGGGGATATGGCACACGGGGACAACGGGAACAAACCGTCAAGGGTTTGTTCCCGTTGTCCCGGCTGTTTTTTTTTTGAGTCCGTTCAGCAGTGCAGTTGTCAATTAGTAACAACCTACTTATAATATTATAATAGTACAAATGAATCCTGCTTATAATATTATTAGCGACTTACTTATAATCGCTGCTTAGGGTTGTGACAGGTTTATAATAATATGTCAAAAAAATGTATGGTTACTCAGGCATTATTCATGACTTAATTTTGTTTAGTGATTATTACAAAGCGTATTAGTCTGATCAGTTACCTAGTGCGAGATAGATGTGGCTGTGGCTGTTCAGCAGCTTCTACCAAATTAAACCTCAAACGCAAAGGAAGTTAATTAAAATAGTGGTACAAGTATTTTGGTGACAAGTGATGGTGACAAGTATTTCTTTATATATCTGAATTGTAATCAAACTATATAATAAAGTATGTTTATCCCATGACAATGATAGTAAAATTAGTATTCAAGACTAGCAGGCAAAAGTACAGTTAAAAAATGTGATAGTTACTGTGGTGGTGTTTGGTGGCTGAGGTGGTATGTGGTGATTGTGGTGACGTGTGGTGGTTTTCCTAGTACTAAGGTACAAGGTGTCTCAAACACTTTGGAAACGTGCAAAAAGTTATGTGAAATTAATCTGTCTGAGTCGTAGACTAATATAGTATAGCGACTAACTTTCGCTGACAAAGGCGCGTAATATGTAGTGACAAACTGGGTTTGATGACTGGCACCCCTTCTGGTCGTCGTCAACATGACCTGACTAGTTAGTGTGGTTTGTCTATTAGGCGAGGTGGCCTTAAGACGGAGATGTGGTTTGTCTATTAGGCGAGGTGGCCTTTAGACGGAGATGTAGTTTGTCTGTTAGGCGAGGTGGCCTTTAGACGGATATGGTGCGATGAGTCTTCATGGTGAAGTGGCCTTCAAACAGAGATGTTGTGGTTTGTCTGTATGCCGAGGTGTCCTATCGACGGAGATTGTATGAAATGTCTAAAAAACCGCCGTGTCTATTTAGACTGCTGACAGACTATGTATGAAGGTTGTCTATTCTGTGAAATGGTCTTCAAATTATTTGTGCCTAAAAGACATTCCATAGCAAAAAGAGATCGTGATGGCCCAGTGGATAAGGCGCCCCGCTTCTCGTGTAAGAGAGTTCGAATCCGGGCAAGTACCAATGTGACAAGGCAGGTGCACATCGGTCACACCTTGGTCTGGTCGCTCCCAAGCCCTGTAAACCCACCTTTCGTTGCATTGGAATGTGCGAGTGTACCGCTCGACTCTTCGCCTATACCGTCGGATACGGTTTACCCATGCACAGATCTTCTGCTTTAGGAAGTCGATAGTCGACTCTGCGACGCCGGCCAAATAATATTGGGGACTAATGTCAGTCCCTGAGAAAGCCCGCCTCACAAAACGCACTCTAGGGCGTGTATTGCCCTCCCTGAAGCTGATAAGCTTGCCGATGAGTGATACGGCGCTCGATTCTGCACTGCTACGCTGGTACAACTGATTTTGGTCGTGTGGGTCCGTCACTATTCAGAAAATTGACGTGAGCCATACGACATAAAGGACATGTTATGAAATGGGCTTAAAATGATTTTGTTTTTGAACAACTATCATGTGTGGTTTTTCTGGTAGGGAAAATTGTCCAGGATGGCCATACAAAAACAAAACAAAATATTAATAGCACCATTATTTAATAAATAAATATTTTAAATCTAGATATTATTTTATCGTAATATTATTTTTGTACATTGAAAAAAAGAAAAACTGTTACATATTATTTCTTATAGCATATTATACGCCTTTCTGTTATTTCAAACCATATTAAATGGCTTTAAAATATAACCAACTAATTATCTGCATGATTTGGATGTATGAAAATGATTCTTTTGCCTCTTTTGAAAACAATAAAACATTACTTGTGTCAGGTTGACGGGTTGTAACCTCTATGGTTGTATGGTCGTGGCAGAATTGTGGTGTGTTTTCCACAAATGCCATTAATAAAGAGTTGAAGTTGAACTGTAAGGGACAACGCACACCGGAATGGCAGCGGCCGGCAGCGGCCGCCCGCGGCGCCGCGAGGCCGCCAGCGTCGCTAGAAACAATAGGCGCGCGCATGGCGCGCGGCCGCTCGCGGCGCCGCGGGCGGCCGCTGACGGCCGCTGGCATTCTGGTGTGCGTTGTCCCTTACAGTTCAACTTCAACTCTTTATTGATGGCATTTGTGGAAAACACACCACAATTCTGCCACGACCATACAACCATAGAGGTTACAACCCGTCAACCTGACACAAGTAATGTTTATTGTTTTCAAAAGAGGCAAAAGAATCATTTTCATAAATCCAAATCATGCAGATAATTAGTTGGGGACTCGGGCCTACTCTTGAATTTGACACTTGATTTGCCGGTTACTATGACAACGACGTCCAACAGAACAATGTTGCCGAAATCAATAAACACTGTGGGTTGCAATTTAATGTTTTATTTATAATTTATTTAAAAACACAATAGTTTAAAAAAAAATTTATATAAGTATACAGGGTGTCCCACGGCTATGCCACATGGAGGGAAAGTACCTTAAATCTTGTAGATAGAACATTTTACTGAAAGAAGACATTATTTGAATTTTAAAAACAATTTAAATGGCATTCATAGATTTTTAAATAATTAAATGGTTGGGCCGGGAATCGAACTTGTTCCTTAAGAAAAAATAATCACCCTGTAGTTTTATCATACCATTCGAAAGGTTTTATCATAAGGATAATTTTTTGCTAAATAACATAGTGTCACAAATAAAAGGAAGATCGTGAATTTTTACATTTGAGGTAAAATTTGTTTCTGAAAAGTTAAAAGCTTACATTGCCGTAAGGACATACAATTGACAATCATAACTACATAATACTAATTAATTTACCCACTTGAGTAGTACGCATCATTTAAATAAATAAATATCCACCACAACAAGACCAAAAAATCGTCAGGGAACGAAATAATCAAAAGTTATCACTTTGTATTCAAGAAGAAGGGACTAGTTTTGAGCATTTGAAAAATTGACTAATTTTGTATTAGAAATGTTAAAATTCATGGTCTTTCTTTTATTTTTGACACTATGTTATTTAGCAAAAAATAATCCTTGTGATGAAGCCTTTCGATCTGTAGGATAAAACTACAGGCCGATTAATTTTCTCGAGTAACAGGTTCGATTCCCGGTTCAACTATGTAATTATTTAAATATCTATGAATGCAGTTTAAAATGTTTTCAAAATTCAAATAATGTCTTCTTTCAGTAAAATGCTCTATCTACAATATTTAAGGTACTTTCCCTCCATGTGGCATTGCCGTGGGACACCCTGGATATGCTAAGACTCCTTAATTTATGTACTTTCACATAAATATAATCTCTTCTCTGTTAACAGCAATTTCGAATAAAGTCTTAGCCCCCATACAAAAAAAAATACGTCTCCTTTTGCGGCTGCACGGTGACCGCACCCACTAGTGAGGCAGGCGTAACAGGGTTACTCCGTGACTCGAGACGTAGTCGATCAAGCACCGTTTCATCCAACATATGATTACGCTGGATGACACACACCTGATCAGTACCAGTCGACAGTCGCTGAGCCGTAGAATTGGCAGCTGGTTCAAGCACCTGGAATAGAGAGAGCATCCGACCACTTCACGCAGTCAGGTTACTTCCCCCAAGGCCCCAAAGTAGGCGCGCATAACATTTTTATTAGTGGACTGTGTCCATCTCATGCGCGTGTTAGTTTCAAATGTATATAATTAGTGTATAACCATGTATTTAATATTGGTATTTAAAGATATGTATAATGTTAATCATTATTTTAAACTAAAACCAGTAAACAACAACCAGTAAACCAGTAAACAAAACGTCGTCGTCCGTTAGTTTGAAATTAAGAAGGTCAAACTTGTTTGTCACTGTCTATAAAAAGGAATGCTCCGACCGGTTTTATTCACTTTTGATCCAGACGTTGAACGGTGCGGAGCTCTCCGAGATTAAGTATAACTTCTTGTGTATTGTGATTATGTTAGCTATGAATATAAATTTAGATTATGACTATATTTTAGATTATGTACATACAATATTTTAGATTATATGACTATATTTTGTGGTTTGAATAATGTAACCGAATAATTATAATATTTTATCGAGCTTAAAAGAGTGTTCATGGAGTTTCTTGCTGGCTCTTCTCCATAGGAACCTACTATTTTGGAACCAGCAAATAGCTTTTCGTTTAATTTAATAAATGATTTTGAATTTTACCTTTTTTTTTTTTTTTTTTGGTGAGTGGGAAATCATCCAATGACTGCTCCCGTCCTGGGTGCGACGGGAGGGCGTGTCAGACTCTTACTGACTAAAACCCACTCATGTTCCTTCGATTGCCCTTTATGTTCCAGGGTCACGGTAACCACTATAAACATTCCGCAACCCCGGTTTGAATTTTACCTAGAGTTTATTTTATTTTAAAAATATATTAAAAATGTAATAAATAGAAAGATTATCTATATCTATATACTTATAATAAAACTGTAGAGAGGTCAATTCTGTACATTAAATATATTTTTAAAATTTATATTGGAGGATGATTGGTGATCGATACTGATGCCAAAAATGCAATTAGTAAATGCTTTGTCTGTCTGTCTGTCTGTCTGTCTGTCTGTCTGTCTGTATATGCACGCATGGGTTAAAAACTACTGAAAGGATTTAAATCAAACTTGGTACGATTGTAATACATACTCCCGGGCAGGTTATAGGCTATATAACATAACGCTAAGACACATAGGAGCCGAGCAGTAGTGAAAAGTGTGACAAAAACGGGAGGAAAATATTCCTTTTGGGAGATTCCGTTGCGTGCGCTGCGTAAATGGTTGAAGTTACGTAAAAATTATGTAAATACTAAAGAACTACTACTAAAGAATTGTTCCTCTTAAAAAGTTGTAAAAAAAAAGGCCGCGACAGCATATGTCTAATATTTATAGTTCACTCTCTATAACCATTTTTAAGGCAATCAAATTTGTTTAAAATGTTTTAAAATAATTCATGATTTGCCAGGGGGTTATTATGAATAAAGTAAGAATCCTGTACCTGTAAATAAGTTAGTCAATATAAGTTCTTAATTTTGTACAAAATTGCAGTTCACATAATTTAATTTCAATAAATGTCTTCGGAGATATCGCAGTTTTAAAATGACTCCGCAGCAATATAAATGATGATACTTACAAGTAGTAACAAGGCTGGCCTTTGCAAGATATTCGTAGCTAATACATCAGAATAACACATAATTTAGGGATGAGTTTAGATTTAGGATTAATTATATTAGTACGCTATCGCATTGGGGCACAAAAAAAAACCTGTAAGGATAGATGATGGAATAAATAAATAAAAAATAAATAATATTGTGCTACATTGCGCCATAAGCCACGGGAGCCGATCAGTAACCAAAAACCTAACATAACGCGGGTACGCGGGGATCGTACAGCCCATGGCCCACTACGGGGCTCTGGTGTGGGCACCCAGCTTGGCCTTGGCTCTGGCCCGGCTACTGAGGGCGTCCCATGGCCATTCGGATGGTGCGGGAATACCGTTTCATCTGCGAGGCGGCGATTTCGCCGATTCTTGCAACGGTGTTGTCTTGATACCGGCCTGGGATTTTTGAGGCAATAGTCCTTGCACACGTACCAGTGGCGCCTAGAAGTGCAACGCCGTGCCGGGGCGAAACTGCGCTACCGCAGCTAATCACAGCACGGCGCACAAAGCTCCTGCGGGATCTCATGGCGGAATGGAGACTGCTACTGTCACAACCCAGTACTGGGCACGCCTCTTTGAGGAGTAGCTGGAGAGGCACCTCGGCGTTCTCACGTATCGTTTGACACAGTCACTCACCGGACAAGGACATTTCGGGAGGTTTTTGTGTCGGATTCGGGCGTAAGAGACGCCTGCGTGACACGGTGGAGCTTGCGGTGGATGTATGCCCCGCTTGGGCGGACCACCGCCGTGTCTTTTCAGAAGCGATCGGCGGGGGTGACCTCTCGCGTCCAGCCCTGGTCGGGCCGTGCTCCAAGGCAAAACTGAATGGGAAGCCGTCGCCTCCTTCTACGAAGCAGTCATGCTCCAAAGAGGCGGGACGCGTGAAGCAGAGTCAAGCCTCACGCCCCGGACAGGGACCCAAGCGTAGACGTCGAAATTCGCAAGTCGACTACCGGTCACAGTAGGCGCGGGGCTGCGGACGGCGAGCGATGGGAAGCTCGCCGCTCGATAAGGGCCATGCCTACTGGAATTGCGGAATAGTTCTAATAGTTACCGCGGCCCCGGAAACATAAAGGGCAACCGAAGGAACAAGGGTGGGTTTTAGTCAGTAAAAGTCTGACACTCCTTCATGAGAAGTTATTTTATGATTTTCCATCCATAAAAAAAACAACGCGGGTGAATAGCGAATAATATTAAACTCACTGACTGATATCAACGCGTTTGTTATTATTTAAGACATATTTTGACACATAAATTTAGAGGGTTTATTTTTTGTAAAGAGTAAATAGCCACTAAGAAAGGATATTTTTAATTCAACCCCTATTATAATAATAATACCAGCCTATAACTGTTCCACTGCTGGGCAAAGGCCTCTTCTCATACAGAGAAGGCACGAGCATTGATCACCACGCTTGCTCAAGGCGGATTGGCGATTTCGGACTTATATTAACTACAAGTCCAGGTTTCCTCACGATGTTTTCCTTCACCGATGTCTGTGATGTCTAAGATAAACTTTAGAAAGTACATATGAATTGAAAAAGTCACATTGGTACTTGCCCGGATTCGAACCCGCAACGTCTTGCATGAGAGGCGGGCGCCTTAACCACTAGGCCATCACGACGAAAGTGGATAGAAGTTCGACATCCACGCAGGCGAAGCCGCGTTAATGATAAATTGCTTTTGTTTCATATAGAAGGTTTAGTTTCAATGACAACTTAAACTTATAACCAAAACTGGTTTAAATTACAATTAATGATTTCCACATTATTTGCTTTTATGTTTAAATATTTAACTCTCCTTTTTAATAATCTAACACGCGCACTTCCACCGGGAGCGGGGACCCGGTCAGAGGTCGGTGGGCCTCGGAGTCCCAAGCATTCCGCCGGGGACCTCCCGCCGACGAACAGGTGGTGGCGATGTCGGCGGAGAGAAGTACATATCGACGGGCCTGTTAGTCTAGTGGTTAGTGACCCTGACTGCCAAGCCAGAGGTCTTGGTTTCGATTCCCACCCAGGACTAACTTGGATGAGGATGTTGTTCTGTGTCAGGGTGTAATTTATCTATCATATTCTGTGTGTATTTATAAATTATAGTAGCGACCCGTTCCAGCTTGGCATGGGTGTTACAAATCTTTGAATACCTCGGATTTTCTTTTCTGTAAAATGCGTGTATTATACACATAAAACTTCCTCTTGAATTACTCAATCTATTAAAAAACCGCATCAAAATCCGTTGCGTATTTTTAAAGATCTAAGCATGCATAGGTACAGACAGACCGACAGTACGCAAAGCGACTTTGTTTTATACTATGTATTGATAAGTATGTTCATCAGTTGTCGGGTTACAAGCTCCGCTTAATTTGGGATCAGATGGCCGTGTGTAAGTTATACCAGGATATTGATTTTATTTATTTAACTTTCGTGCAGAAAACCAGATGACATTTGCACCACGAACGCCTCGAAATTAAAGCATCTTTAGAAGCTGCTGTCTCGATGTGTGTGTGATGGCCAGTGTCAGCTAGTTTTCACTTTATAATTTTCTACGTGTGAAATTTTTGCAAATTATCGCGACGAATAGTTTTTTTATTGACATTCTTTATTTTCCTAATGCCACATTTTTCAAATTATGTGATTTCAGGAATGTTCTAGTAATGAATACGATCGACGAATTATGAAACTCAATATCATTAAATAGAATTGAGCTTATAATCGGACATTTGTCTCGCACAACGACATACCTAGAAAATTGTTACCTAAGTATATTGTCTGTTAGGATTTACTAATGAAATAATAAGCTTTATAAGCATTAAGATACTTACTATACTTATCTCGATTAGTAGACAAACACAAATTAAAACTGATAGATGTATACTGGCCATCCGTTACTCCTTCTGAATGCACGGAATTATTTGAAGGAATTTAATTTTGCAATTTATTTTTAGATTTAAAAAGCATTACCCTACCACGACTGTACAAAGTTATGTAGTTTAACCTTTCAACGACCAAGCGACAGCCGGCTGTCGGTCTGTTATTGTCTTTCTATTGTGTCTCGAATCACGTGTGTTCGAAGCTTTAAAGAAGTATCGTCCGAAACGCCGGTTTGACCGGACCGGGCTAAATTAGGCAAAAACATTACCTATATCAGTTCGAGCTAAAATGCATTCTGCATATTGATATGTTTTTGTTAATGTTATTGTAACTTTTTTGTGTTCCAAGATACTAAAGACACCGTTTTACACAATAGGTTACCCAAACGAAATTCTATCTTCAAAAACGGCACACTAACGCACACATACATTAAACGTCAAAGTAGGATGACATGTTTTAAGTAGTGCGAGTGAAAAAGAGATAAACGTCAAATATCAACGCGATACTCAGTATCATGTTTGCCAATTGGCAAACTTTTAATGTGCCATTTTTTGACTGCTTATAACCTATCTACACTTTTTTACTTATAACATCATTGGTTTTACAAGCTTATATTTAACTTGCAATGTGTGTATGTAACTATTTTCATTCAGGTGGAATCTTGGAATTGAAACTCAATTTTGAATCAGATATCTCGAACCGATTGTGCTGGAGTTTTGCATACGTGTGTAAAGCGGGGTGTCAATGCAATGTTAATATTGCAAATGTAGGTATTTAATTATTATTATTATTATTATTTTGTTTCAGATAAAAATGCATCCATATATAACAAATTTAAATACAATTGAACTTAAAATTGAAATTATTACAATAAAAATTATTGTTAGTAAAATCTTATAAACTATGTTAGTAAACTCCCATCATAATTTGCATCCATTTATTCTGGATAGGGCAATCAGGACGTGACACAACCATCTGCAGGATACTGTTGCTACTGCCTCGCATGCGTTGCAATAAGGAAGCTACTTTTTTCCTTATAAATAGCATGAAAGCCATCCGTTCGCGCTTCCACAAACATTCCATTTAATATAAAGTTAGTTATTTTTAAGATGTTATGTAAATCTTGTTAAACATGGACAAAAAATATAGTAAGGACAATGTTTAGCCTGTTTCCTAAAATTAATATTGTCGTATTATAGTTATCAGAATAGGCTAGGTATTAGAAGATGTGTATCTGTATTTGGTTTATTATCAATCTCCAATCTTTGAATCGGTTTGTTTCTATATAATAAGTATTATCGGTGTATTTGCATTAGAAGTTAATAATTTTAGTATTACTGTTAGCCTGACGGCACGGCCTCTGCGTTTATTTCTAAATAACATCATATTTTATTACACTTAACAATTTTTCCCGCTTTCATACGTCGCGATCTGAAGCTTTCTCGAAGCTCGTAAAGTGCCGACGGAACTTGAACGCTAAGCCTAAAGGAATAAGGTTTAAAATAAGTGTTTATACTTATTTGTGTTTTGTCGCTCTCGCCTAAAGCGGTGGGTAGGCTAACTATTAACTTCTCTGGCTGTCGTGCCTTCTGTTTAACCACTGAGCCGTTGGTACTTATAGATTGAGGTGTAATCGTGATTCAGCAACCGTTTTCCTAAGTCCAATTCGCCATTGGACTGATCGTCGACAGGATAATTCATTTATTTCCATTTCGCCAGCAGGGTTTTTCACCCATGGACATTCCACCGACAGAAAACCTTTCATATGCGTCACTTTCGACGACAGACTTTTTAAGCTACTAAGTGTTTCAGCTTTATCTAGTGCCACACAACAAAAAAAAGTGTTTCACCGACACGATGATAAACCTATAACTCTTTTAACTACAGACCTGTCCATGTACGACGAAGAATTCACCGTCAATCTTACGACAAGCAATATTAAAAAAAACTTTACTATGGAGGCGTTTAAAATTTTGTACATGTATTATTTTTGGTAAACGAATGTTTTGAGCGCCCCGGTGGGATTAGAAAACTAGAGGAATGGAAAATGTAGGCATGATGTTAATACCCAGTTAAAGAAATAAAATAAACTAACTACGGAATCGAACATACGACACATAAAAATGCAAAGGTGAATATATTGCAAATCCAGATATAAAGATTTTTTTTAACCTTTCAACGACCAACCGACAGCCGGCTGTCGGGCTGCTATTGTCTTTCTATTGTGTCTCAAATCACGTGTGTTCGAAGGATTAATTTGATATAAATAATTTTAAAATATTTGCCTTTGTCTCCTTTGAACCATCTCGTAATCCGCTCTTTCCAATTGTCCCTGAACTCGATGAGGCTATAAAGAATGAAAGACATTTTAGATTTTATTATTTTCGCAATTAAATTTCACTTACACTGTAATTTTAATTATTATGATATACACCTGTATTTTAGTAATAAATAACTTTCGCAGAAAATTTCTTGTCTAGCCATTTTTTGTTTTAGGTATTGCTTTTCCCTATTAACTTTATATTGTCACTGATTGAAACATTTTCGTTAAATTTAAGAATTATAGAGATTCAAAATTAATTTTAACAAAAAAACTTTTAATTTAACACTTGTCAAGCAATCTTTTTTTGTTTAATTTTAATTTAAAATTTGTAAAGTTAGGTATTTTTTTTTAAGTGAAACGCGCCCTCTGGCCGCCGTCCTCTTTGATGCACTGGCAACGCGGAAGGCCGAATAATAACGATACACGTCAGCCTCTGATGGTGGTACCTAAGCTACTGAGCACCGGGGATGCAACACGGGCCCTACCAAACCCTGAAAGATTCTGTTACTGCGTTTACATTCGTTGCAAGGTACATGTTGCCCCGCCTATTTCACAAGGCCCGCCTTCCTTCTAGGAACTATGATGGCAACCACCATTATAAGTATATTTCAATACATTTTTTTTCCAGGGCGAAAATTATGTTAGGTTCTGCTATAGAGAAAAGGTATGAACTTGGCTTTAAGTTTTTTGTTAGGTTAGACGGTTTATTTCGGTATAATTAAAATAGAACAATAGGTAATATATGTGCAGACGAATTAAATAAATGCAAAGGTTTACTTTCGTACTATTTCTTCGTTTTCGTTATCGATAGTAACAAAATATTGGTATTATTTACGAACTAAAAGTCAAAAGTTATTTGTATTTTCCTAGTTGCCTTTCAAAAAGTAGTTTTGCATGGATAACAGAAATATTGATATATGACGAATATGAAATTTTGTTACTAAGCCTATGAATTTATTTAATTTGAAGAAACTCCATAAATACAAAATGGAAACATTAAGTACTTAATTAAATAATGAGACAAAATGCGACGAAGGTACAAATTAAACTAGTTCACTTAAAATTTATTTCATATCACACAAGTAACAGCAACACATTACGGTCTGTATAAAACAAAGAGAAGTAAAAAAAGTCAAGCGTCATTAAAAAACCCGCCGCTGATCGTTCCCGGTCAAGGTGCCTATCACTCGCCGCTTTTCCTCGCTGAATAAAGATGGCCATCCTTACAAAGAACGACCTAGACCGGGTATCACTCATAACCTTCCCAAAGCCTACACCCCAAATCCTCCAGAAAACTCTAAGAGTCTTAATTCAACTATATTGTATAATTCTAATATGTAGAATATTTTTCCCAGATATTTCAAATCTGCTTGAAAACGAATAACAATAAGCTTGAACCTACAGAAGCGAAATAATCGAATACGTAGACGAAACGCAAGCGACACCGTAAGACACTACTTGTCTTCAAACACAGTCTAAACGTAAACAATAGATATGTACCAATTATATAACAAGTGTCCAAACCCCCGTCATTAAATTATTTAGATCGCGACCCGCTAACAAAAGTCCGTTTTCAAACAATATCTGAGACCTGTTGATTGTTTTGAATTTTACTCCAAGTCGGCAGTCACTCGAGCTAAGGCGGTTATCACACTGGCACGCATTAGGCCGTATATAGAAAGAAAGCTGGAAACTTATAAGCGCTTGCCGGCGCTTGTCAGGGCTGGTAATCTGCGCAGGAAAATATATGAACACCGACAAGCTTTAACACGCGCTGGTCAGGGCTGGGCGTTGCCATAACAACTGCAAGCAAATCATTCTGACATTTTGCTTAGTCTGCTTATATGTATTATCTATGGTCTGCTTCAACCTGCTTCCTTTGTGTAGAACGGACCAGCGCTGACAAGCCGTCGCTGCGCTTTCAATAATCGCTATGTATTTTTTACACACTTTACAAAAGAGGCAAAAAACTGATTTTCTCAGAAAATACCCGGAGTGTTCAAATAATTTATTTTTTCTTTAATGCATTTAATAAACTTGCCTAGTTTTAGAATACTTTAGGATATATAATATTATTAATAATGCCAAAATAAAACATAATAGACAAATTTGACACATAGCGTTAATTATTTGAGTCGTAAATACTCGCTATGTGCACTTGAAACACATAACTACTATAACATTCTATGGATGTTGTAGTTATTATAGATTATACAAGCACTTAAGACAGTTTATTATACTGCAACAATTTATCATGTCAATTTATCTGTCTATGTGAAGCTCGACCCTATGCGTTTTGTGATCGAACGAGTCTGAACTTGACCGAAAAAGTCGCTATGTGCAGTAAAACACTTTGTCAGGCGCAATTTTTTGATTCCACTTTAGTAAACTTATATTAGTTATGTGAATTATAAGACTTAGCGTATTTATAAGGACTTTCTATGTATGAATGCCACATAGCGATATTCCGTAATCAACCGTAACTCTTTAAAAATTGCATCAATCACATAGCTGTTTTTACAGTATGTGCGTATTAAAATAAAAAAATAGAACTGCATAAAAAACCGAAAATAAAAAAGCACATAGCGACTTTTGCACGCGCAGCGACGAAGCGCCGGTAAGCGCTTATAAGTTACCAGCTTTCTTTCTGTATACGGCCTTACGCTGCATCTTGCGTGGATGCGTGTCTTGCAAGTTAACGTTGCTTGCAAGTATCTCCGTTTACGATACTTTTTTTAGTTTTTAGGGTTCCGTACCTCAAAAGGTAAAAACGGAACCCTTATAGGATCACTTTGTTGTCCGTCCGTCCGTCTGTCAAGACCCTTTTTCTCAGAAACGCGTCGAGATATCAAGCTGAAATTAATATCACATAGGTACTTAGGTCTGCTATCTCTCGAAGCAATGAAAGAATCAAGTTTCTTAATCAACGCAATAAAAAGATACGGCGGTTTATATTGCATATTTGGACATTTGCAATGAAATCAAAACCTATAGGGTACTTCCCATTGACCTAGAATCATGAAATTTGGCAAGAAGCAAGGTCAAGTAGCACAAGTAAAGGGAAAACTCCGAAAACCGTAAATTTAAAGTTAGTTCACATCAGTCCGTCCTCCCGTTCGTCCGTCTGTCAAGACCCTTTTTCTCAGAAACGCGTTGAGATATCAAGCTAAAATTAATATCACATACTCAGGTCTGCTATCATTTAAAGCAGTGAAAAAATCAAGTTTCTAAATCAACGCAATAAAAAGATACGGCGGTGTATATTGCATATTTAGACATTTTCAAGGGAATCAAAACTCAAAATCTATAGGGTACTTTCCATTGACCTAGAATCAAAAATTTGGCAAGAAGCAAGGTCATGTATCACAAGTAAAGGAAAAACTCCGAAAACCGTAAATTTGTAGTTATTTCATAAAGAAAATTAACGGAACCCTCGTTGCGCGAGTCCAACTCGCACTTGACCGGTTTTTTTTTAGTTGGACTGTTCCATCTCACCGAAAATACATCGTATAGACATTTTCCTAGTACTGATTAACTGACTGTTGATGTATTAACGCACAGCCCAAACCAGTCCGAGAGACATGAAACTTGGAGGGATAGTTATTTGTTAAGACTGGAAATCCTAACCCTATAGGGAATAGAGGTTTCAATAGAATAGAATTAATAGAAGGCGAAAGCTAGTAATAAATACAAAAAGTAAGAGGAACTACTATTTTTTAATAGTAGGTACACCTGCCATGTAATCTTTTCACCACCCTGGGTAGACAGTAGATAGAGAATGCCGAAAGCATTAAGTCCACCTTTGTACATTTATGTGCATAAAGATAAAATATAAAAAATTGCTTTATATTTACATTTTAACTTAATTTGTAATATTGAAATTAATACAAAAATAATGACGCTACTTAGCACGTCTCTTAGCTTAACTATTCTGTCTCTATCTTGAGTTGTTTATTTATATCGATCTAAAAGCAATTAATTTAATTAGTTTAAAATGTACACAATATATCAATCATAATGTTCAAAAATATTGTGTATTAACAATGTTTTTAATAAATATATTAAAACATGTGGCACATTTTTTGGTTGGCTTGGTTTAGTGGTTAGTGATCCTGATTGCTAAGCCGGAGGTCGTGGGTTCGATTCCTAACCGGGACAAAGTTTCGAGGATTATTTGTTCTGTGTCTGTCATATATAAGCATACATAGGTAAAGGGATTTATATCACTAATTACCTATGTATGCTTGAGAGGACAGAGAAAGCGACTCTGTTTTATACTATGTAGTGATTTTATAAATTAATTGTATATACAAAGTGTGTATATCAGTAGTCTGGTTACCATAAAGCTCTGTTAAGCTTGTGATAAGATGATCTGTATGTAACTTCTTACTTATACACAAATACACCACTATTTAGTTTTAAAATAAAATCTGAACTCCATTTTCGACTTATCATTAACCATTGAAAACAACGTTTCTGTTACAATTTTTGAAATTCCTAGACCAAGCTATGTGTCGAAAAAAATACAATGGTGTTCCAGTGAAAACAATAAATAGTTGACAGGCGACACTGAACGCTTCAGTATTCGGAGTTAGTCTTTGTAGAGTTTTCTCTTTTGAGCAACTAGGCATTGAGCGCCGAATTATATATAACCTAATTACCCGACTGCCGAAAGGAGGGTTATGTTTTCGAACGTATTTATGTATGTATGTCTCATTCTATGCTATGCTACACAGTGTCGTATTTACTCTAGGGCCAAGGGGGCCATGGCCCGGGGCGGCAGGCTGCGAGGGGCGGCGTAGCCGCCCCCGCAACTTTTTCATGCTGCCTCTTATTGTCAAGTTTACCTACAATATTTTTTATTTTAATTGTCATTATGCATATTTGCCTAAAGTTCATTTTTTGTTAAGAAATTATTGAAGCGGCTTCATAAACATATATTTTTTCATATAAATCCCAAAAATTCGGGATATGCGAAACTAGTCTGTAACATGGAAGTTATTATTTCTAGTTATTTTACCTATTTATACCTACACCCGATTTGATTCTATAATAAAAACAGCAAAGTTGAATTCGAAATCCCGGGATTTTGTCGATATAAAAGTGCATTCCATAATATTATCCAACACCGTACACTAAGTAAATATTCCTACACTCGATTTGATTCTATAGTAAAAAATCTAAATTTGTCGATTCCGAATTCCCGGGTTTTTAGGACTTATTGGACGATTCGCACGAATTTAAGTCGCACAAAATGTGCGAATCGACTCCTTTAAGGCCCTGCGCAGACGACAGACTATCCGTGACGCACTTTTTAGTCTGTGAAAATAGAACCTATGCAATTATATGCAGTAACGCACACGACGCGCAAAAAGTCTTAGTTCTCTTAGTTCAAACTTTTTGTGCGCCGCAGACTCGATCGCTCAAAAAGTGTGCCGTCTGCGCAGGGCCTAAAACATATTATTTTTTCTGTAATCGATTCGCACAAATTTCATTTATTGGCGTGCGAATCGACACCCTCACAAATATGTAGTAGGCTATTCGCACACATTTCATTTTAAGGAATAAACAAATTAAAGTACAGTCGTATTCAGCCATCACTAAAATAAAAATAATCGAAGTTTAAATAACAGATATTTACTTGAAAGTAAGAAAGATCTGTATTAAATAAGTACTCATTATTACTTAAAAAGTGGCATATCTACATGTTTATTAAAACATTAAAACATGTTCTTGTTGTACCAAATGTTCGTTAATGATAGATATAAGAAAAAGTTTTAAATTATAATATACCTTATTAAAAACGTAAATGTTTGTGTAATGTAAATTTTTGGTACTTTTATTTTTTATTATGCGGTTAGATAGATAGATAGGCTATTAAACAAGGTTTATTTTAATGTGTAGGTGTCTTAACAAAAAGTTAATAGAATTTTAGTTATTTAGGTTTAATTGAATTGACCATGTTGATGTGTGTAGATTGTGTTTTTATTTTCTATCTATTACGAGTAAAACACATTTGACCTTACTACTTCTGTACTCAAGTGTACTTTATCCTAACTGCATTTCATAAAAAAAACAATATGTGTGCGAATAGCCTACTTCATATTTGTGAAGGTGTCGATTCGCACGCCAATAAATGAACTTTGTGCGAATCGACTACAGAAAAACAATATTTTTTTAAAGGAGTCGATTCGCACGTTTTGTTCGACATTTTTATTATTATTTTGACATTAATATGTGTACTTTTTAAAGTATGTAATCTTTTTTTATGTATTTCTATTTGACATTGATGTGAACTTTTTAAAGTATATAATCTTTTTTTGATGTATTTATATTTGACAATGATGTGTACTTTTAAAGTATTATGTATTTGTTTTTGTGACATTTTTTTTGTGAATGTGAGGACTATTGAGGTCGTTGTTTTTTGTTTTTTTAATATGCGGTCTGACGGTTTGAGTATTTAATGCGGCCTACCCAAATGTCCTTACTTTGGTACTGTTCGTCAAGACGTTGGGCTCCTTAGTTTTTAGTTGAGCTAAACGATTACTGACAAATGCTTGCACTGTCTGGACAGGTCCACTCAAATCTGTGTCCTTCTCTCATGTAGTGTGTTAGTGTTCACTCAACTGGCCTGGTCGACAAACTATACCAATGGCCAGATAAAGGGTTATTATAGCAGGTATGAGACCCTAGCTACGCACACAATAGAACAAGAGACAGATACGTCTCGAAGTTACAGTGGCTTAAAAATTAAGGGACTATATTTTATATTTTATGTATGTTACAATTACCGTGGCTTAAAAATTAAGGGAGTATATTTTATAGTATAAGTTACAATTAGGTACCGATAGAAAAATATTTCAACATATAGCTGTACTGCCTGAAACAGACTGCTCAATACTATGCAAGTAGAAAAACACCTGTATGTGCATGTTTCCTGGAGGAAACTGTCAAATGTTACGAACCTCCCAAGTGATATCATTAGGATACTCAAGTATAGTTATAAGAACCAATACAATTATGTTAAGTGGGCGGGTGTCCTGTCGGATGCATACAGGTTGGAGTGCGGTGTGAGGCAGGGGGGAATCAGCTCACCCAAGCTTTTCAACCTGTATGTAGACAAACTGATCTGTGAGCTCAGCAACACCAATGTCGGGTGCTCCATTGATGGGCACTGCGTCAGTAACATCAGCTACGCGGATGACATGGTGTTGCTGAGCCCATCGATCAGTGCACTTAGGAGACTACTTCGCATCTGTGTAGACTATGCGGTGGCTCACATTCTTAGGTACAATGCCACCAAGAGCGAGCTACTGGTTTAAGTAAGAGACTGTTCCACCAGTCACCTTATGAGGCGCTCGGCTTTCTAGGGTCACAAAATTCAAAAACCTGGGGCATTGGGTCACCGATAGTCTGTCCGATGATGTGCACGTGGAGAGGGAAGGCAGAGCATTGGCAGTTCGATGTATCATGCTGGCTCGTAAGTTCGCACGTTGTACAAGGGAGGTAAAATTACACTCTTTAGAGCGTATTGCTAATCTATTTACACTTGTGCCCTGTGTATAGGTTAATTATAAAAAAAGCTCGTACAATGCTCTGCGAGTCCAATACAATAATGCCTTCAGAGTTATGTTGGGGCTTCCGCGCTTTTGCAGTGCATCGGGGATGTTCGCTGAGAATGGCGCGCCAGATTTTTACGCACTGATGCGGACGTGGATAACATCCTTGATGCGGCGAGTGTGCGACAGCTCGTTAAACATTTTAAACATTGTTTATAATTATGTTTTGAACAATTTTACCGATTTTCAGGTTGTTGGGATTTTATGTACATACCTTCACTCTCATTTTTTGGTCTAAGTTGACCGGACTACCTAATTAGTTACTGAAAATTCATGCATCTAGTATTAGGCTCCACCCACAAGGAAGTTATAGGAGGGTCAAAAATGACCCGAACTGCTTTGAGGAAAGGATGGTATGTTATGGATGAAAGAATGTAATTTTTGCTCGATTTAGTAAGGGTACTGCCGTGCCCCCAGATATTAATGCTCGAATCCTACTGAATCCTAAAAACATTTGCATTCAATGAATATTATACTTTTATATATCTATCAGATGACACATTAAACACTCATTGAATTTATTATACAGCATTTGTTTGTAAAATTTAAAGTATTTACCTTCTCTACAAACGATTGCATACTTCATAATCCAGGAAAAGCAACAAATGTATGCGTTTTCGAATTCATCTACTAAGAAACGTAAATCACATAGAAACTCAAACATTACAAACTTAAAGAGTAGGTTCAAGCAACTAGCACATTTCTAAGCCCATTTTAGGGTTCCGTAGTCAACTAGGAACCCTTATAGTTTCGCCATGTCTGTCTGTCTGTCCGTCCGTCCTCGCTTAATCTCTGTGACCGTTAGCACTTGAAAGCTGAAATTTGGTACCAATATGTATATCAATCACGCCGACAAAGTGGTAAAATAAAAATTGGAAAAAAACGTTTTATTAGGGTAGTCCCCCTATATGTAAATAGGGAAGTGTTTTTTTTTTTAATTTCATCCCTGACGTGTGATATATTGTTGGATAGGTATTTAAAAATAAATAGGGGTTTACTAAAATAATTTATTGATAATAAACGTTATATACTAAAACCTTTCCCAGAATGTAACAAACACTTTTCTGAAAACCGCATCAAAATCGGTTCAGCCAAACGCAAGATATTCGCGGACAAACATACATACATACAAGTCAAACAGAGAACCTTCTTTTTTTTGAAGTCGGTTAAAAAATATTCCGTCGCTCGAAGTCATCTAAGCTTTCCATATCACGATTGAATATAGCCGTATTTGTGAAACCTTATTATGTTAATGTCACTTCAATAGAAAAGTGACATAATATCCCTATCGAAAAAAAATACACACACCTATTAAACCCAAAAAACATTTCGAGGGGTGAAAGGCTATTTGGTTTAAGCGACATTTTTGCAACTTTACAGGAGAGCCATTTAAAGTTTGAAATTTTGTAAAAAAAAACACAACAAGTTGTTGATGCTAATACGAAATAAAACGGACTTTTAATTACAAAGATAAATGTCGCTTAATACAAATTGCCTTAAGCCCTTATTTTTTAAAGCACGGAAAAAAGACTTAAGTTATTCCATAACTACAATTGGCTACGGTAAAAAAAAATTAAGCGACGACGCAGTACATTTTCAGAGTAAGCCAAAAAGTATGAAGTGACATAGCCCAAAATTAATAGTAGCAAGCTATTTATCTCAACTACCAATTTAGACTAAAATGACTGGCAGGCTAATTTACTTATGTGACATATAATATTGAAATTGTTACGTATGATGTTACATTTTTTTTACATCTAATACTATCAATGGCTGTTAAAACAACCTCGATATATCGCAATCACCGAAAATCTCAGGTGCTTATATTGAATAAATAAGTACAACATCAGTTAAAGTATTTATTTAGAATAATAATTATATAGAACAGTCTCAATAGGAACATAAATTATATAATTACACACATCAACATGGTCCAGGGATATTTCAATTAACCCTAAATAACTAAAATTCTATTAACTTTTTGTTAAGTCACATTAAAATAAACCTTGTTATAGGCTATTAGGTTTGTGATAGGTTATTAGCCTATCTAATCTGATATTAAACTTTTAGATAAAGTTATATTTAAAAAAAAACTTAAAAGAAGAGGATAATATCAGACAAAATTTCAATCTTAACTTTATTTTTGAAACATCAAAACTTAAACAAAACAACTATTTTTTTTTATAAAAACTGTTGAAAACTAAAAATTAATAATCCGTGGATCTGCCTTAAATTCTCCTGACACATCTGCAGCGGTTCTGCATACTCAAAACAAGGGTGTCAATATATCCTTTTGTAGAATACTGAACCAAGTCCTGCTAAGATGCAAGAAAAGCTGGTTTTCGTTTTTTTTTAGTATTTGGAAATTCGTAAGAGCTCTTCTCTGAAGCAAATCCCATTCATGCTCAATGGGATTTAAGTCAGAGGATTGTGCAGGCCAGTCTAAAACTTCGATATTATGCTGCTGCAACCAAGTTTGTAAAATTTGTCCCATTTGCTGTTTGTGCTCTAGCACCTCATCTTGGTATTTTAGAACAGTCATATATTATATATTGCCTTGTATCCAAACGGGGTCCGTTCTACCGCCGAGACGAATTCCTGCCCAACCCATAATCGTGTCACCTTGATATGCATGAACTTGTTGTGGGTGCTGCAGTCGATTCCAACGTCCAGGTTCTCTCCAAACGCGTACTTTTCGCGAATCAGGATGAAAGCCAAACCCTGGATTTATCAGTGAAAAGCACAAGTGACCATTGAGAATGGTTCCAGTTTTAGTGTGCAATAGCCCATTGTAATCTTCTTCCTCGATTGCCTCTCCTTAGCGCTGGTACCGAAAGTGGTCCACGAGCACGTAGGTTGACTTCATGCAGTCGTTTTCTTTAATTTGGACTGCTTACCAGCAAACCATGACTCTCTCTGTAGCCTTTGAACCAATTGCATCGCCGTTACATTTGGTTGACTTCGTGCAGCATTTACTATGAATCAGTCCTGTACATGTGTTGTAATGCGTTGAGGTCCTCGTTGCCGTTCCACCACTTCCCCCGTGACACGATAACGTGACCAAAGCCTGGATATAACGCTCTGACTGGTCCTTATGAAAAATCATAAAAAATCATAAAATCATATTTATTTTGTAAATAGGTTATAAACATAACACTTTTACACGTCAATATTGTTTTTTTTTTTTTTTAATTAAGCGAACGATGGGGCTGGTGTTTCGTAGCTGGACTGCTATGAAATGTATGTATGTATGTATGTAATGTATGTATGGCTTCAGAAACCGCAATTTGGATAGCGCCAGCTTGAATCATGCCCACTGCTCTTAACATTTCGTTCCTGGTCAAGTGTCTACGTGGTATGATTAAAACCGAGTTTTAATAAAGTTAGAAGTTCGTAAAGATTTACTTCTTGGAAGAAATTCAATGAATGCGAATTTCATCTTAAAACAAAACGTTTTATATACAATTTTGAATTTAAAAAAGGAAGTTAATAATGTTTTTATAATCTGTCATCATTAGTTTTTTTGTAAGGCCAGTAATTTTTAAGTTATTTAAAAAAGTTATATACCCCTGACCATGTTGTTGTGTGTACGTGAACTCTGGTGGTGACTGCGCGTCACGTCATGCACTCTAGAGTTCGACTGAAGCGCCGGCGCGCGGCAGTCCAGTTGAATGATCACGATTTTCACCACCCGGGAAATGAAATAAATATGGTATGATATGACATAATTGAAATGTATCATATCAAAATTTAATGACTGAAAGGCCGACTCGTATTTTTATTAATACTGAAAAAATTATTTAATATTCATCATTTCATTTTTTCGTTTGTATTAAACGACATGCATTTTAAACAAAATATCTGAAACAAAACGACTACTTGGTTTAAGTATCACCCTGTGTGGAAAATAGATGCCGCTGAAAGAGCTTAAGCGACACTCGGTGTCGTATTTGGGTGACGGACAAATGGCTTATGTGGCATTACACCGAGTAATTGGTGGAAGTCAAAATGATTTAAATTACGTCTTAACAAAAAATTTAAACAGGAAAAACGCTTTAACTCATAATGAGTTATTTATCTAGGAAAGGGTAACTGGTTTATGTCTCGGTTTTTAATATGATTGTATGGTTCATGTATATAATTTAAAAAAAAATGCAAAATTCACGTCGGTTAATACAATGCCACTTTGGAAACAGCCCAAAAATAGTATTGTTTTAAACGCCAAAAAAGTGCTTCGATTTTAATGAATCCGGCATCATTCGACGGAGAAAAATTCGCTGATTCCGAATATATATATATAACTCAATATCGCCCCAGATGTCGCTTAAACCAAATAGCCTTTCACCCCTCGATTTGTTTTTTTCAGGGACTTGATAAACGATGGTATGCTATTTTTGTCAAAAAAATGTTCAGTGACTTTAGAGGCGAGGAATGTCATGCTTTTGCCATTACTTTGTTTATAATGTTGCGCGCTGTAGCAAGGTGCCACGACACCTGCCTGAATGCCGTTGACATCAGTCAGTACCACAAGACTAGGGACGATATGCAATTCACTTTATCGCTATCGATACTACGAAAATTATTGTGTTATTCAATTTTGTGCTACTACGTGTACAAAGTTGTAATATTAAATGTTTTATGGCTATACATAACATATCTTTGTACTAATAAAAAAACTTTAATAAAAAAATTACTAAAATTTCGGAAGTCGGTGGTTTCTCTTCTGCCAATTAATTTGTGTTGCCACAGACTTCTGAATACCAGCCTATAACTGTCCCACTGCAGGGCAAAGGCCTCTTCTCATACAGAGAAGGCACGAGCATTGATCACCACGCTTGCTCAAGACGGGTTGGCGATTTCGGACTTATATTAACATTAAAGTCCAGGTTTCCTCACGATGTTTTCCTTCACCGATGTCTGTGATGTCTAAGATAAACTTTAGAAAGTACATATGAATTGAAAAAGTCACATTGGTACTTGCCCGGATTCGAACCCGCAACCTCTTGCATGAGAGCCGGGCGCCTTAACCACTAGGCCATCACGACATAGACTTCTGAAATTTTAGTTATTTTTGTATTTTTAGTTTTTGAAGGCGGCAAGTATTTTTTTTAAAAAAGATATATTTTTTAAACTTTTTAGTGTCGAGACCCAATGTCTGACTGTGTTTTACAGTATCTCTCAAAGTAATACATATAAAACGGAAATAGAAACTTGAAGTAACGTATATATCGTCAATGTATATTTTGTCGATTTTTTTTGTTTTTGATTAATTTTTCGAAAACCACTGAACCGATCGCCATAAAATTTATATGGGACCATCGGGTTTAAGGTTTTTTTCGTGACAACATTTTTTTTCTATTTTTAAGACAGCATGTCTCTGCAACAAGGGATAGGGAGTCTATAGCTGAGCGCTCTCAGCGGCTCGCTAGCCAAACTGTGAGAACATCGCAGGCCCGTGCTAAGGAATTTAGCGCTGAACGTGCGCAGCATCTTTGTGATATGCAATAAAAACAAAACCCTCCTTTTGGTAGTCAAGAGATAATTCATAGCACTCAGTACTAGCCGAATCACACTCATAATTTCATCACAAGTTAAAATGTTTACCGCCCAACGAAGTGGGCACGGGTCGGCTAGTCTAGTATTCTATAAAATATCGACATTCCATCGTAACAGTACTTACATCCCATCACTAATTACGTCGAAGGCGTTACGTTATACGAATAACACTTTGCTTAATTTTTATTCCAAATTAATTTTAATTGTGGACTAGCACATTCTGGTTGAGTTGAAATTTATTTACTACAGTTATTAATGATTTAGTATATTAGGAATGTGGTAGCTTGTTTGCAACAGTCCTGTGAGTGATGATGGATCGATCCCAGTCTCAGTACAATGTGACTTTGTCATCTTTGAGGACAGGGTCGGGCACATACCTGTAGCACGGTACTTCAGATTCTACGACGCCGAATCTCAGAGCAAGTTGCTGATGGATAATCCTAGCTACGAGGTTATGCCTACGCAAGTACTAATTTAAATACAAGCACGAACTAAACTAAATTTAAATTCAGTGCAACTTTTTCTTTCCATTTCTTTAAGAACAAAACAGAATAAAATTTCATTTATTAGTTTGTTAGTAAATCGGCACCATTATCTTCCTTATTTTGTGTACTGTTTCCCGTCATTATGTTATGTATTTGCTACAAAATAAACCTTAATTTTGTTTAGACATCGGGCCCGCGCCGGATATTCTTGATGGCGCTCCATTGATTTCGTTAAGCGTTGACGTTCGCGGCTTCGATCCATGCTTGAAACAAATACTTGTATTTCCTAAGGATAATTATTATTCCATGGTTGCGTTTATGAGTTTATGCCTGCAACTTTGTAAACGCACCATTACGAGAAGAGTTTACAAGAACGCCTAAATACCTATTAAGAGTTGAAAACTTTTTTACACTTTATAACCATATAATATTTTGTTTGTAACGTCATTGTGTCATTACGTCAGATTTTTATTTGTGATTGTGCTCTGCTATTTATAATATTTTTTGTATATTTAAGCACAAAATATCATTGTTTTGGTGTTTAAAATTGTTAATTCATTTTTAGTTTAGTCATCATGTATTTTCGATATATGTGCTCGGCAAATAGAATAGTCGGTGAATTCGGCCACAACCGGTAAGTTGATATAATGCACCTTTTAATATGGCCAACTAGATTTGAGTGTCCCACTGATACGCCGACAGACTGAGCGCCGACAAGATTTGACTCCGACGGGACTTTACTTCGACGGGACATTACGCCGGCAAACCTCTTCAACTGTCTTCATCCACATGACTTATCAGCGACGCAACCTAATACTATATCTTTATTTTTTATGAATTGTATAAAATAATAATAATTTCGAGAAAGGCATAATTATATCGATTTCCATATTAATTAAAATCATTGGAGATAAGTCCAAAGTGCCTTTATAATAATCTTTTGGTAGTAAACAATTTTCATGAATTTGAATTAAACACATTCATAAATACAAACACATTTTTTTGCAATCACGTAGTTATATCTGCGTCAACCATAAAATTTGTTTGTTTTTATAAACCATGCTAGTAGTCATGATATGTGTACGTTTATATAAAAATTACAGACGAAGAGTGCTTAAGTAATTCAATTTCTTTTAAATTACATATCCGGTTTTTCATAGCTCAGTTGTGGTAACAAAAATATGTATAAGCTCTAAGCAACGAGTCCTAGTATGAGGTGTAGGGTTTATAATATTGTTTGTACTGTATTTTTGGCATAATAAATCATTATTTATTTATTAATTATTATTAAAACCATACACACCAGGCTTATGCCACTAAACCCCAAACTTTTAATGTGCCACTTTTTGACTGCATATAACCTATCTACACTTTTTTACTTTAAACATCATTGACCTCCAGGGTTCAAATAAGTTTTCAAACCATCTGGAAATTAATAGCAAATCATTGCCTGTAAACCTTCGAACACACGTGATTCGAGACTCAATAGAAAAACAATAGCAGCCCGACAGCCGGCTGTCGCGTAGTCGTTGAACGGTTAAGCATGTGTATCTAATATGAAGAGACTCGCACGTGCAGTGCAAGAATCTTCTATGTAGATGGGCCTGTTGGTCTAGTGGTTAGTGACCCTGACTGCAAAGCCGGAGGTCGTGGGTTCAATTCCCACCCAGGACTAGGGTATATGTTCTGTGCCTAGGACAAACTTTGTACGAAGAGCATGATTGTTTGTTCTGTGTCTGGTGACACCCAGACATTTATCTGTAATGATATGTATATATAAATTATAGGTATGATTATTAGTTGTCTGGTTACCATAGTACCAGCTCTGCCTGGTTTGGGATCAGAAGGCCGTGTGTAGGTGTCCCAAGATATTTCAAAGTCCAACTGTTTATTTTTATTAGACCATGGTGGCATTTTGAAAGGCAAGTACATTTAAAAATAGAGAAAACTATTTAGTCGCCCATTCTAAAAAGTTGTTTTTTATGGAGAAGGTTGGGTTCACCGTACAATATTTATTTATGTACTAGTAGTACAAACTAATTAACAACGGTCAAATTGAAATGGGATAAAAAAAACTCAACGATGAACATAAAGTGAAACAGGAATCGCTTTACCAAATAGTCAATACACAGAAATACTGATATTTTGTGTATCAGTCAGCAAATAAAAACACGAATCGTTTATTTTAAGTCTTTTCAATTATCGTTTCTATTCGTTTTCAATCATCGATCACAAATTAAAATAAGGTAATTGTAACCATGAAGTTATTCAAGATTCTATTTAAGATTTCAAAATAGATTTCAGATCGAGACTAATAAAGCCCGTCTACCAAGCGGCGTAGCCTCGTAGCATTCGTAGCACTTAGCGTAGCCAATATCGTAGCGGCGTAGCGCGGCTTACACAACTTGAAATGCCACTTGCAACGCATCGCTTTACAAGTTAACATGAGTAAATTATCAACGTAATATTTTGTAGAAAAGTAATAAAATAAACAAAAAAAAACAAAAACGAACGCCCGCTTCTTAAGTACGAGGTTGTAATATAGCTATATTAAATAAAATTATAGGTTCCGTAGGTATATGTTGTAAATAATAGAAATTTTGTTGTTACACCATTATATTATTTACCCGGCTGGTATTATTATTATTATTTAAAAAAACAAACAATGCTATTTCGCTATATGCTATTCCGTATTTTAATAAGGAATAGCATTGTTTGTAAGAAAATATATTGGATGTTGTATGAAAAATACTTTAAGCTTCCGAGAAAGTCCACCACATACACAGACGTCATTCTACCTGACTTAGGTGTGTGTGCGAGCACATCGGGTGTGTGTGTGTGTGTTTTTCAATTGAAATATTTAACAAAAGTAAATACCATCGCCATGAAATCTCAATTTTTGTTTAACATTCATTTCGCTTTAAAATTGGTTTCGGTTTTATTCAGTGGCGTGCACAGGGTTTTATGACGGGGTAGGCAGCTTTTTTCGCAAAAGGTAAAAAAGTTTTTCGCACTTGCCGAGATAGTAAAAAAACTCACCAGATGACCAGATTATTTAAAAGTATCGGGGGGCACGGTCGTGCGCCCGGCCAAGACAAGCAAGCGAAGCGCAGGGGCACTACCTACCTTTTCTCGAAGTGTTTCGTCGTTTTTTCGAACCCTCATAGAGTTGGTATCCGATGTACCAGATAGTTCATATTCACAAGAAATAATGTCAATAACAGACTCAATAAACACACAAAGTCTCAATTGAATAGCTTTTATACTTTAGATTTTATTGATATCTAAAATACACCGATTTCGTCACTGATTCACTGACACACTGACACACTGACACACTGATGATCATCAAAATGTTTGGCTACTTCCTGAAGTGCTAGAATGCTGAAATTTGGTATGTAGCCTAAGTTTAATATACAACCAACAGAAAAATTCATAAACTTATAACTTTCGCCCTCCATCCACTAAAATGGGGGTGTGGAAGTTTGTTTGAATAAATCAAGTAAAAATGCAAAGAAAAAGATTGGGCTATTGGGCTATGGGCTATGAAAGCTGACACTGCTGATGTGGCTACTTCTTGTAGTGCTAGAAAGCTGATATTTGGTATAAGAAGTTTGGTAAGTTGGGTATCAACCACCTAAGAATAAATCCAAATAAGAATAAACTTGTGTCGTTGACGGTCGTGTTGCGATTGCAATATTTTTCGTATTTGTATAAATAAGTTTTGCAGCTTATTTCAGTGGGCATAATTTTATGTATTGGTAATTGTTTATATACATACATACCTAAATTGTTACGGTGTTGAACGGAATCGTAGCGCGATCCTCGATGACAAAAAGTTTAAGTCTTACTTTCCTAGATGGCGTTGGGATCGAAATAGATCGCGCTATGGTTTCGTTACATCGGAAAGTATAAGTACTGTTTGAATTTTTATGTATCTGAACCGCTTCTTGCGAAGAATAACGGGTGCCCCGTTCTACGTTCGCAACGAGTTCCTACATCTCGATCTCCGAATCCCAACCGTAGCCCAGTTCATGAAACGCATTACCAAGCGTTTCCTCGACTCCGCTGAAAAGCACCCCAACCCTCTAGTCGTATCAGCCGCCCGATACAGACCCCTGCAAATCAGCAGGATTCGCCGGCCGAGGCACACGCTCGCCACCCCCGACGACCCCATAACTGTCCTCCAGGAAAGTAGTAGGGCCACCAGTACGTTACGAACATACAGACACAGACCGCCGTCATTCCGCCCTCGCCGCCGAGGGCCGTCGCGACGTCCCAGTCAATGCCCGCCCCGTCCCTTGCTAAACGAGCCAGCCCGCGTCGCTGTGCCAGTAGCTTTAAATACGCCCCTAAATAATAATCAAAGTTCGATCCAGCCTGTCCCTTTGCTGCCCTCCAACGACGCCCTAAGCCGAGGTCCGTACCCCACAGGGGGTGCCCTTAGCGCAGTCGTTGTAGAATAAGTTTTGCCCTGGCTGGAGGCCTAGAGTCACTCTTGGCAGCCACAGGATTGTCCGGTTAAGCAGTAAACAGCCTTAGCGAGCTGAACTGCAAGATGCCCTAGTCAAAAAAAAAAAAAAAAAAAAAATTATGTATCTGAGAATAATATTGTTTGCACGAAAACTCGTTTATATTGTGGAGTCCTATACTACAGTTATTCGGGAGCGTAATACAGCCTTTAATAATTTCTCCTAGATCGAAAGATCACCGTTGTACGATCAAGTATTTTAACAATAAAAAGTGTGGGACATTCAGGTCAATTTAGTCAAAAAAATCTGATAACGAAAAGAAAAAAAAAACACTGAAAATACTGCCTAGCAACTTACAAAAAGAACTGAAATCCCACCAAAAACATTTCATATAAAATGTAGCCAAGACAACCACATAAGGTAGATCCTGTGAAAAATATATCAGATCTCATGTAGAGCCAAGCTTCTGAATCTACACGGCCTAACTCTACAGACACAAACTTCACAAACCCTACATATCAGTAAAAATGTATGGCTTGGCTGTTTCGGTACTTACTTCAAAAACTTAATTTTCGCATCACCTCCACGACGACGGTAGCGAAACGGCGAAACCATACATTTTTACTGATATGTAGAGTTTGTGAAGTTTGTGTCTGTAGAGTTAGGCCGTGTAGATTCAGAAGCTTGGCTCTACATGAGATCTGATATATTTTTCACAGGATCTACCTTATGTGGTTGTCTTGGCTACATTTTATATGAAATGTTTTTGGTGGGATTTATATTTAAAATAAGATAACTTAATTCCTACCTACCTACTGAATTGGTTTTGTAACAATTGAAATAATAAAGTAAACCAACTCATTTAGAAATTTAATCTACGCGCCTATCTTTTTTTAAATATGATTTTTATTTTATTTTTGTTTTATTTATTAATTATATTTATTATAATTATGACACTCCAACGACACACTCACTGAGACATATACAAACAGTAATTGCAGGAGTTTAAGGTATAGTGAAAATGTCACTTATAGGAGTGCACAGCACTCACTGCGTGGTTTTACATTTAAACAATATAAACACTATACAAATTAAAAATAATAAAAAACAATGCAATAGTTTACAAAAAAAATAGAAAACAATAAAATTAAAAGGTAACCAATAAAGTCTAATTAAATATATTAAATGAACAATATCATGCAAAGAAAAAAAAATTATAAAAAAGAAAAACGGTTAAAAGGAAGAGAAAGGAGTAGATGCTACTTATCGACGGATGTCTTGTGTCACACAAACGTCTTGAGAATCCGAGCCGATTAAAAGTCTTGTACGGTATACGCGGAACGGGTTGGAGAAGATGTCGATGCTACTGGTTTGCGCGGCGATTTTATTATAGTTTCTCATTAAACGGTTTAAGGGCGCAGAGCTGCCAAGATTGGTACGACAAACATTGGTGGTAAACGTAATAGTATTGCGACCAGATCTAATGAATTTCTGTCGTGGTACAGCTTTTTTGATTTCAGCTAATAGATCTGGGGCATTTATTAAGCCGTTGTATAATTTATAAAGAAAAATTTGGTCCGTCATGTTTCGACGATGTTCGAGTGAACACATATTAAAATGGCTGAGTCGTTGGTTATAGGAGGTATCTCGTCGACAGCTAGAGCTTCTAAAGCAAAGGTATCTTGTGAAGCTTCTTTGGATACGTTCTATCCTGTTCACGTGCACGCGATAAATAGGGTTCCAAACTGGGGATGCGTAATCTAGTTGGCTTCTCACTAGGGTATTAAAAAGCACCTTTAGAGTTGAGATGGACTGGAAATCCCGACATGTTCTTTTTACAAAACCAAGCATTCTGGAAGCCTTAGCAGTGATGTTGCCGATGTGGTTGACTAATGTTAGTTAAGAGTCTAAGTGTACTCCAAGGTCGCGAATTGTTTCCACTCTCTGTAGTGCTACCCCATTAATTGAGTAAGTTTTTGATATTATTAACAACACACATCAAAAGTGTCTAGGGATATTTTAATTAAACCTAAGTAAATAACTAAAATTCTATTAACTTTTTGTTAAGACACCTACACTTTAAAATAAACCTTGTTTAATTGCCTATCTAATCTGATAATAAACTTTTAGATAAAGTTAAATTTAAAAAAAATTTGGAAGAAGAGGAAAAACTCAACAAAATTTCAATTTAGCTTTATTTTTGAAATTTCAAAACCTAAACAACAAAACAATTTTTTTTTTATAAAAATTGTTGAGAACTTAAAATTAATAATTCGTGGATCCACCTAAGACTCTCCTGACACATCTGGAGCGGTTCTGCATACTCAAAACAAGGGGGTCAATATCCTGTTGTGGAGTACTGTCCCAAATCCTGCTAAGATGCAAGAAAAGCTGGTTTTGATGCACAATATCAACAGGGAAATTCCTACGAGCTCTTCTCTGAAGCATATTCCAGGCATGCTCGATAGGATTTAAGTCAGGGGATTGTGCAGGCCGGTCTAAAGCTTGGATAACATGCTGTTGTAACCAACTTGTAACGATACGCGCCGTATGTGGACGGGCATTGTCGTGCATTAGCTGGAAATTTTGTCCCATTTGCTGTTTGTGGGGCAAGATTACAGGCTCTAGCACCTTATCTCGGTATTTTCGAGCAGTCATATTGCCTTGTATCCAAACGAGGTCCGTTCTACCGCCGAGACGAATTCCTGCCCAAACCATAATCGTGCCACCTTAATATGCATGAACTTGTTGTGGGTGCTGCAGTCGATTCCAACGTCCAGGTTTTCTCCAAACGCGTACTCTTCGCGAATCAGGATGACATCCAAACCTAGATTCATCAGTGAAAAGCACAAGTGACCATTGAGAATGGTTCCAGTTTTCGTGTGCAATAGCCCATTGTAATCTTCTTCCTCGATTACCTCTCCTTAGTGCTGATACCCAAAATGGCCTACGAGCACGTAGATTGACTTCATGCAGTCGCCTTCTCAAAGTTTGACCGCTTACCAGCAAACCATACTCTCTCTGTAGCCTTTGAACCAATTGCATCGCCGCTGCATTTAGTTGACTTCGTGCAGCATTTACTATGAATCGGTCCTGTACATGTGTTGTAATGCGTTGAGGTCCTCGGTGCCGTTCCACCACTTCCTCCGTGACACGATAACATGACCAAAGCCTGGATATAACGCTCTGGCTGGTCTTCATGGCTTCAGAAACGGCAATTATGGGACAGTATTCCACAACAGGATATTGACACCCTTGTTTTGAGTATGCAGAACCGCTGCAGATGTGTCAGGAGAGTCTTAGGTGGATCCACGGAATATTAATTTTAAGTTTTCAAGAATTTTTATAAAAAAAATTGTTGTTTTGTTTAAGTTTTGATGTTTCAAAAATAAAGTTAAGATTGAAATTTTGTTTGAGTTTTTCCTCTTCTTCTAAGTTTTTTTTAAATTTAACTTTATCTAAAAGTTTATTATCAGATTAAATAGTCTATTAAACAAGGTTTATTTTAATGTGTACATGTTTTAACAAAAAGTTAATAGAATTTTAGTAATTTAGGTTTAATTGAAATATCCCTAGACACTTTTGATGTGTGTATTAAACCTTCGAACACACGTGATTCGAGACACAATAGAAGGACAATAACAACGCAACAGCCGGCTATGGCTTGGTTAGAAAGGTTAAATAACAGACACGGAAAGCAAAATAATTTCATTGTGTGTACACAAACACGCACCGAGAAAGAAATATATTTCGTACTTACATTTACTTATTTTTACGGGTTATATGTATTATAGGTATTACCTTTTTCCAGGGTTAATTCTCGTAATTCAGGTACACATCTCGATACACTTTCGGTACTTGTTATTTGAAGTTTTCAATAAACGACAATTTCGTAAACCTAACATCAAAACTTGTATCAAACTCACATTGTTAACACAAGTCTCGAACAACGTAAAATTCCACCTGTTTTGAAGTTTAGCGAAATATTTTCAATTTTTTTTTTTCTTCTGAAGAAAACGTCGATTTTATACCGTGGCTTAAATGCGTTTATAAACATAAAACACTTAAATACACCACCCAAAAAGGGGAGACGACGATAAAAAAGTAATTAGTCCGTTAGTCAGATCATCACAATATTTTGGACACGTATTTTTTCTTTTTCCTTGTAAATGAAAAATGACGTTGGCATAAAAGTTTCGCGTGACGTCACAGGCTGATGCAATTTTTGCTGAACATTGACGTCAAAAGCTCCCACTCCGGAACTTTGTTGCTCTTTATCTTTGTATTTTTTTATTAATTTGATCAAGCAAAAAATACGTGTCCCGTATTTTTGGCCGATCTACCAGTCGGACTAAACAGAATGCTTTTATTATGTTGTCGTCATCCCTATTATATTTATGTATGTTACACAAATGTTTATTTTCCCGGGATGAAAACTATCCTATGTCCTTTCTCGAGTCCCAGACTATATCTGTACCAAATTTCATTGCAATCGGTTCAGTGGTTTGGGCGTGAAGAAGAGATGGACAGACAGGTAGACAGAATTACTTTCGCATTTATAATTAGTATAATTCTGAAATAGCTAATCCACCTTGAGCAAGCGTGGTGATCAATGCTTGTGCCATCTCTGTATGAGAAGATGCCTTTGCCCTGCAGTGGGACAGTAATAGGCTGGTATTATTATTATTCTAAACTAGATTCTGCTACGTCAATGTTGAAATCCCACTCCAATTTAGGCGTATCATGTATCCGCTAATAGTTTTTATAGCCCAGTTAGCGCTGGCACCGCTCCGCTGATTACTATCAATAAGCTTTGTCTGAACGTCGTGGGGCCACAAAGGCCGCGGATCTGTAATTATTGCGCTAATCATAGTCTATGGACCGCTAACAATACGATTAAGTTGACCGGATTGATTTGCTGTCCTGACGGGTGATTGCATGGAGACTAGTGTGCTAGATGTGCTAAATTAATTAATCTGTTGGGACAGCGGCAGAACTCACACACGGCCACGGTCCAAAATAGGTGAGCTTGTACTATGGTAACAGGTAATCGATAAACATACTTATATCATTTTTAAAAACATACATTATAGATAAATTACACACAGACACAGACAAACAATCGTGCTCATCACACAAAGTTTGTCCTAGGAGGGAATCAAACTCATGGCCTCCAGCTTACCAGGCAGGTTCACTGACTGACTAGACCAACAGGCTCGTCAGCAGTGTTCAAATGTTCCTTCATACTCCTTTTCCTTTCAGTCGATTGTGCTCACTGCCGATCGAGATATCGAGATTGAACGCAGGACAGCGGTGTTTCAAAACCGACCTTCGGCTTAAGAGGTTACGAGGTTACGAGGGGATCACTGAGAATCATCCGGTTAGGTCGAGACAGGAATTTTATTATTATTAACATTTTTGAGAGGTGTTTCGGACGTTTAACAAACATTTTAACAACTTTTTCTCATTATAACAGTTACGTAATATTGCATAATATCGTGATTTTGCATTATCTGCGTTCTTAAGTTAGGCCTCTATAACTCATGATCTAACAAAGGTATAATGACACTACTATTAGAGTTCATCATATGGACTACCATCATGATTTTTTTCAGAATTTTCAAGCCCGTCCTTTAGATTTTATAGGGGGAGGGGACGCTCTATTTTAGCTAATTATTACGGAACCCGTACGCGATTCGGATTCGCACTTGGCTGGTTAAGCCTTTAAACTAAACCGTGCTTTAATATACGTGTAAAACAATCATTGTTCATAATTTAGTTTACGGATTCGGTACAAAGTACATCGGTCATCGATTCTCCAATTAATTAGATAATTTCAGTGAATACAGTCGTGTGTCAATTAATAGTTGGATTGTAAGCTAATATTGTTGTGTACGTGGTGGCAGCTCAAAAGACATGTCGCAGAACGATTCATCGTAATTTAGCTTTGTAGTCATTGCTCTGTCCTCTTTGGACGGATTCCATATTGGACGTATTCCATACACGGTGTTAGGTTAGTCGGGGGATTTAAGGACTTTATAATATTATGATACAATGGATTTTGGAAAAAAGGCAAAACGTGAAAAGCTTTTTCCAAGAAATACTAAAAACAAAATAAATACTAGAATGCCACCGACTTTCAAAATGTTTGTTATTTTATTCCCTTTTTTCTTGAAGTAGGTTGAAAATATAAAATCCTTGCCACCTAAACTATTAGAAAGAAGAAGAACAATATTATATTCTGTATATAATAGATAGATTATAATCGATCTTGTGTCAAACAGGAACATACGAATTGATGCGATCGGACCTGACGGAGCCAGCCCTTAATTATACGTCAATCGAAATCGCCAGTCCGCCTCGGGCGTTACGTTATGCCAGATTCACGAAATCAGTAGCCAGATTTACGTCAAATCAAACAAGCCAAATATCTTCGAAGTTTGATAGTCCTATCCAAAATCGGTATACACGTGTTCATTGAACGGGATTCGATAGAACGACAATTCAATAGGATCAACCGCAATTTGGGTCAGTATTCCACAATGACACCTTGTTTTGAGTATGCAGAACCGCTGCAGATGAGTCAGGAGAGTTTTAGGTGGACCCACGGATTATTATTAATTTTAAGTTTTCAACAATTTTTATAAAAAACATAGTTGTTTTGTTTTGGTTTTGATGTTTCAAAAGTAAAGTTTAAATTGAAATTTTGTCTGAGTTTTTCCTCTTCTTCTAAGTTTTTTTTTTAATTTAACTCTATCTAAAAGTTTATTATCAGATTAGATAGGCTATTAAACAAGGTTTATTTTAATGTGTAAGTTTCTTAACAAAAAGTTAATAGAATTTTAGTTGTTTAGATTTAATTGAAATATCCCTAGACACTTTTGATGTGTGTATCTATCTGACCACACATTAATTTAGTTTGACAGTATTTAGGTATTTCCGTACAATTTTTGTTAGTATCCCTTCATGTGGCGATTGGTATGGTTTGTCGACCAGGCCAGTTGAGTGAATCACAACCATACCACAGATAAAACAACAAAATGACAATGATCATATGGGACAACGCACACCGGAATGGCAGCGGCCGGCAGCGGCCGCCCGCGGCGTCGCGAGGCCGCCAGCGGCCGCCAGCGTCGCTAGAAACGAAAGGCGCGCGGCCGCTGGCAGCCGCTGGCGGCCGCTGGCCACCTCGCGACCTTTCAAGCTTTTCAAGCGATACTAGTCTTTTATGTATGTAGTTAAAGTTTAAAATTATTTCACACGGAAAGTGCTCGCCGCGTCGCTGCCGGCCGCTGCCATTCCGGTGTGACTCGGGCCTAAAGGTGTATTTCGCGTAGCAGTAATATGACACCTACAATAATGACAGCTGTCAGATTAACATTTCGCCAGACCACAAGGTATATCGGTTTCACATGTTGGTGTTTCTGGAATTGAGAGTGTGTTAACATCAACAAATATAAATTATACAGGAATATGTTAGTTTATCTTTACTAATGCCAATATAATGGTGACGGCACAATTATAGCATAAGAGGTTGGTTTATCTATGTTGTGCGGTATAGGTACCGAAATAGCCTTAAACAGATCTAACTCAAAAGAGTGTACAAGAGGAACTTTAATTACAAAGATTAACTTATTGTTTGCGAAATAATAAGACAATTTTAAAATATCGATTAAAGCTTGAATATTATCTAAATCTAAGTCTAAAGGCAATTTTTCATAATTATGTCATTTTCTAACATTATCTACTAGGAAAAGAATTGACAAAGAGTTGATTGTTTTGTTTTTCATTATATTTATGAAATTGAATATTTACTACAAAAAGTCCAAACAGTCTTATCGATAAATTGTATATATGTAAAAAGTTTAACCTCGCCCGCGATAAATGGCGATGGCGTCGAATTATAAGGTCGCTATGGTTTCGTTATCTTGATTTGGTTGGGGTCGAGTGAATTTTTAAATAAAAAAGCTATATAGATCAGAACTCAATACTGTGGTTTTATTTAGTACTTAACCCTGTATTAGTGTTCCTATTTTGGACAAATATTATCTAGGTATACTTAATTTGGTAAACCTGTACCTGAATATACCCTTCAAAATATTTATTTTGCTCTTCACTTACATTGCTTTCACAAATAGGAACGAACTAAAATAATGTTGATTGAAAAAGGGTATCCATGAAGATTTTTGCCAGTTCTTCTGATATAAAATACCTTCTTATATTGTTGCAAGGTCATGTATAAATGATATTGAATAGTTTGGCCTTCATTCCACTGTTTATCTATCACTTTTAAGGAAAGCTTTTGGTGTAACTAATACTGTCGTCATGAAGAGGGAAGAAATTAACGAAACTATCTTGCGACCGCGGCTACGCCCGTGAGGCTGTCGAACTTCCACCCACTATTTACCCCTCCAGGAATCAAGTTTCCAAAAACTTTTTCTAAGTAGCTGCCTACTTTTCCCAAAGAACACCTTCCAAGTTTCATGTCTTAAGGACCAACAATCAGTCAATCAGTCAGTTTACTAATTTATATAAAGAAAAATTAAAAATTCACTTCTTTTTTCAGAAGACTTCTTCGGATAACTCCAAGCATTTTGAACTTGTACTGCAGTCAGTCTAAAAACTACAAGCACAATATAAAGTTCACACCGTATGTCGCGAAGTATGATCCGGACCACGATCAGAAGAACATGCGTCTGCGCCGGCCGATGTCTCCCCACCTCACCATGTATACGATGACGCTGCCTGCGTTCACGTCTGTCAGTCAGAGAGCTACTGGTAAGCCATGTAACTGGGTAGACAGGTTATAGATGAAGCAGCAGTTATTAGTTGTGATAAAATTACATTGGGGCCCCAATTACATTAGGGTTTGCTTCTAGCCTAAACGGATTTAGCTGGATACCAGAGTTCTTGGTGAAGCGACTGCCTAGGCCGATTTCTAATAAGTACGTATTTATTAATTTATATATATAAAATAAAGTTGTGTTAGTTACACATTTTATAACTCAAGAACGGCAGAACCGATTTGGCTGAAAATTGGTGAGGGGGTAGCTTAGGACCAGGGGATGATATATATACAGTGGTGGTCATATAATTAAGAATATCTATTTAAAAAGAAACTCTTTTTTTGTAGATTTAGGCCGTGTAGATTCAGAAGCTAGGCTCTACATGAGATCTGATATATTTTTCACAGAGCAAACCTTATGTGATTGTCTTGGCAACATTTAACATGAAATGTTTATGGTGGGATTTCAGTTCTTTTTGTAAGTTGCAAGGCAGTTTTTTTAGTGTTTTATTTTCTTTTTCTTTTTTTTAGGTGTATTTCCTGTACATAAGCAGTGCCGGTTTTCATAGTGTATTCTCTGTCTTTGCATTTTTACTTAGATGATTATTTGTTTCTTTATAAAACTTACACGCCCCCATTTTAGGGGATGGAGGGCGAAAGTTATAAGTTTATGAATTTATTTGTTGGTTGTATACTAAGCTTGGACTACATACCAAATTTCAGTCCATGCCGCCAAACGCAACTTTAGTGATTCACACAAACAAACTCAAGTTTTTGGTGGCAAGACTAAAGCTCATATTATTATGTGACTTTTATTTACTGTGAGCAATTTTATCTGAGCCATTTTTCATAGTCATAAACTGCACTTTTTTTCAGTTATAAAACATTGTATTATTAATTTTAGATGCAACAGAAAACCCTTTGACAATTAACTGCACTAAACAAACAAAGAAAATTAAATTTCAATGTTCCTGATATTATCAATCTTTTGAAACAGAAAGGTTTTCATTACGTGCAAATTTTTCCTCATAAAGGTTTCTCAATAAAGTTCTAATTAAATCAATTACTGCTCGAGTCTACTTACTTATATTATATCACATCTCTGCTATTTTGTGCAGTGAGCAATTACATATCTGTATATCTATAGACTATAATATCTATATATATATAATATTATATATAATATATATATCGCCGGGTTAGAGGCAAAACCAATTATTTAGGCCAAAAAAGCCAACTTAAAATTTTCCGTAAACGCATATTTAAAGTTTGCTATTAAAATTAAGTTCTTAGTAATAAAATTATATCAGTTGTAAATATAAGAGCGTGTTCTATAATTATCTAAGTTTCAAACAGTTACATAATAAACACGAAAATTACCTTTAATTGTACAAAAAAAATTAAAAAAAATGTAACCCAGAGGGGGTTACATTTTTTTTAATTTTTTTTTAGTTGGTTTTGCCTCTATATTACAAATACAAGCATATCTGGAAAAGTAATAGCCCTGTAGTCTGTAGACTTCGCATTTACGTAAGTTAAATTATTATTTTGATAATTTGCTTGTAGGGTTGATCGTCAAGTCATTCGTTTAGTAACAATTTAAAAAAAAAAAGACGGGTTGCACTCCGGGAGTGCCGGCAGAAGTGAAAACTTGATTATAGCTGTCTACTATCCATCCGTCCTACGCTTTTTCGATCAGGTCACGTGTCCTGACGCGAGTTTAAGATTTTATACCCATTACAGAAAAAGTGCTCAACGCCGCTAAAGAAGTTTTCACTTCAAAAACACATTCGCTCATTTATTTACGAGTGTGCCTTTGGCTCGCCTGCCCCAAGCCATTAGGCGATTATCACACTGCCCCGGACCCCGCTGCATGTTGCGTGTCAACGCACCTACGCGCGTTTCTGCGGGAGTGCAGATCTGCATCATCGTGCGGGTTTTTTGCGCACTCACGCGCGTAGGTGCGTTTTGTAGATTCACGCACGGCGGCTCTCATTTATTCGCCGTTCTCTCGTTCTCATTTATTCACACGTCACGCCCATTCAAAATCACGCGCGGCACTGCGGGATTCGGTGTGCCATACCTTGCGTCTCGCCCCGCACCTACGCGCGGGGGTGCATGTTTCTCCGCGTGTATGCGCGTGATCCGCATGAACGCGCGTGGATGCATTTTCAGTGTGTTAGACTATGCGTGTTTTCCATACAAACGGAGATACTTACAAGCAACGGAAGAACACGCATCCACGCGCTACGCTGCATCATGCGGGGCAGTGTGAAGATCGCCTTAGCAGGACCACTATATCTCTCTCTCTCTATCTACAGCAAGCTTATATTAAGCTGTTTCGCCAAGATTTTCCAACACTATTACTCCACGGGTTAAAATATAAACAAAGGACATTGCCATGCGTCCATGTCCATACATTGTTTGCCTAAGAACCGATAGGGATGTGTTTTTTCATTTTTGGTTCTAAATAATATATGTTTTCGATTGAAACTAAATTAAAACTACGGACACTTGAGACTTCTAAAAGCCATCAAAATACTTAAATAACAACATCATGTCACATCAAAAGTATCATCTATATTTTCGACCAATATATTTGCAGCGGCAGAAGTCTTTCCAAGACACTTATTGATGTTCCCTTTCTCTTTTACATGGAGCCAGAAGCTGATCCGCAATTTACACAAAATATAGGAGAATTTTGGGAATCCATGTTAAATCTGCAATGTCCGTTTAATCTCTTGACACCCACCGCCATGCCAGGTCGTCGTTCTTAGTAGGTCCGTACATCAGTCAATCACAGCCGGAGGTCGCTATTTCAAGAGGAAATCACAGTCCGTAGTTTAAGCGAAGTGGGTAGATAAAATCGGAAAGGAATAATGGAATAATAATAAAATGCAAACAACCAGATTACACAGAACCTGGTCAAATGTTGGCATCTGTCAATTCAATTGACGAAAAACAATAGACTAATATGTTGATCTTTTTTTCTAAACAAATGGCTTGTTAATTTGACACAGCGTTTTCAATCGCTTTAATGCCCATTTCACACGAGGGCAGAACAGTGGGCAGAACAGTACTGCTACTGTGTGAACGCACAAAACAGTACTGTTCTGTGCCAGCTTCTTAAAACGATGACTCGTAAATATTATATGTTTCCCACAACCAAACTATATGACGAATGTAAAGTTTTAACCGTGAGGCAACTCTTTATCCTCCTACCTTTCTACAGAAAACCTTCTCATATATGGCTATTAAGCTGTACACATGCAATGGATTACTGTTACTTACCAATTTTTACATATATAACACCTAATATACACACACTGACAATCACAAACATGCACACAACACACATACACACACATGCACGCACTCATGACTCGAGAGTTTATATGAATATAATAATTCAAATCGACACTGTTCTCACTTGTTAAATCTTATTATATAATCAATTTAGTTTAAACCAATGGCTGAACCCTGTCTCTTAAGATACAGGCTAGACCTAGTTTAAGGGATAGAGTCCAATAATGTAGTTCTACATAATTATACAATATAATTCTAAACTGTTTAGTGTAAGCCTTTATGTATAGGTGCACTGTTCCATGTTTTTATGAAATAAATACTTATTATTATTATAACTGTTCTGCCTCACTGTTCTGCCCTCGTGTGAAATGGGCATTATATATTCGTATTAAAACCTTATTCATAGATCAAGCGCTGAGAATATTGAGTTTTTCAATTTCGGTATACATACTTATTTTAATACTTGGCTGCATGAGCTACGATACCTTAGTCTACTACTAACTTCAAATTAAATCAAAATATCTGACACCGGAGATTGAAACGAAATTGAGTTACTTTTTATAATGTTTCTGAAATTAACACCTGTCCATTGTATTGTAATAGTCGTAAAGTACTTTATAAAAAAAAAAAACTACTATGACTATGACTATGACTACGACTACGACTACGACTACGACTACGACTACGACTACGACTACGACCACGACCACGACTACGACTACGACTACGACTACGACTACGACTACGACTACGACTACGACTACGACTACGACTACGTAGACACGATAAAAATCTCACACACACTGATACAAGGTACAATTTTCCCATTTCATATTTGTTCAATTGTTATCCGTCCTACGCTTTTTCGATCAGGGTCACGTGTCCTGACGCGAGTTTAAGATTTTATACCCATTACAGAAAAAGTGCTCAACGCCGCTAAAGAAGTTTTCACTTCAAAAATCGAAAAAATAGTTGGTTTTGCCTCTCTATTTCTTAATAGATGTCTTTGAATGTAGAATGCAAAATTGTACTAACATCACAGATTACTGTTTTGTATTACTTAAATCATTGAAATTGTATACCTGCCACCTCAGCCAATACAAGAAAACACTCAGAAAATAAAACAGACAGGTAAAAAAGAGGAATCATTTATTTTGTTTGTTTTATAACCTAATCAAACAATAATTGGTACAAAAGAAGTTAATTCTAATAAAATAATCACTCAGAGTCATCTGAATTCTCAGTTTTCTGATTCTTCAGAAACCGCAACATCAGGTATACGCACACACTTATACACTTTTTGGCCATCAGCTCTCAAACTTTGGAACCATCCATGATATTCGATTATTCCTCAGAAATGACACCTTTTCACAAAGTTTCAATAGATCGGCTTTCTTGGCTTTTGAAATGCACGATGGTTCTTTATACAACGGGTAAAGCATCTGTGGAAAACCTGGGTTATTTGTGGCTTGGGATGATCGTTCAGCAACAATTTCGGCTCGACGTGCTTAGACTGAAGTCTCGTACCGAGACTGAGGGGCGTTGGTCTGATGTATTTGAGGGTGATTCATTAGAGGGTACATTTTCTAGATCTATGTAAAAAAAAGTTTTCCGACATGTCGTAATTAAAAAATATTTTTAATTCACTTTTAATGTATCGCATTCTTTATATTTTAAGCCACCTGACGCGTTGTCTATTACTTGTTTTAGCTTTAGTAATCATCATACTTTTGGCTAGACTCTTAAGATCTTTGAAGTCCGAGTATTTCATTTCTTTTACATGATAGGGTTTTTTAGTTTGACCCTTACTTTTTTCCTTACATTGACGTGATGACCGGACCCGTCGGAAAATATTCAACCACTCTGTGATTGAGTATATGTTTGAGATTTTATGTGCTGATTCTATGCTGCTGTGCATAGAATCGACCTCCATGTGTGAGTGGCCTGACTCTAAAAATTTGTGTTTAATCAATTTTATGTGATCGATTTTATGGACAGCCCAAAACAAAACAGCGGCCACTTATTGGTTTCTGTTTTGTCCACCACATGTGTCTGAAAATAACGAAACCTCGTCGATATGATCGGGGATTTCGCTCAAATAATGTAAAATTATCGATCCAATCTCTGAGCTTCCTTTTTTGCCGTTGATTTCCGTCCACGCATAACAAAATGCTTCATTTGGAAAAACGCTTTAATAAATTGTCAGGTTGTATAGTGTGAGTTTCCTTAATAATACAAAAGACCTACATCTCCACTGGGAATTTGTAAAATTGCCTGCAAATCAAAGGATGCCGAAGTGAAGTTTGTTTCTTTTTCTGCTCTCTCCTTGTCCTTTTGTTTCTCGCTATTGCATATATCTTTTCTGTGTATCTGCTGTCTATATTCTTCTTCAATTTTAATTTTCTCTATAGTATCTAAACGACGATACTTGGTACACAAAAGATACTGGTCTTTTCTGGGAACAAAAAACCCCAAGTTGAATTCAGTGCAGAATATATTTCGATATGTACCCTCCGACACAGGTGTAACACTCTTCTTCTCACACTCCTCTACGTACAATGCATACATTTTTCTAATTGACAGATTACAGTCTAGATATTGGCGTTTAATATCTTTGCGCACATAATGGCTTTCCATCGTAGGGAAAGATTTGATATGACGCCGAATTTCTTCAGCTTTTTCTGGTAGCGTTTTGTTTGGGGCACATTTCGTCCTCGCGCAAACACAATTTTCTTCATTTTTATTGTGTTAATAAAGTATATTATATTGATTGGGTTTATCTTAATTTATTTTATACTAGCTTTAGCCCGCGACTTTGTTCCAATTCCCGGGGGATTTCCGAGATGAAAACTACCCTATGTCCTTTCTCGGGTCCCAGCCTATACCTGTACTAAATTTTATTTAAATCAGTTCAGTGGTTTAGGTGTGAAGGAGAGACAGGCAGTTACTTTCGCATTTATATTATCAGTATGGAAGTATGGATTAACCAGACATATATCTCGCTATATATGTCTCACTCCTTTTTGAAAAAATATCTTTATTTTGGTCACTCATGTTTAGGGGCTAAAATTAGTGCGTAAAGCCTTTGTAGCTTAACCCGGAGTAGGCCGCAAGTAAATAGGTCCCAATCATCTCATCAGCTCATAGAAAATACAACTAATCAAACATCACTGTTGAATAAACTGCACAAATTATCGCCTATGTCTTATTCTGATATATAATCTATATTTCTCAAAAATCCGTTTTTGCGTGAAAAAGTAACAAACCTAAATACATACAAATCTTTCCTCTTTGTAATATTAGTATTGTTATTAAACAATAAGTGTAATAAATTTTTAAGAGAAAAAATACAATATCAAAACATTTTTATCTATTTTCTCTAATGTTGCTGTCATCATATTTTATTAAGTACTAGAAACATTTTTGTCCATCACTTTCTAGTACACCTAAAGTAACCGTGGCCCCGGAACATAAAGGAACATAAAAGCAACCAAATTAAAATGGGTAGGTTTTACGGGCGGGAGAAGTCATTTGATAATTGACCACCCACCAAAACAAAATCACGTGAAACTAGTTTTCAGAATTCTGATTCCTAAACACTGGGACCATTACTGGAAGTGATTCATCGGAGTAAAAGCATGTTTGATGAAAATAACATTTTGTCCTACCAGATTTTCCGTTCTGTCCCGAGTCCCGACAGTGTTTTTTGTTAACTTTGCTAAAAGAGCAAGCAGCCACTCCCTCCTCAATCCACCCTCGACTCGATTCGACGAATTTTAGAATCCCTTCGGTCAACTGATTAATTAGATTTTTCCTCTCTTTTTCAGGTGCCATATTAGCTTTCTACGCATTCACGTTGGCCTTCAGTGCACTGTTTTTGCCCAGGGGAGTGGAAAGCTTAGTCGGTATTATACAGAACTTAAATTTAGGAACAATATCGATATTTTTAGTTAAATTCATACTCGGTCTACCGTTTTGTTACCATTATTTTAACGCGTTCCGGTACATCGTGTGGAATACTGCCAAAATGATGGACCTTAAGTCAGTGTATGGCTCGGCCTACAAAGCGATGATTGCCGCTTTGGCTTTAGCAACTGTGTTTGCCATGTTTCTATAATATTAAAACAATTATCACTATGTTATAGGGTTTGGTTTGAATTTCATGTAAATTGAAAGTGTTGTAATTTTATTTATTGTTCAATGCAAGTATACTGTTTATTAATAAACGACATCTTGTTTTATCACGTCTCTTAACCAATATTTTATTTATTTGATAGTCGTAAAATAAGTATAAGTTATTTCCCAATAAGTTGCCTTTTTTAAGGTACGTACCTAATACATTTGTGAAGATAAAAATGGACACACAGGTGTCCATTCTTTTGTGATGGACCTAATCATTCACGTCGTCTAGAATTAACTGTTTTTTGTCAATTCCACGAACGACACGAATGGGCACTACCCCGGACGTGTGTCCAGGGGTAAAAAATATCCAGTTGAAAGGGGTTCAGTCTAACCAATTATAAGGTCTGACTCCGAGAGTGTGAGTGCCTGTGACTGCTAACCTCTGTTAGTGTCAAATTTGGTGCAACTTTTTTCGGATCAGCCTTTTGCGAGTAACGCGACCCAAGATGTGTCAGATTAAACTTTTGAAAACGGCTTTGTTTTTCACATACATGGCATGCCGCATAATAGTAAACAAAAAACCGGCCAAGAGCGTGTCGAGCCACGCTCAATGTAGGGTTCCGTAGTTTCCCGTCCGTCACAATAAGTGTTCCCACTTATAAGTATAAAAAAAGGCCGTTGTTACGTTGACATACTAAGTACGCAGAAATTATTTTGTACAACCTTTTTGTCTTTTTTGTACAAAAAATGTTCTTTTTATCAAGTTTAAAATAATTTTCCTAGAAAGTCCTTATAAAGTTCCACTTTCCAGTTTTTTTTTCATATTTTTCAAACCTACGGGTCAAAAGTTAGTGGGGGGGGGACGCTTTGATTTTTCCTTTTGGAGCTATTATTTCCGAAATTATTGACATTATCAAAAAATGATTTTAGTAAACCATTATTCATTTTTAAATACCTATCTAACAATACATCACACGTCAAGGTTGAAATTAAAAAAAAAACACTTCCCTCTTTACATATAGGGGGCTACCCTAATAAAACATTTTTTTCCAATTTTTATTTTACCACTTAATTGTCGGCGTGATTGATATATATATTGGTACCAAATTTCAGCTTTCTAGTGCTAACGGTCACAGAGATTAAGCGAGGACGGACGGACAGACAGACAGACATGGCGAAACTATAAGGGTTCCTAGTTGACTACGGAACCCTAAAAACATTTATAATATACTTGCATATAATATACACGTACAAAAATCATTATAATGTGCTTATTTATGTATAGTTATTATTTTAAATGAACGATCTCGAAAACGTGATCTTAGGTTAATCAACTTTTTAATCTATTAGCAAATATCCACAAACTAAAACGGACTTACTAAAATTGTCGTTTATTTTGAACTAGCGACGCGAAGTAAGGAGAATTATTATACCTAATGCCCATCGAGCATCGACAACCCAGTTACTGGAAAACATGATCATAATCAGCCGAAAGACGTCCACTGCTGGACAAAGGCCTCCTTCAAAGATCTTCGGATGCATGGGTCCTGCGCCACCTGCATTTAACCGGACCCGGTGATCTTGATGAATTCATCGCTCCATCTTGCGGGATCCCTGCCCACGCTGCAACTCAACCCAACTCAAGTGGAATCATTTATTTCTAATAGACCATTTAAAAGGCACTTTAGAACGTCAAAAACAAAGAAAAATGAATCTAGTTGCTGCGTTTTCCGGTACGCGGTAGCGTCAGCGTCAGGATGGACTCGAGAACCTTTTTGCCCCATCGACCGAAAGATAGTCATGATACCCTTGGTCATTTAACCTGTCAACGACCAAGCGACAGCCGGCTATCGCGCTGCTATTGTCTTTCTATTGTGCCTCGAATCACTTGTGTTTGAAGGTTTAATGAGTATTTCTGCTTGTGACTGTCCACACGATTTGCCATACGACTACGTGCCATGCTACGCGGCTACGAACTTTACTACGCTGCTACGCGCTTTGCTATATGGACAGGTACGTAGGCTTTTCATTCAAAAATTGCACTTACTAAACCTCGGTGCATCTGACATCTACCGAAACATTCACGCAAAACTGTTCCTTAAACAGCGTCATCTATAAGTATATACAGGGGCCTAGCTTACTGCACACCAGCACTTTTGAACTACACTCGTATTGCCGGTCACGCCCCGAGCGCCACCTGTTGAATTTAGTGCACACTACATCGCTGTCGTAGTAGTACAAGTATAAACTAGTTACATTTCCCTAGATGACGCTAACTGCTGTTTTTGTCCCATCATTAACCTACATTGTGATCTACGCATGTTGTTAACCCTGACCAGCGCGAGCGGGAGCAGACGGGAGAACCCGCTTAATAATTTATTAGCCATATAGTCTGGTGCGTTCATAAGGGTTTAAACCTCACTATGCGTATAAAGATTGGTATAGCACTAGCGACGCACGCCTTGTTTTGGCAACTATTATAACTATAGAATTTGTACGAGTTGTACGCACATGAATATATGTGTAGGAATGGAGTGGCTTCATCAAAACATTTTATTGAAGCAAAATAATTGACAAAAACGACTCAAATGGTTTTACTGAACACGTTTGCGTTTTAAATGTCTGTGGTATCCAAGACCAAGTATATTGGTACTTGCACACCAGCACATTTGCACAGGATTCGAACCCACATGAGAGGCGACATTAAAAAAAGTTTCAGATCATGGCTGCAAAAAAAATGTAGCCCCTTCGATTACGCCTATTTTTCATAAAAAAAAAAGACGGGTTGCACTCCGGGAGTGCCGGCAGAAGTGAAAACTTGATTATAGCTGTCTACTATCCATCCGTCCTACGCTTTTTCGATCAGGTCACGTGTCCTGACGCGAGTTTAAGATTTTATACCCATTACAGAAAAAGTGCTCAACGACGCTAAAGAAGTTTTCACTTCAAAAGTTTTCACTTCAAAAATTGTCTACGTGTAAAATAATGCTTATTATTGCGGAACGAATTCGTTTTTATGAATATTCTTATTATTTTTTTTTTAATTATAGATAGTACCAAATTAAACTTTTTGTTAAAAGAAAATATAAATTTTGCAATAGGCAATTCACAAATAGAATAACAAATAATTGATAGAACTATCGATGAAAAACGACAATATTTCATAACTAAACGAATTCGAGTAATAAACATACCCGCTATAAGGTTGAAACTAATCATTTTAAATATAAAACACAAAATTGTCGTGACGTACGTTAATGGAAATGGATACAGCACCTCCTCTGACGTCATAAACTCCTGATACCAACCAACTGTCTGCGAATACATTCATTCCCTAGCGATATTTCGAACTTGCCAACAGTTCTACTAGGAATGCAGAAACAGGCAGGAACACAACGCACTCGCACGCGAAAAATCAATACTTGTCCTGCGCTTATCGAAAGTGAAAGTAAAAAAAATGACGTCACTCTGCGATACATTGTCCGACCCGATACGAAATTTTTACGCTTGTTGCGGATATGACCGAGATAGTTTGTTACAGAGCAGTGTGATCTTTTTTGCTTTTGCAACTAGCAATAAATAAAAAATAATAGGTATTATTTACTATTATTTTTACCTATTGATTATTTCTTCGCACTTTGTTTAGCTACTAGTAGTTCCCGCGGTTGTAACCGCGACTTTGGTTACTGTTACGCTTCCGTAGGTTGTAGTGTGGAGGTATTCCACGAAGCCCATCCAAACGAAGCCCACCCAGACAGTTTTTATCTGAAGCCCACCTACGGGTGTGCAAAGTAGAATACTTTAGGTGTGCTTCATCTGGGTGGGCTTAGGTTTGGGTGGGCTTCGTGGAATACCTCGTAGTGTGATGTTGAAAGACCTTATTTAAAGTTCATTCGAAAAAACTCTTTAACTTTGTAATATTAATAAAGTTTTAGATACATTGAAACTGTAGTGATATAGAGGTATAAGTGGTATAAATCTGAATAAACATGTTTTTAACATAATTATTTATGCGTTAATTTTAGTACAGTGATTGTTATTATCTACAATTAGCGTCCTTAATAATAAATTTGATGTCTTCAACGATAAAATCCCTTTTTTTTGGTGAGTTGGAAATCATCCAATGACTGCTCCCATCCTGGGTGCGGCGGGAGGGCGTGTCAGACTCTTACTGACTAAAACCCACTCATTTTCCTTCGATTGCCCTTTATGTTCTAGGGTCACGGTAACTATTATAAACATTCCGCAACCCCGGATAAAATCCCTTCAAATATTAAATAAATTATTCTCAAATAATAATCAAATTGACGTTTTCAACGTTAAAATTCATTTTCAAAGCCTTTGTGTTACCTCATCCTTTACTTCTCCCGAATCATTGAACCAAGAGTAATGAAAATTGACAAAGAGGAACCTTGGGACTGGGATCAGAGATATTATATTAGACTGGTTAGACAAAGGAAACTCCACAATAGCCTGTAAAATATATACCTTTGTTAGTCCAATAGACAAAGGAACAGAATTTATTTATCGAATTTTAAGTACTCATCAATTTAAATTAATTTAGTCCTAACACAAGGTAGCTACTGTAAACCGTTGAAGAGTTCCCTGAACTATCCTTCGTCTTCATCATCAGAGAAAATTCATCATGAGACCCCTAATACAGACACAACCCATCTAGGTGTAAAATTCTTATCAATACAAATTAATCAAGCTCAAACACAAAGTAGCTGCTGTGAATTGTTGAGGAGTTCCCTCGACTGTCTCTCGGTTCCATCATCAGATCTACTCCAGATCTTTATTAAATTGGAATGCTTTAATAAAATACTTAATGAAAAACTTACAAACGCACTAGTCGCCCCTACGATTTTTGAAAGTTCCCCTCGATTTCTCTGGTCTGATCTCCATCATCAAACCCTTGGAAATGTCTTCTTTCCAACAAAAAAGAATCATCAAAATCGGTTTATAAACGACGAAGATAACCGCGAACAAACCTAAAAAAAAAAGCATATTTACGGTCGAATTGAGAAACCACCTCCTTTTTTTTTACTAGTAAAATTTGTACTACTGCTGCGAATTTCTTCGGATTAATGAACAGATGGATAAAGCAAAACTTTTGTACATAATCCATACGAAACCACCTTTTGATTTCTCAATGGCAACTCCGTTGTCTTGTCCTTAAAAAACCGTAACTACTTGGAAACCATGGCATAAAGCAAGCAATTGACTTCACTAAATTATTCTGTGTTTACTTGAATATTCCATTCTATTCCTGCAGGTTGACTTCTAATAGGCATGCCAACGTAGAATTGAACCAATTATCCATGAATTTTTAATAGAAATTAAACCGTTTCAGCTCAATGCACATTACGTGTACGCTCGGTGTATAATTATGCATAATTTCCTTTAGTAATGAACTGTAGTCAAAGAGGGAAATATAAGGGAAAGCCATGCTGTTGAAAATGTTTTTTTTTTTAAGAATGTATTGTACACGAAGTATTGTTTGACGAGATATTTTTTTTTGCTCTTAACCTGTTTATTGTGATAATACCTTAATGAAGTTTTATTTTTAACCCTTTTCAGGAGGAAGATTACAATCCGATTTACGTAATTCTTCTTTAGTTTGATGCAGAATAGTTGGCATTTGGTCCGTTATTAATTTACCATAGTTTGGTCAAGTACTTTTATTTTATGCCTTTTTTTTATTTATAAACATTTTTGTTTCCGCGGACAATGTAATTTTAGTTTGTGTAGGGTTTTTTAGCTATCATCAACATCATCATTATATCAGCCCATTGACTTTACGCTGATCTTCTATATATAAAAGTCGAAATTGTACAAGAATACTTGAAACATGATCGAAGGCAAAAATAAGTATAGGTAGTTTAATAAAGAAATTTTGTCTAGTCTGTTTAAATGTATGTTTCTCCGGGATAGACTTAAAAAGTTCTGAATAGATTTAATTCAAATTTAAAATGAATGCAATCATGAAATGCTAAGAGATCGGGTCAACGCATAAGCTATCACGCTATCCTATACCTTTGTAGGATGAAAAAAATATTCTTAAGCCTATTTACCTAACCGTAACAGCATATATACACACATCAAAAGTGTCTAGGGATATTTCAATTAAACCTAAATTACTAAAATTCTATTAACTTTTTGTTAAAACATGTACACATTAAAATAAATCTTGTTTAATAGACTATTTAATCTGATAATAAACTTTTAGATAAAGTTAAATTTGAAAAAAAACTTAGAAGAAGAGGAAAAACTCAAACAAAATTTCAATCTTAACTTTATTTTTGAAACATCAAAACTTAAACAAAACTACAATTTTTTTTATAAAAATTCTTGAAAACTTAAAATTAATATTCGGTGGTTCCACCTAAGACTCTCCTGACACATCTGCAGCGGTTCTGCATACTCAAAACAAGGGTGTCAATATCCTGTTGTGGAATACTGTCCCATAATTGCCGTTTCTGAAGCCATGAAGACCAGTCAGAGCGTTATATCCAGGCTTTGGTCATGTTATCGTGTCACGGAGGAAGTGGTGGAACGGCACCGAGGACCTCAACGCATTACAACACATGTACAGGACCGATTCATAGTAAATGCTGCACGAAGTCAACTAAATGCAGCGGCGATGCAATTGGTTCAAAGGCTACAGAGAGAGTATGGTTTGCTGGTAAGCGGTCAAACTTTGAGAAGGCGACTGCATGAAGTCAATCTACGTGCTCGTAGGCCATTTTGGGTATCAGCACTAAGGAGAGGTAATCGAGGAAGAAGATTACAATGGGCTATTGCACACGAAAACTGGAACCATTCTCAATGGTCACTTGTGCTTTTCACTGATGAATCTAGGTTTGGATTTCATCCTGATTCGCGAAGAGTACGCGTTTGGAGAAAACCTGGACGTTGGAATCGACTGCAGCACCCACAACAAGTTCATGCATATTAAGGTGGCACGATTATGGTTTGGGCAGGAATTCGTCTCGGCGGTAGAACGGACCTCGTTTGGATACAAGGCAATATGACTGCTCGAAAATACCGAGATGAGGTGCTAGAGCCTGTAATCTTGCCCCACAAACAGCAAATGGGACAAAATTTCCAGCTAATGCACGACAATGCCCGTCCACATACGGCGCGTATCGTTACAAGTTGGTTACAACAGCATGTTATCCAAGCTTTAGACCGGCCTGCTCAATCCCCTGACTTAAATCCTATTGAGCATGCCTGGAATATGCTTCAGAGAAGAGCTAGTAGGAATTTCCCTGTTGATATTGTGCATCAAAACCAGCTTTTCTTGCATCTTAGCAGGATTTGGGACAGTACTCCACAACAGGATATTGACCCCCTTGTTTTGAGTATGCAGAACCGCTCCAGATGTGTCAGAAGAGTCTTAGGTGGATCCACGAATTATTAATTTTAAGTTTTCAACAATTTTTATAAAAAAAAATTGTATTGTTGTTTAGGTTTTGAAATTTCAAAAATAAAGTTAAATTGAAATTTTGTTGAGTTTTTCCTCTTCTTCTAAGTTTTTTTTTTATTTAACTTTATCTAAAAGTTTATTATCAGATTAGATAGGCAATTAAACAAGGTTTATTTTAAAGTGTAGGTGTCTTAACAAAAAGTTAATAGAATTTTAGTTATTTAGGTTTAATTAAAATATCCCTAGACACTTTTGATGTGTGTATGTGTTGATGAATAAAGTCTTCATAGGGAGCAGCTAGTTTATAAATACATCTATTCCACTTACCGTATTTTTTGTCCGTTTTAGCTACATAACAAAAATGACTAAATTACTATTTTACAAGTTTTTAAATGTCCTACAAAACTTTACCGTCACTGGTTGGTATCGTACACATTATAAATGGAATATTATATTACGCTTATTTTATACTAATCTGGGCTTAACATTTTGATATGTAATATAGAAAAAAAAATAATGTATATGTCAAAAAGTGGGCCCTTTGTCTTTCAGTCTGGTCTAGACCAAGTACAAAAGGTGTCGAGCGCTATCTTTCTTGCGATTTCGGAGCGTTAGCGTTACTTCAGCGTCAGATACCGTCATACATTAGAACCGCGATGTTGAAGTTACGCGTATTTAACGCTCGTAAACCGCCAGTGGGTTAGCGGCCCTAGGTGCGAATGCTTCTTGTATGCTCGTAGTCGCCACCGTGGGTGGTAGGCCTAACTTTAATTTAATTAAAGGTCAACTGTAGTTGCATCAGCGAGGCTAACGTTAGAAGCCATTACGCATTAACGGATAATATTATAGAGTAGAACTAACTTTATTCGAGTAACTACATGTTGGATCGATGTATGTTTAAATCCTTGTATTCGATTGCCTATGGAATTCGAACAAGGGCCTGTTTCACATTCCTCTGAGAAGTTCTGATAAAAATATCTAGTAGATAAAGTCATGCAAAATCTGTCCCATTTTGTAGGGTTCCGTACCTCAAAAGGTAAAAACGGAACCCTTATAGGATCACTTTGTTGTCCGTCTGTCCGCCCGTCCGTCCGTCCGTCTGTCAAGACCCTTTTTCTCAGAAATGCGTCGAGAAATCAAGCTGAAATTAATATTACATACTCTGGTCTGCTATCTCTCAAAGCAGTGAAAAAATCAAGTTTCTAAATCAACGCAATAAAAAGATACGGCGGTTTACATTGCATATTTAGACATTTGCAAGGGAATCAAAACCTATAGGGTACTTCCCATTGACCTAGAATCGTGAAATTTGGCAAGAAGCAAGGTCATGTAGCACAAGTAATGGGAAAACTCCGAAAACCGTAAATTTGTAGTTAGTTCACATCAGGCGTCCGTCTGTCTGTCTGTCTGTCAAGAACCTTTTTCTCACGAACGCGTCGAGATATCAAGCTGAAATTAATATCACATACTCAAGTCTGCTATTTCCCAAAGCAGTGAAAAAAATTAAGTTTCTAAATCAACGCAATAAAAAGATACGGCGGTTTATATTGCATATTTAGACATTTTCAAGGGAATCAAAACTCAAAACCTATAGGGTACTTCCCATTGACCTAGAACCGTGAAATTTGGCAAGAAGCAAGGTCATGTAGCACAAGTAAAGGGAAAACTCCGAAAACCACGAATTTGTAGTTATTTCACTTAAAAACAAATTAACGGAACCCTCGTTGCGCGAGTCCAACTCGCACTTGACCGGTTTGTATTTAACTTGTAGGTTTGGATAGTCCTTACCTTTCGAGTTTGTGAAACAACAAGCAGTCTATTTAGCTGCATCCGGTTTGCCTGGAAACTATCTATAACGAAATTGGGAAATGGCCAGAGAGCAGCCCCCCTACCATGACGTTTAAAGTAAGATTGTTTTAGTCCTGTTGCAGGAGTGTGCAAGTGACAGCGTTAGACACGTTGTCTAGCGCCGTTTCTTTCCCACTGAAAGTAATATCAAAGTAATACTGCTATAAGGGCTTGTGGTACGCCCCCTGATGATTGTTTCTATTTCATACCACTGATACCACTTACCTTTTAAATATAGGTATAGAAGTTTAATTATTCTAATTTTAAAGCTGTAATAGATTGAGGCCGAGTTATAAACTGTAGCTAAAGTTAGACGGAATTGAATCATTTTGTTCGTCTGATAGCCAATTAGAGAGATCTCTCTGTCGGTAACATCGACAGAGGAAGTCGGGTTGATAGGGAAACGAATAGGAATTGTATATCATCTCTCTCCAGTGTTATGTTTAACCCTGTGTTTACTTTCCAAGTTTATGTATACTGACTTTGATATGATGAACAGTCAGCACTGAAGCCCTACCGGTACGCAGGTGTACTTCCAGCCTATCGTGAGGTACAGCGACGTGCTTCAATACTACTCCGCGCGAGAGACAATTGATACTAACTTGATATCGCAACGCGATAAGATTTCTAGATTAATAAATAAATAAATAAATAAATATCCTGGGACATCTTACACACGCCATCTGATCCCAAGCTAAGCAGAGCTTGTGTTATGGTAATCAGACAACTGAAATACATACTTATATAACTTTTAAATACATACATATTATAGATAAATAACACCCAGACACAGAACAAACAATTATGCTCATCACACAAAGTTTGTCCTGGGTGGGAATCGAACCCACGATCTCTGGCTTAGCAGTCAGTGTCACTGAACACTAGACCAACAGGCCCGCCAAATTATTCTAACCGCAGATTAAAGTAAGTGCCATCCACAGGTCTATCAATTACTTCTACTAGCAGAACTCACTTACTATTTTGTCAATATACTCGCAGGAAATTGTCTATTCAAATATTAAAACACATTCTACTACAGAAATTCAACGTTTTATGTGCCTCCTGTAAGATCGTGGTTTTGTAGTTATTAGACATCGTTCCTCTACAATCGATATGTTAAGTAAGTATCAATCCATATAATTTTATGAATGGGAAAGTGTGTCTGTCTGTCTGTATGTTTGTCTTTCTTTCACGGCAAAACGGAGCGACGAATTGACGTGATTTTTTAAGTGGATATCTTTGAAGGGATGGAGAGTAACATAGGCTACTTTTTGTCTCTTTCTAACGCGAGCGAAGCCGCGGGCAGAAGCTAGTCTTTATTTAAACCGCAAAATTGGACGAACTTACGGTCAAACTAGCTTTTACCGCAATCCACTAGAAGCCTGAGAATAAAAACGTAGCCCATATCGATCCTTGCAAGTTAAAGCTTACTCCGTAAATTACATCCAAATTCGTTCAGTGATTTAGCCGTGAAAGCGTAAACGAGAGACTAAGACTACTAAGACTACTTACACATATACATGGATATTAACGATATTTAAAAGAAAACAATAACAATTTAGTTTTCCAATTTTCTTTAAGCCAGGCGGCTTAGGTCAAGTGGTGATATCGGTAACACCGCAATCCGCATAGAACTTCGCGAGAATATCCGCAGTATCACGTAGTTACGTAACTATATCTTTTCTTTGGTACCGCTGCCAAAATTTGTAAGCGAGTATCTTTTTTGAGGCCTAAAGATTCGGCCTTTAGGTTGGTTACAAGGGTTAAATTTAAAATTATTGTACTTTGTTTTTGTGAATAAAATTGTTTTCATTTCTTATTTTTACTAGCCACAATAATCCTATTCATTGTTATTACGATTAAGAAACAATATGCGAGAAAATTTAAACCCCAAAATAAAAATAAAAATCTTACGCTCCTTTGTCTGAAAACCCCAAAGAATTTTAATCTAATACAATACACTGTCGTATGTTTACCTAAATATTTTTTTAAACATTTGAAATATGTTCAAACAAAATAAACAGATGTGTGTATTGCTTATGAAATTATTAACGGTCAGCTGTGTCATTAAATATTGACGCACGACTAGTCAATCGGTGGTAGTAAGGCGTACAGTCAGACACACTATTATCCGACATACTTAGATTTAATTCTAAGTGCTAAAGTTTCAATAATGACGTATAAAATACCCACCTAGAATGGTCACTGTGTTTTAAACGTGTCCCTATTACGTGAGACGTTATCGACCGTTCCTTGTTACTTATTAACAAGGAACAGTAAAAACGGTAAACGGCAAAAACCGGGTACCCTAGACCATATATGCTCTTGTAATAATATTAGTTCCGAATGTTAGGCAACTCTGAATGCACCAGAATTTTTTGAACTCAAAAAGGTTTTAGTAACATTCGCACCCATTTCTTTTTTCAAACTTAAATCTTTTTTTTTATTTAGGACGTAAATAAAAAAAAAGATTTAAGTTTGAAAAAAATTTAAAACCAGTTCTTACAGACTATTTTCAGTCTTAAAACATACGTTACTCACCTTTACAATACGATAGTTGTCTCCAATTTTTAATTTAAAACTTTACAATTGCTTTCACATATGGATTTTCACTGTCTTTACTTTCCACTTCACTCACTATTTAAACACTTACACTAACACAGCAAACGATAACTTATGTTAAATCAGGCTTAAGTGGTGACACACTTATTTAAAACTATTATTTCACAATTTAAAAGTATAATTCTATTTTTTTAATTTCAGAAATAAAGTTATTTTATGGTAGCGAAGTTTTAAATTTATAAACTTTAGCGCTATTTATTCGTAAAGTTGCAAGCTGCGTTCACAGACTACGGTAGTACTGTAATTACTGTAGCACTGTTTATTGGCTAGTCGCGAGGCGTTGTTACGCCATCCGGTACTGCTGCAATTTAAAATTAAATCCCACACTTTTGTTACACTAGAGGCACTTTTTTATACATTATAATAAATGGCGAATTTTATTTTTTATTTTTTGCTACGATTCGCGGAAAGCATTATTCTAACATGTTTGAGTTGAAACGATAAAGTTCACAAAATGCTCATTTTAGCTGCGTCAGTATGTAGTTGTTACGGCGCATGCGCGACGGGTTACGACGCTCGCCTCGCCCCAATCGCCCCCAGCACTGATCCCTTCAATGGGTGACGTCACAATACTATGGTGTATTATTTATGCAAAGTTACAAACTCTTTAATTTGTTACTTGAAAAAAATTGCGATTTCGTGGAAGTCTTTATGCCATTTTTGTAGTTTTTACTAATGTCCGTAATAATTGAATACTCATTAAGAAAATAGAGATTAGTATTTTATATTTTTTTTACTTTGTAGTCAATATTTTGCACCAGTGCCCATATTAGTTTTTACGAGACTTAAAAAAGGAGCCGTTTGATAATGAAATGCAATGAAATGCAATGAAATGCTGTACGGTTAGCATCCGCACATTGTACTTCGGCCTACTTAGAAATCAATGCAAACCTGGTAAAAGTAGGTTTGCTCTAACGTCACGTACAGATTAACGTCAGTAGTACGGTTGGCACCGAACTCTCGGAACATTCTTAACATTTTAACATTATTTAGTATTTTTAAGTAACATTAATTTATTCAAGTATTTTATTAAACACTTTTTATCGAACATTAACATCGAGCCGGATTAGCATCATCCCAGTCAATGTTGTACTTCCATATCTGCTGGAAAAGGATTTTAGCTGTTATTGGGGACAGTAACCCCAGCGGGTCAAATATGGTTGAGATATCGCTCAAAATTTGACGTCTTGGGCGCCCCTGTATCGCACTGCAAAAAGCTCTAATGAAATGCAACGAAATGCAACGAAATGCAACGAAATGCAACGAAATGCAAAAAAAAGCAATGAAATGCAATGAAATGCAATTAAATGCAATTAAATGCAATGAAATGCAATGAAATGCAATGAAATGCAATGAAATGCAATGAAATGCAATGAAATGCAATGAAATGCAATGAAATGCAATGAAATGCAATGAAATGCAATGAAATGCAATGAAATGCAATGAAATGCAATGAAATGCAATGAAATGCAATGAAATGCAATGAAATGCAATGAAATGCAATGAAATGCAATGAAATGCAATGAAATGCAATGAAATGCAATGAAATGCAATGAAATGCAATGAAATGCAATGAAATGCAATGAAATGCAATGAAATGCAATGAAATGCAATGAAATGCAATGAAATGCAATGAAATGCAATGAAATGCAATGAAATGCAATGAAATGCAATGAAATGCAAATAGCTGGAATCGGCATTTCCAAAAAAAAGACGGGTTGCACTCCGGGAGTGCCGGCAGAAGTGAAAACTTGATTATAGCTGTCTACTATCCATCCGTCCTACGCTTTTTCGATCAGGTCACGTGTCCTGACGCGAGTTTAAGATTTTATACCCATTACAGAAAAAGTGCTCAACGCCGCTAAAGAAGTTTTCACTTCAAAAAAACAACCACCTTATAAACTAACCTAAAACATGTGAATGCTGAATTTTTGAAGTCGGTGCCAATGCAAAACAACACACAGATTAAAAAATAATTATAGTCAGTTATTTAACCCAGACAGTTTCGTCATGTCATGTCCGTCCGTCCTAGGCCTACTGTCCAAACGATTTATTGTTACTTAGATGAAACTTTGGATGGATATGTGTATTTATGCCTACAAAGTGCTAAAATAAAATTACGAATCTAACTAACTAACAAAATAACTTAACGTACGCGTTAAAATTAGGTTGATTTTTTCCCGTGTCTAGTAATAAAATCTTAAATACATTGGAGGGTTGCTAAGACGGTTTTTCACAAAACGTTTATGAGATATTAAACTTGTGACAAAATATGGCGTCATAATGGAGTCCATGTGTTAAAAGAAGACTACCATCGGTGGCCAAATTACTGTCTTACCAACCGTTTAAGCTCGTTAAACGCATCGACCTCTCTATCTCCCCATTTCCTCTCTATCTCCCCATTTCCAGGGTTTATTCTTCTTAGTGAGGTCGGTCAACGGTTGTGCGATTTCAGAGAAGTGGGGGATAAACTTTCGAAACCGTGCACAAGTTTGCAAAAAGCTTTTTAACTGTTTTAGGTTAGAAGGAGGGGCCATTTTCACAACAGTTTGCGCCTTCGTCGGATCGGGTTCTATACCTTGGTCCTTCTTAGCGGGAGTCACCCGATAAGGAGATGTAGAGATGGGCGCGGCATTCCCTGTGTTTATCTTGTGCACAGCGAAGGGCGTAGACCCTCCCCCTGCACTAAAGATGTCTTCATTGTGATCTAGTAGCGCAACCAACTTGACCCTATCGGCTGGTGATAACAGAATGCCCTCGCACTGGCGGAGGTCCACCGTCAAGTTGACCGCAGCTCGGTCTTCGCTTTCATATTTCAGCTCGTAGAAGTTAGTATTGCGTAAAGAGTAACGATTCCTTTCGAAATCGAGAACTATGCCAGCGTCCGCTATAAAATTTATGCCTAACAAGGACTCAGTTGCGCCTGGCAAGACTATAAAAACAGTGCTAATTGACACTCCCTGCACCTTTACATTAACTACAGCTGTTTCAATAATTTGGACCCTTTTGGTTCCGTCTGCAAATCTTAATTCAGTCTCTACACTATGCAATACTTGTCTCGTTAAACGTTCACTAGCAACGCATTGCTTTGCACCTGTGTCTAATAACGCGGTAGTACCAACAGCACCAATTAATTGCACATTGAAAATAGAACTCACTCACGGGTTTAAAACTTTTACGCCTACGGACACTGACTGGAACGCGGTCGTAGCTCGTAGTTTTCCTTTACACACGATTCGATCGAATAACTCCGGGAGCACCACATCCGAAACACGTCACGGACTGACGCTGCTCCGTCTGGACCGGAACTGGTCCGCTCTTGACTGGCTCCACAGTCGTCTTAAATCTATTTTTAAGTTTTCAGCAGTCCCCTTTGGCATGTCCGAACATCTTACAAAATGTGCACTTAGGGCGAACTTTGCTAAGTGCGTGCTTATCCTCTTTATATAACGACGCACCAGCTGATGATGAGGTCGAAACCGGACCAGTCACCTGCGTTGGCGTCGGCGGCGGGGTGGCAGATGCAGAAAAAGGTCGTTTAGTCAGCGCGGCAGCGCACCCTTCTTCGAGAATGTCCTTCACTACTCGAGCCTAATGCAACAGCTCGGTGAACGAAGTGAAGGCACTCTTTACTACTTTTTCCCGTATTCTTCTATGGAGCAGGCCGCACACCATATCCAGCTGTACAAGATTCTCAGGTAACGTACGCAACGGTAGCTGGGCGATTAGGGCTCTTACCCTACAAACAAATATATCTGTACGTTCTCCTTGCTCTCTACTAAATATCTCTGTCGTCGTGAACACCATCACAGTCTTTATAAATTTGAATGGCATCTATAAATGCCAGGACGTCACCGGTACCATTGTACCTCGTCGTACAATTAGAAAAGTTTGTACTCACAGTCGTCGGCGGAGGCGGCGCGCCCAATGTCGGCGCAAATGGCGGCGCTGACCGCAGAGATTGCAGTAGGTATACGAACTGATTGTCCGTCATGGTGATGGGCGCCGACATCGGCGGTTGCAGCGAGGTGGCGGGCGGAGCATGCCCGTGCTGCGGCACCTGCGAGTACACAGGCAGCTCACGCCCAGTGGTGGCGGTGATGGGAGGGGACGCGCCGGCGGACGGAGGTCCAGTCAGCGGCGGCGTCGATGTTCGCACATCAACGAATATATAGTTTCACCCAGACTTCAGTCTGCGGTTTAAATAATCTAGAAATATTATTAAGGTCGCGTTGTGGTATAAAGTTTTGCCCTTACTAATAATCACAGTGTAAAGTTATGCAATGAATAAAGCCTGTGTAACCATACATTTTTTGACGTATAAACCTGTCATAACTTTATGCAGCGTTTATTAGTAAGGCGCTTAGTGTCCATGGTTTCCCGCGCGGAATAGTGCATTGAAGCACGACGCTGTACCTCAAGATCGACTGGAAGTACACCAGCTGCGAGTGCCGGTAGGGCTTTAGTACTGACCGTTCTATACGCTTTGCATAAAAATATCAAAGCCAAACGTTAACTTTGAAGTAATTTACGTCGTACCGCCCCTATTGTGGCCCTATACAACCTAAGTAGGTAGCCCTATATACAGGGTGTCCCACGGCTATGCCACATGGAGGGAAAGTACCTTAAATATTGTAGATAGAACATTTTACTAAAAGAAGACATTATTTGAATTTTAAAAACAATTGAAACTGCATTCATAGATATTTAAATAATTAAATGGTTGGGCCGGGAATCGAACTTGTTCCACGAGGAAAAAATTTCACCCTGTTGTTTTATTATACCGATCGAAAGGTTTCATCATAAGGATTATTTTTTGCTAAATAACATAGTGTCACAAATAAAAGGAAGACCGGAAATTTTAACATTTGATGTGAAATTTTGTTTAGAAAAGTCAAAAGCTTACATTGCCGTAAGGACATACAATAGTCAATAATAACTACTTATTACTAATTAACCTACCCATTTGAGTAGTACACATCATTTAAATTAATAAATATCCACCCAACAAGACAAAAAAATCGTCAGTGAATGAAATAATCAAAAGTCATCACTTTGTATTCAAAAAGAAAGGGACTCATTTTGAGCATGTGAAAATTGACTAATTTTGTATTAAAAATTTTGAAATTCATGGTCTTTCTTTTATTTTTGACACTATATTATTTAGCAAAAAATAATCCTTGTGATGAAGCCTTTCGGTCGGTAGGATAAAACTACAGGCTGATTAATTTTCTAGAGTAACAGGTTCGATTCCCGGTTGAACTATGTATTTATTTAAAAATCTAAGAGTACAGTTTAAAATGTTTTTAAAATTCAAATAATGTCTTCTTTCAGTAAAATGTTCTATCTACAATATTAAGAGTACTTTCCCTCCATGTGGCATAGCCGTGGGACACCCTGTATATCTTATATATAAAAATGAAATCCGTTTTCCGTTGTCACGACTTGGCATGAAAACGGCTTGACCGATTTGGCTGCTTTTTGACGTGACAACGTCTTAAATTAGGTTGCGGCTGGGAGTCACTTATGAAAAAGTGTAACGCTCGGTAACGTTACGATGAGTCACCGAACGAGAGAGAGGCCCGCCGAATGCCTTGCGTCTCTCTCCCACTCAACTATGATCGGTAAAAGACGTTGTCACGTAAAATCTTCGCCCGTAAAACCGACTTTACAGGCAACCATTTTTTTTTTTAAATGTTCGTTGTAGTTCAAGGATGGTTTATACGGCAAAAAAAAACGAATAATTGTCGGGAAAGCCCTAAAAACAGCCCTTTTCTTTTTCCCATACAAACGTTTTCTAACTAAAACGTAGAGTCAATTTGAGCTTTAACACCATACTATAAAGTTCAAGTGTTAGTCGAGAGGTTTCGGTAAGCCAAAACAATTGAGTGACGTTAGTATCGTATCGTCGTCAAACACGAATTATCTTACGTAAAATGTCACTTGAAATGTAAAGAAACGTCTCTTTGATGTGGTAGTAGGTAGGTGGTGGGTAGGTGGTAGGTAGGTGGTAGGTAGGTGGTAGGTAGGTGGTAGGTAGGTGGTAGGTAGGTGGTAGGTAGGTGGTAGGTAGGTGGTAGGTAGGTGGTAGGTAGGTGGTAAGTTGGTGGTAGGTAGGTGGTAGGTGGGTGGTAGGTAGGTGGTAGGTGGGTGGTAGGTAGGTGGTAGGTAGGTGGTAGGTAGGTGGTAGGTAGGTGGTAGGTAGGTGGTAGGTAGGTGGTAGGTAGGTGGTAGGTAGGTGGTAGGTAGGTGGTAGGTAGGTGGTAGGTAGGTGGTAGGTAGGTGGTAGGTAGGTGGTAGGTAGGTGGTAGGTAGGTGGTAGGTAGGTGGTAGGTAGGTGGTAGGTAGGTGGTAGGTAGGTGGTAGGTAGGTGGTAGGTAGGTGGTAGGTAGGTGGTAGGTAGGTGGTAGGTAGGTGGTAGGTAGGTGGTAGGTAGGTGGTAGGTAGGTGGTAGGTAGGTGGTAGGTAGGTGGTAGGTAGGTGGTCGGTAGGTGGTCGGTAGGTGGTCGGTAGGTGGTCGGTAGGTGGTAGGTAGGTGGTAGGTAGGTGGTAGGTAGGTGGTAGGTAGGTGGTAGGTAGGTGGTAGGTAGGTGGTAGGTAGGTGGTAGGTAGGTGGTAGGTAGGTGGTAGGTAGGTGGTAGGTAGGTGGTAGGTAGGTGGTAGGTAGGTGGTAGGTAGGTGGTAGGTAGGTGGTAGGTAGGTGGTAGGTAGGTGGTAGGTAGGTGGTAGGTAGGTGGTAGGTAGGTGGTAGGTAGGTGGTAGGTAGGTGGTAGGTAGGTGGTAGGTAGGTGGTAGGTAGGTGGTAGGTAGGTGGTAGGTAGGTGGTAGGTAGGTGGTAGGTAGGTGGTAGGTAGGTGGTAGGTAGGTGGTAGGTAGGTGGTAGGTAGGTGGTAGGTAGGTGGTAGGTAGGTGGTAGGTAGGTGGTAGGTAGGTGGTAGGTAGGTGGTAGGTAGGTGGTAGGTAGGTGGTAGGTAGGTGGTAGGTAGGTGGTAGGTAGGTGGTAGGTAGGTGGTAGGTAGGTGGTAGGTGGTAGGTAGGTGGTAGGTAGGTGGTAGGTAGGTGGTAGGTAGGTGGTAGGTAGGTGGTAGGTAGGTGGTAGGTAGGTGGTAGGTAGGTGGTAGGTAGGTGGTAGGTAGGTGGTAGGTAGGTGGTAGGTAGGTGGTAGGTAGGTGGTAGGTAGGTGGTCGGTAGGTGGTGGGTAGGTAGTAGGTAGGTAGTATGTCAATTCGAATTCAATATTCATAGTTGACAGGACAACGTCTGTCGGGTCAGCTAGTAGTTTATAAAGTTAAAAATAATAAATGGATATTATACAGGGTGTCCCACGGCAATGCCACATGGAGGGAAAGTACCTTAAATATTGTAGATAGAGCATTTTACTGAAAGAAGACATTATTTGAATTTTGAAAACATTTTAAACTGCATTCATAGATATTTAAATAATTACATAATTGAACCGGGAATCGAACCTGTTACTCGAGAAAATTAATCAGCCTGTAGTTTTATCCTACAAATCGAAGGGCTTCATCACAAGGATTATTTTTTGCTAAATAACATAGTGTAAAAAATAAAAGGAAGACCATGAATTTTAACATTTTTAATACAAAATTAGTCAATTTTTCAAATGCTCAAAACTAGTCCCTTCTTCTTGAATACAAAGTGATAACTTTTGATTATTTCGTTCCCTGACAATTTTTTGGTCTTGTTGTGGTGGATATTTATTCGTACTGTACTTCAAGTGGATAGATTAATTAGTAATAAGTAGTTATGATTGTGAATAGGGTATTACACTGTATAAGAGAAAAAATATAAAAATATATTATTGAGGTAGCTTAAGCAAAAAGCAGCCGAACAGTGTTAGTTTTAGTTCATAAAACTAGAAAATATTTTTTTAAATTCAATTCAAAGTTTTCAGTTTTTTTTACCTGTTCTTGAACACACCGAAATACAGACCATAGACAGTGACAGCTGTCGACTGTCAACAGTGTCAACTAGACGACACTATTTGTTTTATTTATAACCTCCTAATACGATCTTTATTATAAAAATATACTTTTTCATGGAAGTTATTGTGAAAGATATTTTAGATGGCTAATGCACATGTGTACTTACATCAAAGTGATATTTACAACAACAGTACAAACGGTACAAACGGGTTTTTATGGTGTAATAGTTGGAATACTCTTCCCACAACTTTTAACTAAGTTTTTCCTAAATTTGAATCAGTTAACACTAGAATTCACAATCATTCCGATGTTTTCACACTTGTGTTCTTGCATTCCGAAACGCACACCAACGGTAAGTCGAACAGTAACTAATTTTTGAGTTAAAAACAATAAAAATTATGTAAAGTGTCACAGCGCGTTTGTTTATTTACATGACGTAAGGACGTCATATCGCCAAAGCAAAACCACGCCCACGGCGTTTTCCGTTTTTGGAAATTTCCGCGCGAAATGTGAAAATACAATTTTTAAAAGCGTTTTTAGGGTACTTAGCGCTTAAATAAAAATTTAGGATTTTTTTTTGTGGTTTCTTAGTACTGTAGGAGTTATTTGTAATACTTAAAAAAAAAAGAGTGTAATACCCTATTGTATGTCCTTACGGCAATGTAAGCTTTTAACTTTTCAGAACAAAATTTTACATCAAATGTTAAAATTCATGGTCTTCCTTTTATTTGTGACACTATGTTATTTAGCAAAAAATAATCCTTATGATGAAACCTTTCGATTGGTATGATAAAACTACAGGTTGATTATTTTTTCTCGAGGAACAAGTTCGATTCCCGGCCCAACCATTTAATTATTTAAAAATCTATGAAGGCAATTTAAATTGTTTTTAAAATTCAAATAATGTCTTCTTTTAGTAAAATATTCTATCTACAAGATTTAAGGTACTTTCCCTCCATGTGGCATAGCCGTAGGACACCCTGTATACTCGTTAAATATTAAGGTAAAACGATTACCTTTGCATTAGTTTAGTTTGAGAACAAGAGAATCAGTGCAATTATGCTATTTTTTTTTTATATTCTTATGGGCTTGCTCTTGGTCCCAGACTAGCCCGAGGGCATAGACGGAGCCTACGATAGAGCGAGCTTACCCAATAGATGCCTATGCACTCGTTTTTTAAATACTTCCGGGCTATATAAATTTGGAAACACAAACGCCGGCAGGGAACTCCATTCCTTAGCGGTGCGCATTATGAACGATTTTGAGAAGCGCTGCGTGCGGATATGAGGAATATCAACCAAGAAAGGGTGATATCCCGCCGTACGTCTGGATATCCTGGATATGGTGGTAAAATGGAGATGAGGGAATGAGCTCGTGTAGCTCATGAGCACACTCACCGAAGTGCAATCTGTAAAATACCGCCAGACAGGCAACTTTTCGCCGATGTGCTAGTGGTTGTAGTTGGGCCACCAGCTTCTTGTCACCAATCAGCCTCTGGCTCTGCGATCTACCGAATCCAATGCGGCCAGTTGGTATTTGGCTGAGCCATCCCATAGGTGACAGCAATACTCCATACACGATCGGACTTGAGCCTAATAAAGTGTTAGAAGCTGTCCCGGCGTGAAGTATCGCTTAACCTTGTTAAGGATGCCCAGCTTTTTTGCCGCAGTCTGTGCTTTGGACCCGATGAAAGTGCCGAAGTTGAGGTCAGAACACAACTTCATGCCAAGGAGTTCAAGGCAGCCGGTGACATTTACAGATGCACCTCGGAAAGTAGAAGCCAGGTCAACAGACACGCTTGTTGGCAGAAAACAGACACGCTTGCGTTTTGGCGGCATTGAACTACACTAGATACGCGACACACGACTCGAGGCAAAATTCACTCGCTCTACCATGGACTCTCTCTGTGAACGTATATCGTCCCTAGTCCCTACTGTCTTTTGCGCTGGCCAGATATCTCTCTACAACAGTACTGTCATCTGCGTAACCGACTATGCTAGGATTTAGCATATCGTTAATATGGAGCAGGAATAGAGTTGCAGAGAGCACAGCCCCTTGAGGAACACCGGCATCAATGGCCATTAGGTCCAAAGAGCAGCCATCGACGACCACTCTGATCGACCGTTTCGTCAAGAAGTCCGATACCCAGCTACAAAAGTCAGCTGGTATGCCATAAGCCGGAAGCCTGCTAAGAAGACTTGCGTGCCAAACCCTGTCAAAAGTCTTTGAGATGTGGAGCGAAACGGCAAGGGCTTCGCGGTTTTTCTCAATGGCTTCGCCACAGCAATGTGTAACATAAGTAGATTGTTGTCTTCTAGGTTTGCCAACAATTTGTTATTTAGTACTCTTTCCATGACTTTACAGAGCATGGAGGTTATGGCGATTGGTCGATAGTTACAGGGATCGGCACGGCTGCCCTTTTTGGGCACTGGCTGCACATTAGCAAGCTTCCAGGATTTTGGCACCGTTCTAGTTTGGAGAGAGAGCCGGTATAGACGTGTCAATACAGGCCACAACTCAGGCGCACATTGTTTAAGTAAGTACTCGCGCTGGTATTCCATCAGGTCCACTGGCTTAATTCACGTCTAAATTCAGCAGAACCTTCTGTACCTCTTTTTGGTGAACAGTAATAACCTTTATTGAGGAATCGCAATGAGGTATAGTAGGTGGTTGATAAAGGCTTGCATCAAGACGAGAGTTGCTCGCAAATAGGGAGGCAAACAAACCGAAATTATGCGATAATACTTGATCTTGAATTAATTTATTACGAAATCCTACACTATGCGTGGCCTGACTCGCATTTAGCCTTTTTAGGGTTCCGTAGTCAACTAGAAACCACTCACTACAAGTCCTATCCTGCGCCAGCCAGACTTCGAGAAACCATTTATTCTGTGTACAGACGCCAGTGCATATGCCCTTGGCGCGGTGCTCATGCAAGGTCCGGATCTGAAGTCTGAGAAATCTATTGAGTATGGCAGTAGCTTATTAACGGCAGCAAAGCGAAATTACACCACGACAGAGAGGGAAGCGTTGGCTGTAGCGTGCGCCCTGGATAAGTTTCGTGGTTATCTGGAAGGCGCCCAAGTATGCGTTGCAACCGACCACCAGCCTCTGAAGTGGCTTTTCTCTTTGAAGACACCTAGCGGCCGCCTTGTACGGTGGGCCAAGAAAGTTCAAGCCTATAACCCGATAGTTGAATACACTCCGGATAAGGCTAATGTGGATGCGGACACACTCAGTCGTCCCGTCTGCCTACCGCCAATTGATATACGTGCCTACCTGTTATATGTAAAGTGTGTGTGTGTTTTTTTTTTATTTCAACCCTAACGAGTGACATATTTTTGGATAGGTATTTAAAAATGAAAGGGGGTTTACTACAATTATTTTTTTATAATGTCAATAATTTCAGATATAATCGCTCCAAAAGTAAAAAACAGTGTGTCCCCTTCCCCCCCCCCCCCCTAACTTTTGAGCCAGAAGTTTAGAAAATATAAAAAAAAATCTTAAAAGTAGTTTTTTTTAAGGATTTTCTAGGAAAATTATTTTGAACTTGATGGAAAGATCATTTTTTGTACAAATAAGAAAAAAAGGTTGAACACTTATTGTGACGGACGGAAAACTACAGATCCCTACACTGAGCGTGGCCCGACACGCTCTTGGCCGGTTTTTTATTATTGGTATCGATCGTTAGTCGCAACAGCACGGTCGAGGGAAGCTTCCCTAATTGCCAATAAACCGACCAGTAGCGTAATTGTTCACACACGTGCATTTTCAGCTCGGTGAGTTTTGACTGAAATCAATATTTAACGTTTCTGCGACCAAGCGACAGTCGGCTGTCGCGCTATTACTGTCTTTCTTTGTATCTCGAATCAAGTGTGGATTGGAAGTGGTTGACCGTGTGGATAAAAACCCCTCATTAATAAAGAACAGTAAAACTAGGTTAGGTTAGTTAGGTGTCGGTTATTAGCACGCAAAGCAAGTTTTTTGTACGAGCCGCAACTTCTCTTCCTACTTACCTCCTTTATGAAAAGAAACGTCATATCGGAAATTCTCCCTTTTCATTAAAAAAATAAATGAGAGAAACATAAGTATAGATGATTAAGTAAAGTCGGTGTCGCTCATGGCGACAGCTATTGTTTTATGTCCCGGACGGCCTAAGTCAGACGCAAATGAGAGAAAATATCTTGCGTTGAGGCTTGCACGTGCTTTATCTAAAAATTTTGTTAAATAGCTTTTTTGTTGTCTATACTTATATTATAAAGAGAAAAGATTTGTATTTTTGTATATCTATACATATAATAAAATCGTAGGAAAGTCAAAACTGTACATTGAATATTTTTTAAAAAGAATACTTGGGGCGTGATCTACAATCGATACCGAAGCCAAAAATATAGTTTTTAGTATTTTTGTCTGTTTGTCTGTTTGTCTGTATGTATGTCCGGGATAAACTCAAAAAGTACTGCATGGATTTAGTTCAAATTTTGCAGGGATATTACTAAAAGGTCGGGTCAAAACATAGGCTACATATTATCACGCTATCACCTACGGGAGAGGAGCTGGAGCCTTCACGCTGACGACGTCGCAGCTATCTTCGGAAGTACTAAACGGATTTCAATGATTTTTTTTTGTTGTGTAGGTATTAAGTCTGGGTGACATATAGGCTATAACTTATCCTGGAAACTTGAACCCCTGGTGCAGGACCGCAAAAGACCAGCTAAACTATAAGAGATACAAAAATTGTATCATAGCAAAAATTGCTTCACGTGGTAAGCAATTTCTGTTGAGAGAATAAACTTGAAGATCTGGAGCACCTGTTGTGGACTTCCATGAGCCCAGCTACGTACACTGTACCTAATATAAGAATGACGTCTTAGTAAGAGTAGTTCAACCTGATGAGCACTCTCTGTTGTTAACGTATAAAATTAAAGATCTAGAACATCTAATGTGGAACTCCAAGCATCCAACTACACCATAACACATTAAATAAGAATGATGTCTTAGCAAAAGTTGTTCGGTCTGATAAGCATTTCCTGGTTTATAAGATTGAAGATTAGAAACATCTGATGTGGAAATCAAAGCTGTCACTGATTTCAATGTATAAGATAATTTAATCTGGGAGTACCTCCACACGATGAAGGTGGAGAAACATGCATACAAACAGGTCGAATAGAGAACCTACTTTTTTTGAAGTCGGTTAAATCCATTAGTGTTATATTCCCCAGAATGTAACAAACACTTTACTGAAAATCGCATCAAAATCGGCTCAGCCAAATACCCATACAAACAGGTCGAACAGAGAACCTACTTTTTTTTAAGTCGGTTAAATGATGATGATCATTTCTTCATCAATTTCATGTTTTTAGTACTAACACCCTCGCGGAAGCGAGCGTCAGTGACAGTCCCAGTCGCATTCGTCCTCTGTTTGCCGTCATCTTTTTGTTTTGTGGAGTCGCGAACCCGGTAGCTTTGTGGGAGAAGTACCGCCATCTTCTGTCCGAGGACTTTTTCCGAGCTTTAAGGCATGCTTCTATAGGTGAAATCGAAGCAACTGATGAACGCGTGCTGAACATCTGTCTTAGTTCACTTCAAGATGTGGTTTTTTCAATCGGCGGTAAACCACTGGTAGAGTACGGGTTACCAGCTCCCAGATCATTACCGCATCAAGACCGTGGAAATCGGGAGTACACCGCCGAAACCAATTATGATTCGGGTTTAATGACCACTATCCGAAATGACCACGTCACTAGGTTCACCTCAGAGCAAAAACAAATATATGATACTGTTCTGGAAAGCATTGGGCTCGACCAGGGTAAAATGTTTTTCCTGGATGCTCCTGGTGGAACAGGGAAACATTCATTATCACTGGTATTCTTGCAGAAGTCAGGAGGCAAGGCAAAATTGCCCTTGCTGTCGCATCGTTAGGAATCGCTGCTACGCTGCCTCCTGGTGGCAAAACAGCGCATGCCATGTTCAAAAAATACCCATAGATTTAGAAAGCGCCGAAATGCCTGTTTGTGGGGTATCCCATAACAGTGACAACGGACATGTGCTCAAGGATTGCTCTCTGATCGTATGGGATGAGTGCACGATGGCTAATAGGAAAGCAGTGGAGGCCGTGAACAGAACCCTGCAGGACAACCGCAGGATTGAACACTTGATGGGTGGTGTTACAGTACTGTTCAGTGGTGATTTCCGGCAAACACTCCCTGTGGTGACGCGGGGGTCTAGGGCTGACAGGGTGAATGCTTCGTTGAAACGATCTTCGTGGTGGTCACAAATTGATAGGCTGCGTTTGACCATCAATATGCAAGCTCAGCTCGGTGGCAATCCACGTGCCCAAGAATTCTCAGATGTTCCTCTAAGTCTCGGCGAAGGCACTCTACCAGAAGAAAGAGGTAAACAGGTGGTGCTCCCAGAGTCTCTCGGTAGAGTGGTGGCCTCCTTAGAAGAACTCATTTGTTGTGATTATGGGGACATCAGTCGAATACCAAACCAACAGAATTCTTGGGTGTGCCAGCGAGCCATTTTCACACCCAAAAATGATCAAGCTGCAGCCATCAACGAAAGCATTCTCTCGGAAATTGATGGAAACGAATTTATTTATATTTATTAATTTATTATCCCGTAGAATTCCTAAACTCCCTTACAGCAAGTGGACTTCCAGCGCACACTATCAAGCTGAAGGTCGGCGTCCCGATCTTGCTTCTTCGGAACCTGTCCCCTCCGAAGCTGTGTAACGGGACCCGGCTCAAAGTCATCTCACTGCAAAGGAATATAATTGATGCGGAAATTCTGACGGGTTGTGGCGTCGGCGATGCAGTGTTTATAACAGGTATTCCTCTCATACCGCACAACTACCCCTTCCAATTCAAACGCGTGCAGTTCCCTGTGAGTGTGTGCTTCGCCATGACAAGTCGCAGGGGCAGACGCTGAAGGCTGCGGGTTTCGACCTCAGGACGAGCTGCTTCTCACACGGGCCTGCCACTCCTGATTCTCTGTATATTTTGGCTGCTGTGAGAAAAACTACAAACGTAGTTTACAGAGAAGTTTTGTAACAATTCACAATCGTTAATATTTTTTATATCGTGGAATGTAAAAAAAAATTGTCAAGTGCGTGTCAGGCCACGTATAGAATAGGGTTCCATAACGCGACACATCGCATTAACAATTTAACAACGATTTTATCTGAGCCGTTATAGCTTTCTTTTAAGGTTCAATCCAAGGACTACCATCATGATTTTTTTTTTCGAACCAGTCGTTTAATTTTAAGAGAGGGGGGACTATTCTGACAAAAAAAATCGCTTGAACTATAAATATCTTTTGTTGTTTGTTTGTCTGTATGTATGTCCGGGCTAATCTCTAAAAGGACTGCATGGATTTACTTAAAATTTTGCATGAATATTACCAAGAGGTCAGGTCAACATAATTGTAAGCTACATAAATATTAACACGCTATCACCTACGGGGGCGGAGTTGAAGCCTTTACGCAGACGACGTCGCGGGCAGCAGCTAGTAACGAATAAACTCAAAAACCGTTGGACCGATTTCAAAAATTCTTTTTCCATTAGTAACCTACGTTATCCCTGAGTAACATTCGCTATATAATATCACGTTATGTCCTACGGAAGCGAAGCAGTTACTAAAAACCTAACGTAACTCGGGTGAAACCGCAAGGAACAGCTAGTGTTTTATAAGGATATTACGATCATAGAACGTCGAAAGAGAGCATACCTTCCTCCTACCATCAACGATCTTCCAAAATGTATAGCAGAGTCCGGGCCGTGCGTTTTAGTTTTAGTTTTAGTTTCGCTGGGCTTGTCCGCACTTAGCCTCATAATTGGGCCATTGTGCGTGAGTGACTTGTCGCCTATTCCAACCATCCCACACTTTCCCAGAATCGTAGCAGGCTTTTCAGTCTGCCAAAGATTTCTGGAAGTGACCCAGGGTGTTGGAGTAGTTCTGCCCGTTGTTCGGCCACACTGCTACATTCCATGAGGACGTGTTGTGGCGTTTCTTCTGCCTCTAAGCAACCTCTGCATAGAGGGCTGTCTGTTACTCCTATTGTGAATAGGTGCTTGTTTAAGGGACAGTGACCTGTTATGGTTTCTATAACTGTTTTGATTTTATCCCTATTTAGTTTGATAAGTTTTCGGGCAAACTTCTTGGTCATGGCTGGGATGGCGTTTTTTGTTTGCCTGCAGCTGTTGTTGTTGCACCATTCCTCGAGATGGGTTTCCTTTGTTTTTTCCTTTAGCCAGGATTTTATTTGGGTTAGGGTATGGGTAGCAGTGGTGCTGGTCCATAGACCGTGCTGCTTGATCCCCTTTTGGCTAGTTCGTCCGCTGCGTCATTTCCCAGCGAGTTGCTGTGTCCTTTTATCCATTGCAGTGTTACCGTGTTAGGGCCGTGCGTTTTGAACAAAACGCAAAACGCAAAAACAAAAGGGCCGTGCGTTTTGTTCGCGGACGATATCTCAATTCTCACCCAATGTCATGACAACTTAAACATAAACAATACCCTAAATGAAATCTATATATATAAAACAAAGTCGGGTTTGTATCACCACTTATAACTCGAGATCGGCTGGACCAATTTTCATGGTTTTTGGTTCGTTGGATTTGTCCCCGCCCCGAATAGCAGAATACATCTTAAAAATAATGAAAAATCGACGAGAACATAATTATAAAAGATAAATCATTTTTAAAAAAATCGGGTATTAATGAATGAAAACTTAAGATAACAAAAGTACTAGGCGCGCAGTAACGTGAAGTAGTCATGTACGAAAATTTAAAATTCACTGTATTCTTAATTTTCTCACAAGATCACCTTAATCAATCCAAAGTACTAGGCGCGCAGTAACGTGAAGTAGTCATGTACGAAAATTTAAAATTCACTGTATTCTTAATTTTCTCACAAGATCACCTTAATCAATCCAAAGTACTAGGCACGCAGTAACGTGAAGTAGTCATGTACGAAAATTTAAAATTCACTGTATTCTTAATTTTCTCACAAGATCACCTTAATCAATCCAAAGTACTAGGCGCGCAGTAACGTGAAGTGGTAAATAGAAAACGATCGATCGACGAATCGATTAATTATTTTGAAGACTGACTTAATGCTAGAGCCTAGAGGCATTTTATTAAACTTAATCTTATTTGAAACTAGCACAAATCCAACGAACCAAAAACCATGAAAATTGGTCTAGCCGATCTCGAGTTATAAGTGTTGTAACAAACCCGACTTTGTTTTATATATATAGATAGGTAGGTAGTAGGTAGGTAGTAGGTAGGTAGTAGGTAGGTAGTAGGTAGGTAGTAGGTAGGTAGTAGGTAGGTAGTAGGTAGGTAGTAGGTAGGTAGTAGGTAGGTAGTAGGTAGGTAGTAGGTAGGTAGTAGGTAGGTAGTAGGTAGGTAGTAGGTAGGTAGTAGGTAGGTAGTAGGTAGGTAGTAGGTAGGTAGTAGGTAGGTAGTAGGTAGGTAGTAGGTAGGTAGTAGGTAGGTAGTAGGTAGGTAGTAGGTAGGTAGTAGGTAGGTAGTAGGTAGGTAGTAGGTAGGTAGTAGGTAGGTAGTAGGTAGGTAGTAGGTAGGTAGTAGGTAGGTAGTAGGTAGGTAGTAGGTAGGTAGTAGGTAGGTAGTAGGTAGGTAGTAGGTAGGTAGTAGGTAGGTAGTAGGTAGGTAGTAGGTAGGTAGTAGGTAGGTAGTAGGTAGGTAGTAGGTAGGTAGTAGGTAGGTAGTAGGTAGGTAGTAGGTAGGTAGTAGGTAGGTAGTAGGTAGGAAGTAGGTAGGTAGTAGGTAGGTAGTAGGTAGGTAGTAGGTAGGTAGTAGGTAGGTAGTAGGTAGGTAGTAGGTAGGTAGTAGGTAGGTAGTAGGTAGGTAGTAGGTAGGTAGTAGGTAGGTAGTAGGTAGGTAGTAGGTAGGTAGTAGGTAGGTAGTAGGTAGGTAGTAGGTAGGTAGTAGGTAGGTAGTAGGTAGGTAGTAGGTAGGTAGTAGGTAGGTAGTAGGTAGGTAGTAGGTAGGTAGTAGGTAGGTAGTAGGTAGGTAGTAGGTAGGTAGTAGGTAGGTAGTAGGTAGGTAGTAGGTAGGTAGTAGGTAGGTAGTAGGTAGGTAGTAGGTAGGTAGTAGGTAGGTAGTAGGTAGGTAGTAGGTAGGTAGTAGGTAGGTAGTAGGTAGGTAGTAGGTAGGAAGTAGGTAGGTAGTAGGTAGGTAGTAGGTAGGTAGTAGGTAGGTAGTAGGTAGGTAGTAGGTAGGTAGTAGGTAGGTAGTAGGTAGGTAGTAGGTAGGTAGTAGGTAGGTAGTAGGTAGGTAGTAGGTAGGTAGTAGGTAGGTAGTAGGTAGGTAGTAGGTAGGTAGTAGGTAGGTAGTAGGTAGGTAGTAGGTAGGTAGTAGGTAGGTAGTAGGTAGGTAGTAGGTAGGTAGTAGGTAGGTAGTAGGTAGGTAGTAGGTAGGTAGTAGGTAGGTAGTAGGTAGGTAGTAGGTAGGTAGTAGGTAGGTAGTAGGTAGGTAGTAGGTAGGTAGTAGGTAGGTAGTAGGTAGGTAGTAGGTAGGTAGTAGGTAGGTAGTAGGTAGGTAGTAGGTAGGTAGTAGGTAGGTAGTAGGTAGGTAGTAGGTAGGTAGTAGGTAGGTAGTAGGTAGGTAGTAGGTAGGTAGTAGGTAGGTAGTAGGTAGGTAGTAGGTAGGTAGTAGGTAGGTAGTAGGTAGGTAGTAGGTAGTAGGTAGGTAGGTAGTAGGTAGTAGGTAGGTAGTAGGTAGGTAGTAGGTAGGTAGTAGGTAGGTAGTAGGTAGGTAGTAGGTAGGTAGTAGGTAGGTAGTAGGTAGGTAGTAGGTAGGTAGTAGGTAGGTAGTAGGTAGGTAGTAGGTAGGTAGTAGGTAGGTAGTAGGTAGGTAGTAGGTAGGTAGTAGGTAGGTAGTAGGTAGGTAGTAGGTAGGTAGTAGGTAGGTAGTAGGTAGGTAGTAGGTAGGTAGTAGGTAGGTAGTAGGTAGGTAGTAGGTAGGTAGTAGGTAGGTAGTAGGTAGGTAGTAGGTAGGTAGTAGGTAGGTAGTAGGTAGGTAGTAGGTAGGTAGTAGGTAGGTAGTAGGTAGGTAGTAGGTAGGTAGTAGGTAGGTAGTAGGTAGGTAGTAGGTAGGTAGTAGGTAGGTAGTAGGTAGGTAGTAGGTAGGTAGTAGGTAGGTAGTAGGTAGGTAGTAGGTAGGTAGTAGGTAGGTAGTAGGTAGGTAGTAGGTAGGTAGTAGGTAGGTAGTAGGTAGGTAGTTCTATATATATAAAACAAAGTCGGGTTTGTATCAACACTTATAACTCGAGATCGGCTGGACCAATTTTCATGGTTTTTGGTTCGTTGGATTTGTCCCCGCCCCGAATAGCAGAATACATCTTAAAAATAATGAAAAATCGACGGGAACATAATTATAAAAGATGAATCATTTTTAAAAAAATCGGGTATAAATGAATGAAAACTTAAGATAACAAAAGTACTAGGCGCGCAGTAACGTGAAGTAGTCATGTACGAAAATTTAAAATTCACTGTATTCTTAATTTTCTCACAAGATCACCTTAATCAATCCAAAGTACTAGGCGCGCAGTAACGTGAAGTAGTCATGTACGAAAATTTAAAATTCACTGTATTCTTAATTTTCTCACAAGATCACCTTAATCAATCCAAAGCACTAGGCGCGCAGTAACGTGAAGTAGTCATGTACGAAAATTTAAAATTCACTGTATTCTTAATTTTCTCACAAGATCACCTTAATCAATCCAAAGTACTAGGCGCGCAGTAACGTGAAGTGGTAAATAGAAAACGATCGATCGACGAATCGATTAATTATTTTGAAGACTGACTTAATGCCTAGAGCCTAGAGGCATTTTATTAAACTTAATCTTATTTGAAACTAGCACAAATCCAACGAACCAAAAACCATGAAGATTGGTCTAGCCGATCTCGAGTTATAAGTGTTGTAACAAACCCGACTTTGTTTTATATATGTCGCAGTCATCTGGTTAAATCAGCTATTTGATTGTATGACTAGCGCGTTCATTGAATGACGACAATTAATTGAATGACTTAACGACAACTCGTCAAGTTGTTTAATGTAACGTTCAACGACTTGACTGAACGTCATTTAACATTGTCATTTAATGGGATATAGTCGACGTTGTAATGTTTGTTTAGGGTGACCATAAGTTCGCAACTTAAAAACTTAACTTCCTTTACATAACAAAAATGAGGACATGACATGACACACTTTATTATGATTTTAATTTAAAAAAAAACTTTAAAACTAGCCGGCGGTGGCGGATCAATAGGTAAATCCATGCTGTCACACTATTTTATCAAGAATAAAGTCACTTTAAAGTAAATTTAATAAAAATAATATCAAAACAGTGCTATCTGCGCGAGCTATTTTACGCCATATTTGTTTTGGTGACTACTAACGCCGCAGTGGAAAAAAAATGAACTAAATTACAATCACCTGACTGATATTACGTCCGCTCTGTTCAAAGGGCTATGCTTCAATCAGCTATCTAGTTGGACGTTGAGTGACGCTTGTTTAATCAGCTTTCGGCCTAGTCATTCAATTAAATGTTGCTATTTAATGAACGCGCTAGTCATACAATCAAATAGCTGATTCAACCAGATGACTGCGACATATATATAGATAGGTAGGTAGTAGGTAGGTAGTAGGTAGGTAGTAGGTAGGTAGTAGGTAGGTAGTAGGTAGGTAGTAGGTAGGTAGTAGGTAGGTAGTAGGTAGGTAGTAGGTAGGTAGTAGGTAGGTAGTAGGTAGGTAGTAGGTAGGTAGTAGGTAGGTAGTAGGTAGGTAGTAGGTAGGTAGTAGGTAGGTAGTAGGTAGGTAGTAGGTAGGTAGTAGGTAGGTAGTAGGTAGGTAGTAGGTAGGTAGTAGGTAGGTAGTAGGTAGGTAGTAGGTAGGTAGTAGGTAGGTAGTAGGTAGGTAGTAGGTAGGTAGTAGGTAGGTAGTAGGTAGGTAGTAGGTAGGTAGTAGGTAGGTAGTAGGTAGGTAGTAGGTAGGTAGTAGGTAGGTAGTAGGTAGGTAGTAGGTAGGTAGTAGGTAGGTAGTAGGTAGGTAGTAGGTAGGTAGTAGGTAGGTAGTAGGTAGGTAGTAGGTAGGTAGTAGGTAGGTAGTAGGTAGGTAGTAGGTAGGTAGTAGGTAGGTAGTAGGTAGGTAGTAGGTAGGTAGTAGGTAGGTAGTAGGTAGGTAGTAGGTAGGTAGTAGGTAGGTAGTAGGTAGGTAGTAGGTAGGTAGTAGGTAGGTAGTAGGTAGGTAGTAGGTAGGTAGTAGGTAGGTAGTAGGTAGGTAGTAGGTAGGTAGTAGGTAGGTAGTAGGTAGGTAGTAGGTAGGTAGTAGGTAGGTAGTAGGTAGGTAGTAGGTAGGTAGTAGGTAGGTAGTAGGTAGGTAGTAGGTAGGTAGTAGGTAGGTAGTAGGTAGGTAGTAGGTAGGTAGTAGGTAGGTAGTAGGTAGGTAGTAGGTAGGTAGTAGGTAGGTAGTAGGTAGGTAGTAGGTAGGTAGTAGGTAGGTAGTAGGTAGGTAGTAGGTAGGTAGTAGGTAGGTAGTAGGTAGGTAGTAGGTAGGTAGTAGGTAGGTAGTAGGTAGGTAGTAGGTAGGTAGTAGGTAGGTAGTAGGTAGGTAGTAGGTAGGTAGTAGGTAGGTAGTAGGTAGGTAGTAGGTAGGTAGTAGGTAGGTAGTAGGTAGGTAGTAGGTAGGTAGTAGGTAGGTAGTAGGTAGGTAGTAGGTAGGTAGTAGGTAGGTAGTAGGTAGGTAGTAGGTAGGTAGTAGGTAGGTAGTAGGTAGGTAGTAGGTAGGTAGTAGGTAGGTAGTAGGTAGGTAGTAGGTAGGTAGTAGGTAGGTAGTAGGTAGGTAGTAGGTAGGTAGTAGGTAGGTAGTAGGTAGGTAGTAGGTAGGTAGTAGGTAGGTAGTAGGTAGGTAGTAGGTAGGTAGTAGGTAGGTAGTAGGTAGGTAGTAGGTAGGTAGTAGGTAGGTAGTAGGTAGGTAGTAGGTAGGTAGTAGGTAGGTAGTAGGTAGGTAGTAGGTAGGTAGTAGGTAGGTAGTAGGTAGGTAGTAGGTAGGTAGTAGGTAGGTAGTAGGTAGGTAGTAGGTAGGTAGTAGGTAGGTAGTAGGTAGGTAGTAGGTAGGTAGTAGGTAGGTAGTAGGTAGGTAGTAGGTAGGTAGTAGGTAGGTAGTAGGTAGGTAGTAGGTAGGTAGTAGGTAGGTAGTAGGTAGGTAGTAGGTAGGTAGTAGGTAGGTAGTAGGTAGGTAGTAGGTAGGTAGTAGGTAGGTAGTAGGTAGGTAGTAGGTAGGTAGTAGGTAGGTAGTAGGTAGGTAGTAGGTAGGTAGTAGGTAGGTAGTAGGTAGGTAGTAGGTAGGTAGTAGGTAGGTAGTAGGTAGGTAGTAGGTAGGTAGTAGGTAGGTAGTAGGTAGGTAGTAGGTAGGTAGTAGGTAGGTAGTAGGTAGGTAGTAGGTAGGTAGTAGGTAGGTAGTAGGTAGGTAGTAGGTAGGTAGTAGGTAGGTAGTAGGTAGGTAGTAGGTAGGTAGTAGGTAGGTAGTAGGTAGGTAGTAGGTAGGTAGTAGGTAGGTAGTAGGTAGGTAGTAGGTAGGTAGTAGGTAGGTAGTAGGTAGGTAGTAGGTAGGTAGTAGGTAGGTAGTAGGTAGGTAGTAGGTAGGTAGTAGGTAGGTAGTAGGTAGGTAGTAGGTAGGTAGTAGGTAGGTAGTAGGTAGGTAGTAGGTAGGTAGTAGGTAGGTAGTAGGTAGGTAGTAGGTAGGTAGTAGGTAGGTAGTAGGTAGGTAGTAGGTAGGTAGTAGGTAGGTAGTAGGTAGGTAGTAGGTAGGTAGTAGGTAGGTAGTAGGTAGGTAGTAGGTAGGTAGTAGGTAGGTAGTAGGTAGGTAGTAGGTAGGTAGTAGGTAGGTAGTAGGTAGGTAGTAGGTAGGTAGTAGGTAGGTAGTAGGTAGGTAGTAGGTAGGTAGTAGGTAGGTAGTAGGTAGGTATAGTAGGTAGGTATAGTAGGTAGGTATAGTAGGTAGGTATAGTAGGTAGGTATAGTAGGTAGGTATAGTAGGTAGGTATAGTAGGTAGGTATAGTAGGTAGGTATAGTAGGTAGGTATAGTAGGTAGGTAGTAGGTAGGTAGTAGGTAGGTAGTAGGTAGGTAGTAGGTAGGTAGTAGGTAGGTAGTAGGTAGGTAGTAGGTAGGTAGTAGGTAGGTAGTAGGTAGGTAGTAGGTAGGTAGTAGGTAGGTAGTAGGTAGGTAGTAGGTAGGTAGTAGGTAGGTAGTAGGTAGGTAGTAGGTAGGTAGTAGGTAGGTAGTAGGTAGGTAGTAGGTAGGTAGTAGGTAGGTAGTAGGTAGGTAGTAGGTAGGTAGTAGGTAGGTATAGTAGGTAGGTAGTAGGTAGGTATAGTAGGTAGGTAGTAGGTAGGTAGTAGGTAGGTAGTAGGTAGGTAGTAGGTAGGTAGTAGGTAGGTAGTAGGTAGGTAGTAGGTAGGTAGTAGGTAGGTAGTAGGTAGGTAGTAGGTAGGTAGTAGGTAGGTAGTATGTCAATTCGAATTCAATATTCATAGTTGACAGGACAACGTCTGTCGGGTCAGCTAGTATTTAATAAATTAATAACTTGGATGAACCAGCATAACCTTGAAATTAATTTTGCAAAGACAAAACTAATAACCTTCTACCCCCACCAGAAAAATCCTCTTAATATATTTTTTTCTTACAACAATCACGTAATAGAAACAGTCGATGAGTTCACATTATTAGGCATCACCATAGACAAGAACGTAAATTGGAAATCACACGTACAAAAAACCAAATCAAAACTTTCTAAATTTTAATTTGCTTTTCGTGAAGTTAAAAAAACCACAAACCAACAAACTGCCCTCGCTACATACTACGCCTACGCTTATGCATGGCTTAATTACGGCATAATAATGTGGGGAAATAGTACAGACGCAAACACACTGTTCACAGTTCAAAAGAAATTTATCCGTGTTCTAGTAAATATACAACAGACGGACAGCTGCAAACCTTATTTTAGAGACCTGAGTATTTTAACTCTGCCTTGTATATACAGGGTGTCCCACGGCTATGCCACATGGAGGGAAAGTACCTTAAATATTGTAGATAGAACATTTCACTGAAAGAAGACATTATTTGAATTTTGAAAACATTTTTAACTGCATTCATAGATATTTAAATAATTACATACTTGAACCGGGAATCGAACCTGTTACTCGAGAAAATTAATCAGCCTGCAGTTTTATCCTACCGATCGAAAGGCTTCATCACAAGGAATATTTTTTGCTAAATAACATAGTGTCAAAAATAAAAGAAAGACCATGAATTTTAACATTTTTAATACAAAATTAGTAAATTTTTCAACTGCTCAAAACTAGTCCCTTCTTCTTAAACCCAAAGTGATAACTTTTGATTATTTCGTTCCCTGACGATTTTTTGGTCTTGTTGTGGTAGATATTTATTTATTTAAATGATGCGTACTACTCAAGTGGGTAGATTAATTAGTAATAAGTAGTTATGATTGTCAATTGTATGTGCTTACGGCAATGTAAGCTTTTAACTTTTCAGAACAAAATTTTACATCAAATGTTAAAATTCACGGTCTTCCTTTTATTTGTGACACTATGTTATTTAGCAAAAAATAATCCTTATAATGAAACCTTTCGATCGGTATGATAAAATTACAGGGTGATTATTTTTTCCCGTGGAACAAGTTTGATTCCCGGGCCAACCATTTAATTATTTAAAAATCTATGAATGCAATTTAAATTGTTTTTAAAATTCATATAATGTCTTCTTTCAGTAAAACATTCTATCTACAAGATTTAAGGTACTTTCCCTCCATGTGGCATAGCCGTGGGACACCCTGTATATACTAGAAATATGTAAGTTCGCTCACAAACACAAAGACTTTTACACCAAACGAGAAGACATACAGACAAGATACACACTCCGACACAAAACACGACTCAACATACCAACATCCCGCTTAAAAATTCATTCGTCAAGCCCTCTAGTCATGTCAATCAAAATGTACAATATGTTACCCGAATCACTTAGAGAAGAAGAAAAACTCCATCTATTCACAAACAAATTAAAAAAGCTACTAATAAGCAAATGTTACTACAATGTTAACGAATATTTAAATGATAAGTCCTTGAAACACAGTTTGAAATGAATAATGTAATAATAATGTATAAAAATGCAGTAATAATATATTATTTATGGTATATAATAATAATGTAATAAATAATTTTATGTAATAATAATAATGTATTAATGTGATGTAATAATAATGTAAAATAAGGAGTCTTCTTATATTTCTTTTGCTGTGCCCAACAGGGTCCATGATTGTTACTCTTTTTAATGTTTACCACCTAAGCCTATACATTGTGGAATGCAATAAAGAATTGAAATTGAAAATACCTTCAACACAATAGTTGCTCACACTTAAACAGTTTTGTCGACGAAATGGTACGATTATTTCAGAGACAAAACTGTTTCGAGTGTGTGCGCTTACCCTTATACCGTGTTCCGCGTGCCTCTAAATTAGCAGTGCAACTTATTATTAAAACGTTTCCAAGGTTATATAGACCTAATCAATATATCGTTAAGTAGAATGCGAATACCGAGTCAAATGCGGAAAGCGTTTCAAGAATCGGAGAGTTCAGTAGAATTGGACAAAGAAACCATCATAATTTTAAATAACTTTAACAATAAAAATATGTGGTTTTAACTTTAAAACCTTTGAAATTAAGATAATTTAACAAAGATAATTAAAATACACAAAGATATTGTGTTTTTTCAAGATACTAAAAACATATGGCTAACATCTATCTTTATATAATTATATCTAGAGACAGGCTTTTTGGTGTTAGGCAACGGCAACTGCAAATAACTGGTACTAATAATAAAAAAACACGAAGGTTTTATTGTATCGTCAAAAAGTTAGTTCTGCGACCCGACTCCTTTCAAAGATGACCCTTACAAAGATGCGGTACAGAAAAAAAAATATGTCATAACAAATGAAACTCAAACTTCATTCCTTTACTGTCATTAAAGTTTGAGTTCTGACTTTTTGCTTACATAATAATTTTATTAAGTGTATTTTATTGTAATTTTAGAATAATCATGATCATTATAAAGGTAAATAAATATATTTTGAGTTTTAGTAGTTAGACAGTTGAACTTTAAGGACCTTGAAGTCTTTTTGATTGATAAGTATAAGCCGATCCATCGGCTAACGTGAGGACCCGTCCTCGGGCTTTATGGGGCAATACATCCGCTAATTGACTGCAAATGACGTTGATGAAGATTCTCACTGCTTAGTTATTTATCGTCCGACGTATTCGAACATGAATCTTCTTGCTTCTTGGAGTAATAAATAACAATTTGCTCTACAGGACCTCAGTCGGATTCTATTTTCGCGATTGCCCTCAGCTGTAAAACGTAAGTTAACTTAATACATTATACTAAATGCTAAAGAATAGATGACTAGAGCGATCTTCATGAGATCAGCGTAGCTTTACTTGGAGTTCTACGATCCCCAGGTCGAGTCAAAACGTTACTCGGTTTCACCAATAATTATCTTAGTATAAGCCCTATGTATAATGGTGAAACATTCCTCAAAAATACGTAAAATCGTTCGCCCCGTCTGATCACAACATTGTGTCTTACAAATTATACTTACTGTGATTGATGACACGTGTATCACTCACTATGTGAAAATAAATAGGTGGAGAAAAAATGGGACGAACTCCCTTTTCGTAACTAGTACTGCGCTAATTTTAATAATTTTCTTAGGATATTTAACATAAAAAGTACACGGTTTTAGTCACCGAACGCAGTATTTGGGCTTGAACCACCAGCATTAATTTGCTTGCATGTAGAAAAACGAGGGAAAGCTGTGGCTGTATTTAATCAGCTAGATTAGTTGACGGATTTCATTATGACTATTTGTGGGTACTGGGTGCGACGAATGCGCGAGCGAATCTAGTACCACCACCCATAGGTCGGTCGGTCGAGGGTTTGCAATCCGGATATCCGCCAATTTTCAAATCCGGATTTTAGCATCACCATCCGGAGTTCACGGATATTTGTATTTCTCTATTAAATATTAAATTAAAAACTGCTTTAAAAATTATCGGATATTGCAAGCCCTTCGAGAAACACCGTGGTCGTTTAAGCCGGGAGCCGTAAGAGTCCGGCACTCCCCTCCGTCTCGCCCAGACGGGGGATAGTCCATGAGGATTTTGCCACGATAAAAAAGGTACAAAATCCCTGATATAATCTTTTATTCTAGATTTTTACCGCCGTGGCTCGTACACGATTAAGCATCATGTTCACGACTGTGTGATCATCGGCGGCGGAGGCGCTGGCCTGAGGGCAGCCATTGGCTTGGCTGAAAAAAAGTTTTCAGTAGCCCTGGTGTCCAAGCTGTTTCCCACTCGATCCCACACTATAGCCGCTCAGGGGGGCATTAATGCTGCTATTGGTTAGTATTTTAACTGCGTATTAACTTGGCAGGGGTTGAAAACAGTGGCTGGCAGTACATCCATCCAACACTGCACTATAGGCTTCTGGCCACGTGGTCCGACCGCAAGAGTCAATCAATCTCAAAAATTATATAGTTCCATTAATAAAACCATGTGCTCTTGAGCTTCTGGTTGATCAAACTATTGCCGCCTTATTACAAAACAAGGTTTTTCTCTAAACCAGGTTTAAACCATTGAGCTAGGTTTTGTATTTCGAATCTTGATTGTATCAGAATAAGATTCAAATTACAAAACCTGGCTCAATGGTTTAAACCTGGTTTAGAGAAAAACCTTGTTTTGTAATAAGGCGGTTGGAGTCTCAAAAACGCATGGTTCTATTGATCAATTTGATTATTATCAAGCCAAACAATTATGAATTTGAAAAAAAAAATCTTATCTTACAAAAAATTTGCTAACAGCAGAACGAGGACATTTTTACGGTAGGTACATAAAAAGTTACTTCCGCAAGCGGCGAGTGAGGGGTCCTGACCTGATTTTTATGTAGGACAAATTGTGATGAGGTTTTTTTTCATTAGAACTTTCTCTGTATTCCCCCTAGTTTGAAAGTAGGTGGTATGAGGCCACGTGCCATGGAAACCACATAAAGGCATTGGTTACGCATAAAGGCGTTGGTTACTATTTATACTTTTCCTCAGTTTCAACTTTTCCGTATTTTTTAAGGTTTTAATATAAAGTCGTGTAGGAGTACCTGAAGAAATGTGTGGGTTAAAATTGTATGAACGGTTGACTACTGATTAAAATTTCACAAGCCCCATATTATTAATTTTGCATCTAAACAATGCCCTAGATTAAGGAGGAGATTCCATTTTTTTTCCTTAAAAAAATAATAATATATATCCTGGAACATCTTACACACGGCCATCTGATCCCAAGCTAAGCAGAGCTTGTGTTATGGTAATCAGATAACTGATATATATAATTTTTAAATACATACATATAATAGAAAAATAACACCCAGACACAACAAACAATTATGCTCATCACACAAAGTTTGACCTGGGTGGGAATCGAACCCACGACCTCTGGCTTAGCAGTCATGAGTCAGGGTCACTGAACACTATATAGACCAACAGGCCCGTCACATTCTACATCATCACTTATTTTTTTAATAAATACGTCTATTATTATTTTTATCTTTTTCTCAGGAAGCATGCACAAAGACGATTGGAGATTTCACTTTTATGACACAGTCAAAGGATCTGATTGGCTGGGCGATCAGGTACCTTCACATTGTTTGCTAAGTAGCTATAGCCCGCGACTTTACCTGTATGAAAGTTGGTTATCGCCGAAGACGAAGACGGCAGTCACAATTCACACAGAAGCGTACAGAGCCCTGCCCTGCCCTGCCCTGCTTACCTAACTTAGTAACCATTCTTAGGATTCAAGCTCCCAATCCATGTGGCAAATTTTGTCAAAATTGGCTCACTAATGTAGATTTTATTGAATGGCGGGATAGGTGGCACGGTGGTAACGCAATTGGCTGTTGCGTTAAGAGAAGTGGGTGCGATTACCGCACGGGACATGTATTTTTATGGCTTACGGATATTATTTTGTTCCGATTGTAGTTGTATGTGTATTTTCAGGTGTGCATTCTAATTCATTTCATAACTAGTATATTTATTAACTCTTTATGCACAAATATACTTAATGCCTAAGGCGATTCACACACGGCAGCGCGCACAGCCGCGGAGGGTGAACAAACGTACACCGCTCAACCGCGCGGTCGAGCGGTGTCCCCCAACACAGCGCACTTGTATCATAATGTACTATTTTATCACAGCTTAATCTTTTAATTTTCTATAGGACTCTATACACTACATGACACGAGAAGCTCCGTTTTGTATTTTTGAATTGGAAAACATGGGTATGCCATTTTCGAGGACGACAGATGGAAAGATATATCAGAGGCCGTTCGGAGGAGGCACTATGGACTACGGCAAGTCGACGGCCAAGAGGACATGTGCAGTGGCTGATCGGTATAAATTTAGGCTTGAAATCAGTCGCGTATCATAACATAGTATAAAATATACTTAGTCGCTTTTCGCAGTCTGTACAGTTTCGCAGATCCTTAGAACTACGCAACGGATTTTGATGCGATTTTAATGCAAGTGGAAGGTCTGAAAGTTTGTAGCACCACCCATGCAAAGCTGGGACGGATCGCTAGTTCAAGTGCGTTGGGGTAATACCAGACGGATTTTCGAGTAGTTGCAAGCATGTCTAAAACTTTAAGTATTTTTTTAATTTTGGTGAACACCACGTTCTTGAGAAATGGTGGAAATTGATAATGAACTATCACAGTGTAATTTTTATATTAGTTTGTTTATTAACACACAACAGTTTTTGTTTGTTTTCTAGCGAATACGCGCGCATTCGTGCGGATTCGCTTTAGTTGTACAAAATTTGACGCTTGCGCTTCGTCTCTGCGCTAGTATAAATTGACTCTTACGCAATCAACATCAGTGAATGACGAAATTAACCTTAGATATATACAAATAAATTACACACAACATTTTTTTATGACAATCTAAGTATCCTGTTTCTTTCTAATAATGATCTAAAGCTTCTATTGGACCAATCGTCAACGGTAAAGAGGCATATGGCAAAAATAAAAACTTTATAAAAAAAATATTTATTCAGATAACCGATATCCATACAAAGTATAATTTAATCATATAACAATAGTAAGCAGGGATTTGGTCTTCTGTACTAATTTCCACATGAGAGGATAGTCTTTTAAGAGTTCCTTCGTGTTGCTGCTATAGTTTTAAGGTTCGCCTTACTGTCCGCTCTCAGTACTTACCTGTATATTATTTTTTTGTCACCCAATATACAATATGCGTATAATTATAAAATGATTGACTCTCTAATCTGTAATTGTCCCAAATCCACCCGAAACACTTAATATAGTTCTGATCACATATAAAGTACTAGCTTTTGCCCGCGACTTCGTTCGCGTGGAATAGTGACTTCTGACTTCCGGCAGATTTTTGGTTTTACCCACATAGTTCCCGATCTCGCGGGATTTCTTCAAAAATGAAATGTGGAAGATATTCTTTCTAGGTACTCTTCATTAATTAACATAATGAGCTCTGCGTTTGAATTGAATTATTGAATTCAAACTTATAATCTACTAATACAACGAAGCCAATTTTAAAATTACGAAACGATCAATCTACAATTATACGTCTGTACCGAAGCGCTCGGCCGATACCCAACAGAATGCGTGTAACGAAACCATAGTGCGATCTATTTCGATCACAACGCCATCTATCGAGCATAGTGACAACTCGGATTATTTATCTAGATACTCCGTTCGGGCATTTTCTTTGTACTAAAAGTTTTATTATATTGATATTATTTTTTTCATACCTTTTTACTATTTATTTACTTTTTTCCGATGAATTAAAACAATAAGCGAACTCGTGTAACGATCGACACCATTGCGCGATCACCAACTCGACATATAGTACTAATAGAATTATCTATACTCCGTTAGAGCATTTTCTTTGTACTAAAAGTTGTATTATATTGCTATTGTTTTATTTTCATACCTTTTTACTATTTATTTACATTTTTCCGATGAATTTTTAGTACTGAATTGATGCCGACTCTTGACCAATAGATGGCGCTGTACGTCCGGAATAAATAAATTTAATTTTTTATTTTATTTTTTGTAATAAAAACTATCCTATGTCCTTTCTCAAGTTCCAAACTATGTCTGTACCAAATTTCACACAAATCGGTTCAGTAGTTTAGGCGTGAAGCAAAGACAGACAGACAGACAGACAGAAAGACAGACAGACAGACAGACAGACAGACAGACAGACAGACAGAGTTACTTTCGCATTTATAATATTAGTTTGGATTTATAAAGGGTGTCCAGCGGAAATTTTTCAACTTTAAACTGCAATTATCGAAGTAATAGCGGGGTGAGGTGAGCGGGAGGGGTATCATTGAAAGCGCGGTACTTGCGGATTTGTTAGTAGCCATCACAGAGTATTATTATTAGTTACTGAAAGTAGCCATGATTCACTGGACAGGAGCGCACCGCTCGTTCGCGGTTGAGCAATATCTAAAGAATGGTGAATCGTTGGTTCGCGCGCGTCGAACGCTTTATTTGGTCGTGGGTACAAAGGTTTAGGCAAGAAGGGACAACGCTCAACAGAACTCCTCCAGGGCCATCAACATCAGCAGCAACGCCCGAACGTGTGTCTGAAGTTCGAAATGAAATCATTAGGAATCCACGCAAGTCGATAAGGAAAATTGCAGCCTCCACAGGAATCAAAAAGTCAACAGTGCATGTTATTTTGCAGAAGAAATTAAGGCTCCATCCATACAAAATGCAAATTGTTCAGGGTCTAAAGGAAGGCGACTATCTTTTGCGAGAAACCTTCGCAAGAACAATGCTGGAACGCTTTCGAACACCTACCACGTTGGGAAACATTTTGTTTAGTGATGGAGCACATTTCCACATTGATGGATATGTAAATAAACAGAATATGAGATACTGGTGCCCAAACAACCCAAGAGAACGCCACTCAGGTCGCCCGACCTCACGCCCTGCGACTTTTAAATGTTACCTTAAATTGAAAGTTTATGAGAACAATCCCCGGACAATTCAAACCCTGCAGGCCAATATTCGCAGTGAAATTCAAAGCATTACTCCAGAGCTTTTCCGTCGCGTAATTGCAAATGTAAGGGTTCGACTACAGGAGTGCGTACAAAAAACCGGTCATCATTTAGATGATATAGTGTTTAAAAAATGAAATCCGCATTAATGTAGTACATTTAGTTTTAATAAAAATAAATAAAATCCATGTAGTTTTTTTTATGTGAAATTTCAAAGTTGAAAATTTCCCACTGGACACCCTTTATATAGTATTAAGTATATATTGTATCTTACCTTTACCTTTAAAAAAAAATTAAAGGAATAATCGTCTTTTACAAATGTCAAAAATACAATCGCTTATAATAATACGCGAATTAAATGTTGGCATTTGTAAAAATCATAATAATGCTAAAATGGTTATGTTCCAGTACTGGCCATTCCCTTCTCCACACGCTCTATGGATACAGTACGAAGTTCTGCAACATCGATTACTTCTCTGAGTTCTTCGTGCTAGACCTGATCGTGCAAGATGGTGAGGTGGTGGGGTGCCTCGCCATAGAGATGGATGATGGTAGCCTACACAGGTAAGGCTCCGCGCAATCAAGCCACCGACCACAGCCATTGGTGGCCAGCGCTAGACACTTAACATACTTTTCATATATTTTGTAACGAGCCACACACGTGTAGCGGGTAGCGGCCACTCGCTACAGCAGTGTCTGCGACGCGCCACTAGTGGTCGCTATTCGGGCCACATAAAACGCCGACACCCGCCACTGACGCACTGCTCCACTCCCCGCGCTGTTAACCGTAAGTGTTGCCGCACACGGGCCACACGCGACAGCTACAAACGCCGCCACAATATGCAAGAAATGGCCACAAAAGTAGCTGAAGCGCGCGACAGCCACTGGTGGCCGATGGTCGACACTTTGCGGTCGGTGGTTGCTACTTTTTTTAACCCAAGCATGCAGTATCATAATGGACTCGGACGAACTGAGGTAAGAGAGAGAGGGGCGCGGAATCGCGCGAGTGGCGTGGGGCGGCTTTTTGTGTCAGCGTTTAGTGGCCGGTGCGGGCCACAAGAAGCAAGCTCCGACGATTTGTAGTGTGTGGCCGCCACCGGCGCCAACCGTGTGCGGCGAGTCCATATAAAATGTATGAAAATTACAGGAAATATGCCAGTGGCGGCGGTTTGTGGTTGCACACGGGCCACCGGCCACAACTACAAAACGCCGCCACTGGCATATTTTCTGTAATTTTAATACATTTTATATGGACTCGCCGCACACGGTTGGCGCCGGTGGCGGCCACACGCTACTAATCGTCTCAGGCTGCTTCTTGTGGCCCGCACCGGCCACTAAACGCCGACACAAAAAGCCGCCACGCGCCACTCACGCGATTCCGCGCCCCTCTCTCCCTTACCTCAGTAAACCGAGTCCATTATGATACTGCATGCCTGGCTTAAAAAAAGTAGCAACCACCGACCGAACGTGTCGACCATCGGCCACAAGTGGCTGTCGCGCGCTTCATCTACTTTTGTGGCCACTTCTTGCCTCTTGTGGCGGCGTTTGTGGCTGTCGCGTGTGACCCGTGTGCGGCAACACTTAGACGTTTTCGTACGCGCATATCACAAACTTTTCGTGTTGGAGTCCATCGTTAGACTGCGCACCGGGAGCAGGATTTAAAATGGCGTGACTTCCAAACACTGGTGGCTGTCGCTCGCTTCTGACACTGTTACAAATGTGGCGGTAGCGCTCGACAGCCACCGGTGGCTGTGGTCGGTGACCCGTTTGCGCGGAGCCCAATCGTTTGCACAAGGAGGATACACACGACTTAAAACAATATCTTCGAAGTTTATGTAGGTACAATAACCCAAACGCAGTTCGTGTGGTATTTCGATGTAGAATAGTTTCTTTGTCTACAAATCTTCACTAAATGTTTGCGACCTACTTAGTAATCCCTTTCAATAAAAGGTGGTTTCTAGTCCATACTAATTTATTAATGAGAAAGTAACTCTGTCTGTCTGTCTGTGTCTTCTTCAAGCCTAAGCCCCGTGAACCGATTTATATGAAATTTGGTACAGATATAGTATGGGACCCGAGAAAGGACATAGGATAGTTTTTATCCCGGAAATCCCCCGGGAACGGAAACTATAAACTACTCCACGAGGACGAAGTCGCGGGCAAAAGCTAGTCGATTCATAAATTGGTGGAATATCGATGGACAATAAGTAAAAAACGACTAAAACACCACGTCCGTACATCTTATAATTGAATACTCATCGAAACTTACTCCAATTGCCTAATCATTACAGTCGTAGTTCCTGGAGTGTTCTCGGGGTAAAATGCAATTGAACAATTTATTGTTATGCTATGTTTTTTAATGAATGGAAAATCATCAAAAGACTTCCCCGCCCTTGACGGGGCGGGAGGGGGAGTGTCAGACTTTTACTGACTAAAACCCACCCTTGTTCCTTCGGTTGCCTTTGTTTCGGGGCCGCGGTAACTATGAGAAGTTTTCCGCAACCCCGGTATCGGTAGGCAAAAAGAACTATTCTGGTATGTTCGTCTAGCCCACCGGTGCTAAAGCTTAGTAGAGCTTTAGCAATCACGCATAAACATCAGGCAAAACAGAGTTTCATATAATAAACAGTACAGTTTTATCACATACAAATACACATGTACTGTTTTTACCACGCCCGTATACTCAAACGTCACTGAATTTTCAAATCTGTTGCTGTCCTTACTTTATCCCCTTAAGAGTGACAATGACAGCAACAGATTTGAGAGCGTATTAAAATTGAGTGATGTTTGAGTATTCGGTCATTAGTCAGTCAAAAGCATTATACAGATTTCAAGCAAAGAACACGGTCATAACAACCGGCGGGTATCCGAGGATGTTCTTCTCCTGTACAGCCGCTCATACTTGTACTGGTGATGGATGCGCTATGGCGACAAGAGCTGGCATACCGCTCCAAGATATGGAGTTCGTTCAGTTCCACCCCACTGGTTAGTACGGGAGTTTTATATTGTCAGTTGAGACAGTATGTCATAATAGGGATGATGACTATTAAAAAAATGACATTATGTTTAGCTCGTCCCGTCATTTATACCGTCTAAAAATACTGGACCACATATTTTTTGCTTGATTAAATAGACTAAATCGTTAATATAGATAGAAGAAAAATTTATACTGCATTCAGGTAAGCTATCAAGAGATCTGTGAGACTGTTTCACAGATCTCTTGATAGCTTACCTAAACCACCTGCTGAATTAAAAAAAAAACGCTCGTTGTGTGTGTCGCTGTACCGAAATGGTACAAAAGGAACCCTTATAGTTTCATCATGGCCGTCGTCCGTTCGTCCGTCTTCGGCTTACCGCCCAATCAGTAAAAGCTAGAAACGTGAAAAGCAGGAAGAGATGTGTATTTATCACGTCGACAAAGTTTTAAAACAGTTTTTTTTTTGTGGTAGCAACAAACAAAAACGTCATATAAGTTTTGACATAAACGACATAAAGTTGGATAGCAGTCTTATAATGATAGTGAGATGACTACGAGGTCCTTTAGACGTCTTTAATTTTTTAGTCGTGCGACAAATATGTCATAATAAGCTGGTCTTAGCAACGTTGGTAAGACTAAACTAAACGACGTTGTATTACAGTCTTAGCTAAAACGTTTGTACGACAACGCTATAGTCGTACTAACGTTATAGTCCATTAAGCGTATTGTGCTAACTAAATTAGGTCTTTGAAAAACCTTTATATGACATCTATGTAATGTAGCAGTTGTATAGACGTTTTCACAGTGACGTTTATATAACGATCACTATCCGGTTTTACAGCGGTCAACTGGAGACTCTTAAATGACTTGGTGGTTTATTTGATACTTAAATATAACCAATATATTTGATGATGTCTGTTTATTGTCATGCCCTGACTTTAATCAAACTTGTAGTCGCATTTAAGTCAGGTTTTGACTTTAAAACGTCTAGGCCGCCATATTTACGGAACGTTTGATTAAATTTGCTACGAAAAATGGAAGGTAAAAATTCGTGGAGAAGACTTACACGTAGTGGAACTTACAAAAGAAAAGTAAAAAAAAATGGTTAAATATTTGAAATCTGCACTGTACTTTTACTGTGAACAATATGAAAAGGGTTTTAAATTTATGAGGAACCTTAATACCTAGCTGCTAGGCTGTCATGGCGTATTGCATGGTCTTGAAATAACCTTAATACGACTTTATGTCTTTACAACGTTGTAAAGAGATAAGTGTGTGACAAAAGCAACATGTCCTACATTTTTAGAAATAAATATATTTTTATTAATAAAAATATAATCATTTAAACACAAAATTGAGAGGGGGCATGAAAATTTCAAATAAATACACATAGGTATATTATCATAAAACTTTAATACCCACTCGAACTAAACGGCATAAGAGACAGATACAGTTATTAGCGAGATATAATATAACTTAAATAAACCCCTTATTACCTTGTACTTATTTATTTTGCACTCTAATCTCGAATCAAATCCAAACACATGCCACTAACAAGAAAAATAGAGAAGTCTTACAGGTGTCATTCCTTGACTCAAATAAAACGTTTTAGTCATTCAAAAACACCTGTATGACGACAATACAACAAACGAGCCGTTGTAAAGTTATGATGCGACTTCTGCGCGACGAAAGTGGTAATTCCATCACGTTCATACGACTTTTGAATGACGTAACGAAGTCATCTTGCGACTTTTGTATGTCCATTAAACGATAATGTTGGTCGTATAACTGGGGCCATTTTCGCGTTTAGTAAACGTTATTATAACGTTAGTACAACTTAGATATTACGATCAATGGTTTTAAGATAACGTTTCCTAAACTTTTGTACGACGTTAAATTGTTAGTTGGGAGTTAACTCTGCGTAACTTCAAAATGGAACCCGTCTTATATGAAGTACGCCCAACATGGTTATATGAAGTACGCACAACATGGAATCCGTCCAAATTGGACAGAACATAATATTCTGTATAAAATCTCGCTAAGCTAAGAAACATGTGATCTTTGATATAAAAAAAAACTAAACCAACAATTACTTTTATTTTTTCATCAATAGACAAAGGACAGGAAATAAATAATAATAAATAAATAAATATACTGGGACAACTCACACACGGTCATCTGATCCCAAGTTAAGCTCTGCTTAGAGCTTGTGTTATGGTAACCAGACAACTGATATACATACTTATATAATTTATAAATACATACATTATTATAGATAAATTACACCCAGACACAGAACAAACAATCATGCTCATCACAGGAAATGTAAGCAAAATAAAATAAAGTCGAAATGTTGTTTGTTATTTCAAAACCGCAGTTCTGCACCGCAAACAAAACAATTTTTGTTTCTTACTCCCGCCTTTATGAATTGATTAGATAAATAAATGTATGATTTTCTTGTCTTTGTTGTCTACACTGTCTTCAGAGAAAACAAAAAATAAAAATATTACAAAAATAAAAAACCCGACTGCATATAAATAAAAAGTGAACTCAAAAGATAGAAAGTGGTTGTAAAGAATCAATTTAGCACTTTAATTTCGGAAGTCAGTGGCTTCGTTTCTATTTCATATTATTGCCACCACCAACGCGTCTATGCAGCCTGCCTGCATGGACAGTGACACAAGTATCTGTTACTATTTTTCCTTGTCCTTTAATATGGATTTTTTTTCTTCCAGGCCTGTATGGTTCAGGTTGTTTGATGACCGAAGGTGCTCGTGGCGAAGGTGGCTTCTTAGTCAACAGCGAAGGCAAGCGGTTCATGGAGAAGTACGCACCCAAAGCTAAAGACCTGGCAAGTCGTGACGTCGTGTCCAGATCAATGGCAACAGAAATACGAGAAGGTAATGGAAATTTTTGATTGATTTAAGTGATCTTGTGCGAAAATAAAAAAAAAACGATATGTAAACCATAACTATTAAGGTTGCAGTGTAAATCAATGGGAAAGAAAACGTCGCATTGAGTTACAGTGTTATAAATCGGGATTTTTTTTCCCGATGTGTAACAGTTTGACACAAACTGGTGTGACTTAACGGGAACAAACCCTTTTTCCCGGGGACCAACATCGTAATCGTGAATAAGAAATCAGTCGTCCCATACATTTGATCAAGAAAGTATAGCAGTTTTGTAAGGGACAAATATTTTTTTTTTTCACGATTACGATGTTGGTCCCCAGAAAAAAGTTGTTCAGTTTGATGGTCTGTGCCATACCCTCAAGTTGGCGACACCCTTTGTCAGACTCCCTGTAGGTTTATGTAGGTACTAACTTTATCACGTGGTAGGTTTATGAACCAATTTTACAGGGCCGTCTATGTGGGTGTCAGATATTTTCCCGTGTAGTAGAAGTGTGCTCATTATAAGATTTGCCAAAAGACGTCCACTGCTGGAGATAGGCCTCCCCCAAATACCTCCACCGCGACCGGTCTTGTGCCTCTCGCATCCACAGGGCTCAACATTTTGCAAATTCAACATTATGATCCGGGTGGGAAATTCAACATTTTACAAATTCTACAATTTGGCATTCAACATTTTGCGAATTCAACATTTTGTGAATCCAACATTTTGTGAATTCAACATTTTGCGAATTAAACATTTTGTGAATTCAACATTTTGCAAATTCAACATTACGTAGTCCTGAAGGAAATAGACGACCTATTTAACCGAATTAAAAAAGGAGGTTATCTCGTAGACCTGTATATATTTCGGTCTATATTTGTTCGCCATTATCTCGCGTTAGATTGAACCAATTTTGATGCAGCTTTCTGAAAAATATTTATTTTTATGACATATGTGAGATGGTTGTGGTATTTTAAAGAAACTCGTAATAGTAGGTAGGTTTTTAGAAAAAATTGGCCAAGTATATGCCAGGCCACACATAAAATAGGAACCCGTACCCACCAATTTTACCAATTATTTCGTTATTTTTTGTTCGAATTTCAGCACCGTAGGGGTGATTCAAATCAAATTATCACATTGTTTACATTATACTAGGTGTGTTTTTGGTCTTAAATAACCCCGCTAGGAGATGATTCTACTCATAAAAACAAACAACTTTTATAATGGAACCCTTAAATCTCAAAAAAAAATATCAGCTGTTTCATACATTATGGTCGGAAGGGCATTGAACTTTTATTAGAAACAGCTGATATTTTTTACGCGATTTCAGAGTTGGTTCCGTAATAAAAGTTGTTTGTTTTTATGAGTAGAATCATCTCCCAGCGGGTTATTCAAGACCAAAAATACACCTAGTATATTTTGACTTTTAGGTCGTGGTGTAGGGCCGAAGAAAGACCACATATACCTACAACTGCACCACCTACCCCCAGAAGTAATCCGGGAAAACTTGCCAGGGATCTCAGAATCTGCCTTCACGTTCACCGGAGTTGATCTGTACAAACAGCCTGTACCAGTCATACCCACCTGTCACTACACTATGGGAGGTATACCCATCAGCTATCGAGGAGAGGTAAATTACTAAGTATAAGGAGTTTATTGTTATGTCTATGTATTTTTTTTTTTTAGGTTTCTATAAATAAGCTGCTGTTAGAGCAATCATTATTGGAGTTCTTAAAAAGTTAGTAATTGCAAAAAAAAACTTTTAGATATAAAAAAAGTATAGCTAGGTGTACAGGTACCATTGCAAAATATGAACTAACTACTGCAACGGAGCACGAATTATAATCATACATCATCTAAATCCTTTCTGGAGAATTTCAACATACATAAACCCTGAAAACATGCGGCAGAGCAGCGGATGAATTTATCTTTCTGGGTACAAGATAGGGACTATCTAATCGAACTAATTCGCTAAAGAGCAGAAAAGTTTCACATTGAAATTTTGCTGTCAAACATCAAAATTTCAATGTGAAACAGTTCTGCAACAGTCATAAATTAGTGTTATGAAACATGCATAATTTTTTTTGTGTTGTATGCTCTTCATAATCATAATTTAAAATTACAGGTGTTAATGTACCAGAATGGCAGAGACTGCATTGTGCCTGGTCTCTTCGCGGCGGGTGAGACGGTCAGCAACACTCATGGTGCGAACAGACTCGGGGCTAATTCCATCCTGGACATCGTGGTCTTCGGAAGATCGATTGCTCTAACTATTGCAAAAACATGTAAACCCGGTGCAAAACAAAAATGTTTAAAAGACGTGAGTATTGGCGCTTTATTAACGTTAATTAAAACAGCTCGTTTATATTTAAATTGCGAGGAGAAAAAATCCTGTGGTCCGAATACTCAAACGTAACTGAATTTTTAGGACGCTCCCAAAACTGTTGTCCTTTGTCCTTACTTTTTTCTTTTAGAGTGACAAAGACAGAAACAGATTTGAGAGCGTCTTAAAATTAAGTGACGTTTGAGCATTCGGGCCTCAGTATGTTAATGCACTACTTATGATTTTCAACTCTAGCTACTAAGCCGAGCATTGAAAATCAAACACTTTTTATTTTCAGAATACAATTGAAGGCACCCTGGATAACCTAGAGAGGATCAAAAATTCAAAAGGTTGTGCACCACCTCATGAACTAAGAGCAGCAATGCGACAAACTATGCAGAACAAATGTGGAGTCTTCAGAGACGCCAAACTATTGGCCGAAGGTACGTAAAAGGAGAGAATGAGAGAGCCGAATGGCAACAAGGCTAAACTATATACCTAACATTTACAGAAAAGAACATCATTTACTGATTAAATTTTGCACTTTCAACAGAAAATTACTTTTTTTATAGTAATTTAAAAAAATATTATTACCTAGATATTGCATGTATATGACGTGACGCTCTTTTTACAGCTGATGAAGAAATACAGAACTGGTTCAAAGCTTACAGTGACATCCGAGTTGTGGATAAGCGTAAGAACTGGAACACTGACCTGATCGAGGCCTTAGAACTGCAGAACATGCTGCAACTGGCTGTCCAGGTTGTCGCCTGTGCCAAGAACCGAACAGAGAGTAGAGGAGCTCATTTTAGAGATGACTTTCCTAAAAGACAAGATGAGTTTGACTACAGCAAATCGTTGTCGGGACAGGTAAATTTTTGCTGGGTTAATGTGTAAATTTTCCAACATATAAGTATGACAAAGTACTTTGTTGACCGAGCTTTCCTGTTTATTTTTAAATACCGAATAAAGCTCAGTTGTCTATGTAGACTCATCGTCTGACTTCCTAACTACCTTAATGGTTCACCTTCAGGTAAGTATAAACTACAACATTTACTTGTAACAGAACAACGAGCCGCTCTATGATATAAGTATGTTCTAGTGTATCATCCTTTTACGAACTAAACGTCGAGCACGCTCGCCTCTTTGTAACAGAGCAACGAGCATATTGGTGTAACATTTCGTCGAGAGTATTGGTGTAACATTTCGTCGAGCCACGAGTGCGCGCGATACGCGATTGCGGGGTGACGCGGGGAAACACTCGCTGTGAGCATTTACCCGTAACATAACGCCGAACATTCGCAGGAACGTTACATTACGTGAAATGCTTTTGAAACTTAGCTTTTGCCTGTATTGTACCATTCGTAAGAACGTTACATTACACAGAAATGCTCCAGAAAACGTTGTAGTCTATACTCACCTTTCTGTTAACGGTGTCTTATGTCTGACAGCCCCTAGCGTATATGGCGACCAATATACATGAATGTTTTGATTTTAGAAAAAGAAGTCAATCGACCAGCACTGGAGGAAACATTCCTTGTCTACCATAGACCTTTGCACAGGCAAGTCTTTTCTTAGCTACCGGCCAGTCATTGATACTACATTGGACGAAAAGGAAGTTAAATGGGTGCCTCCTGTACCCAGAGTATATTAGTTACCAGTTATTATTTTATTATTAGTTATTAAATAAAAGTATTATATATTTGCAGGCTGTGTACATTTCTTTAAAAGCTAGCTCCTATTTTAATTAACTTTATTAGCTTTAATTCACGTTTAAGAAATTGATTGATATTTGCTTTGAGTTTTTACTAATTTTAATTAAATTCCCTATAAATCTTATTTCGTTTCGCAAGGGTTCAAAAGTGGGTCCCCCCATTCTGATGCACATAGATTTATTTATATGAATGTCGTCCGTTTATTTTCATTCAATTTTTCAGCCCTATTATTTTTTATTTCCCAAAATGTTTTAACACTATGGTGTGCCGCCATAAAAAGAAAATGTGACATGTATCTGTCTAGACTCTAGATTTGTTTAAAGTGAATGTCGTGATAGTAATCCCTTTTATGGGGACTTTTGACTGTTATTTTGAATTTGAGTCGTCGATTCAGTGTGACTCTCTCTGGCTTGGCCACCATCAGGGATTTTAATTTTGATAACACAAAAAAATTGTCGCTAAATAGTCGAAATTAGCCGCCAAATATCAGAAATAGTCGTTCCCTAGTTCAAAAGTTATAAGGGTTTATAGGTGGCCGAGCTAGAGAGTCTCCCCAGCTTGGCCACATGTATATCTCGAAAACTAGGGCACCTAGTGAAGATCTGTTTTTACAAAAAAATAGTCGCTAAATAGTCGAAATTAGTCGCCAAATATCAGAAATAGTCGTTCACTAGTTCAAAAGTTATAAGGGTTTATAGGTGGCCGAGCTGGAGAGAGTCTCCCCAGCTTGGCCACATGCATATCTCCAAACCTAGTGAAGATCTGTTTTTACAAAAAAATAGTCGCTAAATAGTCGAAATTAGTCACCAAATATCAGAAATAGGCGTTCGCTAGTTCAAAAGTTATTAAAGAATATAATTCAATCACAGCATTAAGGTATCTCCTATTTGTCATTTCCAATAATCTTTCTCGTGACTGTGTTTACCACTATAGGTTTATTTATTCGACGTGAGCTCCATACACAATGTGTCAAAACTCTTTCTAGTAGCCAAATCCGCCGATAGGTTATTAAGAAAATTTGTTTCCTGCTGGCTATACTACACTAATTAGTCAATAAAACAAAACTTCTAACTAACATGATTTAATTTACTTTTTTTTAATAAACTTATAACAATCTTTGACTATATTTATACATTCAAGCGGGTGGTTTGGGCAGCGGTGACGGGGCGCCTACGGGCGTGGGCTCGGGCACCGTGGCAGTCTCCAGACTCTTCAGATTGGTCTCGAACTCCACGGGTTCAATGAACTTCTTGCGCGGGAACGGCGTAGGTCCTAGAATACGTTCGACGTCTTGGAAGTTTAACGTTTCCTTCTTCAGGAGCTCTTCGGCCAACTGCAAGAAATATTTTAATATTAAAGGCTGTACGGGATACTGATAACAACATGTGTTTACACTAAAGGATAAGGAAATGAAAAGAACCGGCTAAATACGAGTCGGAATCGCGCACGAAGGGTTACGTACCATTATAAAGGTAGGCAAAAAAACACGTTTGTCGTATGGGAGCTCCCTTTAATATTAATTTTATTGTTTTTTAGTATTTTTTGTAGTGTCAACAGAATTACATCATACATGTGTACTTTTCAACTGTTTAATTATCACCAGAATCAACCTAGTAAAACCCTTGTGTACGGAACCTTCAAAAAGAGAGGTAGATACAAAAGGACCGTCACTATAACAGAACTAAGTGAAAAAAAAAAATTCAATACTAGTAAACAGTTGAAATAAAATAAAAATTATGAAACTGAGGGCACGTACTCACAAATCCGGCAAACAATAGGTCATCCCTATTGTTTGCCGGATTTGTGAGTACGTGGCCTCAGTTTCATAATTTACAGATTTTTTCATTATCGACAGCTTAAAAAAATCTGTTTAGTTCATCTGTTAGATCGTCTAATAATTTTTCACATCTAGTTACTTCTGATACGAATTGAGTTTATAACTTTTGAAGTCAAAACTGATCACAAATATATGGCAGCTGTGTTAGTAGCAATTGTTTGGTATAATTTACAATCACAGGTACTTTTGAATCACTTCGACGCCATAGTTATGACGCGAACTACAATCATTAGTATTAAATTTCCGATTTTGATAATCTACATATTGTGCGCCTAATCCTTGCTGTTGACTGTACGCACGATTTTATATTGTTTTATTTTATAAACATGTAAATAGCATTTATTATCGCTTCATATATTATCACCATATATAGGGTGTCTCAGTAAGAGTGCACTTAATCATTTCAAAATAAAACCTTGTATTTTATGATAGAATTGTGATATTTTTAATGTATTGTAAAGAAGACATGTTCCGATTAATTATGGATTAAAATATCCGGCAAATGGCCCACCCCCACGGCTCCAATGATAAGCCATTACTCTTTTCATGAAATTTTCTATGACTTTTGCACAGAGATGTGGCTGTATCTCACCGATGACGCGTTGGAGTTCTGATTTGAGCTCAGTAATTGTTTCGAGTTTTTTCGCAGAAACCCAGAGATTTCACAAAACCCCAAAGAAGAAAACGCACGGCGTTAAATCGCACGATCTTGGTGACCAGTTGACATCAGGATTTCGTGAGATGATGTGTATTGGAAATCGTTGCTGCAATAAGTCGATTATTTCATGCGCGGTGAAGTTGCGCCATCCTACTGAAACCATATGTTGTCAGATTCTTCAAAATTTTTGACCACTCTTCGAATGGTTGGCTGAAAATTTGGCAAAGTTTGCGAGCGGTTTCATTTTTGTAATGAGTTCTCACAATTATAACGCGTTGTTCTTTCGAAAAGTACTCTTTTTTTTATAATCGGAATAAACAGAGGTGACAACATACAGGTTGCCACATGCATGAGAAAAAAAAAATATTTTAAAAAGTTCACTCTTACTGAGACACCGTTTACTATCGCTTCCTATATGTGCCTCAACTTACCTAACATGGTGTAGATATGTAGTAAAAGTTTCTTCAAACCATTACTTACCAACACAAGTTTATCATTGTTATCTCTTAGTAGTTTCTCAGTTCTGAAGTATGCCTCTCCAATCAGTTTCCTCGCTTCAAGATCCATCAGGCTCTTCAGGGTTTTACTAAACGGACTCTTGCCATGTGCCTTTAGGTCAGGAAATGATAACAGGCCCACTTTTTCCGACATGCCGTAGACTCTGACCTGTGTACAACATAAAAGGTTTTGGTAAAGAAGGGAGTTTGTCTATCTGTACTAATATTATGAAGGGGTTTTTATGTTTTTTTTGCTGTAGGAGGTAATGTTCAAAAGTCTATCCAAATTGGAAAATTCTTTTTGTGTTGGATAGCCCATTTTTAGGGTTCCGTAGTCAACTAGGAACCCTTAGGCCACGTCCGCACAGGCAGGCGGCTTGCTTAGCGCCTAGTGTCTAGCGCGTCACCTAGCTAGTAGCTTAGTAAAACAAACGTTCTAAAATGAACGCGACCGGCTGCACTGCGCGCTTAGCGCCTAGCTAGTCGCTTGGCGTGCATCCATGTAAACAAACGTGTTGGTTTTTTGTTGCGAGGTGCCCGGTTGAAAAGTAGCCACTGGGTGAAAACTTAACTCGGATTTTTGTAATACTATAGGAGGTTAGAAGAAAACAATGGATGAAATATTGATTGTTTCAGTTTTCAAAAGAAAACCTTTGTGGAACCTTTTTCTAAGATGAGTATCCAAATGAGTTAGTTTTCCTTTAACTTTACTGAGAAGTAGATCAAATGTTTCCCTGGTCATACGCAAATATTAATAAAATTTATCGTCAAAATTACGCAATTGTTTATATAGAACATTAAACTCCCCATAACTTGACCGTGATTTATTTATATCATGAACCCAACATGACGGATAAGGCCGTGAACTAATATATTTAAAAGATGAATTTTCTGTGAGTAGTAGTTTTAGAGCTATTTTTGAAAGCGACATCTCGTCAACGTGGCGACAAGCAAATGCCCAAGGCACCTAGCGACCTACCACGCAAACCACCTCATGTGCGGCCACCCGTGTATCCAAGCAAATAGCCAGGATGCAAGCCGCTAGGCTCTAGGCCAGTCTCTCCCAAAGTGGGCGATAACGCCCCTTGTGGGCGCTGCAGGTCTCAAGGGGGGCGGTAAGAGACCCAGAAAGAAAATGGGGGCGTTGTGTAGAGGCCGGGGGGTGATTTGTAATTTTAATCAGCTAGGAGGCCTCTTAGACAACGACTGCATGAGCTCTCGACTCTCAACAACAACTTGTGAACATCAACTAATATTAATTAAAAGATTTCTCAAACTCGGTTCTTTATTTCTCTCCGCGTAGTTCATATATCTGTCCTATTTTATTGAATATAGAAAAAATCAAAATTATGTCAATCGGTCGCTCCGTTTCGTAATGAAAGTAGACACAAACCAACAAATAAAAAGGCAACAGACACACTTTCGTATTTCAATAGTTATTAGTACTCGTAGATATCTATCATGTTTTAACAAGTTTTTGTAAAATAACCCGAATTATGCATTCCTGTATCAGTCGGCTGGTTCATTGAATACTTGTTTGGGCTTGTTGAGTACGATTGAGCGTCGAACCGACTTTATGCATGTTTGTTTTATTCCTGTCGGTGCGTGCTGCTTAAGCATTCCTATATAAACAATGTAATATTTATTTTATTTTCATTTGTGGTTTCGCGCGCAATAGATGAGCAGTACTTACGCCTCCTCTACACTACTCGCAAAATTGAACGTATTTCTCAAAGCAAAACAATGTCGGAAGTAAAAATGAAGAGACGGCAATACTGTGCGGAATATATTTAATTCGGATTCATTGAAAATCCCACAAACCTATCGTCGCCTTTGTGTCTTCTATGTCTAAAAACATTTTCTAATGAAGCAATGAAGCCTTCAGACTGCAAGATCATTTAAATAAAATGCATCCAGATACGAAAGACAAGAATGTAGCATATTTTCAAGACCTAGAGAAGAAGCATAATACTCAGCCAAGTGTAGCAAAACTATTTTTTCGGCGGCTGCTAAGCAAGATGACGACGGACTTCGAGCGTCGTACAATATCTCTTTGTTAATCGCTCAAAAAGGCAAACCACATAACATCGGAGAAGTATATTTTTATTGCCAGCAATAAATGAAATAATAACTACTGTGCTTTATAAACCGGCCGCAGATATTATCCGAAAAATTCCTCTGAGTAATAATTCTGTGCAAAGACGAATTGATGAAATGGCTGAAAATATTGAAGAATCATTGTGCGATCACCTGAGGACAAGTCAATTCTCAATTCAGCTCGATGAGCCCACTTTACCAACTAATGAAGCATTGTTGTTGTCTTACGTGAGGTTTATTAAAGATAAAAAAATATGTGAAGAACTTTTATTTGCTAGAAATTTAGAGACCGATACAAAAGGCGAAACCATATTCAATATGTTGGAAAAGATTTGCGATGAGAAAGAGATTCCTTTGAAAAATATTATTTCAGTTGCTACGGATGGCGCTCCAGCTATGACAGGGTGCCATAAAGGCTTCATAGCGTACTTAAAAAATAAAATTCCAGATGTCCTTGGTGTACATTGCGTTATTCATAGACAACATTTAGTTGCTAGAAACTTAAGTGAAAAACTATTTCAATCACTGCAATATAACAAAGCAGTCAATAAAATCCGCAACAGCTCTTTGAATAATAGATTATTTCATCAGCTTTGTGTTACTAATGACGAGGATTTCAACAGTTTGTTGTTTCATACTGAAGTTCGATGGCTATCAAGAGGCAATTGTCTGACTCGATTTTACAACCTGTTTGACTCTGTTATAGAGTTCTTGGAAACTAAAGAAACAGAATTGCACGACAAGCTCATAACATCAAAGAATGATATAGCTTACATGACAGACCTGTATAAATTGTTCAACGACATGAATCTCCAACTGCAAGGCGATAAACTAAATTAAAACAAAAAACGTCGTTGCTGCTTTCGCAGCCAAACTGCTTCTACACAAAAAGAATCTGGGCAAACGTGAGTTTCACAATTTTCCGAACTTATCAGTATCGACAACGAGTAACGACGAATTGTTTGCCTACTGCCAACATTTGGAAAACCTCCACACTGACTTCACCGAACGATACCAGGACATTTTGAACTTGGAAATACCAGACTGGGTGTTGGATCCGTTTTCAAATGTCGACACAGCAATGTCACCTCAGCTGGAAGAAGAACTTATAGAATTGACAACAAACGAGGAAATAAAAATCAAGTTCAAAAATGGTTACCAAGAATTTTGGCTACAAAAATCGATCCCGCAATTGTACCCTGGATTGTGGTCAATCGTTCAACGACTCTTGATAGCATTCCCATCGTCATATTTGTGTGAACGTGGATTTAGTGCTGTGACAACACTGCTTACTAAAAAGAGAAATCGTTTGCTTGTACCGAACGTGACGACTTGCGACTGTTCCTGATTAAATTGGAACCTGATATCAACAAACTTATTAAACAGCATCAGATTCATCCTTCACATTAGTTTTTATACATATAAGGATCGATTATTTTAGTTTTATTTTTAATAAACGATACTCTGTTTTAATACTATAAAGTTGCGTTTCAATAATCATTCTTATTGGCAGGTGGAGCCCGTAAGAGTTAACTTGAGACCTAAGCACCGTTGTATGTTACCTACTGCGCTCAGGTTTCAAGGTGCGGGTTATAGTAAAAGTTTCGTTTACAATTCTCCATTAATATACATATATAGGTCACAATAATTAATTAATTTAATTTGCAGTTATAGTGGTTTTTTTAAATACGTGAAAAAATGGGGGCGCTAAAAAAATGTTTATTCTCAAAGTGGGCAGTAGACAAAATAAGTTTGGGAACCACTGCTCTAGGCGCTAAGCAAGCTACCTGCCTGTGCGGACGTGGTCTTATAGTTTCGCTATATCTGTCTGTTCATCTGTCTGTCTGTCTGTCCGTCCGCGCTTAATCTCTGTGACCGTTAGCACTAGAAAGCTGCAATTTAGTACTAATATGTATGTCAATCCGACAAAGTGGTAAAATAATAATTGAAAAAAATGTTTTATTATTAGTCCGGTCAAAATAGACATTCAAGGTTACATTAATTCGCACCTAGCTAAAAATTGGCATGAATATTGAGAACCCTATTACACACAATTTGTCAATTATCCACATGACTCCAGCGTGTGGAAAAAAAATTATTCAAGGTCAAATGTTGCAAAAATCGGTTTTTTTGAGTTTTCCAGCTAAACGGTAAGTGTTATCATAAAAATAGGTGAGACAAAAATTATTCATCATACAATTATGTATAAAATTGTTCCTACACTTTTTTTCTTAAGAATCACCATTTCGGAGATATAGCGATACTAAATGTTAAAAACGTTGTGTTACTCATAATATGCACACGTTTCCGCGCCACCCGTGAGGTAGTGTACATGGCGCGTTTTTTTTTACGTGGTTTCCCCGGTAGGCCTATTCTAGGATCTATTTTGGTTCTGTTGAGTTAAAAAGCTATTGTATTAAATTGAAAATGGTACTATTGTAATGACAAGAGCGGTGTAAGTAATGAGTAATTTGAGAAAATTATTCGTCTGATTGATACTCTTCTAATGGAACATAATCCATACTGTCTTCTTCTTCTTCTTCTTCCTGCTGGGTACAAATAAATTTTTCAAAGAGCGATGCATCAGATGTCTCCTCGCATATATCGTAAGAATCTTCTTCTACTGGCGATTGAACATCGGAGCACGATTGACCTCGACAACTGATACATGCTAATGCTAATGAACAAAACAACCCAACTTTTCATCATCAACATTTCGCATCGCTATATCTCCGAAATGGTGATTCTGAAGAAAAAAAGTGTAGGAACAATTTATATACATAATTGTATGATGAATAATTTTTGTCTCACCTATTTTTATGATAACACTTACCGTTTAGCTAGAAAACTCAAAAAACCGATTTTTGCAACATTTGACCTTGAATAACTTTTTTTCCACACGCTGGAGTCATGTGGATAATTGACAAACTGTGTGTAATAGGGTTCTCAACATTCATGCCAATTTTTAGCTAGGTGCGAATTAATGTAACCTTGCCCCTATTTTTGAAGCTAATTTGACCGGACTATATGGTAGCCCCCCTATGTGTAAAGAGGTGTTTTTTTTTAATTTCAACCCTAACGTTTGATATATTGTTGGATAGGTATTTATAAATGAATAGGGGTTTACTAAAATCATTTTTTGATAATGTTAATAATTTGGGAAAAAATCGCTCCAAAAGTAAAAAACAATGTGTAACTTTTAAACCATAAAATTTATTTGTTTAAAAAATATGAAAAGAAAATTTGAAAAGTAGATCTTTATAAGGACTTTCTAGGAAAATTATTTTGAACTTGATGGAAAGAACAGTTTTTATACAAAAAATACTAAAAGGTTGTACAAAATATTGTCAGCGTATTGAATAAAAAAAGGCTATTTTTATTTAAACTCATAAGTGGGAACACTTATTGTGACGGACGGGAAACTACGGAACCCTACACTGAGCGTGGCCCGACACGCTCTTGGCCGGTATTTTCGAGGAAGGTTCTGTAATATCACGCTATGATCTAGTGCAGGTAGTTTAGAGGTTGTGATGATTGTAGTGGATGTAAGAGTATGTAATTATAAAGTTCTGTTAATACATAATCTATATATATATAATAATGAAACCCGTTTTCCGTTGTCACGACATGGCATGAAAACGGCTTGACCGATTTGGCTGTTTTTTTTTTTTAATGTTCGTTGTAGTTCAAGGATGGTTTATACGGCGAAAAAAAACGAATAATTGTCGGGAAAGCCCTAAAAACAGCCGTTTTCTTTTTCCCATACAAACGTTTTCTAACTAAAACGTAGAGTCAATTTGAGCTTTACCACCATACCATAAAGTTCAAGTGTTAGTCGCGAGGTTTCGGGAAGCCAAAACAATTGAGTGACGTTAGTATCGTATCGTCGTCAAACACGAATTATCTGACGTAAAATGTCACTTGAAATGTAAAGGAACGTCTCTTTGATGTGGTAGTAGGTGAGTAGTAGGTGGGTAGTAGGTGGGTAGTAGGTGGGTAGTAGGTGGGTAGTAGGTGGGTAGTAGGTGGGTAGTAGGTGGGTAGTAGGTGGGTAGTAGGTGGGTAGTAGGTGGGTAGTAGGTGGGTAGTAGGTAGGTAGTATGTCAATTCGAATTCAATATTCATAGTTGACAGGACAACGTCTGTCGGGTCAGCTAGTACTTAATAATATGCATGTTTATTACTTTACTAAAAACTGTGGAGCTGAATAAATAAAATCATGCTGTAAAATATTTAAAATCCGAAATATTTTATAATTTATATAGTATATAAGTAAAGCATATTATGTTTTTCAGGTCAGGCAGTTATTCTATAAAAATACTACCATACAGAGGCTAATAAAATTAGTAGTTCATATATAACTGCCATGACATTTCTGCAGTTTTGTTGCAGCCATGATTGCAACGACTTACCGTTGTGATTACCGTCGCGACGTTTCACTAATGAACCTTTATTGTTCTTAATTGTAATAAAAGAAGAAAATGCTCGTATATAGGGTGACTGGTAAATAATTAGTGTACGATACTTATACACGTGATTGTTCTTTTGATAACAAACAAGTTTTACGATAAGAGCAAACCTGAAATCGCGAAATTAATCAGCGGTTCAGTACATTTACGTTTGCCTAATGTACTGAACAGCTGATATTTTTTTCGCGATTTCGGCATTGCTCCCATAATAAAAATTGTTTGTTATCATGAGCACAATTACGTGTTTAAGTATCGTACACTAATTACCAGTCACCCTATATAAGCAACCGCAATACCTGAGCGTAGGCAATCTTGGTGACTTTCTCGAGGTCGTTCTGTGCTCCGCTGGTGATGGAGTTGAAGGTGATGGCTTCAGCCGCGCGCCCGCCCAGTGCCATGCACATGCGGTCAAATAACTGACCACAAAACAACAGTATCAATAAACAATCATTAGCTTTTCATCGCAAATTGGTCTGCAATAATCGCCTGTTAAGAGAGATGATTCACAGTAGCCCGCGAAATTCAAAATTTCGTACGTTTTTTGCAATTAGCAGCTTACGCGGTGTCCTGCGTGACCGACGAACGCGACGTGACGCGACGCTGCGAACACGACGAACGCGATCAACTCAACGGCTACCCTACATGCGGCCTATATGACAGTCTGCGGCGAGACGCGACGTAACGCGCACTTGTTTTGAAGGCGACCAGATGCGACCACGAACTTTCAAGCAAATTTGTACTGAACTTATCCATGATTCGAGAAGCAATGACCAAAATCACGTAGGACATTTGTCGCATATAGCATCGCGTCGCATTACGTCGCGTCGTGTTGCGTCGCGTCGCGTTCGTCGCTCAACCAGGACACCGCGTTAGTGTCTGGGTTATTGTTGATATAGTATAGTGCGCGACTGTACTAGGTATTTAGTTACAGAATTATAATCATCTAAATTATCAAAACAGCCCTTAAATGTACAGCCTAACACTGACCGGCAAATCGCAGAAACCTAAGAAAATTGGAATTTCGCGGGCTACTGTGAAGCATCCCCGAGAGACCTATTAAAAGGTCTGGTAGAGAAGTAGCCAGGGTTTGTAGAACTCTGTGCGTAGGCAACTGGCACAGGGGTTGCGCGATTGACAGCTGCGCTTAATTTCGCGAACTCGTATCCCGCACGTGATAATTAAATAAATAACAAATATAATTATATCCTGGGACAACTTACACACGTTCATGTGATCCCACACTAAGCAGAGCTTTTACTTTCTTAACCAGACAATTGATAAACATACTTATACAATGATAAACATACTACAATTTATGAATATTATAGAAAATTTTGAGGCCAGACACAGAACAAAAAATAATGATCGTCACACAAAGTTTGCCCTGGGTGGGAATCGAAACCACGACCTCCGGTTAAAATATATCCGCCAGAGTCAGAAATTAACCACTAAAATATAGACGGGTCATCCAGGTTTTTATGTTGCATGGCCAGATATCCGTACTATTGTGGTCTGGATTATTGTGTATGTGCAAGATACGGAAGAAATTCCTTATACAAGGTTTACTTTTTATTTTTAACTCACCCACCCGCTACCAGCAATCTTGGAAAGACCTATCATACAGGCTGAAGCTGATAAAAACTCACCTCTTCCTTATTATAAAGCTTCTGATCCGACGGGGTGTACTGCGCGAATCCCAGCGCCATGTTGGTGCGAGGCACGATGGTGACCTTGAGCAAGGCGTCCGTATGTTCTAGAAGCCAGCCGGCCAACGCATGCCCCGCCTCGTGGTACGCCACCACTCGCTTCTCTGCCGGTGACATCGCGTGACTGCGCTTCTCTGTACCACCTGTGAAAGGGAATAAGATAGTGTGATCGTGAATATTGTTACAACAGTTACAAATTCAGAGCAGAGCCACGGAACAGAAAAAACAGGTGGAAGTAGTAAGTAGGCGTGGCACTGTCGCCGCTAGTGAGTACTGCATGACGTTCAAGCGCTCTCAGTCGCAAACCAGACTGCGTCAACAAACAATTTACCTTAAATTTATCAAATGTTCTATTATGCTATTCTGAAGTGTAAAAACCATAGTCCAACTAAAAATCTAACTCATGGAGTTGTATTGTATCATACCACCGGTAAGTATTATTTTCGGATTTATTTAAATAAAATTAAAAAATAAAATTTCGTCAAACATTGTACAAAATGTACAAACAAAAATTGACCTTAAAATTGTGACTACAAAAGGACTATTCTCCTTAGCTTTATTTGAGTACAAAGTTGCACATATGTTTAGTAAAATAAATTGCCAATTAAAAGATTTAGCTCTTTAGAGGTATGAGGAAATAGGGAGGCATCCTCCGACCAGACATGTGTTATGTCTGGTGGGTTACTGCCTGACAAATTGTTGTCGTTATTTTGTATATTATGCTGATGTCATTTTTAGATCACATGTTGAGTGATTGTCGGCACACCACTCACCCTACGAGACTGAAGGTTACGATCGACCGGCACTTTCGTAATTTGGACCAAAAAGAGTGATGTCCTTTAATAGTTTTCTACAGATACAATAAAATTAATATAAAGAAAATAGTATTATAACTTAATATTCTGGAAGGAGTTGGGGGAGGCCTTTGCCCAGCAGTGGGAAAGCAAAGGCTAGAGAAAAAAAAACCTTATATTCTTATGTTAAGTATGTTTAGTAGTGGACGGTGACGGTGACGATGATTTCAGTTGAATGATGATAATGATTAGATTTTATTTTCCTTTCTTAATACTTTCAGTTTAAAAATTGCCCTACGACAATCATTAATTTCGATATACTAGGTGTATTTTTGGTCTTTCACAACCCGTTAGGAAATGATTGTAGTCATAAAAACAAACAACTTTTATTATAGAACCAACACTGAAATCGCGAAAAAAATATCAGCTGTTTCTAACAAAAGTTCGGTACGGTGGGTTTTTCGCGGTTAAAAGCGACTGCCTATCAGACCTCCACAACCCAGCAACTGGGTGACACAATACCCCTTGGTTAGACAGGTCAGACTTTCAGGCTTCATTCGTAGAACTTTGACAGTCGTTACACATAGGTAGACGAACCTGTAACGACTGTACAGTCACGAGCATAAACATGTATACACTTCACAAAGATTTGAATCAAATTTCTCTTAAATGAGCCATAACTTTAGGTTGAAACTTATTTTATAGTAATTCTATCATAGACAACTATACAATATGCCCTAAAACTAAATATTATTATAGTTATTCTAAGAGAAAATTGATTTTAAAGTTAGCGTGGTGTATACATGTTTATACACGTGACTGTACCAGGACCAACGAATCTACGTACTTTTCGATGTATGGGATGTGAGTGATGTCCAGATAAACACTAAAAAGTACATATGAATTGAAGAATATTTATAATTTGGTTACGTACCGACGACTCTTTCGACTGCGTACTCCAAGTCGGTGTGCCTCACAATGGTCTGCTTGTGTCGGGCCGCGTGCAAGGCAGCCTCGTTGCACACGTTCGCGATGTCCGCGCCGCTAAACCCAGGCGTCAAGTATGCAAGCCTGTGGAATTTTCACTTATAGGAAGGCTACTAATATTATATATGTGAAAGTTTGTATGTGTGTGTGTCTGTGTTCAGCGTGTGTGGATGTTTGTTACCCTTTCACGTGTTGCAGAATGGTTATAATAGTAACCTTGACCCCGGAACATAAAGGGAAACCGAAGGAACATGAGAATAGAATAGAATAGAACAACAACAACATTAGTGAACATGAGTGGGTTTTATTCAGTACAAGTCTGACACGAAGGACGGGAGAAGTCCTTTAATGATTTCCAAAGAGACTCACCAGAAAAACCCTTTCACGTAAAAAATACAGACCGGATTTTAATGAAACTTTACAACATTAATATAGGTAGCTTATACATCTGAATAAGGTATAGGCTACATTACATCACTCTATGACGTACGGGAGAACATAACAGAACGCAGGTGAAACCGCGGGGGACAGCTAGTATGTTTATGTGTGAATCTATTGTTATTTTGAAATGACTAATGTTTTTTATATATGATTTTGCAATATTGATTTGTTATATGAATTAAAGAATCCAGACACAATGAAAGTTGTTATTAAATAAATAGAAATATAACGTATATAACAAAAATATTGCGTTGCGTGGCAACACTGCGATGGAAAGGAGTTGCTATGATGTTGCTCTATATCACATTTTTGTCTCTATAACATGAGGATCAAACAGTTAAATTGTTATATGTGGTTAAGATCCGCCACCGTTCTTCAATGTATTAGTATAGTACTATGATAACCTGTATTTCTCATGTTAAGTGAATTGTATTCTTTTGAGAAATAAATGTCTTAAACCGTAAGATATATGGTGTCATGACGACATAATATGAGTCGAGCAATGATATTATAAGAAAAAACCATGATGTTTTAAGTAAAAAAGTGTAGATACGTTACCCAAACTAAATTCTATCTTCAAAAACGGCACACTGACGCACACATACATTACACGTCAAAGTAGGATGACATGATTGAAGTAGTGCGAGTGAAAAAGAGATAAACGTCAAATGTCAACTCGATACTCAGTATCATGTTTGTCAATTGGCAAACTTTTAGGCCCGTATTAATAGACGTCACTCAATTCTGAGACGCTCTCAAGTTTATTGCTGTCCTTATTTTTTCCCTTTAGAATGACAAGGACAGCAAGAGACTTGAGATAGTCTCGGAGTTGAGTGACGTCTATTAATACGGGCCTTAATGTGCCACTTTCTGACTGCATATAACCTATCTACACTTTTTTACTTATAACATCATTGAGTAAAAAGGTGAAGGTTATTAGCAGTCAGCATGTGGCACTTTAAAATGAAGTTATTTCACCAAATTATAATGTCGCAAATAATATTCGTCTCTTTTTCACTGGCAATACCTATATCATGCCATCCTTCTTTGACGTCTAATTGTGCCGTTTTTGAAAATAGAATGTCGTATTAAGTAACCTTTTTACTTATAATATCATTGAGGCAGAGGCGTATTTACAAATTTGGCGCCCCGGGCCAGTAAGCTTTGCCGCCCCAATGTTTTTTTAAAAATAAGTCTTGGTTACTTCATACCTTACCAAAAAAAATATATTAATTGAGTGCAAATGTTTTTAGGATTCAGTAGGGTTCGATGCATAACTATCTGGGGGCACTGCAATGCCCTTACCAAATCGAGCAAAAATGAAATCCTTTCATCCATAACATACCAACCTTTTCTAAAAGCCGTTCAGGACTTTTTGACCCTCCTATAACTTCCTTGTGGATAAAGCATAAAATTAGAAGCCTAGATTTTCAGCAACTAAGCAGGCATACACACGGTATATTTCTTTCATTAAATTTTAACCAGTATTTTAAAAATTATAATCAGACAAGGATTCTTAATTTTGCCACTCCCTAATTGACCGATCAGAACTGACTAGGAACTCCAGGGAGGTTCCCTGGAGTTCCTTCTCCTACCTACGAGGATCGCAGGACCTTATGTGACTTCCTGGTACCATTCCAAATTGGCGGGCCTCCTCAGGTCTGGGGGTGCAATTGAGGTGCGGGCTCACTATGCGCCGCCACCTTAGGTCTAGTTGAATGAGGAGTGATGGACGTCCCCAAGAAAGTCCACCCCTGGACCTATTTAGGAAGGCTCCTCCGGCCTCCCTAAATGGTTATTTCAACGCCCGGTAAACATGCTGCGGGCTGCGATAGAGGTAGACATATCTCTTTCTCGCTTTCCGCAGCTTCTGAGACGCAGACCACTGAGTGTCTGAGGATTCTGCGCTGCCGGCCATCGTGCTGACTATGACCTGCAGCGACAAGTCGCTGCCTACTACAGAGATAAGAGCACGGCGTGGTCCCTGCCAAGCGACACTCTCTGCCAGCGTAGGCCGCGCCGAGTTCAAACGACAGTCGACGCAGCGGTGACAACGAGCGTCCGGGTCCCTGTAAATGAGGAACAGGTACCCGAAGCATACCCGAAAGCACCTGTGTCATTCCGCCACCACGACGTCACAAAACAAAGCTGCAACCGATATAGATCTATCTTCCGTTGCATCGGTTGCTTCCCTCGACTTCATACCGCAAAGGTACAATGACGCGAGCACAATTCGCGTCTAGGTTCCAGGGTGAAGATCTGGCCAAATCACAAGCTGCCTCGTAAAAGATCGTGCGATATCCCCTTATTACTGATAACCATAACCATCTACGTATTCCGCAGAACAGAAATGATGCTGGCCATCAAATCAGCCACTACGTAATTAGTTACCTAACATCTTATTGTAAGTGAAAAAGAAGTGGGGCGGCGCCGGCGCCCCTCGCCGTAGAAGAACTAAGTTGTGAGTCATGATTTAAACTTGACAATAAGAGGCGCCATGAAAAAGATGCGGGGCGGCTCCGCCGCCCTTCGCAGTAAAAGAACTAAGTTGTGAGTCTTGGTTTAAACTTGAAAATAAGAGGCGCCATGAAAAAGATGCGGCCTAACTGCCCCTCGCAGTAGAAGAACTAAGTTGTGAATCTTGGTTTAAAATTGACAATAAGAGGCGCCATTAAAAAGATGCGGGGCGGCTCTGCCACCCCTCGCAGTAGAAGAACTAAGTTGTGAGTCTTGGCTTAAACTTGAAAATAAGAGGCGCCATAAAAAGATGTGGTGCGGCTCCGCCGCCCCTCGCAGTAGAAGAACTAAGTTGTAAATCTTGGTTTAAACTTGAAAATAAGAGGCGCCATGAAAAATATGGTCTCTGTAGAAGAACTAAGTTGTGAGTCTTGGTTTAAACTGGACAATAAGAGGCGTCATGAAAAAGATGCGGGGCGGCTCCGCCTCGCTTTAGAAGAACTAAGTTGTAAGTCTTGGCTTAAACTTGATAATAAGAGGCGCCATGAAAAAGCTGCGTGCCGCCCCGGGCCATGGCCCCCTTGGCCCTAGGGTAAATACGCCACTGCTGATTGAGGAAATCAAGTCTCAAATACATGAGTGTTGGTCTGTTGGTGAACTTCAGTTTAATTTTCCTTAACGACTATACATTTTTGCACCCTTACCTTTTCACGTAGATATCTGGTAACTCTTCGAGCACGATATTTTTGAGATGCCTGTTGAAGATTTCCTCTCGCTCGGCCAACGTCGGCAGGTCGATTAAAATGTGCCGGTCGAAACGTCCTGGACGTAGCAAGGCCTGGAAATTAAATAATAGGATTTATACAACTATGGATACGCTGACTAGTTTAGCCATATCACTCATTCTGATCCAGATTGGATAATCCAAAGAAGAAAAAATATTATTCTGTTAGAACATGTTCTTCAAAAAAAATTTCATTATGGCACCAAAACTGTTGTACACTTCCCCTTGGTTTTATGTGAGTACACATATTTTTTACAAGCTTTTATTTAACTTGCAATGTATGTTTGTCCAGGTGGAATCTTACAACTCAATTTTAAGGCACTTATTGAGCTGAAATTTGGTATGCACGTTCAGTTCGGATGACAATGCACGAAAAAAAAGCTTGTTTTAAAAAAGGTTTTTTTAACTTAATTTATTTATTGGTAAAATAAATTGCCAAAACAAGAGATAAAGCTTTTTAGAGGTATCAACAGCATATAGTGTAAAGATTCTCAAGGATCCTCCGAACAGACCGCTCCGAAACCGAACGAGCGGATCCGAATTGTTATCGGGATTATTTCTATTGTCATTGGGTTGCTTCTTGACAACGTACAGAACTAGGCAACGTATAATATTGCACGGACAAAGTGCAACCTTATTAGAGTACCAATAAGTGCGCACCACAGACTTGTCCACCGAGGTTCCTCGTCTGCGCTCATAATACAGATCAAAAAGTTTTATCATATAGTATCAATGACAAAATAGCTCACCTTATCAAGGACATCGGCTCTATTAGTAGACGCTAACACGACGACGCCCTCGCGACTCTTCATGCCATCCATCTCCACCAGCAGTTGGTTCAGGGTCTGCTCCCCCTCCCCGCCCCCCGGGCCGAACGTACTGGGCCCCGAGGCGCGGGCCCTGCCTACTGCGTCCATCTCATCTATGTAGATGATACAGGGGGCCCGGGAAAGGGCTTCCTTGAATAGGTCTCTGGAAAGTTAACGTTAATTAGAAATAGATAGACAAATTTGATACATTAAGACAGCCCAACATCCAAAATTACAATGAAAAGTATATAAGCTAAATAACAAACACTACTAACTTCGTTACAATTTGAATGTAAATGATGAATTTATTGTTTATGTACTGTGTTACAAAATAGAAAAAAAAAAGCATTTCTGCATTTTGTTATAAACGCATTTCTAGCACTGGTAGAAACGTAATTATAAAAGAAATTACAAACACAAATAATGTTTGCCTGGTACAACACATTCTTATATTAATTACCGTCGCTTCGTATCTGTATAGAAATAAGTATTACTTTCAAATATGTCTAAACTGCTGCTTTGTCACTGACTTCCGATCAAACTGTCAAGTTTTCACAATGAGATTATGTTAAATCACCTGACTCTAGCCGCTCCTAGACCGCCGATCATCTCTATGAATTCCGATCCGTTCATAGACAAAAATGGTACGTTGGCTTCAGTCGCTACAGCCTTCGCTAACAGAGTCTTGCCGCAGCCCGGAGGACCTAACAATAGCGCGCCTTTCGGGACCTGACGACACAAAAATGTATTTAGTGATTGACAAAAATTAAAATCATTCTATACAAGGTGACTGGCAATTAGGCCCGAGAAATTTTATTATGGGAGCAAAGACGAAATCGCGAAAAAAATATCAGCTCTTCAGTACATAAAGCCTCGTCCCCACTAGGAACATTTGTCGAGCGACATGTGTCCCCTGTGACATCAGGCGATGTCGGACGACATCGCCGCGACATTGTTGAAATTATTCTGTGGCCGGAGACATCAGGGGCCCTAGTCTGCTATTACAATCGTGTCTCAATTTTTGACGTGAAACGTCCAACTTTTGCATACAAAAACTGTCAAAGTTGTCAAATATCCGGCCGATGACTGGTCATTGAGACACGATTGTAATATAATAGCAGACTAGAGCCAAGGCCGACGTGGGGCGATCTAGGGCGTCAGCGCCTGATGTCTCAGGGGACACAAATGTCGCTCGACAAATGTTCCTAGTGGGGACGAGGCTTGGCAAACATAAATGTACTGAACAGCTTTTTTTTCGCGATTTCAGGTTTGTTCCCATAGTAAAAGTAACTACACTAAGTGGCAGTCACCCTATATATTCTATTCTTTTGTGTTGCCCTGGTTATCACTGTGCATTTCAATATACATAGTTTACGAATATATTCAGCAAAGTACTGAAAGTACTAGGTTTTTAAGACTTGGCATAATACTGTTGGTCTTTAAAAAGTACAAGTACTTACTGTTATATGAATGTCTGTAGAAAATAAGTTTATGGTGGGCCATGATTGTCTTGTACTTACTTTAGCTCCCAAGCTTTTATAATGTTCAGGTCTCTTGAGGTAGTCCACAAACTCCATGACCTCGGTCTTGGCTTCTCGAAGGCCGGCCACGTCCTCAAACTTGACACCTTTACCCTGGCCACTCATGGAGTCCACTAGAGTGAACTTGGCCCTGCCAAGTTGGTTCTGTAAAAAAAAATTATCTTAGTTTTTAATTTGTAGATCAAATGTCGCTGTAATCGTATTATCCGTGGAATTCTCTTTATTTATGGCAATTTAGGATCAGCATTTACTGCAGGTCTTCGACTGGTGGATGGACAGAATGAAGATTTGCGTAGTGTTAGCGTCTACTAGTCGCGATACTTGCTTGTTATAAAAAACGGGTCAAGTGGGAGTCAGACTCGCGCAACGAGGGTTCCGCAAAATTTACACCAACATTCATCAAACTAGAAATTTACGATTTTCGGAGTATTTCCTTTGTTCTTGCCAAATTTCACGATTCTAGGTCAATGGAAAGTACCCTATAGGTTATAATTACCTTGCAAATGTCTAAATATGCAATATAAATGGAACATAAACAGCCGCATAATTTTATTGCGTTGATTTAGGAATCTGATTTTTTTCACTGCTTTGAGAGATAGCAGACCTGAATATGTGATATTAATTTCAGCATGATATCTCGACGCGTTTCTGAGAAAAAGGTTCTTGACAGACGTACGGACGGACGGACAACAAAGTGATTCTATAAGGGTTCCGTTTTTACCTTTAGAGGTACGGAACCCTAAAAAAAAAATCGACAAAGAACATGACTGGACAATGGACAGCATCAACATCGAAAAAGCCCGTTATCATGTCCATCATATCACGGTAGATCCGCGCTTGCAAGTTTCTTATAAGACTGTTGGCCATGTATTCAAACGTCACTCAATTTTAGGGTGCCCTCAAATCTGTTGCCGTCTTTGTCATTTAAAAGGATAAAGTAAGGATATCAACAGATTTGAGAGCTTCTTAAAATAGGTGAGACGACGAAAAAAAAGTAATTAGTCCGTCAGTTAGATTATCAAAAAATTTTGGACACGTATTTTTTCTTTTTTCTCGTAAACGTAAAATGATGACGATACAGTGCGTTGAAGTTTCGTGTGACGTCACGATCTTATACAATTTTTACAAGATGGTGACGTCAAAAGCCCCCACTCCGAAACTTTGTAGCTCTTTATCTTTGTATTTTTATTAATTTGATCAAGCAAAAAAAATACGTGTCCCGTATTTTTGGCCGGCCTATTAGACCGACTAAACAGAATGCCATTTTTTATATGTTGTCGTCATCCCTATTGAGTGACGTTTCAGTATTTGTTGTGTGTAATTTGTCCATGCAGATCTATATTATTATAATAAGAGAGTAAATAAAAAGTACTAACAAACCCTCCAAGATTGATGTTCATCCTCATTGATTTAGAGGAGTAAAGGAAGGACAGTATGACAGCGGCTATCAGCAGCGTTGTTATCACCTTCCCGGCTATGCTGCCGTTTCTGTCGTATATCACGCGGACACCTGCGTATAATTAATCACAATAATTATATAGCACTAAGGTACCAAGCAATTTATTTACGCGGAAATGTCTAACTAGCCTTATATTCGTATAAGTATACATTTTGTTGATACACTATGCGTGTATAGATTGTATTTATTTCTTTCTTTCCTTAATAAAAACACATCATGAGTCTGTCAGTCACAAATACTATTTCTCAAGTTTTACCACACTATTACTATGCAGTTAAAGACAATATGGTGCGTCTTTTCAACATGTTGTGCGTTCTCCACACTCTGGTATAATGCAGTAAATCGCCAGCTACGTCAAACCTTTTTTGATTATGCGGATAGAATCAAATTCTTGAGATATGGAGTTGGGGTCACCAGTCAAAAACAATAATTCTGCCACAACATACCTTCTTTAACGCCTAAATTGTTCTCAGTATCGCGAAGTTTCTCTTCAAAGCGATGAATATCACCCACATTCATATGAAACACTCTGTGATTGGACTGCGAAATGAAAGATAAATAAATATATTTATGCATTAAACTAACAAAATCATTCCTAGTTTTTTTCCTGTACATGACTATTATACCGTAATTGCACTAGGTTATTAGCCCGCATTCGTGTGCAAGAAAGTCCTTACTCAGATTCGGGCACCCGATGCGTTAATTACATTACCTCTTCGGAGAGCACCATTGCCATTGTAACGAGTGGAGAAGTAGTGTTTGACAATTGAAAGAAATCTGCCTCTAGTAACAAAAACGCACGCTGTTTGAATACGGGCTTACTCGACTGCGTTCATTTACACTTTGCCGTTTCTCGGAATTCTATAGGCTAAAATATGGGAAGGAAATTAAACCCCTAAATGGTTAAAATAGTGCATGGGAGTTCGACATACACGCGGCGTAGCAGCGGGCGAAACTTAGTTATATTTATAATAGAAAATAAGAAACAATCAACATTTACCCGTTTTCCCTTAATGATGGCACCTTCATGCAGGATAATTGTCACTACTTCAAGGTCGGGCCTCACAATCAGCTCTTCAACCTCACCTTTGGACAGCATGGAGTAAACAAACTCGTTCCATGACACGTAGCGGATCATCTAAAATTAGAAATTAAGTCTATACTAATATTATAAAGAGGAAAGATTTGTATTTTAGTATGTAACGAATAGACACAAAAACTACTGGACCTGAATTCAAACATTCTTTTTTCATTAGTAAGCTACATTATTCCTTAGTAACATAGGCAATATAATATCACGCTGTGTCCCTCGACAGAGGAGGATGTCCCACGGGGGCTTTGGAACGTCAGACATCAACCTTCATAACTACTTCATAAGTTATGTTGGTCAAAAACAGATATGAACTTTAAAAAGACTTTGACTTCAGAGTTTGTTTCAGATATTTCTTCTCACAGAGTTGTCAGCTAGGAAACACCGGCCATATTGTTTGTTTAACTAAGCAATAATGATTCTGACATGTAAGTGTTATATTTAACCAATTCACAAAATAAATATCATTTGAACATTTATTTATTTGGCTGGAGGTTTTGGGTGTTCAAACTAACTAACTCTGGACTAAGCCGGACTAAATATGATACAGCTTCAAAAGTGTGAAATAAATTTCTTGCTTGGCTATCAAAGCTGTCAGTGGCAAGGGCTTCACACACCCAGAGTGCCTCTCGTTGCAGATTCCTATCAGAAATTGATTTTGAAATCATGTCAATCACTTCGATTATTTAATTATAAGCAGCTAAAATCTGTTTAAACCAAGGCTCATGAAGTCATGATGAGGTGGAATGATGGAATTAAAGGATATTCTGTATAATCATACCTCTGTTTGATTACTATCGCCTCCCGGTACAATGAGTGAGCTCATGATGATCAGAAACATTGTGGTCATCATCCAGAAGGCAGCCTTCATCATCAGCGAAGATATTTCTTCATTTTTCTTCTTTTTATCTTTATCATCCTAAAAAAGGCAATAAAAAGGAAATCAAATTATGTCTTTTTGTTTTGATATGATTAATATTCTTTAATAAGAGGTACTTTGGTACTAACACATGGAACTATATTGAATAACTTCCAAATTATATACTGTGTTTTCTTTTTGTTTCATGAAATAATACAATAGCGCCAGTGCTTAAGGCATCCTCAAGAAATTAGAATTAGTTACAAGTGGCATTAGATATACCAGATTTTTTTTAAGTGCATCTTAGAAATCATTGATATCCACGATGCAAATCTATATAACATCACGCTACAATCAACAAGAGCAGAGCAGTTACCAAATACGCGGGTTAAACAGCGCGGGTCAAGCTAGTAATTAATACAAGTAGCCCAATCTATGTATGCCTTTACAGTTTGGGAAGAAGTTTTTGCCCAGCAGTGGGACAATAATAGGCTGGTATTATTATTTTTGCACATCAAACCGGCCAGCGTGTTGGGCCACGCTCAGTGTAGGGTTCCGTTCCGTAGTTTCCTGTCCGTCACAATAAGTGTTCCCGCTTATAAGTTGAGTTTAAAAAAAAGCTATTAGTTACGTTGACATACTAAGTACGCAGAAATTATTTTGTACAACCTTATTGTCTTTTTTGTACAGAAACGGGTTTTTCCATCAAGTTCAAAATAATTTTCCTAGAAAGTCCTTATAAAGTTCTACTTTTCATGTTTTTTCTTTCATGTTTTTTAAACAATGTGCCCTGTGTCCCCCCTAACTTTGAACCAAAACAAAGTTAGGGGGGACACAGGGCACATTGTTTTTTACTTTTGGAGCGATTAGTTCCGAATAAGGTTCCGAAATTACTGACATTATCAAAAAATTATTTTAGTATAACCTGTATCCATTTTTAAATACCTATCCAACAATATATCACACATTAGGGATGAAATATAAAAAACACGTCCCAATTTACATATAGGGGGAAATGGGGAATACCCTAATAAAACATGTTTTTCCAATTTTTATTTTACATATTGGTACCAAATTTCAGTTTTCTAGTGCTAATGGTAACAGAGATTAAGCGAGGATGCACAGACAGACAGACAGACGGACAGACAGACATGGCGAAACTATAAGGTTCCTGTTTACTATGGAACCCTAAAAATTAAACTTAATAAAGCAAATAAATAAAAAAAACTTACCCGCTCATCCTTTTCGTTTGGCCGGTTTTTATTGGGTGGACTAGAATGGAACCCCCGGACACAGTTGTGAAACAAAGAATTGATACTCGGTAAATTAGACCTCTTTATTAATGCACAAGCTGCTTTGTATTCTGCATTGAAATGGCGAAGTTGCTGAAAAAGATAATTAGGTAAAGAATTATGTCTGAAAATGTTTGGCCATGGAACCCAAAGTCTGTCAAAAACTACATTGCATGTGCTGTAAAGGCTAGATAAGATGAATAAATTAGTTAATTCAAATTCTTAAACTTTAAAATAAATTACAATAACTAAATGTACTGTGAATACACACATCAACTGCATCTAGAGTTGACTGACTTATTGTTGATTTGCACAGCCCGAAGCACTGGTTCTAAAGACATGTATCTTGGAGGGTATGTTTTTTGTGAAGAGTAAGTATCCACTAAGAAAGGATTTTTGGAAATTCCAACTCTAAAGGGGAAAACAGAGGGCAAAGCTGTGGGTATTTTTGGCAGTATTTTTCGAGTACACCTGTAAACTCGTTTTCTTTCTTTCTTTTCTTTCAGCTGATGAACTAGCCAGAAGCCAACATCCAGCAAGCCCTCTCCGACGGCTCTGCCAGCGATCAAACTTTGTGTGATAAGCATAATTGTTTGTTCTGTGTCTGGATGTTATTTATCTATAATATGTATGTATTTAAAAATTATATAAGTATGTATATCAGTTGTCTGATTACCATAACACAAGCTTTGCTTAGCTTGGGATCAGATGGCCGTGTGTAAGATGTCCCAGGATATTTATTTATTTGTTACAAAGGCTACAGTTAAAGCACAAATTGCATGTGAGTGGCCAACCAAACTGTTAGAAGACTGCATGAAGCCAACTTTTATTTTTATGACAACTTCATAAACCAGCTCTACTTCAAGGGTGTCATGGACGAAGATTACAGTTGGTTCAACCTTTGTTCTGGGAAAACAACCAACGGTCTGTAGTGCTATTCTCAGAAAAGTCGCGGTTCGGATTCACGAAGAGTACGCGTATGGCAAACACCCAGTAGTGAGATAGCACTGTCAAGAAATTCAGCCATACCATACCATGACAGTATAATTGTGGTTTTGTGCGAAAATTCGTGTTTGTGGACCAACTGACCTCGTTTGGATTACAATGACTGCTGAAATTAGCACAACAAGGAGCTAGTACCTAAAGTTTACAACCATGGACTAAAAATAGGAGAACAATAATATTTATTTATACTCATGCACAACAAAACCCTTCTACACTCAGTGTGAATGTTGACCAGCTGGTAGTCTTGGATTGGCCGGACTTTTTACATGCATGGGACATGCTTTAGAGAAAGCTCATACTACCTACCACTACCACTACCAAACCAAACTACTGTGGTGGCTACCCACACCAAACTAGTGCAGCAACATCATTAGCCTGCCATTTTTTACCTAAATATATTATTATACTAGCTACCTCCGCCCGCAGTTTCACCCGCGTTAAAAATGTTAAGGGTGAACAACCCTTATCACTTAGGGGTATGAAAAAAAGATAGTAGCCGATTCTCAAGCCTACTGAATAAGCATATAAAATTTCAGAGGAGTAAGGTAACTAACATTGTGACACCAGAATTTTATATAATTACTAGCTGGCCCGTGCCCACTTCGTTGGGCGCCAAACATTTTATCTTAAAACTCGAAAATATAGTATAGGGGGTCAGTCGCCTCGAGGTAAGCCAGTCCCCGCCAGGCTGGTCTAAGCTGGCGGTCACTCAGATGTACCCGACCCGCAAGGGCGGTAAATTGAACAGTATCGATGCCACAACTAAGTAAGCTCAAAAATATGCGTTTCCCCAGACATAAGACTGAGCTAGATCGATTTCTCGTCCTCGAAAATCCCCACATATCAAATTTCAGCGAAATTGTTAGGGTCGTTTCCAAGATCACATGCTTTTTCAAGCAATTAGCGCCATCTGCCGGGCTGATTTGTGAATCTAAACCATCCAGGGCGCCACTTAAACGCATACAGAAAAATTCATTTAAATCGGTCAAGCCGTTTAGGAGGAGTTCAATGACATACACATGTACAGCAGAATTATATATATAAAGAAAAGATATACATATCTTATAATAGGGTATTACACTGTATAAGAGAAAAAATATAAAAATATATTATTGAGGTAGCTTAAGCAAAAAGCAGCCGAACAGTGTTAGTTTTAGTTCATAAAACTAGAATTTTTTTTTTATATTCAATTCAAAGTTTTCAGTTTTTTTTACCTGTTCTTGAACACACCGAAATACAGACCAAAGACAGTGAGAGCTGTCGACTGTCAACAGTGTCAACTAGACGTCACTATTTGTTTTATTTATAACCTCCTGATACGATCTTTATTATAAAAATATACTTTTTCATGGAAGTTATTGTGAAAGATATTTTAGATGGCTAATGCACATGTGTACTTACATCAAAGTGATATTTACAACAACAGTACAAACGGTACAAACGGGTTTTATGGTGTAATAGTTGGAATACTCTTCCCACAACTTTTAACTAAGTTTTTCTTAAATTTGAATCAGTTAACACTAGAATTCACAATTATTCCGATGTTTTCACACTTGTGTTTTTGCATTCCGAAACGCACACCAACGGTAAGTCGAACAGTAACTAATTTTTGAGATATAAACAATAAAAATTATGTAAAGTGTCACAGCGTGTTTGTTTATTTACATGACGTAAGGACGTCATATCGCCAAAGCAAAACCACGCCCACGGCGTTTTCCGTTTTTGGAAATTTCCGCGCGAAACTTGAAAATACAATTTTTAAAAGCGTTTTTAGGGTACTTAGCGCTTAAATAAAAATTTAGGATTTTTTTTAGTGGTTTCTTAGTACTGTAGGAGTTATTTGAAATACTTAAAAAAAAAGAGTGTAATACCCTATTATATGAGACAGAGACTGGGGGTGATCTAATTTGAATAACTTTTTTATTTACTACTACAATGAGTAAATTCAAAACATCTGTAGACTATGTTTATATGTGTAATATGTCCAATACCAGTCAAATTTAGTCTTTATCTGCATTTCTTTTTTGTGGTCAATGGTAGCATCCATGTTTCTAGTAAAATCTACTATTTAGATTTACTATAATGATGCAAATGTACCTCATGGAAATGTAAAACTTATACCTATTCTATTTTTACTAAAAATATAATTTTCTTGAGTAGATTAGCATTATGTCATCATGATATCGAAAAATAAAAAAAGTGAGCTGTCACGGGACGCCTGGCAGATGTGAAACATCAACATTACATCATCGCCACACAGTACACAAGACTGTGACTGACTGTATATACACACCATCATATAGCGTGGAAACGCGTCGCCACGGCATACGTCGCCACGCCAGAAATTTGTTTTATGTGCGGCTATAGATGTTTCACATCAATAAGATTTCATAATATTTTTATTGTATTGCATTATTGAAGATAAATGTATATAAATATATGTAATGGTTTGATAAATGTTTATAAAATTAACTAGCTTTCGCCTGCATCTTCACCCGTGTGGATGACGGGAGTCCCTTCCCCTATTTTACCCCCTTTAAGGTTGAAATAACCAAACATACTTTCTTAGTGGATTTTTACTCTTTGTAAAAATTATAACTTTCATGACTCTAGATGCAGCAGTTTCGGCTGTGTGTTTATATATTAACAATCGCTCAGTCAGTTAACTAATTAATTTATATAAGATTTCAGTTTGTCATCATCTATTTTGAGATTTGGTTACAAATGATAGGTTACAGATTTAAGTTAGATAACAAAAGAGATGTAATGAAGACTGAATTCTTTAAAGCTTAAAACTGTATACTGAGCAGATTTAATTGAATAATAAGTTATTAATAATATATGTGATGTTTTAAGTTTATTAGGTAATGTTTTGATTTTTTTTTTGCTGGAAAATAATAATTATTTCGTCTTTGTCTTCTTACCGGGTTCCTCGATTTACTCGTAAGGTTGTGTAATACAGAGAATGATCTACAAATATTCACTAAATTATTCTGGCACTGTTTATTTATATGCTTTTCCACAACATTTCTAAGAAGAAAGCTTTGTTTTTGCTGTATTTTAGATGCTGATAATGTCGGTAAACGTTTAATTGAGAGCATTTTAAAATAAAGCGCATTTGTCTCTTTAATTATTCAAGTAAATTATGCAGTAATTTTATTTTATAATTTTCTATTTTCAAGAGAGAAACAGGTTAGAAAGATGACATTTGAATAGGCACAGATTTGTTTATGGTTGAACAAACTGACACTTTTAATTTTACTTGGATTGATTTTATATCTATGCTTTATCTATGGTGTAGTCGGAAGTAGTATGTACATTACTTACATAAAAAATGTTTTCGTATAGATCTGTGATTAAAAACAAACACAAAATAAATAACACAAAAAATAGGCACATGGACCTATAAAAAATCCTTTTTAGGGTTCCGTAGTCAACTAGGAACCCTTATAGTTTCGCCATGTCTGTCTGTCTGTCTGTCCGTCCGTCCTCGCTAATCTCTGTGACCGTTAGCACTCGAAAGCTAAAATTTGGTATCTATATGTAATACCAATCACGCCGACAAATTGGTGAAATAAAAATTGGAAAAAAATGTTTTATTAGGGTAGACCCCCTATATGTAAAGTGGGAAGTGTTTTCTTTTTTATTTCAACCCTATCGTGTGATATAATTATTGTTGGTTAGGTATTTAAAAATGAATAGGGGTTTTCTAAAATTATTTTTTGATAATGTCAATCATTTCGGGAATAATCGCACCAAAAGTAAAAAACAATGAGACCCCTAACTTTTGAACCATAGGTATAAGAAATATGAAAAAAATCTGATAAGTAGAACTTTATAAGGACTTCCTAGAAAAAATATTTTGGACTTGATGGAAAAAACAGTTTTTGTACAAAAAACAGTAAAAAATAATTTCTGCGTACTTAGTATGTCAACGTAACAAATAGCCTTTTTCTTAAGCTCCTAAGCGGGATACTTATTGTCAGTTATTGTGACGGACGGGAAACTACGGAACCCTACATTGAGCGTGGCCCGACACGCTCTTGGCCGGTTTTTTTGAAAGCTTTTTGTTGTGTAGGTTTTGTTGTGTAGGGATAAATCACGTGTGTTTGAACGTTTAATACCTATGTATTAAACGTTCAAACACACGTGATTTGAGACACAAATAGACTAGCAGCGTGACAGCCGGCTGTAGCCGGCTGTCGCTTGGTCGTTGAAAGGTTGTTGAATGTATACAATTTGTATAAAGCAGGCCACACATTGGGCATACATTTGCAATTTTGCATCACTGTATATGTGGCGCCACATTTGTAAAGCAACACATTTTTAACGGGCCTGAGCCCACAGCGTACTCACTCTTAGCACATTTTTTGTGCTAAACCTAAGCGCTGAGTCATCAAAACATCTCCGCTCCTATACGCTTTGGTGGAGCTCAGGCCTCAGTATTGTAAAATGATATAGGAATACCTTCATGTCGGCGCCGTTGCATCAATATTTTAACAACAATAAAAGCGAAATATAAAGCATTCATGAAAAAATATTTATGTAAATAAAATCGTATTTAGGTATATATTTTTTTAGGGGACAATCCCGCCACACTATTCCCAACCACTGCAACTCCTGAAAGCCAGAATCAACAGTGGAGTCCGCCAGAAAAGAGCCGAAGCAATTAATCTCGACGAGTCCCGGAGAAACGACTCAACTGGATCCCGCAACGAAATTAATCAGAAAAGAACTGCGGAGGAGTAAGAAAAAAAATATATTTCCACTTCCTTCCATAACAAGCAGGACACACACAGACAGAACAGAACTAGGCCAATAGGCACAAAGGGGTAATTACAACTGGTAGAAACCCAGATTGCTTGCCTAGCACCACGGAATACAATTTGTAATAAAATTACGGGGTCCTAAAAATGTGTTCAATTGATTCCAATTATAGCATGGCAAAAGCGGTTGAACGCACGGAAATTGGTTCTAGTTTCCACAAGGTCCGCATAGTAAACGACTCCGGATGTAACCTCTAAACTACTATTTATTCAACATAATATTGCCCTCATTCTGCCAAAGAACACACTCCCATAAGATGTGATGTGATGTGTAGATAATTCAAACAATCTGCACATCACATCGTATTTATATAAATTAATAATTATTTTGGGCAACTCACACACGGCCCTCTAAACCCAAAACTTAGCAGAGCTTATCCTATGGTAACGATACTTATATGTTTTATAAATACATATTCTACTATATAAAATAAGTCGGGTTTTCCTTCCCGACGCTATAACTCCAGAACGCACGAACCGATTTCCACGGTTTTGCATCCGTTGGAAAAGGCTCGGGCTCCGTGAGGTTTATAGCAAAAAAAATATCATTTTTTTCTTTTTTTTTTTGGTTGCGAAACGGAGTTCGCCGGGTTTGCTAGATAAATAAATTACACACACTCATTTTTACAGGACAAACAATCATGCTCATCATACAAAATCGAAATCACGACCTCCTGTTTTGCAGTCACTACAGTAACCACTAGGCCAACAGGTCCGTAGTGGATTATTAAAAGACATAAAAAATAGAAAAAACATAGATACATTTATGTATCTATGTATTTTAAATATAAATATATATTTTATTTATATTTTATAAATATAAATTAATATTCAGGGTGGAAAGTTTCAATGGGCCCTGGAAGAAAACTAAACTACCTACCCTAAATCTTTAAAAGATAGATTATTTAACTTTAGGATACATTCCTTTATTTTTTTAAATAAACATAACTGCATTTAAAGATTTTCTAATATTCACTTGTCACACTCGGGAATCGACCTGCTAAAATCCAAAAAAGTAACACTTTGTATTTTTATGGCATCAAATGTTAGGGCCATTCATAAGGACAAAAACACTCTAAAGGCGCTCGCTCCTAAACGGGCAACATAATTGCTGCAATTTTTTGAGCATGGCCCGGCAACTCCGGCAATATTGCCGGTGTTGCTCGGCCATATATTGCAGCAATTTTTTCATTTACACTACAGTTATAGTTTGGCTGCCTGTATTATAAAGGTGAACGCAGATTTGGCCGCACCGCACGCGCCGCAGTCTCCGCATTCGAATTCTTTATATGAAGTTCTATGCCACCTCGCACACCTACCCGCGCCGCAGTTGCCGCAGACCCTGAAACGACCGAAATCCCCAATCCGCAGCTGATGACGTCACCCGCACGCAGCGGACGCTGCGGCTAGCGCGGCGCGGATGACGTCATTCGCATCCCCGCCCACAGCAGCGTAGCGCGAGCCGAACCCGGATGCGTGCGTAGTGCGTAAAATATCGATATTTACACGAGGGATATCGATGTTAACCCTTAATTTGGCAAGAGAAAAAAATGTGAAAATGTATGTTTCTTTTTGCATTTTCGGCTTCACTAGGAGTTGTTAGGACATGAAAAAATAATTTGGAAAATCTGGTGTTATCTTATTTTTAACCGACTTCGAAAAGGAGGAGGTTCTCAATTCGTCTGTATGTTCTTTTTTTTTTTTTTTTTGTATGTTTGTTACGCGATATCTCCGTCAATTGTAAACGGATTTTGATGGTTCTTTTTTTGTTTGATAAGTCATGATTCAGGGGTGGTCCCATATAAATTTTGTGGCGATCGGGTCAGTTTTCTCGAAAAATTCACCATTAACAAAAAAAAAATGTCAAAATATTTATAGACGATGTGTGCTTCGGCATCGGTTGTAGAACACGTCAGAGTCGACACTAAAAAGTAATAAATAAAAACTTTTTTCAAAAAAATAATAACCGCCTTCAAAAACTAAAAAGCCAAAAAATAACAAAAATTTCGGAAGTCGGTGGCGTCTCTTCTGCCAATTAATTTGTAATAAGTTTTTATCAGAAAATGCATGTTTAGTATTCTGGACCTTGCTAGGTTTGCGATAAAGTCGTCAATAATTTTGATGTACTGTATAATGCACATTGCCGAATTATTACTTTCTAGGAGTTATTTTTATTTTGTGCAAATGATAAAATATAATAATAATAAAACGCGAAAAATAATAAGTTTTTACAAAAAACTTTATTTATGAATGTAATAATGAAAATAAAAGGAAAATGTTCCTTATTCCAAGTGAGATCAACAATTAAAATCAGTCTAAAGATATACTACTATCATAGCGGACGTTGTCATCTGATCGACAGTTGTTATTTACAGGTTTATGAGATCTCCCTTTAATTTGTAACTCTCTTGCTAATTGAAAACGGCAAGACTTCAAAGGCTTCACTGTCCAAATACTACAATCTCTGCGATAAACTAACCAGGCGTTGTTCACACAAATGTCGAGCATTTGAACAAAGATTAGAGTAGGTATACCAACGTCGGCTCTTAAGCTTCCTCTTCACGTCTGACGCATCCGCAGATGGATCCATGATGGAGCCATTTACACGTCTGTAGGTCCATCAGTCTATGTTCCTCCTCGACAGACGCGACTCTATGTTGCCGCAGCTATTTATTTATTTAGTACCTTTCACTACTGCGTTTCATGCTGAAATTGCTTTATAAGTAGTCCGGTACAACCCAACCAGCATATCTGCAAGATCGACACCTTCCATGTGATTATTATAATGCTTTATAAGTTCTCTAACAACGATGGTATTGATAGTGCTTCAGAAAACCTCTCTTCACTGTCTTAGTGTCTTGGAGGTTTGTGTTTACAACAACCTTTTCATTCGAACTTGTTTGACTTTCCAAGTCTGATGAAGCGTTAAGGAGGACGCTTCACTGTAACCCACGAAATTTAAAATTTTGAACGTTTTTTGCAGCCAAAACAGACCTCAAAAAGTAAATAACTCGATTGAATTACTTTTTATGAAATAGGCTATCAATCGATTTATATGCACTTTGAGGGCTGTTTTGGTGATTTAAATGATTATAACTCTGTAAATAATGACCTATTACAGTCGAAATTCATTCTATATCCACACACATCCAGGCAATGAGCTGCAAATTACAAAAATACGTAAAAAAAAATGAATTTCGTGGGCTACCTTGAACATCCACAATAATTGGCGGCACTAGTGCCAATAACTTTCATGTAGGTACGTGATGTTTGTTTGAAGACCTGCAAATAATACAAATTTTAGATGGCAAAAATACACACAGCATAATTAGTTTATGAAATCATATCAATAGTTACTTTTCTAACTAACTGGCAGTGTCCAATATACTACACATCCCAAAATCGCACTAAAACAGTACCTACTTGGCAATGGGAAATATACTGGACACGCTATTTTCATTGAATATTATGAAAAATCTAGAACTGCTATTATAATTTTAGTTTGTTACTTACTTACTTACTTATAGGTTTTATAAAATATATTGAGGAAAAATAAGTAATCATTGCAAAGTAAAATAACAAATAAATCAGGACTTACCGAGAGCGGTCGCAGCACGTGCTTCCTTCCAGACATTTCGGCGGCTACTAACCAGCAAAAAACTGGCGCAGCTTACGTGTTATTTTATATACACTATATTGGTTTCCAAATAAGCTATTGGAATTTAAATAACTAAAATATCGTTTTAAAAAAACATAGTATATTTTTTTTAAGTTGATGTTCAGTATATTGCACATTATCGAATTAAGGGTTAAAAAAATATCGGTCCCAAGACCGATACATCGATATTCCTGACGATATTTAAAAAGAAATATTAAGTTTGGCCAATTTAATAAAAATAAGTCTACTAGAAACAGTCTACAGTCTAGTCCATTTAGCACTAAACTATTGTTTTAAAAATTAAAATAAAAACACATATTGTTATTTAAGAAAACGTTTACTTTTTTTAATTAAAAAGTCTAGAGATAGAATTAAGAAAAAAGAAGCTTAGATAGTCTTGTACCTAGAAGTCTATTTCTTTCTTGGGTAATGCTCAATACGTAAGCGCGTGACGGCGACCAAACGTGTTGACAGCTGTGTGATCCTCAAACAACTAAAGAGCGATATCTTTATTTTTTACTAATGTCGTCGATACATCGGCGATATATCGTTCATAAAAACATCGATGTTTATATCGATATTTATGAGCGATATATCGATATTTTAAAACAATCGATGTATCGTTTTCATCCCTATGCGTGCGGCGACGGGAACGACTGCAGTGACTGCGGTGCGGATAGATGTGCGAGGCCATTAACAAAATGCGATGACTGCGGGGACTGCGGCGCGTGCGGTGCGGCCAAGTTCGCGTTCACCTTAAACTCCAAACAAGGGAAATCTTTGATTATGTCTTTAAATCAAGATGGCGGCGGAGAGATTTTTTGATATGCGCCTTGGCCTCACGTTTTGTGGTTTTCGGAGGCGCTGACCGCTGAAGCCGAAAATGAGGTCCATTTAAAACCCAAGATTGTGGTTAAATTTTTTTCAAAATATTGGTCATGGGTATCGTATCCGAGGTTTCTGGGGACACTGATGCCGAAAATGAGGTCCATTTCAGAATCCAAGATGGCGGTTAACATTTTTCAAAACATCGGTTATGGGTATCGTTTCCGTGGTTTTCGGGGACATTGATGCCGAAAAGGAGGTTTATTTCCGAATCGAAGATGGCGAGTATTTTTTTTTTCAAAATTTCGGTCATGGGTATCGTTTCCGTGGTTTTCGGGGACACTGATGCCGAAAATGAGGTTCATTTCAAAATCCAAGATGGCGACTTTTTTTTCAAATATCGGTCATGGGTATCGTTTCCGTGGTTTTCGGGGACACTGATGGCGAAAATGAGGTTCATTTCAAAATCCAAGAATTCTTTCAGGCCCATTAAAACTTTCCACCCCGTATATAGTAAAACTAATAAAATACATGTTTTTAAGTTATTTTACATCATTCCATTTACTAATATTTATAAAAAACTTATTTTAGACCAAGCATAGTTGAAATACTGCAATGATAATCTGTAAGATTTCGCTTCAGTTCTCACTTCTGAATCCGCGGTGAAAACTGTATTAGGTATTCTATAACCCAATGAAAACTATGCTAGCGCCACTCAATGAGAACGTGGGTGATAACATTGAAAACCTAATATTTCCAGAGGTGACCGAGGTAGAACTGGGAGTGGCGGTGCTAAGGCTTAGGGCCAAGAACACCGCCCCAGGACCCGACGGCCTACCAGGGAAGGCCTGGGTTCTGGCCTTAGGGGCTCTCGGGCCTCGACTAAGGGGGCTCTTTAGCGCATGCTTGGAGGAGGGCCAGTTCCCACTTCGTTGGAAGACCGGGAAGCTGGTCCTCATACCGAAGCCGGGGCGTCCTGCGGACTCTCCGTCCGCATACCGGCCCATCGTTTTGCTCGACGAGGCGGCCAAGCTCTTGGAGAGAGTGATTGCGAGCCGCCTCGTCGAGCGGCTGATGCGGGTGGGGCCGGATCTGGCGGACGGTCAGTTCGGCTTCCGCAGAGGACGCTCCACGGTGGACGCCATCATGCGCGTGCGAGCCCTCACGACAGGGGATGCGGTAGCACAGGGCAGGGTCGTCTTGGCGGTGTCTCTCGACATCGCCAACGCCTGCCTTGGGGGTGCATAGGGGCGGCACTCCGGTATCACCGGATGCCTGCCTACCTCTGTCGTGTGGTCGAGGCCTATCTGACGGACAGGGCCGTCATCTACCCCGGTCACGAGGGGGTGTGGAGTCAACGAGGGATGTCGTGCGGTGTTCCACAGGGATCGGTCCTGGGACCGCTCCTGTGGGACATCGGGTACGACTGGGTGCTGCGCGCCGACCTTCCCGATGGTGTCAGCGTAGTGTGCTACGCTGACGACACGCTAGTCCTAGCGCAGGGAGGGTCGTTCCAGGCGGCGGCCGACTTAATGTCGAGTGGTGTTGCGACAGTCGTGGATAGGATCCGGCAACTGGGACTCGAGGTGGCCCTGCACAAGTCCGAGGCCATGTGTTTTCATGGCCCTCGGCACCGGCCACCGCCGGGGTCTAAGATAACGGTGGGAAGGGTTCACATCGGTGTCGAGTCGACGATAAAGTACCTGGGACTTGTCCTCGACAACCGATGGAACTTTACGGAGCACTTCCGACGTTTGGGCCCCAAACTGGCGAAGGCCGGAGCTGCCCTCAAGCGGCTCCTGCCCAATCTCGGTGGCCCAAACGCCTGCTGCCGGAGGCTCTACACGGGGATCGTACGGTCCATGGCCCTCTACGGGGCTCCGGTGTGGGCGCCCAATCTAGCCGCGGCTCCGGCCCGACTTCTGAGGGCGTCCCAGAGGGTCATGGCCATTCGCATGGTGCGGGGATACCGCACGGTCTCCTGTGAGGCGGCATGCCTCCTTGCCGGCGTCCCGCCATGGGATCTGGAGGCAACAGTCCTTGCACACACGTACGAGTGGCGCGTGGAAGTGCAACGCCGGGGTGAAGTCCCGATGCCGCGGGTTATCGCGGCACGGCTCACGGAGCTCCGGCGAGATCTCATGGCGGAATGGAGACAGCGACTGTCGCAACCTAGTGCTGGGCACGCCGTTATAGCGGCGGTAAGACCCCTCTTTGAGGAGTGGCTGGAGAGGCGTCATGGCACTCTCACGTTTCGCTTGACACAGGTCCTCACCGAACATGGTCAGTTCGGGAGGTTCCTGTGTCGGATTCGGGTGGAAGCGACATCTGGGTGTCACCACTGCAGTAACGGTCGCCTGGAGGACACGGTCGAGCACACGGTGGAGGTGTGCCGCGCATGGGCGGACCATCGACGTGTCCTCGTAGAGGCGATCGGCGGCGGTGACCTCTCGCGCCCGGCGCTGGTTCAGGCCATGCTTCGGGGCGAGACGGAATGGGATGCCGTCGCCTCCTTCTGCGAAGCAGTTATGCTAGTGAAGGAAGCGGCGGCGCGCGAGAGGCAACGACGAGCCTCTCGCCCCGGACTAAGACCCAGGCGAAGACGTCGAGAGTCGCAAGACGACTACCGGCCACCGTAGGCGCGGTTCTGCGGATGGCGAGCGATGGGTAGCTCGCCGACCGGCAAGGACCAGGACCGCGTAGACGGCGCGTTTTGTTCCACGCGCGCCTCAAAGAGAAGGAGTCAGCACAGGAAGGGGCCCAACAGGGCCAACGCCTGCCGGGGTTGCGGAATGTTTAGTTACCGTGACCTCGGAACATAAAGGGCAATCGAAGGAACATGAGTGGGTTTTAGTCAGTAAGAGTCTGACACGCCCTCCCGTCGCACCCAGGACGGGAGCAGTCATTAGATGATTTCCCACTCACCAAAAAAAAAAAAAACCTTATATTTTTTACTTCAGGTGAGTTATGAAATGAAATCGGGAATGAGATCGAAATCGTATTGGCACGTAATTTTTTACGGGATTGCACTGCTGAAAAGATTGAAATCGTAATTAACATGTTTATAGAAAATGTATAGGAAGAGTTTTTACTCCAACCAGAGTTAGTTATAGAAGTTTTTGATAAAAGTGCCACGAAAAACTACGTTAATACAAAGACCTTCATTGCCTCAATCTTGAATTTTGAAATGGACCTCATTTTCGGCATACGTGTCCCCGATAACCACGGAATCGATACCCATAACCAAAATTTTGAAAAAATGTTAGCCGCCATCTTGGATTCTGAAATGAACCTCATTTTCGGCATCAGTGTCCCCGAAAACCATGGAAACAATACCCATGACCGATATTTCGCAAAAAAATGTTAGTCACCATCTTGAATTCTGAAATGACCCTTATTTTCGGCATCAGTATCCCCGAAAACTACGGAAACGATACCCATGACCGATATTTTGCAAAAAATGTCAGTCGCCATCTTGGATTCTGAAATGACCCTTATTTTCGGCATCAGTGTCCCCGAAAACCACGGAAACGATACCCATGACCGATATTTTGAAAAAAAAATAGTCGCCATCATGGATTCTGAAATGACCCTTATTTTCAGCATCAGTGTCCCCAGAAACCTCGGATACGATACCCATGACCAATATTTTGAAAACATTTAGCCACAATCTTGGGTTTGAATTGGACCTCATTTTCTGCTTTAGCGCCTCCGAAAACCACAAAACGGCCAAGGCGCAGATCAAAAACTCTCTCCGCCGCCATCTTGATTAAAAGACATAATCAAAGATTTCCCTTGTTTGGAGTTTATAATACAGGCAGCCAAACTATAACTGTAGTGTAAATGAAAAAAATTGCTGCAATATATGGCCGAGCAACACCGGCAATATTGCCGGAGTTGCCAGGCCATGCTCAAAAAATTGCCCGTTTAGGAGCGCCTTTAAAATAGCAGGCTAAAAGCTTGTTAATAAATTTGGATAAAATAGATATAAACTGTGATGTGGAATTTGTTTATTTTTAATAATTATGTAGGTTTACAGTTAGAAGGTAAAATATTTTTAAATTTGTGATAGGTAGTGAATTTATAAACTAACTAAAACCAATTTGGATTTAATGGAAATAAACTTTAATGAGGTATGCGCTTAATTTTTGATAATTACGTAGGTAGGTCTATATTTGAAAGGCAACATATTATGACTTTTTCTATTTATTCACAAATATAGAGACAAATATATCTTAAAATCATTCTCGTTGTTTTGCTTCGTACATTTCTACTTCCAACAATCCACCACGCCGCAAGATTAAAGTACATTTTTTTCTATGTAGACGGTTTTTTCTTATCAATCTAAGCATTTTCTAACAAAATTCATAATCAAAATCACATAAATTAAATTTTTTTGCTCCCAATAAACCTCAACGAAAGTTTTCTCACTGCCAAATTTATAGTGAATAAACTTTCGAGAAACTCGCAAGCCAGCCATCGAGAATGTCGATACTATACGTCATTTTACGCCTTCGTGCTAGCTATCTTCATACAAACCTCTCAAGGTTACGATACGAATTCGATACGAAACTTAGGCTGGTTTTATAGTCAAGCGTTTCGGCAGCGCCGTTGAAGCGCGCGCGTTCGTAGATATATGAGAGTAGTAGTTGCGTTTTAAAGTCGCGCGCTTTGGCAGCGCCGTTCAGAAACGCGCAAAAGCCGTCGGCGCTGCCAGGCGCGGTTCTACGGCCAGTGTGCGTTTTAGTGTGACGCCGTTGAGACGCGCCGTTTTTAACAGCGCACTGCTCAGCGGCGCGTCTAGCGGCGTGACTATAAAACCAGCCTTAAGTAGGTACTTGACATCTTCGTGCTCACAAAATTAGTTCAAATTACGCACACCACCAGAGGCGCTGTTCATGTTACCATATATAAAATGCTAACGTTAACGATACGAATACTTTTTCGCAAGTTGTTCGTGCTTGAGCTACAGAGTCTGCTTGTGACCATGGCAGTCAACAGTAAAATATATAAGCCGGTTCATTATAGAAAGGAATCTTAAATGGCGGCATTTACTTGCGTTGACAGATAGTACCTACAGTCTGCATATATTTAAAGTTCAAGTTTCTTTTTTCAAATCGAAAATATTATTAAGATTTTTTATTGTTTTTATCGGAAACAGTGCCTACTTTTACCACAATAACAAACAGGTAACAACGGAAAAATAACAGAAAACTATAACAAGATATTCGTAAAAAGTAACAGTGAGCGCGTCAAAGCAGCGTGGAAGCAAATCAAGACAATTTTTTTTATGTTGATGGTACGCGCGCGAGTGAGTATAGACGGCACTAGTGTGCGACCGAGAGAACATGATAAGCGCCGCCATTTTAGATTCCTTTCTTTAATGAACCAGGTTATAAAATGCTAACGTTAACGATACGAATACTTTTTCGCAAGTTGTTCGTGCTTGGGCTAATACCTATCCATACTTAAGTATATAATTAATAAATACATATGTCACCGGAAAATAACAAGATCCGTAAGTTTATCAATCTACTAGGAAGTTTATAAACTTTCGTAAAATTCTAAACGGGAGATAAATTGTAATATTTTACGTCCACATTTTCGTAAATTTATCAATTTCCGACGTCATACGGTAAATTTATAAACTAACGGATATCTATTCGTGAGATTTTAAATGGTTCGAACAATCACAGAAACACTTTTAAATATACGCATCTTTGAAATACGTAAAATAACACACTGCTCTCTGATTGGTCAATGTTCATAGTGGCAATGCTTGTGTCCAAAGACTTTGGTATAATCAGACTTGACAAACTGTAAATTGAAAGCAACAATGCCTGATTCCTCTCTGGCACGGATGTAGTGAGTTGAGTTTTCTTTGAGTTGCAATTGCAACACAGTTCAACATTTAAAACTAATAAAAACGCACAAGCAAACTGGTTTATTTATGTTCCGTGGCGAACAATGGCGGCCGCGAGGAAGGAGAAGTGACACGTGACAGTCAACCAATCAAATCGCGCGTAGCGTTTGGTTACTGCTTACTTATTATTTTACGAGTGAGTTCAGTAAGTTTATCAATTTACGAAAATGTGGACGTAAAATATTACTATTTATCTCCCGTTTAGAATCTTACGAAAGTTTATAAACTTCCTAGTAGATTGATAAACTTACGGATCTTGTTATTTTCCGGTGACACATACACATTATAGATAAATTACATTGTTTATGTTTATATGTTTTTTTATTATATAATAGGTACAAGACATATATATTAATTAGTAGGTACAACACAGTAAATAAATGTATCATATCAAAACTGTGTACCTACTTGTAAAAAAATACATTTAGGCTTAAGCTAATTATAATACCTACTGGTGAAAAGACTAGATTCACTTAAATCAAAACAACACACTTTGTGTAATAAAAAAAAAGTACATTTAGGCATCATTCATAATATGATCTAATCATAATACTGCTCAAAAGGTTACATTTACTTATTTAAATTAGAAAGTACAAAACACTTACTAGGTTATTAAAATTGTGTACTTGTAAAAAAATACATTAGGCTTACTAGTATAATCTAATTATAATACTTCTGAAAAGACTACATTCACTTAATACAAAACACTTTGTGTAATAAAAAATACTTGTAATAAAAACACTTAGGCATACTAGTAATTATAATACTGCTGAAGATTACATTTACTTATATTAGCACAACAAAGGGACCCATTTCCTCAATTTGGTGGCACAGTCTTGCATCAAATGTATATTGTATACCTATTACCTGACTATTAATTCTGCCTTACTTATCATAATCACAAGTAAGTCTAACTTTTACTGATTTTGAGTTAAGTACTTACATATTTGGAATGTAGAGATTGACATCAAAATCCTCTGTATATTAACTTAAAATCTACATAAATGTGCTGTTGGGTTTTAATAATTTAAAGCATGAAGATTGCCAAACCTCAGATTCAAAACCGCTATGCACTGAGTAGACTAGACAGCATAAATTACATGGCTGACTGTCTTTGACAGTGCTTCTCTGTAGACAATGAGCCTTCTTTCTAGTCAAACTTTTCAGCATTAGCTATTTGTATATAAACTTGTTTAAAGCCTATATTCCCAGTACAGGCTGATGTAGGTGGGTATTTTCATTAAGTCAGCAATAATTCTGACAGCTGTAGATGTCTCAATTCAAACCTCACTTTAACTTGAGTCTGTCAACAATTTTGCCCGGTTTATCAACGGAGACCAGGCTTTCTGGAAAGATTTTGCATTTGGCCTTTAGATACCTTAAATAAGTTGGATGCTGTAATGCTATTTTATGGTAATAATCGACTGCTGCCATAGTTTCTTCAACAGTTTTTGACACAACACATTCCTGTATTTTTTTACTATCGTGGCGTCCATATTTTTTTAGTGCATTCATTAAATGGTTTTTTTCTTCTTGAGACCAGTCTTTGATAGGGTCTTTATTGTCGTTTGGTTTAGCTGGATATTGATCAGGCATTGTTGATGAACCCGCAGTTGGTTCAACTGGGTGTTGATCGGGCATTGTTGATGAACCCGCAGTTGGTTCAACTGGGTGTTGATCAGGCTTTGTTGATGAACCCGCAGTTGGTTCAACTGGGTATTGATCAGGCATTGTTGATGAACCCGCAGTTGGTTCAACTGGGTATTGATCAGGCATTGTTGATGAACCCGCAGTTGGTTCAACTGGGTATTGATCAGGCATTGTTGATGAACCCGCAGTTGGTTCAACTGGGTATTGATCAGGCATTGTTGATGAACCCGCAGTTGGTTCGACTGGGTGTTGATCAGGCATTGTTGATGAACCCGCAGTTGGTTCGACTGGGTGTTGATCAGGCATTGTTGATGAACCCACAATTGGTTTGATTGGGTGTTGATCAGGCATTGTTAATGAACCCACAGTTGGTTTAGCTGGATGTTGATCAGTCATTGTTGATGAACCCACAGTTGGTTTAGCTGAATGTTGATCAGTTATCGTTGATGAACCCACAGTTGGTTCTAATGGGCGTTGATCAGGCATTGATGATGAGTCGAAAGTTGGTTCGACTGGGTGTTGATCAGGCATTGTTGATAAAGCCATAGTTGTTTTTACTGTATGTTCATGAGGCATTGTTGATGATTCCATAGTTGGTTCAAATAGATATTGACAAGGGATTGTTGATGATTCCATAGATGGTTCAACTAAATGTTGATCAGGCAGTGTTGATGATTCCATAGTTGGTTCAACTAGATGTTGATCAGGCAGTGTTGATGATTCCATAGTTGGTTCAACTAGAATTTGATGGGGCATTGTTGATGATTCTATAGTTTGTTCAACTATATGTTGATCAAGCAGTGTTGATGATTCCATAGTTGGTTCAACTAGATGTTGATCAGGCAGTGTTGATGATTCCATAGTTGGTTCAACTAGATGTTGATCAGGCAGTATTGATGATTCCATAGTTGGTTCAACTATATGTTGATCGAGCAGTGTTGATGATTCCATAGTTGGTTTAACTAGATGTTGATTAGGCAGTGTTAATGATTCCATAGTTGGTCCAACTAGAAGTTGATGGGGCATTGTTGATGATTTCATAGTTGGTTTAACTAGATGTTGATCAAGCAGTGTTGATGATTCCATAGTTGGTTCAACTCTATGTTGATCGAGCAGTGTTGATGAATCAATAGTTGGTTCAACTAGATATTGATAGGGGATTGTTGATGTTTCTATAGTTGGTTCAACAAGATGTTGTTTGGTTATTGTTGATGATTCCATAGTTAGATTTGGTTTATTTTAGTTGAACCTTGGTAGCGTGGTTATCCTCTATAGTGTAGTAATCTTAGTATGATATATATACCAATAAGCGGTAAAAAACACTTTACTATTGATCTGTGATAGGCAACACCGGTAACAGCTTTCCTTATTAAGTTTTTAATAAAAATAGCAGAATTTTTGGCAATGTTTTGACTTTTGATTATTGATTTTGGCATGATAATTTCAGTGTTACCAACTTCCAAAAAACCCTGCAAGCATGCCCATTTCACACGAAGGCAGAACAGTGGGCAGTAAGTACTGCTACTGTTTGAACGCAAGAACAGTACTGTCCTGTGCGTTCAAAAAAAAAACAAGTTTAAAACAACTGCTACAAGCAATGATATTTCAATAACTACAAGGAACAGTTTCAATTTCAACAATGTTGCGGCAATTGGCGTCCGACGTCGCCCGATGTCACCGGGGACACATGTCGCTCGACAAATGTTCCTAGCGGGGACGAGGCTCATATGAATAAATTTAAATAAGGCGATTAGATCACCTATATGAAATCGAAAGTTCCCCGACAATACCCTTATTTATTTATTTTTTCAAAATTTAAATAATGACTAACTTTTACCCGCGACATCCGCCTCTCTTTTTCGTCCGCCTAGAAGTAGAATTTGGTTCTAATAGAATGTTATATAACATAAAACAAAGCCCATCCTTTCTTTTGTTTTCCTCTGTCCATCCATATGTATGCTTATGGAGGCCATACACGCTAGGTTTTGCATGATGGTTTTAGCCGTGCATGCATAACCGACAGGCAAGCCCTAGCGTGTATGTGATTAAACTGTACAGTTATCGGTGCATGTACATGCAACCGAGCAAATATCAAAATTGATATTTTATGCCGCTCGGTTATGTTTGCGCGCGAGCATAACCGAGCGTGTGTGGCGTCCGGCGAGCTTGCCTGCCACAGTTCGCAGTTTTTATGTGAGATGAATGATTGACATGTGAGGTGAACGAGGGTCATATGAGGTTAATTAATGAATGTAATGAGTGTCATGATAATAAGCGTGCAAGTGCATGCAATTGTATTTATCGCAGTTGGAACTTCATTCAGTGCGAACTCTTTTTCTTTTTCTGTTCTGCTGTTCACACAGACCGGCTCGGAGAAGCGGCGAGCAATTTTTCTTTTCACACAGACCGGATCGTATATGCTAGGAGTTGGTCGGTGCGGAGCCGCCAGCCGTCAACTATTTCATATAGACCGGCTGGAAGCGACCTGAAATCGGATGCACTCCTAGCCGGTAGGATACGCTCGCAGCCGGTCCGATGCGCTCGGAGCCGGTCGGATACACTTGAAGCCGGTCGGATGCACTCAGAGCCGGGTAAATACACTACAAAGGCAGTACCAGTATTCCACGCAGTCCAAGTTTTCGTTCGGCTGCGCGAGCGAGAAAGATCACGCACGCAATCTGAGCCGATCGGCTGCGCGAGCGTTACAGAGCATGCAATCGGTGCAAAACGGCTGCACGATCGAAAAAAAGTACGCGATTGGAGCCGGTCAGCTCCTCTTAGGGACAACGCACACCGGAATGGCAGCGCCCACGAGCATACAGATACTGCCTGACCTCTTGGAGGTTAATTTAAAATAATGATTACCTAACCCTATAATATCCTGTCGTGAAGGCCCATTGGCGCCGCGGGCCGCCAGCGTCGCTAGAAACAATAGGCGCGCGCATGGCGCGCGGCCGCTCGCGCGCCGCGGGCGGCCGCTGACGGCCGCTGGCAGTCTCGCGACCTTTTCAAGCTTTTCAAGCGATACTAGACTTTTAAGTATGTAGTTAAAGTTTAAAATTATTTTACACTGAAAGTGCTCGCCGCGCCGCTGCCGGCCGCTGCCATTCCGGTGTGACTCGGGCCTTATTATTTCACACAAAGCGCCTTCAAGCCTTCTTAAGGTGAACGCAGACTTGGCCGCACCGCACGCGCCGCAGTCTTCGCATTCGAATTCTTTATATGAAGTTCTATGCCACCTCGCACACCTACCCGCGTCGCAGTTGCCGCAGACCCTGAAACGACAACAAAGAAAATGCGATGACTGCGGGGACTGCGGCGCGTGCGGTGCGGCCAAGTCTGCGTTCACCTTTAATGACAAAAGCAGTGCACATACAAAATTAAACCTTACTACAAATACTAAAAACTCTGTCTTCAACGTGATAACAATCTGCTCTCCTCTCCGAGCCGGTCTGTGTGAACGGACCTTTACTTTATGTCCATGGGTTCAACGCCTCTACTACACCTACACAGATGCGTGGTCGATACGATCGCAACCATCGCAACATGCGTTTTTCGACATCTGTTTTTAGTACATTATGGCTACGAAGATACACACTGCGTTAATTATATATGTGTAAGAAAACGGAAGGCAAACAACACATGCGATTTTATTTATTTATTTAATTATTACATGGAGGACTTAAGGTGAACGCAGACTTGGCTGCACCGCACGCGCCGCAGTCTTCGCAATCGAATTCTTTATTTGAAGTTTTATGCCACCTCGCACACCTACCCGCGTCGCAGTTGCCGCAGACCCTGAAACGACAGCAAAGAAAATGCGATGACTGCGGGGACTGCGGCGCGTGCGGTGCGGCCAAGTCTGCGTTCACCTTTACAGCTAATAAAACCAATACAGAAAGAAAACAATAGTCACTACAAAGCCAATAACAAGTCCTCACGTATAGTCCCCATACACTAAAATCTTGTTTGCAAAATATAAACCTAAAACGTTTTCGGTTTATCGAAATATAAACCGAAAACGCACCTGTGGGGTAGAGGCTTAAGTCAGATTGGCGGCCAATTGCCGTTTTAAAACCAAAATTACCAAATAGTCAAAACAAAAGAGCGTCGTACGTCATATTTTCAGCAAATTTCATTTACGCGTTTTGCGTTTTGCATTCGTACGACCAAGTCTTAATAGCTTTAAAATAAATATATATTCAAACTTATCAAATAAATATTCATAAGTGATGATTGGTTTACGATCTGCAATTTCACGCACTGTAAGAGGAAGTGTGTTATGCTATGTACGTACACCTGGACGAATAACAAAAATTGGCAGTCATTGCTGTCCTTCAAAGGGACCTCCGCAGCCGTTTGACAATATGCCGTTCCGTATATTAAATAGGTTAGCCTTCCTTTTTATTATTAATAAACAAGGGTTTTCCTTAAATAATAATTGCGGTCCCTCTGCCAATATTTTTTTGTCTTGAACAAGTCTTGAATATAGCAACGTCTTTTTGGATTTGCACGAAACACATAGGTGCTGATTCTCTTGTCCACAAACTAACGTAAATTTAAGTTAAATGCATCTTTCTCTTTCCATTTCTTAAAGAAAAGGACAGAAGATACACTTTAGTTTAATCCTGTCAAATTAGACAGCGCCGAAAGAAATTTGACGTATATTTAGACGCCATGTTTTGAAATCGCGTCTAAATTATCTATGGGGTGTCTAAATTTGACAGGACTTAACTAATATTTTATCTTCTGTCCTTTTCTTAATTAAATGGAAAGAGAAAGATGCACTAACTTAAATTTACTTTAGTTTGTGAACAAGAGAATCGGCACCACTATCTGTTCTCCTCACTCTCTAAAAGTAATACTCGAGTCTGAGTTATGAGATATATATGTCACCGGAAAATAACAAGATCCGTAAGTTTATCAATCTACTAGGAAGTTTATAAACTTTCGTAAAATTCTAAACGGGATATAAATTGTAATATTTTACGTCCACATTTTCGTAAATTTATCAATTTCCGACGTCATACGGTAAATTTATAAACTAACGGATATCTATTCGTAAGATTTTATATAGTTCGACCAATCACAGAAACTCTTTTAAATATACGCATCTTTGAAATATGTAAAATACCCCACTGCTCTCTGATTGGTCAATGTTTATAGTGGCAATGCTTGTGTCCATAGACTTTGGTATAATCAGACTTCACAAACTATAAATTGGAAGCAACAATGCCTGGTTCCTCTCTGGCACGGATGTAGTTGTAGTGAGTTGAGTTTTCTATTATCAGTTTCAATAAGCTATTTAACAGTTACTAGCTAAAATACAGGAATACTCTTATAAAATACACCGGCGAACAATGGCGGACGCGAGGAAGGAGAAGTGACACGTGACAGTCAACCAACCAATCAGATCGCGCGTAGCGTTTGGTTACTGCTTACTTATTATTTTACGAGTGAGTTCAGTAAGTTTATCAATTTACGAAAATGTGGACGTAAAATATTACAATTTATAAACTTCCTAGTAGATTGATAAACTTACGGATCTTGTTATTTTCCGGTGACATATACAGGGTGTCCCACGGCTATGCCACATGGAGGGAAAGTACCTTAAATATTGTAGATAGAACATTTTACGGAAAGAACACATTATTTGAATTTTGAAATCATTTTAAACTGCATTCATAGATTTTAAATAATTACATAGTTGAACCGGGAATCGAACCTGTTACTCGAGAAAATTAATTAGCCTGTAGTTGTATCCTACCGATCGAAAGGCTTCATCACAAGGACTATTTTTTGCTAATTATCATAATGTCAAAAATAAAAGAAAGACCATGAATTTTAACATTTTTAATGCAAAATCAGTCAATTTTTGCAAATGCTCAAAATTAGTCCCTTCTTCTTGAATACAGAGTGATAACTTTTGATTATTTCGTTCCCTGACTATTTTTTGGTCTTGTTGTGGTGGATATTTATTTATTTGAATGATGCCTACTATTCAAGTTGGTAGATTAATTAGTAATAAGTAGTTATGATTGTCAATTGTATGTCCTTACGGAAATGTAAGCTTTTCTTTTCTGAACAAAATTTTACATCAAATGTTAAAATTCACGGTCTTCCTTTTATTTGTGACACTATGTTATTTAGCAAAAAAATATCCTTATGATGAAAACTTTCGATCGGTATGATAAAACTACAGGGTGATTATTTTTTCTCGTGGAACAAGTTCGACTCCCGGCCCAATCATTTAATTATTTAAAAATCTATGAATGCAATTTAAATTGTTTTTGAAATTCAAATAATGTCTTCTTTTAGTAAAATTTTCTATCTACAATATTTGTACTTTTCCCCCATGTGGCATAGCCGTGGGACACCCTGTATATAATTCAGGCAATTGCTCTCGGTATAGGTAATCTCTGTTGGAAAAATATTGTCATAAGAATTCAATTAGATTTGTTCGTCTTCGATTAATGTGTAATTAGTTTTTTTGTGTAAGGATGTGGAAAGGTACGATGGGAATGACATGTATTTTATGTAAAAGTCCCTACATTAAATAAAAAAAAAAAACAAAATAGCTTATAATAGCTATATGATATAACATCACGCTATGACTCACGAATGCGGAGCAGTAACCAAAACATTGTTAAATAATATTTAATATTGAAATAATTAATTAAACTAATCCATAAAAACAGTATAAGTAGTCGATATAATATTGTCTGTAGATTTGTTAATTTACTATTTTTACTCTATGCCTTTGTCTATGGTAGGAGATATAAAAACTCTCACTTCTCTCTGCCTGATTAAAAAAAACAGCAACGTATATTTTTATTAAAATAATACTCTGCTACTAAAATCTCTAAAAACCTATATAATACCAATTAAAAACATAACAAACCTAACATAATGCCGGCGAAACCGCGGGAGACTGTTAATTAGTGTACGATACTCAGACACGTGATTGTGCTCATGATAACTAACAACTTTTACCATGGGAACAAACCCAGTATAGCCGAAATCGCGAACATAAATAAGCTGCTCACTCAGTACATTTATGTTTGCCTAATGATGTACTAACTAGCTGATATTTTTTCGCGATTTCGGCTTTGCTGTTGGGTTTCATGAGCACAATCGCGTGTTTACGTATCCTACACTAATTGCCAGTAACCCTATATAAATATTCTTGGATAATAATTGATGTACTTTTCTTTTCACAGATATGTAGCTACAGTGTTCTTCTCTGTCTTCTTCGGTGTCGGTTTATGGGCTCCATTCCTGATAGTTTGGTATTCAATGGCAAAGAAAACGTTGTAATAGTCAATAAAAAATACACTAGTTACCCAATATTTTTATCTATATATATATAAAAGAAAGTCGTGTTAGTTACTTCACTTATAACTCAAGAACGGCTGAACCGATTTAGCTGAAAATTGGCAGGGAGGTAGTTTAGAGCCAGGAGAAGGACATAGGATACTTTTTATCCCGTTCGACATCATTCCCGTGTGACTTGACATGTAACGTCAGTCACTATAAAACGTGGTATAACAAAAAAGAATCAGACTTGGAATAACAAAATTGACGTATAATGACAGCTATGTAATGACGTATGGATGACTATTTGATATTTGTAAGAAATCAATAATATAACTATTTCTATTAAATAAATAATTAACATTATTGCCCAATTGCCCATTCGTATAAACAGTGAAGTGAACTATAAAACTCGGTATGGTTAAAAATTTAAGTTTTTAGGTGAAGTGAAGTTTAATTAATTAGTAGGTAGGTAGTAGGTAGGTAGTAGGTAGGTAGTAGGTAGGTAGTAGGTAGGTAGTAGGTAGGTAGTAGGTAGGTAGTAGGTAGGTAGTAGGTAGGTAGTAGGTAGGTAGTAGGTAGGTAGTAGGTAGGTAGTAGGTAGGTAGTAGGTAGGTAGTAGGTAGGTAGTAGGTAGGTAGTAGGTAGGTAGTAGGTAGGTAGTAGGTAGGTAGTAGGTAGGTAGTAGGTAGGTAGTAGGTAGGTAGTAGGTAGGTAGTAGGTAGGTAGTAGGTAGGTAGTAGGTAGGTAGTAGGTAGGTAGTAGGTAGGTAGTAGGTAGGTAGTAGGTAGGTAGTAGGTAGGTAGTAGGTAGGTAGTAGGTAGGTAGTAGGTAGGTAGTAGGTAGGTAGTAGGTAGGTAGTAGGTAGGTAGTAGGTAGGTAGTAGGTAGGTAGTAGGTAGGTAGTAGGTAGGTAGTAGGTAGGTAGTAGGTAGGTAGTAGGTAGGTAGTAGGTAGGTAGTAGGTAGGTAGTAGGTAGGTAGTAGGTAGGTAGTAGGTAGGTAGTAGGTAGGTAGTAGGTAGGTAGTAGGTAGGTAGTAGGTAGGTAGTAGGTAGGTAGTAGGTAGGTAGTAGGTAGGTAGTAGGTAGGTAGTAGGTAGGTAGTAGGTAGGTAGTAGGTAGGTAGTAGGTAGGTAGTAGGTAGGTAGTAGGTAGGTAGTAGGTAGGTAGTAGGTAGGTAGTAGGTAGGTAGTAGGTAGGTAGTAGGTAGGTAGTAGGTAGGTAGTAGGTAGGTAGTAGGTAGGTAGTAGGTAGGTAGTAGGTAGGTAGTAGGTAGGTAGTAGGTAGGTAGTAGGTAGGTAGTAGGTAGGTAGTAGGTAGGTAGTAGGTAGGTAGTAGGTAGGTAGTAGGTAGGTAGTAGGTAGGTAGTAGGTAGGTAGTAGGTAGGTAGTAGATAGGTAGTATGTCAATTCGAATTCTATATTCATAGTTGACAGGACAACGTCTGTCGGGTCAGCTAGTTTTATATAGATTTACATCTCCTCCCAACATTCTCTACTCTAATCTAATATTTCACATGTCACTCTGTAGCCATTTCGGTTTGTTCCACTACCGAGAATTCAGATTTTGTTGTTCAATGCTGCGTCTTAATCAATGCCTGGCTAAATCTAACCCTACATTACAGATAGGATAACAGTGCCTATACGTCAAATCGACGATCGCACTAATGAGAAAAAAAATTCTCACTAGTTCGACGACCAAACTAATGAATCGAACAAAGTTCGACGGTAGAACAAATGAGAAAAAAAAATCTCACTAGTTCGACGATCGAACTAGTGAGAAAAAAAATTCTCACTAGTTCGACGATCGAACTAATGAATCGAACTAGTGAGAATAAATCCCTTTTTAAGATTCCGTACCAGATTGGTAGTAACCCTAACCAGGCGTCCGTCACTCGCTCAAGGTCACGCGTTTTATGCCTACCGCTTCGCATATCGTCGACGCGGACGGTACAACGAACACCGGGCTGTCGCGCGCCCGGTTGAGTGCTCGCGCGTCACGGGTACAGCGCTGACCATAGATAATATACTAATACTGGTAGCGCTGACTATCAAAATGCCGAAACCACGTAATTATTGCGTGATTGTTGTGCAAATGCCCTGTTTCCCAATTCTCCTGTTTCCCTTTTGATTATTTATTACAATTATTCACGCATTTATTACAATTATCCGCATTATTATTCGCATTTATTATTATTATTTATTTCAATTTATGAGCCGAATTCTAAAATTCGGCTCACTAGGATTTTTTCTTCTATACTAATATTATAAAGAGGTAAAATTTGTAAGTTTGTATGTAGGGGGTAATATCTGGAACTAATGACCCAATTCTAAAATTTTTTTCACTGGCGGAAAGCTACATTATTTTTGAGTACTATAGGCTATAAATTATTTTTATAACATGTATATTAACCGAGCTATCGCAACTTTTGTCTAGTAAGTCGGAAAAAAATACCTCGTAAAACAGAATTATTTGCGTGCGCTGCCTCAATAGTTGCTTAAAATTAAAAACAACCTGCAAACAACCTGGCAACCTGGTTTGTCTTAACTATTTCTACAAAAAAGTCCGCGAAAACCATATCTCTATCTTTTATATTTTATCTTTTATACTTCTTTTAATTATTGCATTAAAAAAATGATTTTTCGGCATACTTACGTTTGGTTGATTATTTGAGCAACAAAATATTAATTCTTATGACAATAAATTATTTCAGTATCACATGGATATCATACAGATAAGATTTGCATTTACAGTATGTCAATTGGTCATATAGTTTCGGAGATAATATAAAATTACTAAAACGGTATGTAAGCCCCTAGCGTAATTTTAATTGTGCGGACGTCATTTATAATTTCAAAAAATATCTTCGGAGATATTCACAGTTTTAATACTACTCCGCAGCTAGCAAAATATAGTGTAATAGAAATTGCTTTTTAGCGGAAAAGGCCGCCTATTGTTCTCTTGCATTTTTGTTTGAATTGTTTTAGTCCTATTGGTGTTCAATTAAGAATATTCTATCTATCTATGTATGTACGGGCCGTAAAAAGGCTGGCCGGCTGGCTTTGCAAGATATTCGACAATATTCGTAGCTTATACATTAGAAATACATCTGGGTCGTGATAAAGGCGCGTGTAAGAGGTTACGGGTTCGAATCCGGGCAAGTACCAATGTGACCTTTTCAATTCATATGTACTTTCTAAAGTTTATCTTGGACATCACTGACATCCCGTGCCTCGGAAAGCATGTTAAGCCGTTGGCCCCGGTTGTCATTCGTAGAACTTTGACAGTCGTTACGAGTATTCAGAAGCCAGAAAGTCTGACCAGTCGAACCAAAGGGTATCGTGTCGCCTAGTTACTGGGTTGTGGAGGTCTGATAGGCAGTCGCTTCACGTAAAACACTGGTATCCAGTTGAATCCGGATCGGCTGGAAGCCGACCCCAACATAGTTGGGAAAGGCTATTCAATCTAAAGTACTAGGCGCACAGTAACGTGAAGTTGTAAATAGAAAACGTGATCCACCGTTAATACCGTTAATAAAAATAATAATATACTTGATAATGTTTAAACCATTTCAATCCACCCTTGGCTTGACTGAAAGCAAAACATATGTGGGCCCAGTTAACCATTATCAATTTTTAAAAGGGTAACTGGTCCGCGGTCCCAGTTCCATAGTGGGCCGAATGACCCCGCCCCTAACCCGGAAGGCGAGCGGTAAGTAGCTTGTCGCCCGACTAGGACCCAGAGTCCAGACCCGTGTCGATGCTTCTAATAGTTACCGCGGCCTCGGAATGTATAAGGGTCAACCGAAGGGACATTATTGGATTTTAGTTAGTAAAAGTCTGACACTCCTTCCCTCTTCAGGGGCGGGAGAAGTCATATGACGATTTCCTATCCATCAAGAAAAAAAACGCCATTGGATATGTTTTGGATGCTTTTACCATGGTCAATGTAGCTCTTTCACGCTTATACAACCCCAATAATCTTTTTGTGTACGCTCCAGATAGTTCCACAGTTAATCCGTACTAATATTATAAATGTGAAAGTGACTCTGCCTGTCTGTCTCTTCTTCACACCTAAACTACTAAACCAATTTTGTTGGTACAGACAGAAATTCTGGGACCCGAGAAAGGACATAGAATAGTTTTCATCCCGGATATCCCCCGGAAACGGGAACTATAATTCTACGCGGACGAAGTCGCGGGCAAAAGCTAGTCCGTAGATAAACCTAAAATGACTGCTGTATCCGTCAGTCGCGCTCATAATTTATCGATTTCAAGTACTTACCTACCGTCGTCGAGTTAACGTTTTCGATCAAATGAAATAATATGATTAATAAGACTATTTATTCAAAACTGAAACGATTATGTACCACAATGCAAATAACTTCAAGGCCAAGATGGTGGGTCTCCTTCCTTGCGTTTACTACACCCATAGAGTTTAGACTTGTCCCTGTAGCTGGTCATTCGCAATGTTTCTTCATCATCCAAGTATTTGCCGATCATGAAGCCACCTATCGGTACAACAAACCAGATATAACGCGAGGTGATGCCAAAGACCGCCATCTTACATCCGTTCTTTGTCTTGCAATTTCCAACACCTGGAGTGACTCCAGTCGAGATAAATCAATGTAGCAGTGAACACAGGAAAAGATACGCTCACCAGGTTACGACGAATGAATTTTATCATCGCCGTATACTGTGGAAAATAATAATAATACATTAGTTACTACGTATATATAACACTAGCTTTTGCCCGCAACTTCGTTCACGTGGAACAATAGTTCAAGTATGTCCGTAAGGATTGAGGAGCCACATCAGATTTTTAAAATCTGATCTCACCATTATTTAGCAGCAATGAAGCTTATTTTGCAGCACGAATTCTAGATTTAGCAGCAAAATATTTCACTAGTTATTTTAATGCAAAAGTGGCTCCTCAATCTAAACGTCTGAATTGAGGAGCCACCTGGAACTCGTAAAGTAATAGATGAATATTTATGAAAACTTTGTATCATTAAGTAGCAATTTTGCATATTACCATCTAAAAATTTAGCTTCTGTAGCGCTAAAATGAAAGAAAATACAATACTTTTAATATGGCTCCTCAATCTAAACTCAAGAGGTGAATTTCTATTGGATGCGAGCGATCAATTAATATATTCGACATATTGATCATTTAGCAGGTGTTGTGTTTGTTTTTGCAGTATAGGAATAAAATAGTAAAACAGAGTAAATTTTGTATATGAACGCATTTTCTTTGGCTCCTCAATCCTGACGTTCTAATTATATATGTTTGACTGTAGCCACCTGAGATCTCAACGGAATCTAAAGCCAGAGATACTAACATTTAGCAGAAATGTCTGCTAAATGTATCTGCACAGTTCAACAATGTATATATTTTGGATTCTGAAAAAACAATACTTAACTATTTTCTTGTAAATTCAGTGTGTAGGGTGACCACATTTTGGAGGTACCTACAAATTAATATTTCACTTACGTACCCACAATAATATGATATCAAACTGCACTTCATTATCAGTCACTGCACGATATTGCACATATTAATATCCCCACAATTTAATTAATATTATGATGACACTAACATGATGATTAAATTTATAATATAAGAAATCCAAGTTAATTATTTATTTCGTACATGAACATATTCATGTACAAACGAGAACACTTCACCGCTGATGAATGTTTTGGTACTAAATAAATATTATTGTGGGTACGTAAGTGAAATATTAATTTGTAGGTACCCCCAAAATGTGGTCACCCTACACACTGAATTTACAAGAAAATAGTTAAGTATTGTTTTTTCAGAATCCAAAATATATACATTGTTGAACTGTGCAGATACATTTAGCAGACATTTCTGCTAAATGTTAGTATCTCTGGCTTTAGATTCCGTTGAGATCTCAGGTGGCTACAGTCAAACATATATAATTAGAACGTCAGGATTGAGGAGCCAAAGAAAATGCGTTCATATACAAAATTTACTCTGTTTTACTATTTTATTCCTATACTGCAAAAACAAACACAACACCTGCTAAATGATCAATATGTCGAATATATTAATTGATCGCTCACATCCAATAGAAATTCACCTCTTGAGTTTAGATTGAGGAGCCATATTAAAAGTATTGTATTTTCTTTCATTTTAGCGCTACAGAAGCTAAATTTTTAGATGGTAATATGCAAAATTGCTACTAAATGATACAAAGTTTTCATAAATATTCATCTATTACTTTACGAGTTCCAGGTGGATCCTCAATTCAGACGTTTAGATTGAGGAGCCACTTTTGCATAAAAATAACTAGTGAAATATTTTGCTGCTAAATCTAGAATTCGTGCTGCAAAATAAGCTTCATTGCTGCTAAATAATGGTGAGATCAGATTTTAAAAATCTGATGTGGCTCCTCAATCCTTACGGACATGTTCAAGTTCCCGGGTGATTTCCGGGATGAAAACTATCATTATGTCCTTTCTCGGGTCCCAGACTATATCTGTACCAAATTTCGTTCAAATCGGTTCAGTGGTTTAGGCGTGAAGAAGAGACAGACAGCCATACAGAGTTACTTTCGCATTTTATAATATTACTACGGAAGTACGGATAAACAAGCTCGGCAGTAGAATTATTTGTCAGTCTTTTAACAAAATGTAAAAAGCCAAGATTAAATATTATGATTCAGATAGTGTGTATAGTTTACACATACCTCTACATTCATATTGTGCATAAATCTATACAAATATTAAGTTGAAAGGTTTGTTTATAATTTGGTTGAATGCGCTTATCTCACTCAACTATGGCCTGATTTGCAAAATTCTTTTTGTGTTGGAGAGCCCATTTATCAAGGATGATTATAGGCAATGTATCATCACACTACTACCTACCTAGTATGTTTTATAATGACTGACGGTTTGAGTAATTAATGCGGCTTACCCGAATGTCCTTACTTTGGTATTGTTCGTCAAGACGTTGAGCTCCTTACGCGTTTTTTAGTTGAGCTTAACGACATGATACAATATTGTATGGACTTTAAAAAAGACTTTGACCTCCGAGTTTGTTTCGGATGTTTCTTCTCAGAGTAGTCCAGCTAAGAAACACCGGCCCCATCGTTCAATTAAAAAATAAGAAAAAAAAATGACGTGTAAAAGTGTAATTTATTACCTGCTAGCTGTGCCCGCGACTTCGTTCGCGTGGATGTCGAAACCTAACAATGTAATTTTTAGTGCTAAGCGTTGTAGGAGGATACCGATACAAAAAATAATTATTTTTTCTAGTGCTTCTTTTTAAATAATATTATTAACTGTGGAACCATCTGGAGCGTACACGAAAAGGTTATTAGGGTTGTTTAAGCGTGAAAGAGTTCCAATGGAGTTGTCGCGAACACACTGATTCGAAAACTGTTAGATAGTTTTTTATGACTTCTCCCGCCCCTGGGAGGGATGGAATGTCAGACTTTTACTGACTAAAATCCAATAATGCCCCTAAATAGATAAAGGTAACCGAACCTTTATGTATTCCGGGCCGCGGTAAGGGTAACTATTAGAAGCATCAACACGCCGCCGACACGGGTCCGGTCTTAGTCGGGTGGCGAGATACCTACCGCTTGCCGTCCACAGGCCCACGCCTGCGGTGGCAGTCGTCTTGCGACTCTCGACAACTACCTCTGGGTCTCTGTCCGGGGCGTGAGGCTTGACGCTGCCTCACGCACCCCGCCGCCTCCGTCTCCAGCGTGTCTGCTTCGCAGACGGGGGCGACGGCTTCCTAATCAGTCGCGCCCCAAAGCATGGCCTGAACCAGCGCCGGGCGCAAGAGGTCACCCCCGCCGATCGCCTCTGCAAGGACACGGTGGTGGTTCACCCAAGCAGGGCTATCTCCACCGTGTCACGCAGGCGTCACAATCCGAATGGCTATGACCTTCTGGACGCCCGCAAGGCTAGGTTGGGCGCCCAAAGCTTGGAATAAACGTACGAACGACCCCACGCACCCCCGTTATGTTAGTTTTTAGGGTTCCGTACCTCAAAAGGTAAAAACGGAACCCTTATAGGATCACTTTGTTGTCCGTCTGTCCGTCCGTCCGTCCGTCTGTCAAGACCCTTTTTCTCAGAAACGCATCGAGATATCAAGCTGAAATTAATATCACATACTCAGGTCTGCTATCTCTCAAAGCAATGAAAAAATCAAGTTTCTAAATCAACGCAATAAAAAGATATGGCTGTTTATATTGCATTTTTAGACATTTGCAAGGAAATCAAAACCTATAGGGTACTTACCATTGACCTAGAATCATGAAATTTGGCAAGAAGCAAGGTCATGTAGCACAAGTAAAGGAAAAACTTTGAAAACCGTAAATTTGTAGTTAGTTCACATCAGGCGTCCGTCTGTATGTCCGTCTGTCAAGAACCTTTTTCTCAGGAACGCGTCGAGATATCAAGCTGAAACTAATATCACATACTCAAGTCTGCTATGTCCCAAAGCAGTGAAAAAATCAAGTTTCTAAATCAACGCGATAAAAAGATACAGCGGTTTATATTGCATATTTAGACATTTTCAAGGGAATCAAAACTCAAAACCTATAGGGTACTTCCCATTGACCTAGAATCACGAAATTTGGCAAGAAGCAAGGTCATGTAGCACAAGTAAAGGGAAAACTCCGAAAACCGTAAATTTGTTGTTAGTTGACATCAGGCGTCCGTCTGTCTGTCCGTCTGTCAAGTTCCGTTTTCTCAGGAACGCGTCGAGATATCAAGCTGAAATTAATATCGCATACTCAGGTCTGCTATCTCTCAAAGCAGTGAAAAAATCAAGTTTCTAAATCAACGCAATAAAAAGATACGGTGGTTTATATTGCATTTTTAGACATTTTCAAGGGAATCAAAACTCAAAACCTATAGGGTACTTCCCATTGACCTAGAATTATAAAATTTAGCAAGAAACAAGGTCATGTAGCACAAGTAAAGGAAAAACTCTGAAAACCATAAATTTGTAGTTAGTTCACATCTGTCCGTCCTCCCGTTCGTCCGTCTGTCAAGACCCTTTTTCTCAGAAACGCGTCAAAATATCAAGCTGAAATTAATATCACATACTCAGGTCTGCTATTTCTCAAAGCAGTAAAGAAATCAAGTTTCTAAATCAACGCAATAAAAAGATACGGCGGTTTATATTGCATATTTAGACATTTTCAAGGGAATCAAAACTCAAAACCTATAGGGTACTTCCCATTGACCTAGAATCATGAAATTTGGCAAGAAGCAAGGTCATGTAGCACAAGTAAAGGAAAAACTCTGAAAACCGTAAATTTTTAATTAGTTCACATCCGTCCGTCATTACGTTCGTCCGTCTGTCAAGACCCTTTTTCTCAAAAACGCGTCAAAATATCAACCTGAAATTAATATCACATTCTCATGTCTGCTATCTCTCAAATCAGTGAAAAAATCAAGTTTTTAAATCAACGCTATAAAAACCCAAGTAACACAGAAAGCATTTTAACATACGAAAATTAAACTTATGTAAAACTTAAGGCCCGTATAAACTTTTATATAAGTTCACCGAGCATCTTGACGCTTTATATTGGCATTTCAAAACCGTTTAGATGCTTTATACTGTATAGCGGTTGGATAATGGTATATCAAAATGCTTTTGTGAAGCCTTTAGTTTCAGTGCAGCAAACCACAATGCCGTTGTACAGCTTTCAGCTGTTTTTAGTGCATTTGGATTTACAGTAGCATTCTTAAGTAGTAAATAAATGCTCAATGTTGTTTAATAGCATAAATATGAACCATTATAATGCCACGAAAATCCTCTATACAACTTTTAGCTGTTTTTAGTGCCTTGGGATCTACAATAGCATTTAAAGTAGTAAGATTATGCCTAATGCTGGTTAATAGCATAAACTTGTATCATTATAATGCACCGAAATTCGTTAAACGGCTTTGAGCTGTATTTAGTGCCCTTTGTTGTGTAATAGCACATAAAAGTGCTAAGTAAAAGCCTACTGCTGCTGAATAGCATGAACGTAAACCTATGTGATGCTTGTATTTTTAAAGATCAACTGAGTGCTGTTGTACTGCTAACAGCTCTTTAAATGAATACAAGTGAGTTATTGAAATGTGTAAAGCTGCATATACATTCAATTTACTGCATTCATAAAACCATTTGTCGACATCTGTGTGTATTGCGTAACCGTGTGTTTAGCATACGTTTATAATGAAGCTGGTCAAGTGCGAGTCGGACTCGCGCAACAAGGGTTCCGTAAAATGGACACCTACATTCATCAACAATATTTGAAAAAAAAAACTACAAATTACCTGATTTCGGGGTTTTTTCTTTACTTTTGCTACATGACATTGCCGATCAACTGATGAAGCCTAAGTTATTGAGATTTGTCACAAATCTACAGGGCGAATAATTATATCTGTATTCTGTTATGTTTGTGTGTTTTTATACCTAACTTTGGATATTGAAAAATATATTATCTTCAATATCCATCCATACGGATTTAAGTTGTACAAAAATCTGAAATGGGTTTTATTGTTTTGCTCAAAGATCCCCAAAATTCCGTTCAAGTAATGGCACCAATTCAGTCTACATCAAGTCTACTGGTATATCGGTGAACTCATATAGAACTACTTTATAGTCAATGGCACTACAGTGGTTCATCAAAAGTCTTCTCTCTGGCCTCTGGCCTTAATAATTGTACATGTGTGAGTATTTATACTGCTGGCGGCATTAAGTAGCCTTTTTAAACGCTCACCGGGCTGCTATAAGCTGCCACCATTTTGTAAATATTGTATAACCTAAAAATATTATCCTTCTAACCAATTTATAAAAGTAATAGACCTATATAATAATAATTAACTTAATTCAATACTTCCCAACCAATACTGTTATGTTAATTATGCAAAATTCGTTCTATACTAAGAATACAAAATTGTTTTGGTTATTTCACACAATAACATTTTATATCAAAATCACAAAATATCAAAGGCGCGTGAAAATTTTCAAAGAAACTTATATAGATATTTACCGTAAACTACATTGCGCAGTAATATTTGAAGGTATGAAATAAAAAAAGAGTCAAAACCTAACCCAGTATTATAAATTTTGTTTTAAAAATGGTGTCACGCACTGAGTTTTGACGTCTTCATTCATATTATATTGCGAGCAATAGTTGAAAATGCAACGACGGGACGTTCAGAGTATTATAACAATTAGTACCGTGGCATTAGATACGTTTTTGCAATGATGTAGGGTTTATTTAAGTTCTAACTGTGAACCCTTATGTAGCTCCAATCATTCTTTTACTACATTCTAATGCTGGTATAATGCTTTTGTAATGTAATTAGCATCTTCACTATCAATGTCATTGCTAGTGTAATGCTTCTGTAATGCGATTGGCAACTTCGTGGACCGTAATAATGTTTCTTTAATGCAACTGGTACTTTCTTTGACCACAATAAGGCTTCTTTAATGCAACCGGTACTTTATTTGAACACAATAATGCTAATATAATGCGCCTGTAATGCGATTAAACAACTATTGTGAACATATTAAGGATCTAAAGCCGTATAATTTGTGCCCAAATAAGCATTACAGTAGCCGTATAAACGTTTGTAATGCTACTATGGAACTAAATCAACATGCGAAAACGATACAAAAATGCTGTAAGTCGGCCGTTATAATGCTTTGATGTGTTACTTGGGAAGATACGGCGGTTTATATTGCATTTAGACATTTGCGAGGAATTCAAAACCTATAGGGTACTTTCCATTGACCAAGAATCATGAAATTGGGCAAGAAACAAGGTCATGTATCACAAGTAAAGGAAAAACTCCGAAAACCGTAAATTTGTAGTTATTTCCTAAAAAAAATTAACGGAACCCTCGTTGCGCGAGTCCAACTCGCACTTGACCGGTTTTTTAATAATGGCCGGCTCTAGTGGTTCATAGTGCAATGCTATGCAGCACAATATTATGTGTTATTCTGATATTAGCTACGAATATCTTGCAAAGGCAAGCCTTGTCACTACGCGTACGATTCGTAATTTCGTACGAAGCATCATATATTGGTGCGGAGTAATTTTAAAACTGCTATATCTCAGAAGATATTAAGTAATTGAAATTAAATTATGTAAAGTGTAATTTTGTACAAAATTAAGAACTTGTATTGAGTAACGTATTTATATTAATAAGGATTAATACTGTATTGATGAAATCACCCTGGCAGATCATGAATTATTTTAGAACTAAATTCGTGGCCATAAAAATGGTTATATTGAGTGAACTATAAATATTAGACATATGCTGTTGCAGACTTTTTTTTAGAACTTTTTAAGAGGAACAATTCTTTAGTACATACTTTTTGCGTAACTTAAACCATTTACGCAGCGCACGCAATGGAATCTCTCAAAAGGAATATTTTTTCCCGTTTTTGTCACATTTTTCATTACTGCTCGGCTCCTAAATGTGTCTTAGCGTTATGTTATATAGCCTAAAGCCTTCCTCTATAAATGAACTAACTAACAACAAAAGAATTTTTCAAATCAGACCGGTAGTTCCTGAGATAAGCGCGTTTAAACAAACAAACAAACTGTTCCGCTTTATAACATTAGTATAGATTTACAAAAATAAATCATTTATTCGTTTATACCTATGGGAGCTGAGCAGTGACCAAAAACGCAGGTGAAACCGAGTGGGAACAGCAGCTTTTATTAATACCTATTAAGAGACACAGTATTTTTTTAAAGCTGTAAAGTAGATTTACTTAATGTGTTCCATATTTTTGAACACGTAATTATTTAAATATCTATATGGATTTAATTTAATTTGTTTTTTTAATTAAAATAAAGTCTTCTTTTAGTAAAATTTTCCATCTACTAGATATAACGTAGTTTTCCTAAATGTAGCATATCCATGGGACACTCTGTATACCTTTTCCAGTACCATTATGTAGACTCATACATGATACAACATAGGTTAATGGTTGTAGTAAGTAACAGACATTGGTTGCATAACTGTTGGGTTTGGCATTATCTTGTTGCTTAACAAATCCTTTGAATTTTTAAGAAAATTACACTCCAAAAGAATGGAAATCTATTCATGAAGCATTGTTGTAGGCAACTGGCAAATATGAAATACAGACCAAAACATAAAAATTATGCAATTTTACAATTAAATTAAGTCTATCTTATAATATTATGATAGAAGATAGTCAAAACAAGGTCAAAACTAACCGAACTCCAAGTAAGGACTCTTTCTGGAATCAGATCAGATCAAACTCATCGAATCAAAAGGTACTAACTATTAATAAAGTAATATTTTTAATGTATTTGACATGCAGTCTCATGCAGACAATAATAAATTTCTGTGATGGCAAAAATGTGAGATGTGAGACGGTAAGGCAACTTCAACTTCAACTCATGTCTCTTAATGAATGGCCTTTTACTTTATATTTACGGTTAATTCTCGCAAAATACTCTCCAGCGTTTGATGGTTTATTATCAAAGTTCACGTGTTATTGGCAGAATTGTGGTGTCTTTTCCACAAAGGCGGCCATTGTGGAGTTGAAGTGGAAAAGCTGCCAATAACTCGTGAACTCTGTATCAAACGCTGGAGAGCGAGAATAAACCGTAAACGTAAATAACTTATAGATCAAAATAAAGGAATTTCAATTGGTGAATTGAATTATTGAATTGGGCAATTTAAGTGACGCAGTCAATTTGACAACGGCAATATTGACCACAGAATATTTAAAACTTGATTGACTGTCATGTCGTTGAAATGTATCTCTGTATATATCACATAACACATTGATGTAAACCTATAGTTTTATATACGTACCAGGATGAAACACTGTATCTATGTTTAAAGTATAAAATAAAACTAACAATAAACTTCGATTCTTGTGGATTTTCCGTTTTGTTCATTTTTTTTTCTACCTGGATTTTGTTATTGTTGTTTCGTAAAATACTTTATTTTAGGATGAAGAAAATTGATCTTGCCATTCAAATTAGATTAGCATGACGCCTTCAAAGCCTCTACAAATATAGTACTGGCTTTGAAGGCTTTTATAGTTATGCTTCCTTCAGAAAGAACACATGGTTCCCAATTTATTACATATACTCCGAAACTCGTGTCTAGTGTTTTTGTGTAAAGAATTTAAGTAAGTTCAATGTAGGGTTCCGTAATTTCCCGTCCACCACAATAAAGGTGAACGCAGATTTGGCCGCACCGCACGCGCCGCAGTCCCCGCAGTCATCGCATTTTGTTAATGGCCTCGCACATCTATCCGCACCGCAGTCACTGCAGTCGTTCCCGTCGCCGCACGCATAGGGATGAAAACGATACATCGATTGTTTTAAAATATCGATATATCGCTCATAAATATCGATGTAAACATCGATGTTTTTAAGAACGATATATCGCCGATGTATCAACGACATTAGTAAAAAATATCGATATCGCTCTTTAGTTGTTTGAGGATCACACAGCTGTCAACACGTTTGGTCGCCGTCACGCGCTTACGTATTGAGCATTACCCAAGAAAGAAATAGACTTCTAGGTACAAGGCTATCTAGAAGCTTCTTTTTCTTAATTCTATCTCTAGATTTTTTAATTAAAAAAAGTAAACTTTTTCTTAAATAACAATATGTGTTTTTATTTTAATTTTTAAAACAATAGTTTAGTGCTAAATAGACTAGACTGTAGACTGTTTCTAGTAGACCTATTTTTATTAAATTGGCCAAACTTAATATTTCTTTTTAAATATCGTCAGGAATATCGATGTATCGGTCTTGGGACCGATATTTTTTTAACATCGATATCCCTCGTGTATATATCGATATTTTTCAGAGCGATATTGCATCCCTACGCACGCATCCGGGTTCGGCTCGCGTTACGCTCGCGCCGGGGCGGGGATGCGAATGACGTCATCCGCGCCGCGCTAGCCGCAGCGTCCGCTGCGTGCGGGTGACGTCATCAGCTGCGGTTTGGGGATTTCGGTCGTTTCAGGGTCTGCGGCAACTGCGACGCGGGTAGGTGTGCGAGGTGGCATAGAACTTCATACAAAGAATTCGAATGCGGAGACTGCGGCGCGTGCGGTACGGCCAAGTCCGCGTTCACCTTAAGTGTTCCCACTTATAAGTGTAAAAAAAGGCTATTTGTTACGTTGACATACTAAGCACGCAGAAATTATTTTGTACAACCTTTGTGTTTTTTTTATACAAAAACTATTCTTTCTATCAAGTTTAAAATAATTTTTTAGAAAGTCCTTCTAAAGTTCAACTTTTCAGATTTTTTTCGTATTTTTTAGACCTACGGGTCAAAAGTTAGAGGGGACGCTTTGATTTTTCCTTTTGGAGCGATTATTTCCGAAGTTATTGACACTATCAAAAAAGAGAGATTAAGAGAGGACGGACAGACAGACGGACAGACATGGTGAAACTATAAGGGTTCCTATTTGACTACGGAACCCTAAAAATGGGTAATTTTCTTTTTCTTTCATCTGGCATCCTTTTATTTATTTATTTATTTATTTAATTATTACATGGAGGACTTACAGCTAATAAAACCAATACAGAAAGAAAACAATAGTCACTACAAAGCCAATAACAAGTCCTCACGTATAGTCACCATACACTAAAATCTTGTTTGCACTCAAATAACTATGGTTTTTGCACAAGAAAGTAATAAATTAATTAAAAAAGAAAAAAAAACCTAATGCTACTTGAAAAATTTAAGGCTTAAGCACCTTTATACACGCACACATAGTTACACCGCCGCGATCTTTGTGCTTCAAGGCTTCATTTACATTATATTTGAAGCTCCGTCCGGATATTTTTATACGTCTATGATAAAAACAATGTTGATTATTCTTTCAATTCAAGCCTACACCTGCCTGTACTGTATTAAAAAAAATAGATAGAGATACATACTCAAGGGCCTGTTCTATCGCACTTTGAATTTTAGTAATAAATTAATATATAATAAATTAGTCGAAATAGTGACTACATGGACTTTCTAATTAGAAATTTCTAAAAATACTTTTTCACATGCTTTTCAATTGATTACCTATATTCCATAAATAAACTGTTTTCTAAAATAAACTAGCAACATTGTTCTGATTGATTATGTTGGCATTATGAAATTGTGGAAACCGATTTCGTTTCGCGACTGTGGATGGACCCCTTGTGAACCCGACTTGACTTGTGCGTCGCGAGCGAGCATGGAGCTAGCTAGCGAGTGCCTTCGTCATCGTTTGCTGATTTTCCAAGTTAAAAATTGCAGTGTAGGGTGGTAAAATTATGTTAACGAAGTGATCAATAGAATTGGTGATGTTGGCCTTAGGCTTATTGTTAGTTTGCAGAGAAACTGTTAAAGAACACAAGTTTACCGTAGTAATCCGTCGTAAATCGAGAAAGCTTCAAACGTGTTTGAAGCTTTCGTTTTTGCATTAATGGAACTATGAACCTGGACCCTTTAACGTTTAGCTTATCGCAAATCAATTATCTCGTTGTAAATTTAAGTAAGAAGAACTTCAAGCAGACGAATCAAGAGTTGTCCCAGGTGAGATATTGCCACTATACAGCTATTCTTTGTTTTCTGTTGTCGCCATATTGTGCATACGGTAAGTCATGATCTTTTGGTAATTTAGCATTGACTGGTGGTGATTGTCATAGTTAACTATAATTATTCGTGTATAATGTTTATATACCTAATTTTAGTTGCCAAATCATCTATTACGTGATTTTCTTGTTAGCCATATGATATGTTACGGATGTGGTTAGCTGCGCGTTTCAGCCCGCCATCGTTATTATTTGCTTACCTAATTGTTTCGTTTTCTATTATTCATTTTTCCCTTGTTACCCAATCTTACGATGGTTCATAAGTGTGTACGATTAGGTATTGTTTAACATCGTATACGCGATCAATGCACTTTTTGTTAGATAAGTGGATAAGGGAAAAGTCATTCATTATAAAACTAGGCTTCAAACATTCAACATGAAACTAGGCTTCAAAAACTAGAATTTTGGTTTTGTCGTTCCTAATTAGCGTGCATTAACAATATTAGGGTAGATAACGCCAATGACATGGTATTGTATGAACTACATACAACCCACATAATCCAATAATAAGAAACTGTAGTGTGCCATTTAGCTACTGAAATATAAATTTAAATTAATTGACGAGTTAATTGTTATATTCTCCTCAACAAGAGGTACCCACTACAAAAGAAGATCTAAAAGTAACTATTTCATAATAACCTTTCCTTTTCATTTATTAAATGTGACCCTATGTAGATGTATATTTTTTGTTCAATTCTAATGTGAGTAGGTAAAGTTAAAAGAATATCAGGGTTGCATTCCCAAACACAAGATGCTGGTAACATCATATTTGCGTTCTTATGAGAATAAATTAGGATTTCTAGCAACAGTAATAAAAAGATCTGAAAACAAAGTACAAGTAACTAAATGCAGTGGACCTATGGTAATCCGGACTCTGTCTAATTTAGTGCCACTTGTAATCCGACAAACATATTACTGAGTACACCTTTAAATGTAGGCTATTCGTCTGTTTGCAAGATTACCTTATTTGAAAAATTCTATAATATAATCTCTTAGTACTTAGTTGTTAGGCAGTACTCTATGTTCTGACATCACCTTGCAAAACTTTTGTCTGATTACAGCATGTCCTTCTGTACTAGGATTTTTTTATCCTGTGGTTTTAGTGTCAGGTGAAACTCATCCCAATTGCTAGTTAGAGCAGTATTATTTACTTGAACTTCTTTAGTCAGATTGCTTATTAGACCTATCGTCAAAATGTGAATGTAATAGAAATAAAACTAAATATTCTATAGAAGAGACTCCTAATCTTCCTACATTCTGGTTGTTGCCTGTTCAGTACAATACTAGAAACAAGTTCAAATAATTTACAAAAAATGGTAACAATCTCTATTTCATTGCCTATAAATGTAAAGTCGCGGTCTGAAAAGGTTTACCAATTTTGAAAGTACATTCTATATCACACTTTTTTCATTAAAATCTAAAATGCCATATCATGTGACTTGTTACCTTTTAGAAGTTATTATGCAAAATGAGACAACGAGAATAACAAAGACGTTACTAAGCAACGGCGTCGGCTTAGCCATGTTTCGTCTCTATCGTGCACTTGACGTTTGGCAGTTGTGTAACAGTGACAGGTATAGTGCCAAAGTAAGTGCTTTGAAACTCTTTTCTTAATTTCTTGAATTGACATTTGTCAAAAAATATTGTTTGAACGTCGTTTAGACATGAGTAAAATTTTACGAAATATTTTTTTTCATATCGAAATAAAATGGCAAGTTTAACCCTGGAGCAAGAGACAATCTTTGAACGTGGACATAGTTTTATATCATTAGTGCCTTATCACGAAATTCATTATAACTATTGTGATTTACTGTGAGGTTTGAATAGGATGTCACGGCGAAGAAGACCAAATAATAGATCATGGAAATGATTCAGGAAGAAGTGATGATGCCTACTACGAGATAGATCACGCTGTGCTCGAGTGATACCAGAAAATGATACCAGAAATACTGATCTATGCGCGTGTCTTGTTGCATCTATGCACTGATCGTAACTGCGTAGTAATGTTATACTTAATATTGAATAAAGATTTTTTAAGATTTAATTTATTATTTCCTTATATTCTTATTTAAAAAAACTAAATTGGTCGTAGCTGTGGATCCGTACTAGTTTATACTACTATTATAATTGCGAAAGTAACTGTCTGTCTGTCTCGCTTTCGCGTCAAAACTACCGAAACTATTTAAATGAAATTTGGTACAGAGTTAGTCTATAGATAGCCTGAGCAAGGGCATAGGAAACTCTTTTATTTAATTCCAAGGGAACGGGAACTACGCGGGTAAAACCGCGGGGGTCAGATAGTATTTACCAAAGATTTTATTCAGTGCTTTTTTTCTTCATATTCTTATTCAAAAAACTAAATTAGTCATAGCTGCGGAGTGATGTTATACCAGATATTGAATAAAGATTTTTTTAAAACTTTTATTTATTTGTTCTTCATATTCTTATTAAAAAAAATGTTTTTCAAATTAGGTTTTCTGTATATCAAACCTTTTTAGTAGTCAGTCCATCACCTAAAGCGATTGATTGTCATATCATTAGAAAAAAATAATCTATGATCAATCAAATTATCATGAAATAGACATTTAGAACTTGTGGCCTTAATGTGTGCATGCAATTGTGATCCTTATGGTGGTAACCACTTTCAGACCGCGACTGTACATAATTATGTAAATACAGTCATTCTTCAATATATTATATACATAAGTTTCAAAGTAATAACTCTGGTTCCTTTTAAGATTAGATATTGTAAATCAGATATTGTATGTCCCTACCTTTCTTTGCCACCTTCATATCATTGTTTTATTTATCACTAGCTTTTGCCCGCGACTTCGTCCGCGTGGACTAAAAGTTCCCGTTACCATTGGATATCTGGAATGAAAACTATCCTATGTCCTTTCTCGGGTCCCTTACAATATCTGTACCAAATTTCTTTCAAATCGGTTCAGTGGTTTAGGCGTGAAGAAGAGACAGACAGACAGATAGAGCTACTTTCGCATTTATTATATTAGTATCCAGGATCTTTAACATAATTTTAAAGTCTTCTTTTTCTGACTCATTTTCATCTTGTTTCTGGTTCAGATGTAAATAGACATCAATTTGGTGGTTGGTGGTTTTGATTGAGATGAAAAGTCAAAGTGTGCATTGATTTCACTTAAATCATTTAAAGCCACTTATGAAGTTACATACCTCTTTGAACCTACAGTTTTACCAATGCATGATTCATTAAATCTGTATTAACTATGTTTTTAATACTATTAAATTAAACTGTTACGTAGAATCTAGAATAAATCTTTATCAAAGCGCAAGTCATATTTGCAAACTATAAAAAAATATTTAATCAAAAGATATACTAAGCCATAGTTGTTCAATGTTTGTTGATGGTCAGTCGACTGAAACAAATTTGGTAGCATGTCAAAATCAAATTTTACATGGTTTTCAAAGTGAATGGTTATTTATAAGTAAAAACTCACTCAGCTTTGATAACATGGCTTAAAAAGTTTAACTAGTATTGCTGCATTGTCACAATAGCCTGTATTTTATCAAATTTTTTGTGTTGGTTACAGTACATATATGTGTCTACCTAAATATTTCATTCTTTCCAATAATTTAAGACTTTTAGCATAGCATTCTGAACTGGATGACTTTAATACTTGTGACTCATATTGTTCTGTTCATGTTTTAGTCATCACATAGTCACAACTACCTAAAGTCAGCTTAAGCGAAATCTTTTACTTTCATTTTATTGCCTCTGCTCTGCCTTAAAATAAAATGTTTGTTCATGAATATCAACATAATAAAATTATTCTAAACATTATAGGTTTTTGTGCGCCATGGTTTGGCAAAACATAGTGAACCATATTTTGTATTACAACCTAGTTACAAAATCTGTATACACCTAAACCTATGTTTTACAAAATAAAATAAAATGATTTGATTGATTGCTTTGATTATAATCCATCTCAAGTTTTACTTATTGATCTATAAAATTTGCTATGTCAAAACAAAAGTTTGTTACATTGCTAGGTTTATTACTCTACTTCAAAGTAGTTCTTTTGAGTAAGGAAATTGTTTTTTTTTGCCATGCTGTGCTACAATCAGAAGATCATATTTAGCATAATTCTCATATTAACTTAAATTTGCTGGCTCTTCAACAATCATCTTCTACAATCACATTATAACTGTAATGATAAAAAAAGACTTTTTTTTTTAATCATTGTAAAAAACAATAATGGCATGTTATAAATTAGAGATGAGTTTATACTGAAATTAGGAAGAAAATTCATGTACTTTAGACAAACTTAATCAATCACAATGGTTTTTATTGCAAGAATAATTCCAGTTTTTATTAAATTTTTATTTAAAAATGTAAAAGATAAAACATAAAACAGCAAACCACAATAATAGAGATGCATTAACATGACTATTTTATTTTCATTAAAACATTAACAACAATCTCAAAGCATTTGACGTATGTGATTAACTTGATTTGGTGTTGTTGCAAACACCAAATCAAGTTAATCACATACGTCAAATGCTTTGTGATTTGTACAATGTACTATCGACAAATTGGAATCATGACCCATTTTGACGATTAATAGTTAGTTTGAGACTGTCAAAATAACAAGACGTGATGAGTGACATTTTTAACCTTTCAACGACCAAGCAACAGCGGTCTGTCAGGCTGCTATTGTCTTTCTATTGTGTCTCAAAAGTTTACATGAATGTCGACCTAATTGTATTTGAAAGTCTGTAGGATAATAAGCATAATATTATGATGGGTCATGAATCCAATTTGTCAATAGTACATACATTTTAGTTGTTTTAAATTTTTGCATAGCTGTATACCTATAAAATTGCATTGCTTTTTTAGGTCAGATGACACTAGAATTAATTGACTTATTTTTGCGCTAAAGCTACTGCGTTGTTAACATAATGTTAGTTGTTACACAAAACTAGTTGAGATGGAACAGTTCAGTAGACATAATTTTTAGTGCACCTTCAAAGAGGAGCTGATTAGTAAAGTTTCTCTGTGTTTGCCTGTTCTTTATATATTGTTTGATGGAATATATGGAGATGGTTTTGTAGGCAGCGTTATACATTAACAACTTGGCCTGGAAAGCATTCTTGTGGATCATTTATACTGTTCTAGATAATTGTAATTTCACATATACTGGCACTGGCATCAATCCATTTCCACTTACAGGACTATTGTCGTCAAAAAGCCTGATACATAGTCACATAGCATTGATAGAGTGGATAGAAAGGCGATTGTTGATAAAACCTGTCTGAATGATTGGAACTTCGGAAGCCAGATAAAGAAGCCTTGTGTCTTGACTTTGTGTAATTGTCGACATGTATGTGATATGTGAATTCTACGTATACCCTGAACAGCCAATGGCATCATAGCTTCAACCAACACCTGAAGGGTATCTCAGTTAGGTGAATCAATTCAGAAAGCTGCTGTATACAACATTCATTATACAGATGTTCCTTCCTGTAGTCCTGATCCTATTTGTATATATGTCACCGGAAAATAACAAGATCCGTAAGTTTATCAATCTACTAGGAAGTTTGTAAACTTCCGTAGGATTCTAAACGGGAGATAAATTGTAATATTTTACGTCCACATTTTCGTAAATTTATCAATTTCCGACGTCATATAAATTTATAAACTAACGGATATCTATTCGTAAGATTTTATGTGGTTCGACCAATCACAGAAACTCGTTTTAATATACGCATCTTTGAAATACGTAAAATAACACACTGCTCTCTGATTAAATAAATAAATAATAATAATAAATAATAATATACTGGGACAACCCACACACGGTCATCTGATCCCAAGTTAAGCTCTGCTTAGAACTTGTGGTATGGCAACCAGACAACTGATATACATACTTATATAATTTATAAATATATACATATCTTATATATAAAACAAAGTCGGGTTTGTTACAACACTTATAACTCGAGATCGGCTAGACCAATTTTCATGGTTTTTGGTTCGTTGGATTTGTCCCCGCCCGAATAGCAGAATACATCTTAAAAATAATGAAAAATCGACGAGAACATAATTATAAAAGATGAATCATTTTCCCCTTTAGTTAATTCTAAATTCAATTAAAGATTGAAAACTTAAGAGAACAATAGTACTAGGAGCGCAGTAATGTACGTTTTACGGCCGCCATTGTTCCGTGGCGAACAATGGCGGCCGCCAGGAAGGAGAAGTGACACGTGAGTTCACGTGACAGTTAACCAATCAGATCGCGCGTAGCGTTTGGTTACTGCTTACTTATTATTTTACGAGTGAGTTCGGTAAGTTTATCAATTTACGAAAATGTGGACGTAAAATATTACAATTTATCTCCCGATTAGAATCCTACGAAAGTCGAAAGTTTATAAACTTCCTAGTAGATTGATAAACTTACGGATCTTGTTATTTTCCGGTGACATATACAAAACAAAAAATAATTAACTGCTTCATATTAAAAGCTTAGCTTTTAATTTCTTTTTGCAATAAACCATCATAAAAATTATACTTAACAATTTGAGTGGTACTCTATAAATGTTATTTAATTATACAAATGCAGGTGCCTTCTCTGTTATTTTGTCCCCCTTTTGTAGTTTGCGGGGCTAATATCTGGGAATAAGCACACCTGACAAATTGCATGAAATTAGTTTCCATGTATTGAAAGACAATTGTTTAACCTTCTTGCAATTTTGTTTTCTATCTTCGTTTTTCAATGAGTGACGCATTTCAACGGTTTAGGCGCATTAGGGCTAATGGTTAATTAGAGCCACCCAGGGCTCACCCCGCACCGCCTCGTCTCACGCGTCATCCACTCGTTGTCGACAGGTAGTCCACGGGTGGACGTTGCGTTATAACCAATAAAAAAAAAAAAAAAAAAAACTTTTATTTCAGGCAATGACCCATATTACATTACATTATATTACATTACATTACATTACGTTCATTTCATACATCAACAAAACAAATCAAAACATGTCATTAATTAGTCAATAATGAGTCCATTAAAATTAAAAAGGAAATTACAATGAATTAAATTAAATTACAATTAAATTAATTTTATTTGAAAACAATACAATTTAATATTTGGTTGCCTATACCTACAGTATAGGCACCAAGTCATGCACATTTAAAAATTTAATAATCTAACCAAGAACATTAAAATTTATTGTTTGAATTTAGTCAGTGAGTGAGTGAGGTATGTGTCGAGTGGAAAAAAAAAAATAAACGTCCCGCGGTCAACCAGTGGACCCCGCGCGGTCAACGAGTGAACGCCGAGTGGTCAACGAGTGGACGCCGCTTGGTCCACGAATTTAACATACAAATTAATTAAATTGAGCAGTGCATCGCCAAGTATTGTTTCGCGTGTATCAATCGCGGGCAGCGCGCAGTCCACTCGGAACCCGCGCGTTAGCAGTCAACGCAAGGCAAGCATTCGAGCAGCGAGCTGTCACCGAGTGGTCCACCCGCCGCCCGCGCGTGTAGTAGTAGCCCAAGTGAGAAGTAGCCCAAGTGGGAAGTAGCCATAATGAGAAGTAGTCCATTAGGAAGTCGGTTACCAAAATGAGAATTAGCTCTATTGCGCCTAAACCATTTCAACTTTATAACTCTTGTGTAAATTGATCTAAGTGGTTGTCAATCAAGGCTTATCAAGGCAATAATGATGTTCACTGCATTACATGGTGTGACTCTCGAATTAATTGCTTCCAATCAGTCAATATGTTGTTTACTACATACAATACTTATTTGTTCCCTGTGACTTTGTCCTCTAAATAATCATGTAATATGTCACTTTACACCCGATTGCGTGACATAAAAGAGGGTATTGTGTGGTACCAACAGTGTTGCCAGTGGCAGATAGTCAAACATAACATGAGACTGCTCAAAAAGTAACATTTTCACGAAAAAAGTAACATTACCTTATTAAGGTGGATGTTCAAGGTAGCCCGCGAAATGCTATTCATGACTTTTCATGAAATAGGCAATAAATCGCGTTATAAGCACTTTAAAGGCTGTTTTAACGACACAATACTGTATTATGGCACTTTATTACACAAAAATTGAAATAAGTTTCCTTCCTGTCCCATTTCTTAACCTTTCTGCGACCAACCGACAGCCGGCTGTCGGGCTGTGTCTTTCTATTGTGTCTCGAATCACGTTCTCGTTATAATGGTTGATCGAATAATCGACCGACGATGCTGAAAAAAAAAGTACAATCAATGATGTGTCTTTAGTGCACACGAAAACATTCTTGGATGCGTTCCATTTCGTAGTACAAGCTCTGCTTAGTTTGGGATCAGATGACCGTGTGTGAGTTGTCCCAGGATATAAATTCTTTTTTATTTATTTTATTTCATGGTATTTCTTTTGTCTGCCTTAAAGTAACATATTGAGTCGCGTAACATATGGAGGTAACATGAGAGGGGCAAAACGTAAAATGTTACAAAAGTAACATTCTGGCAACGCTGGGTACCAGCCTATGTATAAATATGTCTGTGACGCGATTTTGTGTCAATAGATTTAGTACATATCTCCCATTCTAAAAATGATGGTCTTTTATGGATGTAGATGAGTCTCATTTGACATATTATACGCCAACAGCGTCAACTGCCGACTGACAAAGCGCATCGGCGATTTCTACCCCAATGTTTCGCCGTGCACATGTTATACTCATAATCAAGGCGAGATTTAGCGCTTTTAGTGTAACTATATGTTTACTGAGCAATTATTGAAGCATTTATTATTCAGATAAAAATGTTATTTTGGTATCCACATTGTTAGGGATTATTCCGTTTTCATTTTATAAGCATATAAGTAGTTTTATTTTGAAAGTTACTCTAAAACGTAGTCAGACATTGGGACTCTAACTAAAAAGTAAAAAATAAAAAGCTTCTTCCAAAAAAAGATAACTGACTTCAAAAACTAAAATCTCAAAAATAACTATTTCGGAAGTCGGTGGCTTACTCTTCTGCCGATGCCGGTCGATTTGTATTGCGACCGACTACCGAAATAGTTATTTTTGAGCTTTTATTTTTTGAAGTCGTTTATCTTTTTTTGGAAAGGCTTTTTATATATAAAGGTTTAAATTGTTATTAGAAAATATCTGTTGGTTTTTGAGAAAACTTGAACTGTATAAGACGGCCTTGTATACTTATCTGCTTTGCTGACTGTACATAACTAATTTTTCTTAGTCATTCAAAAGTTGGCCGAAAGCTGTATGATTAAGTTAAATTGAAGACGGATATCACTTTGGCCGCTTTGAGTCACATTTTGTCCTACCTATCTTCTTTGTTGTATTTTACCAAATTCATTGCTTAGGAGGTGTTGACCTCAATCGTTTAGTTTCATTCGTTTTAAGCTGTGTAATACTTATCATTATGCTGCTGCTCCACCTGCGACATAATGCGTAAATTATCACTTTCATACAGACGTTCTGAGATGTAGCCAACGATTTAATGTGTTACATAACAAACGGCATTACCAATGGCATTAAACGTTTAGCGATAGCTTGGATGTCGGTTTTTTGGACACATCTTAGGATTAGTATCAACTCTACCGGCATTGATCCTGATTCTCTTCCAAACTCAACTATTAAGTTATGTGCATCTTTCTCTTTCCATTTCTTAAAGAAAACGACAGAAGCTAAACTTTTAGTTAGGTTAGTGTGCGGATAAGAGAATCAGCACCATTGTCACTTAAATGTAGCCAACGCGCAATTTTAATGCCTTATTATTGCTATTTATGTTAACGCTGACCCAGATGAGGCAGTAGTTTTTCTATAAGTGTACCTTTCTATTCTTTCGCAAAGTGCTGCTTCAGAACTACCTGTTTTGTTAATCCATATAAATAAATATTCAGTTCATCTATCAACTAGTGGAGTTCGCACGTAGTTTTTGTGCAAGAATAAATTAATTGTTTTCACATTGTTGAAGACAATAACATCCTTGTTTACCTGACTGTGTCAGAAGGAGAGTTATTTTATAATTACGAATAATGACTGCATAATCTTGTTCCTTATAATGTTGGCAAACCCTCAGTGATATCAGTCACCTGTTTTTGTTTTAATTTCGTTTTTAGTTTTTTTTGTACACTTAATTATCCTATTCAGTTTTGACATTAGCAGAATAGTCAACAAGATTTCTGTTTGCCATTATAATTGTAAAATTAAATAGAAATAGCGCTGGTTGACCAGATTTACACGCCAACCTTGACAGGAGTTCAAGGAAGTTCCAACTACAGTGCAGTGTGGTTTGGTTAACCGTAGATGAATATTAGAGTGCTTCCAACAATGAGAGGAACTAGGATGTTCAACTAGAAAATAGAATCCCAGGATACATGTGCTACAGGTATTATTATTATATTGTGGGATATGTATTGGTTCAGTACTAAATACAAAGTCATTGTCCAAAAAATCTGCTGGTTATTACACACTGTAAATCTTTCTCATCATTCTAAATGCTGACCTACAATTATAATAATCAAGACTTTAACGGTATACTGATATCTGATTGGTGGTTAATAAATACTGAACCTTTAATAAAAATGTTAACAAAAACTCTTAATAAGGTTTAACAGATGCTGAGCCAAGGTGGTTAACGGATTATAATTAAACCATAATTAGATACACTGATATCCAATAGTACCAGTGGTTACCAACAGTGGCACGACAGCCGGCGGTCGCTTGGTCGTTGAAAGGTTAAGACACATAGATATCTAATACGGGGTTATAAATACTGGACCAATAAATTAAGGTACACTGTTGTCCAATAGGAGCAGTTTCTTTTGGTCCCATCTTTGCTAAGATCACATTTTAGTAAGGCAAAGTTTAAACAATATGGTTTCCATAAGTACCAAATGTTATGTAAAATTGTACAACCTACTTTTTCCTCCCTGGTAACCCATTGTACAATCCACGATACAATTCACGTTTTGTAATTTCTGCCCGTTTTTGCTATGCTCACGTTTTTCTGGTAATGTGACACTGCACAAAAATTAGGATACATTATTATCTATTAGATGGTTCAACATACTAAACCAATTTCAGGGTGCACTGGCATGTAAATATTTAACATACACTGAACCAGTAATGACCTTTTTTTTTCTCTTTTTATGTTTTTTGCTGAAAAAACTGAGATAGTTATGAAAGGATATTTAAAGGTTGGGATTTAGATAGTTATATTTTAGGTCAGTCTAAATTCAAGCTCTGACTTTATAATTTCTTTAATCTAGGTTGAGAATTTGGAAATCAGAATAAAACGATAATGATAGTATCTCGCTCGTCGGCTTAGCTGTAGAATCGATAACCCGCACTGTGACCTGATTCATTATGACCTAGACAAACATAAACAGTATTCAGAACTATGTATTATAAATGACGATTCAATCGGACAAAGGTTCGGAAAGAGCCAATACTTCATGGAAATTCACGTAACGGTAGTAGTTTATACCTGGCTACTAATCGAAACTGTCTATTAGTCTACCGAAGTTATCTTTTATGCAATTTTTTACTCTAAATCAATCCGTATAGAGTGTACATTAGATTGCAACATTTTCATATCATATTGACGAATTTATTACTGAGATTTGACTTTGATTAGACTGAAAACTAATCATATAATGAGTCACACCAAATTGTTTGTTTTTATCACAAGTACATTGGTCTTTAAACTTTAGCGAAAATACATAAGGTTTATTTTTGCCAAGTCGATCGCTGCCATGGCTACGTGGACGCAAAACAAAGAACTGCGCAGTATTAAGCATACATTATTGATGATGACTGTAGAATTTAGTCCACTTATTTATGTCGTTTTTTCTTGTTACTAACAATGGTAAGATGTTAAAAACGATAAAATACGTTGATTGGTAGAATAGTTTTAGTGTGAACGTTGAAACTCGCGATTGTAACCAAATTAATTGTTGATGAGAAATAATGAAAACCAGCAAGTACAAGTAGATCGTACACCAAGTTTCGCTTATCGCAAGCATTAATATTGTCCGGTTCTGGTGGAGGACATTGAGCAAGAAATGAGGAAAAACGTTGCTTGTATCTTCCATAATTTTTCCCCCTCATTTTTCTTTTTAAACCTTTGAACACACGTGATTCGAGACAATAGCAGCCCGACAGCCGGCTGTCGGTTGATTGTTGAAAGGTTAATTGATTTTTTAAATATGGTTGTATACTTACTATACTATAGGTTGTAGGTTGATGCAATGCAATAGAAATTTCAACAAGAGTCGGTCAGCTGACAGACTGTAATCAAATTCAATCTATGTTTTCCTAGAGGGAGCTCCAACAGTTAGGCTTCGTTCACACGGCATTGTCCTGCACGTTTTTTTATAATCGTTTTTTTAACGTATAGTCAACCGGGTGTTCACATGGTAAATTTTCATTCGTGTAAGAACGAATAGCCGCAGTTTCCACACAGTTGTCATAAGCTTACCATATGCCACTGCGAACCGAATACGTCAAAGTTCATTCGATTTGCTTGACAAGTCCGTTGAGTATACGTTTAAACGTATAAGCGGTACACGTTTTTTTGCGGTACAATCGACGTGTGAATGGATCTATGAACGTTGTATGGTCACTATTTATACGTTATGACGAATACTGCAAAAAAACGTGCAGGACAATGCCGTGTGAACGTAGCCTTAGGTATACACATTTAAAACAGTATACGTTAGCCAGACAAAAATAAGACAAATAATAAATATATTACGAATCTATGCGACGTTCCAGTTCTGGCCCGGTGACGGCTGCTTTGTCTGAAAACAAAAAAAAGACAACTCGTGGGATTTTCCGTAATAGGTCAATTCGTTTCGTTGTGCTAGAATAACTTTTTGCATTAGGTATAAATTCAACATTGATATGTACCTATTTCGCTAAGATCACATTTTATCGATTTTATAAAATAGCATTTAACTATTTAAGACGTAAACACAACTGTAGGCAAAATTTAAACAATATGGTTTAATTTACTACCAATTGTTATGCAAAATGGTACGACCTACTTTTTCCTCCCTGGCAACCCTTATTGTACAATCCACGATCATACAATTCGCGTTTTGTTCTCCCCCGGTTTGCAATGCTCACGTTTTTCTGGTATAGTGGTAATTGGGCAAACGGTTTCTTTCACTGGTACTTCAGGATCACGTGTTACTGTAAACGTCTTTCGTAATCATATTTCGCAGACAGAACGTGTCATTAATCAAGGTAAACTCAAGCAAGCACGACGTGCGCGCACCGTGCTCCTTGGCGCTTTGATTTGGAAATTTTGTGATGTGTTCCAACTTTTACTTAAACATAGATAATACTGTGTTGACGTAAATTATCTATTGACTTTTTGACCCTATATTGTTAGTGCTATTCTGTGAATGTTGTCATAATGATGTGAGTAGAGGTAGTAAATCCCAAGCATCAACTGGGGTAACACTCAGCCCATCTTAGAATTGACAAAACCTAGGAAGATTTATGCAGAATACACTTGCTGGTAATTTTTTATGTTTATTTACCTTGCCTTGTGTTGCGAATGTGTTTTTGAGTATGTTGTTAAATTAAATTTCTAACTATTGTTTTGATATCAACGTTTCTGTTGGTTGCTTTTGCGCTTACAGTGTCGAAATCGATCAATAGTTTAGATAAGATAAAGAATGTTAGATAAATACTCAGCTGTGCGTATAGTATTTTGTATTTTTATAAAGGTACCAACTTAGTTTAATAATAATTAGTAAAATCCGAACAAATACGTTTTTGTGGGCAATATTAATTTGTTTACTTAGCTGGCGTTTCATTTGACGGTCGTGATTTTTATGCCAATAGCTAATGTTTCAGGAACATTGTGTGTAAATCTAATGTTATAGTTAATTACTTACATTAGTAAAAGCTTGACGATTACTCTTTTATATTTTGAATGCTAGATGTTCCTTTTTTTGTTATTTTGTAAACATTTGTTTCAATTATTGTTCCTTTGATAATAACAAAGTTGTTTGTTTTGTCGCAGCTGGTTAGTCTATATGGGCTGGAAGCAGAAAATCAACTCTTGAGGTGCTTGCTCACTGAGGCAGCTAAGAATTCCTGGGACACTGATCGCCCAGGCAATACTTCCAACAACAGCATCCACGCGTCGTTGCTTGCTCAACACCTCGCGTCCTTGCTCAATCACCCCGCCAAGTCGACGGTTATCTGTCGCGCTGTAGACCAACCCACCAGAACTCTACAGAAGGTAAGTACCGTTAATGGAACAAAACACTTCCTCCCAAATGATTGTAAAGATGGTCATCTATATTCCAATGCCCATTTCACCTGTATCGTATGTTTGTCCTGTAATCCGTACCATTGTTATGCCATACAGCCATACCTATATTTACCATATATTATAACTTAAATCTGTCTTTGTTTTCACTCAGCGTTATCAATTTTTTTTTAATCATTTACTAGTTTCATGATTAGTATAATGCCTCTATCTTTTACTATAATATACAAAATGTAGTGACTTTGTAATTGTTGGTATGAGATGTTCTGTGAAATATATTTTGTTAACTGCAGCTGGCCGGGAGGCCAAGGGGATTATCATAAACACAAGGACATAACACACCATACAGATGTAGGTACTATAAGTTTTTACTATGTCAATGTCATACTATATTGATATAGTGTAGATGAGGTTTACAAAACCCTCAAATATTACAATTTAAAACGAGAATATGTTTGTTGTCAGTCAGACATGTAAAGGGCACTCAAAAGCAGTAAAATATTTATTTCCGGTGCTTTTATCTAGCTGCTAAATGAATATATGAATACTACTAAAGCACTGATTTCTTGCAGATTTTAAAACCATCAAATACTTTACTCAATCGCCTGTCAAGATTGTTAAAGTTAACTACTGCTGAGGATGTTGCTCTTTCGCTGGTTCTGAGGAGGAACTCGTCGAAATCTGAAATCGTAAATTTATCCAAGCAACACCTTAAAAAGAGATTTTTAGATCTCGTACAGTGCTACCTCGACGCAGGTCGGTATTTCAGGTTTACGTTAGAGAGACAATATTTGCAATTAAGTGAAATGAGTTCTGTAGCACTATAGCGGAACTAACACGCGTTGTTTCGGTTCACAGAACGCGGACATCAAGTGGAGCGTGCCGGACTTCAGGAGTGCAGCCCTGAAGTGTTGCAAACTCTTCTTACTAATCTCGCGCATGAAAACTTTCGTTTAGCCGCAGTGACAAAAGACTTGTTTTTGAAAAAGTTACGAATCGATTTCCCTCGTGAAGTAGTGCCCATAGTGCTCGCGCCCTTGCTGTATCCCGACGATACACAGACGCCTCTCGAGGAAATGACTACAGCTGACGACATGGCCGCAGCCATGATGGACAACTCACTCGCTGAGATCATCCGAGACATCGGCTACTCTTTCACCTCATCCGTTGAGGAATGCAAAAACAACATGTTGAACTTCGGCGCCCGGGAGCCTACGGCTACGGATGTCGCCAAGATCATATCGACGATGGTAAGATACCATACCACAGTCCAAGATGGACCACCGATACAGACACCCGGCAACTTCTGGCACGAAGTCAAGAAAGAAATGCTACAAGGTCACGGCGACTCATGGAACGCCGAAGTCTTGGTACAAACACTGAAGGATCTCGCCTCTAATCTAAACTGGAAAGAGGTCATTTTACAACTTGATCACCCTGAATTTTTCGTACCCGACAGACAAGGACTAAGCTTACTTTTCACAATATTGCGACTTGGCCTTCAAAGTGCGGGCTACCCAGCCAACATATTCCCTGTTGAATACTTGTGCCGTCGTTGGACGAATTTGGAGGGGCAAATGAGTCTCATCACAAACATATTGAAGTACACAGATATATTCAGCTTCGCTGATCACCCATTTCACCCGGTGTCTATTGATTTACTAAAATCACCTCCTGAAAATGACAACAAAGATGTAGGAACATGGCGTTGTCTTTACTTGGTCGAGCTACTGTTGTACGCGTCAGAGCGCGGCTATTACATGCAAGTACAAGACCTATTCAAGATTCCTCTGCAATACTGCCCTGACGTTTTGATGCTGGCTCTACTGCAGATTAGTCCACCTGTCAATGTTGTTCGACAAGAACTATTTTCAACACTGATACCAATATTTTTGGGCAACCATCCTAATTCTGGAATCATTTTACACCATGCTTGGCATAACCAAAATCCGAATATCAAACCTGTCATTATGCACTCAATGGCTGATTGGTATATTCGGGGAGAATGTGATCAATCAAAACTTTCAAGAATCTTAGACGTCGCACAGGATTTGAAGGCGTTATCCTTATTACTAAATGTACAGTCGTTTCCCTTTGTGATTGACCTGGCTTGTCTAGCATCACGAAGAGAATACCTCAAATTGGACAAATGGCTAACTGATAAAATCAGGGACCACGGCGAAGCGTTTGTATCCTCCATGGTAAAATTCTTGCAAAGAAGATGCCCGCTGGTTCTTGGCAAAGGACCAGATGAACAGTTGCCGAAAGCGGCACAATTACCGCACGAGACTATCGCTACGATGTTGGCATGTTTACAATTGTGCATTCCCAACGTCCAACAAGAGCTACAGGAGGCGATCTGCAACGTGATGGCTAACTGCCAGACACTCATACTGAGCAAGACGCGGCAGAGCATTGCCGGCATAGCACGGCCACACACCAGGGTCTTGGAGACTCCCTTCAACCCTGCTGGATTAGGCGGTCAGCTATTCCCGCCGCATGTCGACTCTATTACGAATTTGACCCCGAACGTTGCGAATATGAGCCTAGGTGCTCCAGCTAACACCGCTTTTGCGATGCCCGGTACTTTGGGACCCCTAGTCACTACACCAGGGTCTCCATCGCGCATGATGGGAGCCGGGCCCAACAGCCCTTTCGCTATGATGCCATTACAACATAACGCTAATGTCGCTAACATGGGACTAGCCAGAATGGCTCCCGCTCCTGCAATGGATAAGCCACGTATTCCCGATCCCATTCACTTCCCCGAAATGATGCACAACGTAGCCAAGGAGATTGAGGATGAAGCTAACGGCTATTTTCAAAGAATTTACAATCACCCTCCGCATCCAACTTTGTCGATAGATGAAGTGCTTGATATGCTGAAGAAGTTCCAAGACTCGCCAAATAAACGTGAGCGGGAGGTTTTCTCGTGCATGCTCAGAAATCTCTTTGAAGAATACAAGTTCTTCCCTCAGTACCCTGACAAAGAACTTCACATTACTGCCCAACTCTTCGGAGGCATCATCGAGAAAGGACTAGTACCAAGTTACGTTTCGCTCGGCCTAGCTTTGAGGTTCGTACTTGACGCTCTCAGAAAACCCGAAGGATCGAAAATGTACTACTTTGGAATAGCGGCGCTGGACCGATTCAAGTCGCGCCTCAAGGACTATCACAAATATTGCGAACATGTTAGAGCGATACCGCATTTTAGTGAGTTCCCTCCGCATTTGATTGAGTACGTAGAGTACGGGCTCCAGAGTCAAGAGCCGCCCTCGAAGCCCCAGGGCGCCGTGTTACCAACAAGCCTCGCTGCTATGTTAAACCAAACTGCGGTCGTTACAGTATCAGCTCCTTACAGGTATGTATTCATTACGTTTTGACCAACAGACTGTCAGTTGTCAACTAGCCCTTCTCTATAAAAACTGCTTAACCATTGTTTTTATTTCAACGTTAAAAGTGAAAAACGTTCGTAAAACATTTATTTGTTTACAGGGCTGCACCAGCAATTTCAGTTATATCAAAAGTGGCAAATTGCAGCACAGGCGGGATGGGAAGCCGGCCGTCTATTGCAAACGCCACGAACATCGACACGCTACTCACAGCCACCGACAGGGAAGAGAAGATAAACGCTCCTCCAGAACCCATTCAAGACAAAACTGCTTTTATTTTCAACAATTTGAGTCAGCTCAATTTGCAAACTAAATGCGAAGAGCTCAAGGAAATAATCACTGACGAATATTATCCCTGGCTGTCTCAATATCTCGTTATGAAGAGAGCATCCATCGAACTTAATTTCCATGCATTATATTCGAATTTTCTTGACGTTCTTAAAATTCGCGATGTCAACAAGATGGTTACAAAGGAAACTTACCGTAACATCAAAGTATTATTGCGCTCAGATAAAGGCATAGCAAACTTTTCTGATCGTTCATTACTGAAGAATCTCGGTCACTGGCTTGGCATGCTGACACTAGCACGAAACGAGCCTATCTTACACGTGGATATTGATCTCAAAGCATTAGTTCTTGAAGCATACCACAAAGGCCAACAGGAGCTCCTGTATGTGGTACCATTTGTCGCCAAAGTTTTAGAATCATGCGCAAAGAGCATCGTTTTCAAGCCACCCAACCCGTGGACAATGGCTTTGATGAATGTCTTAGCTGAATTACATCAGGAACCAGATCTAAAATTGAATTTAAAGTTTGAAATAGAAGTGCTGTGCAAAAACCTTGGCTTGGACATAGCTAATCTAAAACCAGCTATTTATTTAAAAGATCCAGAAAAAGTAAGGCAAATTGAATTCCAATTATCTCAACCGAAACAGAATAAGGAGGCGGCGGCAGTGGTACCCGTGAACCAGGCAATTGTGCAGGCTCCGCAAATGCAGATGATGCCTCCACCACCGCCGATGATCCCAGCGGAGGACATGACCGTGACTGCGCCGACGCCCACCAGCGGCCTCATGGGCGACCCAAACCTTATGGGCGTGCTCGGTCTTCCCGAGCCCAGATTCAATTACTTGGACGTCAACGTCTCCTCGACATCTGCATTTGGCCAAAAGATATGCTTCAATCCACACATACTGCTGTTCCAAAACTATCCACATTTGAAGCAGTTTGTTAAGCCCGCGATCGAGAGGTCGATCCAGGAATGGATCCACCCTGTGGTGGATAGATCAATCAAGTATGCTTTGACTACTTGTGAGCAAATAATAAGAAAAGACTTCGCGTTGGACCCCGATGAAGTGAGAATGCGAACCTGCGCGCATCACATGATGCGTAACCTCACCGCTGGCATGGCGATGATCACGTGCCGCGAGCAGATCATTAGCACCATCAGCACCAACCTGAAGGGTGCTTTCGCTACCGCCCTGATGCCTTCCACACCCCAACAGGTTAGTATTTCATAAACAAAATGAGTGGATGGTCTTCTAATGCATCTTGAATAGGGAGCTTACTTGGCTTGGCTGTAGATGAGCTCTCTATGCAACATGTATTATAATATGTATATGAAATACTAGTCATATTAAAATATAAGTATCACTTGTTGACAATTTCCATAAATGTGAATACTACACAAATCATACATTTATGGGCACAAATTAAGTATAGCTCCAATGTATAGGGAATTGATTGGCCTTGACAAAATTGTATTTTAATGGGGAAGGATAGACTTACCTTGTTAAACTCTGTTAGCATTAATATGGAGGCGGTAGGAAGTAGATTGTCTGATATATAGCATGGGGAAAAAGATTTTTACAGGTATGTTAGTACGTGTTAGCTGATTTGCACCATCACCAAGAAGTATCCTGGAGTAACTGTAAGAAGGCTACAAAATTATTTGTCTCATTCAAATTGATAGGTTCAACATATTTTTTTTTTTTTTTTTTTTTTTTTTTTTTTTTTTTTTTTTTTTTTTTTTTTCCCTATCTGCTATCAGTCATCCATGACTATGATCAGATGTGTGGAGAGACGCATCACATTATTACAGAATCAGGACCAATGTCCAAATTCTACTTAATCAGGCAGCACAATATCGGCTTTCTTGAGTCTCTTGATATGATTTGGCATCAATAGTGAACGTGAGAGGGGATTTGGATGGCTGGTTAGTCTGTCTTTGTATTTCTCTAGGTAGCGCTTCGCTTCATCTAGGATCGTTGGAATTTCCAGGTGCTCATGGATTTCTGAGTTGCGAGCGTACCAGGGCGCCGCTGCTAGGACCCTCAGGATGCTGTTTTGGCTTCTTTGAATGCACATGATATTAGACTTGCTTGCGGAAGACCATAGTTGAATCCCATATGTCCATATTGGTTTTATGATGGAACAATAGACTCTAAGTTTGTTACTCAGGCTGAGTGAAGATTGTCTGCCTAGTAGCCAGAGCAAGTTCTTGAATCGGTAGTTGATTTCCGTTCTTTTTTTCTTTAGGTGATCCTTCCATGTCAACCTACGATCCAAGTAGAATCCCAGGTACTTTACACATGATGACTGTGGTAGAGTGTCCTGTCCCAATCTGACGGGGCGCAATTTCCATGTTTTAGTGCAAAGGTAATGTGATGGGATTGGGCGCACTTGCCTTTATGCGCCATTTGTTTAGCCAGTCGTGGGTCCTGTCAAGTTGATTTTGCAGCATGTTGCTCGCCAAGTTGGCATCCCGATCACAGGCCAAGAATGCGGCATCATCAGCGTAGGTTGCTACAAATACGTCAGGGCATTGAGGGAGATCGCTGGTAAATATATTATATAAAACTGGGCCCAGGACGGAGCCCTGGGGTACCCCTGCAAGGCATCTGGCGAGAGAGGATCTAGCGTCTCGTACCTTTACTTGAAATTGTCTGTCACTAAGGTATGATTTCATTAGCAAGTAAAAAGAATGGGGCAGGAGCAACTTTATCTTACATAATAGTCCTTTATGCCATACTCGGTCAAAAGCTTGTTGTACGTCGAGGAATGCTGCCGAGCAATACTTTTTCTTTTCCAGGCATTGTCTTATAGTACGGTAGACTCGGTGTACCTGTTCTACAGTGGAGTGTTGCTCGCGAAAACCGAATTGGTGATCAGGTACAACTTGTTTTCTTGTAGGTGAGGTTTCAGCCTGTTCAGGACAACTCTTTCCCATAACTTCGATAGTACTGGAGTAAGGCTAATAGGGCGGTAAGATGAAACCTCGTTTTCCGGCTTTCCAGGCTTATGGATCATTACGATTTGAGATATTTTCCAGAGAGCAGGGACGTAACATGATCTGAGAGAGGCATTAATGAGGATCGTAAGAAAGACTACTCCCCTTCTTGGCAGCTCCTTAAGAATTTTTGGAGTAATGAGATCGAATCCGGGTGCCTTTTTAGAGTCCATCGTAGATATCAATCTAGACAGTTCCCGTGGGGATGTTGGTCGCAGTGGGGCACAAAGTTGCAAGTCCTGGTTGAGAATAACATCAATTTCTGGATCATCAGGAACTGCAGATTCGTTCGGCTTAAAGACGTTAGCAAGGTGAGAGGCAAAAGCTTCAGTTTTTTCTTGATCAGAACGTGCCCAAGAATTGTCTGATCTGATAGGGGGGAAGCGTTGCTGAGGTTGTGCTAAATTCTTAGTTGCTTTCCAAAGGGAGTGAATTCCTTTAGCTTCAGGGGTTATTCTCTCTAGCCTATGTTGTAGGGCATCATTGTTGGATTTCGTAAGCAGGTCTTTGAGTTCCTTAATGGCACGGTTAAGGCGAGTTTTGTCCCGTTCGTTATGTGTTGACTGCCAGATTCTACGAAATCGTCTCTTCTCTGCGATTTTTCTTCGGACTTCCATCGGGGTAGGTGTTCTATGTGCAGAATGTTTTAACTCAGGGGTGCTGATCCACGCTGCCACTTGTAAAAGATTAGTGAAGTACAAGCACGCATCGTCTACGTCTTCAGGGGATTTTAGAGGTACGTTGAGATTAATGTTGTCTTCAAGGTACTCTCTAAAGTTATCCAATCGGTTTTGCAATTATAGAGCATGTCATGATTTGGGTTACATTTTGCTGTCGTTTTACTCAATCTTAGTATGATTGGGGTGTGGTCTGAAGACCCGTCTAAGCTAGATTCTATTTCAGTGAATTTATGGCATATGTTTTTGTGACAAAGAAGTCAAGGAGGTCAGGTATTTTGTTAACATCCGTAGGCCAGTATGTAGGTTCACCTGTTGACATAGTTGACATGCTATTTGCATCAATGCATTTTTTGAGTTCACGGCCCCTGGTTACGGTGAGTCTAGAACCCCAATCTGTATGTTTGGCGTTCCAGTCGCCACCTGCTATAAATCTATTGCCTTGCTTCTTAAAGAACTCGCTAAACATTTCCTGATTGATTTTGTGTTTAGGAGGGCAATATACCGCCGAGATGTTAATAAGGCCTGATCGATCTTCTACTCTTATAGCCGTGGATTGTAGGTGTTCTGTCACAAAAGGTTCCAGTAGGCAGTGTTTGATGGTGTTTTTTATTACGATAGCACTGCCACCATGTGCTCGACCATCCGGATGAGAGGTAAGGTATACGCAGAATCCTGGAATGCGTATATCACTTCTTACAGTTGTGTGTGATTCGGATATCAGGCATATGTCGATCTTATTTTCTTTTAGGAAAACTTCTAATTCATTTGTGTTGGGGGCGATGCCATTGATGTTCCAGGCTGCTATGATTAAGCAAGTCATTTTGTAAGCTTGGTGACGAGGCTGGTGATTAGACTCACTAAGGAGCCTATTTGTTGGATTAAGAGGTCCATCTTCTCGCTCTGTTTGATGAGGATATGATGTAGTGACTGATTCTGTTGTTGGTGAGTTTGTGGTAGGTCATGGGTAGTAGGGTTTGGTCCGGATAATGCTTCTGCATACGATTTCTCATGAGTGTTTCTCGTGGCTCGTAAGTTGAAGGTAGATGTAGTAGGTGGAGCAGCCGAGGCTATGGTAGTAGTTGGGGTATACACCCTTTCTCGTGGAGTGCGGCTTTTGTTTCTCCGAGCTAAGATCTCTTTATAGACCTCACAGCCTTTATAGTTGGCAGGGTGGTCACAAGAGCATAGTGCGCATTTGGCTGGTGTGGTTCTGTCTTTCTTTGTGCATTCTGAAGTTTTGTGACCTTCTCCGCATTTGACACATCTATGAGGTCTCATGCAATTGTTCTTAGAGTGCCCATATTGTTGGCATCAAGGAAAAGGTTCAACATATGGAATTTTTATGAATTATTATAATTTAATTTATTTATTATTGTAGAATTTTAGCTTACGCTCTTTTGATCCTCCTCCACAATCTCTCTAATGTAACAAGGACAATCAATCAACATCATTCTGGAACAACTGACTGACTTACAAAAACCTAGGCCCTATGATTTCTTTTTATTTTGGTTCCCTATAATGGCAATCAAAAGATATTTTACTATCATATTAATAGTTTCTGGTATTTCAGAAGGAGGTTATAGAAAGCGCAGCTGCTGTTCTAGCTACCGAAAATATGGAGCTGGCGTGCGCATTCATCCAGAAGACGGCCGTGGAAAAGGCCCTGCCTGAGCTGGACAAACGACTGCTGAGTGACTATGAGCTGCGCAAGTTGGCGCGCCAGGAGGGGCGGCGCTACCTCGACCCCATGGTGCTGGCCTACCAGACCGAGCGCCTGCCCGAGCGCGTGCGACTGCGCGTCGGCGGACCCACGGACACACAGATCTCGGTGTACGAAGAGTTCGCGTGCAATATCCCCGGCTTCACGCCCGTACGCGACGCGGGATTGTTCATACCTAAGCCGTCCGCTCAGGAGCAAATGTCTCAGCTCACGTTCAGCCAGGTCATCAACCCGAGCCAGGTGTACGGCACCGACGAAATGAGCGCTCTGATCACGGCCGCCGAACTCTTCCTTGCCAACTGCATTAGCGTCGCGTCGCTTGCAGTGCAGGCTGCCAACATGCACTCGCTGCTCGAGTGCCTCTGCATCGCCAGAAGAAACCGCGACTTTGTGTCGGGATGCGCTTTATTGCAGAAGGTAACATAGATTTGTTTAACAACGGAATTTGCAACGAAGTGTCTGCAATTATTGCATTACTTTAAGTGCGATAGTTCATAGATGCGTATTTGTTGCAAATTTTGCTCATATTAATATTTCCTCTTTTTAGTTAAACTGTCCTTGTTTTAGATTTTTTTTTTTATTTTGGTTATTATTTTTATTTTGTCTTTCCATTATCGTGACATCAGATGAATCAGTTATCTCATTTGTAACTTGCAGATATCTTAAAGCGAGACTTGAAAGGATCTGGTAAATTAAATGTTGTGAGAACTCGAAAAGATGTTTAATGGTGTTGCGTGGTGTTTGTAACAGTGATTTGTCTGTTAGGCAGTGGAGGGGTTGCTGGACGGTCACATCGTGCAGCCGAACATGGGCACCGAGCACCTGGAGATGATGGGCCGCTACCGCGACACGCACCTGCGCGTGCTAAAGCTGCTGGAGGACGCGCGCGTGTACGGCCACGTGTGGACCACGAAGCAGATTACGTGCTGCCTCACCGAGTGCCGCGAGGAGCTGCGCTACAACATCGAGGCCGTCGACTGCCTCATCAGGAACCATCTCATCAACTTGCCACAGGTACGTCTCCACCTTATGTACTCCAGAATATCCGCGCGTACCCTCTACGCCAAGCACAAAGTCATCACAAATATGTACAATCAACCCAATGGAATCATGACCCACCATAAGCTTATTTTCCTACAGACATTCAAATTCAATTAGGTCGACAATCGCGTAAACATGCATTAAAAATGTCACACGTCTAGTCTTATTATTTTCAAACAATTTATCGTCAAAATGGGTCATGATTCAATTTTGTCAATAGTACTATAAAAATGTTAAAATAAGGAAATCCAAAACTTTGTTGGCAATGCAATCCGCAAATTGCTCTTTATAGTGCACCACATTTTTTACTGATATTTGTGCCGTTGGTGTACAGGTTATGCGCTCGCATGAAACATTAACGTGACAATTGTGTAAAAGGTTACCAAAACTCGTACACAGACATCGGTAATTATAAAAAAAACCGGCCAAGAGCGTGTCGGGCCACGCTCAGTGTAGGGTTCCATAGTTTCTCGTCCGTCACAATAAGTGTTCCCACTTATTAGTTAAAAAAAGGCTATAATGTTACATTGACATACTAAGTACGGAACTCTAATAAATATGGAACCTTAAAAACGGGCCCACTAAGGACGGTGATACCTAAAAAAATATGTAACCGAAGTTAAAAAAAATGCTTACAAACTTAGTCCAGAAATTATTTTGTACAACCTTTTTTGTACAAAAACTGTTCTTTCCATCAAGTACAAAATGATTTTCCTAGAAACCCCTTATAAAGTTCTAATTCTTTTCCGATTTTTTAAACTTATGGTTCAAAAGCTAGCCCCCCCCCCTCCTAGCTTTTGAACCATAAGTTGACACATTGTTTTTTACTTTTGGAGCGATTATTTTCGAAATTATTGACATTATCAAAAATGATTTTAGTAAACCTCTATTCGTTTTTAAATACCTATCCAACAATATATCAGTTATATCACACATTAGTGTTGAAATATATCCTAATAAAACATTTTTTCCCAATTTTTATTTTATCACTTTGTCAGTGGGATTGTATATACTCGTACATATTTCAGCTTTCTAGTGCTAACGGTCACAGAGATTAAGCGAGGACGGATAGACAGGCATGAATTACAAGGGTTCCTAGTTGACCCTTTTTTTTGGGGAGTAGGAAATCATCAAATGACTGCTCTGCTCCTGGGTGCGGCAGGAGGGCGTGTCAGATTTTTACTGACTAAAACCCACTCATGTTCCTTCGGTTGCCCTTTAGGGCCTTATCATACTAGCGGATTGCGAGCGTTTTCAAAGCGAAGCGGACGCGCAAAGAATACGTTACGGATGCACAACAAACTCGCAGCGCATACGTAGCGTCGTTGTGGACGCGCAACGCGATTGCTGTGAATAGCAGTGTAATTTCTTCGTTAACTTGATACAAACACTCAACGAAAACGTTGCGAATTCGCCACGCGACCGCGACGCCTTCGCTGTGCAGCCGCAGAATGTTCGCGGCGCATTCGTTTAGCTCCCGTCCCGTTCCGTAGCCGCTTGCAAACCGCTAGTGTGATAAGGCTCTTATGTTCCGGGGTCACGGTTACTATTATAAACATTCCGCAACGACTACGGAACCCTAAAAACAATAAAACACACTAATCCTTGCATTTCCATCATCAGTACGACCTGGCGCTCGCCCACATGATGGACGGCGGCAACAATTACATGGCCGTTGCCTTCGCGATGCAGCTGGTGCAGCTGTACCTCGTCGACGACAGGAACAACATCTTCGTGAACGAATCCGACCTCTACCACATTACTGAGACTCTGGTGCGAGTCATGACGCACTCGCGACAGCCGCCGCCAGAAGGCCTCGGCTCCCTCATTGAGATGCTCCGCGTCAATCAGGATCCCAGTGCTTATCTCGGAGAAAGGTCCCCGCTAGGACCCACTGCTCATATTCACTCAGGAATCCTACAAGTGCGGGTATGTAAAGCTTTAGTTATAGTTAAAAGTGTTTAGATTAAACAACTGATACTTCAATATTATTTTAATTCTGTTTCATTATAAAACTTATTCTTGTATTTATCTCCAGGCCCAGAACTACGACGATCCACCCGGCCTACAAGAAAAGACGGAGAACCTTCTCCGCGAATGGAGAAATGTGCTCCTCAGCCCCCTGACTGAAATCGAACTCGCACAGAACTTCAACTTGTACGTCCATCGCATGAACATGAACGGCATATTGAAGTCTGACGACATGATTACGAGGTTCTTCAGAATCGCGACCCAGATGTGCGTTGAGAATGTCTACCAGCAATTGAATGAGGATAGGATGAACACTCCTCCCTTGCCTCCGAAGAGGGACAAGTACTACAACATGTGCGATTCGTTCATCAAGTTGGTCTCGCTTTTGATCAAGAACACTGCTGATGGTGGGAACCCCACGCCGAAATTGAACCTACTAAACAAGGTGAGTTTGCTTGTAGCCAATGTTTAGTAGAGGCGGATCGAAACATTTTAATGTTCTTTGTACGCATAGAATGTTGACGTGGTTGGGAAAATAGTCTTCATGTATGATTTTGTTATTTATGAATGTATAATTGTCCACAGATCTTGGGCATCATCGCCGGCTGCCTCCTCCAAGACCACGAAGAGCACGGCACCAACTTCCAACAGCTGCCATACCATCGTCTCCTCCTCATCCTATTCCTTGACATGAATATGGCAGAACCCGTTTTAGAATCTATGAACTATCAGGTAAATTAAGTAATCTAAAAACAAAAGCACCCCCACAAACTGATAGATGACAAAAAAAAGGTATTGTATCTAATATTGATTAATTTAGATATCAATTGTGTCTAAATTGATTTCCATGACTTTTGACAGATCACTTGTCGTGTAAAGGTCTGTGCAGTTTGCCTTGTTTCGTAGTTTGTGGCGTTTTTTGGTGTCCCTGTGTTTTATGTTTGAAAGATATTCGGATGGTGGTTAATTTGGGTTTATTCTGGTAGGTTCTCACAGCGTTCTGCCATACGCTGCGTATCATTCGGCCGAGCATCGCGCCCGGGTTCGCGTACGCTTGGCTCGAGGTCGTAGCGCACCGAGCATTCATCAACCGCGTGCTCGCGGTAACACCACAGCAAAAGGTACAACGTTTATTATTTATTTGTGTTTTTGTACTAACTGTAACCTAGTTGAGTATGTAATATCATGTCCATCTCCATTTGCCATACCCAACATTATTTATTTCAATATATGCAGGATGATCCAAAAAAGAATAAATCTTTACTAGCACTAGATTAAAATGAAAAACAAGTTTTTGTCTCACTTTATGAGGTCATATAGTCAAAAATTGGATCATTCTCCATTTAAATTTACCCTCATTATAATCTAATATCATATATCATTCATTTCATTCTCAAGAACAGGTTTTTAATTCTTTCGCAATATCAAGTCAGATATCACCATGCTGAATATACTCTAGAATAGTAACTGATTCATATTCATTCAGCCAGTTCCATTTTAATCAGACATTTGCCATTCACCATAATTGCCTGACCTCGACCATTATAGTCTGGAATTCAAAATTAGAGGCTGAGGCTTTTCCCTCTTCATAAGTTATAATAGAAAACTAAATTAGTGTTGAAAAACTAAACTGTTCTAGAAATCACAGACTTGAAAAGTTTCTTCGGTGCAAATAAATGTAATTCTATTCTATTCTTACTTACTTGTATTTGCAATAAAAATGCTAAAGTGTTACACAATACTGCAAAAAGGTTATGATGAGAAAACCTTCTCTAAAGATCTGTGGCCCTGATAGATAATAAGTAATTGATTGTCCATTGATAGGAACACTGTTTCTATATTATATTGATGTTCTGCATTCTTTTTATAGCTTACTGCAGGAGGCCAGGCAATTGAATTTATTTATTTTCTATGTTTACACTGGAGCGGCCTTATTATTAGAGATGGGCAGTTAATTTTTTGGTTACCAGTTGATTACAAGATTGTTGGAATCTTAAATACTGACAATCATCCTTCTCACATCATCATCATCACCATCATACATGTTTGCGCTCAGCTAACGAAATACTAACATATTTTTTACAGTCCATTCTTCATTGAATGTGAATGAACCATTCCGCCCATCTCTATTAATTGCTAATTTCTTTCCATCTCAATGTGTTTGTCCTCAATATCACATAGTTTGTTTTGTTTTACATTCAAAGGTAAGTCCAGTGCTGCAGCCGCCATGAGTCTGCTTTCAAAGCTTACATATTTGCCTTATTATTGTAGAAAATTGTATTAAATTTTTGTAGATTAATTTTTTTGCCTACATTTCCATCATCATTATTCAAATCAATTTCGCATACGGAACTTGTTCTAGTATAAAGGTATTTTCATGGGGATCACTGTTTAATCTTTTTATTACCCTCAAAACGGTCATGGTATAATATTATTGAAATACAAATAACAGTAAGTACATAGTACGCGCGCGTTGCATGCAGTTTGGGTTGAATGCCGCGCATTAGGGTAACCTACTGCGCTTCGATCACAGTGAACAGTAATCCAAGTGCTGGTTTTACGTTGCAGGGCTGGGGAATGTACTCCACATTGCTGATCGACCTGTTCAAGTTCCTGGACCCCTTCCTACGCAACACGGAGCTCGCCACGCCCGTCATGATGCTGTACAAGGGCACCTTGAAAGTACTCCTGGTCCTCCTGCACGACTTCCCCGAGTTCCTTTGCGACTACCACTACGGTTTCTGTGATGAGATCCCGCCAAACTGCATTCAGATGAGAAACCTCATTTTGTCTGCTTTCCCGCGCAACATGCGCCTCCCTGACCCCTTCACTCCCAACCTAAAAGTGGATCTGTTGGCGGAGATCACGCTGCCGCCTCGCGCTGTGATCAACTACACCACTATCATCCCTGCCTCGCAGTTCAAGAAGGATTTGGATGCGTACCTGAAGGCACGCGCGCCTGTCACCTTCCTGTCAGAGCTGAGAGGAAACATGCAGGTATGTAGGCTTTAAATATGTCATGGTAAAATTCGATGTTTTCCCAAATTCCGTTACGAAGAGTTGCAATGTTTGTCAGGTGTTGAACGAGCCCGGCCGCCGGTACAACTGCCAGCTGATGAACGCAGTGGTCCTATACGTGGGAACCCAAGCCATCGCGCACATTCGCGCCAAGGGACAGACGCCCAACATGTCCACCATCGCACACTCTGCGCACATGGACATCTTCCAGAACTTCACCGTGGACTTCGACTTCGAAGGGCGGTAAGAATGTACACTACACTATTTAGGGATTGTGAGACACTAACACATAGCGTTTAGTACCGTGTGATAGTACACATGTATGTTTTATACAAACTGCGTGTTTACGGTGGCAGACAGCTATAGCACAGCTTAAGTGCAGGCTGATAGGTCGCGCGACGATGTAGTGACGACGGGACGCGCTCTCTGCAGTCAGCTGGCTCTAACCGACGGCAAAGAAGATAGCAGAGTAGAAACTACTGGAGCAGAGACAGAAGAAACCACAAGGTTAAATTGAGCGTAGCCCTGCCAAAACGAGCCAACCCACAAACGGAATAGTTATGGTTATTTACGCCAACCACTTCAATATGCTAAATGTGTAACATTATAGTTCAGCAATTGCAGTATGACTTACTTACATACCAAAGGAGACAATTTTTTTTGTTCGGGGATTAGGCCCACCACAAATTGTGGCATTTATTAATGAAATGCACGTTAGTTTATTCCTTATAATCTCTAGATTACAGTGGCAATATTAGCAAAACTCTAAGTAACCGGAATACTGGGAAATACGACAGTCAAAACATGACTCTCATAATGGCCTAAAATCTCACAAGAGCGATTATTTAATGAGTGAATAGGTTTCCTAGGTATTTTATGTTACAATAGTGCACTTTCAATAATAATATAGGTGTAAATGACATAAAAACCTGGCTTTGGTGTGATTTTTTTTCGATTATTCTTTTACTGTGGACGCCAATGTTTTTATAAGTAAAGTTGTTGCACATTTCGTTGAAATCGAGCTGTACAATTGTTACAACAGCTTTATATATTATGCACTGTATCTCCAGAAGCCATTTTTCTAACATCTATTGAATAAAAATACGAAAAGAACAGAAGAAGCACTTATCTGACTATCTAGAAAACTGTTGGAAACTATTAGGCTAAGTTTACATGACCGCGAGAAGCCGCGCGTCGCCGCGTGGTTGAGGCCCTGTCCAGGAAGGCGAATTCGCCGCGATTCGACTCGCGCGAATTCACTCGCGGGTAGGCAAGATACTAGGCACCAATACATCGCGTCCACAAGCATCGTGCGACTAATAAACTCGTGCGTGACTCGCGCGTAATGCGCACAAGTCGAGATATTAGGGCCGCCTTGTTGCGTTCAGATTTCGCGCGAATTTCAGAGCGAGTGCACGTATAAAAGAGAAAGAGAAGGAAATACGACTCGCGCGTACGTACGCTCTATACGCGTAGACTCTGGACGCAACACTCGCGCGTGTTACGCGCGAGAGAACCGCGGCGAATTCGCCCTCCTGGACAGGGTCTGAGGCGTTCGCATGATGATGTGCATACCAGTCCGGATGTCAATGTTGCTTAAGGAGGGGGCAATTTGCTTATGGATTTTATACCGAAGGCTGAGTCGTCGCAGAAAATGGCAAAGACAATAAAAAAGCTTTCTTGCATCCTATTTTAAATGAAAGTCTTTCACTTAAAATAGGATGCAAGAATGCTTTTCAACGAACGTAGAACGCGCGGTAATGTCTACGATAATTGCTGCTTACTTTGGTCTTGTACCGCGTGGTTAGTGGTACAGAGCGGTTTCGCGCGGTCGTATGAACTTAGCTTAATAATGTAGTCTGTCAGTGTCAAACTGATTGAAACTGTACCACAGAGCATCTACAACGGAATGTTAATTAGGTACGTTTCGTTTCACATAATATATTTAAATTCACGTTGAAATAAATGTAAAAACGCTCCTCAACATGCATTTTTCCGTAATAGTTTTTTACTATTATTTCATTATTCCCGTTAGATATCTATATAATTTTTAGTGGGTTAGTTATAATAAGGTGATGACTTGTTTCATGCGTAAAATTATTAATAAACGTAACCGTTTAATAGTGGGACCAAAAAAAATTGTCTCCTTTAAGCTTAGTATAGATTCAAAATCTAAATAATCAAAACATTATCGATATCGATAAACGTGAGATATTTTGACGTGGCATGGTTCATTTTGGCATAGCTATCAATCAATTTCAGGAATCGTCTTGTTGCGACATGTCAAGCAACAAAATGCTTGAGTATTTGTATTGAACAATAATTGTGCACGAGAGTTTAAATCTTCAATGTCTGCATGCTGTTCATACGCAAAGTTGAACTTGAGTACACCGGACACTGTGTTTGCAGGTACTTGTTCCTAAACGCGATTGCGAACCAGTTGCGCTACCCGAACAGCCACACGCACTACTTCTCGTGCTGCCTCCTGTACCTGTTCGCCGAGGCCAACTCCGAGGCCGTACAGGAACAGATCACCAGGATGCTCCTAGAGCGGCTCATCGTGAACCGACCACACCCATGGGGACTGCTCATCACCTTCATCGAACTCATCAAGAACCCCATCTACAAATTCTGGTCACATGAGTTTGTGCACTGTGCTCCTGAGATTGAGAAGTATGTACCCACTTTGAATACTAACTTTACTGCTTTTTAAAACTCCATTTAGAATAGCATTATACAGAAAAGGTTTGTTTTAATAAAGATTTTACAGTATACAGCTAGATTTTTTTAAAACCTATGTTTATAGTCTGTAGCTGATGCACACTTAAGTAGGGACCATTATAAAATATCAGGATTGTATTTCGTTATTATATTTTAATCGAATTTTAAAATAAGCGTCTATGCTATAAATATAAAAGAAGCATGGATGAATAATACCGGTAGTAGTAATGCTGTTTGATTCACTATAATTCTATCAAATTTGAAATAAAACCCATCTCGTCACGAGCTGTGTCAGTCGAGTATTTTTAATTTTAGCGGTTTGTGTAGTCTGTCAAATTGATGTAAAAATCCTGTGAGTCCTGTGACTTTCAACTAGTTTATTGTTATTATCAAAATTTCTCGATTCCGTTGTTATTTATTTTATTATAGTTATTAGTGTTGTTATTTGGTTGATTATTATACGGTGTGCAATACTACGTTTTGTAGAACTATGGGTGATCTCAAATGGCTTATAGCTTGTAAGTCTGGTTTTAAAAGAAAATATTTTAGATTTTCTTAATCAAAGGTCTTTATTTAATCTTTATCTTTAGATCAAAATCTAATCAGTGGAATCAAATGTTTTGCATTCCAGCTACGAACCTTTTTTTCTAATGCTATTATGAATAGAGTATAAGTAACTATAAGTGCTATCGCAGTCATTAACATTCATATTAACCAACCACAGAGTATGTAATATCAATTGATAGAATAGCATTCACCCTTTTGTGAGATGTGCGGGCTGCTTCTAAGTTTGAAAAAATTGCTACTATAGCGCCAATGTAAACAGTGCAGTCCCGCATCACGTGAATATAATATCCAAGCAGAATGAAAGCTTTCTAACAGAGGTCAAAATTCTGAAATGAGAAATAATATGTTTTAACAACACTTAAGCAGAAACATACATTAGATAAATTCCTACAAACTTCCAACTCTCAATATTTTTGTTCTTATTTTGTTTGGATTTTAGTACTACATTATTTTTTTTCGGCATTCTAAAATGAAATGTTCTATCTAAATGCTTTAGAAATTCTTGTCCAACATACGTAATTTTCTGGTGAATATTTTTTTTTTTTATTACATATATGGGCTTGCTCTTGGTCCCAGACTAGCCCGAGGGCATAGACGGGGCCTACGATGGAGCGAGCTCACCCAAAAGATGCCTATGCACTCGTCTCTTGGAATGAAGGAATTCGAGAAACGCTGCGTGCGGATACGAGGGATATCGACCAAGAAAGGGTGGTATCCCGCCGTACGTCTAGATGTCCGGTGGAAAAACGGAGACGGGGGAATGAGCTCGTGTAGCTCATGAGCACACTCACCGAAGTGCAATCTGTAAAACACCGCCAGACAGGCAACTTTACGCCGATGAGCTAGAGGTTGTAGTTGGGCCACCAGCTTCTTGTCGCCAATCAACCTCCTGGCTCTGCGTTCTACCGAGTCCAATGCGGCCAGTTGGTATTTGGCTGAGCCATCCCATAGGTGACAGCAATACTCCATACACGATCGGACTTGAGTTTTATAAAGCGTTAGAAGCTGTCCCGGCGTGAAATACCGCTTAAAGGATGCCCAGCTTTTTCGCCGCAGTCAGTGCTTTGGACTCGATGAAAGTGCCGAAGTTGAGGTCAGAACTCAACTCCATGCCAAGGAGTTCTAGGGAGCCGGTTACATTTACAGGTGCACCTCGGAAAGTAGGAGCCAGGTCGAATGGGCTCCGTTTAGCGGAGAACAGACACGCTTGCGTTTTGGCGGCATTGAACTGCACTAGATTGTGATGGCCCCATTGGGACACACGACTTAAGGCAAAGTTCACTCGCTCTACCATGGCCTCTGTGAACGTATGTCGTCCCTACTGTCTTTTGCGCTGGCCAGATATCTCTCTACAACGGTACTGTCATCTGCGTAACCGACCATGACTGACCCACGGTACCACCGACAATACCCCTGGTGGTACCGTGGGTAATATTTTGTCCCTTCGGTACCACCGTAGTGCTGTTACAAATCATGAATCTATAATTTATTAAGTACTTATCAATTATTTTATCATAATGCACTCATTAAGACGTTGAAAGATTTTGGTTTAAAACTCATTCACCAAAAGTATTCAGTGTATTCGGTGAACGTCATCGAACCACAAATGTATTAGAAGCCTTCCATTCCAGAATCAACCAAAGTGATGAAAAATGCTCACGAAACAGAATATCATCCTAAAAAGAGAAGAAGTCAGCAAATCGTAAATGACGATTTCATAACAATGGTTCAAATGGAAATTGTTGTGGTGTCGTGATGGCCCAGTGGATAAGGCGCCCGCCTCTCGTGTAAGAGGTTGTGGGTTCGAATCCGGGCAAGTACCAATGTGACTTTTTCAATTCATATGTACTTTCTAAAGTTTATCTTAGACATCACTGACATCCCGTGCCTCGGAAAGCACGTAAAGCCGTTGGTCCCGGTTGTCATCCGTAGAACTTTGACAGTCGTTACTGGTTAGCCAGAAACTATGACCAGTCTAACCAAGAGGTATCGTGTCGGCCACTTACTGGGTTGTGGAGGTCAGGTAGGCAGTCGCTCCACGTAAAACACCGGTATCCAGCTGAATCCGGTTAGGCTGGCAGCCGACCCCAACACGATTGGGAAAAGGCTAGGGAGATGATGATGGTTCAAATGGAAATTGTTACCAAAGATATTTCAATTGGCCATGCGTTAGATAAATTAAGACCATAATTTTCTTTGCTGTAATTATTTAGGGTAGGTCACTGTTGATTCCGTAATGATTCTTTATTTAATTATTTCTAATAGTAATTTAATTTAATAATTCGTCACGTTTTGTTCTCAGAATTTGTGAGAATACTGTAATAAATAAAATATAAAAAATATCGGCTGTCATTACATCACTATTAGTCAGTGGTACCGTTTAATTTTATATTACCCACCGTACCACCAGGGGTATTGTCGGTGGCACCGTGGGTCAGTCACGGTAACCGACTATGCTAGGATTTAGCATATCGTTTATATGGAGCAGGAATAGTGTTGCAGAAAGGACAGACCCTTGAGGAACACCGGCATCAATGGCCATAAGGTCCGAAGAGCAGCCGTCAATGACCACTCTGATCGACCGTCCCGTCAAGAAGTCTGATACCCAGCTACAAAAGTCAGCCGGGATGCCATAAGCAGGAAGCTTGCTAAGGAGACTAGCGTGCCAAACCCTGTCAAAAGCCTTTGAGATGTCGAGCGAAACGGCAAGGGCTTCGCCGTTTTTCTCAATGGCTTCGCCACAGCAATGTGTAACATACACTAGAAGATCTCCAGTAGACCGACCACGGCGAAAGCCATATTGCTGGTCACTGAGTAGATTGTTGTCTTCTAGGTATGCCAACAGTTTGTTATTTAGAACCCTTTCCATGAATATTATAAAATGATAGAAACTTTTCTTCCCATGGATCGTTAAGAAAATTTGAAATTATTAGATATCCAGACTAGAACTCTTAGACATCTTTAAAAACATTATAAAATGAAACGTCCGCGTCTAGCACTCCTTAACTTTGTTCGCCGGGACCTCCGCACAGCTTGTCAGTGACAGAGTACGTAATGATGTACTTATTCACTACGTTAACATGAAGCTTTCATTCTGGTCGATTACTTATTCATGTGCCCGCACGTTCTCACTCCATTTGCTTACAATCCGACATACGAAACAGCCAGACTTAGGAACTACGCACATTTATTCGTCTCTAATCAGCTTATGACCATAGACTGCAGCGATTTTGTACGAAAGCTAAACAGATGCGTACGCGTCTTCGTACAAAATCGTTGTTTTTTATGGTCATAAGCTGAACAGAGCTGAATATCTGTGCATAGTCCCTTAATCATAGTCTAGTAGTAGAAACTAGACAAAATATTAGTATGTCTCATATGTAGTCCACATACGTTTAATAAATAGACAATTTGTTTTCGATTCAGTCATTTAGTATGGGCATAAAAGGGGTGAAATAGTTATTTCTATCAGAATGAGGCTGGATGCACTGGTGGAGAAACATTCTGAGCGCATGTAACGTTTTACTTTGATCGAAGTTGAAGCACATCAAATATCAATTTATTGCTGCATGCTTGAAAAAGCATCTCGCTTACCTAATAGTCTAGTGCAATTGGACAAATAAGTCGGACGGAGTTTTTACTCAATTGATATAATTTAAAAAGACTGTTTTCGTGATTCTGCATCTATCGTGTTAACGGTACAGTCTAGTTACTATATAATTGGTTGCTGAGTAATACCAACTAATAAGTAACTAGGACTTTATTTTTACGGGACATTTGATCCAATTTTCGGTACATAACTTAAATGACATTAAAATAATGAAATTTGGAATAAACGGACGTGAAGCAGTTACGAACACAATACCAACTCAAAATTAACTTGTTGTAGAAATATTTATTTATAATCAGCCGTTGTGATCTTTAATCACACCCCTCTTACAAGTGCAGAAGAGATCAGAATCTGGTTTTATATTAAAATATTCCTTGTTGAACGTTTCTCGAAACTGACAAGTTTTATATAGAAGGGCTTCATTGGCAGATACATTTAATACTGATGTTGATGTTGACCGAATTGTAAAATATATTAGTATGGTCATATTTATTGGCCTTAGACATCAACTAATTTGGAAAGCCGTGGTTTAGGTAATTCATTAACCGGTGGTCTGTCGTAATTAAAAGATCAATTAAAAAGCTAAGGTAAAAGTCTAAGGGTCAAGGCGCCTCACACACCATGGCGACATCGCAGGCTCCAAACAGTTATATTTTTTTTATGTGAAACATCTATAGCCGCACGTAAAAAAAAATTCTGGCGTGGCGAACGCGTCGCCACGCTTTTGTTTCTTTTCAATCATATTACTTTTTGATATGCGCCTTGGCCTCACGTTTTGTGGTTTTCGGGGGCACTGATGCCGAAAATGAGGTCCATTTCAGAATCCAAGATGGCGGCTAACATTTTTCAAAATTTCGGTCATGGGTATCGTTTCCGTGGTTTCGATGTGTGGATGTCGATGTTTCACATCTGCCAGGCGTCCCGTAACGGCTCAATTTTTTTTTATTACTTATGGGCTTGCTCTTCGTCCTAGACTAGCCCGAGGGCATAGACGAGGCCTACGATGAAGCTAGCTTACCCAAAAGATGCCTACACACTCGTCTTTTGATTACATCCGGGCTATATGCATTTAGAAACACAGACACAGCAGGGAATTCCACTCTTTGGTGGTCCGCATAATAAACGATTTTGAGAAACGCTCCGTGCGGATACGAGGAATATCGACCAAGAAAGGGTGGTATCCATAAGGGTGGTCCGGTGGTAAAACGGAGACGGGGGAATGAGCTCGTGTAGCTCATGAGCACACTCATCATATTGAAATGTATGATTGCCAAACCGTCGCTAGGTACCATACACTTCAAAATAAACTGCTTGGTTACGTATCCTGCAACGTCGCCATGGCGTCTTAGTGAGGCAGAGCTCTCATAACTTTAATAAGATTTGTTTACAACTCACTCGAGTAACACAGGAAAATGAAAATCTATTGACTACAAACTCCTTGAGGGTAAAAATGTCATTGCACATGATTATAGTGTATTTTATTAACTTTATATAAGATGTTTAAAGTTGATTCAAATGTCTTCTGCTTTTATTGTATTACTCAGTCCAAGTCAACTCGATTAACTGAGTACTAAATCTGTGTTTACATGTCCCAAGCTGATTGGAATATGTCAAAAAAATAATTTCATGGTATATCTGGAACGGTTTTTAAAAACCTTTCTAAAGTTACTCATACTGTATTAATAAGAATAACATTGTAAAATATAGGAGACGTTTAAATCGACATTAGATAAAATTTGCATATACTAACAATGCAGGTGAAGATAATATTGTTTTTTTTTATTAATAGTGCTATCCGACTTCACCTGGAGCGGTAATTAGCCCCCCTTTTATAACTGCTGGTCGTGTACCGATCGAAGCCAAACATTAGTCTCGATTTTTTATTTTTTGCATTATAATTTAAATCCACCCCCTTTTGATTATAAAATATTTTTCTAACTAGGCTACAATCTCTTACGGCAACCATCCTTGCAGTTAGAGATTGAGTAAATTGTAAAATTCAGTATGGCCCTCGACCAGTACTCGACCGAGCACATATTTAAACTAGTATTATTATTAAAGATTCTTGCAATCACTCAGCAGTCAAGGGTTCTCTATAGTTTACGAACCATATTCACTGACAATGAGGATACATGCGCATTAGACGGACTAACAAACAGCGCAAGCACGTGCGCCCGTAAACTGCTGACTGCTTTCTGATTGCGATCCTTTAATAGGGTGAGATTCCAATAGGATACTAACCTTTTTTCATTAGTACATTTTTTCGTATTTGCTTTCCTCTGCCTTGATGGAGTTTCACCCTAGAGCTTATTACAGAGCAATGCTTATCTCAACGTGTTCGGGAGGTAGTGCAAGTGGAAGGAGTAGATGGAGTATATACTATTGTATTGACCGTATGCTTGTAAACCGTGATGAACGATACTTCGAGCTACTCAGCCCCTCTAGACGAATGGCATTGTAGAATAGAATAGATTGTTGAATGTATGAGGATGACAAATTACTATTAGCGTAAGCTTATGTAAATCCTATACATCAACAAACTACACTATTCTACAACGCCACTGGTTCAAAGGTGCTGGTAGCAATGTTATCCATGCGCTCATGCTTGTTTTACTCGTTGCTCTGGAATTAGCTAAAGACCGGGGCTAAAAGACGACGCTACCGGTTTCGTTACGATTTCCATACGCTAGTTTTAAAACGTGTCCTCCTCGAAAATTATTGAAATTGCAGCTTAACCGGCTGTGGTCTAGTCCCGGACTACTTAATGCTAGTTGGAAGCGGTAAAGAGGCCTATAACAAGTTGATAAGATCATTGAAAATTAATAATTAATAATCATAAATAAATCTAAAATGGGTCGTTAACCTACCTTCTTCCTAGTTAACTAGATATTACTAGCGACGCGCGCGTGAAAACTTAATCAATCTATCGAATAGTTGGATGCTTTACCTACTTGGTTTCTTTGCATAATGTGCGTATGCGTATAACTAATTTTTACTAACAGCTAAATGTCACTATCAACATAACTATATACTAAGGTGTAACGATTTGTCACGTAACTGATTCTACTCTGCAATTCTTTTAGCGCATGCGCACCTAAATATTGAGCCTTTTCAGCCGAAACCTCGTAAGCGACAATTCGCATTTTTTGCATAAGAATGTTTTTAATAATATGTTTGATATCGTTCAAAATTCTCAAATTATCCCTCCACCCTTGAGACCAGTGGGAGGACGGGTCGGCACTCATTTATTTCACTTCGACCATTTATGGATTGTCTAATAGCGAGATAAATAGACTTTACTAAGCACTATCTTTGACTTAGCACTATACCTGTCACTGTTACACAACTGCCAAACGTCGAGTGCACGATAGAGACGGGACCATGGCTTAAGGCGGTTCCCTGACCAAATGGCCTTGAGCATTCGTTTCCTCTTTGCCGCACCGAACGGGGCGCTGGAATTACTCAAGAAAATACGCCCATATTTTAGAATAAAATCTGTATAAAATAAAACTTTGGTCTATTGAAAAAAAAAATTGTGTCAAAATGTTCACAATTAAATTGTCTATCCATTAATGTAAGTAGCAAAATTAAATAATGTTTACTTTACCAGGAGATGCATGTTATTATTCACAATTTCTCATTTCTGGGGTTTCGTTGTAAGGAGATTTATTAAAGATAAACTCAATAAAAATAAAAAATAACTCTGCAATTGTGGAAACAAGATTATGTAGAAAATTACTGTATTTTTTATTTGTTGATATTTCTTTTAAATAACGAGTAGATAGCTTCAAAAATCACTCAAAAACTGCTTGCGCGTAGTGTTTTGGTCGGGGTACCGCCTTAAAGTCAGTGCTTAGTAACGTCTATTTATCTCGCCATAAGTGTCGATGTGAGTGACGCTAGAACTACTTGAAGAATGGAGGTTAAGACAAAAAAATAGGATGTCTTTTTCAATGATAATTTCTTACAACAATAAAAGCCGTGAAAATTGCTTAAAAGTATGATGTAAAACTCTCTAATAAAAAAGTTAAGAACGAAAACCATTTTTGTGAAGTTTGTCGTTTACGATGTTTTGTCTAAAAAGGGTCGATATGTTACAGTACACCAACAGATGCGCTTTGGCAATGTTAAACACGGTGCCAAAAGAAGAAAAAAAAAAACAGATGCGCTTCCGCAATCTTCAAAATTAAAATCAGAATCTTAAGTTCCGAAGACAGACGATGATTGCCGAAGCGCATTTAACTCTGTTGTACATCTAACATGTATGGTATTGCTTTCTTATCGGCCGATCGACTTAGCTTTCATGCGCGCCTAGCTTTACTATGTTTTGATTTAATTTTCTGGCCCAATATAATTCACGTGATGGAAGAACGAGTTTCCAAGTTTTTTAATCGTGAATAAATATTGTAACACATTGCGGTTTTAACAGTAAATTGCTTCAATGCTTCCAATTCCTGACTGTACTGACAGCTCAGTTCTTAAACTTATTATCTTATTCTGAAATCGCGTGAATTAAGACCTTCTTTTTTGGAATAGGAGTAGGCATTTCAGGTTATTATTAAGAAATTAATTATACTGGTTTGGTTGTCTCAGTGCTAGTGTAGTACAGAATAAAATAGTCCCTTTTATTGAACAGATAATATTTACTTTCACATGTTTACATCTGGTTACTGGGACAAAACTAACCTATTTTCACTAATCTGTCTTGGTGATGTATTTACCTTTTCTACATACAAACTTTAAATGCAGTAAAAATATGAGTAAAATTAAAGTATAATATTTTCATCTTTTGTATGAAGATGAGGTAAAAGACATCGCTTTAGTTTTTTTTTTGCTGCTATGGATAATGTAAGGTAAAATGAACAAGGTTTTGTTCTATAGATACATGCAATATCAAATTAAATGAAACCATAACTTACACAAATGAAACTAACAGTTTAATTGGGCAAAACTTTTTAGATAACGCTGCTTTTGCGTACTTCTCTCATTAGTTTCCTTTTTATTGTCAAGAACTTCGAATAAGACTAAGCATAAAAAATCATGAAATAGTTGAGTAGTGTCAGTTTTTTTTGACACTTGTGTGACGCGGAAGTGGCGCCGTCTATCGTTAGGTTAATGTGTAGTCGCATGCTTGGGTGTTGCCTAACATCAGTTCCATAGGATGCTAACATATTTCTGTGGCCAGGCTCTTTGCGTCAGTGGCGCGATCCTGCATTATAGACAAGACTGGTGCCGGAGGGGGAGAGAGAGAGATAGCCGAGTAGCGTCGCGCCAATTGGGAGTCGGTCCGGCATAAGCACATGTACAAAGGCTATGCCGAGAAAGGTATGTCTACTTTATATAAATTAGTGTTGAAATTGTACCCGGTAAAAAATTACACTTTTACACGTCATTTTTTTTTCTTAATTTAATCGAACGATGGGGCCGGTGTTTCCTTGCTGGACTACTCTGAGAAGAAACAACCGAAACAAACTCAGAGGTCTCTTTTAAAGTCAATACTATATTGTATTGGTCAAGGTTGCAATATTTTATTGCATCTCTTCTTTTTTAAACGTCGGGTTTTATATTCATAGCAGTGGCGTGCACAGGGTTTTATGACAGGGTAGGCAGCTTTTTTTCGAAAAAATAAAAAAGTTTTTCGCTATTGCCGAGATAGTAAAAAAACTCACTAGATGACCAGATGATTTAAAAGTATAGTTATAAACTAAATACCTACCTACCTACTGGTTTGGTTTTGTAACAAAAGAAATAATTAAGTAAACCAACTCATTTAGAAATTAAATCTACACGCCTAACTTTTTTTAAATACGATTTTTTGATGTTATTAACTATTCAACCTTCGAACACACGTGATTCAAGTCAAGACACAATAGAAAGACGCAACGCAACAGCCGGCTATCGCTTGGTCGTCGAAAGGTTAAATAACAGACACGAAAATCAAAATAAGTAATTTCATTGTGTGTACACAAACACGCAGCGAGTAAATAGGTACTTAATTTATTTCGTAATTCTTACATTCACATAATAAATTTACGGGTTATAGCTTTTACCTTTTCCCTGGGTTAATTCTCGTAATTCAGGTTCAACCAACTTGTTATTTGAAGTTTTCAATAATTTCGTCATTCGTAAACCTAACATCGTAACTTGTAACAAACTCACATTGTCAACACAAACCTCACAATCGAACAACATTTCACAATATTTTTTAAACAAAACAAACAAAAATCGTTAAAACGTTTAAATAAACTAGTAATCGAATTTAGCAACAAATCGACCTAAGTATTTGCGTTTCAAAACAAATAAAAACAACATGGACTCTTTTACATTAGATGCAATTTCTAAATTTTGACGGATAAAATGTTAACAAATTAAGTTGCATCAATTTCAACCGGAATTTTACTTAGCAAATGACTTTTTCAACTTGTCGTATAATCTCTCGGTGACAGCCAACAGGCGAAATATTTGAAATGTGTCAACCAATAGAGTAGTTGTCGTTGTAGTCCACGTCACAAAAGGCACTGCCTCGCTGGGGAACTACTTGTAATGTACGCGCGTTGATGTGTGCATTTCACAGACACGAAATGTACCACTACATGTGCACATTTATGAATGAGATTTAGGCAGAATCTAACTCTGCCTACAGCCGTTCTACGAGACGCCGCGCTGGCGCGCGCGCGCCTGTTACGATTCGAATGCGGCGCGAAATTTGATTGTACACTATGATTTATTGTTATTCCTTTATATGTTAGGGACTTTTACATTTTTTTTATTTGTTTCATATTTTTTAGTTTTAAAATATTAGGATTTACATCTACTGGGTCTGGGTGAATTGGTCTAGGGTCGGCAGTGCCTTTCTGCCTATAAGGACCGCACGTCCCTGATTCATAGTAACGCAATATTACCCCGTCAGTGACCAAAAATGAGTTTTAGAAGAAAGGCGGCTATCTATGATTTTCATCCTAAAATTGTATGCATGTGCTCATAATAAATTCCTTTGCTGCAGGCTTCCAAGGCGAGGCAGGACCTAGCCAACCGCAGCAGCCGCAGCCGTCCACTTCTGGCCAGCCCCCCAAACAGTTGTTGCAGTGGAACAAACTTTTTCAAAAGAAGTAAATCAGTGACGAACAATTTTCTTGTAAATATATTTATATCTTAGTGAACCTCTTGTAAATTGATCAATTGTTTTTTGACATTTCTCGATTGTTTAGACTGTTTGGCGTTGTAAATAATTGTTATTTGATAATATTTAAAAAATCCTTAATGTAAATGAGAAACTTTAAAAATAATAAATTATTAATTGTAAATTGACCAGTAGTAGAGAACATTTGGATAGTGCTAAGCTTTGCTGGTCAATTAATATTTAATGAATAATAATTATAATTTTTAAGTATCCCTGGGTGCTTCAGCAAATTTTGCGAGCATACCTTGCATGTCAGACCTTTAGTTTTCTCCATAACCTTGTATCGGCGTCCATTTGGGTGTAAGTAGCTATCTCCTAAAATTGTAATTTATTGATTGGATTGATTATCAGGATAAAAATATTCAAGGATTCTCAATAATTAGTGTGACTGAAATTGAATTCCTTGAAGTTTTAGTTACTCGACGCACGAATAAGGTTTCATCAAGATATGCGTCGAATTATGTCAAAAATCAATTAGTATAAATAGTATACATACAGAATGTCTGCGCGGTGGTAAGAGAATTCGTCAGTTCGGTGATCGAATCACAAAATTAGTATTGTTAAGTAAGTAGTGTATAGTCACAGTTTAACGATCCATACAGTTGTAAAACGAATGTACTTGCTTAGAGCAACGGCGGGGATCTCGAGGGGAAGTGGGCGGCGCGGATCGCTGCCCGCGAGTGCGCGTAGTTGGCGGGCCAAACTCTGGGGCTAACGCATCCGTGTAAATCGCGAGCGAGTTTTCAAGAATCATTGAATAAACTAATTATAATGGTGCACACTTCTTGTTCTGTGTACGGATGTACCTTGACAACGAGACACAATAAGGATTTAAGATTTCATAGATTTCCCCGTGACGCGAGGTAAGTTTATTCTTATAAATTCGTATTAAACAGGTGGGTACCTACTAATATTTATTTTGTATAAACTAATAATACCCGTCGTGTTTATAGTTACGTATATAATTATAGTAGGTACGAGTAAAGTTAAGTTATACACGTATTCGTATACGTTATATTATTACAATCGGAAAAACATTTCAATCGGCATCATTTATATTTCGTATTGTAGGTATATACGCTTTGCGAACGGGTTATCTCAGGCACTTGGACAGTTAGGTTATTTATTTATACAAAAGTAAAAAAAACTAAAACCTGACTACGAAAAAATCCGGATAAAACAATAAGCAAAGGTATCTAACAGTCTGTTTCCAGGTTATGACCGTAGTCGCATGCCGCTGTGACCTGTCCTGTCTTTTTTTCTTCTAAAGCTTGTATCTCGAAAACGGTGTGTCCTATCGCAAAAATAATGAAAAATTTGCCCCCCTTTATAAAACCGCCAGCCGCGTAATTCTCACATGTAGGTAATATTCAATTATGAAAAAAATAAAGTTTGTCTTTTTGACAACCCTTGCACATTTGCACGCGGTAGCGTAAATACCTACACGGGCGGCGGCGGGCGGTGTCGTCCGACATCAAAGGCGTTTTCCAACTGTATGGATCGTAAAACTGTGGTATAGTCATAAGTGTGATTGCTGAAGGTCGAGTCTCTATCATCGTGTACTGCTAAATTGTAAGGGTTCCATAGGAACTACATTTTGTACTTTTTAATTTCATGTAAAAAGGTTGCCATGTGAACTATTTAGGAACTATATTTTATACTTTTAATTCCATGTAAAAAGGTTGTAATGTGAATTTAGATTATATAATATTCTCCTATTTTTTTAACATTATGATTGTAAATTCCGATGAAATAATTTTCGATTGAATCAATGGACCTTACCGAATAAAATTCGATTATTTTAAATTGAACGATCTTAATTGTATGTCGGGGTGAAATTTTAAAATTGTTTTTTATTATTTAGTTGCGGTGTGATGTTTGGTTGGTTTCTATGGAACCTGCAGCTACGGCAATACTAAACTGAGACGGTTACTCGGACTATTCGCTATTGTAACTCAATATGCCGCGGCCGCAAGGCAGCTCACTGGACGATACGACACTTGCACCCAGTACCGCGGCGCCGGCGCCGAACTCTACGTACAACTCAACGCACGCGCCCGCTAGCGCGCGGTACACGCGACGACCTCTACCTATGACATGATTCTACCCATATAACCTTACAATGTGCTCCATGTACACCACAACAGGTGTTTGACAACACTAAAAATTAATAATCATGAAAAGAAAGTGAACAATTTTACAATTTCATATTCATAGTAGTTATGCGGTTCGAGTGGATAGTTGATGGTGGACGTTTCATAATGTGAATGTAGTGATCACTTGGCGTGCAGCGAGTGGCGTGGGCGGGTCCGTAAGATTTACGCGACGCTTTATATCACTCGTGCTGCGTGTCTTGTGCGGCTGGTCGCAAGGTCAACAAGCTGCATTATATATTCATCTCGCGACCAGACTCACAGCACACACAGCTCACTTATTTTAAGGCAAATTACACTAAGTGATACAGAGCTAGCTCGTCGAATTAAGTAAATCGACTGATTAAAAGTAACCGCTAAATCGATTGTTAGTCTTAATAAATTGTGTATTCATAATTCGATATGTATCTAGTAGTTTTTATTATGCATGCAAACCGACGCTACTGCGCAACGGTTGGTTTTATTGTAAACATTTTAGTGATAATTTTAATAAGATTTGAGAAACGTAAGTTCACGTTGTAAAGTTTTCTAGGTGTGATTTGAACTTAATTAATATAGGAATGTACGTACCGGTGGAACGCGCGGGCGTCGAGTGTTGCACCGCTTTTACCGCGACGACGCCTCGCCTTAGTACACCGGGCTAAACATTTTAGATTTAATGCTAAAACTAAAACTTCACTTTGATTAAGCCATGTAATCACCTTTTTCTAATGATTGTGTTTAACAAAAGTATTTTTTCATCAAATTGTTTTTTTTTATTTCTTAAACTTCCAACAAGAAACCACACAACAACAGCCTTTTACATCTTACCAGGGCCAGGGCAATATAGCTCAACTCAACACAAAAGTCACCAAAAGAACGTTAAGAGTAAAAATGTATGGGCACTGAAGGGAACTTCTTAACATAACTAATTGAAATCTTTAATTTTTAAAAAGAAAACCATTCAAAGATTTAATTTAGAAAGAGCGTAACTGCGCGCGAGTCTAACAATTCCGTATCAAAATTTTACCGGGATACGTGCACTCGCTCTGAAATTCGCGCGCTATCTGGACGCAACAAGGCGTCCCTAGTATCTCGACTCTGTCCTGTTTTAAAATCCGGATTTCGGAACGGTTTTTTGATCCAATCCTGGTTATCCGTCTTTTCCGGATTTTTTATGAAAATAAACAAACCTACTACATACCTATCAGTTTATTAATATTAGGTCTCTATGGCTCAATTCACACGTACCACAACCACACCACAGCGACAACCACACCACAACGCCGCGATGTGGTCGGGCGTAAATTTTGTATGGAAAATGAATATTACAATTCACACGCACCACATTTTGTGGTTGTTATCGACCACCTGTGTAATACGACTACATCGCAACCCCATCGCGGCGGCAGCGCGGCCACATCGCCACGACATGACGTCCACGCGCGCCTAGCTGGCGCCTGCGCTCCCCCGGCCTTCTTTCATTTTGCGTAGTATTATTAGCCATAACAAGGATAGCAACAACAATCTTTCCTCCATGACTACGTTCAGTCAAGCCGTGTTTCCTCTACGAAAGCCAGAGTATAACTGCACATAACCACGTGGTTACCACATCGCAACGACAGCGACAACGCAACCACATCGACATTTTGTGGCTACCACAACGCAGCTGCAAAAAGCCGCTGCGACACTATTCACACGTAACCACATCTTGACCACATTTTGTCGCTGCGACGTGGTGTGGTTGTGGTACGTGTGAATAGGGTATTACACTCTTTTTTTTTAAGTATTTCAAATAACTCCTACAGTACTAAGAAACCACTAAAAAACATCCTAAATTTTGTGTCACTCTCTCTGGCTTGGCCACCATCAGGGATTTTAATTCTGATAACACAAAAAAATAGTCGAAATTAGTCGCCAAATATCAGAAATAGTCGTTCTCTAGTTCAAAAGTTATAAGGGTTTATAGGTGGCCGAGCTGGAGAGAGTCTCCCCAGCTTGGCCACATGTATATCTCGAAAACTAGGGCACCTATTCAAGATCTGTTTTTACAAAAAAATAGTCGCTAAATAGTCGAAATTAGTCGCCAAATATCAGAAATAGTCGTTCTCTAGTTCAAAAGTTATAAGGGTTTATAGGTGGCCGAGCTGGAGAGAGTCTCCCCAGCTTGGCCACATGAAAACTAGGGCACCTAGTGAAGATCTGTTTTTACCAAAAATTAGTCGCTAAATAGTCGAAATTAGTCGCCAAATATCAGAAATAGTCGGGTCTTAGATAAGAAGTTACAATGAGTTCAATTTTTAAAGTATAGTCCAAGAGCTAGACAGAATAGTCTACGAAAACATTCCAAGAAAAAAGATATTTCTATGAATATGTGTAATATACTTCTAGTTTTATCGATCAAAAGACTTTACAAATGTCAGAGAAAGATAAATTTTCAATTATATATATGTTTCTATATTTTAAATGACTAGGTTAGAGTGCCGTAAACTTCTATGAAAACATTAAACCTTGCTCTTGGTCTATTAAGTGTCAAGATGTACAATCGCATGCAACGGTTTTAACAAATTATAACGTTAGAGACTCTAATTTACGTTAAAATAATAAAACATTTTAAACGTTTTGACATTATAAATTATGGTTTCTGAAAGTAAATAAGAGACTAACTGACTACCTTAACACTACAAATCAACTGAATTTCATATATTTAATCAAAACCGGTTATAACGACATTGAAGGGACCGGAAAATCGACAAAATAAGCAATATTTACAAATAGATACATAAATTAAACTTGTAATATGTACCTATCTATATACACACGTAAAATGTTTTATTATTTTAACGTAAATTAGAGTCTCTAACGTTATAATTTGTTAAAACCGTTGCATGCGATTGTACATCTTGACACTTAATAGACCAAGAGCAAGGTTTAATGTTTTCATAGAAGTTTACGGCACTCTAACCTAGTCATTTAAAATATAGAAACATATATATAATTGAAAATTTATCTTTCTCTGACATTTGTAAAGTCTTTTGATCGATAAAACTAGAAGTATATTACACATATTTATAGAAATATGTTTTTTCTTGGAATGTTTTCGTAGACTATTCTGTCTAGCTCTTGGACTATACTTTAAAAATTGAACTCATTGTAACTTCTTATCTAAGACCCGACTATTTCTGATATTTGGCGACTAATTTTGACTATTTAGCGACTAATTTTTGGTAAAAAACAGATCTTCACTAGGTGCCCTAGTTTTCATGTGGCCAAGCTGGGGAGACTCTCTCCAGCTCGGCCACCTATAAACCCTTATAACTTTTGATCTAGTGAACGACTATTTCTGATATTTGGCGACTAATTTCGACTATTTAGCGACTAATTTTTGTTAAAAACAGATCTTCACTAGGTGCCCTAGTTTTCATGTGGCCAAGCTGGGGAGACTCTCTCCAGCTCGGCCACCTATAAACCCTTTTAACTTTTGAACTAGAGAACGACTATTTCTGATATTTGGCGACTAATTTCGACTATTTAGAGACTATTTTTTTGTGTTATCAAAATTAAAATCCCTGATGGTGGCCAAGCCAGAGAGAGTGACACCTAAATTTTTATTTAAGCGCTAAGTACCCTAAAACGCTTTTAAAAATTGTATTTTCAAATTTCGCGCGGAAATTTCCAAAAACGGAAAACGCCGTGGGCGTGGTTTTGCTTTGGCGATATGACGTCCTTACGTCATGTAAATAAACAAACGCGCTGTGACACTTTACATAATTTTTATTGTTTTTATCTCAAAAATTAGTTACTGTTCGACTTACCGTTGGTGTGCGTTTCGGAATGCAAGAACACAAGTGTGAAAACATCGGAATAATTGTGAATTCTAGTGTTAACTGATTCAAATTTAAGAAAAACTTAGTTAAAAGTTGTGGGAAGAGTATTCCAACTATTACACCATAAAAACCCGTTTGTACTGTTGTTGTAAATATCACTTTGATGTAAGTACACATGTGCATTAGCCATCTAAAATATCTTTCACAATAACTTCCATGAAAAAGTATATTTTTATAATAAAGATCGTATTAGGAGGTTATAAATAAAACAAATAGTGACGTCTAGTTGACACTGTTGACAGTCGACAGCTGTCACTGTCTATGGTCTGTATTTCGGTGTGTTCAAGAACAGGTAAAAAAAAACTGAAAACTTTGAATTGAATTTAAAAAAATATTTTCTAGTTTTATGAACTAAAACTAACACTGTTCGGCTGCTTTTTGCTTAAGCTACCTCAATAATATATTTTTATATTTTTTCTCTTATACAGTGTAATACCCTAATGTTTTGGATGAAAATTTTAATCTTTTTTTTTCATCTATATTTTATATTTGTAATACAAATAATAGGTAATCGAAGTAATCACCCATGCAATCAATGCACCTTTGCCAACGCAGTGGCAGTTTATTGATGCTCTTCCTAAAGAATTCAGCTGGACGGGAGGCAACAAATTCTTCAAAGGCATTTTGTACTGCCTCTCGGGTATTGATTTTTTTCCCGCCAAGAAGTTATTCAAATTCTGGAAAAAGTAGTAGTCTGTAGGCGCAAGGTCTGGTGAGTAGAGCGGATGACGGAGAGCTTCTAACCCCCAGTTCTTGCAACTTGGTGACCGTCTGCTGTGCAATATGAAGTCGCCAGTTGTCGTGCAGGAGCAGCGGAGAGGAGAGATTGACCAATACTGGTTGGAGATGTGCCAGTTTCTCCATCTGTGTTCAGTTCTTCACAGTACACATCTGCAGTAATGCCACCATCAGGGATTTTAATTTTGATAACACAAAAAAATAGTCGCTAAATAGTCGAAATTAGTCGCCAAATATCAGAAATAGTCGTTCACTAGTTCAAAAGTTATAAGAGTTTATAGGTGGCTGTTAGCTACGAGTGACATCTCTCCGCTTTGATGAAGTTTGATCCTCATAAAAATTCGAGGCTAAAAGAATAAACATACAAAATCCAATGTGCAATCTCAAAATTTAGACTATAAGATATATTAGATTTACCTTACAAAAACAGCCACCCTATTGACTTCGTGTCGTGGGGCAAAATGGATTTACATAATATAACAATTTTTAAGTATTACGTTTATTTACAATTCTCTCATACAAGCAAAAAGTATAAAATTAAAGAGGATGACCAAAAATTACTGAAAAATAAGGTTGCACTAATAATAATTAACGCTGTAGATGCTAGCTGATTTGTTTGAAAAACTCCGCTAAAAGCCATTTAGTTCGTCGAAAAAACAACATAAAAAGAAAATCCTAATGGCGTCCACAATTATTTTGGCAACAAATGGCCAGTGAAAATGTAGTAAGTATAATAAAAAGGAGGTACCAAAGCAAAAAGTCTAGTTAGGAGTCTTTATTAGAAAAAATACAAAACCAGAATTATGAAGGATTGATTTTGATTTAAAAACCACTGTTCCGTACACAATAAATTTAAATACAACAGTAGCACAGATTAGTGTAGGTAACATACACAAGAGTACAAAAGTTGAAGTAGTCGTGGTAGAAGGAGATTTTGTGGTCGACTCCCTAGGCTCAAAGTAGGCAGCAGACGCGGGGCCGGTACCAGCCAGGGATTGCGAAAGACGCATCAGTTCCCGCGATCCTCGGCGTAGGTGGGAAGAGGAACAACGCGATGGTTTTAGTCAAAACATCAATTAGGATTTACCACAAAAAGTCGAGGTACAGACACAGACACATCCTGTATCTTGGTGGCCCATTACCCGCAGATTCAGCGGTAAAGGCAGATTGCATTTAAGAATGGTGACTACATATATGAGAACAGTGATTAAAATAAAACAATTTTTCATAAATAAGAAGAAGAGAACAAAATATACTTATATAAAATATAACAAACAAACGTATAAAAAAAATCGAAAAAGTGGTGGACATGCATAATTAAAACTACAATAAACAGGCGAAAGAGTGTAGTGTTGGTGCAGGAGCGTGAATATGTGTGAATTTAAATGAAAGGCACGTAAGATAATATTAATACTCGTAGTAGGTGTGCGTTACGTACACGCGTCCCTTCAAGGGTCACTGGATATTTTTTCTGTTTATATTTTTGGTGAGTATGGGGAAATCATGAAATGACTTCTCCCGCGGGGTGGTTCGTGTCAGACTTTTACTGACTAAAACCCACCCATGTACCTTCGATTGCTATTAGAAATATAGCGCAACTCCGGTAGGCATTGGCCCTTTACGTGCTGACTACGCTTTGAAGCGCGCTTGGAACAAAACGCGCCTGTTCCTAGTCCGCAGTCCCGCGCCTACGGTGGCCGGTAGTCGTCTTGCGACTCTCGACGTCTACGCCTGGGTATGATAAGTCAGTTACTGAAACCATATTTTAAGTAGGTATAATCTAAACTTCCAATATATTTTCAGGGACTCTTATGCCCTTACCTTACTAATAATCACTGTGTAAAGTTATGCAATGAATAAAGCCTGTGTAACCATACATTTTTTGTCGTATAAACCTGTCATAACTTTATGCAGCGTTTATTAGTAATTTAAGGCGCTTAGTGTGAAAGATTCGAATAGGAAGAAAGAGTAAAACTGCGTTCGCCTTTTTTATAGGTCCATGGGATAGAGAAAGATGAATTTAGTGAAGTTTGTGTACAAGAGAATTAGCGCCATTGTCATTCTATTGTGTCTCGAAGTTGAATCACGTGCGTGTTAGAAGGTTTAAAGCTGAGCACTGGCCGTTATCTTTTTCTGATCTTAATCAAACTTTTAGTCATGATTTTTTGAGTCTCTAAATACTGGCAGTAAAGATTTTTTCCTTAGAGAAAATGCTTGTTCATATTTATACAAGAAAAATCCTATAAAGCGTGGCAGTAAGGTCAATGGAGTTAATTTATTGGAGTTTTATTGCCATTAGGTAAAATGATAACTTGGAGAAGTTGATAGTCACTGGCCAGGGGAAGGCAAAAGACCATGCGGTAGATACCGATGATGAAGATGACGTTGGAGTGCCCAGACCTGCACCACTCTCAACAACACAGTCAACAATGCTCTACATTCGGCAGTAGAGCGACACAGATGATGTCGAGTTGTCCAGAAGCTTCTGGAAAGTGGTCACGACCCTCAGCACTAAGATAATCGATGCGAGGAGGAGGTAAAGTTTTCTGAGGCACATGGTGTGTCAGGTTTGTGAGAAAATAGAAAGATATTGCCATAAAAACATAAACAATAGCACTTTTTGCGACCCGACACACAGCAGTTCCGCTTGCGATTGCGACCAGAATACCAATATAAATAATATCTTTTTAATTTTAATTCTCTTATCATTTTAATATTACCAACTTATTAAATAAAAAATAATTATAATATATTGTGACAAGTCACACACGGCCATCTGAGTTTATTTAATTTATTTGATTAAATAAGTATGTTGATGGTAACCAGACAACATACTTTAATTTATAAATTTATAAATACATTCTTATTCATCATCATCTCTGTTACGGTGTTAACCTATAATAAATAATTACCTACTATTGTTAGCTATGGCCATAATGTGTCAAGTCACTAATGTGTCATCTGTCATTGTTTGACATCTGCGGCGGCTCTCTCTATGCTCTCTCTTCTTCTTGGACCACCGCCATGCAACAACCATGTCTTGTATTTTGCTCGTGTTTGTCAAGTTAATAAATTGCAATACTGTCGAAGTAATACAGTGTATTTATTTCTCACGTCGGGTCTACAACACCCCAACAGTTTTGGCGACGAGGATCGAAGATTAAGACGGATCACGATCATACAGGTTCCTTTGTTGGAAAATGGCTACAGACGCCGGCTCGGGGCGTGGCACTACGCGCCCTGTACAGGTACCCCCAAACTTCATAGAATTTTATGAAAATAAGAGCAAATTCGAACGCTGGGTGCAGCGACTGCAGGGGGCTTTTCAGATATACGGAATAACGGAACAATGTAGCAAAAACTCTTACTTTTTACATTACATTGGGGCACAGACCTACGATACAATATGCGACTTGGTTTCTCCTAATAAACCGGAGGATAGAACTTACGAGGACAATGTGAAGTCACTCACATTACATTTGGATCCACAACCACTGGAAATTGCAGAGTACCACAAATTCCACAACAGAAACCAAAAGGAAGGTGAGACCGTTAAAGAGTACATTGCCGAGCTCCGCAAGATGGCGGCAACATGTAATTTCGGAAATTTTCTCAACACTGCGCTTCGGAACCAATTTGTATGCGGTATTAGGAATTCCAGAATCAAGGATAGGCTGCTGGAGCAGCGGGAGCTTACTCTGGAAAAGGCGTTCGACATTGCAGTTGGCATGGAGAGCGTCAGAGCGCGCGATGAAAACGCCGCTCCAGTTCATGCAGTGCTACAGAATACCAAGAAGAAGCCGTTGACTTCCAAGGGTGAAGTGAGTAGTGCAAAAAATACTAAAAAGGTAAAATGCTATAGGTGTGGAGGTGATCACTATGCAAATAAGTGCAAGCTCATTAAAGCTTCATGCAATTTCTGTAAGACCCAAGGTCACATTAAGAAAATGTGTTTAAAACTTAAAAAATCTAAAGATGTAAATGCTATTGGTCAGAATAATTCAAGTGAGATAGAATACATAAATAACACATCTAGTAGTCAGAGTAATAATAGGTTTTGGGTGTACCCTATAGTAAATAATTGTAAAATAAAGATGGAATTTGATAGTGGTTCTGCGGTATCTATTATCAGTGACAAATTATACAAAAAATGTTTTCAGGATTTACAACTGCATAAAACTAAGACTAAATTGTGTACCTATTCTAATAATTTTCTTAAATGTTTTAGGTTACATTACATGCTCTGCGTCAGTTGGTACAGAGACTCAACAGAATCTCAAGCTGTATGTGGTGAGTGGTAACAAAGATCCTCTTCTGGGAAGGGAATGGATTAAATTGTTTACTTGGGAGCGATTTCGCGAGCACCTTGATGTAAAGGCAGTGCGCCTTGCAGGTAATGTTTCCGCTCCACTCCACTCTAATAATTCCACAGAGTCTAGTTTGCAATTACTGTTTAAAAAATATTGTTCTCTTTTCGATGGAAAAAATGTTGGTGAAATTAAAGGTAATCCGGTGGCATTACACCTCAGGCAAAATGCAAAACCAATTTTTTGTAGGGCTAGGTCAGTTCCTTTTGCGCTGAAGGAAAAAGTAGAACAGGAAATTGACAACCTGGTTAATGATGGAGTCCTAGTTAAGGTAGATTACTCCGAGTATGCAACACCGGTGGTACCTGTGGTCAAGGCCAATGGTAAGGTTAGACTTTGCGGGGATTATAAAATTACTCTTAATCCACAACTAATTGTTGATGAGCACCCATTACCAACATCTGAAGAGTTGTTTCATGGTCTTGCTGGTGGTGAGAAGTTTAGCAAGATAGATCTATGTAATGCTTATTTAAACTGGCGTGTCAGGGAGCAGGATCAACATTTACTAACATTAAATACACATAAAGGTCTTTACAAATGTACAAGACTCATGTTTGGGTTAAATTGTGCACCGGCCAAATGGCAGCGTAAGATTGAGAACATCTTAAAGGATATTCCAGGGGTACATGTTTTCATTGACGATATTAGAATTACAGGACCTAATGATAAAGTACATCTAGAGCGTTTAGAAATGGTTTTTTCACGATTGGCTGAATATGGTTTAAAAGTTAATTTAAACAAATCTCAATTCTTAAAAGATGAAATTGAATACTGTGGTTACATTATTAGTAAGAAGGGTATATCCGGGACCAGTGATAAAATTAAAGCAATTAGAGATGCACCTAGGCCTAAAAATCTTACTGAATTACAAAGTTTCTTAGGACTTATTAATTACTATGGTAGATTTTTCCATAATTTGAGTAACACTTTGGAACCTTTACACATGTTATTGAGGAAAGATACTAAGTGGCATTGGTCAAGTGAGTGTGAGGATGTTTTCCAGAAACTTAAAAAAGAATTAATTTCAGATACTGTGTTAGCTCATTACTCACCTGAATTACCTTTAGTGTTAGCCACAGATGCTTCCCGACTGGAGTAGGTGCAATACTTTCACACATCATGTCAGATGGTTCAGAACGTCCTATACACTATGCATCTCAAACTTTGAATAGTTCTCAAAGAAAATGGGCTCAGATAGATAAAGAAGCATATGCAATTATTTTCGGTGTTAAAAAATTTTTTCAGTATTTATATGGTAGGAAGTTCATTCTTTATACAGATCATAAGCCTTTGTTACAAATATTTTCACCTTCTAAAGCATTACCACAACTTTCTGCAGCTCGCATGCAACATTACGCTTTATACTTACAGGGTTTTAATTATGAAATTAAATACAAAACTTCTAAGGCAAATGCTAATGCAGATGCATTGTCTAGGTTACCACTTGAAGTGGAAGAGCCAAAGTTACGGGAAGAAGTTGATGTTTGCCAAATTGAATTGATTGAGAAATTACCTGTTACTATAGATCAGATTTGCAATTCTACCAATCAAGATTTGAGTTTACAGCCTTTATTAGCAGGTTTACGTTCAGGTAATATTGTTTCACACCAGGATAGATTTGGTATTGAGCAGTCTGAATTTTCATTACAAAATGGTTGTATTGTAAGAGGATCACGAGTTCTCATTCCAGTTAAATTGAGGCCCACCATACTAAAAGATTTACATACTGCTCACTTTGGGATTAATAGAATGTTAGCTTTAGCTAGGCATTATTGCTGGTGGCCTGGCATTGACAAAGATGTGCGTGATCTAGTGGCAAACTGTGTACAATGTTGTTTACAACAAAGAAACCCTACCTCGGTAGCAAATAAACATACTTGGGAATATCCCACCAAACCATTTGAACGGATACACATTGACTTTGCTGGTAAGTTTATGGGAACTTATTTCCTAATATTGGTGGATGCATTTTCAAAATGGCCTGAAGTGTACATGCTCGATCGGATTACTACTGAAAATACGATTGAAATTTTAGAAAGAATATTTACTACATTTGGTTATCCTAAGATTTTGACTAGTGATAATGGTCCCCAATTTACAAATTATAAGTTTCAAGATTATTTGAGAAAACATAACATTATACATAAGCGTTCTGCCCCATACAATCCTGCTACTAATGGCCAGGTAGAACGTTATGTTCAAACAATAAAAAATAAGTTAAGATGTTGCAACGCAAGTAAAGGTAATTTGCAACAAGTTCTAAATAAAATTTTATTCATGTACAGAATTACACCACATCCATCTACATGTAAAGCTCCTTCTGAGCTAATGTTTGCTTATCAACCTAGCAGTAACTTTTCTTCACTTGTGCCGGATAATTTATCTTCTTCTGAGGGGATGAGTGGAGTGAGAACATTATCTGTTGGTGAACGGGTAATTGCCAGAAATTACATGGGTTCTGAGAAGTGGAAATTTGGAACCATTCAGAAACAGCTAGGAAATTACATTATTTTGTTAAAATGGATAATGGTATGGTTTGGAAGAGACATATTGACCAGTTAAAAAGAGTAGGTGACAGGATAGAATGTCAACATGAGTTTGATATTCCTGTGTTTGAGGATTCTGTGCCAGGTGCCGCGGATACTGTGATTTCTCCTGATTTAACTAGTACTTATGTTCCAGTGCCTAATGATAATGTTAAGTCTGCATCATCTTGTGATAATAATATTTCATTAAATGTTCCTAATGTTTTACCTAACTCAACCGATGTTTCACATGTTCCTAGTACTAGTAGTTCTAAAAATGTACCTAAGGTTTCCCAAGAGATTGTATCTAGTTCTAACCCTCCTGTTGCTATACGTAGGAGCAGTAGAGTTGGTAAACCTGTTCAAAGATTGAATTTGTAATTTAATAGTAAAGTAAGAATTATCCTAAAAGGGGGAGGAATCTGTTACGGTGTTAACCTATAATAAATAATTACCTACTATTGTTAGCTATGGCCATAATGTGTCAAGTCACTAATGTGTCATCTGTCATTGTTTGACATCTGCGGCGGCTCTCTCTATGCTCTCTCTTCTTCTTGGACCACCGCCATGCAACAACCATGTCTTGTATTTTGCTCGTGTTTGTCAAGTTAATAAATTGCAATACTGTCGAAGTAATACAGTGTATTTATTTCTCACGTCGGGTCTACAACACCCCAACAATCTCCCTAGCCTTTTTCCTAACTATCCGAACCAATTCTAACCGGAATCAGCTGGATACCAGTGTTTTACGTGAAGCGACTGCCTGTCAGACCACCACAACCCAGTAACTGAGCGACACGACACGATACCTCTTGGTTAGACTGGTCCGACTTTCTGGCTAACCCGTAACGACTGTCAAAGCTCTACGAATGACAACCGGGATCAACGGCTTTACGTGGCCGAGGCACGGGATTGTCAGTGTTGACGTCCAAGATAAACTAGAAAGAAAGTCCATATGACTTGAAAAAGTCACATTGGTACTGGCCCGGATTCGAACCCACAACCTCTTAAACGAGAGGCGGCGCCTTATCAACTGAGGCATCACTACAAATACATTCACATTATTATACACTAACTTTTGCCCGAGCACCCTTAACCCTAGAAAGATAATCCACGTCCGCGAGACGTATCGTGAAATTAAATTTCGTTGTATTTTTTTTATTATTTATCGCAGCGCGCTGGCTGCTCTAGTTAAGACCCTGTCCAGGACGGCGAATTCGCCGCGTAAACGACTAGCGCGAATTCACTCGCGCGTTGGCGAGATACTAGGCACCAATACATCGCGTCCACAAGCATCGCGCGAATAATAAACTCGCGCGTAACACGCGTGCAATTCGCCGGACTCTCGACTCGCGCGTGACTCGCGCGTAATGCGCGCGAGTCGAGATACTAGGGCCGCCTTGTTGCGTCCAGAGTTCGCGCGAATTTCAGAGCGAGAGCACGTATAAAAAAGAAAGAGAAGGAAATACGACTCGCGCGTAGGTACGCTCTATACGCGTTGGCTCTGGACGCAACACTCGCGCGTGATACGCGCGAGAGAATCGCGGCGAATTCGCCCTCCTGGACAGGGTCTAACTCTGTCGGCGACCGGCACTGGGATTACGTATCTTGCAATAGCCGAGCGATCGCGATAATTTAGCAAAATTTTGCTGCTCAAACGTCAATTCAAAATACGTCACGTCAAATAGCAAACTAGCGATAGTGCTGCCTCTGTGGAGCAATCAGTTAACTAAAATATTCATTTTTCGTTTGGTGGTTTCGTATTTAGTATGGTTTTTAAGAGCAAAGTTAAGTTTTTTTTGTTAAAGGTGATATTTAATTAGTTCCAGCGATTGCTACTTTATCGTCATCGTAGCAATAAGTGCATTAGAACAATCAGCGAGCGATTAGCAATCGGTTCATACATAATACGATTTTTTTTGACGATCGCGCGGTGATCGCGCGATCACTGCGCAAATATTGCTCATTGCTGTTTCATAGGTAACGGTTTCACCGCGCGATTAATCGCTTAACGTCGAAAAAATCGTATTATGTATGAACCGATTGCTAATCGCTCGCTGATTGTTCTAATGCACTTATTGCTACGATGACGATAAAGTAGCAATCGCTGGAACTAATTAAATATCACCTTTAACAAAAAAAAACTTAACTTTGCTCTTAAAAACCATACTAAATACAAAACCACCAAACGAAAAATGCATATTTTAGTTAACTGATGGCTCCACAGAGGCAGCACTATCGCTAGATTGCTATTTGACTTGACGTATTTTGAATTGACGTTTATATTGCTAAATTATCGCGAATTGACGTTTATATTGCTAAATTACCGCGATCGCTCGGCTTCTGCAAGTTATATAATCCCAGTGCGAAACTAGCGCTAAGCAGCAGTAGTACCACGGTAAGTACTTTCAAATAAAAGATAAGTATACCTATGTCGTACGTCCGCGAGACGTATCATCATACATCTTTACATCTTTAATGCAACTTCTGCAATCATTTGAACTGATTGTTTATTGTTATTTACACGTATTTATTATTATTATCAGGTATTTATTATTATTATATTATAAAAGCAAGTCAAAGGTGTTGGATCCGGATGCCTGCCTACCTCTGTCGTGTGGTCGAGGCCTATCTGACGGACAGGGCCGTCATCTACCCCGGTCACGAGGGAGTGTGGAGTCGACGAGGGATGTCGTGCGGTGTTCCACAGGGATCGGTCCTGGGGCCGCTCCTGTGGGACATCGGGTACGACTGGGTGCTGCGCGCCGACCTTCCCGATGGTGTCAGCGTAGTGTGCTACGCTGACGACACGCTAGTCCTAGCGCAGGGAGGGTCGTTCCAGGCGGCGGCCGACTTGATGACAAATGGAGTTGCGACAGTCGTGGACAGGATCCGGCAGCTGGGACTCGAGGTGGCCCTGCACAAGTCCGAGGCCATGTGTTTTCATGGCCCGCGGCACCGGCCACCTCCGGGGTCTCAGATAACGGTGGGAGGGGTTCACATCGGTGTCGAGTCGACGATAAAGTACCTGGGACTTGTCCTCGACAACCGGTGGAACTTTACGGAGCACTTCCGACGTTTGGGCCCCAAACTGGCGAAGGCCGGAGCTGCCCTCAAGCGGCTCCTGCCCAATCTCGGTGGCCCAAACGCCTCCTGCCGGAGGCTCTACACGGGGATCGTGCGGTCCATGGCCCTCTACGGGGCTCCGGTGTGGGCGCCCAATCTAGCCGCGGCTCCGGCCCGACTTTTGAGGGCGTCCCAGAGGGTTATGGCCATTCGCATGGTGCGGGGATACCGCACGGTCTCCTGTGAGGCGGCATGCCTCCTTGCCGGCGTCCCGCCATGGGATCTGGAGGCAACAGTCCTTGCACACACGTACGAGTGGCGCGTGGAAGTGCAACGCCGGGGTGAAGTCCCGATGCCGCGGGTTATCGCGGCACGGCTCACGGAGCTCCGGCGAGATCTCATGGCGGAATGGAGACAACGACTGTCGCTACCTAGTGCTGGGCACGCCGTTATAGCGGCGGTAAGACCCCTCTTTGAGGAGTGGCTGGAGAGGCGTCATGGCACTCTCACGTTTCGCTTGACGCAGGTCCTCACCGGACATGGTCAGTTCGGGAGGTTCCTGTGTCGGATTCGGGCGGAAGCGACGCCTGGGTGTCACCACTGCAGTAACGGTCGCCTGGAGGACACGGTCGAGCACACAGTAGAGGTGTGCCGCGCATGGGCGGAGCACCGACGTGTCCTCGTAGAGGCGATCGGCGGCGGTGACCTCTCGCGCCCGGCGCTGTTTCAGGCCATGCTCCGGGGCGAGACGGAATGGGATGCCGTCGCCTCCTTCTGCGAAGCAGTTATGCTAGTGAAGGAAGCGGCGGCGCGCGAGAGGCAACGACGAGCCTCTCGCCCCGGACTAAGACCCAGGCGAAGACGTCGAGAGTCGCAAGACGACTACCGGCCACCGTAGGCGCGGTTCTGCGGATGGCGAGCTATGGGTAGCTCGCCGCCCGGCTAGGACCAGGACCGCGTAGACGGCGCGTTTTGTTCCACGCGCGCCTCAAAGAGAAGGAGTCAGCACAGGAAGGGGCCCAACAGGGCCAACGCCTGCCGGGGTTGCGGAATGTTTATAATAGTTACCGTGACCCTGGAACATAAAGGGCAATCGAAGGAACATGAGTGGGTTTTAGTCAGTAAGAGTCTGACACGCCCTCCCGTCGCACCCAGGACGGGAGCAGTCATTGGATGACTTCCCACTCACCAAAAAAAAAAAAAAAAAAAAGGTGTTGGATAATTCTCAAATTGAGAACTTTTTATACCAAAATAAAATAATATAGGCAGTTACATGAAACAAAACAAAGCCATCAACTACCGATAATGCAGTTGGATTTTTTGATTATTTAATCATACTTTTTTTTTATTTCTCCTTTTTTTAAAATTAATATATCATATGTTATGTCGAAACCCGTTAAACGGTTTAGGCTGTAGAACGTGCCATAGAATGAGACATACATAAATATGTACAAACATACATACGCTTGAAAAACATAACCCTTCTGTCGGCAGTCGGGTAATGAAGAGGAAGCGTTATCAGAATCTGAAAGTGAATGCGAATAAAACCTCTTAGAAGACGATGTGCAGAGTGACACAGGAGACGAATAAAATCCATCTATGAAGCTGTGGATATACCCGAAATGTCTGCTGAAGAGCATTCAGAGTGTACTGCCGATCAAGCTACGCCTTCTAATAGCCGCATAATTATTAGTTCTCAGCGCACACCCAGAGGTAAAAATAAGCATTGTTGGGCTTGTGGTCCAACAAGGGTTGAAGTCGCGGTAGAACCTTAGCAATGAATATTGGTCGATCAGCTAGAGGGCCAGAGCGTATTACATGGTGTAGAAACGTTTACAACCTCTTGTTATCTAATATATAAAATTCTCGTGTCACAGTTTTCGTTGCCATACTCCTCCGAAACGGCTTGACCGATTTTGATGAATTTTTTTGTGCTTATCCAGTATCTATGAGAATCGGCCAACATCTATTTTTCATACCCCTAAGTGACCCCATTTTTAACGCGGGTGAATCCGCGGGAGGCAGCTAGTATTATAATACTAGCTGGCCCGTGCCAGCAGTGCAGTTGTTTATTGCTATTTTATAAATTCAAAAATTCAAAATTCAAGGCATTTATTTCACTTAGACCATTTATAGGCACTTATGAATTGTCAAAGAGTCGGTCGGTCAGTCAGAGAAGTGATTTGAATTGCCTGTTCCAAAACGTAGATCTCTATGGAGAAGAACAGGCAAGAAACGCCACGGACACTCTTTTAAAAAAAATCATGTTTTACAAAAGAACTTGGTTACATTCATTTTGGTGCTTCTATGTGTGAAAACAATGTAAGTAAATAACAAAAAAAAAACAATAAATGATTAAAAAATAATAGTAAAAATAAAAAAGTCATGGCAGTTAAGAGTTGACCGATCTCAACTGACAGCGCCCGTTCACGAGCATGACGCGTGACATCAGCACCATCCAGCTCAACCATTTTGAAGGGAACGGAATGATCCAACGCACCCGCCACCATCAGCGAGACTTTTGAGCGAGCATGACATTTCTCCAAACCGCCATGCCCATTTGTGTCAGTATTATACAATCATGTAATAAATTAACGAATAACAACATCGTACTCACATTTACAATAATCAAAATTTCTTTAAGTTACACAAACCAAAGTTTTGTATTATAAATAAAACTAAGTGGGTGAAATTTAATTACCTGAACAAATAATAGCAAATATAGTTTTATTTTTAAAATAGAATACTAACAATTATTTCAACCACTAAAGCATGATAATACGTAGGCTTACTAAAAATCTTAATTAACTAAGGCTGAGGCTACACTAGAATGCGACGCAAGCTGCGACACATGAGCGATTGAAACAAATACATGGATACTTTTTTTTTTTTTGGTGAGTGGGAAATCATCCAATGACTGCTCCCGTCCTGGGTGCGGCGGGAGGGCGTGTCAGACTTTTACTGACTAAAACCCACTCATGTTCCTTCGATTAATACATGGATACTCACCGTGTACTATGGCTACACCGTTCATCAAATATTACGGGTAGTAATAAAAGCTCCGACAAATAAAGAATAATTGTACTTACTTAAAATATTTTACTGCCTAAAATACTAACTTTCCGACTACTTTTTTCCGAATTAAAATGACGAAACGACCGAATGAGATACTGAAATCTCCGAAAAATAAACATGAACATAAATTACGTTCAACTAAAAACTTTATTAATTTATCAATTCTAGTCTTACCAAACCTTAAAATACTCTATACATGATCGAGGGTGGGCTGGGTCGACGGAGCCCCGCTTCGCGGGGCTCCTACTTCTGGTTGGTTTATAAAAAAATAACCACGAAGGGGATGGCGGGGCCTTCTAACCTAACGTATCCGAGTCGGGGTGCCCTAAAGTCTAGATTGCAACCAGTTTTCATCATTATTGAGAGTTAAAAAATAAATTTTGGTAACCAACAATAAAAATTAAAACAGTTCATGCAAGTTGTAAAAATATGATTATTTTGACGAAACCTCTGTTGTCGGTAACTTAGTAATTTGGTCTGAGATTTAGTTTTCTATTCGGAAATTAGGATTTTTTGTCGGTAATTCATTATAACGCTGGTTAATAAGAATAATAGTCGGCCACAGATCGCTGGAGATTATTTTTTTGTCGGAACCATTATTATTTCCCAAATATTACTAGCGATCTTTGATATCTTTATGCGACAGGAGCTACAATACTGTAATCACGGCATTGGCTACATCGACGTATCAGCGAAATTGAATCGAATATACGCCAGATTTTCGCTTGTAATGTAGCCATTCCACGTTTATTTCGTTTTGCTCTTCCAGTCGCATCGCAAATCGCTGCCTACTGTAGCCTCAGCCTAGGGTACGTGTGACAGACGTATGATTATCTTTTACGCTAGATGAAATATGATTATCTCTCTAGAGCACGATTAGGTACGATTCACCCTTAATCATCCCGTTCGGGAGAACTGATAATAATCGAAAGCTAATCTTATAATATTTGTGGTTTCATAAACCCGAAGCCGTAACACTATAGCTAGACTTAAAGTAATAGTTTGAGAAATACAGGACTTAAATAAATGTAAGTATACACCGACTGGTTCTATTTAATAAAATTTGCTGTAAGTATTTACTAGGTACTTACGGGAACGACGCAACTAAAATAAAATTAATAATAATTTTCTCAAAGAAATCCAAGGCATGTTTTCTTGTGCTCGCAAATAAAAAAGGTGCGAGGCTCGAGGTCCAGACGGGTTCGTTCGGCGTCGGCGGCGCGCGGGGGCGGCGTCTTCGTTCCCCGGGGTCGCCGCACAGCGCCGCGGCGCCACCGTCGCCTGTCACCTGCGTCTGCGACGACCGACGACGCTGTTCCGTTACTACAAGTCTACAACTCTTGCGCCAACGCGGCGCGACGCTTTATAATAATTCTAAGTTAAACTCGTACGCAGAAACCCTGAAACATACTAGTGTCTGTTCTACTGGATCGCGTCACGGTAAGTACCAACGTTATACAATAAAGTCGAGTTTTGTGTGCCCGCGCGCACGAGGCTTCACTGACAGTTACCGATGTTTTTGTTTATGTTTTGTTTTGTTGATATTATTTATTTTGCAACTTTACGGTTCTTTTATCAATGTAATGCCTTTAAGGATTTGGTAGAAACGTGTGTATTTTTACAGCTACCTGCCTATTTAAATAATAAGTGCTTCCTTACTATTTATATTTGTGTCTTATGAATTAAGTAGGTACATAACTATCTACTTAAGTATTAACGTTTTGTTAATATTACTGCCGATGCGAATGAAATCCTAAGTATAAATAGCTACATAACGCAGTTTCTTTTGTTGAGTTTTATACTTTGAATCGCTATCGAATTTACTAAGGCTCGATGGTCCGGTGCATGCTTCATAATTTGTTTCTGCATTGAAGATAGGACTTTAACATGTAGGCATAAGAGTTAAATTCACGTGTGCGTTTGTGTAGCCTTGAGGGAAAGGGACGTCGCGTCGCCGCCGCCGCGCCGCCATCGCCATCCAGGTAGGCAGGCTATCGTCGCGGTAAAGAATATTCTTACCAGAATGGTCAATGCTTTGATTTAAATTCATACGTATATCATATGCACAATTATATGTTTCTACCTAACGTAGCAGCCAGTTGTGTGGCTTACTGCGATTGTTTTAGTAAAACAAAATAAACTAAATTCAAGTGCATCAATCAGGTCAAAATTTCGGTCAGTGGGTCGAGTTAGGGTTTCATCGGAAAGAAAATAATATTTATATTTGTATATTTTTTTCATAAATTGATTTTAATAATTATTTGGAAACTACAATGAAAGAGAGGTTAAGCCGGACACCTAACTGTTCATGCAATTGCTAAAGTGTTTTTTAATTAAGTATTCATTTAACTATCAAAATAAAAGTCCTTATAAAGGCATAGTATTCACTATGGCATTTGCGGGAGTACTACATTGTAATGTGACATTCGTACGAATGTTCGACGCTCCTTTCGGCGTAGCTAGGGTTCACGGCGAGTATTCAATATTTTGTATTTATTGAGTATTCATAGTAAGCATACTCCTGTAACAACGGCAACGTTACTTTATTCCTTTTGTTCACTCTTAGTTGGAAATGTCAGACTTACAAATCGCATATCGCGCTCGAGCGTTTTCTCTCGTTGGTTCCTAAGATGCAACAAAACAGCGAATAAGTTATAGAAATTCATGGCAATCAAATGAAAATAGAATATTTAGAGTTTATTTTGCGTTTAAGACCAAGCTTTGGATGCAAAATGCACGCAAGCATCGCCCTCCCGCCCTTAATAAGGGTAGTAATAAAAGCTCCGACAAATAAAGAAGAATTGTACTTACTCAAAATATTAAATTTACTGCCTAAAATACTAACTTTCCGACTACGTTTTTCCGAATTAAAATGACGAAACGACCGAATGAGATACTGAAATCTCCGAAAAATAAACATGAACGTTTATTGCTATAATACTTTTCTACCAGTATAAATGACGTTCAACTAAAAAGTCTATTAAATTACCAATTCTAATCTTACCAAACCTTAAAATACTCTAAACATAATCGAGGGTGGGCTGGGTCGACGGAGCCCCGCTTCGCGGGCCTCCTACTTCAGGGTGGATTATAAAAAAATAACCACGAAGGGGATGGCGGGGTCTATTCGCTCGCTTCGCTCGCTCACACGACCCCGCCATCCCCATTCTAACCTAACCTATCCGAGTCGGGGTGCCCTAAAGTCTAGATTGCAACCAGTTTTCATCATTATTGAGATTAAAAAATAAATTTTGGTAACCAACAATAGAAATTAAAACAGTTCATGAAAGTTGTAAAAATATGATTATTTTGAATAAACCTCTGTTGTCGGTAACTTAGTAATTTGGTCGGAGATTTAGTTTTCTATTCGGAAATTAGGATTTTTTGTCGGTAATTCATTATAACGCTGGTTAATTAGAATAATAGTCGGCCACAGATCGCTGGAGATTAATTTGTTTGTCGGAACCATTATTATTTCCCCCTCAATAATAGACACATGCGCGCAGTAAATAACATGCAATCGGACTATATCGACAACAGCGAATGCTGATGTTCTGTAACATGCGAATGCTCAGCACCTGACTACAATACCGTGTAGGCAGAATGCAAAATCAATTCGACATGTCTGCTCAATTTAATCTTTGTCCAAAACGTTGACCGAGAAGTACGACTGCTACCCGGGAAGGCTCTTTAATTAACTATTGTGAGACGTTAAGTCCATAATCGAATTTATGCTATTTGTATCATTTTTCATTTGACACTCATTCCAAGGTTTTTAAAAACTTAATTTTGCATTTGACTTGAAGAGTTGAAGCTGCGTCTTACAATGTAACACTTCGATACTACCTATTAGTGAATAATAAAGGTCCTATACAACTGGCAAAATGATTCATATGGCCTTCTGGTATAAATATTTTATACCTACACGGACCTGCATTATATAAATCTAAGTATAAAAGAATCGGCACATAATAAAACAAAAAACAATCGAGACAGAACTCTTAAATTTATTTTTAGTTTAGTACCGGTTTTTAGAATTGGATAAAAGAATAGTTACATATAAAATAAATAAATACTTTGGTAGCACATCTATGGTCTTTTAGCGAAAGCCTTTCGGTTGTAAGTCAGGTTCAGTTTCAGCATAGAAAGGTAAGTTGCCAATTGGTTCCGTGCGTACTCGACAGATGGCGTTGCTAGTTACGTTTTTAATAATTGTCATGCTTTCGTGTGGGCTTCTAGACAAGGACGATGAAAACAGCAATTTTTTAATAGTTTTTGGTTTGAAGTTTATTTTTATTAAATACTAGCCGTCCCCCGCGGTTTGGGAAATCATCATATGACTTCTGCAATCCTGGGCGGGGCGGGAGAGCGTGTCAGACTTTTACTGACTAAAACCCACCTATGTTCATGGTAACTATTATAAACATTCCGCAACCCCGGCAGGCGTTGGTCCTGCCCTTCTCGTACAGACTTCTTTTTGAGGCGCGCGTGGAACACTAACACGCCGTCGACGCGGACCCAGCCGGACGGCGAGCTACCCATCGCTCGCCGTCCGCAGACCCGCGCCTACGGTCATACGGTGGCAGGTAGTCGTCTTGCGACTTTCGACGTCTATTCCTGGGTTTCTGTCCGGGGCGAGAGGCTCGTCGTTGCCTCTCGCGCGCCGCCGCTTTCTTCACTAGCATAACCGCTTCACAGAATGAGGCGACGGCTTCCCGTTCAGTCTCGCCCCGGAGCATGGCCTGAACCAACGCCGGGCGCGAGAGGTCACCGCCGCCGATCGCCTCTGCGAGGACACGGCGATAGCTCGCCCATGCGGGGCACACCTCCATGTGCTCGACCGTGTCCTCCAGGCGACCGTTGCTGCAGTGGTGACACCCAGGCGTCGCTTCCGCCACGCGTGGTCGAGGCCTATCTGACGGACAGAGCCGTCATCTACCCCGATCACAAGGGAGTGTGGAGTCGAAGGGGGATGTCGTGCGGTGTTCCACAGGGATCGGTTCTGGGGCCACTCCTGTGGGACATCGGGTACGACTGGGTGCTGCGCGTCGACCTTCCCGATGGTGTCAGCGTAGTGTGCTACGCTGACGACACGCTAGTCCTAGCGCAGGGAGGGTCGTTCCAGGCGGTGGCCGACTTGATGTCAAGGGGTGTTGCGACAGTCTTGGACAGGATCCGGCAGTTGGGACTCGAGATGGCCCTGCATTAGTCCGAGGCCATGTGTTTTCATGGCCCTCGACATCGGCCGCCTCCGGGGTCTTAGATTACTGTGGGAGGGGTTTACATCGGTGTCGAGTCGACGATAAAGTACCTGGGATATGTCCTCGACAACCGATGGAACTTCACGGAGCACTTCCGTCCGACGTTTGGGCCCCAAACTGGCGAAGGCTGGAGCTGCCCTCAAGCGGCTCCTGCCCAATCTCGGTGGCCCAAAAGCCTCCTGCCGGAGGCTCTACACGGGGATCGTGCGGTCCATGGCCCTCTACGGGGCTCTGGTGTGGGCGCCTAATCTAGCCACGGCTCCGGCCCGGCTTCTGAGGGCGTCTAGAGGGTCATGGCCATTCGCATGGTGCGGGGATACCGCACGGTCTCCTGTGAGGCGGCATGTCTCCTAGCCGGCGTCCCGCCGTGGGATCTGGAGGCAGTCCTTGCACACACGTACCAGTGGCGCGTGGAAGTGCAACGCCGGGGTGAAATCCCGCTGCCGTGGGTTATCGCGGCACGGCTCACGGAGCTCCGGCAAGATCTCATGGCGGAGTGGAGACAGCGACTGTCGCACGCAACCTAGTGCTGGGCTCGCCGTAATAGCGGCGGTAAGACCCCTCTTTGAGGAGTGGCTGGAGAGGCTCCACGGCGCTCTCACGTTTCGCTTGACACAGGTCCTCACCGGACATGGTCAGTTCGGGAGGTTCCTGTGTCGGATTCACCACTGCACCTGTCACCACTGCAGCAACGGTCGCCTGGAGGACACGGTAGAGCACACGGTGGAGGTGTGCCGCGCATGGGCGGAGCATCGACGTGTCCTCGTAGAGGTGATCGGCGGCGCTGGTTCAGGCCATGTTTCGGGGCGAGACGGAATGGGATGCTGTCGCCTTCTTCTGCGAAGCAGTTATGCTAGTGAAGGAAGCGGCGGCGAGCGAGAGGCAACGACGAGCCTCTCGCCCCGGACTAAGACCCAGGCGAAGACGTCGAGAGTCGCAAGACGACTACCGGCCACCGTAGGCGCGGTTTTGCGGATGGTAAGCGATGGGTAGCTCGCCGCCCGGCTAGGACCAGGACCGCGTCGACGGCGCGTTAGTGTTCCACGCGCGCCTCAAAGAGAAGAAGTCAACACTGGAAGGGGCCCAACAGGGCCACGCCTGCCGTGGTTGCGGAATGTTTATAATAGTTACCGTGACACTGGAACCATAAAGGGCAATCGAAGAAACATGAGTGGGTTTTAGTCAGTAAAAGTCTGACACGCCCTCCCGCCGCACCCAGGACGGGAGCAGTCATTTGATAATTTCCCACTCACCAAAAAAAAAAGGGTTAATGGCCTTTCTTCTTGGAGAAAAATTAAGAACGCCATTAGTGACTTTTTCTATTTCTTATTTTTTTCAACAAATAATGGCCGTGACATTATTTTTTAATGTAACGGCCAGTTTTGAACGTAACTTTGAGGATGTGAAAAACTCTTTATTAAAATAGGTAGTAAAACCTTTTTTATTTTCCTATTAATATAATAAACTAGCTTCTGCCCGCGGCTTCGCTCGCGTTAGAAAGAGACAATAAGTAGCCTATGTTACTCTCCATCCCTTCAACTATCTCCACTTAAAAATCACGTCAATTCGTCGCTCCGTTTTGCCGTGAAAGCAAGACAAACATACAGACAGACAGATAGAGAGACAGACAGACAGACAGACACACTTTCCCATTTATAATATTAGTATGGATGTCAAAGTTTGTAAGGATCACAGGATCGATCACGAATCGATGGGTTAATGTTTGCTACTTTATCACGCTAAATTACTGAAAGGGTATTGTTAAAACTTTACAGGTATATATACAGTGGTGGTCATATAATTAAGAACGACTGTATAAAAATAACTTTTACGAAAATTATACTTTTTGCATGTCTTTTTGGGTGTATCTAAGTAGCGCTAAACTATGCCACACTATCGTAGCTTACAGTTGTAAAATGATTAATTCAATAAAATCATAATAAGTTTTATACATTAACCTTTGAAATATTTGTGTAAACTTATTGGTTGGCCATTTAATTAAGAACGATGGAAAGTTTTTTTTTTATTAATAAATAATTTACAATTCTTTGTAACAGACCTCTATTCGAGTAATTTTAATGCTATTTAGTGTTGTAAAAGTCAAGTTGATTGTTGAAAATAATGATCCAGAATTAAAGTTGTGATGAATCTATAAGGAAAGTGATAATAAAACTTCGCGAAAGGAATTGGTTAAATTCAAAGATATCAGATCATCTGTAATACTTAAAGTCGATTATATTCCACGCTGTAAAGCATTTTAACATGTATCAATTAACTTTAATTATTTTGCGCATACCTACTTAAACAGAGAAAGTAACCTCGGCGAGACGATCAAAATATCGTGCATTCGTGCGTTTCGCAAAACAATACCCTTTTAAAAGGTCTGACGAGTTGAGGAAAGATTATTTTGGTAAAAACAACTCTTCAGCGATCTCAACGAACAGTATCTGAAGGCGTTTGGTACAGGCGAAGTCAAATAAAGCATAGCAAGAAAGATTCCCATGTTTAAATTGTATCATAGGCAAACCCAGGTTGCATTTGCTAGGAGTTATTAAGGCTGGACAGTAAGACAGTGGAAAAATGTTATTTTCTCTAACGAAAAAAACATTTACACAGCATGTTCTGATAGAAAACGATCTGTTTGATGCTCTCCAAATACAGCTTTCAACCGTAAGCACACAAAAGTGACTTTAAAGCATGATGCCACCATCATGCTTTAGCAAATATGAAAAGTTAGGGATGCTTCTCTGGTTATTGTGTTGAACTTGTTAGACTGATAAAAGAAAACATGGATCTTATCCAGTACAAAAATACACTGAATGAAACAATGTTATCACATGCTGAAGACGCCCTTCCGATTATTATTTATTTTGAACATTCTTATACAACAATGGTCCAGAGCACACTACGAGCACCGTTAAATAACTTCATACGTGACAAATTATTACAATCAGTTTCTGTCTTAGAATGGCAACCAAACAGTTTTGGTGCATAGTCAATCAAGCAAAGGGTTTCAAATTCACGTTGAGGTAACATAGGTGGTAAATGCTTCGCCGATGTAACAAACTTTTAACTTAGAATGCAATGTATTGTATTGCTTTTTTGAGCATTTTCACAATCTTATTTGAATAGATTTTTAAAATCTAAGTATCTACTGAAACAACTCACGAGCGTTTAAGAATCGTTCTTAATTATTTGGCCAGCTTTATTGCTATATGAATTTGTAGGGATCGATTATTTATTAAATCCATACTAATATTATAAATGGGAAAGTGTGTCTGTCTGTCTGTCTGTCTGTTTGTCTGTCTGTCTGTTTGTCTTTCTTTCACGGCAAAACGGAGCGACGGATTGTTGTGATTTTTTAAGTGAAGATAGTTGAAGGGATGGAGAGTAACATAGGCTACTTTTTGTCTCTTTCTAACGCGAGCGATGCCGCGGGCAGAAGCTAGTTAGTAATAAAAATAGTAAGTGATTTTAATATTTCGTACTTATCACGTTTACATTATCTATGTAGCTGTTACATGACATAAGGAATTACTTTTAAGAACAAATACAAAAACGCACAAGACATTGTATTTCTATCAAAATGTCGGGTACTAAAAATCGTTCTTAATTATATGACCACCACTGTACATAGCTTATATGCATCAGAATAACGGCTACAATCTACTATCATACTGTGACCCACGGGAGCAGAGCAGTAGTAGATTTGCCAGAAGACAGTTTAGTGTAATCCATATTCCATACTAATATTATAAATGCGAAAGTAACTCTGTCGGTCTGTCTCTTCTTCATGCCTAAACCTCTGTATCTATTTGAATTAAATTTGGTACAGATATAGTCTAGGACCCGAGAAAGGCAAAGGATGGTTTTCATTCCGGAAATCCCCCGGGAACGGGAACGAAGTCGCGGGTCGTGGGCTAGTATTGTATAATTGTCATTTTCCTATAAATAAAACCGATAAGTAGCCTATCCTATGTCCTTCCTCGGGTACTAGACTATATCTGTACTAAATTATAGGCAAATCGGTTCAGTGGTATAGGAGTGAAGAAGAGACAGACAGACAGAAAGACAGGCAGTGTTACTTTCGCATTTATAATATTAGTATGGATAAGATTACTATTCTGATACTCTATTTAAGTACGGTTGCCAACTTTTTCCAAGATGGCGTCCGTGGGACAAGCAATGCAATCCAACAAACATTAAACTGACACCACTACATATCGAAAATACCAAATTGCGTACACTTACAAAATGTAACTTTTCATAAAAATCATAAAAATCATCATAAAATCATATTTATTTTGTAAATGGATATATATATAACACTTTTACACGTCAATATTTTGTTTTTTTTTTATTTATTTTAAGCGAACGATGGGGCCGGTGTTTTGTAGCTGGACTGCTCTGAGAAGAAACATCCGAAACAAACTCAGAGGTCAAAGTCTCTTTTAAAGTCCATACAATCGTATTGGTCAAAAATGTGCGAGAACCATGGAGGTTAATGTCTGATGCACTCTCTTGATAAGAGAAGGACACAGATTTGAGTGGACCTGTCCAGACAGTGCAAGCATCATAATATCTAGGCCATCTAAGTACTGATTATCCATTTATAAAAAGCAACTGGCTTTCACTATGATATCTTCCCGTTGATATTACCACTGTAAATAAGATAGACATATTATCACTTTGTCATAATAAATAAGCAAAAAACGCACATTTATTACAACAATATTTTCAACAGTACTTTACGGCCAAAGTAATTGTTGGTGCTTGTCTAGAACTAGAAATAGCTCGGGGGAACACGCTTAACCTAACTATTATTATTTAACAAGTGCAGTCTGTCTGTCCGTCATGATAATATTTATTGTTTGCAACAATATAATATTAAAAGGTTTGCGTTTATGTTCAGTTAATACCTTTAAAATTATACGTTGCGAGCGCTTGATCGTGGCTTTTACAATAAATAAATTCAGTTTGACGGTAAAATTGTATTTTACGTTTTAATAAATACCGATATATAATGACAGGCCTTTGAACGTGCAGATTGCGAGGTAATGCTTTAGAAAAAATATATTTTGACTCTCTTGTGAATTAAGCGAAGGTTTTAGAAGAAAATAGGGCTTGTCTTTTATTGTAGTGATGATCCTTTGGTGTAGTTGTGCTGCCAATTAATATTTCGTTGTGTGTGTAAGTTTGTACTAATCTGAGATGCTCATGATCATTTGAACACCTGCAGTACTATTTTGAAATTTATTGTTTTTTTATTATATAGCAAGAATTTTTCTTTACCAAATAGGTTGTGTTTAGGTGTCATTATGATATTTTTTACGACGTAATCTGTTAAAATGAATTAAAAATGAGTTGAAAGATGGACCTCTTCAACAGCTACTAGCGGCTCCTTAGAGTTTGAGATCATTTGTTGTCTTTTAACCTTTCGACGACTAAGCGACAGCCGGCTGTCGGGCTGCGTTTGTCTTTCTATTGTGTCTCGAATCACGTGTGTTCGAAGGTTTAAAAAGTCTCATCCAAGCCGGAGATCTAACTTAAAAAACTTAATATATTATTTATTTATTAATTTTATGTGCTCCGAAGGCCAAAGCGGCGGAGCGGCTAATATGCACTTCTAGTTAACTCTACGGTATCCTACGAAGTGTTTATTTTGCATCTCCTGCTACTTACAAATAAGGATTAATAAACCAATCACTTTGACACGCAATAGTCAGTCGTAATAATCAGTCTAAAACTAACAAAAGCACTTAGGTACATTAAAGAAGTATGCTACGGCTCGGCTCCGTCTTTCGCTTAAAATAATCAAAAAACAATACAATAAATGTAAGTTTATAATTTCTATCACACTAGAGTCTCCCCGCTGTTTCACCCGGGTTATGTTTGGGTACTGCTTGGTCATAGCCCGATGTTATGTAGCCTATATCTTATTCTGACGTATAAGCTATATTTCTGCAAAGTTACATCAAAATCCGTTCACTAGTTTTTGCGTGTAAGAGTGACAAAAAATACATATTTTCTCTTATATAACATTAGTATAGATAACGTTCCCGTGGGATTTCCAGGATGAAAACTATACTATGTCCTTTCTCGGGTCCCATACTATATCTGTACCCAATTTTATTCAAATCGGTTCGGTAGTTTGAGCGGGAAAGCGTAACAGACAGACAGAGAGACAGACAGACAGAGTTACTTTCGCATTTATAATATTAGTACGGATGAAATTATCATCTCTCTAGCCAACCTTGTAGGGTCGCCTCTCAGTCTACCCAGATCCAGCTAAATATTATACTAGTGCTTTACATGGAGCGACTTCCTATCAGACCTCATCAACCACACAATAAAATGAGGAAGATTATTATATGACCTATGCATTTTTTTGACTAGTTCATGTTAGTTTAGTGGTTTGTGACCCTGACTGCTAAGCCGCAGGTCGTGGGCTCAATTCTCACCCAGGACAAACTTTGTATGATGAGCACGAGAGTCTGTTCTGTGTCTAGGTGTAATTTACCTATATTATCTATGTACATACTTCTATCTGTGTGTTTCTCTCATCAAGAGAATACCTCAGACATTCTGTTTCTCTTTTCATTAATCCATTCTCACACCTTCACTGTCCTCGTACATTTTTGACCAATACGATTGTATGGACTTTAAAAGAGACTTTGACCTCTGAGTTTGTTTCGGATGTTTCTCCTTATAGCAGTCCAGTTAGGAAACTCCGGTCCCATCGTTCGCTTAAAATGACAAAATCAAAATATTGACGTGTAGTTATGGATATAATCTATTTACAAAATAAATATGATTTTACTGGGTTTGCGTTTGAGTGAGCTGTTGCCTGGTAACCTTAGCAGAGGTTCTGGCTAGTTTGGCATCAGATGGCCGCCTGTGAGTTGCTCCAAGATATTAATTTTTTTTTGTTGACAACGTGTTCAAACGTAACCAGCAGAACACTCGATTGCAAATCACAAAATGCAACACTTCGCAAGCACCCTCAGACTACTTATATTTCATTACATCTCTACGGGGCGCGAAATAGTTAAAAATATTTAAACAACCTATTAATGCCCGCAGAGTCCGCCCTGCGGTACCCTGAGGGCCTATCGCAAATACAACTGCTCAATGCAATCCGCTCAGCGGGGTTCCGTACTTGCAAATCATATGAAATGTCGGTTTCAAGGCGTGGTGGGCGCTCACTCACCCTCGGAATTATGTTATTGGGAACGAGAATTAGATTTGAGAATGAATATTCGGGTTTATTGATGATACAAGTCAAACGGGTTTTCTGCGAGTTTTGTGTGGGACGCGGTTGGGAACTGAGACCCTAGAATCTAAATGATGCGGGACCAACATCTAGGGCCTAGATCTTGCTCCCGCATCATTTTAGTGTGCCAGACATTTTCAGGATAGATATAGATTGGGGCGTCGTTGGTAGTCTCAATGATGGCCCTTTTCGGATACCATGTAAAAATGTTTTTGAAACTATAAAACAAAGAAGGGCGCAGAAAAAAAACACACACGTTCCTCATAATAATATATAATTTATTTTGTAATGTGACCTAAATTATGAATAAACGATTAATTACATTATTATTATATGATCCCATGATCCCAAGCTAAGCAGAGCTTACGTTATGGTAACCGGATAACTGATATATAATACATTCTTATATACATAAATATTCATATTATTATAGATAATTTACGTCCAGATCCAGAACAAACCATCACACTCATCTTAGACAGTTTATCCTGGGTGGAATCGAACCCACGAACTCCGGCTTAGTAGCCAGGGACACTAACCACTAGATAGATAACTTTACTCACAATTTCGACACAACAGCGTGTAGGTTGTGCTGCCACAGAGTCTACTATATCCATCCCTTATATAACCCGTTTACGGTAGGAATTTCCGAAAACCCTTATATCCCATCCAGTCCTTCCAAGTTTCTTATAATAATAATTTAATCCATCTTAGCAACCCAAAGCCATAGTCCAATACTTTCTTTATTCCATGACCTGCAATAGACCACTACCAACCGGGGGTTGACCTTAGGTGCACTTGAGTGGTGCATATAGGGATAATCGCCGGTTGGTGTCTCACTTCATATTATAAAGCCTTATTTAAGGGGCCTCTGAGAGTTGGCTTCGGCCCCTCGTATGCCTTTCAAAGGACAGGGACCCCAAGGTCCCGAGAAATCTAAAGTTTAAAATATAAATAATAATTTCTTTATTTCCACAAAACACTTAGGACAATGTTACAGGTAGCAATGTTGTATTATTTTCTAGCAAATGGTAGCTTCTGTAACCGCGCTAGGCAAAGCCTGTATTACGGTTATCAGTACCATCCTTGTCTCTGGGACCAGCGGTTTGGACTGTGCGCTGATACATCATCCAGTCAGTCACTTTACTATTTTATATAAATATATAGATATACGTATGGACCCAGACGGTGGACATTTTTATACGTCATTTACATTGTTATCTATAGAGGTGTTAAAATATTTTCTAAATGACTTTCTGTATAATCATCCCCATAAACTAAAATTTATTCACCCAAGCCATTAATTGCTCAAATTTAAAAATTAACCTGCTAAAATCAGCACACGAAAGCCACAAGAAACATAATTGTTTACCTACACCAGCAGTTCTGCCCACCCTCAAGCATGTATGGCTCGGGCGCGGCCGTACCGTGTAATTCTATCTCATAAATATTAGCGCAAATAATACATATTCGAGTTGAAATCGCTCCTTGATTGATGTCAAAGCGTTCGAGCCGTGGTAACTCTGCGGAGCTTACGTTCCCGGCGCCCGCGCAGGGTACTTTAATCTGTTGATTGTACTATAGGAATGTTAGGAACTGAGCTTTAGGTTTTGGAGGCAAAGGATTGATTAGAAAATTTGGGGTAAAGTTATTTTATTTTAGATATAGATTAAGGTTGAGTTTTGTGGTTTAATTGAAAGGCGAAGGATGAAAACGGTCTTGGATTTTTTCGGATTGGGCAAAAAGCTATTGGATTTCGGAATTATTCGGTAAAGATGTTGAGTTATCAGTACCAATTCGCACTATGGAAGTCAGTAAATATCTGTCATCCATATCTATAAAAGCACGTATAGCTAGGTCCCGTTGTCATTTGTTATTTTTGCTTGAAAATCTGACAATATAGAATAGGCAGCTAAATTATTTAAAATTGAGTAATGCTCTACATATAATGCTCTTGTATTTATTTTAAATTCCAAGTGTAAACAATTGAGTCTTCATGACCTTCAGATAGTCCTGACTTACGAAAGCAGGTGTTATATAATATCATCTATCATTTGAGAATCACTTCAAATTGCCCCTTTACCCAAATTTGGAAAGCGTTATGCCTCTGGCTGATTCCATTAATGTCAATGTACTTTTGACAACGCAATAAACACAAGTAAACTGTTTCCCATGAGAAAATGTTAGTTTCAGGTCAAAGTTTGCGAAATATTTTGTACTTGGTGTTTTGAGACACAATTTGAAAGGGTCGGACGGATAAGGTGTGAATATTATACGGGAAATATTTTCACTGCAATGAGTAACCACTACAATATAGAGTAAGGAAAGGATTCTATTAATGATTGAAACCATTCTTAAAGCATTGTTTAGGAGGTCATAAGAAACTTATTTAGCCGCCATTGCCGCCATTAAAAGGGCATCAGTCGTTTTGGTAGTGTGTCTAATTTTATTGCATTTGTGCAGTAGTGCCTTAAAATAGTGAGGGTGTTATAAGTTATAAGTTTGCCCGCTGTGTGTGTTTGTTGTATGTCTTGTATGTCTGTATGTGGCACCGTAGTTGTTGGGCGAGTGCACCGCTTCGGATGCGGTTTTTTATTTGAAAGTAGGTTATTTAGCGATGGACATTTTTCATCAAAATAGGTTCTTTTTTTTACGTTTCGAAGTTATCAATTCTTTTGTTAGCTGCAGTCGCGACTCGAGCGATTTTTAAATATTTTATTTACAGTTAGAAAACTTTATCAAGTGAAGCAGCTTGCAACAGCTAGTTTTAACACCTTCAAGATAGATGATAAAATATCGTATTATCTTGTATTCTGAGTGGTTCACACTTCAATAGCTTAAATGACCACATATAATATATCAGCAACATTGACCATATTATAAAGATCAATTTCACGTCGATCAGGGTTTGCATACGCGCCGCAAGCGAGCGAACTCCCTTATTAGGAATTATAAAAATATAAGTAATATGCCCTTGCACTTCTTGCTTTTTGTTTCGGTAGCCGATACTCACCACAAATTATTATGTATTAAAAGAGGGGAGGTGCGACTGTAAGCGGGTTTAAGTAATCAGTACAGTGTTGGGTTGTCCAATAGTACAGTAATGTATTTTAGAAGCTAACTACCAATTTTTAAAATCACATTTTCGTAGTGATATTTTTATAATACATTTTAAAGAATCAAACCTTTAAAATATTTATATTGTTCACTTGCTCAAACAGAGAAAGCACGTCACGATCAGAACGCTTGGCCAAGGCTTATTAGCGATTTCTTAATTAACTTATATATTTTTAGGACAATGTTTACAAATCTTAACTTGAAAATACAATTCGAATTGTGAAGATATCTACATCCTAACAAGAGCACACAGATGTTGTGTCTGTGTGATCGGAGAATGCTCCTTTTTCAATAAAATATGAGATATTTTCCACCCTGTCTCTCATACCATTAAACCTTCGAACACACGTGATTCGACATACAATAGAAGAGCAGCGCGACAGCCGGCTGTCGCTTGGTCGTTGAAAAGTTAAAGAACTTACAAACTTTTAAAAAATATAACGAAATTGGATAACGTTTATTACCGATGTCGTTTATTGTTCTACGGGACTGCTGAGCGCAAATTCATGCTTCTATGCTCCGCAGCATAGGTTGTGAGTTGTCCGTAATATGGGCACGTAAGACAATCACGGTTACCTCTACTTTGTAATAATCTTATGAGTTCATGACAGTACATATATTTGTTAGGTTTGAATAACTTTGTTGAAATTTTCTGAAATGTCACAACATCGAGATGAGTTGAATGAATTAGGTTTCCATAAATAAGGTTTTGATTATTTTACCAAGATTAACAGACTTGACTTGTAATTCTCGGAGTCAGTAGGTTAGTCAGAAAGACTACGTTAGATTTTTATAGAGAAGGACAAACACGGATACTCATTTCAATTTGAAATCTTGATATATGTATTATGTATGGAAATATAATTCAAAGAAATAAATGTTAAAGCTATGGCAGCTAAGAGTTGATTCATCTCTATTAATAGTTCATCAGCCACAATCAGAATTATTCTGCTGGCAGTAAAGACCAAGAAAAAAAACCGTTTTGTATAAATCTGCCCCGCTTTCACCGAGACCTGGGGTGAAACAGAAGCGTGAGCATCATTACTTTGTTTTACTGTAATTACTTTTTTGAATTATTAATCCTATATTAAAAAAAAAATATCAGGAGCGTTTTGGTGTGCCGTGAAGGTCCCGTACTCTGCGACTTATTCTGTCGCACTCAGCGCGACTTAAAGTCGACTCGCAACACGCACCTTTATACACTGTGTATGTATTAGTTAGAAATATTGAAAAAGTCAAAGTTAAAGTGAAATCATTTATTTCCGTTTGACCAAAAAAGGCACTTTGAAACGTCATTTACAAAACAAAAATGTATCTAGATGCCCATTCCAAAATGTTGTTTCGTATGGAGAAGATATTTTTTTGATTGGTATAAATAATGATGAGATGTTACGTTATAATACTAATAACATTAATTTTGATAAAATGTCAGCCTAAAACTTATTCCTGCAGGACAAAAACCTCTTTTCATAGAGTGAGAGGACAGAGAAGGCCCCAGCATCCATAGAGCAGAGGCATGATTTCAGGCTTATATTATAAAATATTTATAAAATTAGGTATCTTCACGACATTCTTAGGTTTCGACACGTAACAAGACGTACTTATCAATTATATATGTTTACCAAGCAGATCTCCAAACAATTATCCAAATATATTTTGTTTTTCCTTTTATTTTGTGAGTTTAATTAACTTAATTAGTAAGCAATTACGCCATTTTTATTGCCATTTTACTTGTCTACAAAAGGTTAATCAATTTCTGCTTCTCCTATCCTACCTTTGAAATATTTTGTAAACAAGTGATTATAAACGGATTATCCGACCACACATCAAGAAACAGAGAATCAGTCTACTTAAAGATGATAATGGCCAGTGTGGTCTTGATAACAGCCATTTAGTGCCATACACAGTGCTACGTCCCCTACCCTGACATCAAATGGGTACCTGCGCTTGAATCCTAGAATTTAAAAGAAAGATTTCTAATATTAGCCACATTTTCTATTCAAAACTAGCCAAGCGCGAGGTTTAAAATGACAGGTTCTCCATCGAAGCGAAATAATAAAAACCGTGTTGTATTGTATGACAGTGTGTCTAAGTAGTAGTGTGTAATTGTGAATAGTATGTTGGAGCGCTAAGGAGCCTGATATTAGGTGTCAATCTTAGTAATTAGGCATCATTTATTGCTTGCTTGACATTGTTTGCGAGGATTCTTGATGAGCGCAAGCATGGGCTGGATAATTGGTAAAACAATTTGATTGAATTGCTATTTTGTTTTATTTTTGTATACTGTGTTTATAAGTATAAAATAAACATATTATATGAAATTATAAATATATTGTTACAAAAAATATCATGAACATTTTTAAACCGTCTTTCTTGATGAAATTGGCTTGTTGTCTGCCCAAATCTGTCACTTAACCAAAGCAAGCGCTCTTTTAGCAAAATCACGCTACAAAATTAAGTGCTAGTATTACGAAGTTCAGTGGATACAATAACTTTAATGTTAACGTTTCTTTGTTAACCGGCACTTGGAGGTGAATACGATCGCTCATTAAGTCATTACTGTTGCTATTGACACCGCATCCGCAGATAAAAACTGTGGTTCTTGCTTTATTATAATTACTTGTCGATCAAAGTTTAACTTTACTAATATAATCGCAAAGAAACAAATTAAATCTTAATTTATTAATTAATTAAATCTTGTTGGACCTGTCGATAAATTTTGATTTTGGGTATTCGCAATTGGACTAGTCAAATGATAAAAGCAACACCTATTGCTTCTAGTCCCTATGATACTTGAACGGACGGAACCACAGGGCAAACCGCAAACTTATCAGATTTTTCTAATGCATTCATTAATGGGACGACGATGGATTAATAACAAGTTTGAACACAAGACCGTTCCACCGCTAAATAATGATAACCGGATTGTCTCTTCTTCTTGTTAATGATGCTACTCGTGAGCCACAAGGCGAAGCCACTATGGGAGCTTCACTTCATCACTTGATGATTACAGTTACAGGGCGTGGTGCTACGTGACAGTAGTGTAGTTAGCGAATCAACGCGTAACTTTACTATGACAATGACCGCCTTCGTGTCTAGGGTTTCTACATGAACAGGCGGTATAAAGCGGGCAGAATTAAATGTCTCATAAACTCTATTAGTTTAAAATACATTTAATTTAGTCAGCCTTAATATTCGTGCCTAACTTCGCTAGAACTTAGCTTACTAAACGTTCAAGGTTAGGTACGAATGTCAGAACACGTTACAAAATTAAGCAGCATTTTTTTTTTGATGTGTGGGAAATCATCCAATGACTGCTTCAGTCCTGGGAGCGGCGTGTCAGACTCTTACTGACTAAAACCCACTCATGTTCCTTAGATTGACCTTTATGTTCCAGGGTATAATAATAATAATAAACATTTATTTCGGAATCAAAGTTCCATATTTTGTTAGTAACCGTATAAAATGCCTTATATCTAGTGTTAGTGAATCAACTAATCTAATGGGTAACATATAAATCTTTAAATTTAAGATCCACTAAGGACTCTCCCATCGCAATCTACTTTACTGCATGAAGTCTTATCCAGCGTCCTAGAAACGGAGAGTCCCAGCGGTCTGCCAACGTCCTCAGGATAGAATTGGGGCTGGCGCGAACCCGATATAATAATGATGCGCATCTCTTACGCATGACGGTTGAAAAGCTGTCTACATTGGCGTCAGCAAACATCCCGGACGCGCTGCAAAAACGCGGCAGCCCCAACAACACCCGGAAAGCGTTGTTGTATTGGATGCGCAGGTCACTATATGCCTTATGTGTGCAGAGGTAATAGTTACCGAATAACTATAATAGTTACCGTGTAACTATTATAAACATTCCGCAACCCGGCAGGTTCAGCAGCATTAGGCGGTGTGTTTTCTGTCCGTCAGTCAGTTAATTTGTCAGAATTACATTTGCCAAATATACACGGAGCGGAATCGAGGACGCATGTCCACACCATAAAATTTACATGATTCAAATTATACTAAGTACTGCTAAATGAAGTCTACAGAATAAAATTCGGAAATCGTTTTCGGCTTTCGCCACGGGTAATCGGGAAAATTACTAACTGTCTTACTCGGTATTATATAATTATATTTGAAGCAAAGAGACTTGAGTTGCAAACAGTTTGAGTACATCTTATTTTGTTTATTCGTGTTACAAACGCTTACTTTTATATATAAAAGTCTAGCAACGATACAGCTTTACTCGTGAAGGTACTTGAAGTACCTACAGCTAGGTAAACTCAGTCGAAGCCACGAAGCGAAAGCACTAAAAACCAGCTCACTATCCTGACCTAAAAGGCAAAAAAACTTTATAAAACGCTCGTCTATCCGCGGATCGTGAGAAAGTCATAATAAACATATCAATTTTAAGATCGATCGGCTTTCTCGTGATGCCTAACTGTTTATTAGTACCCTATATAAAGGGTCAGTAAGTATAGCGAGGTTCTGCAGTAGCCATATTTATTGAAATTACTTACAATTTGATTGTGGAGTGTAATAATGGCCTGCAAGTCGGTAGCTTCGCTCGCCTTAATATTAGGCCGCATTTTGTTAGTAACCACTCGAATTAGATGGTTATATATGTTAACGATTTGGTCAGTCTCGAGCAGGTCGTGGACTCGTGGCCTCGCGGCAGTCAGTATAGTCTGTGTACAGCTAATCTTCTTTCTTCGAACTAATCTAATAATTGATAAAAGATCTGTGGGAGTTGCCGGCGTTGGGTCACTTGACAGTTTTCATAGTATTAAAGTTGATTTCTGAAGTTTACGCTTTTTCGAGTGACTCTCTGAAACATGTTCATTACGTAGGCGTAGATATCATAGTAGTGTATCACAAAAGTATAATAGAACATACAATACTTAAGTAAACATATTAACATATACTTAAGTCAAATCATTGAAACTAGAGAGTTATGATTTGACGATTTTTAATATTTTAAATCTTCGATTTATTTATTTATTTAAACTTCATGCACAAGCGTACAAGGGCAGACTTAATGCCTTAGGTATTCTCTCCCAGGCAACCGTTGAGAGAGTTGATGAGATATAACATGGCAGGTGCATATTATTAATAACAATAAAAGGACACAACTTACAGAAAAACAAACAAGAAAAAAACTGAAAACATATAATTAAGTGGGTAGTCTTAAAACTAACATAAAATAAGCTTAACACGTATACACATATAAATACATATTTATCGAAGAGATATATATACTTAATATATAATATATAAATATGGTATTCGATGGCCTTAGCCTTTTTATCACCACCGTCATTTTACTAAGCCGGACACTACTTGCGTGCGTCTCAGTCAAACATCACAACTCCAACATCAAATATCAAGTACCTAATCCATTTTTTACTTAGCGTAAACCAACTCAATGCATTAAACCCCATATATTAACCTTGTCCAACCTTCCAACGACACAAAGTAGCAAGTTATTCAGACTTCGCCAACTATTCAACCTAATACTTATTCTTATTTGTCTAGCTCGTTGAAAGCCAGGCATACCGGCAGGAGCCCGACAATTAATCATTGAGATAACCCACCAATGAAGGAAGGAAGTATGCAACATTTATATTTTGTATGACAAAATACCTAGCGGTTTGATCTGGACATAAAAACTCAAACAGTCCGCGTTATAGTGTTGGCCGGTGGTGGTATGCCATGTCGATGTTTTATTCCTTATAATAATTATCTTTGGTCTCAAAGCCTAAGCTTATTACAGTTATAAGCTAATGCCAGTCTTCTTTGCGAACAACACACTCAGTGAACTGAGTTCGCCGAGTTACCTCCGCTATGTGCGTAAAGACATTTTGTTTGTAAAATATGTAGAATAATGCTAAACAACTATTAGAATTAATAAAAGGGGTGATAGATGTACAATCTTTAAGATCGCGAACTTACTCGGTTCGACATAGGTGACTCGTGTGAAGCACTGAAAGAAGAAAATTGTACGGTGGTTCGCGACACACAGAGCTTCGAGCTAGATTTCAAACTAGTTCGATCTTCGACGATTTGCTTACCTGCAGGCGTAAAAGATCATTGAGCCATAAGTACGCGTACTTGCTCGCTACATCCTACTCTAAACTGTTTACAACCGAGAAAAACTTGAATAAATCTAAAAAATCTTCAGCTTCCATAATTCAGATCCGATTTAATTTGCCTTCCAAGATCTTTCTCCTTCGCTAACCCGTCGATTGACATTATCGATATCGATGCACCGTCGCAGGTAACAACACTACCGTTTCACATTTGAGCCTTTCGCGTAGTCGCTTATCGGGCACGTTTTACATTTTTATTGCAAGCGGATACGGGCCGCGCAGTGTCGGCCGTTATTATTTCTCCCTACAATTATTGCTTAGAAGTCCGGCCGCGGCGGGCGAGCGACGGCGACGTGCGGGCGTCGTGCGATTGTCGTGCGAATGTTTCTACGTTACTTTTTTACGACACACGATACCAACTGGGATCTGTCTAACTGGTTGGGTTGTATTTGATCAAAGGCCAAATTCAGTTCTAACGCTGATAGATCTTATAAAGGTTCCGTGAAATTTTGAATGTTCGCTCATAATACATAATCAGCACCCTAGACAGGTATGAAAGGTTGCAGATTAGATTTCCCTACTTCCGCCTGATTGGCGAACGTGCGATGCGGTACTCAACGAACGCGGTAGCGGCCAAACATTGTACAATCGATAGCTTGGTACTAATTAAACATTGTTCAGTTCAAATTGGAAGCCTGCTTGCAAGTGCATCTGTGTGCGTACAGTCTAGCTTGATTTACACCTAGCATTTGTACTTGTACCGATTTCATAAATGTATTCAGGGATGAAACGGTTATATCTTTGGTGCGGTATCATATTGTCATTGCAAGAATCCTGAAAGGTTCAAACAATAATTTAGGTTTAAGTAAAACTGTAAGTTTGTAAGAAAGTTAAGCAGAACTTTATAGAGTTTTTATTTATAATGTAAAACAGAGTCCCTCCCTGCGCCTGTCTCTATAACTGTCTCTTCATAACTTTGAATGTTAACTGGTCCATTTTATTTTTTTAAGTTCTAATTACAGTTTTTTTAAGTTAATTAATTATAAATAATTAATTAACTTTTTCATAAAAACCTGCAACTAACGGATGAGAATATTCAAATGTTTTCCATCAAGGGTCGAAGCTAAGCTTGAATTGTATTCCTATTATAGTGGTCAAAGTTAAACCACTAAAAACAAAAGTCAGAAGCAAGAATTTTGAACTGAACAATGTTTATTGTTTAAACCACTGTTATTAGCCAATGCCACAACAGTATCACCGCGTACGATAATCTTAATTAATTACTAGCTTTGACTTTGTCCTGCAAAATGGGTATGTATTATGTATTGCTTTCACACAAACATCCAGTAGAAAATAGATGTTCAGTTACGATGATTTTAAAATATTTTCTCTTCATAAAAAACATTCTTAGACTTCAAGGCATGTTAAAAAAAGCGAAATTGGTCTAGCTCTTTGCAAGTTTTGCGCTTAGTCACACGTTTCGCAAAATGTAAAAATGTGTCTTCATAACTTTGAACAACAATGCAAATTAAATTGTTACTAAACGTAACAATTTTGCGACACATTTTTTTATATAGATAAGAAGGCCACATTGGCAACAGCCCTAGTGGCCTGTAATTATGGCGAGAGGAGCTGGATATTTCGTCTGATTGATTGCACATTTCCAATGTTTTGTTTGATTGATAGAGATTATAATTTTACATTATAGGTTATCTTCTTGGATAAGCTGTCAAAATGGTTAGCCGACGATAGCGGGCCATCCACTAGCGTTCATTCCTGCCGGATTGTACAATCCTTACAGAATGAACGCCAGTGGATTTGCAACAACGAGAAAGAATGACGGTATTAAAATCCCACCATCCATCCCGTCGCGACAATCCTTACGGAATGAAAACCAGTGGATTTGCAACAACGAGAAAGAATGACGGTATTAAAATCCCGCCACCCGTACCGTCGCGACAATCCTTACGGAATGAACACCAGTGGATTTGCAAGAGCAAGAAAGAACGACGGTATAAAACCTCGCTACCAGTCCTGTCGCTACTGGCGCGACGCGCGCTGTGATCAAGTTAGTGTCTGTTTATAAATATAAATATGTTCTGCCTAAGTGTAGGGCCTGAGTGCCCGCTCAAATCGAGCGTCTAGCAGGGCGGGGCGTGCGGCGTCCATATCAAACAGATGCATTTACACGTAGGTGTCCTGAGTGGCGACCTAGTGGCGCGAGAACAACTTGCACGCAACGCTGCACGCTCCGCTCAACGCTCCGCTGAACGCTCTTCACTCAGTTCGTACACTAAGGCATTTTGATGCAGGGTGATGCAGAGACAAATCATGGTAGATGCAAAATGCAAAGGTACAAAAATAATACCAAAATTAAATATATATATTTACATAATATAGTAGTATATATATAAATACATATAGGTACACTCACATAAACATAAAGATAAATATAAACATAATTGTTGCAAAATGAAAATAATCCATAAAGATTATTCAAAATGACGAGCATTCCTTTCAAATGACAACAATCTTCATAAAATAAGAGGATTGTCACCATCCACACACGCGCAATCCCTCGGTATGGCTGACAAGATGCAAAGTGACAGGAATGTACACAAACGTGTGGATGGTCACTGAAGGATTGTTTTTCCTGCCGGACTGGCGCGTCGTGATAAAGCGAGGGGAAAGAACGAAGGATTGTGGTTTAGTTAGTGGCTTCAACGGTTTTATTTTATCCCGTCGCTTTTCTGTACGGATTGCACGACGGGACAAGCCTGAAGGAATGAACGCTAGTGGATGGCCCGCTAATAAGTACTGATATATACAAAAATAAAGATATCTATGTTTCTCATATATGCGTTCAAAATATACTTAACTAGCTTTTGCCCGCGGCTTCGCTCGCGTTAGAAAGAGACAAAAAGTAGCCTATGTTACTCTCCATCCCTTCAACTATCTCCACTTAAAAAATCACGTCAATTCGACAGACAGACAGACACACTTTCCCATTTATAATATTAGTAGGGATTGATTTTATTATATAATGATTTTATTATATGTATTGATGTATTGATTAAATAATGGTGCTTTTAATATTTTTTTTGTTTTTGTATGGCCATCCTGGACTTTTTTTTAAAACTAAAAGCCCATTTCATAACATTTCCTTTCAACGATCTTTTCTTCAAAAGTTAGGTGACAGCGACAATGACAGTATTGCCAGATTACTAAACAACTATTAGGCCACTCATATACACGTGAATCTAGATTGTGATAATGTGGGGGGGGGGGGGGGGGATCGATACAAATCTTTTATGAATAAAGGTGATATGGTTTAAATAAATTTTGTTTTCATTAATAGGTAAGTGATACGAAGTTCACCGGGTCATCTAGTATGTATATAATAGTAAACTCACTGCCTGATATCAACGTGTTTGTTAATATATAACAATAACTAACTAAATACATTAAACTTGGAGGGTTTATTCTTTGTGAAGAATATAAAAAATAGCCCTAAAGGGTTAAAATAGTAGGTAGAAGTTCGACATCCACGCGGGCGAAGCCGCGGGCGGAGGCTAGTAAATATTTTAAATCTAGATATTTTTTTTATCTTAATATTATTTTTGTACGTTGGAAATAAGAAAAGCTGTTACAGTATTATTTTTTACAGCATATTACACGCCTTTTTGTTATTTCAAACCGTATTAAATGGCTTTTATTTGCATGATTTGGATTTATGAAAATGATTCCATTCGTATTTTTAAAACAATTAAACATTACTCATTTGTGTCAGGTTTGACGGGTTGTAACCTCTACGGTTGTAACTGTTTTGACACTTGATTTGCCGGTTACTATGACAACGACATCCAACAGAACATGGACAACTTTTATATGGGAAAATGGAATTGTTGTTTTACTCTATCTTTCTCGCAATTTTAGAGACAAAAAGTAGCCTATGTTACTCTCCATCCCTTCAACTATCTCCATTTAAAAAATCACGTCAATCCGTCGCTCCGTTTTAGCGTGAAAGAAAGACAAACAGACAGACAGACAGACAGACAGACAGACACACTTTCCCATTTATAATATTAGTATGGAAGTATGGATTAGTGGTGAAACCCTACAAAGTGGTCTGAGGCCTGTAAAGATTTCTCGTCCAAAAAATCTGTATCTACGTAGTTATATATGCATAATATATGTAACTGGTAAATGTTTCCGATCCATACCTTCCTACAGATTTATTTAACATATATACGCGTCTCTTAGCTGTTAAGTTTTTGATGTGGATTCCAAAATCAATATCATCTCAGTCAAAATATTTCTACTACATTCTGGGGTATGAGTCAATCGTCAATAAAATAAAAATCAAAGTATGTTTCCAACAGTCTGCATTATTTTTAGCAGACCCTCAGGCGCCAAATTATGTTCCGAACCGACCTAATTTTATATACGCCTTGCACGGAAGCTGCGCCCTTGGAGCATACAAATATCTATCTCAAAGATCCTTCATCGAAAGTGATACTGTCCTGTAATGTAACAGCACCTTTTAAAAGTGGTATTGTAGAATAGTTGGTAGAATACACAATACCTCTTTGCTAGAAGTGCAGTGCTAGTTTCGGTATTACGACAATAGGTGAAGAGAGCCGAGCATTTGCTTTCACAGACAGTATGGTAACTACCTATCTCTCCACAAGCTTTCTGTCAGCTGTTGGTTAGCCTTCCTGTCCAACCGTATTCATCTATAATAATACTAGAGGTTTCCGTGAACTGACTGCCTATCAGACCTCCATAGCCCAGTTACCAGTTATTTTCTGGCTACCCGTAACGAATGTAAAACATGTATGAATGTCAAACCACGGAACCAACGTCTTCACGAGCTTCCGAGGCAGGCGAACAGTGGTATCCCATATTAATTTAGAAATAACATAATACACACATCAAAAGTGTCTAGGGATATTTCAATTAAACCTAAATTACTAAAATTCTATTAACTTTTTGTTAAAACATGTACACATTAAAATAAACCTTGTTTAATAGACTATTTAATCTGATAATAAACTTTTAGATAAAGTTAAATTAAAAAAAAACTTAGAAGAAGAGGAAAAACTCAAACAAAATTTCAATCTTAACTTTATTTTTGAAACATCAAAACTCAAACAAAACAACAATTTTTTTTATAAAAATTCTTGAAAACTTAAAATTAATATTCCGTGGATCCACCTAAGACTCTCCTGACACATCTGCAGCGGTTCTGCATACTCAAAACAAGGGTGTCAATATCCTGTTGTAGAATACTGTCCCATAATTGCCGTTTCTGAAGCCATGAAGACCAGTCAGAGCGTTATATCCAGGCTTTGGTCATGTTATCGTGTCACGGAGGAAGTGGTGGAACGGCACCGAGGACCTCAACGCATTACAACACATGTACAGGACCGATTCATAGTAAATGCTGCACAAAGTCAACTAAATGCAGCGGCGATGCAATTGGTTCAAAGGCTACAGAGAGAGTATGGTTTGCTGGTAAGCGGTCAAACTTTGAGAAGGCGACTGCATGAAGTCAATCTACGTGCTCGTAGGCCATTTTGGGTATCAGCACTAAGGAGAGGTAATCGAGGAAGAAGATTACAATGGGAATAGCCCATTGTAATCTTCTTCCTCGATTACCTCTCGATTAGCACACGAAAACTGGAACCATTCTCAATGGTCACTTGTGCTTTTCACTGATGAATCTAGGTTTGGATTTCATCCTGATTCGCGAAGAGTACGCGTGTGGAGAAAACCTGGACGTTGGAATCGACTGCAGCACCCACAACAAGTTCATGCATATTAAGGTGGCACGATTATGGTTTGGGCAGGAATTCGTCTCGGCGGTAGAACGGACCTCGTTTGGATACAAGGCAATATGACTGCTCGAAAATACCAAGATGAGGTGCTAGAGCCTGTAATCTTGCCCCACAGACAGCAAATGGGACAAAATTTCCAGCTAATGCACGACAATGCCCGTCCACATACGGCGCGTATCGTTACAAGTTGGTTACAACAGCATGTTATCCAAGCTTTAGACCGGCCTGCACAATCCCCTGACTTAAATCCTATTGAGCATGCCAGGAATATGCTTCAGAGAAGAGATCGTAGGAATTTCCCTGTTGATATTGTGCATCAAAACCAGCTTTTCTTGCATCTTAGCAGGATTTGGGACAGTACTTCACAACAGGATATTGACACCCTTGTTTTGAGTATGCAGAACCGCTCCAGATGTGTCAGGAGAGTCTTAGGTGGATCCACGAATTATTAATTTTAAGTTTTCAACAATTTTTATAAAAAAAATTGTTTTGTTGTTTAGGTTTTGAAATTTCAAAAATAAAGTTAAATTGAAATTTTATTAAGTTTTTCCTCTTTTTCTAAGTTTTTTTTTAATTTAACTTTATCTAAAAGTTTATTATCAGATTAGATAGGCAATTAAACAAGGTTTATTTTAAAGTGTAGGTGTCTTAACAAAAAGTTAATAGAATTTTAGTTATTTAGGTTTAATTAAAATATCCCTAGACACTTTTGATGTGTGATATGAATGAGTGAGTCGCATAGGTCTTGGCCTTTTTTCTGTTACTTGAGAAGCAGGCGCTTCATCCAAGGTTATCACTACACTTCCAGACAGTATACTAACATTATGACGCAAAATCGACTGTTCCCAGGGAGGGAGCACCTTAAGCCTAAACCTAGATATTACTGAGGTAGCTACAGAAGGTGTTGGAACGGGCGTAACCGCCTTGCAATATCCGTGCGGAAGGATACCAGACCTCCCCAGTTGCTCCGTATAACGTTCTGTGATAATTATTTCGCTGCAGTCTATGTATACCAGACAGTACTGTTATGTGACCTCTGGGGAATTTTTGTTTGGTGGTGGTCACTAATGTTTTGCACTGATTAGAAATAAATGGCCAGTTGGTTAATGTACTTGTTACATATATACATACGACTGGATGACGCGGTCATTAACGTATTCGAGCGGAAATAGTAGTATTTAAAATAAATAGCATTTTCATTAACTTGCATAGTAAATAAATATACATGTAGGTACCAATACAAAATATTTTATACTACACAAATAAAAACAGGTTGCTACACCAACACACGCCATCCAATATCTGTTTATTAATATAGGAGGCCGGAGAAAATTAAATAATCTTCCCCACGAAAATAAATTGCAATAAGGCGAAAACCGCCGTCGTCAAGTTAGTGACAATATTTTAAATTACATCAGTTTATCAACGACCTATAGGAGGACGGGGAGCGTATACGCTCGTGTCGCCCCGCCAATAGGATACGCGAATTTGAATTTGGAATTTTACGCTATAAAGCGCGGGTAGTCGGTAATTGTTGGTATCGAGTGGCCTTGGGGTGAATCAAATTGCTGGGAACTTGGCTAGAGCAAGTGGAGCTTGTGTTGGTTTGTTTATATTTGTAGTTGAACCATTCAGTAGGTGCATTCTCGGGGATTCATGATAAAAACATGATTAAGATTGGTTTTGAAGTTTTTATGAATGAATGCTTTACTTCTAAAGGGAAATAAAACTTTATTTTGTATTATCCTAATTTGGGGTTGTTTGTGAAAAACTGAAAAATCAATGAACACAAATTTTGGTAAAAGTACAAATAATTTAGGTACCTATATTATATATATATATAACCAATTTTGGTTCAATTACTTAATAAGTACTAAACCTACTGAATACATAATTAAATACACAATTAAATTTTTATTAATGTTAAATCTCCAGCTCTATTCTCAAATAATCCTTTATTCAATTGTTTCTCTTTATTACCTTTAATTTTTTTCTCAACTATGTCAGGGATGGCTTCCAGTGTAACTGGAACCAGCTGAATACCAGTGTTTTACAGGGCGACTACCTATAAGTACTCCAGACAATCTATTGCTCTAGTGGCTAGTGACCCTCCCTGCTAAGCCGGAGGTCGTGGGCTCCCACTCAGAACAATTTTTTGTGTGATGAGCATGAATGTTTGTTCTATGTCTAGGTGGTTTTTAGGGTTCCGTACCTCGAAAGGTAAAAACGGAACCCTTGTAGGATCATTTTCTTGTCCATCCGTCCGTCTGTCAAGACCCTTTTTCTCAAAAACGCGTATCACATTCTCAGGTCTGCTTCCTCACAAATCAGTAAAAAAATCAAATCTGCTTAGTTTGGGATCCGATGACCGTGTGTGACTGTCCAAGGATATTTATTTATTATTTATATAACGACTGTCCAAAATCTACAAATAAAAATTATGTCATTACGCTACATATATAATATATAATAATACCAGCCTATAACTGTCCCACTGCTGGGCAAAGGCCTCTTCTCATACAGAGAAGGCACGAGCATTGATCATTACGCTACATAGTATAGAACAAAGTTGGTTTCCACTGCCCGTCTCTATGTATGCATAGATTTTTAAAGTTACGAAGATTTTATAGATAAGTGATTCAAGAGGAAGCTTTGTACGTAGATTAAGTATATAGTAGAGAAAAGTCAGTTTTTTACACCTATGTGAAGCTGGGGTGGCTGGTTTCCTATATAATTGTCGTCGCGTATTATTATTAATATTCTATTTTATTCTTGTTGCAGGTTTGGAGAATGTTTATGTGGCAAGGGACAAATACTTAGTAACTGACGTTTTAGTAAGTTGTGTTTTTACTTTACATACATATACCTACGGTTACATATTACTAACACGTCACTTAATAACTACAGTTACTTACACAACAGTTAGTTGTGTAAGTAACTGTAATTTCAGCAAAAATAAACCATGTGTGTGACGGGCCTGTTGGTCTAGTGGTTAGTGACCCTGACTGCTAAACCGGAGGTCGTGGGTTCGATTCCCACCCAGGACAAACTTTGTGTGATGAGCACGAATGTTTGTTCTGTGTCTGGGTGTGATTTATCTATAATATGTATGTATTTAAAAATTATATAAGTATACTACCTTCTGCCCGCGGCTTCGCTCGCGTTAGAAAGAGACAAAAAGTAGCCTATGTTACTCTCCATCCCTTCAACTATCTCCACTTAAAAAATCACATCAATCCGTCGCTCCGTTTTACCGTGAAAGAAAGACAAACAGACAGACAGACAGACAGACACACTTTCCCATTTATAATATTAGTATGGATTTATCAGTTGTCTGGTTACCATAGTACAAGCTCTGCTTAGTTTGGGATCAGATGACCGTGTGTGAGTTGTCCCAGGACATTTATTATTTATTATTTATTTATTATTATTTATGTGTATGTGTGTTAAACGAGCTCAATTCTAGAGACTAATTGGATTAAAAATCTTGATCTTATATGACAGCCAGATTATTGATTTGAAATTTTGGTTTGTTTGTATAGGAATGTAAGTCAATCTAAAAATATTCCAAGCTTTCTCCGATTGCCGAAAGATATCCATTCCCTATTTTACCCCTATGAAAGGGTTTTTGGCAATTCCAGGGTTTATGGATGGAATTCTCAAGAAACTACAAAAATCTTAGTGAATACTTACTCTTTGCCAAGAAAAAAGTTTTACATCTCTGGGACTTGGTCGCGGTTTGGGCTGTGCGTTGATATATCAATAGTTCAGAGTCTAGTTTTGCTGGTATTAGTTTAAAGTGAACTTTCTATTTTTATTTTTACTTTTTAATTACAGACGAGGAGAATTTTTGGCGCTGGGTTACAACGGACAACGGGAGACGATATTTGCGAATTCAAATTTCGGTAAGTAATTTTAGTTAACATCTTAATGTTAGTAAAATTTACATGTTCGTAAAGAAAAACGTTGCGGAGTTTTGGACTACAATGCCACATGGATATTCAAAAACGTTGTTTTTCATCGATCTGGTTGATTTCGCGTGTGTGTAAATCATGGTAAACTAGAAAGTTTGAAATAAACTTGAATCTTTAGGTGGCCGCTAAAGGTATTAAGTATTTTTTAAACGTGGCGGAAAGTTTCAGCGGTGCAATAAGGAAACTATCATAACCGTGCACCTACACGAAAATGGTCTTAAGACTATCCATATTTGTTATTCCCATTGACAGAGTTCAAAAAAATTAAGCACAAAAGTAATCGATCCCAATTTGATCTTGTTTGTAATTGTGATCAAAATGTTGTATGATTTCTATCCTGTATATACAGGGTGAAAGTTTTAATGGCCCTTGGATGAAAACTACTTGAAGTCGTCATCGTAGATTGTTTTGCTTAAAGAAAACATACCTTTATTTTTAAAAAGTAATAAAACTGCATTATAAGATTTTAGAAAGGATAGAAATATACATATACATGATCCTCATTGTCCAAATATTAAATATCGTCAACTTTCAATCTCACCCTAACCTGGCAAAGCGTAAGGAAACACTAAATTGACCAGAAAATAAATTCAGAAACTATTTTACCTTCAATCTCTTAGGTTACATGATAATAAATAAAATGATTTATATACACGTCGAAGCACATACAAGAAGCAGGCATAGTGGGAAACATGCAAAATATGTCTGTCTCCTTCTAACACATTATGATAAGATAGAGATAGAAAGATATAGGAAGTAAGGAGATGAGGGAAGTAATTCAGAGAACTCAATATTATAAAGATGCGTCAACGGAAATCGAAAAGTCTTGGAGTCTATAGCTGGTTGTTTGTGTAGGGAGGTACCTTCGCTTTTAGGAGGAGGGAACGATTGGAATATTTAGTCTATTTTATTTTATTTGAGCGTATTTTGTCTTTTACTTTCTTTATTGTTTTATTTTGACTGGCTTATGGGTGCAGTGGTCAGAATCAATTCAATAATTTCCATATCTATGTGTAAAAGGGTCAATCTTAAAAATTTAACTAAATCATCATCATCACCTATAATAATAGATTCAAACGATTTATAACATAATTGTTATAAATCGTTTGAATCGTAAATGCTTTGAATTTTGAATTCGCGATAATTTAGCAATATAATCGTCAATTCAAAATACGTCAAGTCAAATAGCAATCTAGCGATAGTGCTGCCTCTGTGGAGCAATCAGTTAACTGAAATATGCATTTTTCTTTTGGTGGTTTCGTATTTAGTATGGTTTTTAAGAGCAAAGTTAAGTTTTTTTTGTTGAAGGTAATATTTAATTAGTTCCAGCGATTGCTACTTTATCGTCATCGTTGCAATAAGTGCATTAGAACAATCAGCGAGCGATTAGCACTCGGTTCATACATAATACGTTTTTTTTGTCGTTAAGCGATTAATCGCGCGGTGACCGCGCGATCACTGCGCAAATATTGCTGATTGCTGTTTCATAGGTAATAACCCCGCCGATTGTTTTTGAACAAACTAAGCTAAAATATTGTGTTAGTATCAGTTAGTAATTACGTTATATTGCCCGTATACTCAAACATCACTGAATTGTAAGACGCTCTCCAATCTGTTGCTGTATTTATTACCTAAAGGGATAAAGTAAAATTAAGTGACGTCTGAGTATTGAAAAATTACTTGATTTAACCCTTAGACTGTCGGAGGCGCAGATTTATACGAGACACAATGCTTTTTAATTTTTTAATTACGACAAACCACCGGTTAATAGACCTAAGTAAGCTCATTATATATTTTTTTATGAGTAATTGTCACAGTAGAAAGGAAGTGTCCATCTTTTCCCAACAAACCCAAAACAAATTACATTGAGTTATAATGTACCACGTACGTTCATTATTACTCAATGTATATAAATCAAAAAATTCAAAAACGATAGACCGTGCAAGAAAAATAAAGTCCCAAGTAAAACAATTAACCTGCCGATGCCGCTAGTCCGAGTCGTAAAGTGTGGGATAAGCAAATGTTTAGCGCTCGGAGTGACAGCAGGGCGGTGGTACAATAAATTTATTCTTTATAGGCTGTACGCGGCCCTACGTGCGTCATGAACACACCCTAAGTTTACCTGGTTCCTTTTGCTTATTTTGATAAAGGAGTTTCCGGACGGTTATTAATTTGATGTAGTTCTTTGTTTTCTGATGAAAATTTCTGTTTTAAATTTGGTTTGCCCGCGATTCTGCGTTGTTTTGGTCGGAACAAATAAATATCGAATTTTATTTACATGGAAGTAAATAAATAAAATAATCAAATGTCTAAATGTCTTGGCACTGCTATCTGATCCTGTACTCGAACCCACGTGCGTCATAAACACACCCTAAGTTTGCCTGTTTTATTCTTTTGCCTGTATTAATAAAGAAGTTTCCGGACGGTTGTTAATTTGATGTAATTCTTTGATTTAAAGAGATATATCTGTTTGTTTTATACAATGTAGAAAAATTACATAAATGATATGATTTTTATTTGTTTTTTGCCTGTTTCACATTCTTCTGCAATAAGTTCTGATTAAAATACCTGGTAGAGAAATTCATACAATCTCTGTTCTATTTTTGTATTTATCTTGTAGATAAAGACTATGTCGAGGTTGAGAAATAGGCCCTTAGACTGAATGTCAGGAGTACTGACACGCAAATTAGATTTTGTCCGTGTTGATTTAGTCCCAACAAATTAATAACAAACTATTTAAATTAAAGTAAATAAATAATATATTTAAACGTCTTAGTGTCTTGACACTGCTATCTAATCCTAGACTAGGGAGAACCTGTACTGTTTTCAGACATCATCATATTACATACTTAACAATTAATATGTTTATTAAACTTAAAGGACATAATATATACAGTCGTACAATTAAAAAAAACTTACTATTTATAACTTATTATTTTTTTGGAAAAAGTTTTTTATTTTTACGACTATTTTTACAGTCTTTTAAATGCGACAATGCAATTTAAAACCTTTAATTTTTTTTTTGTAAACACATGCACGATGCGGGGGAAGTTTCTAGTGTATGGAAGTTATTAAAAAAAATTTTTTTTTGAATATTCGTTTATAGGAAAAAAAAACAGCTTATGTTCAATACAAAACAACGAATATATGATTTTGTTTTTGTCTGCGTCGGTTCAGCTTTATATAGAATCGTTAATTTTAATGAGCTGAATAAAGTTTAACAAAAGTGCGCATTCTCTAATAAGCTCCGTTATGTATGACTATTTACAATATACTATTTATTTATTTGCTATTTACAATATGTTTTATTACAATAGTTCTGTAAGCTATACAATAACTTAATACGCACGTTCACTAGGTAAAGTTAGTAACTCAAGCTTTTATTCATAACTAGCTGTTCCCCGCGGTGTCACTCGCGTTATGTTAGGTTTTTGGTTACTGCTCCGCTTACGTAGTTCATAGCCGTAGCCTTCGTCTTATAAGCTATAATAATTGCAAAGTTTCATCAAAATCCAGTTCAGTAGTCTTTGCACACACATACATACAAACTTTCACATTTATAATATCAGTAGGATACTGTATATTTCTATGAAAGATTTTAATTGAAGTCCAAATAAATTAAAACAAGTATCATATAGTAATTTTTACAACATTCTTCCTCAATCGAGGATACCTCACTCCCAACTGCACGGGCCTTCTACACTAAAATGTTTTGTTTACAAGAACCGGCACAAATTACCCGGCTTTAACCCGGGCCGGCGCCGGCATTCCGGCGGAAAGTGTGAAAAGGGGTGTTGCCCAAACAGCACTTGGAAATTGTGACGACGACGAAACACGGTTGCGGTGTGAACTGTGACGGTCGGTCGCCGTGATTTATTTTATACACTTACTAGTGAGTGACCCGCCCCAGATACGCACGGGTGTTACAAATCTTTAAGAGTCCCGGCTTTTCTCAGCTATAATAAGCATGGATTATACTTAAAAAGCTTCCTCTTGAATCATCTCTTTTTATTTAAAAAATCCGCAATTATATTCGACCCGTAGTTTTAAAGATGTAAGCATTTATATAGAGACGGACATCGACAGCGACTTTGTTTTATACTACTATGTAATGTAGTGCAACGTAATGAAGTGTTACTTACATAGATTTAAGTTTATTTTTTTTAAATGAATTGATTTTATAGTAAGTACTAGCTTTTGCCCGCGGCTTCGCCCGCGTGGATGTCGGTTATATTGCGTTTTCAAGAGAACTCTTCAAAAGTTCGGGATAAAAACTATCCTATGTTCTTTCTCAAGTTCAACTCTATCTCTGTACCAAATTTCATTAAAATCAGTTCAGTGGTTTAGACGTGAAAGAGTAACAGACAGACAGACAGAGTTACTTTCGCATTTATAATATTAGTAGGGATGGGTTAAGATATTAATGGGACTATGCACCCTTTAATTAAACTAGGTCTTACTTGCGACTTTGTCCCTACTAGTTTTAGGGTAGGGTCAAGGGTGAAACGTACCCTATTACTACGACTTCGCTGTCAGTCTGTCTATTTGTCCGTCTGTCACCACGGTCGGTTTCACAGTTCATGTTACATCTCATGAACCGTGATAGTTAGACAATAGGGATGACGACAACATAAAAAAAATGGCATTCTGTTTAGTCCGTCTTGTAGATCGGCCTAAAATACGGGACACGTATTTTTTGCTTCATCAAAATAATAAAAAAATACAAAGATAAAGAGCAACAAAGTTCTGGAGTAGGGGCATAGTGGGGGCTTTTGACGCCAATGTAATGCAAAAATTGTATCTGATCGTGACGTCACGCATAACTTCAACGCACTGTATCGTCGTCATTTTTCGTTTACGAGAAAAAAGAAAAAACACGATTTTATTGATATTTTTATTGATTTTATTCTATTGATATTAGTATGTCCAGGACCAACTTTGTGGGATAAGAATGATTGTTACTTCTTTTTAGGTGTAATTTATCTATAATATAATATGTATTTATCTATTTATAAATTGTGTATCACTTGCATGGTTACCATAACACAAGCTCTGCTTAGCTTGGAATCAGATGGCCGTGTGCGAGTTGTCCCAAGATGTTCATTATTTTATTTATTTAATAGATCGTAATTAACAAACAGCCAATTTTTATGTTTTATGTTCGGGAATCAAAATCTCTATCTAACAAAATTATTCTAACATCTCTCTCGCCAAAATCATAACTTTTAACTAATAATTGAATAAAAGTTTAGTACAAAATGTGTAGAAAAAGTTATATATGTGCAATTTCTAACTATTTTAGTACTTTAACTTGGGGTTACCGCATAGAAATTATGACGAGTAAATAGGATCGATAGACAACAAAATATGTTTTTGTGTATGGTGAAAAATTTCCTTTCAAATCGCATTTGTTTGAAACTGTGCATTTTATTAAAATCTGTGAGTAATTATCACAAATTACTGAAAAATTTTGGAATTTCATCTAAGTCTATTTTACTTCTAAGGTTTTTTATTTTTAAGGTTAAGGTTGCTTCCCTTGCTGACCCGTTGAAATTTTCCATTCCGTATACCTACTCTTATTGCCAAATTCCACACTTCCATACGCAATCACACATCACACTACCTATACACACAATTAATTGTGCCTGTATACAATTAAAGCAAAAAGCTAGACTTCCAATTCCCTTCACTCCGATTCAATAATGTTTTAGAACAACCAATCAGTGACGAAGTCCATTACAGTCTTTGCTGCCACAATTGCATTGTACTATTGTCGACCTCGTCCTTACGTCACGCTTGCCTCTACCAACAACCCAAATAATCACTCGAAACAAACAAATATCAACTATATCATTAACAGAATAAGGGTGGTTGAACACGCACCGTTGTCGTGGTAAAACTGACAAGACAGGTAGTAGGGCCCGCACACGTTTGCGTCTCACGAATCGTGGAGCAAATCACGACGAACCGTGTTGGGAATAACAATGGGGTGACCATACCTACCCCGCACGAAGATTCGATTGTCTAGGTTTTCACGTATTTGTCATTATAATAATGTGACATGAGCGAAGAAAGCCTGATTGTAATGACACAATTTACACATACCGGTTAAATGGTTAACGGTGTCAAGTATTTGTAGCACCGTGACCCTGGAACATACAGGGCAACCGAAGGAGCATGAGTGGGTTTTAGTCAGTAAAAGTCTGACACTCCCTCCCGCCGCACCCAGGATGGGAGCAACCATTTGATGATTTCCCACTCCCCAAAAAAAAAGTATTTGTATAGCAAAAATGTTTTCTTTTCGGGTACGTTCGATTTAATACATAGGTATATCGGTATATATTTGGATTATTCCCAAAATTAACTAACAAAAAAGTTATTTTTTCTTTTGTATGTTGTTTGTAACTAATAGGTTGATGGTTTAGAGAGCATTGAAAGATGTTATTAGGACGCACGATTAAAGCGGCTTGGTTTTAATTCAGTGCTAAAAAAAACTGCTCCGAGGCGGAAGTTTAATTTACTGCATCAATTCTCTCTGCAAATATATATAAAAATATACATTTATAAAGAGTAGTTTACAATACGTTTTGAACAGACTGACTGTTTTGAGTGATTGTGAAAGACATCTTAAGAAATCATGGTCAGCAATGCCAGCGATAAACTCACCATACGCCACACGACTGAGAACGGGGCTCCTTTTTTTCATTGTACTCAAGTTTCCAGTTTGTATAGAAACCAACACCAACCAACGCTTCACCGCGCGGTAGAGCGGCGCGCGTGAACATTACGCACCCCGCGCGTGGCGGCGGAGGGAAACGCAGAAAAGAACACAGCTTGTGCGTTAATCGCCTTAACATCTTTCTTTAAGGGGGATGCTTTACCGTAGCACGCGAAATTCTAATTTTTTAACGTTTTTTTCCAATTTGCTGCTCAGTGTCTAGGTGTGTGTCAATATACTCGATTGATTCATTGATTGTCTATTACATGAAAAAGTCATTCATCCGAGTTATATGCAATTTGAGGGCGGTTTTGATGATTTAAATTATTTCTGGTAACGAATGGCCTATTACAGTCGCAAACCATTCTATAAGCTAAAAAAATAATAGCTGCGAATTGCAAAGATCATCATCTCCCTAGCCTTTTTCCCAATTGTGTTGGGGTCGGCTGCCAGCCTAACCGGATTCAGCTCGATACCAGTGTTTTACGTGGAGCGACTGCCTATCTGACCTCCACAACCCAGTAACTGGGCGACACGATACCCCGTGGGTAGACTGGTCAGAGTTTCTAACTAACCAGTAACGACTGTCAAAGTTCTACGAATGACAACCGGGACCAACGACTTTACGTGCTTTCCGAGGCACGGGATGTCAGTGATGTCTAATTGTGATGGCAAATTGCAAAGATACGGTGTAAGAAAATTTGAATTTCGCGGGCTACCTTGAACATCCTCCTTAAGCACGCGGGGGAACCCAGCAAGTGGATATTGATATATTATAGGCTTTTTAGCTATTTATCTTCTATTCGCTTGAATTTCTTGCCTATTCGACATAGAACACAGCTTGTGCGTTTATCGCCTTAACGTCTTTCTCTAAGCACGCGGGGGAACCCAGCAAGTGGATATTGACGATCTATAGGTTTTTCCCTTTAGTTATTTATCTAGTTCCTTGTGCCTTTTTTTTATTAAAATATTTTTTTTCCGAGACCGCAATGCCAACGCTATATGTTTTTCATTTCTAAATTATAAAAACCAATAGGTGCTTTTAATAGAATAATCCATTAATGAGGACAAACTAAATGTGTTGCCAAGAACAAAATTCGGAAACAGCTGGACCAAGGCTGGGACTACACGTTTATTTTTGCTTTTAAGCATTCTTTGAAGTCCGAGGAACGTTTATATGAAAAGAAAAAAATTAAGTCATCCGGATAATTTTCAAATTTTGCGGTTCTTTACAGTGAAATCACGACCAAAGAAAGATTGACAACTACCAGCCAAAAAAAACTGTATTAAAAATAAATACCAAAATATTTGCTACTAGCTGTCCCCTGCGGTTTCACCCGCATTTTTCATTACTGCTCCGCTCCCGTGGGCCGTAGCGTGATGGTATATAGCCTATAGCATTCCTCGATAAGTGGGCTATCTAACACTGAAAGAATTTTTCAAATCGGACCTGTTCCAAAGATTACCCCCTACATACAAACTTACAAACCTACAAACTTACAAACCTACTAATTTTACCTCTTTATAATATTAGTATAGATATAGATTTATTTTTAAAACAGTTTGGGCAGTATAGTTTATTTATACAAAAAATGACAAACACTCTTCAGTTGTGTACCATTCCATAAGTGTTTTTACACTACAAATTGTAATCTTACCATTTCCAGAGATTTTAAACAAGAAGTTAATCATTATTATAAAATGAATGTTAATCATAAATAAAAAACTCTATCATAAAAATGCGCAGTCAGTCAGCTAGCTAGCTTTTAATGCACTATTGTAGACATAACCAATGGACTAGTCACCTAGTACCTATAGAAATCATGCACTAATTGCATAGTAGCGGTGCAAACGTGATGTTTGCGTTTTTTGGAACATTTCTAAATTTAAGTGATACTGGTTACTTTGGAGATTGAAGTGCAATCTGTATTAATGTGTTTAAAATATCTTTAGGACAATTTCACCACACAAAATACTAGCCGGAATAAGTGTTTTATTTCTGTAGTAAAGGTTACGTTTCACAGTTTTTATATTTATAAAACAAAAAAACAAATTGTCTTAACAGAGTTTTTTTTTTAAATCAGTCCAGTAACTTTTGAGTTTATTCGTTACCTACAAAAAATAACTTGATTTTTCTTTTGTTAATAGATGAAGGTTCAGGCAGACATTCACAGACCAGACCAGACAGACCATTTTTACGATTCGTTCATAATATGACGTTCTTTACGCAAAATAGTTCATTACCCAAACTGTTAATGGTATATTAAATGTTCTTTGAACTGTTAGTTTACTGATTAAAATTAAACGTCCAAGTTTAAATACATCTAACTTTGCAGCATATTGCAGTTATGGTGGAAATATGAAAGTCACAAACGTCTTATTTTTCTATTTAAAAAAATATCATTACACTATAAACGTTTAAAAATTGTACTAAAACTAGTTATATCAATGAGTAACTAACTACTACCACGTGTAATAAATTCGAAACTGAACATTCTAGTAAGTTCCATGCAAGTCCGATTCGCCAGTTTGCCGGTGAGCACAATGATATTGTACTAGAGGGGTGCGGGTCAGTAGGCTCTCAAGTGAAGCTTCCCGTTAGATTACTATGGACCCTACACAGGTATACACCTCTGGTTGTGGGCAAATATGATACAGATAACGATATGAGCTTGTAGGGTTGAAATATGAGGGAAGGAATACCTTGCTGGCATATACGCGGAAGCGGTAAATATCTGTGACCTCTAGGAGTCATAATATACTATTTTTTACGATTGAGAAAAAAATGTTCTAGCTTCTTCTCAGCCAACTTTAAGTTTGGCTAACTGTGCCCCACGCTTTCATTTGCGTCTTAGTTAAAGTAAAGTTACAGAATTTTCCAATTTTCTTGATTTTTCGTTCCGTGAAAAAATTATAATGTTTTATAAAAAACGACTAGATGACTAGTTTTAAACTTTCGACGACCAAACGACAGCCGGCTGTCAGGCTGCTTTTGTCTTTCTATTGTGTATCGAATCACATGTGTTTAATTAAAATTCAGCTTCATTTTAACTATTATTTTTCTTAATTAATTTTGCATACACCTTCCAAGTACTACAAATAGAGTTTAAATTTAAGACACGACGTTCGACCCTCAAGACATCCTCATTTTTAATCGGATTACAGTGCTGTCGGGGTTGACAGGCTACTACTCGTCACGGGGTACCCCACCGGTCGTCTTGACCGTACGACATGAGAATTCGATTAGGTTACGTAGGCAACGTAATTGGGGTACCCACCACCTACATCCTGCGTCCCAATCGAACGTCCCACCGTGCTAAGGACTATCCCATATATAAGCCCTAAATGCTTGTATGTGCATCGATCATCGTCTTTTCCCCTAAGAGCCGGAGATTGATGCAGTTTGAGAAATTGATTTGATTATATCGGCGATGTCAGGATGTCCTTGTGGCTTGTCTGCTGATGTTGATTAAAATAATGTTACTTAGATGTGGGGTTGGCTGTTGCAATAGGTAGTTAGTGCGGTTTGTTACTTGGCGTTGTAATTAAGTAATCTGTGCTAAAAACTGAAGAGATTTTTTGTTTCATTAACCGGGTTAATTTCTAGCACTACCAGACAGATTCTTATTGTATTGATAGCCAGGATTAAGAAGAATAGCGTGGGCTAAGTTATTATACAAACTAGTCGTCCCACGCTTTGTTGCCGTGGGTAGCGACACGCAGTGGTCTTGTTTTACGCTACGCTTATGGAAATACAACGTAACCCAAGACGTAACTTCACGTCGTCGGTAAAACCGCAGGAGATGGCTAGTTTAATGAAAAAAAAGGTAAAAGCTATTTTAAAAAAGCCTTTTTTGAGTGTTATGAATAGTGTTTGTATGTTGTCTGCATTTTGTTAGGTAGAATTAATACTTTTCATTTACCATAACTCTACCGCAAGACACTTACGGCAACGGCTATCTTCAATGCTATTTCCTATCGGCGGATTGGTTCCGAAACGGTCTACTGAAGAAATCCACAGTAGAACTTGTGGTTTTTTAAGTTCTAAGATAGATATTTGACATAAGCTTTAAAGATGATGTGTCAACATTCCATCTCTAATCGCCCAATCCATGGATAAATAGATTATTAAAAATTATGCCTTTTTTATGCAGGTCAAACGACGAAGTGCGTGGTAGCCAAACTGAACAAGGCTAGCTGAACACGGTGGAGCTTCGAGACTGCGTCGATTCGACGGGCAGTTCAGCGAAAGGATCTTCGGGCAGATCGGCGAGCGGATTCGACGGGCAGTTCGACGAAGGATTCGACGGGCAGTTCGGCGAAGGATTCGACGGGCAGTTCGGCGAAGGATTCGACGGGCAGTTCGGCGAAAGGATTCGACGGGCTGTTCGGCGAAGGATTCGACGGGCAGTTCGGCGAGCAGCAGATCCCGAAAGCCGAGCTGAAGAGCACCGTGTCACACCGTTCAGTTAGCTGCCACGCAATAGATGGAAAAGTAAATGCCATTTTCTGGTGAGTCTTTAAACAAATTATTTGCTCGGGTGTTCGTGTAGTTAAAAATGTTTATGCTTGTTAGCACAGACACTAATGCATGAAACTGTATACCTAGCATTATTATCAGCCTGCGTCAATTTACTGCTGGATGACTATCCCTCGCTGCTTAGTTCATTCTTCGGTTGATCTTGGTAAGTAACAAGCAGCAGGTACATGCTACAGGCAGTTGTTGCCAGCTGTCCTAAAAAAAGAATGAACAGATGAAAGAAATAGAGTTGTTTCTGTGATAGAAATGTTTAGATCCCGTAATGATAGGTTTCCTAAATTGCGACTGTTTGATTTTGTCTTAAACTAGCTGTACCGTCTAACTTTGTCCGATCCAAAGAAAAAATAATACACAAAAAACTAATAAAAAAACACGCTTTTATAGCCTACAGAACTAAAAAGTAGAAAATAATTTATCTTGACTAATAAAATCAACACATTCATAGCAACAAATTATAACTACAAACAAAATCGTTAAGTTCAGAGTAAAAAGCGTGGTGTGCATTTCACTATATTTTCCCCTCATAGATAGTTGCCCTTAGAATGATTGTAACATTAAATACATCCAGCACCCCACGCTTTTAAAAAAAATTATATAAAAAGTTATAAGCCAAAAGCAATATTTTTTGCAATAAAGCATAGACTTGGTACACTTGTTAGTTAGGTGGCCTAGAATCAAAATGACCCGACAAACAGAGCGCGCGGCAGAAGAGAACTTCAACCCCACTTTTCACTCTAGGCCACCTAACTAACAAGTGTACCAAGTCTCATGCTGTAATGCAATAAATATTGCTCCCCATACATTAATGGCTTATAACGCCCCCACTAATTTAAGTTGTTTGAGTAAGGACAAAGAATACTCTACGCCTCTAGCTTAGTCACAGATGTCTGTCACTCACTATTAATCCTTCCAACACACGTGATTAGAGACACAATAGAAAGTCAATAGCAACCCGACAGCCGGCTGTCGGTTGATCGTTGAAAGGTTAAATCAGTTGTAAGTATTCATAGTTTCTCGTAAAAGCTCGATTTTCCCTTGTCAACCTATATTACATAGCATCTTGCCAAAATTTTTTTACAGCCTTCATGCCACTATTGTATGAATTAGCTGAATTACATTTCATATTTTCAGGACTAGTACGTCAGCGAGTAAAGTATTCACTTACATTATATTGAACCTTACACGTACAGCATAGAAGTCAAAGCCGCACACCAAACATGGTTGCCTTCGAAGTTTAAAAAAAGGGTTTTCCTTTCACATTGTGCTGCGCCAACTATCTGGCTGGAGTAACTGTTATTTTGCAGTAAGCCCCCTATGTGCGGCCTGTGGCACATACCGTGTTTGTTGACAAATACCCGGGTACACAAGTACTATATAAGTCCGCCGCACGAAGCTTTTGATCATGGGCGCTCATAAATTGAGTATAATCTCATTGTTTATCTAAGTTCTGTTCAAAATGAAACCGAATAATGAATTCTGAAGCGTCTGGCTAAAGTTATGGCTCGGCGAACGTGTTCTGTTGTAACTAATAAATCGATACTTGTGTTATTTGTTAACACCTTAATGAAACACTTGCAATAAACATTTGAATTTTGAGTTTAGCGAGACTAGTTGCTTCTAGCGTCTTCTTTTGCGTTGTATTACATATTTAATTATCCTTCTAGTCGCAGCGCGATATTACGTGTCTTCTATTATTGCTCACATGTCAGTTTTATTTCTAATCCAACATATACTTAGTTATAAAAAATTGCGAGTTTAAACAAACATATTTCTAGACTAGCGGTTTTCCGCGGTTTCACTCGCGTTTTTGTAAGTTTTAAGGATCATTAGTTGTGGAGACATGAACAGCAAATAGCTATAAGTTGTACTGACTGTCGGAACCTCAACTCTCTAGATATTTTGTATGCGACTAGTTGAAACACATCACGGACAAATAAGCCCAAACTCAAGGGGATTATTAACAGTTGACTTTTAGATTTTTACTGTGCACCTTTCTGGCTCTATCGGTCAAGTTGGAATTATCATAATAAGTATTGTTTTGTCGAAAATTCAATGTGATGTTCATTTGAGTAGAAGTGGTTGAAAAAGTTGTAGCAAATTTTAAACCAAAACAGACAAATATGTATACGTAGTCAAGCTAAATAAAACTGATTAAAATAAAACGAATACTGATATTAATACTGTAATACATATTTGCGTCTGCGTTGTAAGTCACCACGCATGTCTCAGGTAAGTAATTTACATTAACATTTAACATGGAACCAGTCATAATTTCAATAAAATGATAAATACATACACATATAGACAAATTACATTCAGACACAGAACAAACCCACACAAACACAAAGTTTATCCTGGGTGGAAATAGAACCCGCGATCTCTTACTTAGCAGTCAGGCTAACAGTCAGATTAACCTAACCTAATGTCAACCAATACTTGCCAAAAGATAAAAGTTGTAATCTTGGTGAAATAGTTTTTTTTTTCAAATGAAACTAGAAAGCGAACGTTCTAAATAAAAATAATTGAACTTCAACTTCAACTTTTCTATATATTATGGCAACCCACCGAATTTTCGGTGATTTCTGCCAATGTCCAGTTTGAAAATAATATTTCAGTTTAAATGACAATTGTACGGTTATTGAAGTATAGTATGGAGATCATACACGTGTTCTTATAACCAAGAACACGAGATGACTCCAAAATAATTGAAGTAAAATAAATGAATCAGAATGACATTGTCAGCGTGTAGTGAAGTTGTCAAAGTGATTCTTCAGTAACGTCTGAGTGACGGGCGCTCGGTGCGCGCGTTAATTCGTGACGAACATCGGCCGGTGGACAGTGTATTGTGCTAATATTACACGAACACATCGACTAGGAAGCGATTTAGCTTTACGCGGCATTTATGGTGCTGTAGTTTTTAGTGACGCAAAAAGAGGGGTGTTACTAGTAAAAGTTTGATCGCTATGCTTGTGTCTGTCGCGCCGTAGCTCTTAAACGAGTGAACCGATTTGTGTTTTGATTTTGATGTTTAATCAGAATCGAAATTATTAAATATTTGTTATTTTAAATAAAAAGAATAAAGAATTATATTAATTAAAAAAATGCACTTATGTTTTTTGAAAACAGTACATTGAAATAAAATAACATTTAAAAAATACAAGCAAATATAGTATTATTGTGATAATTTATTATTTAAAATGAAATTAGCTGTCCCCCGTAGTTTAACATGCATCATTAACTCTGCTTACGAAGGTCGCAGCGTGATACAAATAGGCGATGCAACCCAAAAACGCCTTTACAATTCCAATGAGCACTTCATGCGTTTAGCGCGTTCAACCAAACAAACAAACACTTCAGCTTTAAGCTTTAATATTAGTGGAGATTGAAAACTAGATAGATATGAATCCTACTAACTATATTATCCGTTAAATAACCGGCTGCACATAAGGTATAACTCGAGTTTCAAGAAAGCGTATGTGGAAATAATTACATAGGTTACTTGCTTCGATAGACGCTTTCTCTGAAGCAACAAGTAGCAAACAAACATATAAACTGACTTCATAATATTAGATATCCTACATTATTAAAGCATTCAACCGTCTTGTTATTCGTGGTTGGTCAGGAAAGACATGTTTCAACAACTTTTTTATTATTTTAATATCGGTTACAATGTTCGCAATCGTAGAATCTTTATCGACCAGACTTGTTTTCCTACAGAGTTATTTTAGTATAATTACTTGGTTTAAAGTTATTCACAGGCATATGAATATTACTTTGTTGAGATGAAAAGTTCATTTTTATAGATCTCCGTATAAAATATTTCGTGTTTTATTTTCTATACACATGTGAATGAAATTGTTGTGTCTGTTTGTTGGGTTTAAATAACAGGTTTTTATTAAATATAAGGTGCAATCGGTAGTCAAAGCAGAAACCACATCCTATTTTTTTGTTTGTCAGCTTCTCTTAGCAAATATTCTAAAATTCTGTACCGATTTTAACAAAACAGTAAGAACTCGTGTTTTTAGTTTATTAAAATAAACTTGATTAAAAACCACATGCTATTTATAGTGGACTTCCAGACGAAAGAAGTTGCGGGTACAAGATAGTACTTAATAATAAAAATTATTTTGATATCTGACAGACTTTTTCTGTTCTGTTTGTTGCGATCAATTATAAATTGATGGTTGTTTTATTTCGTTTTTTTTTGAGCGCTGCTGTTTTAAAATGATTAAAAATTATTCTTAGCAAGTATTACGAGTTGCTCGAAGTATTAAATGGTAATAAAGCATACACTTCTCTTTTACTTACATATTTTTTTTTATATTTTATAAAATGATAAATTTTATATAAGGTACACAAGGCTTGTTTGATATAAAAAAGGCAATATTTTATACAATATTGGATTTGTAAAATAATACTCTCATTTAAATACGCCATAGGCTAAATAACCCATGAAACAAAATAAAGTGTCAAACATGCAAAATACATACATGAGGGATTTATTATTTCCTTTGTTTAAATTGAATAAAAGTGCAAGAGCTTGCACCGAGAAAAGATATTTACTGAGTGACATAAATATGCCTGAATACAAACTTCACTTCATCTTATAACGCTCTCAAAACTGCTTACAAACCTACTTTGACGTGTAATCGTACTTTAGTGTGCCATTGCAATATTCAGTTACGTATGTGTGCGTTAGTGTGCCGTTTTCGAAGATAGAATTTTGTTTAGGTAGCCTATCTACACCTTTTTACTTATGGTGGCGGTGGGTGGTGGTGGTGGTCATATAATTAAGAACGACAGTTTTAAATAAACTTTTTTCAAACTTACGAGAATAACACTTATTGCATGTCTTTCTGTATGTCTCTTGGTAGCGCAAAACAGTTGCACACTATTGTAGCTTACAATTGTAAAATAATTGATTTAATAAAATATAAGTAAATAAGTTTTATACTTATATTAAACTTTTACATATAATTGTAAACTTATTGACTGGCCACATATTTAGAAACGCTGGATACTTATTTTTTTTGAAGTGAAAACTTCTTTAGCGGCGTTGAGCACTTTTTCTGTAATGGGTATAAAATCTTAAACTCGCGTCAGGACACGTGACCTGATCGAAAAAGCGTAGGACGGATGGATAGTAGACAGCTGTCACCATCCATGGATGCGCGTGGCACGCTGTTAATAATCAAGTTTTCACTTCTGCCGGCACTCCCGGAGTGCAACCCGTCTTTTTTTTATTGATAACACTTTCTGACTTTGCCACTATACGCGTAATTCTGGCGCTATTTAGTACCGTAAAAGTCAAAAAGTTAGATTGTGTCTTAAAATACCTAACAATGGGGAAGACAAAAGTTGTGATGAATCTACAAGGAAAGTGATAATAACGGGTTATGGGACATCCCGCCCACGAAAGATCTCGCCCCCGGGCGAGATGTCCACTTTTTGAAATGTGCATGGGTATATTCGACCGAAAAATAATGTCCTGTGTAAAATAAATGATACTCACTGATACATACTTGTCTCTTATTAAAAAGTAAAGAGATATTTTGGCTAAATCGCATATTTTTTTTATTAAACATTAGTTGAATCCGCAAACCATAAAGTAAAATTACCATATTTAAACAGAATATTATTTTTCGGGCGAATATACCCATGCACATTTTAAAAAGTGGACATCTCGCCCTGGGGCGAGATCTTTCGTGGGCGGGATGTCCCATAACCCATAATAACACTTCCCGATAGAAATTGGTCACATAAAAAGATATCAGATCATCTGCTGTACTCAAAAACGACGATATTCCCCTCTGTGAACCATTTTATCATGTTTCAAACAATTTCAAACATTCTGAGTGTTTTTGAACTGAGAAAGTCACCTCGGCGTGACGATCTAAATTTCGTCCTTTTTATAAAACAATACTTGTTTAAGGGATCTGACGAGTTGAGAAAAGACAATTTTGGTTAAAATAACTCTTCAATGATCTCAGCGAGCACTATCCAAAGGCGTTTGGTACAAGCTTGCTATCCTTGGAATCTTTCTAGATTCCCACATTGAAATGTCAACTAGGCAAGCCCGGCTTGCATTTTGCTAGGAGGTATGAAAGCTGGACAGTAAGACAGTGGAAAAATGTTCTTGTCTCTGACCAGAAAAACACTTACAAAGCATGTTCTGATGGAGAACGATCTCAAAGATGACCTCCGAAAACAGCATTGAACCCCAAGCACATAAAAGTGTCTTAGAGCACCATGGTAGAAATGTGAAAATTTGGAGATGCTTCCCGGGACATGGTGTTGAACCTGTTAGACTGATAAAAAAAAAACATTAATCAACTGCAGTACAAAAATATACTGGACAAAAATATGTTACCACAAGCTGAAAACGTCCTTCCGATTATTTGGATATTCCAATAGGTACGACAATGGTCTTCACATGGCCAAAACACACAGCACGCACTGTTATATAATTCCTCAAGTACAAATCAGTTTCTGTCTTTGAATGACAACCAAACAGCCCAGATTTAAATCCCATAGAGCATTTTTGGTACGAAGTCAAGCAAAAGGACCGACGTGTATTACCCCAACGCTCATTTGAAAAATCAACGTTGGGGTAACACACGTCGCGTCGGTTATACCGCGTCTTTTTAGAAGAATAGTACTAAGTACTCTATTATTCTTAACAAATTACAAAGATTTGAGTGAATGTTTCGCCGATGTAAGGCAGTTATTAGAAACCTCAGACACGCTACAAACTATTAACTTAGAAAAAAATGTTTTATTTATTCTAAATATATATACATTCTCAGCATATTATAAAGAACAGTTTTTGTACAAAAAAGACAAAAAGGTCGTACAAAATAATTTCTGCGTACTTAGTATGTCAACTTAACAAATAGCCTTTTTTAGAACTTATAAGTGGGAACACTTATTGTGACGGACGGGAAACTACGGAACCCTACATTGAGCGTGGCCCGACACGCTCTTGGCCGGTTTTTTTAATAAAATGGTATCAAAAAGCTAAAATTTCGGAAGTCGGTGGCTTCTCTTCTGCCAGGCAATTTGTGTTGCCACCGACTTCCGATATTTTAGTTATTTTTGGGTTTTTAGTTTTGGAAGACGGTTATTATTTTTCTGGAAATTTTTTTTGCACTATGAGTAATGATTAATCTATCTACTCCTTATTTCCAGTTAGTTATCGAAATACGTTGTCATGTCCACTCGTTCTTATGTCCTAGCCCCCGAGCCGTGCACGTTCATTATTAATTCTAACTGTGCTACCGTCCGTTCTCGCATATGAATCAGAGATTTCAGATCGTCCGTCAATCGTGGCTACTCTCAATTGATGATATTAATTGCGGCATTTGTACTGTTACCTATTTATGTGATGCTATTCATTAACATACATAATGAGGTTGTATTAGGATTTGCGTTTTGCTGGGGAGGATCTGTCGCTGCCGACTGTTGTTAAGTGTATGGTTGGCAGTGAAAGAGTTTGGGAGGCAGTTACATCTTTCGCCGAGGACGTAATTTCGCAGAAAGAAGCAGCGGAGCGGGTTAGAGAGGCAGACTCTCTCGCTGAGCCGATTCGTCGCAAGAGGACTGGACGGCGCAGGCGGCGAAATGCTGACTTGATGCCGCCATAAGAAGGGCCAGTGGACGATAGATCGGGGACTCTATCGTCTATGCTGCACGGTCCCTAGAGATGTGGTGATGTCTCAGTGTACCCGGACATCGCTAAAAGTGGAAGGGAGCCCATATTCGGGCAGAGAGAGGGAGCCTAAGTGGGCATCGCTGGATGGGTCGCGAATGTCATGCGTAGCAGTTCTTGTGGCCCATCCACCAAGGCTAAAGTAGGTGCACAAGCGGAGTTTTTAGTGGGTGCAAGCCCCACATAACCAACCGTCTCCCCGGACGGTGGCATGCGATAGGCATTTTCTTCGCTCAACAAAAAAAAAAAAAAGGATTTGCGTTTTGCCCCCTATGTGAGGCATATTTTAGGGGCCGATTAAGGGCGAGTTTTAAATGATGAAGCTGGGTTGAAGATTTTGTGTGGTCTCTTAAACCTAATAAAGGCAAAAGCAACCCGACAGCCGGATGTCGCTTTGTCGTCGAAAGGTTAAGTTGGTCTGTAAGTATGTAGTTATGTAATACAAGTGCTGAAAGTTTTGGTTTGGTTTAAGTTTACAAGTGGCATTACGTATTTACGCAAATATAGTAAGTAAGTATGAAATAAGGTTGCTTTTCGTATTATTCGCGTACGTTTAGTTTTTCTAAAGTACACCGTTTTATGGATCTGGATACGAGACTTTACAATTTATTTGATACTAGCTTTTGCCCGCGGCTTCGCTTGCGTTAAAAAGAGACAAAAAGTAGCCTATGTTACTCTCCATCCCTTCAACTATCTCCACTTAAAAAATCACGTCATTTCGTCGCTCCGTTTTGCCGTGAAAGAAAGACAAACATACAGACAGACAGACAGACAGACAGACACACTTTCCCATTTATTATATTAGTATGGATATTTAAAATTATGATAGGTAGTGTTACACGAACCGTTTGATGACAAGTTTGCGCTTGAAATTACTCATGCCATTATCGTCTTATTAAAAGGGATATAAGAAGTATTAATTAAGAATGTAACTCATTCTATACTAATATTATTACCAGCTTTTGCCCGCGACTTCGTCCGCGTGGAATAATAGTTCCCGTTCCCGGGGGATTTCCGGGATGAAAACTATTCTATGTCCTTTCTCGGGTCCCAGACTATATCTGTACCAAATTTCATTCAAATCGGTTCAGTAGTTTAGGCGTAAAGAAAAGACAGACAGACAGACAGAGTTACTTTCGCATTTATAATATTAGTATGGACAAGTATGGATATCTCTTTTATGTAACTATTAATTTTTGTGACGCGACTCAATTTGCAAATTGCATGGAGTCAGAACCACATTGTGACTTCTCACATCACTCATTTTTGTAAACCACAGTATTATACCGTAAGGTTATAAATATGGGAAGGAATATTTAAAGACGGGGTGGAAAAGGGGTGCGGGGGGGAACTAGTCTCGTAACTCTGTAATATAGAGAGACAGATTAAGTTGTAGATCTTATTACATATTTAGACTAGTGTAGCGCGCTTGGTTTGCCTGAATCACAGTTTAACGGAAAACTTTTAAAAAATCAACAATACATTTGCTTGTATGCTACAATAAGACCAGACCAGTAAGGCGTGTTTAGGCAGAATTGTGTGTTACACATCAATAACAAATAGTTCTAGAAGGAACTTCATAAATCTTAATATTTAAAGTGGTTTTTTGGTGCCAAAGGCGCACCAGAAACTCTGAAGCTAAAAACACATATTATAAATAAATTAAACTCAGACACAAAACAAACGGTTTACCCTTGTTTGACAGAACAACTTTTGATGTAATATTACTAATTCGAACAACGTTTAAGAAAATATTCACTTTGTATAATATCGATTAACATAATTTTCATTTCAGCGAATATTTATTTGCGATAACAACCTTTGTGCTATTGATCAAAAGGTTCAATATAACACATTGAGTGGGTTGTAACATTTATTTTATCGAATATTCAATACCATCCCTAATCCTATGTTAGGTTTAAACAAAATTTCCATCAATTTGTATTCTAATATCTAAACAGGATAGTCGACGGAGACCCGCTTCGCGGGGCTCCTACTTCTGGGTGGTTTAAAAAAAATAACCACGAAGGAGGTGGCGGGGTCTGTTCGCTCGCTTCGCTCGCTCACTACGACCCCGCCACCTCCTTCTAACCTAACCTGTCCGAGTCGGGGCGCCTTAATTTTGGACTGACGATGCTAATCAGTTAAACGCATTCTTTACCAAAGTTAGTCTAATAAAACATTAGTTTAAATAAAATTAGTGCAATTGAAAATTCGGTAAAATGACATTATTTCAAGGAAATAAATATGCTTAGTAAAAATCTACTAATTAACTATTCGGTCAAATGGCTTATTGGACGATTCGCACGAATGTAACTCGCACAAAACGTGCGAATCGACTCCTTTATTAAAATATTATTTTTCTGTAGTCGATTCGCACAAAGTTCATTTATTGGCGTGCGAATCGACACCTTTACAAATATGTAGTAGGCTATTCGCACACATATTGTTTTTTTTATGAAATGCAGTTAAAGTACACATGAGTACAGAAGTAGTAAGGTCAAATGTGTTTTACTCGTAATAGATAGAAAATAAAAACACAATCTACACACATCAACATGGTCTAGGGATATTTATATTAAACCTAATTAACTACTTAAAGTCTATTAACTATTTGTTAAGACACCTACACATTAAAATAAACCTTGTTTAATAGCCTATCTAATCTGATAATATACTTTTAGATAAAGTTAATTAAAAAAAAAACTTAGAAGAAGAGGAAAAACTGAGACAAAATTTCAATCTTAACTTTATTTTTGAAACATCAAAACCCTATTTTACACGCGACTATTTTATTTATAAAAATTGTTGAAAACTTAAAATTAATAATCCGTTGATCCACCTAAGACTCTCCTGACACATGCCTTGTATCCAAACGAGGTCCGTTCTACCGCCGAGACGAATTCCTGCCCAAACCATAATCGTGCCACCTTGATATGCATGAACTTGTTGTGGGTGCAGGGGGCGTACCACAAGCCCTTATAGCAGTATTGCTTTGATATTACTTTCAGTGGGAAAGAGACGGCGCTAGACAACGTGTCTAACGCTGTCACTTGCACACTCCTGAACAGGAATAAAACAATCTTACTTTAAACGTCATGGTAAGGGGGCTGCAGTCGATTCCAACGCCAGATTCTCTCCAAAAGGGAACTCTTCGCGAATCAGGATGAAATCCAAACCTGGATTCATCAGTGAAAAGCACAAGTGACCATTGGTAATAATTCCAGTTTTCGTGTGTAATAGCCCATTGTAATCTTCTTCCTCGATTGCCTCTCCTTAGTGCTGGTACCCGAAACGGCTTACGAACATATAGGACATAGGTTGACTTCATGCAGTCGTCTTCTTAAAGTTTGACAGCTTACTAGCAAACTATACACTCTCTGTAGCCTTTGAACCAATTGCATCGTCATTACATTTGGGTGACTTCGTGCAGCATTTACTATGAATTCCAGGACCGACCTGTACATGTGTTGTAATGCGTTGTGGTGATTACGGTTGGGCAGGAATTCGTCTCGGCGGTAGAACGGACCTCGTTTGGATACAAGGCAATATGACTGCTCTAAAATAACGAGATGAGGTGTTACTGTAATCTTGCGCCACAGATAGCAAATGGCACAAAATTTCCAGCTAATGCACGACAATGCCCGTCCACATACGGCGCGTATCGTTATAAGTTGGTTACAATACTACAGCACGATATCCAAGCTATAGACTGGCCTGCACAATCCTCTGACTAAAATCCTATTAAGCATGCCTGGGATATGCTTCGGAGAAGAGCTCTTAGGAATTTCTCTGAAGATATTGTGCATGAAAACCAGCTTTTCTTGCATTTAGCAGGACTTGGACAGTATTCCACAACAGGATATTGACACCGTTGTGTTGTTATGCAGAACCGCTGCAGATGTGTCAGGAGAGTCATAGTTGGATCCAGGATTATTAATTTTTAGTTTTCAACAATTTAAAAAAAAGTTTTCTTTAGGTTTTGTTGTTTCAAAAATAAAGTTAGGATTGACATTTTGTCTGAGCTTTTCCTCTTCTTCTAAGTTTTTTTATTTTTTAATTTAACTTTATCTCAAAGTTTATTATCAGATTAGATAGGCTTTTAAACAAGGTTTATTTTAATGTGTAGGTGTCTTAACAAAAAGTTAATAGAATTTTAGTTATTTAGGTTTAATTGAAATATCCCTAGACCATGTTGATGTGTGTAGATTGTGTTTTCATTTTCTATCTATTACGAGTAAAACACATTTGCCCTTTCCACTTCTGTACTCAAATGTACTTTATCTTAACTGTATTTCATTAAAAACAATATGTGTGCGAATGGCCTACTACATATTTGTAAAGGTGTCGATTCGCACGCCAATAAATAAACTTTGTGCGAATCGACTACAGAAAAATAATATTTTTATAAAGGAGTCGATTCGCACGTTTTGTGCGAGTTAAATTCGTGCGAATCGTCCAATAAGCCGGTCAAATGAATAATTATACGAAATGACTTTATTCTAACTAAAATTAGTCGGAGTGATTTTCGACAAAACGTTGTTCTGCCAAACAAGGGTAAACCAAAGCAAACAATCAAGCTCAGCACACAAATATTCTGAGTGAGAATCGAACTAACTACCTTTTCTTAGCAGTCAGTGTCACTAACCCTTGCACTAACATACTACCAATCAAAAACGACATTGTGGGTTATAACAAAAGCCCATTTCTTGCTAAACCATCACACTTTTTAGATAGATACAGTCAATCATATAGTAACAAATCTCGCATTCAATACCAATAATTAAGCCATCATCATCAGCGCCATCTATCGGCGGTAATGGTCATAAACACCACCAAATCATCAAGTGTATCACAGTTAGCATAAAGCAAGGAATACACAGAGTTATGAGACATGGGACATCTCTAAATACATGAGACATCGCTAAACATGTCGGCGATGAACTAAAGAGAAATCATAATCCGTACGTCACATAACTACGGGTTAAGTTTAATTAGTGGCATCATTATTAATACTGTCTGTCTGTACAGGTGAGACAAGAAGTGTTTGCGAGTAGGGTGTTGAGATGATAGTGATTTTTTGTGACGTTATCATCATTGGAATGATTATGCTGAGTTGGGCGTCATTACCAAATTTTTTGAATTAGATTAATAGTATATATTTTAATCTAATAGAATTTAAATAAGTATAATTATTTTCAGTCAGTCAATCTGATTGAAAATAATTGTACTTAATTTAATTAGTTACGTTTATCAGGAATTCGTTTCAATTATCCCTACTAATATTAAAAATGCGAAAGTAACGTACTCTGTCTGTCGGTCTGTCTGTTTGCTTTCACGTCTAAACCACTGAACTGATTTTAATGAAATTTGGTACAGAGATAAAGTTAACCTTGAGAAAGAACATAGGATAGTTTTTATCCCGAACTTTTGAAGAGTTCTCTTGAAAACGCGATATAACCGACATACACGCGGGCGAAGCCGCGGGCAAAAGCTAGTTTGAAATAATTTGGCTTCAGATTAGAGTAAAAACAACATCAGCGAAATGCAACCGACTCTAAAGAGAATACAAACATAATTCAGTGTACAATTATAAAACTTTATAACTCAATCGGACATTCATTGGACAAACCTTTTTTTTTTTGGGGGGAGGAGTGGAAAATCCTCAAATGACTTCTCCCGCCGTAAAGGCGACGGGAGGGCGTGTCAGACTTTTACTGACTAAAACCCACTCATGTTCCTTCGGTTGCCCCTTATGTTCCGGGGTCACGGTAACTATTGCATTGGTCAAACCTCAGCTCATATATTACTAGTTTCCGACAACTTGTCTTGTCAACTTTATACCTAGATGTAATTTGTGGAGATAAAATAAACATATTTTTTATTTTTATTTATTTATATAGTCTATCCAAAAGACTAACGCGAACAGTCGCAGTGTATTTCAGAAATGACTGTTGCTCTGATTTTTGCATCAAGCAATCAATCGATTCAAAGGAAATCAGAGCGACAAAGTTGGGAAATAATTGGAAACAGTGACGGCCTTTTTGATTAACTTTGACAAGGTCTGAATTGTAGTGCTATTAGGTTGGTAGTGGCGCATTAGAGCTATCGACAAAATACCTTTATCCGTGAGTTGTGGGGAGATTTTGTTTGTGGGAAGCAGAAAGAATTTCCTGGTAAAAGCTTCGATGCCCTCATTTATACGAAAGGGAATTCTGGGAGTGCTCGTCGCCTTAACCAGTTGTTTACTTTCTGGCTCTCTTTATTTGGTTTACGTCGTCGTTGTCTGTTTTATAAAATAATAGGTTTTTGCTTGTTACGGTACAGGGTAACGTGTTTTGCTGTTACACAATGTGAAAATGTTTTGCATAAATCACGGAGATTGGTTCACTGTTTGTCCTCTTTGAAGTTTTTGTCACTACTTTTAAAATGGCATAGCAGTTGAAAAAAATCTCTTATATTGAGTAATAGCTGCTCTATACTGTTGTATTTTCAAACAAGCTTTCATCCCCTAATTTACCGTCAAGGGTTTTCAAAATCGCTTCATACTGCGCCTTCATAGTGCCTTTCTATCTTTAGGGGTTTCATCTTTGCGTTATTATACTACCAAAAAACCTGTCTCTTTGGATATAAAGATAAATTTGAAATCGTCAATCAGCCTGTTTTAAAGACGTGCCTTTTCAATATAAGGATAAGGCTTTTGCCCTAAAAACCAGCCAAAAGACCGGTAAATAAATATTTTTGCAATAAAAAAGCAAACCAAACTCTTCCATCCTATATTTTTATTTTTCTCTTCCTTTCTACCAAACAAAATTTTCTTTTATATAAGTAAATATTTTTGTCTTTGACAGTCAGGAGTGCTCATAACTAGCTCGACTGCTACCTATGTAACGCGTGAGAACACTGCCTCCTAAGATACAGAATCTTCCTGGTTTAGGAGACAGGGCTCAAACTTTGATGAATTAATAAGTACTTATATATCTGTCATAGTTGTATTTTTTGCCCAATAAACCAACTTACATTTTCATTTTTCATTTTTATTTTTATCCTCGACAGTACCCATATAATTGTCGTGAGTATTAGCTTTTAATTGTTATGTATATTTACAGATATACTCATACAGCATAAAATTATAGACAATTGAATTATAACTCCTTGGTATAATTGTGTAGAGTGCAAGTACTTGTGTCCGGTCGGTAGCTGTCCTTTAATTATCAACGGGCTTGCAATCTTCGTTACTGTTTTGATTATATATCAAAACTCGTTATTAAATATGAATTCCTCTAAGTAGTGTCATGGTTGCGTAATTAGAAAAATGTAATAGTATTATGTTACGAGAATGATGGGTCGGTTCTGTTAACCGAGTTTGTGAATGTAGGCTCTTGATTATCACTTTTTGTATGTCTATAACTATTGTACGTCTTCATAATACTACCAACTATCGCGTGATTTAAGTTACGCGTGTCCACGCTGGCAAAGCCGCGGGTGTAGCTAGTATTGATATAGACTATCTGAAAATTTGAAAATTTTTATTTTATTTTTATTTATTTATTCATAACCTAAGCAATATAAGCTTACAGTTTAAACCAAAGCGATTATAATGCTACTATAGATGCACAAAATATTAGAACGAATAACAAAACTATCAAAGAACCTATTAACCCGTGGACAATGGTGTTGGTTTAAATGTTTACCTATTTTTGTATCGACTCATATTTTTTTGTTATCCTTAATCTCTTACCGTTCTTTTCCCCTAATTAATAAAATAAAATAAAATGAAGTAAAAACATAAGTCTTAAACGTGATAGCAGGGTGCTCGTATGTGAGACATTAACCTTTTGACGACCAAGCGACAGCCGGCTGTCGCGCTGCTATTGTCTTTCTGTTGTGTCTCGGATCACGTGTGTTCGGATCTTTAAGTTTGGGGTTCTATGACCTAACTTACGATTTAAAAATAGCCCGTGTACGATGCCGATGTACTTACATACCATAGTGCAGTGTACAATAAAAAAAAGAAGCCAGTTTACACCGATGCGAGTTTCGCGCCCAACTTTGCCGCTTAAAAATGTACGACGAACTTTCGCGACACAAGTGTCAGTGTCACCGCGACATTAGGGAAGTTGTACCTTGACTAAATGCACATGAGATTTAGCATGTTTTGTCGCCTCGTATATTATGTAGGGTTATTTTTATCCGACTGCTGAAAAGGGTTGTTTTTCGAGCGTATGTATGTAATCCATAACCCAACTGCAATTTAGAATTTTATTTAACTATATTTTACTACATGCCTAGTTCAGAGGATAGAGTCAACATCTCTAGCAACCTCCCCCTGCCAGCACAAAAGCTGCAGGATTATAGTCATGTAAAAGTTAAATAACTACTATTTACTACTGGGATTAGTACTAGCATTAGTATAATTACCTAGTATTAAGTACTTTATTAAGTTATTTTGTGGCTGTACTGGTGAGAAATAAACTATTTTTTTTATTTATATACTTTTTTACGTATTTATTGTTTACTTGCTTGCTTAATAATAGTTGCCTAAAATGTTGTATTATGTATTGGGAAATAGAACACGATTAAGCTTGTAATTTTTACAAATGAAGCTAAAAAAACATTAACCAACGAACTTCTAGGAGCAAAGTTTTATAAGTTAGACTAGTGCCTACCTAGACACGACGAACAATGGGTGCTGTGAAAGAAACTATTTTTTAATAATCAATCAACATGTTTTCTATGTCAATTATTTGTCGAAAGCCTGCCCATTCAAAAAAACTGCTATGATTAATATGTAGTTAATAACAAGTACTATTAATGCTTGCGGATTCGTTTGCGTGAAGTTTTTCAGACCAGAGAAGTCCTTTATTCTCTATACGTTACTGTTAAGTGGGATATAACGCGCACGTACCATTTTTGGATTTTGCTTGACGTTTCGGCAGGGTTACACCTGCCATGGTCACAACCCTAACCACGGTATAACCCTGCTGAAACGTCAAAAAAAAAACCAAAAAAAAACCATTATGCTTTGTTTTGACCTTAACAAAAACACAACACCAAATAATAAAAAAATATCTTGAGTCAAGTTACACGCGGCCATCTGATCCAAAGCTAAGCAGAGCTTGTGTTATGGTAACCAGATAACTAATATACATACATATACATACTTTATAAATAAATAAATATCCTGGGACAACTCCCACACGGCCATCTGATCCCAAGCTAAGCAGAGCTTGAGTTATGGTTACCAGACAACTGATACTTATATATTTTTTAAATATATATATACATATCTTATATATAAAAATGAAACCCGTTTTTCGTTGTCACGACATGGCATGAAAACGGCTTGACCGATTTGGCTGATTTTTGTTTTTAAATGTTCGTTGTAGTTCAAGGATGGTTTATACGGCGAAAAAAAAACGAATAATTGTCGGGAAAGCCCTAAAAACAGCCCTTTTCTTTTTCCCATACAAACGTTTTCTAACTAAAACGTAGAGTCAATTTGAGCTTTAACACCATACCATAAAGTTCAAGTGTTAGTCGAGAGGTTTCGGGAAGCCAAAATAATTGAGTGACGTTAGTATCGTATCGTCGTCAAACACGAATTATCTGACGTAAAATGTCACTTGAAATGTAAAGGAACGTCTCTTTGATGTGGTAGTAGGTAGGTAGTAGGTAGGTAGTAGGTAGGCAGTAGGTAGGCAGTAGGTAGGCAGTAGGTAGGCAGTAGGTAGGCAGTAGGTAGGCAGTAGGTAGGCAGGAGGTAGGCAGTAGGTAGGCAGTAGGTAGGCAGTAGGTAGGCAGTAGGTAGGCAGTAGATAGGCAGTAGGTAGGCAGTAGGCAGGCAGTAGGCAGGCAGTAGGCAGGCAGTAGGCAGGCAGTAGGCAGGCAGGCAGTAGGCAGGCAGTAGGCAGGCAGTAGGCAGGCAGTAGGCAGGCAGTAGGCAGGCAGTAGGCAGGCAGTAGGCAGGCAGTAGGCAGGCAGTAGGCAGGCAGTAGGCAGGTAGTAGGCAGATAGTAGGCAAGTAGTAGGCAGGTAGTAGGTAGGTAGTATGTCAATTCGAATTCAATATTCATAGTTGACAGGACAACGTCTGTCGGGTCAGCTAGTTATACATAAATCACACCCAGACACAGAACAAACAATCACACAAAGTTTGTCCTGGGTGGGAATCGAACCCACGACCTCTGGCTTAGCAGTCAGGGTCACTAACCACTAGACCAACAGGCCCGTCGGCAAATATGTATAAACTACACAACTTTTAGAATTTGAAAATTGAACCTAATTATTAATCAAAAATAAGGTCGAATTTCGACCTGGGGCTCAAGTCTGAATGCAATCATGTCTCAATGCTCAGTCATTGACCGGATATAATATTTGACAACTTACAGTTTTTGTATGGGAAATGTGTCATAAGTTTGACGTTACACGTCAAAAATCGGTCATTGAACCACTATTGCAATAGCAGATTATAAAAACCCCTGATATTAACAGAAATAAATTATATCTTATATATAAAAATGAAACCCGTTTTTCGTTGTCACGACATGGCATGAAAACGGCTTGACCGATTTGGCTGATTTTTGTTTTTAAATGTTCGTTGTAGTTCAAGGATGGTTTATACGGCGAAAAAAAAACGAATAATTGTCGGGAAAGCCCTAAAAACAGCCCTTTTCTTTTTCCCATACAAACGTTTTCTAACTAAAACGTAGAGTCAATTTGAGCTTTAACACCATACCATAAAGTTCAAGTGTTAGTCGAGAGGTTTCGGGAAGCCAAAACAATTGAGTGACGTTAGTATCGTATCGTCGTCAAACACGAATTATCTGACGTAAAATGTCACTTGAAATGTAAAGGAACGTCTCTTTGATGTGGTAGTAGGTAGGTAGTAGGTAGGTAGTAGGTAGGCAGTAGGTAGGCAGTAGGTAGGCAGTAGGTAGGCAGTAGGTAGGCAGTAGGTAGGCAGTAGGTAGGCAGGAGGTAGGCAGTAGGTAGGCAGTAGGTAGGCAGTAGGTAGGCAGTAGGTAGGCAGTAGATAGGCAGTAGGCAGGCAGTAGGCAGGCAGTAGGCAGGCAGTAGGCAGGCAGTAGGCAGGCAGTAGGCAGGCAGTAGGCAGGCAGTAGGCAGGCAGTAGGCAGGCAGTAGGCAGGCAGTAGGCAGGCAGTAGGCAGGCAGTAGGCAGGCAGTAGGCAGGCAGTAGGCAGGCAGTAGGCAGGCAGTAGGCAGGCAGTAGGCAGGCAGTAGGCAGGCAGTAGGCAGGCAGTAGGCAGGCAGTAGGCAGGCAGTAGGCAGGCAGTAGGCAGGCAGTAGGCAGGTAGTAGGCAAGTAGTAGGCAGGTAGTAGGTAGGAAGTATGTCAATTCGAATTCAATATTCATAGTTGACAGGACAACGTCTGTCGGGTCAGCTAGTTATACATAAATCACACCCAGACACAGAACAAACAATCACACAAAGTTTGTCCTGGGTGGGAATCGAACCCACGACCTCTGGCTTAGCAGTCAGGGTCACTAACCACTAGACCAACAGGCCCGTCGGCAAATATGTATAAACTACACAACTTTTAGAATTTGAAAATTGAACCTAATTATTAATCAAAAATAAGGTCGAATTTCGACCTGGGGCTCAAGTCTGAATGCAATCATGTCTCAATGCTCAGTCATTGACCGGATATAATATTTGACAACTTACAGTTTTTGTATGGGAAATGTGTCATAAGTTTGACGTTACACGTCAAAAATCGGTCATTGAACCACTATTGCAATAGCAGATTATAAAAACCCCTGATATTAACAGAAATAAATTATATAATTTTGTTCAGAGTAAAGCAACCTTTGCCTCCAAAACTAATTTAAGTTGATTAACGTAAACTAGAAAGCTTAAACTGAATACCTTTGCATCGATAGCGTGAATATTTCGCGCATCACGGAACCAATTACTAATATTAACATCTAGGGAGGGTTGACTCGTACGCAGCGAAATAATCAGTTAATTTGCTAAATCACCTTAATGGCTAATTAAAAATGATTTTAATTAGGAAAATTTCGATCTGTATGGAGATGGTTTTTACATTTTATGTCGTGATTTATTCGGTTGGAATGTTGTAGGTTTTAATTTCAGGAATCGAAAAGGTATGGAAAAATGTAGGTATTTATGTTTTGGTGTAGTCAAATTTGTAGTTTAGACGTCTATTGGTGCAACGGTCACAGAGCACTTTTATCTGATAATGACACTAGCCTTTAACTGTCCCATTCCTGGGCAAAGGCCTTTTCTTCAGACATATTGACGATTAATCACTACGCAATATAAAACAAAGTCGCTTTCCGCTGTCTGTACCTTTATAACTTGATAAAAGTGATAATCGCCCATCAAAGTATTTTAAACGTGCCCCAAAGACCGGTCAGCTCGTGACGAAGCCCTCTAGGGCCAATGCCTGCCGGGGCTGCGAAATAATTCTAGTAAGTACTGCGGCCCGAAACATAAAGGGCAACTGAAGGAAAAAGTCTGACAGAAAGGGCGGGAGAAGTCATTTCATAATTTCCCATCCACAAAAAAAAGTATTTTGACAGTTAGCGACTAAGATTAGACTGCGATAAGATGTAGATTTGAGTAACAGGCTCACAGGTCACAGACTTTCCACGAAGGTGCAACCAGAAGCACTGCTTGATAAATTAAATACCGACCGGACTGTCGCATCAAGTGGCCCCTTTCACATTACACATAACGATTATATGCCTGATCAGTTTTAGCGAAACTGAATGCACCTCATTAAACGTTCAACTGCAAGTCCCTACTTTCCCTACCGAGAACGCTGTGGGTGCGTTTTACACCCGGATAACAACCGTATCGTGTTGAAATGCCAATGACTTTCGAAATAACATTAAAAATTTCGAACTAATCAACAATTGAGGTGCTATTTTCAAATAAAGACTGCGTGTTCCACTCCAGTAATTACTGTGGGGTGTTGGGGGTGTGCTCGGGGTGAAAGGGGGGTGTATTGCGAAGTGAAAGCGAAGCAATAGTGGTAGGTGGCGCCCTCAGCGATTTATTGTTTTTAATAATAACGTGAACCCGTAACAAAGAGAATAAAAGTCGGCGGTGCGCCGCGGTGGGCCCATCGAGTGATTAGTGCGCACTAGCGACGTGGATACGGTATTTAGCGGACTATGTGTGAAAAAATCCTAAACCCCATCGGTTTTGGTACCTAATTATTTAATGTTAACAATCTTGAAGTTACAACTTTGTACAGTCGACTCGTTGTTGCTGAAAATGCTTTTTCGTCTATACGGTTCACCATTTTAAGAGAAACCAATAGCTCATTATTTTAAAGCTCTTATGTTAGTTTGTGAAGTGTGCCATATAGGTGTTAGAAAGCTAATTACCGTAATTAACATAATACTTAAAGTATCAAAGCAGATTGATTTTAGGTTATTAGGCCCCCGCGAAATTTAGAGTTTCAAATGGTTGCTTGAAGAACCCTATTTGCTCTCTTAGTAATTAGGCCTTAAATTATTTAATTACTGATCAGCACTGCTAGACAAGTGTCATTGTAAAATATATGGTGGAATTGAATAGATTGTTAAACGCATTGGATTGACATATAAGCTTACTCAACATTACATTGTCATATGTTTTTTATCTTATCAATGGCACGCTCGACAGCCTAAATTTTATTTCTGTTTCACCAATTTCTTGAAACAGAAACAATGATTTCGGAAGTAGGTGTACTTCCGAAATTGCAGACGGACTTTTTGACTATTTAATTAATTTAAGCCTAAACATTTTTCGAAGGATAAACGACTGTCACTTGCTGGATGCGGGTCCATACTAGAATGTTTACTAGCTCCTTGCCGCGGCTCTATTCGCAGACACACTGGAGCGGGCGCTGGTCGCAATATTAACATTCGTATGTTTTCATCCGACTGCGCTTTTTGAGATTATAACCTAACTTTCAAACGTCTGTCCAACTATTTAAACAGTATTTAGGGTGCCTTGTTTTGTTTGTTTGTTATCATATTCTATCCAATCTTGAATTACTTAGGTACTTATATTTTTTTACAAAATATTGATATAGCAAATTCTTATAAAGGTATGTTACTCCAGTCGTATTTTTCAAGTAAAAAACGGTTAATTTGACCCATTTGGCCAATACTGCAATAATACTTCATCTTCATAAATTACTTTAGTTGGAAACTTTTTACTCTGAAAATTCGGATTTAGAAGTTTATTTAACAGTTTTTCAACTGGTGCTGATTATCTGGTTCACAATCTAAACTAAGTTTAAGTTATTGCAACTTTATCTTTACTCTTTTTTAATATAATTCAAAATGTAGTTGTAACCTAATAAGGTTCAACTAGGTGGTGTAATTTACAGTATTGGATAGCCTAAAATCTGTCTGCACTTATGTTTAAAATAATTCGGCGGCGAAATCCGCGGCTTCCTTTTAATGGACGACATAACGCGACTTTATTGGGGCACTAAGTAATGAAGGTACAAATGCACATACAGTTCTGCATAATACTTTATTGAATAGTCGTATCTTCGATCTATATCCTGCTTTTGAATATTTAAAACTTAATAAAAAACATTGTGCTCGTTTAAACTTTATTTGAAACACTTGTTTTACTGTCTTGAAAACAATGTAAAAGATTATAATTGAAATGTTTTAAGAATTTTTGTTCTTCACACTTGACATAACGATTTTTTTTAGTATATTTGTTATAACGTATGGAAACAATATTTTTAAATTCTCGTAGTGAGCCGCATTTGTGCGACATATCCCTTAGATAACTAGTGCGTTCACCACCACCAAACAATGTTAAGATCGAACAAAACGCCGAAAAATCCGTTCATTGTATGACAAAAATTAAATTAAAGGGGGTCTTATTTATATTAAGTACTTTTCAGCAATAGCTTTGGGTATATTGAACCTTTTGGGTACGAAGAAGAAACAAACCTCCAAATCCGACCAGTTTTACTAAACAACACTTTAATGAGAACTTACAATCAAAGAAAACTAACCAATAAGTCGGTAAACCGATTATCTCCGCAGAGAATTATCTGAACCTCAATGAAAATATCAGTTCCGGGCGACAGATTCCTTTTCTGTGCTGCTAATGGGAAGGCAAACAAACTCCCTGTTCTGTTGCAAAGTCGCTAACACTTAACCCATTTAGCAAATGACTCGTTGAATCTGATTATAGTCCTTTTTCAAGTGTTTTCTTCTCTCAGCGCGACATTGTTTTGTTTTTGAACAAGAAAGAAAAAAAGCCCCATGTTGATTTGTGGCGTGGCGGTGCCAACCAGTAATTGAATTATATCATTGATTTTCCATTAAAATGGTTTATGGTAGGAATTGTAAAAGTGTAGGAGGGGTCGTCTCGGAATTAAGTGAGGATTACATTAGGTGTAGGAGGCAACTGTTGTGGACGGACTCATCAATTCATGAATGATGAATGCTCACGTCCCATCGGAACCGGCGCTGATCCCTGAAGGGCGGAGGTGCAGTGCATGCACTTAGTACTCCGATAACGGTTTTAATCCCGCGTGGATGTAAGATTAGAGGCGATGTTTCTTGTCCCTTACTATTCGCTTACAGGGTGGACAGGTTCAAGGGAAAGGGAAACTACTTGAATCATTGCGTAAACAAAAATAATCTTAGGAAATCCATATATTTTCTTTGTGTTAAAACCAGATTGGGAAACAAGTCAGATACATTTAGTTCGTCGACTTCGTCCGCGTGGAATAATAGTTCCCGTTCCCGGAGGATTTGCGGGATGAAAACTATCCTATGTCCTTTCTCGGGTCTCAGACTATATTTGTACCAAATTTCATTCAAATCGATTCAGCAGTTTAGGCGTGAAGAAGAGACAGACAGACAGAGTTACTTTCGCATTTATAATATTAGTACGGACTATGTATGTTGTACATTAAAAACAGCACAAAATCAGCCTTTAATATCAACACAATATTTTGAAAACAACTTCCCAATTCCCAGTAGGCAGTAGCCCGCAGCACAAGCAACAGGTACAATGCATTATATTCCTTACAAAGCTTTCCCGGTGTGTTCCCGACCTCTCTCAAAGACGTTTAGCCTTCCCTTTGATTAATTGTTCTAAAGCTAACTACGGAGCATTATCGAGCTACCTGAACCTTCTGTAAGGCATTGTTTAGGCTTGAAATTGGGGACTGAATTTCTTGGTGACGTGTGTACTCGTAGTTGTTGGTCAAACACAAAACTTTACATCAGTTATGTTTTTCCTTTTTTTTTATGAGAGGTTGCTATATTTTTCTATTTTTGTCTTTAGCCCCATCGATATCTCGGTCAGTTACAGATACAGATTCAGAAAAAAATATGACGACATAGGCCATTTCTCCACCACCGCCGTTACCTATCACGTCACGGTGCTGGTGGACATATTAACGGTCATACAGTTTTGAACTGGTCTTCGAAAAAATATGAATAAAGATCTTATGCAGACCTGTGGAGATGGACTATAAAACATCATCATTGGCGATCAGCTAGGTTATTAATATTGCCGCAAGTAGGCATAAAAAAGTAAAGAATTTAACTATACTCACTCAATATCTAGCTAGCTGAAAAACCTAGCTTCTGTAAGGTTCAGGCTTGAGTTTGGGGACAGAAATTGTTGGCGACATGTGTATGGTTAAAATAAAAAAAAATGATATTTGTACCAATTTTTAGAAATGAGGAGCTTGTATATTCGTTTTTAAGAAAAAATAAAACAATTATTAATAAAGATCTTTGGGGATGGAGAATAAAACTTCACAATAGCTAAAGCACGTATTTTGTGGTTTCGAAACGGAACCGTCAGCGTCAGAGAAAAGTCAATGATTTTCAGACGCTAACTGTACAAAGGACCACTGGTTAATTTAATTACCCATCGTCAATTAATCAGAATAAGTCACATTCAAATAAAAAGGAAAATATGTTCATTTTTAGAATACTTTACGAAACACAATTTGGTGAGCATGCATCCGTTCTGACATGCATTTCGATTTGTTGTTACTACCAAAAGGAACTTTTCTGGTAGGCGTTTCAACCTGAAACTTTTTTAATAAATAACTAAACTATTTTTTTTTAAATGTTCGCCTGATTTTATTTTATATTTTTAAATGGAGGAGTCCTGGTTTAAAATACATTTAAAATAGTTTTGGCACCAGTCTCCCACTATATATATAATGCCCCTGATATTACTATATATTTTCCCCTCCTATATATGTTTCCTTAGAAAGAAGACTAGAAGTTAAGAGAGGGTAATACTGTGTAGAAAATAAACTATTTCTTTCAGCTGAAGAACTTTCTATATTATGGTTTTGTTTAGGCTTGAGATCGAGAGCTGAAATTGATTGTTGCATTGACTTGTGAGGTTTAAATCGAGCCTGAATGTTTTTTTTTACCGATTTAAACGAGGAAATTCTATTTCCTCTATACTAGCTACTTGCGGTGTCGCCTGACTAACTTTAATCTCTTTATTCACCCCGTGCGGGATTGAAATTTGTGTGCCTCTACTAAATAAATATGTATTCTTCAAATACAGGGAGTATGAGGGCCACTAACCACTAGACCAACCGGCTTGTCCAATGGTTTAGACAAATGATTTTGCGTTTTATTACGTACTAGTATTTCCTGCCACCCCGTCCGCGGAAAAGTCAAGGATTAAAAAGTAGCTAATTCCGTTTGGTTTAGGTGGTTCCACGGTGAGAGCGTAACAGACAGGCAGACAGACAGTAAGTAAAGCTGATTAAATCAGACTTTACGCGTGTTCAAAGGGCCACTGGCTGCTGGAAGGTAAAACATCTGGCTTATTTCACTTTTCCACAATAAAATAAGGGGGATTCCTTGATTTTAGTGGAAAAAAGTGGAATCGAAGACGGAAACCTAATGGAATCTGTCTTTTATCGAAATATTTTTTTTTTTTATCAATTTTCATCAGAAATTTTTTTTTGTACACCCGAATGTAAAACTTAAGCGTTTTAGTAGGGTCACGCGTGTCTGTCTTCCCAATGTCATCTTTTAAAACTCCTTAACTAGGTACTGCGTCTCTGAATGAACTTTCAATAAACGCTTTGTACTTGGCATTTTTTCTAAGTATTTCACTTCTGGAAAAGGATGAGGAGAGGAAGGATTTCCTATGCCAGTTGGATTCTGTTTGTAAATTTCCACACAAGTAACGGTAATCAATTTGTGGCGAACCTCCAACTTTAAACGAAAACCGTTTAGCCCTCCAATTTACACTTGTGGACTTAAAAACATAGCCACGATATATTCATAGATATGGGCGTTCGTGATTTCAATTAATGTCTTGCAAAAATAGTCGTGAAAACGCAAAAAAGTCGCTCACAAAGCTCTTGTTCACACATATCGACGTGTCGCGACATCGTGCGACTGCTGTCTGTCCGACAACCCTTTTCCAATTAACCGCGCGTCACTGCGACAACACTCACATATCGGAAGTATGGATGAATAAAAAATATCCTTACGGCAACGTACTAACTACTAACCAGTCTTGCTTATACTAGCTTAAAAAATAAATCGTGTGGCTACCTTCCAAATTGATTCAGGTTTCTTTTATTTTGTTTTTAGGGGCGGCCATCTTTTTTTAATTTGACTTGCAGGGTTTTTACCTCAACTACATTTGGGTGCAGTTCGAAACAATCAAAATCAAATTATTTATTCAATTTTGACTTATATTTGACCCCATAAGCCATATAAATCAGTTTGCAATAGCTTTTAAGGCTAATCAAAAGCCTTGTGGCTTGTAAGTTGTTTGTATTTGCTTGTAAGGATCAGTGCATTATCAACAGAGGGCCTAGACAAGTGGCATTGTAGAATAGATAGTGGAATAGAATAGATTGTCAAATGTATGGAATTGACATAATCTTTCGTTAAGTAATTTGACATCTCCATACATTTGACAATCTATTTTATTCTACTGTCTATTCTACAATGCCACTTGTCTACGGGGGCTGGTATACTCTGGTAACTCTAAAGCAGTAATGTACTAATTCATTACAATACGGTGTTACAACTGACGTAATTTTTATGTGATGTGAAAACGTGATTCTCCCATCGGTTTTGACGTCACTAAGTTAGCAACTCAATTGACTAACTATTTATTGATTTCAAAGCAGCCATAAATCCAATTTTACAGTAAATCAATACTCGAAATCCGGGGTTGCGGAATGGTTATAAGAGTTACCGTGACCCCGGAACGTAAAGGGCAATCGAAGGAACATGAGTGGGTTTTAGTCAGTAAAAGTCTGACACGAAGGACGGGAGAAGTCATTTGATGATTTCCCACTCCCAAAAAAAAAATTATACACGAAATGGATTTTTAGGGCTAAAATAAAGAGTGATTTTTCATTATTTTTAAAACCCAATTAACTACAGCATTCAATTGATATTCCACTTTCGTCGATCGGTACGTGATTCATAAAAGGTCATATACACAACACCCACAAATAGTCTAAAAATAGTGAATTCACGAATCTATAATAATACCAGCAGAGCTAATAAGCCATGAGCGTTTTTCTGATTTTTTTGCATTGTTTGTCAGCTATGTTTACAATATCACAGGTTCTACCTATTTTGACATCAGATCGCCTTGTGTGATTTGCGCCAAGATATCTTCATTTAAAAAAGTCGTGGTGGTGCAGTGGTTAAAGCCTTTAATATAAGAGTTGAGAGTTAAGAGAAACCGTGGTCCCCCCCTTAGGGCATCTTTTCGGACGGTGTCAACGGGATGCTTTTACTAAGCTGTCGTAGGGCTGTACCTCAGCCGGGTTATTCCCATCTGTCACCCCGTTTTGTCCCCATGGGTTGGTAAAGTACTGAAAATACTGAGATACTTAGTATTTAAATCAATCAAAAGTACTAGGCGCGCAGTAGCGTGAAGAGGTTAATAGAAAATGTGTTCCACACATTGCTAACTGGGGGACAAATCGAACTTTTTTTTCCTATCTGTCACCCATGAGGACAAAACAGGGTGACAGATCGGAATAATCCCCTCAGCTGGGGCCTGCACAGGAGGACCTTAATAGTCGCGTGGGTCCCTTATTGCGGAAGTCTCATAAGTTCCCGCTATCCTCTTTATAAGCATAAAGCAAAAAATGTTTAATTAACTAACTTGCCCTTGCGGTTATTGGTTACTATTGTGCGATTAATTGTAGCGTAATGTTATACAGCGTATAGCCTAACTCGATAAATGGGTTATCCAACACAAAAAGACTTTTTCAATTTGAACCATTATCATGTTCTGGTGTTAGCGCTTTCAACTAAACAAACATACAAACAAATTTTTTGCTTTATAATATTACTAGCAACTCGCCCTAGCATCGCACGGGTGTTACAAAGTGTATTTGTGGTCCTGCACAACCTGCTAGGAGATGATTCTACCCATGAAGACAAACAACTTTTTATTATGGAACCAACTCTGGAATCTCTAAAAAAATTCAGCTGTTTCATACATTATGGCCGGGAGGGCATTGAACTTTTGTTAGAAACAGCTGATATTTTTTTAGCGATTTCAGAGTTGGTTCCATAATAAAAGTTGTTTGTTTTCATGGGTAGAATCATCTCCTAGCGGGTTGTGTAAGACCAGAAATACACCTAGTATATTACTCTTTCACTTGAATCACTCATGGCCAAATAGTCAAACCTCACTCAATTTTACGCTCTCTCTAATCTGTTGCTGTCTTTGTCACTCTAAGTGTTGAAACAAGGAGAGCAAAAGATTTGAAAGCGTCTTAAAATTGGGTGACGTTTGAATATTCGGCTATAAGTCTATTAAAAAAAAGCATCAATATCGGTTGCGTAATTTTAAAGATCTAAGCATACATAGGTATGTACAGGCAGCGAAAAGCTACTTTGTTTTATACTATGTAATGATAGTATAGATTACAGTCACAAATAGAGTTTTTAATTATGAGCATTTCTCAAAATAATTGTACTATTGCTTAGAAAATTTACTAAAATGAAAATATTGAATTATACCTGATTTTTTTATTTTAATCGATGGGTAAAGGTCTAAAGATTATAAATATATGAGTTGTTTTGAGATATAAAACGTAAATAAATAGCAAAATCTATTAAAACAAACCAAAGGTAGAGAAAAATTCTTATTTTGTTACCTTCACTAGTTTAGATAAATTTAATGTTGAAACCTACTATAGAAGCTTTATTTGATTAAATGGGATTAATAAAACAAAACGTAACTTGTTTTTAAAAAAACAGTCTATAATTAACAAAGAAGTCTTGAAATATAGGCGGTAATGTTTCCTTTACGTTACTATTCGGCCACAACTCTTGATTAACTTTGACATTATTGAGTCTTTTTACTTTAAATTAAAATGTTGTATACATACATAATGCGGAAACGAACTATTTATTTTAGTTTTTATTACTAGAATATATTAGTATCTTATATGTATTAATAAAGAAAAGAAATATGCGCCCGCTTTTATGGGACAGTAACAAAAATAGAATTCTGGTAACAAAATAGGATTTCTTAAGCTTAGACTTCACAGTAGTGCAATTAATTATTTTGCCTTAATTTGTTGATAAAAAAATTACTGACACGAGACTTTTTTTAAGATTCTTATAATTAGGAACATTAAGAGCGAAACATAATACTCATATGCAATAAATCAGATAGCGGAACATAATACTCATATACAATAAATCAGATAGTCAATACTCTGCCTAACAATTTCCTATTTCGTTACTTTCTTTTCCATTCATACGTTACCACTCAAAAGTAACAAAAAAGGAGGTAACAAATCAAGTTCAATAAATTATTAAAATTGTAAAAGGATGCAACTAAAACTAGGACTCGTTTATGTTTTGACTTACGAAATCAAGATTGAGAGCTTTAATTGTTCTAAATGAGAAATTATGATAATATTAGAGCTTACCTGTGTTTGTTCGGTAACAAAGCTTGGAATTTTTTTCGGACCAGTAAACCAACGGACAAACTTCAATGTTCGCGCATAGAACTTTAAAGAAATGTCATAACGAAAATAAGATGGATGCCGATCTGGCCAATGTTGCCACTATCCTAAAACATGTTTATACCAAATTCACGCTATAATTTTCAAAAATACGGTCACAAAAGAGGAATTTCTAAAAGGAACTTTTTACTGAGATATTATAAAATCATTATTTTTAAATATATTTGTTCTAATACAACAAAATATGAATTTATAAATGAATTATGGTCATAAAGTCCTAAATAAATACATAAGTTATTTGTACAATTTCCACAAGTCGTCTCAAATACAATTGATTGTTTGGGAAGGTACGAAATTGGGACACTTCACTTTTCATACAACTGGAATAGAACGATTTTTTAAATATTTTTATAGTTTATAATTCATTAATTTATTTATAATTTCTAAATGTTTTTTACTTAGTTTAATTAACTTACTAAGTATGTAATTTAATAAAAACTGATAATGATCTATTTTTTATATAGAAAAAAATATTTTAAAATATGGGACAGAGATTTAGACAGAAAGTACAATTTTTTTGAGAAATGCTCTTATACGAAATAATTATAAAAAAAAACTAAAAAAATAATAATAACCGCCTTCAAAAACTAACCCAAAAATAACTAAAATTTCGGAAGTCGGTGGCTTCTGTTCTGCCAGTGAATTTGTGTGGCCACCGACTTGGGTTTTTAGTTTTTGAAGGCGGTTATTATTTTTTTGAAAAAGGTTTTTTATTTATTACTTTTTAGTGTCGACTCCCAATGTTTGACTGTGTATTAAAGTATCTTTAAAAGTAATTTATTTTCAAAATAAAACTACTTAAGTACAACTGTACAATCTTATAAAACGAAAATAGAAACTTGAAAAAAAAAGCACACATCGTCTATGAATATTTCGTAATTTTTTTTTGTTCTTGGTGGATTTTTCGAGAATGGCTGAACTGATCGCCACTAATTTATATTGGACCACCCCTGAATCATGACTTTTCAAACAAAAAAAAAGAACCATCAAAATCCGTTTACAATTGAAGGAGATATCGCGTAACAAACATACAAAAAAAAACATACAGACGAATTGAGAACCTCCTCCTTTTTTGAAGTTTGAAGAAAAAAAAAACAATAAATGTAAGAGACATTCTTCGACAGCAGTATTAACAATTTTAATAAGCACAAGTCTAGCTATTCTACGCCAGCAAAATAACTATTTTAATTAAGTACCCGAGGAATATGATATCGTGAGCCATTTGTACACAATAAAACACTATCTCTCATATGTATCATTTAATTTATTACTTGTACTACCAGTTTTATGTCGTATTTTACACATGGCAGTGTAAACATAAACTAGGGGAAGATACCTTCTGTTCATTCATGGTTTTGAATGACTTCCAATAAAGGATAGTTAGTAAAGAACCGTCTTCAAAAAAGGAAATTCTCAGATCGACCTGTATGTTTGCAAATATCTCGCGATAGACTGAACCAATTTTGATGCTTTCAGGAAAGTATTTGATACATTTACAAGAACGTTGTGGTATTTTAATTGACTTCAAAAACCGAGCTTATCTAAAAAACCCGTATAATAAGAAAAATACATCGGCAGCTTACGTTTTGTTTGTGGTTTTATATTTCCGAAAACTTCAGTTTTTTTCTTTCAACTTCGTTGTCATAAAAGTTGTAGTATAGTAATACTTTGTCGTTAATACCTGTCAGGGCCAGTTGTCATTGAGCTTTTATTATTTATTTACAAACAATCTTATCCATGAAGCTATGCCGTTCAAAACCACTTAGTTTGTGGGAACAGAAAAGTGTGTTAATACATAACACTCTCGAAGTTCGATGGGACAGTAATCCCATATGAGATAAGACACAAGACCAATAACTTTATAAGTGCCTAACTTTTTTGCCCAACCGGGAAATTGAAACTAGTAAACCACGCGCCATCTTCGGGAGTCGTCAATGTCATTGCTCGACGCTTTTCTGGCGGTCTCCACTGATTATTCTGGCTTTCAAGAGTTGCAGTGGTTGGGAATAGAGTAATGGGATTGTACCAATAAAAGAAAAAAAAAGACGTTAGAGAAGTTTATATAGTGTGCCAGCGGCACACCACCACCAAGGGTTAAAAATTAAAAGAAGCCCGAAAGATCTTTTAATATCATATAAAAAACTGGCAAGTTCCTTAGACACCTCTCCAAATCCATCGCTATTAACTTGTAGTATTTGTTTATGGTGCAAGCCGGGTTTTTTCGCTTTAAAGGGCCACTCGGTACTGGTGCTACCTGATGTGTGCTAACTTACCTAAACAATATTGTTGCGTAAAAGTAAAAAATTACCTCAGATGAAATATTTATTAAATTAACAATTTTACGTTGACACTAAGTTGCGGTGTACGGTAACAGCGGTGTGCCTTTGTGCTTCATTCTCGGAAATAAATTCTAAACGCTTTGTATGAGTCTAATTAGATGCGTCTTTTTAAACACCCTGTACAAATATTTGTGTATACTTGTTCCGCCATGTTATTTGAATAAACGTTGGACCGTTTGAATTATTATTTTTTTGGAGTCTAAACGTTATCCGTTACAAAGTTACTTCTAAGAATTTCGTGAATTTATTTTTCTTTTACTCAACTTTCATAGTTACTGACTGAAATTTCTATGCAATATAAATGCATAATATATCTAAATTAACCTTTCGTGTGTCTAGGACGTGAAACCACGCGGACACAATGCTTTTCTAATTGTGTCTCTAATTAGGGCATTCAATGGGTTTAATCTTCTTCTTTAATACAGCAGGCTTATCTTAATATATATAAATCTCGTGTCACAATGTTTGTCCTCAATGGACTCCTAAACCACTTAACCGATTATAATAAAATTCGCACACCATGTGCAGTTCGATCCAACTTGAGAGATAGGATAGTTTAAATCTCAAATTATAGTCGCAATTTTAATTTATTGCTAATTATTTGTCTGTTATTATTTGACAGTCACAATTAATTTATTAGTAGTTGTTGATTTTGGAATGTTTTACATTGGATCTGACAGACGGCGCTACCATCGCAGTGTCAAAATTTAAATAATAATCACTTTCAGATGTCATAAACATAAACAATGATATTAAAAAGGTTCTATAAGAAAATGCGTAGCAGTACTTCTTAACATGTCGGCGCTACCATCGCAGTGTCAAATTTTAAATAATATTCGAATTTTAATTTTAGTCTGTCCCGACACTTAGCGCTGCGATCAAATTAAAAAAAAGTTTTGTTATCATTGTGTTATCTATTATTTTGTTATTATTGTGTTTTTATTGTGTCATCTTATATCTACCCGTGCGAAGCTGGGACGGGCCGCTAGTAGGAAATATAATTTAACCTTTAAATAATATATTTCTCTCGGTGAAATACGAGATCTAATTTAATATTTTTCAATTAGATTCCTTACTTCACTTTTCCTCAGACTATTAAACAAACACAATGCAGAAATACTTAACAGCAATAAAAAGGGTAGCAAGGACAACTTATCCGTAATCCGTACTTCCGACTTCCGTACTAATATTATAAATGCGAAAGTAACTCTGTCGGTCTTTTTGTCTAGTCTGGGACCCGAGAAAGGACATAAGAGAGTTTTCATCCCAGAAATCCCCCAGGAACGGGAACTATCAATCCACGCGGACGAAGTCGCAGCCAAAAGCTAGTATTATAAATGCGAAAGTAACTGTGTCTGTCTGTCTCTTCTTCCCGCCTAAACCACTGAACCGATTTGAATGAAATTGGGTACATTTATAGTCTGGGACCCGAGATAGAACGCAGGATAGTTTTCATCCCGGAAATCCCCCGGGAACGGGAACTGTTATTCCGCGCAGACGAAGTCGCGGACAAAAGCTTGTTTTTAATAAACCAAATTGATTTCAAGATCGACTTCCAAGGTAGGCTTTCTTTTTCTTTAGCCATATTGACTTTAGAGGAAATAAAAATGGCTAAAAAAATAAAGGACAATAATAAAACTTTTCATAGAATCTTTTTGAAAGGAACTTGAAATGGCTTCAGCAGTCCCCTCGGAAATAATTAGGCCATTAGCCCACAAGACGCGGTAATCGATCGTTTTCGTATTAAATAGTGTCCTCTTCTTTCACAAATAGAATTTTAATAGAATTTCGTTTCCCAGAAGATGAATCACAGAATGTATAGTTCATGTTTATTTTCCAATGTCAACCGTGTTTGATATTAAAGTATTTAATTTATGGCAACCCAAAAATTCAGGTGGACATTTTTGGGTTGGCTACTTACTATGCTAAAACATATTTTTCTTGAAACCAATTTGCCATGATTTTGCTGTCGTCATCTTCTATGTTCCCTATTAATTTTTCAAAACGAAAAGTTAATTGAATGTAATGTAATATATAGTCTTAATTTAAATTTAATTCATACAGTAAGGTAATTATGTGACAAAAAATTAAGTATATACTGACATTAGAAACAGTTAATAAAATAGTTTTAATGTATACATTAAATTAATATGATTAACACACAGAATCAGAGCATTCCGACTTGGATAGAGCGCTAAAACGGAAGCTTCGCTCCGCGCCGCTCCCGCCTTAGCCTTCAGTAAATGCGCCTCCTAAAACCGGTAGCACATAGTGACGTAGTGATAAGGGAGCCACATATCTTGGGGTGCTGGACGAGTGTATATGAGGTATTCACGGCTATCAGGAAATCCCAGGTCTACCAACACCTAAATTGAAATCCATCCTTCCCCGAGCACGTTTGCTCTTGCGAGTCTCCACTCAAACCATCCAGTAAGAGCAAAAGAGAGGTGGAGCCTTATTCCTCGTTAATGCTCACTCTGGCAGTTTAATGAAGACTAGCCAGAGATGAGAAACACGAGTTCTCCCTGGAGGTCAGGTCCGTGGGGTCGCTACTGAACAAAAGCTCGCCCAACGTTTTTAATTTCATTAATTAAAAACGTTAACGTTTATTTCCTCTGCTTAGCTTGGGATCAGATGGCCGTGTGGTAAGATGTCCCAGGATATTTATTTATTTATTTAATTTTCATTTTGGTATTGGTTTTACTTAGTAACTTTTTAATTAAGTTTAAATTAAGACCACTGTTGTTTTTTTTTTATTTTTTTTAATTATGAGGTCTTTTTCGGTAAACTATTTTATATTTCGTAAGGTGACATTTGACGGTCATTTTTAGCGTCAGTCTAGTCGTAAAACTGTGGCGTCACTCCAAATGGTTTAGGCGGCCAACTAACTCTAGCATGGTGATTCACGATCAAATTTTAGACGGACGTCAGTTCAACTGACGCGCCAAAATGACTGTCAATGAATTGCAGTGTCGGATGATTAAAAAAAACTATTTCTTTATTTTGTCTTCATGCTAGGCTTAGTGATGGTAGAACAGTATAATTTTATTATGTCTCAGAAAATTCCTTTTCATTAATTAAAAAAGCCGAAATTCATAAATTTCCGTACTTTTCGACCAAGTGCAAGAAGTCGCGATGACGTCGACGTAAGTTCCGACCAATGCCGGTAGATGGCGCTGTTTCAGTAGCGACCCGCCCCCGACTTTATAGATCCATAAATATGCTAATACAGCCATGACTTTTTTATAACTTAATTAATAACGTGTTTGCCTGACGGCCGTAGTCGAGATTATGATTTAGAACATTTTATGTGGTACAATTTAATTGATGTTCGGCTACCTCGCGTGCCTGGTATTGTCGTCACATACACTTTACGACTGATGTAAAATAATGAAAAATACCAAGACTTTTTTATACCCTGTTTGATTTAGTACTGGAGGTTTATGGATGTTGCTTATAAGTGAAATTGTAATCATAATGGTTGGGTAATGAATGCGCAGTGGATCTATAGTTGAATGCAATAAATGATAAAAACTTTTTTCATAAAAATAATAACCGCCTTCAAAAACTAAAAACCCAAAAATAATTAAATTTTCGGAAGTCGGTGGCAACACAAATTGACTGGCAGAACATAAGCCATCACCGACTTCCGAAATTTTAATTATTTTTGGGTTTTTAGTTTTTGAAGGCGGTTATTATTTTTATGAAAAAAGTTTTTATTATTACTTTTTAGTGTCGACTCCCAATGTAGATATAGAAACTTGAAGAAAAAGCACACATCGTCTATGAATATTTCGTCATTTTTTTTTGTTCTTGGTGAATTTTTCGAGAACCACTGAACCGATCGCCACTAAATTTATATGGGACCACCCCTGAATCATGACTTATCAAACAAAAAAAGAACCATCAAAATCCGTTTACAATTGACGGAGATATCGCGTAACAAACATACAAAAAAAAACATACAGACGAATTGAGAACCTCCTCCTTTTTTGAAGTCGGTTAAAAATTAGTCGGGCAATAGTTCTCCGTTATAGCTAAGTATATTGGCTTCCCAGAAACAACTTGCGATCGACGATCTCTTAATTAATTGTCTGTTAATTAAGTTGGACCTGTAAAGTAAATGTTGCTTGTGCTTTTCTGTATTATATATATAAAGAGTATCAGATGCTCTTGAGTAGGGTTACCATCTTTAATATTTGGTAACCTTTGGACAATCTGCGTGAGAATTCAGGATTTTTGAGCCCAAAACCCAGACTCTTCCCAGACTTGTCAACAGGTTTTTTTAGCGAGTCAGTTGATATGGGGGCGCCGCGCCGTGTGTGTTTTGCGGGCGTCCCCAAACTATATTTTTTATAAAACCTAGACTACAAAAGAAGCCCGTTTCGGTCGCTCCCTGGATGCCTCTAAACTAGGATTACCTGGACTGATAGTAACCTTATTCCCGGGCAGCCCTTTATTACGTCGAATGCATAAACATTGTTACAATAAATGAGAGACAAGACAAAAGATATGCCATAACATTTTTGTCTTTCAACCCTGATTTTTTTTCGTTTTTTTTTATCTACTCTAATTGTATAAATATAATTATGTAAAGGAAAAGTTGATGTGTTTGTTGACGGTTGTCTCCGATTTCTCTTTTTATTTTCTATAAATAAATAGCCAAGTATTTTGTAATGTTTCGTGGGTGCAACCCGGCTCAGAAAATATTTGTCATACGCGGGAATAGTACCTGCGTCACGTAGCACAGCAGCCATTTAAACAATAGCATTTTTTACCGACGAAAGGTATATTTTTCCTGACCCCACACACATATAGGCTAAATAAACCTAGTTTGTATGCTGTAACCCATTGACCAATAAAAATACAATAACAAAAAAAATCCCCGTCCCCGAAATAATTAATATCATTACTTTTTCTACCAAAAGAGTAGATAACTTTGCAACGCCTAAACCGATTTTGATGAAACATGTGAAACATGTCGCATGATGCACAACCGCTAGGTAACTTACATTCAATCAAAAAAGCTCGGTGCTACAGAGAGACAGACATACAGACACACACACACACACACAAAACAACAACCATATTTCTGAGCCGATTTAAAAAAAACGTATTAAATATATTACATATTTCAAAGTAATAACACAAAATAGGAACAATATTGGTAACAGAATTGTTACGTAAATGGGAAATTACCATTTCCATAATCATTTTGTGGTACAGAAATCAGGCGGACGCAAATTTTGCCTATATTGACTACTTAATCACTACTTCGGAGAATCCCTTTCATACGAATGCCGCGAAAATGAAGCGACATTAACTATTTTGATAATAATTATCGATAGTGATGTATGAGGAAATCGCCGGTACTAAGCTCTTACTAAAAGCTGTAGTTCATAGTTTAGTTTCGTTAATAAACGTGTGCGATTGAAGTTAGTGGTAAAAATGCCTTTTTTTAGGATTTTTTTAAAATGGGCAATGGGATATTTGACGGGATGTTGGTCTAGTGGTTAGTGTCCCTGACTGCTAAGCTGGAGGTCGTGTTCAATTCCCACCCAGGACAAACTTTGTGTAATGAGCGTCGAGTGATACTACTGTCTAAAAATATTTGTTAGGCCTCCAGGTCAGTTCCCAGTATGTTTATTTGTCATCCACGTTTGAGTTTCTTGCTCTTTTCCATATAATTAATGTTTTTACAAACAATTTTTTTTTCTCAAAACTTTGACTTATATTTACTTACCTAATTAACATTCAAATGTTTAATTATCACAATGTACAAACTATGCTGTTTTAGCTCTAAAACATGCAACTTAACTTTTATAATAAGCAACAAGTTACACAAAAGCTACATTAGTTTCAATGCTTATTGATAAAACCAACTTGATGACTAGCTCCCGTCGCTGCTATATACATAGAGTTTTCTTTGGGGTATTCCAATTTTAGCAATTTTAGCGTTCTAAACCTAAGGGTAAACAGGACCCTATTACTAAGACTTCGCTGTCCGTTTGTCTGTCTGTTACAAGACTGTTTAAGAGAACAGATGGTTGATTGCACAGAATGTGATTTATTTGCCGTTTTTCGCCAATATGGTACGGAACCGATCTTTTTTGTAAATCAAACAATAAAAGAATAATTCAAATCAGGTAGGTACTTGTAAAGCTAAAGAACCGCATTATTTTTTTATACACTAGTAGACGTAATTAAAAGAAAAGTCGTGTTTAAAAATGGTGTATTAAAATGTGATGCGTGTTCTTGAATTATATTTCCAGTGAAGTGTGAGCGTGTAGGTCACACAAACAACCTCCGTTGGGTGGTCCGAGCCCCGCATACTATTCTATTATTAACTATTTGTACAGAGCCAAAACTATTATAATATTTGTACTATTTACTACACCATGAATTTTTCCACCCCGACCATAGACCTACATAACTAATTGAGCCGATCGATTGATTGTGCTAATAAAATTTTAATAAACTTAAGTATCATCAGTTGTTATTTTTCTAATTTTATTTATGTTACTAGCTTTTGCCCGCGACTTCGTCCGCGTGGAATAATACTTCCCGTTTCCGGGGGATTTCCGGGATGAAAACTATTCTATGTCCTTTCTCGGGTCCCAGACTATGTCTGGACCAAATTTCATTCAAAATTGGTTTAGTAGTTTAGGCGTCAAAGAAGAGACAGACAGACTGGCAGAGTTACTTTCACATTTATAATATTAGTACGGATTAACTGTGGAACTATCTTGAGCGTACACAAAAAGATTATTGGGGTTGTATAAGCGTGAAAGAGCTACATTGACTATGGTAAAAGCATCCAAAACATATCCAATGGCGTTTTTTTTTTCGATGGATAGGAAATCATCAAATGACTTCTCCCGCCCCTGAAGAGGGAAGGAGGGTCAGACTTTTACTGACTAATGTCCAATAATGTCCCTTCGGTTACCCTTTTATATTTCGGGGCCGCGGTAACTATTAGAAGCATCGACACGCCGTTGACACGGGTCTGGTCCTAGTCGGGCGGCGAGCTACCTACCGCTCGCCTTCCGCAGGCCCACGCCTCCAGTGGCCATCATCTTGTGACTCTCGACAACTAAGCCTGGGTCTCTGTCCGGGGCGTGAAGCTTGACGCTGCCTCACGCGCCTTACAGCCGAACCGGATTCAGCTGGATACCAGTGTTTTACGTGAAGTTCCTGCCTATCAGACCTCCACAACCCAGTAACTGGGTGACGATACCCTTTGGTTCGACTGGTCAGACTTTCTGGCTTCTGAATACCCCTAGCGTCAAAGTTCTACGAATGACAACCGGGGCTTAACATGCTTTCCGAGGCACGGGATGTCAGTGATGTCCAAGATAAACTATAGAAAATACATATGAATTAAAAAAGTCACATTGGTACTTGCCCGGATTTGAACCCGTAACCTCTTACACGCGCCTTTATGACGACCCAGATGTGTTATTCTGATGTATAAGCTACGAATATCTTGCAAAGCCATCGGCCAATATTCTTTATTGTACACCAATAGGACAAAAACAGTTAAGGACAGTATGCAATATATAACAATATACAATTATGCAAGAGTACAATGGCGGCCTTTTTTCGCTAAAAACCAGTTTCTATTCCATACTATCATTTATATTGCTTGCTGCGGAGTAATTTTAAAACTGTGAATATCTTCAAAGGTATTTTTTGAAATTATAAATGACTTCCGCACAATGAAAATTACGCTAGGGGCATTTTGCGTTTTAGTAATTTTATATTATCTCCGGAACTATATGACCAATTGACATACTGTAAATGGCAAATCTTATCTGTATGGTGTCCTTGTGATACTGAAATAATTTATTGTCATAAGAATTAATATTTTGTTGCACAAATAATCAACCAAACGTAAGTATGCCGAAAAATCATTTTTTGAATGCAATAAAAGAAGTATAAAAGATAAAATATAAAAGATAGAGATATGGCATCGCGGACTTTTTTGTAGAAATAATTAAGACAAACCAAGTTGCCATACATTGTTTTTAATTTTAAGCAACTGTTTAGGCAGCGCACGCAAATAAATCTGATTTATGAGGTATTTTTTTCCGACTTGCTAGACAAAAGTTGCAATAGCTCGGTTAATATACATGTTATAAAAATAATGTATAGCCTATAGCACTCAGGAATAATGTAGCTTTCTGCCAGTGAAAAAATTTTTGGAATTGGTTCATAAGTTCCAGAGATTACCCCAAACATACAAACTTACAAACATACAAACTTACAAACTTACAAATTTTACCTCTTTATAATATTAGTATAGATGAAAGGGATTGCCTTAAAAAAATCCATGCTATTTTTCAGTTTGTTTTGTAGTCGGTTAGTTTTTTTTTAATGACAACCTTTCTTTTTTTTACGTCGGTCAGAATTCTTAAACCTTCTCTTAAATATAACAAATACTTTTCTGAAACGCGAGATAACCGCGAACAGACATGGTTAAAAACTAAAATTAAGTCAGTTCAGTTTGTCGTACAATATTTTAAGCACTCTATTTTAAGTTGACCCACTAAGTTACATTGTCAGCTTTGTCTGGTTGGCCCAGTGGGATTACTAATCGGTTGTCCAATGATATTTATGGTTTACTTCTAAAGTTTTCAAATTGAATAGTTGAGTGTTAATGTTCAGTGCCAGTTATTTGAGTGGTGCACTAAAGAAAAACAAAACAATCGAGAATTCGCACATTTTAATACTTATAGATTTACAGTAACCCTAATGATAAGAATAGGATTTCCTGTAATATGAAAAAAGAGTGACTTTTATTTCCATAACCTTTTGTCTATAAACCTTTCGTAAACGAATTCCAAGTAAGCTTTTAAAACGAGTGCTTCATTTGCAACTAAATGCAAATAAAAAATCATTAGTTTAGGCCTTTATATAAAATGCATATTTTTAGTAAGGACGAGGCGAGGCGGCACGGCATGGCGCTTCTAGTAGAAGCCTAAGGCTGCGGCCGCATGCGTACTCTATTTGTTTGCAGTCCACCGAGGGCCCTTGTATATTTTATATTGCCCCTGTCCAAACACAAGCGACTGGGTTCCTAGAATGACTTTATGTTACCACGGCTTGTGTTACTCTTTTGTCTTTGATAGCTTACATTTTGTTTGTTATCTCTGCCGCGAAAGGGTTATCGCGCTTTTGAGTGGGTACTGGCTGTCTCAGATACTTTACTCGTGCGGTTAAGTGAGACGAACTACAGAACAGCTATATTAACTAGTGCAGCCACGTAAAAGGATGACTTTAAGGTGTACAGTTTAAATGGTTTGGCCGATTTTAGTGAACAGTCTTAGTACATTATTATACTCGTGCCGACTTTAAAAATCACGCGTTGCAATGATATTTCGCAATCGAGATAAATCGTGTCAATCACAGTTGATGACGTGCGCCGGTATAGTATACTCTCGAATTTTCTACAGCATTTAACCTTTCAACGACCAACCGACAGCCGGCTGTCGGGCTGCTATAGTCTTTCTATTGTGTCTCGAATCACGTGTGTTCGATGGATTAAAAGTCATAGTGGAGTCTTTTCTTATCTTACCTGTAAATGAGGGTTATCCTAAATTCCTGAATTTATTTGAAGTTATAGAATAAAATATAGTTTTGAGTTTTGATTCATTAAAAATAAAATTTACAAATAACAGTGTTATATTTTTACTCATCAAGTAGTTTTTTATATTTTTTAAAAATCCAAACTTGGCACATTTGTAGTAAGTCAACGTCTGTTTGTCCCCACGTTTGTTGGCTCGTCCAATACTCCAGATCTACAAAAAGCAGAACATATTTATAGGATGTTTGTTGTCCTTGTCACTCGCTCACTTGAACTCGCTCCGTTTTGGAAGTCATTGGCTTGACGGTGTACACTTACTGTTTGCTGTGCGACAGAGACGGGGCGATGCCACCTCTACAGATGCTTGGAGCACCGCTCTGTAGGGGTTGAGTGGCTTGCTCGGACTTATGACTTATTGGTGCCAATTCTCTTATTCACAAACTAACGTATAGTAAAGTGCATTTTTCTCTTTCCATTTAATTAAATAAAGGACAGAAGATAAAATATTAGTTAAGTCCTGTCAAACATAGACACTCCTTAGATAATTTAGACGCGATTTAAAAATATGGCGGAAATTTTCTTTAGGCGCTGTCTAATTTGAAAGGATTTAACTAAAATGTATCCTTTGTCCTTTTCTTTAAGAAATGGAAAGAGAAAGATGCATTAAACTTAAATTTAGTTAAGTTTGTGAACAAGAGAATCAGCACCATTGTCTTTTTGAGGCAATTTTTATTAGGCATTTCGGCCGCTTCGGTAGCTTCAGAGAAACAGAAAGGACATTGCTATGCGTCCATACATTGTTTGCCTAAGAACCGACAGGGATGTGTTTTTTCATTTTTGGTTCTAAATAATATATGTATTCGATTGAAACTAAATTAAAACTACGGACACTTGAGACTTCTAAAAGCCATCAAAATACTTTAATAACAACATCATCACATCAAAAGTATCATCTATATTTTCGACCAATATATTTGCAGCGGCAGAAGTCTTTCCAAGACACTTATTTAAGTTCCCTTTCTCTTTTGGTGACATGGAGCCAGAAGCTGATCCGCAATTTACACAAAATATAGGATTATTTTGGGATTCCATGTTAAATCTGCAATGTCCGTTTAATCTCTTGACACCCACCGCCATGCCAGATCGACGTTCTTAGTAGGTCCGTACATCAGTCAATCACAGCCGGAGGTCGATATTTCAAGAGGAAATCACAGTCCGTAGTTTAAGCCAAGTGGGTAGATAAAATCGGAAAGGAATATTAATAAAATGCAAACAATCAGATTACACAGAACCTGGTCAAATGTTGGCAAAATCTGTCAATTCAATTGACGAAAAACAATAGACTAATGTTGATCTTTTTTTCTAAACAAATAGCTTGTTCATTTCACACAGCGCTTTCAATCGCTTTAATGCCCATTTCACACGAGGGCAGAACAGTGAACAGAACAGTACCGCTACTGTATGAACGCCCAGTTACTGTCAAGACAGTACTGTTTTGTGCGTTCACTCAGAAGCAGTAAGTACTGTTCTGCCCACTGTTCTGCCCTCGTGTGAAATGGGCATCAGGCAGAACAGTGGGCAGAACAGTACTGTTACTGTTTGAACGCACAGAACAGTACTGTTCTGTGCCAGCTTCTTAAAACGATGACTCGTAAATATTATATGTTCCCCACAACCAAACTCTATGACGAATGTAAAGTTTTAACCGTGAGGCAGCTCTTTATCCTCCTACCTTTCTACAGAAAACCTTCTCACATATGGCTCTTAAGCTGCACACATACAATGGATTACTGTTATTTACCAATTTTTACATATATAACACCTAATATACACACACTGACAATCACAAACATGCACACAACACACATACACACACATGCACCCACTCATGACTCGAGAGTTTATATGAATATAATAATTCAAATCGACACTGTTCTCACTTGTTAAATCTTATATAATCAATTTAGTTTAAACCAATGGCTGAACCAGGGTTCAGCCATTGGTTTAAACTAAATTGATTGTTGAACTAAATTGATTGAACAGGTCTAGCCTGTATCTTAAGAGACAGGTCTCTGTTTAAGGGATAGAGTCCAATAATGTAGTTCTACATAATTATACAATATAATTCTAAACTGTTTAGTGTAAGCCTTTATGTATAGAGTGCACTGTTCCATGTTTTTATGAAATAAATACTTATTATTATTATAACTGTTCTGCCTCACTGTTCTGCCCTCGTGTGAAATATGCATTATATATTCGTATTAAAACCTTATTCATAGATCAAGCGCTGGGAATATTGAGTTTTTTAATTTCGGTATACATACTTATTTTAATACTTGGCTGCATGAGCTACGACACCTTAGTCTACTACTAACTTCAAATTAAACCAAAATATCTAACACCGGAGATTGAAACGAAATTGAGTTACTTTTATAATGTTTCTGAAATTAGCACCTGTCCATTATATTGTAATAGTCGTAAAGTACTTTATAAAAAAAAATAGGAATTACTGTAAAGGTTTCATGCCAGATTATTCGTAGGCTATTTTGAGCAATCTTCTTTCATTATTAATTAAAGTTTAATACGGTTAGAATGAAGAACCTTTTCATTGTCACCGTACAAAAAGAATTAAACACTCGAACACACGTGATTCGAGACACAATAGAAAGACAATGGCAGCGCGACAGCCGGCTGTCGCTAGGTCGTCGAAAGGTTAACTAGGTTCTATTTTGTACAGTAAGAATGGAAATGTTTTCCATTCTGACCGTACTAAGCCAGCAGAAAGTATCGTCCGAAACACTCCTTAAAAATAATTAATAATAATAATAAAAAAATCGACTGGAGCGTCCGATTCTCTTTGGCCCAAACGCCTAATAAGGCTGCAGGGTAATTGTCTCAAACAGAAGCGGATTAATTAGCGTTTTCCGACATACGTTAATTACCTGGTGTCCTAAGGCAGGCCGCATATCAGCGCCATATGCTACACGCATCGAACACTGACCGTTTTAGGGGTCCGTACCAATATGGTAAAGAACGGAACCCTTATGATTTCGTCATGTCTATCTGTATGTCCGTCCGTATATCACAGCCACGTTTTTTTCGAAGCTATAATATACTTATACTTCACTGTTATTCGGGATTTAACGCGCACGTACCTTTTTATTTGTTTTTGCTTGACGTTTCGGCAGGGCTACACCTGCCATGGTCACAAGCAGACTGATAATATACTGCTATTAGATACTGTTGTAACGTGGTAAGTAGATGTATACTGTGAACCGCATCAAGGTTTTCATACAAAAATAGAACAAAAAGCTACATTTTATGGGGCTCCCCATACTTAGCCAGTCCGGTTAGGAAATGCCGGCTCCAACTAGCATAAAAAATATGACGTGTAAAAGTGATTTTAAGATCCTACTTGCCTTGCATAATAAACGATTTTATTTCATTTCATTTCATTGAACTGAAACTTAAATTTTATTTTCATCAAACCCGTTTTCATCAAACTTCAATGTCATTTTTGAAGACTTATCTAAGACAGGTCTTAAAAAATGTGAGGATTGTAATATAATTGTTTTAAGGTGCTCCCTCACCGGGAGCATTCGCGTGTAATGAAACGTTACAGATTTGAGCATTACATCAGTGAAGGAGGAGAACCGAGCATAACAATGCGCACCTTGTAATGATACAAAATGGGCATAAATCAGTGAAGGAGAAGAAACGAGCATAACAATGCGCACCTTGTAATGATACAATGTGTAATATCTTGCTTGATACAACTTGTAACATCAATGCGCTCCGCTTAGTCTGACATCTTGCTATGCAATGCTCAAACTCGAATCTATATGTAACATTACACGCAAGTCTGTGTTTCCAAATGCATATAACCCGGATGTATTCAAGAGAGGAGTGCATAGGCATCTTTTGGGTGAGCTCGCTCCATCGTAGGCCCCGTCTTTGCCCTCGGGCTAGTCTGAGACCAAGAGCCCATAAGTACTTAATGAAAAAAAAATGCTCTTTAGTCAGGGAGGTATTATTGTAATGTAATGCTCAAAGTCGAATCTATATGTTAAATTACACGCAAATGCTCGTCAGTCAGGAAGGTATTATTGTAATGTAATGCTCAAAGTCGAATCTATCATGCTACATTACACGTGAATGCTCCCGGTGAGGGAGCACCTTTAGAAACTGAATAGTTTGCGCGAGAGACACTTGCAAAGTTGTGAAATAAAACCAAAAATATATATGTATGTGTATACATTATACGCATGTAAACTTACACTGAAAATTGGTTTGAAGTTTTTTTTTACGTCATTCGTCAGATCGTACGGATGCGGGGCCTCCGTGCGCGAGTCCGTCTCGTACGTACTTGGCCGGTTTTTTTTTATTCTAGCTTTATTTGTCTAAACTAAGTATGGTACTTATACAGTTATCTGGTTATCATAGTACAAGCTCTGCTTAGTTTGGGATCTTAGCCATGTGTGAGTTGTTCCAGAATCATTATTTGTTATTATTTATTTACCTCACCACAATTGTTGTGTTGCATTTTTTGCTACAAATGTATTGTATGCGCTCGCAACAAATGTGAACTGTGTGTGCGGAGGCGATAAATGTGTTGCGTTGCAAATGTGGCACCACAATTGGCTATTTTACATCATTAACCAATCAATGCAACACACAATTTCTATAAAATCGCTCCCAATTTACCTCATATTCAATTTACTGTAAAATTAGATTTTTAGATGTTTTGTAATCAATAAATAGTTAGGCAATTGAGTTGCTTACTCAATGACGTCATAAGGTGACATTGCCATACAAAATCTATGTGAGAATATCGTTTTGGCAGCTATTAAAATACCGTATTGTTGAAACACAATTGTATGCCTGGTTAACGATGTGTTGGCATAATTGTTAAGACACAATTTTTGTATGTCCAGGACATTGATGTTTTCCTTCATCGATATTAGTGATAGTTTTGAAAACAATACCATTAACGTATGGTCTTCAATCAGTAGCTTGATGCACGTAAAATCGAACAAGCCAAATATATTCAAGCTTGATAGTCGTTCGATCGAAGTCCTGCCTAAAATTAGAAATCGGGATTGAAAAACAGAGGCGCAATACTAAACGGTCTGTTAATTACTTATTGCCAGTTACATTACACATATTTATTATTTATTCTGTCAGGATTATAAATAAATTCTTTTAGTTTCGAAAAATGAAATTTATTTCGTAACTGTACAATACCTTCGAGTCAACGATTGAATGACAATTATTTACTTAGCTAAATACTTCTTGTCATCAACACTTCGACCGACCGACTTTAAAGGTGGCCATTGATGGTTATTTTGGTGCGTCAGTTGAACTGACGTTCGTCCAGATCGTGAGTGTCGAATCGCCATGCCAGAGTTGGTTGGCCGCCTAAACCATTTGGAGTGACGCCTCATTTTTACGACTAGACTGACACGAAAAATGACCGTCAAGGGCCACCTTAAAATCGGTGTCGTTCAAGCTCGATTGGTGGATGTGAATACGATAATGTGTACACGACTGAATCGCTGCGATATAGGTTTGGATAACGTGAATCGGGCTACTGATCTTCACCCAGTTTACGTAGTAACTATTTAGTAATCTGTGACCCAGTAGTAAAAGCCCCTTTGTGTTGTGTCTAATGGCCTAGTTCAGTTTTGCCTACTTCTATTGTCCCACTGCAAGATAAAAGGACTTTCTTTGTGTTTATAATAAAATAATGGAATACACCTACTAACATAAATCTGTTATACGAAGATTGTCACCTTTTAAATCCCACTCTTAACCTGCTTTCATTAGAGTATATTATAGACTATGACGCACTTCGTATGTCAATCTATTGAAAGTTTCCATTAGCGATGAAAACTGAAACGAATAACGTCAATCTAAAGCTGTGATTCCATTGGTGGTAAATTAGTAAGCGCCGCGCCGCGATTGCGGTTTAAAAGTCGATATTCGAAATTGAAGTTATTTTAATTATTGAAGGCAGTTCTTTTGTTAAAAAAAGTATTATTTTTTTGGGCGATATTTATTGCGGACCTCTTTTTTAAAATGAAATGAAATATATACCTAATTATGTAATTTATAGTCGGTTAAACTACTAAAACGTTCTCTTAAATGATAATAGTATTTTGTACAAACCGCAAAACCGAACCGAATCAGAAAACTGAGGACCTCCTTATGTTGTATTTTAGCTACTTTCATAGTGTGATGTCTTACGGTATTTTGCTTTGGGGACGTGCCGCAGATATAGATTCCGTCTTTGTATTGCAAAAGAGGGCTGTCCGTGCTATATATAATCTCCGCAGCCGCGAATCTCTAAGGGATTTGTTTAAAAGTATTAACATCATGACGGTACCTTGTCAATATATATACGAAAACATAATGTACGTTCGGAAAAATCTTCATCTTTTTAGTAAAATAAGTGACAGGCATAATTTTAATACCAGAAATAAGAACAAATTGGATCAACCAAGTTTTAGATTGTCAAAAAAGTCCACACTTCTTTTATGGGGTACTGTGTAAAATCCTATAATAAAATACCACTTGAAATTCTATCTAAATGAGAAAAAAATTAAAACATGCATTAAGCGCACGCTATGTAATCAAGCTTATTATAAGTTAGAAGATTATATCAATGACAAACATGCTTGGCTAAATGCTGGTCCTGCTCCACATAAGCTCACAAATTAGAAATTTTAATCATTAGAAGATAGAAAATGTTTCTTGTCCCCTTAATTTTTGACATTAATATTCAAGATCTTTATTATTATAATTTTTATAAGCAATTAAATTTCACTTATTTATATTTATTTACAGTACAAAACTTTGGCTTGTGTAATTTAGATGCATATTTGAGTTTTTGTAAATGTGAGTACGATGCAGTGATTTATTACGATAGTTTTCTACTGACTCAAATAGACATAGCGGTTAGGAGCATTGTCATGCTCGCTCAAAAAGTCTCGCTGATGGTGGCGAGTGCGTTGGATCATTCGGTTCCCTTCAAAATGGTTGAGCTAAATGGTGCTGATGTCACGAGTCATGCTCGTGAACGGGCGCTATCAGTTGATATGGGTCATCTCTTAACTGCCATGACTTTTAATTTTTGACTTTTTATTTTAATTTTGTATTTTGTTGTTACATACTTACATTGTTTTCACATGTAGAAGCACCAAAAAGAAAATGTAACCAAGACTTTGTAAAAAATGATATTTTTAAAAGAGTGTCCGTGGAGTTTCTTGCCTGTTCTTCTCCATAGATATCTACGTTTTGGAACAGGCAATTAGCGTCACTTTTCTTTTCTGACTAACAGACCGACCGACTCTTTGACAATTCATAAGTACCTGTAAATGGTCTAAGTGAAATAAATGCTATGAATTCTTTTTTTGAATTTTGAAGTCGGTTAAAAATTACAATTAGACCAAATTAAAAGTATGTTTTTTGTTATACCATCAGTGCCGCGCCTTGTGCCCGTTTTGATCATAAAATTTAACGTTTTTTTTTTTAATTGTTAGATGATAAATATTACGTAGTACATTGTGATGCGTACATAAAGAGTACTGCGGTCGAACTTTAATAATCAATATTATATAAGTATGGTAATAATTTACTATTATGTTCCACTCCTGAGTAATGGCCTCCTTTCATCGCAGTCAATAATATATTATTATAATCCAAAGCGTCATCGTGGTCATCTTTAGGGCACATAATATAATATTAAAATGGAATGATAAAAAAAATGGTATAATATGGGTATGCGCCCTAAGATTATCTGTAGGTGCAGTATTTTCACAATGGGGAAAGGCTTTCAACTCATATCTTTTTTTTTTCTTTTTTTATTGGGACAATCCCGCCACACTATTCCCAACCACTGCAACTCCTGAAAGCCAGAATCAACAGCGGAGTCCGGCGAGTCCCGGAGAAGCGATTTAACTGTCTAGAATCTCGCAACGAAATTAATCAGAAAAGTACAGCGGAGGAGTAAGAAAAAATATGTTTTCCACTTCCCTCCGTAACAAGCAGGAGACAGAACAGAACTAGGCCAATAGGCACAAAGGGGCGATTACAACTGGGAGAAGCCCAGATTGCCTTGCACCACGGAATAGAATTTGTTAAAATTAATGGGTCCTAAAATGTGAGCTGTTGCGATTGATTCCAATAATAGGTATGGCAAAAGCGCTTGAACGCACGGAAATTGGTTCTAGTTTCCACAAGGTCCGCATAATAAACGACACCGGATGTAACCTGTATGCTATCCAACATAATATTGCGCTCACTCTGCCAAAGAATACACTCCCATAGGATGTGATGTGCAGATTGTTTGAATTCATAGTTCGATGAGGAACATTGACACAAAGGCGAAGCAACGAGTGTAAGAACTTGGCAAAAGAAGACTAAATAACTGCCAATATAATATTTAATCAAATATTTTACATACAATTGAGTAAACACATTTAACGGTATTATAACCTCAAAACATACAACTGTCAATGATAACCGAAGAGATGTTGTTCACGCTGTATCCGCCAAAAAAGTGAACGATTCAGTCTAAGTGTCGTCCCACGAGTATTGACAGCCTCTAAAAAAAATAGCGTACTTTAACTCTGACAAAAGTCTTTTAAGCAAATAAATCGACTAACACTAAAATCACCAATTTCATATCTATAATCTCTAAACAATTAAATGTCAAACTCTAATATTTGTTAAAATGTGTAGCGATAACACGAGTTAGAAAGATTATAGTTTACTTTTAAACTTGCCATGTCCTGAGATAAATTCAGCAACGCAGTGATCAACTTCCAACCATGTCTTAGCCTGCCGCTCACGAACGGATGGGAAGAACAGATGGAGGTGTCGGTCCTTGATGGAGTTATCCCACCTACTTTGCCATTCGAATAAGAGTTCCTCCCAAACTTCAGACTGCGGTTTAAATAATCTAGAAATTCTATTAGGGTCGCGTTGTGGTATAAAGTTAGTGTCCATGGTTTCCCGCGCGGAGTAGTACATTGAAGCACGTCGTTGTACCTCAAGATCGACTGGAAGTACACCTGCGAGTACCGGAAGGGCTTCAGTACTGACCGTTCTATAAGCTTTGCATAAAAATCTTTAAGACTTATAAGAGTTTATCGATTTTATAGGTACTGTCAGCAAAGTTAATAAGTATACAGGCCCCAGTTTTCTCGAAAATTATTGTAGAAAATAAATCGTTCTCATCGGTGATCAAGATAACTTAAATTATATCAGATAGGCTTGTATACCAATAATCTTTGCTGTACACTTGTTAACTTTTCCCTAATGAGATTTTTCTTCCAATATCGTTGGTCTAGCTCTGTCTGTCTGTCTCGCTTTCACGCCAATATTACTGCACCGATTTAAACGAAAGATACAGGAGGAAAGTCCTTCCTCAGGCAGTTTGTTCAGAGAAAGGACAAAATATACTTTTTACCCATTAATCGCACGGGAACGGGGACGGGAAAAACCGCAGGGTTCAACTAGTAACAGTACTACAGTAGTAACACATTAATACATACATACTTAAATACCTGTCACGACAGCAAATCGTAACTGAGATTACATTAGTACTTACATAAGACATATATTATTATAATCAGAGGTCGGAATTAGGTGCAATTATGTATGTAGGTACATGCATCGAAATGTTAATATTAATATGGATCTTTCCTTATTTATAATCAACAACCCCGTGTGGCGTGGTATTATTATTATTAATAATACACAGTCTATTCCTGACCCACTGCAGGGCAAAGGCATCTGCTTATACAGTATAATTAAATGTTGACAAAATCTCAGACACAGTTAAGAAAAAAAAATGATTAACATAAAAATGTCGTGAGTGCAGTGGATTAAATTGTGCAAAAGTTTAAAAATTCTCAAAATTTATTCCGCTTTTTGAAACGTATCTCGAGATTGAGACATCCACAGTATTCTTTTGCAGTTTAAATCGGGATGATGAGTAACTTTACCTAATTTCAACTTTTGATCATAAAGTAAAATGCATGTGAAAATAGGAACAGGAGAAAAGGGAGTGCATCTAACTCCTTCTTCCCTTATCCTGATAGTTCGATAGAATGCCAGTCCAACAGTTTTCCACGTGCTTTTTGAGTTACGGAGAAGTCATAGGTACCAAAATTCGAGCTGCCACTGAGAAATTCGTTAGAGTAAAACCTAAATAGCACCTTTGGTCGACCTGAAAATCGAAGCTAATGTCCCTCGCTAACCAGTCGTACTTAAAACCACGAACCAAACGGGGCAGTTAAATCAATCCAGCAGCACAAATACTTACTTACTTAACCTTTCGACGACCATTGGACAGCCGGCTGTCGCATTGCTATTGTTTTTTTTTTGTGTCTCGAATCTCGTGTGTTTGAAGGATGAAAGCCTATAGCCATATTTGACCTGTGCGGGAATTTAACCCACACCATTCAACGTAGTAGCCAATCGCTCAACCATGCGTGGCATGATTGGCCCGTGCCCTCAACATCAATCAAGGTCAAGGTCAAATTTCTTGGTGACATACAAGGTATTTTCGCAAAATATTTCGCAGAACCATTGATAGTGTGACGGCGATTCTTTGAAACCGGGTCAAATTAATTGAAACCCGTTACCTGATATACCCTGCCATCATTGCTTACAACAATACGGTTGAAACATGCATTTCCAAGAAATGAAAATATGGATGTATGAATTCTGTCACTATATTGTACTTTGTATGTAATTTTCAGTAACAATCATTGACATAACAGTACCTGAAAATTTACAGCCACTACTTGTATTAACATAGTTTGGGTTTACACTAATCCATACTACTTACTACTTACTGCTAATATTATAAATGGGAAAGTGTGTCTGTCTGTCTGTCTGTAAGTTTGTCTTTCTTTCACGGCAAAACGGAGCGACGAATTGTCGTGATTTTTTAAGTGGAGATAGTTGAAGGGATGGAGAGTAACATAGGCTACTTTTTGTCTCTTCCTAACGCGAGCGAAGCCGCGGGCAGAAGCTAGTAAATTATACAAGTTATGTTATATATAATAGTAATTTGAATTTCGCCACGATTTTCATGATATTTAGTGAATAAGTATGCAGTTGGTTTTGGGGGCGATAAATCTGTAACTAGGTATCATACTTTACTGTTTTACGGGATTTAACGCGCACGCGATGCAATGCGAAAGTTTAAAGTATAATATAATTAGGTATTATATTTAGAAAACATCGAAAAAAAAACGAGCTAAGCTCAGTCATTACTTTATACTAATACATTTAACAAATTTGAAAATTGAGTATCTTTCTGTTTGTCTGTCTTTATTTACGCTCTCACGCCTAAACCACTGTGAACCGATTTTCAAGTGGCTTCGGAGTAGCCTTGTACTTGGAAAAATTGTATAGTGCTCAATATCCTTCATTAGCTACTTACCATATATACCTAATTTGCGACTCTGTCTGCACCGAATGAAGTCACGGGCAAAAGCTAGTTACAACGGTGTGGATAGATTTATGTAATAGAAATCGACGTATTTCAGAGAATTCAGTTTTGATAGTTTAACGATATTGGTAGACAAAGCAATGTCCGCGTTGGAATTCAGTCGATGTGGTATTTTAACGTAGCGTAGCTATAACATTTATGTATAAGCCCAATCGTAAATTCTTGCAAAGAGGTTTTGAGCATGATGTGTACTTTAGGAGTAAATATATTGATCAAAGTATTATTTCTCTATTGATTATTGATCAGAAAACCAATCCGGTTACACTTTGGGGTTGCGGAATGTTTATAAAAGTTACCGTGACCCCGGAACATAAAGGGCAACCGAAGGAACATGAGTGGGTTTTAGTCAGTAAAAGTCTGACACGCCCAGTCATTTGATGATTTCCCACTACCCAAAAAAAAAACCGGTTATACTGGAATATTCCAACATAAGATAGAAAAACGCTAGGGAGATGATGAGCAGAAAACCAATAATTGTAAGAAAAGCAAAGTTATTCAGCTCCAGGTAAGGTTGTAAAGCTGAACCCTGTAGTCATATTACGATAAAAAAAAACCACGAAATACCTACTCGTTAGTGACTTCTTTACAAGCTTATAACTTAAACCTTCGAACACGAGATTCGAGACACAATAGAAAGACAATAGCAGCGCGACAGCCGGCTGTCGCTTGGTCGATGTCATATTGTATTTTAAATATTTATTTTAAGAGAGGTTCGTGTAAAAAAATAAACCTTTCAGGACAGCCCAAGCTTTTGGGTTCGCGTGACTGACACTCCACTAGGATGATGAAAATGAAATTGCAAAAGTATGGATTTGACCTACCCGGCTTATGCAATAAATTGTAGTCTTACTAGCTTTTGCCCGCGGCTTCTCTCGCGTTAAAAAGAGACAAAAAGTAGCCTATGTTACTCTCCATCCCTTCAACTATCTCCCCTTAAAAAATCACGTCAATTCGTCGCTCCATTTTGCCGTGAAAGAAAGACAAACATACAGACAGACAGACAGACAGACACACTTTCCCATTTATAATATTAGTATGGATTCGTGCCCATTTTGAACTAAACTTAATTTAATTTTAAACAAACCTTTGCTGTCTTTTCACAATGTTTATATTACAATAAGTACCTATCTCAATTTTTATAAATAAATATCTCATTTGAAGAAAGATTTATAAGGTAGCTATATGCAGTATGAAACAACAATCATAGATAATGTAGACAACACGTCAGCAGTTAGAATGACATTTAAAGTGAATTTCATGTCAGTTTTTAAGTAAAAGCTGTAGCTAAGGGTCGTCTGGAGGACACGGTCGAGCACACGGTGGAGGTGTGCCGCGCATGGGCGAGCCATCCACGTGTCCTCGTAGAGGCGATCGGCGGCGGTGACCTCTCGCGCCCGGCGCTGGTTCAGGCCATGCTTCGGGGCGAGACTGAATGGGATGCCGTCGCGTCCTTCTGCGAAGCAGTTATGCTAGTGAAGGAAGAGGTGGTGCGCGAGAGGCAACGACGAGCCTCTCGCCCTGGACTTAGGCCCAGGCGAAGACGTCGAGAGTCGCAAGACGACTACCGGCCACCGTAGGCGCGGTTCTGCGGATGGCGAGCGATGGGTAGCTCGCCGCCCGGCTAGGACCAGGACCGCGTCTACGGCGCGTTTTGTTCCACGCGCGCCTCAAAGAGAAGGAGTCAGCACAGGAAGGGGCCTAACAGGGCCAACGCCTGCCGGGGTTGAGGAATGTTTATAATAGTTACCGTGACCGTGGAATATAAAGGGCAACCGAAGGAACATGAGTGGGTTTTAGTCAGTAAAAGTCTGACACGCCCTCCCGCCGCACCCGGGTCGGGAGCAGCCATTGGATGATTTCCCACTCCCCAAAAAAAAAGTAAAAGCTGCAGCTGAAATAGTTATTTAATATTTAATAATACGGGACTAACATCGACCACAATTTATTTCAATATTAAGTTTGAAGTGATTTTAGAATTTCCAATATCAAGGAGTAAATTGACTATACCTACTTACTTAGGTATTATCGGTATTATGTGCAATCTCTTTATCTCTTGTTGAACATAGATTTCAACCTTATAGAAAGGACTTGGTTAATATGGCACCTATGAGGATGTACTAATTTTTAATTTGTTTTTATTTAATTCCAATGCTCTTTCGATATTTAAAAATATTAGATTTCTCCACTACTTCTCTTTATAAAAATTAACTGCACAAAAAATATTGAGTGTCAGTTCTGTGAAACAACTATAAAACCTTGTAGGTACTTATTACAAGACCTTTTTGTTAGGTTTGTAATAACGTAGGTACAGTCAGCTCCAAACCCACTTTTATAATCAGAACCTCAGTGCGCTTAGTTATTTGCATGTTAATAGCGATTGTATAAAACTATTTTGTCTGCATGTAGAATTGCATGAACAGGTGAAAAGGTAGCTCCATTGTACCTGCCATAGGGCACTAATAAGATACTGGGACATACCTACCTAAATTAGAGTATCTAGTAGGTAGTTACAAAATTTATATCTAACATCTTATTATTGTTTAGTATTAACTTTTTTAGTCGCTACTGTTGGTACCTACCTAGATACTTATGAACGAATGCAATCGTTCATATAAATGGAATCAGTATTATTATAATTTGATATAGGTATGTAAGTAATAATCTCGTGCGAAGAGAGCTGAGAGTCAAGATAAGATATTCGCTTCTAACTAATTAACTTTTTGTTGTATCACCGTCGTTTACCTGCAAATGCCACTCTTCTAATGATACAATTAACAATTTAAAACCTCATATTTATTGCGCTACTTAGGTGGCTAGAGTATTTGAACCGCCATATACCTAATTGTAATTTATCGCCAAATGTAACGCGAACATTGTATGAGACGTGTGGTACGCGCGTGGTGCGCGGGCGCCGGCCGGCGGCCGTCGCGGGTCGCGGGGCGCGGGCGCGGGGCGCGGGGCGTGGCGCCAGAGGGCGGAAAAGCGGCGCGCCCATTCGCCGAGCGCGGGACAGGCCCCGCCCCCGCGCGCCCCCCGCCCCGCGCCTCGCCGCACCGAGCCGAGGCTCGTCGTTCAGTGCCTCGCGGTCCGTCGTCTGTGTCGCATGCGTAGTGTATCTAACTCGCGCCTTCCGCTGCAGATGCGATCCCGTTGTCGTTGAAGTGATGCCGGCCGAGGAGGACCCCGCGGCGATGGAGTGTCGGGAGCCGGTCGACTCGCCGCAGCAGTTCTGCTTGCGGTGGAACAACTACCAGAGCAATTTGACCAGCAGCTTTGACCAACTTTTGCAAACTCAATCTTTCGTGGATGTGACTCTATCTTGCGATGGACAAAGTTTGAAAGCACACAAAGTGGTTCTGTCGGCGTGCAGCCCCTACTTTCAGTCGTTGTTTATGGACAATCCCTGCCAGCATCCGATAATAATAATGCGTGATACCAAATACTGCGATCTGAAAGCTGCCGTGGATTTCATGTACCGGGGCGAGATCAACGTGTCGCAGGAACAAATCCCGGCGCTACTGAAGGTGGCGGAGTCGCTGAAGATCCGCGGGCTGACGGACGTGAGCGGCGAGCACGCCGTGGTGCAGCCGGGCGCGCGCGCCGCCAAGCGGGCCGAGCGCGCGCGCGACGCGGACTCGCCGCCCAAGGCACGGCGCCGCGTGTCGGAGGACCGCGCCAGCGCCGGCTCGCGCGCGCCCAGCCCCGCGCCCGCCGCCGAGCTGCTGCCGCCGGCCGAGCCCGCCAGCGCGCCGCTGCTGCCGCCGCTGCACCCCGACGACGTGGACATCCGGCCCGGCATCGCAGAGATGATCCGCGAGGAGGAGAGGGTGAGTCCGCACACTAGTCCGCCAGGCCGCGAGCCGACCCGCGCCGAGCGCCGCTCCAAAGTTTTCCCGCGCCGTCCGGAGGCGCCCCGCGCGCCTCACCCCCTCGCCAAACTTTCCATACAGTAGCGCATTACGTAATTAATTTATTATATTTGACTTGAGTACTTTGTTAATGCTAATGTAAAAGTTATAATAGTGTTTCTTACATTCGCGCGGGTCGATATAGGCCTCCGTTATGTGCAATTTGTTACTAATGCACTTGCACTAAAGAACATTTTCATACAAAATGTGAAATTTAAGTTAATCAAAGTCTCCAAATATTTGAATTTCACCTGTATTTTGGTTTTTTTTCAAAATTATGAGTATCTAGGTTTGGTATGATTTTATGTGAAAAAATGCATAGGTAGGTAGGTACTTCCGTGAGTAGTTGTACAGAATAGGTACTAGCTTAGGCGTTACAAAAAGTCATACAATTTCTGAAAATGCTATAGATTTTTGCAACCAACAAAAAGTGCATCATCATCAGATTATTTTTAGAATACAACAGTTAATTTGTTACTATCATTAAAAACATACCTATTAAATAAAAACGTATGTATCTTATAAGGTACAAAAAAATGCGCATTTATTTGTAAGAATTAAATTACATTTTTTTTTAATAATAATTATTAATAAAGCCATTGAATCATACTAGTTACAAAAATTAAAAAGAATGTACATAAAATATTGGCTACCTACTTCCTAGAATTGAAGGGAAAAAAGATAAAGCATTACTGAGATGTAATTTGACTTGACATTTACAAAAGGGACGCGCAATTTTTTTAGGAAATTAGGTACCTAATCTTATTTTGAATTATATCGGAGTAATTAATTAAAAAACTAATTTAAACACTTTTTAATTAATTATCTACAATTCGCACAGATAATTAGTAAAAAGTATTAGGTAGGTATGTAGGTATATTAAGTAGATTTGGTTAGTCATAAACATTACTCCTAATACTAACCAAAAAAAAAAATGGACGCACTTAACTAACTTTTTAAAGTTGATCAATCAATATTTAACCAATTTCCAAAGGTTGGTTTTACAAAAACCGTAGGTACCTACTTGTAGCCATTTTAAAACTCTAAACAAAGACTACTTACGTACAACAAATTACGAGATTTGTCAAACTCTGGTAGATAAACAATAGGCGAGATGACAAAAAAAAAGTAATTAGTCCGTCAGTTAGATAATCAAAAAATTTAGGACACGTATTTTTTCTTTTTTTTCGTAAACAAAAAATGACGACGATACAGTGCGTTGAAGTTTCGTTAAACGTCACACCTTTGTATATTTTTTACTGAGGAGTGACGTCACAAGCCCCCTCTCCGGAACTTTGATGCTCTTTATCTTTGTATTTTGTTATTAATTTGATCAAGCAAAAAATATGTGTTCAGTATTTTTGGACTGTCTAACAGACGGACTAAATAGAATGTCATTTATTTGATGTAGTCAACATCCCTATTAGGTACTTATTCAAACATTTTACTTAAATACCTTTTTACAAGAAATCTTTCTTCTAAGATTTCATTCCAAATTATAGTTTTAAAGCTTTCAATATCGAAAAAAACAAAGCGTCTTATTGAAGGAAAGAAGCTTAAATAAAAATAAAAAAAGTTGCATCTTTTCTTAAAACGACTTCAATATTGAGCGTAAAAAACTGTCAAGGACAAATTAATAACAAACTGAATATTAATAATAAAAACTTGTTACATCTATGCAACTAGAGTAGACCAGCTAAAAGGGCCGACCATTGCTTTACTTACCAATTCAAAGTCAGAATGTTTAATATAGTCGGAGTCGGCTACGACGTTTTCGGATAAACTGATTCGATATCCGCACTATCGATAAAACGAATTTAAAATAGATTTAAATACTTTAAAGAGCACAAGATTAAGAAACTTTATTTTACATACGAAGGAATTAATATAAACAAGCCTCGTACGTTGCTATGTACCTAACTCGAACATTTGAATAGTAAACCACAATTGTATAACAACGGCCAATAAATAGGTACTAAGGAAAGTGCACAAAACCACTAAACAGAAGTAGAAACATAATTTTTTGTTGAAAATATAAATACTAACCGTCCATTGTTAGTGCAAAGTTGTATAATTTAGCGTTTCGCGACCAAAACTAGGTCTTTCTTGTAACAAAAGGATATTGTTTCAGTACAATTAGCAATGCAATCAACATAGATAAGTAAATGTTTGCGTTATTCCAGTGCCTGTTAAAAATGTTACGATTATTTTAGCGATGTATGTTAGTGTTTTATCGTTAGGAAATGAGGGGCCGACTTTATGGACCCGTTGAGGCCGAATTTTAGCCGCTGGCCTAACGGGCTAAAATGGACGGTCGTGCGAGGGGGACACTTATTGTTTTCGGCTCTCATTGTTGAAAAGTTACACGTTATTGAGTTGAGACACTGCGGTTCTGAGGCCAAGGCTGTTTTATCGCTTCCCCCAAAGAAGGAAGTAGGTTCTTTATGTTACGAAAAGTTATTACTAAATCTAGATGATTGTGTAAAATAAAAATGAATTATTACTTCTAGCCAAAAAATAACTGCTTAAATAATTCGGATACATTTGCGGTGAACTATACGAAAATCCAAAGTTGACTTTCACCTCTCTATCTTCACAACGTCCACTTAAGAGCTTGTTCCTCCCCTCGTAGCGGGAGGTTTCTCCCTCAAGCGGTAACCTGAAGCGTCGATAATTTGAACTTAACATTGAACAAATAGTTACACGACTTGTAAGTACTTGTGTAGATACCTGTACTGGTTTAATCAAATGCCGAGCTAGGCAAGTGGGTAAAATCACCTGTCTGTCATTACCTACATTGTACGTAATCATTTTTTATGCATCCTTGTTCCGTGCAAATTGTTTAGTTAAAAGTTTATTAATATTTTCACCATTATTCATAAATATTTAAATATTTTTTAAATACAATGAAGTGTTTTTGACTTTTGACTCTAAATAGTCAAAGTTTAAAATCCTAGTTTTTAGGTAAAATTTAAAAACTCCTCTTGCATAGGTACTTCATAAACCGTTCAAGATTGGTATCATGTCTGATAAATCTCATCAGTCAATTTCACTAGTCCGGAATTTAAAATTCCTTTCCCCAATATTAAGATACGAAACTACGTGAATTGGGTAGTTTCCACCATTAACCAATAAATGTTAGACACAATTCCTATAAAACCTCTATTAATTTCAGCCTAATAAATTCGGTTCATTGTCAATTTGCTATAAAATTTGATTTTTAGTTGTTTTGAAATAAATAAATAGATAGTCAACTGAGTTGTTATTTTAGTGACGTCATAAGTCGCCATTGCCATACAAAATCTATTGGAGAATGGCGTTTTGACAGCTCATAAAAAGTACGTCAATTGATAATGGTGGAAACTACCGTATTCTGAGTAAATTTTAAATTAAGTATTGTAGAGATGCACCTCTTTAACCGTTCACTCAAAGACCGTGCTGATATCGGCAGTCAGCTAACTTTTAACTTGTGTAAATAATTTTCTGTAAAGGGGATCATCAAAGTGCTGTTTAGGTTTAGTAGGTACTATTAATTATTCTGTGATCTAGGTGGCAAAGGCAATCCCGTGCCTCGGAAAGCAAGTTAAGCCGTTGGTCCCGGTTGTCATTCGCGTAGAACTTTGACAGTCGTTACGGGTATTAAGAAGCCAGAAGGTCTGACCAGTCGAGCCAAAGGGTATCGTGTCGCCCAGCGACTGGGTTGTGGAGGTCTGAGAGGCAGTCGCTTCACGTAAAACACTGGTATTCAGCTGAATCCGGTTAGACTGGAAGCCGACCACAACATGGTTGGGAAAAAGGCTAAGGAGATGATGAGGTGGCAAAGGCAATATCATCTTCATCATGGACCTCCCTCTGGGAGGTTTGGTTTCCGCACTTAGTCCTCTAAGGTAGGACCATTGTACGTGAAAGGCAATATTATAGTGAAGTCAAATGTTTTAATTAGATGCTTTGTAGTAAACGACAACTTTAATAAGGGCGACGTACGTAGTACGTAGTTTTTTTAGTTGAATATTAAAAAAATGGTCTATTCTCGTATCTAAACACCAGTCAAGTGCGAGTCGGACTTGCAAAAACACTTATTTTTTTATTTTAATGGTACTATGAAAATTTCAACCCTAATTTTTACGGGTCACGAGTTAAAGTCCAATGTAACACGGACACCAGAAGATTTGTAATGACCCTTAAATTTCGTCATAGTTTTTTTATAAAACTTAAGCATAGTTACTGAAGGTACATTTATTTATTGTTAAGATTTGACAAAATAAATTTGACCATAATGCTGCAAAAAAATTGTAAAGATTTTTTTTAATAGTAATTAGTAAAAACATATCAATAATATAAAACTCAAGAGCTTTATAGCCGTTCCACATACTATTGACACCTAACATAATAAAAAACAAAAACAATAAATTCGTTAAAAAAATCTTACAATCAAACTCATTCCAGAGTTGCAAATTAGAAATCTTAGAACTTAATTTAATTAATATTTTTTAATTAGATTTTTAATTAAAAACCATCAAATCTAATTATCGATTGCCTATTCTTTTTCGATTAGTGATCCCAATCAGAAATATCGTGTCCTAGCATTAGTCTGTTGATTTTTATTCTAGAACAATCTAGTAAACATTAATTCCGCATATGAAATCGGTACCACAAGCATGCAGATTTCAATTAACGTTCGTAATTAAAAATGTAAGTAGAGAGTATAAAAAAAATATAGTATTAAGTAGCAGATTAATTTATGCCAGTTGATAAGCCTATTTATTATACTTGGTATACGATTAATTCTGTTAATATCCACTGGACGAAATAACTTTGATAAGGGATCGATTTTATTACTTATTCACGAAGGAAAACATTATTTTGCGTTATATTTTAGGGCGAGCATGAACAAATGTTACCCCTTAAACGGTAACCGTGTAAAGCCTATGAATATAATCCGATATTGGTGCCGATTCTCTTGTGCACAAACTAACGTAAATTTAAGTTAAATGCATCTTTCTCTTTCCGTTTAATTAAGAAAAGGACAGAAGATTAAATATTAAAAACATGGCGTCTAAATATACGTCAATTGTCATCAAGCGCTGTCTAATTTGACAGGATTAAACTAAAATGTATCTTCTGTCCTTTTCTTTTAGAAATGGAAAGAGAAAGATGCACTTAACTTAAATTTACGTTAGTCTGTGCACAAGAGAATCGGCACCTTTATCGCACTGCAAGGCAATAGCATCTTCTCATATAGAGAAGACATTGCCTAAGCGCGGGCAAGTGCATTGACTTAGGACTACGCACAAATATTCAACGAATTCGTATAAAGACGCGTACGCGTCCGTTCAACTCTCCGTGTTTAGTCAGCTTTCGTAGTCTATGTACTTAAGCTGAATAGAGCTGAATAAAAGTGCGTAGTCTCTATTTCCGCTCAAAGAAAACGGGCATGAAAGTTCAGATTTTCCTAACAATATTCTCCTTTACCGATATCAGTCGTGTCCAAGTTACACTTAGATAGTACCTACTTGTGATATTGATAATTTCATATTTGTTCTTTTCATTCAGACACTCAAGTTAATTTAACGCAATTTAGTTATATAAACCGTTGGATTTGTCTCCATCAGTACACGTAAACATTCGGTTATCGGTACGTCATGAAGTAGGTAGCGAATGATAAAGAAGCTTATGTCCTTATCCTACCTCCATCTCTTTGACAAACATTACGATCGGTTCAGTAGTTTTGTTGTAATGAAGTTACAAACATACAGTCTTATATTAACGTGGTTTACTCCATTTAAGTTTTACTCCATTCCGTGGTATACTGCATTTCTCGACCCTGTGTTGTGCTGGAATCTAACAGAGGGCTTTTATTTAGGCCTTTCATTTTTGGTGGTGATCTTTTTTGCGTTACGAAATGGGCTACAATGTGACATTATAAATAACTAAAATGTGGTATGTATGTATGTGAAAGATGTTGATGATGGTAGAGACTAAAATGATGACTAAAATATATCTACACGTAGTACAAACAACTATTTGAAAGCCTGACTTATAATATTTTACACAAACTTAAAAAAAAATACTCTGTATAAAATGAATCGTCGGTTTGTCAAATAAAGTAGAAGTGAATCCATTCGATACTTTTCTTAGGTAAGTAACCTCAAGTTCGCCGACTGCTGCGATATAAATAAATCTAAAATGTCAACATTCTGCTAATTTTCACAAGACGGATTTAATGATACGACAATTTGTGGTATCAGTTTAACGTTTTTTTGGCGTAAGATGAATATTGGCAAAAGAAAAAGCTGTACCAAAATAAATAACGATTTTAAATAGATGACTATTTAAATATTGAATTTTTATAATGTTTCAATAAAAAACGGTTTTTTGCACCACTTTTTATAAAGTACTGTGAAATGACATGTCTTTTTCAGGTAACATTGACAACAGGCATCTACTCTCAAAAAAGAAAATAATTAAATTTACAAAATAATAAAAGTCTAAAATTCCAATCGGCCTAAGCAAGCGTGGTGATCAATGCTCGTGGCCTCGTGCCTTCTCTAAATGAGAAGAGGTTTATTTATTTATAAAAAAGGTCTTTGCCTACAATATAAAGTTGTATTAGGCTTATAATAATATTGTGTAGCTTCAAAATCAAAAAGTTAAAATTCGCCTTTTTACAATAGAAATATTTCCAAAGGACAATGTCGAAAGTTGCTACAGGCCGTCGCGTCAAAACTTGGCGGTACACACTGGTTCCGTTATTCTAAACAGTTGCAGGGCTGTTCTCGTCGGCATTTCGGGGATCAGGAGTTGTAAGAAGCTTACTGCACTTACTATTGCAATGTTTTTGTTTATTTTAGGGTTATATGATATAATAGGGGTGTCGAGACAGAGTAGTTTTAACACCAATATTCTGTAATTAAAATGTAGTTGAATTTTGGTACTCAATTCATAGATGCTCAAACGGAAATACTCCGGATCTTGCCAACCTTATAAGTTTTAACTCCTAGGAATGACTAAATATGTCAGTCCCCTTATCATCGTCCTTTACACGTACGAAGCCGCGAGAGAATCTGCCTTAACTTAGCTGAGAAAAATCTAAATCAACGTTTCTTAAATCAAATATTGAAAAAATGGTCAAGAACTCATAAATTATTCCACCATTATCATCTCGTATCACCCTGTCGGGCACTGTTTAGGGATCCGTATCTCAAGAGAAAAAGCTTTTATAAGATCTCCCTTAGCCAGTCTGTCAAAAAGGGTTTTTCCTTAGCGACCCTGAAATTCCTTTAAGAAAACTATTAGGTACTTTATCCACGCGTAACGTAGCCCAGCCCAATGAATTTTTAACAACGATTTTAATGTAAATATTGAGCTGCAACAATAGTTTCACGTTCATTGCTCATAAAGATAAAATGGTAATTACATTCTTAATGATCGTGAATATCGTGATTCAATGCTTTCGAACATTATTTTAGCCGATATGTGAGTAAGCTGCGAACCATTTTATGATGGTGACTGTTCGACCTACTTAATTCTATGGGTTTATGTACGTAAACCTATGTGTCATCGGCTGAAAGCAAATTTAAATGTTCAAAACAAAGAGAACAAGATTTAATGAAGTTTGTGAAATGTTAAGAATATAAAAATTTTAATTTTTCACTCTCGATAAAAACACCCTGTATTTATAAGCGGGTGTGACTAAATAATGTAACACAAATTGTCACAACGTCAGTTTAGAAAAAAAAATAGACTTCCTGTGATGCATGTAACTTTAAAAAACTTTCAAAATATTCACATAGGTAGGCATTTTTAACCGAATTTAAAAAAGAGTTCTTAGTTGGGTTGTCAGCGTCGCGGCGTCGCCGGCCGACCCAGGAAAAGTTGGCGGGATGATCTAGACGCGTACCAAGAGGGCTAGCTAGAAGAGACGAGAGATAAGGGATTCTGGAAGAACCAGGGTTAGGTTGTAGTATTTTTTATGAAGCTATTTAGAAACATTAGTAATTTGAGAACGATGAGGGATTGAAGGCGAGTGCCTTTGCCTTCTAATGTGGGCAACAAAGATGTTGGTATTTGAGGCAACCTTCAAAATCTTTAGGTAACATTCTACGTGTCTTAAAATTGAGAAGTAGAAGAATAGAGAATTCTTAAGATGTAGATATCTAGGTAGGTCTGTCAACAGACTCTGTTGCAGACCTTCGGAGTGAAACAATAGAACCGAAATGATTAAATCCATTTCAAATTAATGTTACTTTTCACTGTTTAGTTTGTGAAGACGCTTGTTATTTTTAAAACGGCTTTTATTTCAGGTTTCGATTTGAGTCAAAGCAGAGCAGCATAATTTTTATTTTAACTAAACATCACAGTTGTAGTCAACCTATTTTGAGGGGAATTTTTCCAACATCACTGTACTATGACATAGCTTTTTAGCTTTCCTAAACCACGACCATAAAACGGCTTTTGTATGTATCTTGTGTGTATTAGTCTGCCTACCACAATAATGGAACTGTGAACATAACTAAATTAAGCCCGACACACAACTCGGGTCGCTATATCTAATCACCAATCCGCCTTATGGCGTCGTGGTCAATACTGCCTTCTGTGTATGAGAAGAGGCTATTGTCCTGCAGTGGAATTTTTGGTACGTTCTTTTTCCTAAGTTCTATCATTAAGTGAAGTTGTTATTGTTATTTATGAGTATTAAATTCGTTCGTTAAAGAATTTATATTGATACTAGCTTTTGCCCGCGACTTCGTCCGCGTGGAATAATAGTTCCCGTTCCCGGGGGATTTCCGGGATGAAAACTATCCTATGTCCTTTCCCGGCTCCCAGACTATGTACCAAATTTCAACCAAATCGGTTCAATGACTTAGACGTGAACAAGATACAGACAGACAGAGCTACTTTCGCATTTATAATATTAGTACGGATGATCTTGTTATTGCGCCATTGTCCTTTTGAAAGTTATCCGACTAAAATAAAATTATAAATGATTAAAATCTGTCATTTCTGCCTTATTGATTGGATAAACAATTAGTGGGCCATATAATGTATCTCCAACTAAAGGGTTCGAATGAGTGCAGGAGGGATATAAAGGTCATGCGGTCGTCGACCTCAGGGGACATTTTTGCCGAATGACTGGCTGCTCACTTGCCTATAATATTTACAGCACCACAGTGTCTAAGCTCTACAGTCTATAGTCTATATATTACTCATAAACCCGCGTCATCCAAAGGGTTAATATTTAAATGGAAAATTGCACGCACGTATTGAATTTTAATCTTTGTTTACGCAAAACCGTTTTTCTCCTTGTACAGGATTTAAAGTCTGAATATAAAGTGTTTACACAGAGACCGGATGGTTTTTTTTTATTAGCGATTTTGATGATCTCAATGTTAAAATTATCTGTAGGTATAAATAATTTATCTCGTGAGACAAATTTAGTTAAAGTGGCATGAAAAAGCGTTTTTCCCTAAAGCCGTTATTATCGGTGCCAAAATAATAAGCCGACTTTTTCGCTCACGCGGCTAAATATTACAGAGAGATAAGATAAAGTAATTACAACGTGTATTATCTATTGTTTAAACTAAGATATAATCTTTAGATGTTGGATTTAAGCCGTTATGCGTAAATACCGCGGTTAATACCATAGTTGTTCAACATTTAAAACTTATTGAAATATCTTAGGAATAACGTGTTTACTGTAACAATAGTTAATGCTGTACAAATCTTAATTATGATAATCTTTTCTAAATGCGGCCTTTCAGTTTATAAGCCACGAATTAAACTTAACCTAGATTGCGAGATTTTAATGTATTTTTTACGAAACCTTATCGTTTGTTCCTTTTGAATGCAATAAAATATTACAATGAAATGAAGACAGTCGACACGGCAAGCTCTGAAGACAAATTACTCAAAAACAAAAGAATGTCGCCCCGTGAGTGACAAATATTTTTTTCTGACAAACTCCATTCTTGAAGGCACCGTAAATTTGTTAGTACACCAGCGGTCACAAGAATCGACATGTCAATAAAAACTTAACCTTAATTCATAGGAACTGACACTTTTTTATGTTATCCGTGTTTTTTTTTAATTAAAGAGATATCCGATGTGTGCTTAGACTTAATGAGTTAAAGTACCGCCCAAGTTTGTTTTAGACAAATTGTGTAAGGCTTGTTGTATCGTTGTATGTACGTTGATAACGTAAAAAGATATCATTTGCATTGAGTAATGGACTTATGATAATATTCTTAAATAAATCCCTTTGCTGCGCCCACGCCGTAAAAGTTGTTAAAACAAGACGTACCACTGTCCTTTTGTAATAATAAAATAAATATAAAATAAAGTTCCTGTTTCGACCGGGTGAATCTCAGTGGCCGAAACACCTACTAAGCCTTGTGGGCACATTACCTTTTTAACCAAGCGACAGCCGGCTGTCGCGCTGTATTTTCATTGTCTCGAATCACGTATGTTCGAAGGTTCAAAACCAAGTTAAAACTTGCCTGTAGTTGTGGGATAACTTCATTTGCCTTCAAATTATGGAAACGGAACCAAAACCACACTATTCTTAACATTGACGTTCTTCGACATGAATAATTTTCTCACACAATGTTATAAGTAGATATATATTTTACTGCATCGGTAGTTACAGGACTCACGGTAGATATTCAAATTAATATATTTCATTGGAAAGAATAGTAATTCATCTTTATATTTTATATATATAAAATACTTAAGTATTAAAAACTAGCGTCCAAAGGTGTTGTAAAACTTAAAAATGCTGTTTGTAGAAATGGGTTTTCTCTGCATTAATATGCCTTTATTATATAAATAAACCTTCCTCGTATATCTGTCTTGAATTAAAACCGCATCGAAATCCGTTGCGCCGTTTTAAATATCTAAGCATTAATAGGAACAGACAGAGGAAAACGACTATGCAGTATTCAGTTGTTCAGTGGTTCAATTTGACATAGCTGTTGATGCTTGTTAGATTAAAGAAATAAAATTAATTAAAAATAAAATTAGATTAAAAAAAAAAAAAAACCCCAAATAATTTGACTTTGTTTCTGTTTTATGTTATTACCACCAACTTCCGAAATTGTAGTTGGGTTTTTGATTATTTAATTATTTGTTATTTCTTTATTTTTTCAAAAAACATTCACTCCCACAGCTGAGAGGAATTCAATGATGGTCTAGGCTGTAGAGCAAGGCTGCTCAACCCCAGGACCGCGGGCCACAGTTTGGCCCGCGAAAGAAAGTGAAGTGGCCCGCTTTTTAGAAGTCAACGTCGGATTTGTCGCCAAACATGAGTAAATTTTTAAGAGACAACAAACAATGACAAAAATCTCATTAATTGATTAAACAAGTTACCCTAGATTTAGGTTTTACTTTGGTTCTTTATTTAGATTAGATTTTAAATAAGATACTCATTGTTTCTAATAAACAATAATTAATTTATATTTTCTTTATAATTGAGTTTTTATTGCGCTTAATTCTCCTGAGAGTAACTGAAATGAGAAATGTAAGCGGCCCGTCGTTAACGATTGAATCCACCGGTTGGCCCGACTCTTCAAAAGGTTGAGCAGCCCTGCTGTAGAGCGTGCCATAGACATAGACAACATACATTCATACGCTCACAAAACATAACCGTCCTTTCGGCAGTCGGGTAATAAACAAAAAATAAGTTAAAATGAACATGCTGTATCGTTTTCAGGTCGAGTACTGAATCTGTAACCTCGGCCGTAAACCCGGGAACATATGCATGAAACAATATTGAAATCGACTGATCACATTGCGCATAATATGATTTGAAGAATCGAGTGGATCGGATCGACGACCGCGCATGACATTCACTCAAATTTAAATTTCGAATCGAATGCCCTAGAATAACTCGTCTCTCATTCATTTATTCGTTCATTGATGCGTATGACGCCGTTATCTTGAATTAGACCTTCATCTTAATAAATTAATGAAATATTAATATAATTTTAATATTCTGATAACAATGTTAAGTTTTTCCGGCGACATCGCCGTCCTTGTTCTAATAGGTACCTTCTTAGTAAAATTTCATTACAATCGGTTCAGTAGTTTTGAATTGAGGTAACGTATACAGTGATTTATAATGTTACTGCGCATTCGTGACGTTTGTGCATACGAATGAATAATATTGAATATGTTGTTTTGCATACACTGCAAAATGCATTGTATCTCATAAGTGTCCTTTACTGAAGTGGACCCTGAAAAAAAATCATGGTCAGTTGAAGTAAACAAGTACTTACTGAAAACTTAAATCAATTAATCAATAATTATGTCAATCAATCGTCTTCCTTAGTCTTTTCAATCAAGTTTACCTACTTATTCTAACTAAAGTAATAAATACAATTTTATTAATGTTTGAAATAATAAAGAACTGCAGATTGCGTGAATTTTAATATCACATGCACATGCGATATATTTTTTTAATTTCACGCGCAAATAAATATTAATTGAACATTATAAAATATCTCGTTACGATTATTAATATTTTCAACTTTTTTATTGCTTCTGTATCGATAACTTGAGTATGAAAAACTGTATAAACAAAGTTATATTTTATTTGCACACAAATACCTACGCTGTTTTCTGGAAAATTATGATATTTGTACGAATTTTAATCTATTTAAAAACGAAAGCAAGGAAATCTGAACTTGGTCGGCGGTCAATACAGACTGAAAGTTTAGTTCGGTTGATATACCTTCTCAGATAATTATAATGTCAAAATGTTAACTTACATTGGATAGTTACTTTTCAAACTCTGTGCTCAGGCACCTTAGGGTTATTCTATATCTTGACAAAACAGTCGTTCAAAGATGGACTAAGAACAACTGTTTTTAACAATACATTGGTGCCGATTCTCTTGTGCACAAACTAACGTAAATTTAAGTTTAGTGCACTCTCTCTTTCCGTTTATTTAAGAAAAGGACAGTAGATCAAATATTCGTTTAGTCCTGTCAAATTTAGACACTCCATAGATAATTTAGACGCAATTTAAAAACATGGCGCCTAAATATACGTCAATTTTCATCAGGCGCTGTCTAATTTGACAGGATTAAACTAAAATGTATCTTCTGTCCTTTTCTTTATGAAATGGAAAGAGAAAGCTGCACTTAACTTAAATTTACGTTAGTTTGTGCTTATGAGAATCGGCACCATTGTACACTAAAATGACTTACGAAACAGAAACTCGCAACGCTTCTAGTCTTATTGCGGCATAAAAGTCTATAAAGTTTTTAGTAAAGTCGCTCTCTAAAAGCGTTTACATTTGATGTCTGTATTCTTGTCGATGGCTTAGTCTATATTAATAAACACATCCCTACTTGGAATCTTAAAAATAATGTACACAACACAAATAAATAAATATCCTTAGACAAGGATAAAAAACAAAAATTGACTACAAAATACAAATGTTGTACATTCGTGAATTTTATCTACAACTTTGATTACGGCTGTGTATGATTTGGTTTTTACGTTTGAAATAATAGTCGTTTTCCGGCTTACGGCAGTCGATATACCTAGGTACCAATCTTATTCATCATCATCGTCTCTATAGTCTTTTTCGATCTAAGTTAGGGTCGGCGACCAGTCTAACTTAATCTAGCTACCAGTGATTTACTCTTTAATCTGTGGCAACCTGAACCAACAATTTTATGTGTCTCCCAATGCAAGGGATGTCAGTGATGTCCAAGATAAAAGTACAAATGAATTTAAAAAGGCCTCTTTTTTGCTTGCCGGGTTTCGAACCCGCAATATAAACCCTTATGGGTTTAGGTTAGACATCTTGCCCGCGGCCACACGTAAACTTTTTAAAGTGAGAAAAATTTGCTAATTTCCATAAATACTCGATACAGCTGTTTTCTATGGCATCGCTCACGTGAGTAAACCTTGAAAAATCCACTCATTACATTTTTAAATTCTAACTTTAAAATGTAGCCAGAGTAAGATAGCCAAATTAATTTTACATGTCACATTTCTGACTGTAGCTGTCATGATATGAAAAACAATGCCCTTTATTGTGGTCGACCTAGTCTTTAGCAAATTATGAATTCTGTTTCAGATATAGGTTCTGTTCTGGTTCTGGGTCGACCCTCAATCTCGGTTCAGTTGGTACCAAAATTAGACACAGCTATTAAATGTCATATCCGAACAGATTTTTAACTTCCGATACAAGAAGGCGGCTGTTCTAAGTTTGACCGCTCTTTGTGTCCGACTGTGGTGCCGCAGCTCTTAATATGATTAATCGATTTAGATGCGGTTTTTGACGTGACAACGTCTTAAATTAGGTTGCGGCTGGGAGTCACTTATGAAAAAGTGTAACGCTCGGTAACGTTACGATGAGTCACCGAACGAGAGAGAGGCCCGCCGAATGCCTTGCGTCTCTCTCCCACTCAACTATGATCGGTAAAAGACGTTGTCACGTAAAATCTTCGCCCGTAAAACCGACTTTACAGGCAACCATTTTTTTTAATATTTGAAAGTAGGTTATCTAACGATGTTTCGTAGACATGTTATACCAAAATCGAAAAAGCCGTTTCGAAGTTATCAATTTTATTGTTATCTGTAATCGCAATTTTACTAACATCGGGGCATGCAGTTTTTCAGGATTTTTTATGAAATCAAGAACTTTTTGGTCTTTGCTTTAGTCCCCAACTTTGTCTGATTATCACGTATGCATAAGGATTTGCAGATTAAAAAGTAGCCGATGAGTTTTTTTTTAACTGTAAAAAATACATTCAAATTAATTTTCGTTTTTGACATATAAATTATCGATTGAGTAAGTACATTCGACTAGGTGTAATTATTACAATTATAACAAATAATTTAACCCAATTAAATAATTCGGTTTACCTTGACAAAGCTAGAAGCATCGAGTAACACGAAGGATTGCGACAAATACGTTTCCGTAGCCGTTCCGTAGCGTTTCCGTAACGTTTCCGATAACTTCGAAGACGCTGAACCGTTGTATGTTGTATCCGTCAACCATTAACACACATTTTGAATTTGACCTTAACCTTTCGACGACCAAGCGACAGTCGGCTGTCGCACTGCTATTATCTTTCTATTGTATCTTGAATCACGTGTGTTTGAAGGTTTAAATTGACGGTACATATTGTTACTCTTTCACGCAAAAACTGCTGAACGGCTTTTGATGAAACTTCACAGTAATACAGCTTATACCTCAGAATTACATGTAGTTTACATAATATCGCGCTATGACCCACGGGAGTGGAGCAATAATCAAAAACAAATCACCGCGGGTAAAACCGCGGCGGTTAGCTAGTACAAAAAAATAGTTCTGTTTTATGTTAACCACACGCTGACACTGCGATATGATCTTAGCAGCTGTATCCACTTTATAGAAAACATAGTAAAGCATATAAATTAACTATTATTATAAAAGGCACCGCGTCCAATCCCTGATACATTAAAATCGCTAACGCAATCGACACGTCCCTATATCGATATCTCATCGAGTCAATCGAATTACATTTTAATATTAAAATTATTCATATTGCCAATATATTACTGGTGGACCGGTGTCGATTGATACAACTCCGGTAGGATTAAATAACTTGAAATTATAATTAAAATATCCCTTATGAATATTTTTTGCATTATCCACGTCTCGACGGGCAAACATTTTAACTTTTTTAAAGTCAAAATTTACATTTAAAACGTTATAGGATCATGTATCGACGTCGTTGACGTTGAGATTAAAAAAAAATGTTACGTCATGATCATAAGTTATGGTAATATAATAATATGTTGAGTGGTACTCTTGGTACTCGTGTATAAAATTCGTACTTGAGTAGTTCGCACGTCACACGGATATCGAGTTGTTTTAAAGGTGGGTGTAGACGAGCTGGAGCAATCGCTAGAACATTACATTGTAATGTAACGTTACAATATGAGCGTATGCTCAGTTTTCTCAAAACATCACCGTAACGTTCTTGCGAATGGTCAAAGCTGTGTTCACTGTAATGATTAGAGAATAAGCATATATACCTGTAATAATTTACACTCTTTGTTGAAATGTTGGACCTACAACAAGCGTGTGCTGCGTTCCCTTTTGTTCGTACGTTTGCTCGATAAAATGTTGCACAAAAACGGTCGTTGGTTCCTTTTTCCAAAATCAAGTTGTAACAAAACATTAAGAGAAATCCGCTAGATGGCAATACGAAGGCGTCAGGTCCAACTGCAGCACGATTGGTGAATTTTTGACATATTTGTCTTGCCGTTTTTCCGACAATTATGTCAAAATCCACCAATCACGCCACAGCCGGACCCGACGCCTACGTGCTGCCAAAAAACCCTCATTACAAGTAAATGATCAAATCTATGCCCACCTTAAGGCGACTGTCATAAGTAACACATAAGTACAACATTGTGAGTGTTATAAATTAGAATGTAGATTATAAAAACGCACAGGTGACATCTGATGTGTCATGTCAATATAGATATGATTCAGCTAATTTTTAGTTACGTTTACATTTCTATTTTGATCTGTCTAAAATATGTTTTAGGGCAGAGTTCAGAGAACTTTGTTATGTTACTGTACTAGCTTTTCCCGTGACTCCGTCCTCATGGAAAAAAGTAGCTTTATTACTGCGCTTTTTTAAATTCGGTTGTCAGTTCCAGAGCTTAACTCATTTGACAAAATAACAAAAAAAAACTTTTAAGGAGATCTTTATGATAACCGACTTCTAGGAGTAAAAGGTTTTTAATTAATTTTTTTTATGAGTAGATAATCCGCGTTTTAACTGCTTTAAGTTCCGTCTTTATTTGCTACCCTGCTCTTATGGATAGTAGCGTGATGTTACAAATCATAAAATCCTAATAAAAATATATGTTTGAGAACAATTACCTCAGATCAATCCACCTACTTTTTTAATATTGTGTTTAAAATAACTGCAAATTATATTTCTTTAACTGAAGCTCGACCTTTAAAGTCCCTTTGCATATAATTATAATTATAAAATTTTATCAAGCGAGATGAGCAGGTGTATCGTTGTAATATTTAAATTATAAAATATAATCTCTAAAATGCTTGAGTTTATTGAATTCATTAAGAAAGAAAATTGCATTGGTATCTTTTTATATAATTACAAGAAAAACTTTAATTTTCCTTCTTCTCAAAACATCATTATCTCCCTAGCCTTTTCCCAACTATGCCATTGCATGCTTCCATCCTAACCGGATTCAGCTGGATACCAGTGTATTACGTGAAACTACTGCCTATCAGACCTCCGCATCCTAGAAACTGGGCGACACGATACCTCTTGGTTAGACTAATCAGACTTTTAGGCTTATGACTTCTAAAAAACATCTAAACAATAAAATTCCCGTATCAGCCGGAGTGGACGAAACTTAACGACTAAAACGCGGAACGCTTACTCTGGACTGAACGTCTGGCAGTGGTACCACTATTATCTACATACATATCTCTACCCACTGGTACATTAAAAACATCAACTTCATCCAATTCGTTAAATATAAGAAGCTTACCTTTACTTAGGTAGATAAATAAAGAACATTATTAAAGCGCGGTATTGACAACAATATCCAGGCATTACCGCTTACTTTAAATTATTTATATACTTGTTGGTATTTATTCAAAGTTCAATGAAAGCTCTCACAACGTATTGTGTTTCCTTCTCACATTAAGCGTAAATGTCAATTAGTACCTGCGTATTAGTCAGACGGTTTATACGTTAAATAAATATTTTTATATCATTAATTATCTGTAGGCAGCATAGAAAACTCTACATTTTATTGTAACTTTAAAATTTTGTATATAAATGGGTGTAATATTGTATGGGGCAATGATAGTTTGGCACGAACCGTGGTTATATTTATATTTTTATGTATTTGTATAGCAGCTGTTCAATAACATTGTGAAAATTATATTTGTATGTTTATTGCGCTTCTAATGATACCTGGACTGCCTGGTCCTAGCCAGTTAGACAGTCGGCCCCTTTGACATCCATTAGGACTCTAATGAATAGAGTGGAAGAGTGTCCGTTGAAAAGTAATTCAAACTTTTGTTTATTATAATTGAAAAGCTTCAAAACGATCATATTTTACACTTACAGTAGTAAATTTGGAAGGACTTGTGGTATTACATCCAAAAAGGAAATGAATCCAGCTCCCGCGCATCAATCAGTTGTCTATGGAGTCTATATCTACAGAGTCGGTTACTTAGAAAGAAAGTTGAAGATAGTTGCTTGCTTGAAAGTTAAAGTTTGGCAGATATATTGAGGGTGTCCGAAAGGGTCCACAATCAAATTTTATTTTTTTTAACTAAGTTGACACGTGGAAACAATAAATACATTAATAGTGGGGGCGTTATAAGCCAAAAGCAATATTTTTTGCATTAAAGCATGAGACTTGGTACACTTGTTAGTTAGGTGGGTTAGAGCGAAAATCGCCCGGGAGGCAATCGGAGGCAGCCCTCTGGGGGGGAGGGGGAGGGGTCGAAGTTCTCTTCTACCGCGCGCTCTGTTTGTCGTCATAACTCGTAATTTATCGTTACTATGGCAAGTGGGGTATCATTTTCGGATAATAAAAAGATGGCCAATCGTTTTCTGAAATAAAAAATACATGTCTACATACAAAAAAAGTGAATTATGCCCTAAAATGTGAAAATTTCAACCGTAACAAAAAACATTAAATGGCCATAATTTTTCAAATTGTGGCTATATCAACTTTAAAAAAATATGATTAAAAAGCTATATGCGTATAGATTCTGAAAATATAATATATGTCTATAGTGTATATAGAAAAATCGTTACAAAAAAAATGAAAACAGCTTGGCGGAGCAGCCAAAATTCATTGTAAAATAAGGACAACAAAATCGATTTTTACAAATTGACCAATCTTTTTACTAGTAAATATAGAGATTTGATCAAATTAAATAGATAATGAATTTAAATATTTTTTTTTGTTAAAAATCTATCGTGTTTACCCTTAGTACAAGTATAAAAAGATGACATTAGTCATATTTGATCTTATAGCTGAGCGGGCTCTGTTGACTAGTTTAAGTGAATTAAACGTCTGTAATTAAAGTAACAACATATAACTATGCTAAAAGTACTTACTTATAAAATAATATAAAAGTTGACTGCACCAATGATAAACACTTTAAGAGTTAGCACCAATAGCAGAACGCAAAGAGTTGTTCGACATTTCAGACCGCCGCACTTCTTATTACATCTGCACTGGACCATTTCTATATAGGTTGAAAACCACTGGCAAGTCTGTCCATGTAGGCTGACAGTTGTCACTGACCTTACTCCGTCCCCAATCAGACAAATCAGGTGGATTTCCAGACATCTGATCCCATACAGGAACAGTTTTGGAATAATGCTTAAGAAATGTTGGTGCAGGGCAGCTTTTGTAAGACACCATTTTCTAGTTAACGAATATCTTTAATAAACAGAAATTTTAGGTTTCATTTACTTAGCAAAATGTGCAAGACAGAAATAAACACTTCTAACTATCTTATAAACTTTTCAATAATATCCTGTGACAACATATGCCATCTGATCTCAAACTTAGCAGAGCTATACTATGACAGACTAGAAGTAACTGGTCTTCATACTTATATTTTTTTTATCTTTATTTAATTACATTTATATTATAAATTCGTACATATTATAGATAAATTACAATCAGACACAAGATAAACAATGCTCATCACGCAAAGTTTGTTCTGGTTGGCATCGTAGCCACGACCTCCGACTTAGCAGTCAGGGTCACTAGCCACTAGACTAACTGGCCCGCGAATAATAGTGAAAGCCTTGCTAATCCGTCCCTCATATGCTGCCAGAAACCCTTTTCCCCTTCACAGTTAAAAAACAAGATACATTGTGACACCCTGGAAAAGCGTAAAACAGAGGCAAGACTAGCTTTAAGTGGTTCTGTAAAAAGATTTTTTTATAACGGCGGATACCAAGTGGCGAACAACAGGATGAGAGGACTAACGCAGTAGTCAGAGTTGTGCCAAAGTAATGATACGTACACGTACTGTCGATACTGACGTCTCGTTAGCAGTCGTTTTGGTATAGACGAGTGCCTGAGCTAGAGGAGCTGTGGGTAATGTAGGCATTGGAAAACCCCACCTGTACCAATTCAAGGTATCAAGTAGGTACTCTCCATTGAAAATACTTAGAATTATTTTCTTTCATCCGCTGTATACTTCCTAGGACTAAAATAGGATGAGGATTATTTACAGAACCACCAGTGTGATGGTCCTGTAAAAAAGCTGTGACACTGTGACTTATTTGAACGGTGGAGAAAAAAAGTGCAACGGAGACATGGAGTGCTTTTCCAACTGTAGCAAAAGAGTTTCTGGCAGCACATGACAAAAGGATTAGCGAGGCTTTCGCTATTATTGAAAAGCTGCCCTGCATCTCTTTTTGAGAACATTTTTCACCGAATCCACCTGATCCATCTAATAAGGGATAGAGTAAGGTCGGTTATTTTACTGTTAACATACATGGAGAGACTTGCCAGTACAGTGGTTTTCGACGTCTGTGTGGAAATGATCCGGTGCAGGTGTAAAAAGAAGTGCGGCGGTCTGAGGTGTCTATTCTATCTCAGACACCTTTCTCTATTTAAGATTGTACTTTACCCAGGGTAAACAATGTACCCATGATGTTAAGATAAATAAATAAAGATAAAGATGCTTTCAGCTATAAGATCAAATATGACTAATGTCATTTTTTATACTTGTACTAAGGGTAAAAACGATAGATTTTTAACAAAAGAAAACATTTAAAATCATTATTTATTTAATTTGATCAAATCTCTATATTTACTAGTAAAAAGATTGGTCAATTTGTAAAAATCGATTTTGTTGTCCTTATTTTACAATGAATTTTGGCTGCTCCGCCAAGCTGTTTTCATTTTTTTAGTAACGATTTTTCTATATACACTATAGACATATATTATATTTTCAGAATCTATACCCATATAGCTTTTTAATTATATATTTTTAAAGTCGATATAGTTACGATTTGAAAAATTATGGCCATTTAATGATTTTTGTTACGGTTGGAATTTTCACATTTTAGGGCATAATTCACTTTTTTTGTATGTAGACATGTATTTTTTATTTCAGAAAACGATTGGCCATCTTTAATTTATCCGAAAATGATACCCCACTTGCCATAGTAACGATAAATTAGGAGTTATGACGACAAACAGAGCGCGCGGCAGAAGAGAACTTCAACCCCTCCCCCTCCCCCCCAGAGGGGTGCCTCCGATTGCCTCCCGGGCGATTTTTGCTATAACCCACCTAACTAACAAGTGTACCAAGTCTCATGCTTTAATGCAAAAAAAATTGCTCCCCATACATTAATGGCTTATAACGCCCCCACTATAAGTATTGAGTGTTGACAGACAGAAGGTATCAGTGTTCGCCGTCGCGTCGCGTCGGTCTGTTAGTGGGCTCTACGCGGGTGCGGCGGCGCGGGGGCACCGCGACGGGACCCCAGATTACGATCTATCATAGAGTAAGAAAATAATGTGCAGAGACGAAAAAGGGTCAAGCGTGTTGGGTACAGGGTCATATACTAAGGGGTCAGTAGTCAGACAGTGGTTTGTTATTTAACAGACTATAGAAATGTTTCATTATCATTCCGTACTGATGTTATATGTTATCATTGAGTGACAATTTCAAGGGACAAATTCTTGGAAATTTTCAATAATTCCCAATAAACGTCGACAAATTACTTCTTTTAATGACGGTCCATACTAATATTATAAATGTGAAAGTGTGTCTGTCTGTCTGTATGTTTGTCTTTCTTTCACAGCAAAACGGAGCGATGAATTGACGTGATTTTTTAAGTGGAGTTAGTTGAAGGGATAGAGACTAACATAGGCTACTTTTTGTCTCTTTTTAACGCGAGCGAAGCCGCGGGCAAAAGCTAGTTTATTATAATAATTTCCCCATTTGTAACTAGAATCTTATTTTAATGGTTTCTAATATTTTGTTAGTTTGTGCAAGAATATATTCTAATTTATTAAGAAATGTGGGTTAATTAAAGGCGAGTGTTTTGACAAGATCTGTCCAAAACTTGACCAGCACCTCAAGACACATAGTAGAATAGAGTTCTAAAGTCAGTGCTTAGCAACGTCTATTTATCTCGCCACTAGTGTAAGCTTATGTCAATTCTATGCAGTTACCAACCAGTTCTACCATGTACAGTCAGCAAAGCATATAAGTATACTGGGCCGTCATCTACAATTGAGATTTTCTTGAAAACCAATGAATGTACTCAAATGAAATTTAACCTAATTGAAGAACTAGTCATTTTCTACTATAGTTTAAATTTATATTAAAAAATATCCATGGGTTTTTGAGAAAACTTAAACTGTTTCTGACGGCCCTGTATATTTATATACTTTGCTGACTGTACATGTATTCTAGAGGCTAAAAGCCACTTGTTTAAAGGTGTTGGAGTTCTCCATGAATTTCTTAATCTATGTTCCCTTTACCTGTATAACTTCACGGGCTCACGGGTCCGCTACCGTATCTCATAATATCGTTAATTACTTACCTACGTAATATTTAGTTTGGACACTTTCGGCTGTAATATAATAGAAACACAGATCTTACGATAACACCGTGTAATTGTTATGTGGGAGCCGGGTTGTTAATGTTATATTTTTCTAATAGTTAATCATGTTTTATTAGCTTTATGGTGGTATGGAGTAATGTTTTTATTTATTATAGCAGTAGGACTAAATAGAATACATAAATTACTTTTCCTTAATCAGAATTTCGGTTTTGAAGACAAAATGAAGACAAGGCAAGTACGGAGATATACTTAATAATTACTAGCGATCCGTCCTAGCTTCGCATGGGCGTTACAAATCTTTGAACAGATATTCTTTACTGTAATACACATAAACCATTCCCTTATATTACTCTATCTATTAGAACCGCATCAAATCAGTTGTGTAGTTTTAAAGATCTAAGGATACATATCACAGACAGAAGAAAGCGACGTTTAATACTATGTAACGATAAGGTAGATCATCTAATTCCAGCAACATACAGTACCATGTAGCAACATACATACATATATATTTCTGCCGCAAATCATTACGCATCGTAAGGTGTCTCTAGTATGGCAACACATCTGGTATGCCTCTGGTACTTCAGGCATCTACAGCCTGGTTGACCACTTAACACAAGTTGGCCGCCAGATTCTTTGCCATGATGCGCTCTCCTTGTCATTACTCTCCATCCAATGGCATGGCATTGACATATCTGGAGAAAGATCAAATAAGGACTTAAGAGCAATGGCCTTATGAAGCAATATGGTGTCGCGACATCGCTCCTAGCTGGACTACTATATAACACCACAAACTTCCTAACACCTTTCTACTTAGAAATGACTCCTGAAAAAACGATAAGGCGACCACGAGATAACCAGTGCGTGTGACAAGTACCAGAGGCTGTCATGTGATCTCCACTAACAATAGTGGATTATCTTCATATTAACCTGTCGTAGTACAAAACTGGCGATTAAACACCTAATTACTTACATGACCCGACCTTCATAACGCTGGGCTCATTGAAAAATAGTAAAAACATGGCAATTATGTACAGCACGACATAAAAATTAAATGACAAATGTACTATAATGCATGATCAGAGTCTTGTTAGGTAAATGTGCATAATGATATAACGTTTGCAATTAGATAAGGTCGTTATTTCCGTGCGGGAGTAATCAGATTGATCATTCTGGACCATATTTTACCTGGTCACCAGGTTACTCAATCCTTGCCGTACCCTAAAGGTCGTGGTCCAAGTATCCTATAGGATGGGCTACTGGTGTTAGGCAAGGGCAGTCGTCAATGCATAATATTTTGTTGGCCAGTGAGTTATCGAATTAGCTTAAATTCATGAATGAGGCCCACTGACTGCCAAATTGACTACGAACCTTGTTAGCTCGAAAACACCAAACAAGTTTGTAAAAAAATGATTATAAATAAAAAACCTGACCAACAATGAGATGGATAATTGCATTTGCAACTTTGCATCATCACGTACACAAGATGGAGTAAGATTATAAGATCCAACAATAAACGCCAAAATACATGTTTCTTGTATATGGACCATCTTTTAAATATAATTTTTATTTGTGCTTATAAATATTAAAATCAAATTGAAGGTCTTGGCTGTTCCTATTCATTATTGCTTATAAGACAGCCTTTTGACAGACGGACATGAAGACGTAACAAGGTCCCGTAAGCACCCGCAACACGGAATTCTAGAAACAACCCCACTGCGGCCACTGCGTCACCTCTCTATTTTTGTACACTGCACCCGTCGAATATTTTTGCCACTTTACGTAAACTGACGCGTCAGCGCAGTCACCTGTGATCCAGATAAGCTCACGTTCGCGTCGCACTGTATACCAGTGCTGATTCTTTTTTTTCACTAACTAAACTAAATTTAAGTGCATCTTTCTCTTTCTATTGAATTAAGAAAAGGACAGAAAATATAATTTAGTTTAGTCTTATACTACTGTACTAGTCTGCTACGACAACGATGTCAAACTACCTGTGACGTTCGCTGTCTCGCGTGATCCGTTTCCCAAATAGGGTCTAATCAATGATGTTAAAAAGATCAGATAGGTTATATGCAGTCAAAAAGTGGCACATTAAAAGTTTGCCAATTGACAAACATGATACTGAGTATCGCGTTGACATTTGACGTTTATCTCTTTTTAACTCGCACTACTTCAATCATGTCATCCTACTTTGACGTGTAATATATGTGTGCGTTAGTGTGCTGTTTTTGAAGATAGAATTTCGTTTGGGTAACCTGTCTAGGTCTAATAGTGCTTGTATGTTTAAAATTGTATGCGTGTTATGGACACCATGGTTAGGCAAGCATAGTGAGGGTTATGCTTAGCCCAATCGGAGCTACAATTTGTAAAGAGACATAGCAACTTCGTCTACTAGATTGGTTCAAGTGAACTGAAGTGCCTTGGGGAGAAACCTGTCTTGATGAAGGCTGATAATATTGGTGGTGACCTAACCTTTCGACGACCAATCGACAGCCGGCTGTCGGGCTGCTATTGTCTTTCTATTGGGTCTCACGTATATTCGGAGGTTTAAAGTAATGCTGTGGTGTGTGTGGATGTTATTTTTAAGCGACGTCCGGGAACAAATTTCGTTTCGTATGCTGGTTTTTTGCCAGAAAAGTATACAACTTATTATGTCTGTTTGTTTACAAATCACTAGGGCAACCGAAGGAACATGGGTGAGTTGTAGCCAGTAAAAGTCTGACATGAAACGACTTCTTCCGCCCCGCCCAGGGCAGGAGAAGTCATTTGATGATTTCCCACCTACCAAAAAAAAGCTATAATAATAAAGAAGTAGATTGGGGTCTAGAATATGACATTCCATCGGCCGGCAACAGTTATTCCATAGTCTTCTAATACTAGTGAGACCTATACTATTCAGTCAATTGCCATAATCAAAAACATTGACAGTGACGGGACGTTACAAAGTAACCGAAGTGCCTAGTGACATAATTAACTGACTACAATTAGGAACGTGAACGGTAATTATAGTGGTCACTCGTGCATGCACACCTTTACTTTATACACGGTGTGGACGGGTCCAACGCAAAAAGTAGACTAGATACAACACGTTTGCTTTAACAGATGTATTTAAACGAATGTGGTGATGTTTGGGACTAGACGTGGTCAATGGGGCGAGAGAAAAGAACAGATACTTTTTTTTTTAAATTTTTTTTTGGTGAGTGGGAAATCATCCAAAGACTGCTCCCGTCCTGGGTGCGGCGGGAGGGCGTGTCAGACTCTTACTGACTAAAACCCACTCATGTTCCTTCGATTGCCCTTTATGTTCCAGGGTCACTATTATAAACATTCCGCAACAAAGAACAGATACTTACTGTGTAACTAATGCGGAAACGCCACCAGTTACGGTTTTACGGTAATACTATCACTGGAATATATTATACTCACAAACTTTGAACTTTGTAATGCCCTGTAAACAGTCTTTTCGGTGAATTGAAAGAACTAATAACGTCTTTGATTATCTACTTAAACCTTCGAACCCACGTGACACAATAGAAAGACAATAGCAGCCCGACAGCCAACTGTCGATTAGTCGTCGAAGGGATAAGTTCGATTTGTGTAAAGTTTCAATAAAAAACTTCTTTACTAGTAAATAATTTTCGTGAAATTCATCTGGTAGTGGGGCTACCAGATGAATTTTACTAAATTATTAACTACATCTAAATCATGATCAAGTTTTACCTTTCTCGTCTCAGTGGTTTCGAAAGATGGTCAGTCTTAATTTTCAACAGGGCAGGAAACTAATTATTAATGTACCGGTTAGAAACGGTTTATATAGTTTTTGTTTTCAAAACAGCCCCCCTAGACAAGTGACATTGTAGAATAGATAGCGAAACGACAACGATTGTCAAATGTATGGAGATGTCAAATTGTTTAGCGAAAGCTTATGTCAATTCCATACATTTGACAATCTATTCGTTTTCGTTTTCTATTCTACAATGCCACTTGGCTAGGCCCTGAACGGTTTTGAGAGCTATATCAACGAAGAGATATTTTGATGGGCGTCGTAAACGCGTTGTATACTACCCATTATTCATATTTTTGAAGTCAAGCGCTATTATACTTACTTTGTGGTCAAGCGGATTCACTGAGCCAATTAAATCGGTTTTTATTGTTTAAACTATTGCGAAAACTTATACTTTTGAGTTTTCTAAAATTTTTCCGGTGTCTTCTGTGATCCAGTAAATAATTTAAAAGGCGTTTTAACAAAAAAAAAATGTAAGTTATTAATGAAGAGTTCATGATATTAATCCCGTATACTAGTTCCTTCTTCAATAAAAACCTTTGCCCGGTCAGTTAAAATAAGTATTCATATAATTGTACCTATATTATATACAGAAACATGATAACTTTCTTTAGAAGCAAAGTTTAGCGAGATGCCCGAATCCAAGTAGATATGGCATGAATAAGTAAAAAGGTGAATTCTTAAGAAACTTCAAATAAGTCATAATAAATTACTACTGGCTGTTATTATTGAATTTGATAAAAAAATGGATAGCAGCATCTATAAAATAACTAGCTTCTGCACGCGGCTTCGCTCGCGTTAGAAAGAGACAAAAAGTAGCCTATGTTTCTCTCCATCCCTTCAACTATCTCCACGTCAATTCAATTCACGTCAAAAAATCACGTCAATTCGTCGCTCCGTTTTGCCGTGAAAGAAAGACAAACATACAGACAGACAGACAGACAGACACACACTTTCCCATTTATAATATTAGTATGGATTATAGCCTAGTTTATCCTGCTTTCGACTGAAGAAAACAATGTTTTAGATGTAACAATAATTATAATAAGTAGTAAAAATACAACCTTATTACTGTCCCACTGTAGGACAAAAGCTCTCATTCAGAGCATTTTCTGATCACCACATGATTTCAGACTTCACCGATGTTATTGATTTATAAGATAAACTTTACAAAGAATTAAATATGAGTAAAAATATTATAAATTAATCTCAAGATATAATACTCATCCCTTCAAGTGTCTGAATAATATTGAAAAATAATTTGTCAGTGTACAGTCAGGAGTTTAAATAAGTGACCATAAAAGTAACGGTTAAGGTCGCCCTATTATTTCTTGGTAACAAATTGTTAGTGTTTACTTGTATCCCGGTCCCGAGGCTATCGACACTTCGATGGCAATGTATCATTTACTGACCGTGACGACAGCCCCATTTTTTGTCCGTACAAACGTTACAATAATTATTTCAATAATAGCTTCTTATTATTTGCGATTCCTTTATGACACATTAACACGATCAACACTGATACAATGCGGTTAGAAAACTTTGTAATTGCCACACATTTTTGCTCCACTCGACCATAATAAAGTATTATAGCCGAGATAGTTTTTATATACAAATAGTTTTTGTTTGTGTTTTGCGCAAGTTTATCGATGCGAGTGGTACAGGCTCGCTGGAAGATTCTTTTTTATTTGATAGCATGGAAGTAACGATAGGGTTTTTTCTTATATTGGAGGTTTAGGCTTTGCATATATAATTTAATATTTAATATTCAACATGTATAAGAGAATAAAAAGGAATACCATTTCCGTCTGGAGTAGTGATTAAAAGTAAGTTCAATTTTTAATTTGCAGCTTTGTGTAGAGTCGCCATCACATTGTTGCCAATGTCACGTTCTATTATTCTATGAAGCTAGACCAATAATGACTAATAAAAATGAAAAAAATATGCGCCATGACGTACTGTGCTAGTGCAAATTCGAAAAAGTAACAATCAACAGTTGGAACTTTCTAATTTCGAAACACTTGAGGATATTATATTGATGATGATGTTAACAGAATCGTTCTTCTTGTTTTTTTTTGGCGAATTTCATCCATAATGGGGGTTTAGATGAAATTCAAGCCTAGTTGACGATAATGGACCGTTGTCTATTTTTATTTCTAGCCCCATTTTAGTAGTATGGGTGTTTGTTAACGCGATGGGTACAAGCCCGTTGTAACCTTGCAAAGAAAATCGTCGTGTCGGCCCGTTACCCGTCTTCAACAGCCTGGGTAATCGAAGATTTACAATAATGGGCATCAACTGCCAAAATACAATATTTTTAATTTTAACGGTTCAAGCACACTGACGAATTAGTCAGGACAAGACAAGTACTTAATATACAGATAGTTATCTGATAAGTACTTAGTATAGATTTCACCTAACACGACGGAGCAGGTCCGCAAGAATCCAACTTGTCCCATAATTGAAGGAAGCCGAATGCAAATCGTTTATTATTTATAATATTATAATTACACAGCAGTTATTACATAGTTGTGCTAGAACACCAAACGTTGGCCAGTCCGTTAGTATGTAGTTACCGGTTGTTTTGCATATCTCGTCGTTTCTCTGCATAACCCCCTTTCGATAAGGGCGTTTGCTATGTTTAGAAAGTATGTTGTACCGATCATAGATAATGTTGGCTCTATAGAATATTTTTCTTCTACTTTGTTTCTTCTTTAATTTTCCTTGTACAATTAATTGCAAGGCAGTGTCGGGTTGCACGCTCAATAAAATGGCGGCTACCTCTAAAGTAACAAAGTAATCATTTTTAATTGAATATTTATGTCGAATCAAGAAAAACTACAATAAAAGTAATGATGCCTTTGTTTTATTGTAAAGTTAAGTTCTGAACAATTTAGTTTAATGCTAATTCAGTGGCGGTGTACGTTGCATACAAATAAAAAATCCCGATTTGCACTGATAGGTCAACATAAAAGATAAGCCAGTACACAAATATTATGAATACAATAATTTGTAGTACTAAAAACTCAATAGACATTGTTAAAGTAGTAAGTCGACAACTATGAACTAGTTGCAGAAGGTTTTTAAATTAAAATACTGTTGGGTTTGTACAGTATGTTATCACAATTACCTGATCCTCACTACGTACCAACTGCAGGTAGGGTCAGATAATATTACCAACATACTATACTATTTTTGCCTACATCAGATGAAAATCATTTTAACAATACGAATTGATTTCATGAATCATTTTACTCATGCACCTAGCAGTTTATACAAGCACCATTAAATCATTTAATAGAGATACAAGTATCAGTGATGTCATTCAATTGGCAAAAAGCCAAATTAGGCAATTTTTACGTCGTTTGAATACCAACAATAATGTATAAACATTTGAACAGTAGATGCGGAACCATTATCTTTGGAAGTAGGTTAAAAGAAACTAATGTTTTAATTGGAAAAGCCAACAATATACAATAGAATCAGTGGAAAATATTTGTTATTGCGATGACGTGGACCTTGGGCTTAGTGTGGGGTGCCAGTGTCAGCGGCAGGCTAAGCAGAGCGATCAATTGTTTTTGAACCTCACTGTATTTGCTTAATAGGGCCCGACGCCCGCTCGGAGAAGATAATTCATATTTCTTAAGAGAAAGTAATATTATTTTTACTGTTGAATATAAAATACGAACATACAAAGTCTTGCAAGACTTTGGTGTCCAAAAATGTGAGAGTGCTGCTTATTACAACGCTCGCTCGCCCGCTAACACTGGGACCACACATAAAAATGATTCATGTTCGGTAGCTGCGCGTACGCTCATAATGTGCGTTAATTTTATCTAAAAATAACACCCATTCTTTGTTTGTTAGATTTTTACGAAATCTGCCTGCCTTTATTAAATGTGTAATTCGTTTCTCTAGTTTTTCCGTTTTCTATTTTATCGTTTTATATTCATGTAAACTATAACGTTATGTGTAGGTAATTCGGAGACTTTATTGCCGATATGGCTTTTAATGTATACCATAAAATTTGATAATCTATAATTCTATACTAAATAAATAAAACAGTTGCCCTGTACCTATTTCTCAAAAATATAATTTGCTACTTAGTGTTTTATTTGCACATAAACTTATTTTATGAGTTGATTAAAATAATTTAAACTTTTTTTTATTGGTGCCTATTTAATTACAGATTGTATTGTTTGTTACGAGCTGAGTTAATTTTTAATTAAATTTAATATTTTTTTTTGTTTTAAAAGTATTTCAAAACCTATTTGTTAACATAATTACGAACACAATATAAAAATAATTTTATTACGGCCAATACGTACCGACGGAGCTTGTTGATAAAACAAATAAATGTCACAAATCCTACGTATTCATTATTTTAACGATTTAAATCGATGTAACAAGTTACACATCACAGCTTAACAAATCGAATCATAAAATATAACACACGTGCAATAAAATCAATAAAAAATCGATTAGTCAAAATAATTCGATCTCGCTTCTCGATTGGTCGATTCGAAATCTTATCATACAATTTGCACCGTCGCAATTTGTGCCGCTATTTATATAAACAATAATGCATTATATTCAATCAGTTTTATTGTAAACATACGTGATATTTCAATTGTAGCGTTAAAAATATCACTAATACAGTTATTTGGGTTTTAATGGATGGTAATGGAAATTGTATCGAGTTGTTCTGGACTTCTGGAGGAGAAATAAGACTAAATACATACTGAGCAGCAGCAAATAGTTTCAGTTTTAAAGGATTTTATACTTTATTTCTATTGTTATAATACATATTGTCACTTGTTTGACATACTTTTGTGAATAGTCATAACGCAGTTCTATATTACCTACTCTAGCGTCTTAATTTGCCAACTCAATTAAAAACAAACTATTTATTGATATCAAAGCTGTGAAAAAAAAACTAACTAAACGGATAAATCTAGTGATCTTTATTAATAAATAAAGTGTGGTTTAGTTAGATAATGGTGCCGATTCTCTTGTTCACAAACTAACGTAAATTTAAGTTAAATGCATCTTTCTCTTTTCGGTTAATTAAGAAAAGGACAGAAGATCAAATATTAGTTAAGTCCTGTCAAATTTAGACACTCCATAGATAATTTAGACGCAATTTAAAAACATGGCGTCTAATTATACGTCAATTGTCATCAGGCGCTGTCTAATTTGACAGAATTAAACTAAAATGTATCTTCTGTCCTTTTCTTTAAGAAATGGAAAGAGAAAGATGCACTTAACTTAAATTTACGTTAGTTTGTTGTGCACAAGAGAATCGGCACCAATGTAATGCAGAACGACATCGTGACCTTTAAATGACCTTTACTTTAGGAGCTGGCGTAAGTTTATTAATTAATGCAATTTCCTACATTAACCATATTACCTCACTCCCGCCATTTTAGAGAACATAAGTGTAGTTATATGCAGAACCCTCAAACGACTCGCTCTTGACTCGTATTTTTAAACATTTCTGGTGGTTGTACACTTTTGTGATTTTAATGTTTTTCTTGTTACAGGTACGTTTCTGAATATTACTTTCAAAATTTTTATTTTTGGACACAAAAGACAAGGTTTGTTTTTTTTTGTTTACTGTACAGACGATTACGAAAGTGTTTAAATAGTTTGCTAAACTACAAGTAATAATAATAATCCTAAAATGAGAATGTGATTGTGATTGCATACTGCAGTTGTCTAATATCAACATGATGATAGTTCTTTACTAATTTTTAATATCGAAATATATGTTACTATTTGCCTAATATGTCTAAATCAAACAAACGTATGATGCACCGAACATTGCTACCCATTTCACAGTCAACATGCAAAACGCATCGAACATTTATCTCGCCACAATTGTTGCGCCACAATTGTTTGCTACAAAAGTATTGTAAACGCCCGCAACGAATGTGTCTTCAGTGTGTGAGCCCGCGAACAGATATACGGGGGGCAATAAATGTGTCGCGTTGCAAATATGGCGCCACAATTACCGAGATACAAAAGTATGCTTAATGTGCGACCTGTTTTAGGGGTAAAAAATGGAAATTGAATGCAAGGATATTGGCGCTGATTTTCTTGTTCGCAAACTAAATTAAATTTAAGTTGTGTGCATCTTTTTATTTCATTAAGAAAAGGACAAAAGATACATACTAGTTTAGTCTGAAGTAAATAGACATATTTTTAGTGGCCATGTTTTTAATCGTGTCTAAATTATCTATGGAGTGTCTTGATTTGACAGGACTTAACTAATATTTCTTCTTCTGTCCTTTTCTAAATGTAATGGAAAGAAAAAGATGCACTGCACTTAAATTTAGTCTAGTTTGTTTACAAGGGCATCGGCACCAGCTTTGCTTTTTTTGCTGTTATTAAAAGGTAAACCTTTTGTAGTGTTTGATAACAGAAAATGCAAAAATGAAAAGAAAAAGAAAGAGATACTTATTAAAGAAAGAGTGTGTATGTGTGAAAGAGAGGCAGAAGAAAAGTCTTACTTCCAAACAGCAAAGTCAAACTTGGCATATGATGTTGTTGTCACATTTGCTGCTTTTAAAAGGCTTGTGTTTAAACACCGCCCAAAAAAGTACCAATTTTACTACTAAAAAAGTTCTAAACGGTTACCAAAATGGATAAATGGTCACCAAATAACGTTTCTTAAAATATTATAAACAAATTCAATTTGGTTTTTATATGAATTTGACTGAAAACTGAAACTTTATATGAATCACTAGTAGATCTGGCGCGTTGTGTGGTCACAGTTCTAACCCAACCTAACCTAGCTAAATTTGGTGACCATTAATCTATTTTGGTTAGCAATAAGATTTTCTTGGTGATCATTTAAATTGTACTTATCCCTTTTAACACCGCCGCGCGGAGGTCGTTCTCAACTAGGCCACACCTAGCGCTACAGGTGGCCAGCAAATTTACAAATAAATAACAAACTGTGACAGTGAGGAATCAGGTCACAGGTCAAAACTACGGCCAGTCTGACAATTTTCGAAGGAGTAAGAAAAACTCGCCAAACGCAAGTTGGAACGCACGGAGGGTTCGGTACCATTCGCAAACAATCGCTAAAACCGGCCAAGAGCGTGTAGGGTTCCGTAGTTTCCCGTCTGTCACATTTTGTCTTTTTGTACAAAAGCTGTTCTTTCCATCACGTTCACAATGATTTTTCTAGAAAGTCCTTATAAAGTTCTACTTTTCTGATTTTTTTCATATTTTCTAAACTTATGATTCAAAAGTTAGGGGGGGACCATGTTTTTTACTTTAGGAGCGATTATTTCCGAAACTATTGTCATTATCAAAAAGTGATTTTTGTAAACCCCTATTCATTTTTAAATACCCATTCAACAATATATCACACGTTAGGGTTGAAATTAAAAACTCCCCACTCATTTAGGGCTACCCTAATAAAACCTTTTTTTTGCAATTTTTATTTTACCCCTTTGTCGTGATTAATAAACTTATTGGTACCCAGCTTTCTAGTGCTAGTCACAGAGATTGCGAGGACGGACAGACAGACATTGCGAAACTATAAGGGTTCCTAGTTGACAACGAAACCCTAAAAAAGTGGCAAATAATGTTGTAACGGCATCAGAAATACACCATGTTTGAAAACGTCTAACTATCACGGTTAATGAGATACAGCCTGTTGTTACACGGAAAGTTAGACATATGGACAGCGGAGTCATAGTAATAGCTGTGGTAATAGGGTTAATTTTTTTCACGGTACTCTACAAACCAGAATGTTTCTTATTTTTTGGGATTTTTTATTTGTATATAGTCCGACTCTGTCTCGGCTTAGGGTCAAAATTAGGGCAAGCCCTATATATTTTTCCAAGAGAAAACTAGTCTTAGAATACTCGTCTTAAAATAGCTATTAACATTTTTATTTTTAACTAAGTAGTGTCCCAGTTTCGCTCGAATGAAAATCTCGGCCTTTCTTTGTTACTAAAACTAAGCATGTATTATACATATAACCCTTCTCTTGCATCGCTCTAGCTACTATGAACTGAAACCGAAATAAAATCTGTTTCGTAATTCAAAAGATTTAATCGTACATACAGATATCAACGCTTCATCTTTCACTAATAATAAATAATAATACCAGCCTATAACTGTCCCTGTGTAGGAAAAAGGCTTCTTCTCATACAGAGAAGGCACGAGCATTAATCACCACTTGCTCAAGGTGGATTGGCGATTTCGGACTCATATTCTTTACAAGTCCAGGTATCCTCACGTTGTTTTCCTTCATCGTCATGTGATGTCCAAGACAAACTTTAGAAAGTACATATGAATTGAAAAGGTCACACTGTTACACTACTGGACACTAGATTATGTCAAAGACAAAGTGGAGGGCCTCAACAAAACGAATAAACTTCTTTTACAAACTTTGTCCAGCCATCATGTCCGGAATAAAATCTAAAGCAAAACCATAAAAAAACAACAAAAACCTAACATAATAATCTCGCAAAATAATCGCGGACAAAGCTTTAGCGTTCGTCTGTACATATTTGCTTAATTATTCTATTATACTTTGTACCGTATTACAGAATTTATTAAGTTGTACAAAAACCTTTTAATCCGCATTTTATTATGCATATATATGTATATGTATACAGCTCGCCGCTTGTAATAAATTCTTATCTGTAGTTAGATCGAAATTACATACAAAGTGGTACCGCACTATGTACCGTGAAATGGAGATGACATTTTTATAGTAAGACTCATTGGAAATGAATCTGTGGGAATTTAAGATGTTTATGGCTTTTCGTACTAACATAATTTTGTATCCCATTAGCTGACCACTTCCATAGGTAGTAGCGTAATGTTATATAGACTATACCATTCCTTACAAATCAGGCTAACATATACAAAGAAAAATCTTGTAGATCCAGAGTTAAACCCGTTTGAATAAAAATATTATCTGCGTACAGAACACTTACGCGAAAATTATTGAGACCAGATATGCTACAAATAAACCCATGTACACATAATAATCTACCAACGTGCACTGTTGATTCAACCTGAATCTAATAAAAAAGGGATACCGGTGAATTCTCAATGCTTTCGCCCGACTGTCCCGACACTAGTCGGACAGAGGACAGTCCCTTGCAATGTTTAGATAGGTTTGTAGTCACATGAATTCGTGAGGAAATAATAATATCCGATTTTTTTGGGTACTCTAAAATACTTTTTTATCGGTATCTGAAGTTTGGGGACATTATACATACATTGGGGACCCGAGTCTATTCATCACTCATGACTATAAAGTTTCTTCACATATTGCACTAGTAACATTCTAAAAAGCGAAAAGCTTTTCTAGACGTGAGATATTTATGAAACTAAATGTCTCATATCCGAATGAATAGGAAATAAAAACGACCTGGCAAAATGGGTTTTCGAACGGAAGCAAACCAATCTATAAATCTAGCTAAATTTAACCCGTGACTCCGTTCGTCTGGAATTCAAGTACTTACATCAAACATATGTTAGAGTAGTTATCTGCCTGGCAAAGTGTATACCCTCGTACACACGTGATTCGAGACAGCCGGCTGTCGCTTGGTCGTCGAAAGGTTAAAGGCGGTTACAAAGTTTACCCCTTGGTTATGTTATTGTAGAAATTTATTTGTAAGTTGCTGTGTGTAGTACCTACATCCTTGTAAACGAAAGATGAAAAACAATTATATTAGTATCATTAAATTTAAAGAAAAAAAGTTATAAAAGTATTTACTACTAACAGTTTTTATTAACAATTTTAGTAAATTAAACGCAACAGTAAAATTTCCAGTAAACACTTAAAATAATAGTTTATGCCACTGCGCATATTATATTTTTATTAACATTATTAATGAACACAATGCAATAATTATTTCTAAAATTTAATTTACAGAAAAATACCAAAATGTTTTTACTACTTAGCATATTTTATTAACATATTTAATATAATTAGTGCAACAATTGTTTCTATAATAAAATTTACATTCGACTAGATGGAACTGCGATAACTCTATTGTTTAGTCAGCACTTAAATGCTAGTATGTAACACTAAACATATTTTTAACGGCCGTCTATACATTATTCGTTTTTTTATGTTCTCCGTTTATTACACTGTACATTAATTATAACAGCGTAGTATAATAAAAATGTACATCGCTCCCGTTTTTTTAAATGTCGATAGATGTTATTCTGTCCGTATGTTTGTTAGATTGCGACCGCGCTAAATATAGTTTTACTTTTGAATTTGAGAGTAATTTGAGTCGAGATTATCTTAGTTTTTTTTTATTCAATTTTATTTATGTATTTTTGCGGAATGGCTCTGTATTTTGACAGTATGTATATTAGGACCGCAGGTAGTTTATAAGTAGGTACCAAAGGTGAGAATTTTAACCGCGAAAACGTCTTGTAAATACGAGGAGATAAGTTAGTTTAGAAAGTAATTGTTTTATTCTTGTAACTGAAGTTAGGGTTGCCAAACATTACAAAAATAATAAAAACAATTACAAATATTGAATGAAATTACATGTCAAGAAGAATTACTAAACTGACTTCTAAACTGCTGCCTAAAATAAAAGGCTAAAACATCACGCCTAAATACTTTGCTGGGTTCAGCAGAGTACTAATAGTACAATACGCTTCGCCAGCTGATATTAAAGTCTCAAGTACTTGCTAACTTGGAAATATTTGAAAATCAAAATAACCAGTAGAGCAACGAGTCTGTCCACATAATAAACAAAAAACCTAATAGATCTCGACTATCTAATAAAAAAAAAACTGTCAAGTTTAAGTTCAATCGCGTGTTGAGGGTTCCGTTCAAGCCTTTCAACTAGTATTGTTGTGTTGGGCAATCAGGTTATGGCAAATTTCATGTTTATAATAATTCCTTTGAGAGTCTCCAATTATGCGGCATAAGTGAATGCATCTTTTGATTGCGTTAACTCACAAGTTATTTTTTTCAGCTTTAAGGAATTATAGCCCTGTATAATTGATACTAAATTCTAGTTAAGACCTGACATTCTTCTGAAAATCTGTCTAGACTGAAAGACGGACAAAAAGTAATCTTATAAATTTCTTATATTGTCTTATCAGATGTACAGGGTTTCTCTCTTTCTAATACGGGATCCTAAAAGAGCTTCGGGTTTAGTTCAACGACGTCAGTTATTGCGTTTCTATTTCCACCTTAATTTATTATTGTTATTTTAAAAATTGAAGTATGAATACCATTTCAGTTTTTATGAAATTCATTCTCAGATTTTTCCGTCAGCGGGGTCGGCTTTCAGTCTTTTTTTTTTGTTTTGTCGTGTATCTATTTCAGGGGTAGAGCTCAATATTAAAAACTTTGGGTATTTTTTATTAGGGGCTAGAGCACGAGGCTTTTTGGGAGTTATTTTAGTTGACTTGACAGTTCAGTTCCTTTAAATCGGTTTCATTAAAATTGGTTTGACTGTTTTGGAGTTATCTACTTATTTGCTTAACTTAGAAAACGGTTTAATAAATACTAGCTTTTGCCCGCGACTTCATCCGCGTGGAGTAATAGTTCCCGTTTACGGGGCATTTCCGGCATGAAAACTACAGTAGCTGGCCAAATTATTAGGGACAGTGTCATGATTTTTGTATTATGAAGTTGGATTGATTTTTTCAGAAATGTGATTGGTTGTAGACTTCTGTGGTATTTTTTATTCAAAAACCTTATTATTTAAGATTATAAAAATAAGAAATATGAAGGTGACATTAAACCTGGCAATTTGTTTAAAAAAATTACGCATTAATAAGTCGAAAGTAAATATTTTGTGTATAACTTAATATTTTGCGACGCCACCTAATGCTGTAATAACAGCTCGTATAAGACGTTTTATACGTTCTATAAATTATATAACAGGTTGTTTAGGCTTGTGTCATGATAAAACTCATTTCTATGAACTGCAATGAGCTGGTGTTTAGTGGTTACGAAGTGCTTAACGATAGCCCTCTTGATGAGCTTCTGCATGTTCACAATAGAGTTCGTATCTGGTGAATTATCTAGTTAGTGCAAAAAATATTTATTTATTTTTCAGACAGGAATGCTTTAACACTCTTGGCTTTGATACACGATATAGAATCGTGCATAAAATTTAACTCTCCGGCTACTGGGCACCCATTCTTTGACTGGCGGCCATAATTCAGTTTCTAGTACTAACTAGTACAGATCTTGCCTTGTAGTCACTTTCACGAAATATAGGCACCCCATGCTTTTAGCTGAGATGTTAAATCACACAATGATGCTACCCGGTTGTTAAATTTTCCCTTAAAAGCAAACTGCATGGAGCTGTTCTCAAACAATTCCACGATGTGTACGACTGCAAATGAGCTCTTATCGACCTCAACTTGAAAAAAATATTCGTCGGAGAGGCATACACAGAAAATAATGCAATAATTACTGAATAGTGTATTTCAGACGTATGGGAATATTAAAAGTAATATTAACCGATTCCAGTCTGCCACTGTCATACTTCGGTGTTGCCAGGCCCACTGCAGTCGTTTCTACTTCATGGCCTCGGTGAGGCGCGATTTTTTGATCGGCCGGCGATTTATCCAATTCTTCTCGGCCAACCGCCGTCAAACTGCCCGATCGAATACTTCTATTTTCATGTCTTATCCCTCGTTTATAATCGTAGTCAGGGAAACAATACACTTTTTATCATGTTTTAGGCAGATATCTCTGTTTTTAAGGTCAAAACAAAGAGTGGTGATCCGTTTTATGCCACATTTTTTCACACTCTGTGTTTTAGGAAGTTTGTTCTGATCAGATTTTACTTTAATACTGTTTACTTCAGACTTTTAAACACTTGTAATAGCTGTGAAATCTTTCAGAGAATGTGTAAAATACAGAAACAACGTTTTTATTTTTATAAACTTTCGTAGAGACGTGTCTACAGCTTTGTCCATTTTAAAAAGGCGAAATTTTTAACATATCACGTAAAATCGTTCTCAAAACTTAATATTTTGTATTCAATTTAAGAAAAATAGGACATCATCAGAAACATTATCTGCGGTTTGTTTAGTTTTAACAGAAACATCTTGTAAAATTAAAACCAAAAATAATTTTAGCCATCAATGACACAAAAGTAATTTTCAACTGAAGTTAACAAAATTGCTACATATTATAAGCTATACCACTTTTTTTGAAAATGACTCAATCACATGGTGGTATCACATATCAAAATTAATAATAATAATACCAGGAGTAAAACCAAACCAGAAAAACCTATATTTAACATTATTTATTTTCCTGAAAAAGGTGTTTGAACAAAAAAATGTTGCTCAATGAATACTGTCCCTAATAATTTGGCCACCGATGGTATGTCCTTTCTCGGGTCCCAGACTATATATGTACCAAATTTCATTCAAATCGGTTCAGTGGTTTAGGCGTGAAGAAGAAACAGACAGACAGTTACTTTCGCATTTATAATATTAGTATGGATTTTTGTCGTAATTGTGTTTTGTTAAACTTTTGTTACATTTACTGCATGGCAAAGCCCTCTTCTCATACAGAGAAGGAACGGGCATTGATCACCACGCTTGCTCAAGGCGGATTAGCGCTTTAGTACTTATATTCATTACCAGCATTAATTACTTGCGTGAATGTCAAAATTTCCAATCTCTATTTTATCCCTTTTGGGTCGGAATTTCCAAAATACCTTCCTTAGTTGTTACTTACTCTTAATAAAAACACACACTCCAAGTTTCATGTCTCTAGGACCAGCGCTTTCGGCTGTGCGTTGATATATTTAATATCAGAAAGACAGTCAGTTTGCCATTTAGTATTATATAAATTACGCGTTACTTGTTATCGGAATAAAATACAGTAAACTGTCAGTTTATCATTTTATATATATATATAAAGATAATTCCAGGTTTCCTAACGAGTGTTGCGGAATGTTTATAATAGTTACCGTGACCCTGGAACATAAAAGACAACCGAAGGAACATGAGTGGATTTTAGTCAGTAAAAGTCTGACACGCTCTCCCAACGGAACGGGAGCAGTCATTTGATGATTTCCCACTCACCAACGTTGTTCTTCACCGATGTCCAAGATAAACTTTAGAAACTTATTCTCTCTAAATCTATCAATACTACGTTAAAACATTTGAAACTTGTCTTCGTGTTGCTTCTGTCCGTATATTTCTTACAACTACTAGTTTCCGCTCCTTATTTTGTCTGTGTTTGTTCTCAATTATTGACTTTAATAACACTTTGACAATTCATGGTAGGTAGACCACACCTGACTACTATTTGAACATGTTTTATACAAATATAAAGTTGTTGGTTTCGGCTAATGAGTGCGGAGATTGTTTTTAAGGTGAACTTTTATGATTTTGAGGTATGATATTTTAGGGTTTCGTGGCAAAAGATTGCCAATATATTTCTATAGATTAGATAGATCGAATGTTTTGAACTGAGATATTTAAATGCCAAACTACACTCTGTTTTAATGTTCTTTTTGGGTATCGGACAACGGTGGGACAACAACTTGTTACCTGTCTATCTTTAAAAAAAATATCTTTAAAATCAAACTTGAAAGCCAACTAAAATTACGGCCGTTTATGCTGCACATTTTAAAATTCCCTAGGTTTTAAAAAGTATAGGGTCGTTAAACTCGAATAATGAAGTTTGATAAAAACCAGTATCATAATATCACAAGAAAAGGAATAACACGAGTATCAAAAATTATTAGTAAAAGCTTTGTACGGAACCCACGGCGTTTGTGTTCAACTCGCAATGTCCGATTTTTCGGTTATCAAGTACAAAAGTTTTTCTTTCGAATTTCTGCCAGTACGTTCAAAGATTCGACTTTTTTTTATTATATCTTTTATTTTGTTACTCATGCTAGAATTATAATTCAGTTGAATATTATCATGCACATTTTTGTTAATAACTAGATTAATTAAGTGTCAGAAATGACAATTATCATAACATTGATATTGTTTTAACGGTATTACATAACAATAATAACAAATGCTTATAGTTATTGTTGCATTATAGAGATGCTACCTAACGAATTACTTACTGCGAATTTTAATCGATACTTATTAAGGTATAAGAACTTTACTATAAAAGTTTAATGGTGGTAAAACGTATGTTTAGTGTTCACTTATGGGAAAGGGTCAACTTATTTGTGCAAAAAAACACGTCAATTATAAGTATAAAGACAATTAGCGACAATTATAGTTTTTGTACCAGCTTTTGCTTGCGACTTCGTCGTAAATGTTAATGTGAAAAGGAGCAGAATTAAAAAAGTATATCTTTTACATTTACTCCGTATCAAATTTCTCTAAATAGCTTCAGTAGTTTAGCCGTCGAAAAGGGTAGTAACCGACAGACAAAAAAAAGAAATAAAACTGTATTCCATCGGTTTAGGTAGTTAACCAAACAATCTAAATATTGCGTACAAAAACATACTAATTCCATATTTTTTCCATTTCGTTTCTTACCTATCTTCCGATTAGAATATAGAATAAGAAATTACTATACGACATTAATTGTAGATTTTTTTAGTTAATAAGACATATCAAGATTTATATTTAGTTATTTACTTAACTTTGCAACGACCAAGCGACAGCCGGCAGCTATTGTCTTTCTATTGTGTCTCGAATCACGTGTGTTCGAAGGTACCGATACCCATGAAGTATAAGTAGTAAGAGAAATTTTCGCCGAAGCCGAATGCGAATCGTTCTCGCTTGCGCTTGCGCAGCCCTAGTCTAGTTGAGCAGAGATTTAGTCATCCCATTCGTCATTGCGCCATTCATCATGCGACATTGTTTTGGCACGCGCTCTAACCTCGGTCCTACATTAAAATTATACTAAAAACAAATGGTGAATTAAAAAAAAAACATCTATTTTAACGTATCAAGGATTTTGGATTCCATTATTCATTGTTTTAGTTACATTAAAAAATTCCAAGGAACATAAAAAGGTGAATGTTTTGTCTACGAATGATTTAGTCTGTATGTTGTTTGCACAGTTTGAATTTAACTGTAAAGTTGAAGACAGCTTGAGGTAGGGGCCCAGTGCGTGCGTCTGCATAGATGTCCTTACTATTGAAATACAATGAACTGATTATGATAAAAAGTTGATACAGTATGTTGACACAATTATCTAGGATAAGCCAGGTTATTATGGCAACATAAAGATAACTGTGGCAAGTACTTATAGTTACAGGAAATAAGGCGAAACACAGACACAAAAACAAACAGTCAAAATAAAAACCTCTTCTTTTAGGTTTCCTGTCCACAGGAACGGAGCGCTGAGCAAGTCAAAAATCTACCAATAGAACGACATAAAGTCACATACCTAAGTGGCTTTTTGACTTGCTCACCGCTTTCGCCTATAGACAATTAAAAACATCAAACCATCGTAGCCGTACAGTTTCACTTTCCGCCATCAAAGACCCCCAACCTTACGAACGCACACAAGACTCTCTCGGTGGCGCATTCTGTCTCAATACAAACAAAAATGGAGGCTTCTCGCGTCTAATATAATTAGTCGTCATATTGTACCGGTTTCATCACCACACAGATTACCCACTTAGGAACTCCGTTTCGAGCTAAGTGGTTATTTATCTGGCGCTAAACCAGTATGGTTAACTGTGGCCATGGCCATCACAAAAGTTCTTCGTTTGAACCAACAATTAGATGCTGGTTGATTCTGTTTGACTATAGTTCAAGTGACGTGACACTAAACAATGTTAAGGACTTATCATCTGTTACACTAATTTGTCAAAAAATTGCTCGTGATTCATTTCGTGAATGCAGACGAAGTTGGGAATTTTTTAATAGCTTGTTGCTTTGTTTGCAAGCTTCGTCCTTATGTCAAATTCCATTAATATCGGTTCAGTGGTTTCGCCGTGATGAAGTTACGAAGACAGTTACTTTCTCATTTATAATAAGGCGTGTCCAGATTGCTAATGTAATAGAATTCCCATTGTGTGGCGGCTTGCGAGCACGAACTGATCACCCTACGCGCGCGAACAGAGCGTCAATGTAGACGCGAATCCTTCATTGCGTGTTAAATGTCATGTTACATTACAGCAGTATGGACACGCCTTTAGCGTAGGTGTTTAGTGATTTCATCCCCTTTATCGTCATTACGTTTGGCTGCCTAGTACTTATTCGGCCATGACTGTCATATTGTACTATTATTAGGAACGCCGAGTGAGCCTGGTCCAGTTCATTACAGCTTCCCTATTCTCTTGTCTCTTTTTGTTTTGTCCTGTTCGCTATTTCGTGTTGCACCCCTTTGCATACCATATCAAATATTGCATTTCTGCCTTTGATCTTTAATAAACGACCTTTATTAAATGATCTTTATTAAAAAGACCTTCAAAATCTAAAGAGTTCATTAAGGGTGTCCTACCTTGTGGAACAACCCTAGGTAGGAACTTAGGTGTTAAATCAAAAGGTATGCCTGTCAAGCAACTGTCAAATAGGCTACTATAATAATCAGGTGGGCAGGTACCCTATAATAAATGAAAAGGGAACAAAATGTTATGTCGTCTGCTTGCTACCATGTATGGTGTGATGTGATAGCATTAAGCATTTATTGGTTCGCATTTTTTGCTTTTACTGTTAACAAAAACGATGTTCATATTATTTTAATAAGACTTTGCATCGACTTACCCTAGTAGGTAGAATTCGCAAAAAGCCAGCTTAAAAAGAGCTGGGTAATGTGTACCTACAGAAGTATTCGCGAGGGTTGGCAAAATACCAACATGCGAATATTACACATCAATCCTGAACTTCAGCGTTCGATCTGAAACCTTCATAAAATGGATGCCTTAAACAATCGCCATATCTATACGTTGAAGTATTTCATTGTAATGACACAGTAATTAGGAACTAGCTTTTTAATTTCAAAAACTGACGGACTTGTTGAGCTCAACTTTAGCTTTCTCTGATAGGTAGCTAATGAAATAAAGAATAACTTAGGCTACTTTTCTTTTAAAACAGTTATTAAGATTCCGCGTAAAAAAAAACTAACACACGGCCAAAGTCGCCGGCAGATGCCATTCACTTATAAATATAACGTTTCAAAACTTTTAGATAAAACCCTGACTAATAAATTATCTGGCTCCAAAATATTTGAGTCGGTCGATGTTTATTTATTTTTTACGCCGGACGCATAGAACCTGCGCTATAGTATTTAAATGTATAGTCAAACAAAGGGAGAACACAGGCCCCACGGTGTGAAAGGGCTCCGTGGTATCTACTACTATGCATAGTGCCTAATTGAAACACTGCTTAGCGCGCGCGATGCGCCTTGATACTTGCCGAGCTATTGTTGGAGCTTATAGACGAGTTTTTTAGCAACTCTTTCTATCTTTTTTGTTCTATCTTTTTTAGCAATAATTACCTTCTCTTACATTCTGGTGAAAATATAACTGCAAATATCAAGCTTGTTGTAAAGACTATGGACGGTTCGACCAACGATAAAAGTCAAAAGTCAAATTGAACTTGAGTAGTTAGATCCGAGTAGCTAACTCGGATCTAACTACTCAAGTTCAAGTTTATAAATAAGTTTCTTTTAAATGAAGCCAAGAAGTACGTACAAATACATTAAAACTAAGCAGTGTTTACGCAGTTTCTAAGATGTCTGTGCCCACAAAACTGCGGTATTCTAGCTTTTAACGCGAAATCACATCAAAGAGTTTTTATTTATATTTTATAAACTTTTATAACGCAATATAAATCTTTTCCTTTGTTGTTTGGAATAATAAAATCTTTGTTTAGGTTTTAGATTAAACGTTATGTATTAAAAAGCGTTTTAGCCCAGATCTTTAACTGTTACTGCATTTTTTTGTGATTTGATGTTAAATAATAACACAATATCTACTCAATTCGACAGTAGCTAGCTAGTAAATATAATACGAAGTACATTAATTTACATTTTGTATGCTTTCTTTTTTTAAAATTCACTTTCATGTATTTCTGCAACTGAATGGATTTCGAAATAAAGAAATAAATTTTAAAATACCAAGACGATTCGTGCACTGTCGACGGTTAGGGTTCTACCCGGCCAGCCTTAATGTTTACTTATAATATTAACTTAAATATTTCACATGCCCTTGTGAAACTGCTTTATGGATGAAGAATAATCACTTCCAAGTCATACTGTGCCTCCAGCTTCGTGTTTTTATGACAATTAGACGCGTTTTACTCGCTCTTATTGTTATGTAACATTTGTGTTGAATGTCAATATGTTGGCTCGATGTGTGGCTGCGAGGTAGTCACTTTTGTTCGGGTTTACTCGTTAAAAATATAGACTACCACGTTTTTGGTGGCAAACAGACTACCTTTGGTGGTGTAAAGAGTAATGCTAACACGAGTGCGAGGTTTTATCACTGGTGGTCGGCTGCGGCCACACGGCGCGACCGCTGTGCCCGACTGTACCGGCTCTAAGGCGTTACACGCATTTTAAGCTTATTTGTCTTGCGTATTGTGTGTCGGCTTCCGTAAAGTATTCTCAAACGGTCGGAAATATGATTAGACGTGTTAACCTGCGGATGCAGCATCATCGGTCATTATGTTCATTTGTACAAGTTTAAAGCCGGCCACGGTTAATTAGGAAACATTGTAAGTCAGCAAGCAACAGTGGTAATTAATTACTGGTACACATTACAAACTGGTCATACTATTATTATTGAGCACTATCGCTAGCGTTTACAGCCTAAACAGCTGATTCTAATTTGCTTATCAACTATCGCTTCGTTTGTTTCTGTTTGTACCTAATTTTAGATTGAACATGACATGATACTTGTAGTTACAAATAGTTAATTTCATGTATTTGTTTGTTTTATGTTTAGTAAATACATTCTTACTTAAAACACTCTACGAGACGCGGACGTGCGCGTAGAAATAATAACTTTGTTGTAAAACCTATAAAACGAAGCTGTAAAATGATTTCTAATATAAAATTAATTTCCCAGTGAAGTTCGTGAACGAATTAACCAACAAATATTAACACTCGAAACGATATGAAAGTTCGCTTACTCCGAACAGAAAAATAGAAATTCGTATTCTGTTTGTCTGTGTTTACGTAACTACATTTTCACAGTGGAATGTTCGCTATTGTTTCTTACTACAAAATAATAACAATGTTGAGATTATTAAAATAATCACATGTTCTTCTTTGATAAATAAATTTCCAGCAAATTTTACACTGTAATGAAAACTTCTCTGATAATTATATTAACATAGTATAAAGTAGGTCCTCATAAAACATAGCTGCAGGCTTCCTAAAACACTTTACCACTTGTGGAGGCACGTTATGAAATATTAATAATAAAAACGTCGGCGAACCCGCGTGCAGAGCTTCTATCACAATAACACTCAGCAAACTTTCCTCATTTTAATGTTGTTCAAGCAAAAGTTTAAATATAAAAATATAATGATACTGTACGCATTAGTGAGTCATTGAGCGGCGAGCGAGTGCGTGCCGCGCTCCACCCTCGCATCGCGAATATACAAGTTAAAACAAATGGAAAATAAACTTTTCAAATAAAATAAAAATAACCCTCTTGGCGGCCGGGAGGGCGGGGGCCCTCTCCAATAAAAAATATAATAACTTTTCTTTTTATTCGACGTAATGGCAACGATTGTTCCTTTCTAATATTGTTTCTGTCTCGTTTTCTCCCAGATTATTATAATGGGGTGCGCGACGTCGACGGCCCGCGCGCTGCGACTCGCTGCCACTTTGCAACTCAAACAATCGAACTGCTAATGAACTTTTTAATATTTATAGTAACCACAATGTGTCGTCGCGACTCCTCCAAAGGTAAATTAAAACGGTCTTTTTATACGTACTATTGTAATAAAAACGTATCTATTTTACCTTCACACGTATAAATAAAACAATTTTATTAGCGTTTAACGTTAAAAATAATAAAAAGCTGACTAAAGGTTAACATTAACACCTAAGCTAACAAGTTTTTCCAACAGTTTTTCTTTGGTTAATTCCCGATAGAAGTCGGAGCTTAGCTAATGTAATATTCTTTATACTGACTATTGTTATTTTGAACTTTGTGTTTAACAACGAAGTAGAAAGTTGACAGGTAGTTTCTTTATTTATAATATTGATAATAATGTCAGGTATAATTTTTTATATATAATAAAAATTTAAAAAATATATAATTTAATTTTCCATGACATGACATATAAAGATATTAGTTTGGCAATGTCTTTTCACTGTTTTATTTCGCCATAACTTGTAGGGTGCATACTGTTGAATCGTGTAGGCTGCACCGTCGCTCGCAGTCGGGTCGCTCTGACCCTATGTCATTCATTCTGTACCGAGGATGATAACTGTTATTACTAACCTTTAGACCTCCGAATGTTTCATATCAAACATGTTCATATATTCTGATGATGCGAATGTACAGAACTCTTTTAGGTGTTTAACTTTGATGAATGAGTGGTCGATTTTGTTACAGAACTATTTTTAAGGTCAAAATTTAATGTAATCTTCATGTGTGGGGTTTACTTTAAGTTTGGCCATTACCCACAGCAGACAGTCGATGAACCCTTTTATCAAAATCAATATATTCTGGCCTCTTACTCCCATTGAAACTGCATACTAGAGCAGTTCAAGGCCAAAGCTACCAACTTCCTATAGGTTTCACTTCCTACGATATATTATTTCGATTACACTTCTACTATTACATTTTAACAGAAATTAACATAGACTTCAGAAGCAGTGCATGATCTAGCACTGAGACCCAGTTCTCCACAATTCATTCCCTATCCAGTAAAGTCATGGTGACATATTTTAACGTCTAAAACCCAACTTAACTCCAACCCACCTGTTCATGAGAATTAAAAAATGTCTCCATTCGGTTTCGTTTGGTTGACCAGGCACCTGTATTTACAATTCTTTATTCGGCGCGATCGCCTGTCAGTGACAACTGTGACAAGTGTAACAACCCGTGGTTTTCCAAAATATTTGTCGGTCGGAGCATTTGAGGAAGAGAACCGTCTTCTTTGACATATCCGAGTCTAATCACCGACTGCAAAAGAGTAACATGTTATTTGCATATTGATACGGGAAACCGCTCTTCGGTGAAACGGTTGTACAACGAAAACAAACTCTAGGTCTACGTTATAAAGACCTGTCCTTGCGAAGTGTCGCCGACTGTACATGGCGACAGGTTGGTGACGCTATGAACCTGTCCTTGTCTGTACTTAACGAAATGAGACGGTTAAGGACGGTGGTTAGCGGAGGCGGGCGAAGTTTTGTAGAAAACGGATTCACGGTTTTTTGTACTTCTAGCTTTTTACGTACCCGGCGACCCCGGCCGGCACGGCTTGTTATTTGAGCCTTTGTTATCATTTTGACAATCTAAATTAATATTTCTAATGCGAAAGTAACGTTGTCGGTATGTATGTTACCTCATGGCAAAACCACTGAACCAATCATAATTGAACACGCATTGAGTTGCGTGAAAATAAAATAGGAATACTTTCTAAACTACTATTAAAATATTTTTAATCTATTGATTCCTAAACAGAAGTATTTTCAAGAAATTGCGATATATGACATGTATTTCATTAAAATCTGTTCGGCAATTTAGTCTAACAATACAATAACAGTAAAAACCTTCGATACTCACTTCCGCTTTTTACATTTAGATATAAGTTTACCTTTATGACTTCAACATGCAACAGACATTGATCATGCTTATTATTATAATGTATATCATAAAATAATTATCAATAATTGTCTCCGTGCGTTTCAAATGCAACTTTTATTACGTCGAAGTGACTACAGCACCTTTATTTTATTATTTCAATAATATCTATTGTTCACGGTACATTGTAAAGCGAACGATGTTATGAATTCTATACGTATACAAATAATAATATTGTATTTTGTTTTAATGTTTTCCGTTCGCGCGATCATTATGTCTAATAATTATAAGTTTTGTTACGTCTACATAATGATGGTTTTGATGTATTTCCATCTTTATTCCCCCAGTGTACAGTTCGTTTTTCTTTGGGCCGTTTTCAGAAATTTACCTCTCGAGATTTTTATAATAGATTATTAAATCAACATTATGTTCTTTCGTATTTTATTATTCTTGTTTCTACGAATGAAATGTTGATCGTTGATGTACTTTGTACAAAAAGAAGATAATGTGCCTACGTAGGTAAGGGGAGTAAGTCATAATTATACATAAGGTTTTTATACACACATGAACTATGCATAATATACTTAATTATAGGTACTTAAATTCATCTTTATTATTTAAATTAATTATGTTGCAAGATTTGCATTTTTATATACAGGGCGAAAATATAATGATATTTTATAATTACGTATATTTCTAAGATTGCCTACTCTTTAAGTGTAAAATTATGAAACATTGCTTAGATAATTAAACATTAAATAAATCACATCAAGCCTACTTACTCAATTTCTAGTTTGGAAACCGTTGCTGTAAATAATTAATGTAGCTTTATTGGCCCGCCTTATTATTTACATTTTTTTTTAAATACGTTTTGTCATATTGTTGAGTCAGTAATTGGGTCTAGGAATAAAATATAATGTAACTATCTAGATCAACTTGGATGATAAAAACCTAGGTGTCTAAAATATTTTCTAGTGATCTTAAAGCATATCAAATCCACCCAGACTTTTCAAACGATTAATATAATAGCTTTTTGTTAAAACAATAGAAATAGGATAATATTTAGTTCGAGAGTTTGAATGGACAACTTTGAAGTTCGACTTTTTTTATTTGATCGTCACAGACCTTTCCCCTTTGTTTTTATAGTAAACGTCTGACTTCACATTATTTACTTTACGATCTTTTTAAAATAAATCTTGCAGCCACTACGCGTGGTCGACAACTAGATGCATTCAAAATATTTATTTGGCATACATATCTCAATTTATGAGGTAAGTTTAGATATTTGAATGTTTAACGGAGATTTTTGTCATTAGGAATGAAGCTGTATGATTTGATTTGGTTTAATATAAAAGATTGGTTCCGATATTCGATAAGGTTCCGAACCTCATATTATAATCGTTGACCCTATTAGGATTTAGGATTACTTTCATTTATTGGCTATTCTTAGTCTGTACCTCGCTATTGTAGTTTAGCAGTTGTACACCAGTGACAGTAATACTAATATCAGTATTACAGTAATACTAGCTAAAGCACTTGTTACGCAACAAAGTCCAAGTTAAATTGTTATTTTTTTTTTAGACCTGGAAAGAACTTTAGAACATCAGTTACATTTTAAATAGTTGAATCTAGTCGCCCATTCCAAAAGGTTATTTTATGAGAAGAACGGATTCTGACGCTCGACAAAAATATCATTTAACTGTCAAAATGCATAATAAGAATAGGTGAAGTAAATTGTCTTTATGTAGGTATATTATATATAACTAACCTGCTATATCATAATTACAGGAAATAAAAAATAGGTATTAGTATCATAGTGGATACTTAACTAAGTAATTAATTTAATAAATGGCAATACGAATGACCCACCTTTTTCAAGTAATATTTACCCATACATTAATCGCCGGTTTTTACGACTTTTCAGTGTTTCAGAGGTAATATGATATAATTAAATGTATGACGTGTGACGATCAATAATAGTTAGGTACCCAGCACCCATAGACAAGTGGCATTGTAGAGTAACAACTTCAATCTTTATTAATGGCATTTGTGGAAAAGGCACCACAATTCTGCCACGACCATGTTTATTTTACAATATCTCAATCGAAGAACACAATATATGCTATAAGACTGCGAAGGTCTGCTCTTTGTGAAGAGACCTAGTCCGTCAGAGCCGCTTCAGTGAATCAGCACCTGCAGGGTGTACCACGTACAGGTGAGGTTGGCTTTGACTCTGGAGGTGATGGTAGTGCTATTTACAACCCCATTGTAGAGTAGATGGTAGAATAGAGTTCAGTCAGTTACGACGTCACAATAGACGCTATTTTCCAGATATATCTAAAAATTAAACAGAGTTTGTCTGATATTATCTGCAAGTTATTTTAACCAGAATCTATTTGAACAATGAAACAGGCTCTTTGTGGAAGCGTATGTCTCTACCCGAAACATTTAATAATCTGTTCTATCCTAGCGTATTTTTTTACAATGCCACTTGTCTAGAAGTGCTGGCGTTACTTCGTTACATATAGATGAACTCTTCTCCGAATTGGTCTTCGAATGTAGTTTAATTGAAATATGGTAATTAACTGTTTATTTTCTAAGAAACCGCAATAGCATAATTACCGCAATAAAGGCAATTTTGTACTATTCTAGGGTAGGGTAGGTATACGAGTGTATCTCTAAGATAAATTTGCCTATTAACCATATATGTGAGGAGAGAAATTGACGTCAAAAAATCCTCTCATCTTCTTGGTTGTCAATCAGATGCTTTGAACGGCATTGTCTCTTGTTATTTATTATAGAAGCTATATCTATGGCATGTTGTTCTAACTTCATCGCTGATTAGAAAAAAGAATTTAATACTCAAATGAAAGAGATCTTGTCAATGAGTGTTCGTAGTCCAAAACGAGTCAATTAGAACAGCCCCCCTAGACAAGTGGCATTGTAGAATAGATAGCGAAAACGAATAGATTCTCAAATGTAAGGAGATGTCAAGATGTCAAAATAGCGAAAGCTTATGTCAATTCCAAACATTTGTCACAATCTATTCGTTTTCGCTATCTATTCTACAATGCCACTTGTCTAGGCCCTCTGGAGATATAGTAAAAGTAATAACATGTTGAGATATATAACTTGAGGAGCCTGACCATTAAGAGATTTAGATTATATATATACAATAGATTTTATAAATATGTATATGTTTCAATAACTTTGCAAAATTAGTTCTGGGATGACGCACATCAAGCCACATTGTTATTTCTAACATTGATCAAGGTTCAAAAGTTATAATTTTCTAATCGGGTTTCGAAACGATACTATACAAGGCATCAAGGCAATAATATATTATAATATTATTATAAAGATACGCTGACGGTTTCAAATTAGAATCATAATATGTATTCTTATATGTTATTTGGCGAGCATAGTAATTGCTTGCGTGTAGATTATAAGTTAAAATAATATGTCCATATTATTCTTTATGAATGTAACTCGTGTTATTATCGTAATAAATAATGATACACAAATGTATAATTTACAGTTATTCTAAATATGAGGGGTAATATTAAGGTTCATATTGTTTTGTTGCTGGTTTAGTAGTTCATGGAAGGAAGGCGGTATGTTTTATAATTAGTCTTTTATTTTTATTAAAATTGTGTATTTATCGTCTAGGTTGATTAGGTTTTGTTTTAGACGGCTTTAAAACATGCGTGTCTCACACATTGTTTTGTTCTTAGATTGTGCCTTAATCGTGATTTTTTGTGAGGATATGTGAAATTAGAGCTTGATTTGAGTTATATACATATAAGTTTGTGCTAAGAAAGGGCTTTGCAGAAAAGTCCATTTTGCTATGACTTTCTTCTTCGCCTCTGATTTGGCAGATAAACTAAAAAAATGTGTAAACATGGTCACACTTGATATTTTATAAAGTCACCTGAAAATGAAGCGTGAGCTTTTTAATCATATGACAAAAATCTTGTCAAGTAGTGGTTTGAAAAACTTGCCAAATGTGAGTCAGTCAATTGTGTTCTAAATCAATATAGGTAGCCTTAACGTCAAGATAAAACTTAGGTGAATTTCAAATCTGCAACTTCAAGTGTATCCGCAAAATCCGAAATTCACGGAACCGAATTCCTGAAATTAGCATTTAATTCTAACTTGAGTAATATATTGTAGAAACTAACCCTAAAATTGTATATGCAAATTCAATTCAAATTAATACTAACATATTATTTTTGAACCACCAACCTAATAGTTTGGCTTTGGCCTGTAGGTAGTTTAGCAATTCTAAGGTTAAAATATTTGTAAATACTAGGGATGTAATCACAACAAACATTCGGATCCGGATGTATCGACAATATTATCTACACCTCTAGACAAGTGGCACTGTAGAATATGTAGAAATGCTTACTTCTCAATTATTTATTGCATTCTATAATGTACATGGCATAGATGGATAAAACTAATTGGACACAATTATGAACTGTTTTGGGCACAAAACTGTTTGGCTGCTACTGTCTTTCTATTGTCTCGAATCACGGTTGTTCGAGAGATTAGAAGGACTTATAGGCTAACTTATTCTAAATGCAGTTTCATTTTACATTATTTACATTACTGTCTACATAAAATTCATAAAATAAATAAAATTAATATAGAATAGACAGTTAAATGTTTAGGATTGACAAAAGCTTACACTACATCCCGTATCAAATTCTATTCTACAATGCCACTTGTTTAAAGGTGCTGATACAGTAACAGGTACACAATTATTTCAAATTATTCGCACAGATACGACTATTACATTTTCAAATAATACAAGTAGTCAATCTTTTTACAGCATTCTTAAAGTAAAAAGAAACCTTATTATTAAAATCAAGGGACATAACAGAAAATACCTTCGACTTTAAAACGTCTTACACTACATACCCTATCCGAAATTCGGATATTCAGACTCACATTCGGATATTTTTAGTTCAGATAACCGAAAGTTCCGGTTACCGCCAGTCTAACATCCCTGGTATTTATCATTCTCGGCACAGAACCCCGTAACCATCGGACCGAGAGCCCACGACTATAATTATGTTCAATATAAGCAGTTCCGTATATTATTAACATGTTTTTTCGTTGATGAAATAAAATTATAATAACAATAAAAAATATTATTGTCATGTGAATTCGGGGATGCTACGTTTTGATAATATGTTCGAAATGTTTTTTTGTCTGACCGTCACTGTACAGTTAGCATCAAAACTGATATTGTTACTTTTATTTACTATGTAGGTAAATGAAACGACGATCATTATTTTTCATTTCAAGTGATTGTTTAGAGTTTATTTTATCATATAAAAATTTGGTCTCATTTTGAAATATTGGATAGTTATTATGACAAACAAGTGTAAATAAATAACTGCAGCTAACAAAAGTGTTAAAATTTTCTAAACAGCTGTAGCAATTTTGATGAAAAATAGATATGTTAGATAAATGAATAAATAAATTCCATCGAAATCGGTTAACACATTCAAGAGCTATGTTGCCTCGGACAAACATAAATAGTCACACATGTAGCAGTCAAGTCAAAGTCAAAACTATTTTATTCAAATAAACCATATAGGTACTTTCGAATCGTCAAGGTGTCAGTCTGAAGTCTGTCAAACTAATAACATATCTCTTTTTGCGTCGAAGTACGTAGAGTTAAAGCTATTTTTGTTACTAACTGTACCCGTATCTGTTTGTATTGCTGACCATTTCTAGTTAATATTGGCCCACATTAGATCCGTCCCCTATTTCGTGATTTCGCGAAGTAGGATTTTTAACAAAAACCTTCAGTAGATCATACAAATATAATTATTTGTCCCGTTACGGAATTTTGCCCGCGAATGGTTTAAAGAATAATTACTTATAAACAACTAGTTATCGCCTGCGGCTCCGCCCGTGTAAGTGTCGATACATGCACCCTGTGTTTTACCCCTATAGGGTTTTTTTTTTGGTGAGTGTGAAATCATTCAATGACTGCTCCCGTCCTGGGTGCGGCGGAAGGGCGTGTCAGACTCTTACTGACTAAAACCCACTCATGTTCCTTCGATTGCCCTTTATGTTCCAGGGTCACGGTAACTATGATAAACATTCCGCAACCCCGGCAGGCGTGGCCCTGTTGGGCCCCTTCCTGTGCTGACTCCTTCTCACCCCTATAGGGTTGGAATGTCCAACAATCCTTTCTTAGTTGTTTATACTCTTCCTAAAGAACATTATCCTGCGTATATGTCTCTATGAACAGCGGCTTGGGCTGTGCGTTGATATATCAACAGTTAGTCAATCAGTCACTCAGTTTACCATTTTATATATAACTAGCTTCTGCCCGCGGCTTCGCTCGCGTTAGAAAGAGACAAAAAGTAGCCTATGTTACTCTCCATCCCTTCAACTATCTCCACTTAAAAAATCACGTCAATCCGTCGCTCCGTTTTGCCGTGAAAGAAAGACAAACAGACAGACAGACAGACACACTTTCCCATTTATAATATTAGTATGGACTAGCGACCCGCCCCGGCTTCGCACGTGGACAAATGATATTGGTACCTAAGCCTTCCTCAAGAAAATGGCCCTTAAATAAAAAATAATGTCGAACTCAATATCTGACTCTCCAAGATACATCGACCTTATTGTCCATGGATAGCCAGTTCCACCACCTTCAAAAAGAATGAAAGCCTACCGGGGTAGCAAGTTTGTTCGAAATAATGGTCCCCCGCTCCGGCCCACTCCCTCCGCGGTTTAGGCAGAGAAACACTCAAGTAGCAGGCGACCAGCACGGGCGCGAACGGCACGCGGATTTTTCTGGTGTTTAGTTTTGAATAAATCGTGATATCTCCTGAATGAAACAACCAATTCCAATAATTCAAAAAGAGATCTGCTGCTACTGAAATTACCTTTCATATGACGTAATTTATTTGGATAAGGATCAATATAAGGAATAAATAGTGGGCTCTGGTTTCGACTGGCATTTTAATTAACTTTTCTAACTTAAAAAAGTAGTTATAATGAAGAAACTATAGTAGGTAGGCTATATGGTGTCGCGGACATTTTTAAGGTCTACAATACTGTAGTACATTATTTTGATCTATCTCATAGGGTTCAGCCAGCGTTTGCAATGTAAGCTCAAAATATGGGTTTATTTTGCGACATGTGTTAGAAACCTCAAAAATTATCAGTGATCCTCTTATATACTATGCATGCTATATACATAAAAACCTTCCTGTTGAATCACTCGATCAATTAAAAAAAACTACATCAAAATCCGTTGCGTAGTTTTAAAGATTAAAGCATACATAGGGACAGACAGCGAAGGCTTTGTTTTATAATATGTAGTGATATAGATTTGACTTAGACTTGGTTCCAATTAGTTCTGTTAAACAAGTCAACCCAGTTTCGCAGCGGTATTCGCTTCGTACGGACGCGCGCAGTAAACTTTATCTGTGTCTCATTAGTTAACGAGTTATTTGTTCTCGAGCGTAGGGTTTGACCTTGAAGCGGACTAGCGCATTGTTAGCTAATATAATGAGTATTGGAAAATTTGTTTACAATGGTGGATAGTAAGGAACTTTTTGACGATAATTTTAAATCAAGGAGTGTTTCGATTAGCAGTGACAAATCTGTGACGGAACAAGATATGGAGGAGCAATTTAATATGGACGTGATAGCAAATGAAGAAATGATAAGACCGAAAAAGCGAGACAGAGAAGAGGATGAGGAGGGTTGGACATTAGTTAAAAATAAAGAGAAAAAGGCCAAAGAAAACTGTATTGAGATTTATATTTCATCAAAAGAGAAGTTACCAAGGCAATTCGCACTTGCAAGGTTATTTAAAGAAAAAGATATCAAAGATATAATAAAAGTAAAATACTTAAATAACTACAGAGTACGCATTGATTGTAAAAACGAGTTAAGCGCCACTAAACTACAAACTTGCAAAGACTTTATAGACATGGACTGGAGATTTAGCAGACCAGACTTCAAAAGCTACTCATACGGTGTGATTAAAGACGTAGACCTCGACCTTTCTGATGAACAGCTCAAGAGTTGCATAACTTGCCCTGAAAACTTTGAGTTAGTGTCATTAAAGCGACTACAGAGACGTAACAATAATGACTCACCGGAAGATCTATGGGTAACGAGTGAAGCAGTTCGGTTGTGCTTTAAAGGTGATATGTTACCAGCATATATTTATGCAGACGGTTTAAGGATCCAGGTAGAACCATTTGTTTTCCCTGTCTCACAGTGCTCACGTTGTTGGAAGTTCGGGCACACATTAAGAGTGTGCCCATCTAAGAAGACATTATGCCCAAAATGTGGTGGCAATCATACTAATTGTGACACACAAAGTTTTAAATGTTTAAACTGCGAAGGACCACACATGGCATTATCTAAAACTTGCCCCGCATTTTTAAAAGAAAAGAATGTCAAAAGGCTCATGGCAGAGTTCAATTGTACCTATAGGAAGGCCTTACTACTATATGTTGAACCTTCTCCACGCAGAGATGAGAGGGAGCCCTATAAAGTCACCCCCACAGATGGTGTATTCCCAGAACTACAAACAAACCGCACGCACACAGGTGTATTTTCGGATCAGCAAACTAACGTCTTAGAACCAACTAGCTCACCTCTATATGCAGAAGTGGTAAAAACGGAAGCTAGTATCCATAAACCACGCACTCACATAGATCAACAACGTACTAAAAAACACGAAAAGACAAGAGTTGCTAAAGATGAGGATTGGTCAAACTGGTTACCAACAGAAACGGGAGAAGCAAAGGAACCGGACAACGACCTTGAGGAACCTAGAAAGAAAGATGTCCGTTTTGATGAGCTGTTAACTAGACTGAAAAATATTATGTTTTTGAAGAGAAGCACGGTAGTGGAAAAAATTCAAATGGCAATTCAATGTTGTGTAGAATGGCTGGTATTAGTGGTAGTTGATAACGTATCGGATTGGAATATTATGAAGAAATTATTTGATTTATTCAATGGACAAACATAAACCTAACATAAAGCTAAACATGATACAGTGGAATGCTCAAAGCGTAAAACCTAAACTTATTTTGTTGGAACAATTGCTAATTCAAGAGCATATACACATTGCCGCGATAAGTGAGACATGGCTGGAGAATGAGAGTGACATTAGGCTGAGTAACTACACAATTTACCGAAAGGACAGATTTGACGGCTACGGAGGGGTTGCAATTCTTACCCACAAGTCTATAAGATCTCAGCTGTATGAAGTCCAACTCAGTAATCAAGGTATAGAATTAATTTGTATAAAAGTATTTAACTGTGGAATGATACAAAATATTGTTTCTATATACTGTTCCCCTTCTATACGAACTTCTCAAAATGATTGGGATGCTTTATTCTCTATTGTTGCAAAAAATACGGTAATTCTAGGTGATTTTAATGGACATCATTCTAATTGGTCAAATAAAATAGATAGTAGGGGTACTCAAATTTTTGAGGCAATAATAGATAATCAATTTATTACTTTAAACAATGGCAATCCAACTCGATTAAAAATGGTTAACTTGGAATGGCAAAGGTCCTCACCCGACATTTCTGTGGTATCATCTGACATCGCACTGCAGTTCGACTGGTCAGTCATGAATGAGACACTAGGCAGTGATCATAGGGTTATCAAAATTACTTCAAATATCCAGGCTGAGCCTCCGTCAATAGTCCGCAAAAATTTCAAAAATGCTGATTGGACTTCATACACTGAGCTACTCAACACCCTCTTTTTAGATTTTAAATTTTCTGGAGACTTACAGACCGACTATGACACCTTCATTAATTATATAAAATTGGCTTCCGATGTTTACATCCCTCTAGTTAAGATAAACTCAAACCCCGACAGTAATTTTTTACCTAAACCGTATTGGAAACCTGAGTTATCGAAATGTGTGGCTGAACGTCGTCTAGCGTTGTCAAAATTTAGACGTAACCCAACCCCTCAAAATTATGAAATAATACAAACCAAAATACGTGAATCTCAAAAATTGATGCGTATAGCTAAAAGTAAAGGGTGGGCTGATTTCTGTTCTTCATTAGATTGTTCTACATCCCAATCAACCGTATGGCAAAAAATGAGATGGTTTAAGGGGTACAAATATTCAAACCATCACGTAGACAAACAAAAAGCCACTGATTTACTTCTTAGTTTAACTCCAGACTTTGTACCCCCGAGTGACATGACGTTCGACACAAATAACCCGGAACTTGAGGTTATGGTCACCCCTTCAGAATTTCAAAAATGTGTCCGTTCGAAAGATACGGCACCTGGAGGCGATAATATTTCATACTCCATGATTAAGAGGTTACCACAAAATTGTCAAAGGGTTTTGATCGAGTTATATAATAAGATACTGATATCTGGTTTTGTACCTAAACAATGGCGAGATATTGTAATTGTGCCAATCCCTAAGCAGGAACGAGACCTTCAAAATGTATCATCTCTCCGTCCTATCTCAATGATCTCATGCGTTTGTAAGGTTTTTCATAACATTTTAATGAATAGATTAGAATGGTTTATTGAAAAACAGAAGCTTTTGTCAAATAACACTACAGGGTTTAGAAAATGTCGCTCAACTTTGGATAATTTGACCGTCTTAGTATCACGTATTCAAATCGGTTTCTCGAAAAAATGTATCACTGCGGCTGTTTTTATCGACATAAGCAATGCATATAACTACGTAGACATCAAAAGCCTACTAAAAATTATGCAGCAAATAGGTGTGGGATCAAGGATTTGTAGTTACATTTGGAATTTCCTCAAGCTGAGAAACCTCAACATTTCAATAGATAACAACCAAATAAGTCGTACATCTGGTCGGGGATTGGCACAAGGTGATCCGCTGTCACCATTACTTTTTAACATAGCAACTATGGATGTCTGTAATAGTAGTGGTGGGGATGTATATCTGTCGCAATATGCGGATGACTTTGTATTGTATACCACTTGCAGGGATACCTCCTTAGCCCAACAATTACTACAACCCGCTTTAAATAAAATATCTAAACTGTTTTCTAATTTAGGTCTTGAGATATCTTCTACCAAAACCAGCGTCTGTATCTTTAAGAACGGGGTTGCGAGAGAAACTGTCAATTTAAAAATCAACGAGGTATTACTGCCAGTGGTACAGAATGTAAAATATTTGGGAGTTTGGCTTGACCGATCACTTAGGTGGTCTAAGCATATTAATGAGACAAGAGAAAAGGTGTTAAAATTAATAAATGTTTTTAAAATTCTGTCGGGTCCTGGTTGGGGTATACATCCCAAGCATCTAAGGCGGTTATATATCTCAATAATTCGAAGTAGAATCGACTACGCTTGTTTCCTATATGATAGCAGTTGTGAAACTCACCTAAGTAAACTAGACAGGGTCCAAAACAGTTGTATGAGGGTTATCGGTGGCTTTATTAAAACTACAGCTATTCACGTTATGGAAAATGAATTAAATCTAGCGCCTTTGAAACTCCGAAGATATTATTTAGCGGGTAAATATTGGCTTAAAATAAAATCATACGCTGATAATAATATCATTGCCGTTATAAAAGAATTACAAGCACTTTGTCAGCAGTCACACTGGAGAAGAAAAATGCCTCTGTTAATCAAAATGCACGAATCTTTGGATTTACTACCTGTTTATACAAGCCCGATACTTGAAATTTTTTCATTGGAGACCTGGGTGCATAGGATAGATTTGTCTCAAATTGTATTTCCCCAAGTAGATGGTTTGACTTCGGCTAAAAAGTGCTACCAAAATACTGAACTATATCATTTGTGCACTATGATTTTAATTAACACCTACTCGGATTTCTATAAAATATATACAGATGGATCCAAAGATAATATAGGTTCTGGAGCAGCGTTTTTCGACCCACAAACCAAACTGGCAGTGCAATTAAAGGTAAACGCAAAATGTAACATAATGTATACGGAACTGGTTGCAATAGAAGAAGCATTATCGTACGTTGACTCATTTGAAAGCGGTAATTATGTTATTTTTTGTGATTCGAAAAGCGCCCTTCAACATTTAATTCGGTGTACCACAAATTTTCGAGGCACTCCTATTGCATATAGTGTGATCAGATTATTAAATAAGCTTATTTCTAAGAAAATTAAAATTGTTCTTCAGTGGATACCGGCTCATGTTGGCTTGGAAGACAATGAAATAGTTGATCGACTGGCAAAGAATGCATGTGATGATGGGTTTGTTTGTCCATACCTTCCCGTGCACAGTGACCTCTTGTATGCAGTAAGAGAAGAAAGTATTAAAATGTGGCAAGAGCACTTTGACCAGAGGTCGTTGAGCAAGGGAATCTGGTATCGGACGATCCAACCCACACTCTCACGAGGCCCATGGTTCGACCAGGCCAACATGAGCCGTTCAGAAATTGTGATGGCTCTTCGACTTCGATCGGGACACATTCCATTGAACAGTTTTGCGTTTCTTATGGGTAAAGTTACTTCACCAAATTGTCCGGAGTGTAGTACAGTGGAAGACACTTACCATATTCTGATGGAGTGTGTCCGGAACGAGGCCGAAAGACTTTTAATTATACCCATCTCAATGGACGTTGGCAAATGCAACACTATTCTTGCGTCACCCTTATCAAAGGATGCAAGAAACTTGTATAAATTAGTTAAGATAGGATTTAGATCGTAAGAATGATTTGTCAATACCGATGAGGGTGGCATAATCAGTTTGTGATTAAACCCTCTATAATAAAGAAGAAATAAAAAAAAAAAAAAAAAAAAAACAAGTCAACCCACAATCTGCTGATGATATAATTAATCACTAAATCAATACGCCGAATGTGTTATGTTATTAAACAACAGAAACAGGTCAATACACGTACAACAGTAGTGCTTAGAATAGATTTAAAATTAATCAGTATTATGTAACATAACAATTAGTTCGAAAAATTGGTCAAGTGCGAGCCGGGTTATGCTTGAGGGGCCCGTACAAGATGTTATAGCGGTATTCAAAACTTACACACTGACAATTGCACCTCTACTCTATTTTAGACACAGTATGACAGGAGAAAACACGTGCCTCGGAAAGCACGTAAAGCCGTTGGTCCCGGTTGTCATTCGTAGAACTTTGACAGTCGTTACTGGTTAGCCAGAAACTCTGACCAGTCTAACCAAGAGGTATCGTGTCGCCCAGTTACTGGGTTATGGAGGTCAGATAGGCAGTCGCTCCACGTAAAAGACTAGGGAGATGATGATATGATAGCAGAAAACACTTCTGTTACGATCTTTAAAAAGAAAGTAAATAACATCTCGCACAGTGCCATCTGATCTCAAGATAAGCAGACAATTGATATACATACTCATATAGTTTAAAAATACATGTAGTATATAGATAAATACAGAAGAAACAATCGAAATCGAACCCACGACCTCCAGCTTAGCAGTCAGGGTCCTAACTAGAACAACAGACCAGTATTTTGGTTACTTTGAATATGGTATAATCTATCTTGAAACTTAACTTTTCAACAATCAAGCTACAGCCGGCTGTCGCGCTGCTATTGTTTTTCTATTGTGTCTCGAATCCCGCGTGTTCGAAGGTTTAATGGGTTGTAAAACGTCAAACGGGTGACACAAACATACAAAATTACATTTACCAAATTTACTTCTGAATTCGACTGCTAACAAAGCTAATTTATACGTAACTAATTATTAAACATGTCTATAGTGAACAAAAGTTACTTCATTTGTTAACTATCAAGAAATAGTGACATTGAAATAGTGCTAGGTTGTCTAAATCATTGACAAAGCAAAACTGTATTAATGTCCCTATCATTTTGAAGCTTCTAATCGGGCTATGTGTTGCCAATGTCCGACTTAAACATAGTGGCCAGTCATTCAAATCTAAATAACCATCCCGACTTGCAATATAACCCCATAAAAAATATAAAAAAGTATATAGCTGAAGAGCTTTTTACCCGAATGCTTAAGAAATATATTGCAATGAATATAATTATTGCCCCTTTAAGAATCAAAGCGGGAATTAGATACCTACGTAGACAATTAGACTACATACATAATCTAAATACTGTCAATTTGCTAGCTTATACACTACATTGTCGCTTTGTAGTGGTTTACGTATTGCCTTGTAATATCATACACTACGTGTTTAATGCAGAAGATCATTTCTTAGTGCTCGTAGTTTTGGTACAGGTCGAGATAATATAAATATTAAAAACACTTAAATGATAAATCACATAGGAACAACTATGATTCATAAAAACAGTTAAATGACTAACTTCTCGCTTTACTCCTGTGCTTTCCCTTCGTTATGGAGGAAAGCTCATGTTCGTCCACTACCTAAAATACCCAATCCCACCCTTCCCAGTCACTACAGACCAATTTCTATCCTTCCCTTTCTGTCTAAAGTACTTGAGGCCTGTGTCCATAAGCAGTTCTCTCACTTCGTTCTCCAAAACTCCCTTATTAGCCCTTTCCAATCAGGGTTCAGGCCTGGACACAGTACTGTTTCTGCTCTCCTTAAAGTGACTGACGATATAAGGCGGGGTATGGAAGATACTAAAGTTTCTATTTTAGTTTTGATAGATTTTTCGAATGCTTTCAATACCGTCAGTCACGAAGTCCTTTTATCCGTCCTTTCCTATTTAATGGTCTCCCCTGAGGTCCTGGATTGGTTTTCATCATATCTTCGGGGGCGTCAGCAATCAGTCCTTGCGGGAGATTCTTCTTCCAGTTGGCTTGATCTTGTTTCTGGCGTCCCTCAAGGCGGTATATTATCTCCACTTTTGTTCTCTATTTTTATAGATCTTATAACCACCGAGCTTCAGTGTGCGTATCATCTGTATGCTGACGACTTACAGCTTTACAGTCAGGCAGGTGTTGACAACTTATCCGATGCGATTGAGGAGCTAAACCGGAATTTATCAGTGGTGAAAGATTGGGCTAATCGTTTTGGGGTAGCCGTTAACCCAACCAAGTGTCAGGCTATTATTATAGGGAGTTCTTTTAGCCTGCGTAGACTGAGTGGTTTAGCCGTGCCTCCTGTTACCTTCGATGGCACAGTTATTCCGTTTAGCTCCGACGTCAAGGATTTGGGTTTGCATGTTGACACTTGCCTGGACTGGCGAAAGCAGGTTGCGATTGTGAGCAAAAAAGTCACCGGGACGTTGCGGTCGCTGTATAGGCTGAAAAATGTTCTTCCATCACACATAAAGGCAATGCTTGTTCAATCCCTTATCTTCCCAATCCTTGATTATGGTGATGTGTGCTACTTCGACCTGAATGCAGATCTACTGAATAAACTTGACCGACTTCTCAATAATTGCATTCGATTCGTGTTTAATCTTCGCAAGTATGATCATGTCTCCGCTTATCGGTCGATCCTAAAATGGTTACCTATCAGACAGCGCAGAGCGTTAAGGGCTTTGACTACCTTGTTTTCTCTTTTAAACAATCCCAGTTCTCCTTCTTACCTGACTACTCACTTTCAGTACTTATGCTCTGCGCATACCAAAAATCTTCGTTCCTCTAATAACCGCCTTCTTCGATGTCCTTCTCACCGCTCTGGCTTTCTTAAATCTTCTTTTCTTGTTCAGGCGGTTTTCCTTTGGAATGCGCTTCCTCAGAATATCAGGACGGTGACCAGTCGTTTTACTTTTAAGATGAAAGCTCGTGAACACTTGCTAAAGGAGTTGGCAGACTCGATTAATAGTTAATTTGCAGTTCTTCACCACCTCAGTAATATTATATTTCTCAATGGCTTTGTATGTATATATATTTATATGTATTTATTATTGTGGTATATATGTATTATATGTATATTTATATATATTCTACTGTTACTTATAAAATTTTATTTAAGTATATATTTGCACCTGCCATGTTTTGTCTCTGCATCACCCTAAGGTAGACTGGTAGATAATGCCCAAGGCATTAAGTCCGCCGTTGTGCATTGTTTTTGTAAGTACATGTGCATAAAGTTTTTTAAATAAATAAATAAATGCAAGAAGACAGTTACTTTTCTTTTTAGAACCGTATCTAGCTACCTATAGATAGCAAGAAGACTTTTTACTTAGCATCTAATCAGTAATCTGCAATAGCAAGGCAGGGACGAGGAGTACCTAGCTAACCCACAGCTTATCTGTATGAACAGAAGATTTTACAGACGAATCTTTTTTCGGAGTGAGACATGTCGCCGCGTCTTCCTAAACATGTCCAATAGTATAACAATATTATAAATTTTCAGATGACTGCCTTACTTTATAGGGTACTAGCTTTTGCCCGCGGCTTCGCTCGCGTTAGTAAGAGACAAAAAGTAGCCTATGTTACTCTCCATCCCTTCAACTATCTCCACTTAAAAAATCACGTCAATTCGTCGCTCCGTTTTGCCGTGAAAGAAAGACAAACATACAGACAGACAGACACACTTTCCCATTTATAATATTAGTATGGATCTTACAATTTACAATCACTGCAGAATTACGTTTATTTATGCAGGCCTTAGTATTCAGTCTAAGAATATCTGCGTGACGCGTATACAGCAGGGAGCATAGATAAGTAGCGGATTGTGGAATAACAATAAGTAACTATCTTATCAAATAGATCGGCCGACCTACATGTGGGGCGGACGCCTTACAATTGTAAAACTACCTATTTAAATGTAGCAATTTGTACCGTTTTAAATGCACAATAATGGTGGACGTTGAAAAAAATAATTTATTCAGTCTTAGTACTGGCTACTCGCCATTTTTAGGGTACTGTGATTTAGAAAAAAGTATACCTTTATTACCAACAGCAATATCGTTTTCTACGTACCTATTCAAATTAAAAAAAAACCTCGATTTTTTTAGTTTGTTTAGTTTTAATTCCTCTTATTGTTTTACGGTTTCTTAAACTGAGATTTAGATATGAGGCTTAGCTTCAACTTGCGCTTTGACCTGTCAAAATGTGTACAAATAAGATTTACTTATCACTATTTATTTATTTATTTATAGTTAATTAAACCGGCTCAGGTCCAGTTGTACCTATTATACTAATAGGTACAACTGAAAAACTGAAGAGATTCATATTTTTTGTCTATCTATCTCTGGAGTTTATCTTAGACATCACTGACAGCCCGTGCCTCGGAAAGCACGTAAAGCCGTTGGTCCCGGTTGTCATTCGTAGAACTTTGACAGTCGTTACAGGTCGTCAGAAGCCAGAAAGTCTGACCAGTCTAACCATGGGGTATCGTGTCGTCTAGTTACTGGGTTGTGGAGGTCTGATAGGCAGTCGCTTCACGTAAAACACTGGTATCCAGCTGAATCCGGTTAGGCTGGAAGCCGACCCCAACATAGTTGGGAAAAGGCTAGGGAGATAATGATGATCTATCTCTGGAACTTCAAGACGCAGCCTGATATAGCTAATCAGCGTAAACAAATTGGCTTATATTTAAAAATATTCAATACTTATTGAAATGTTAAATAATTTTATAAATAACTCGTCGATTTTCTATTCTATCGAGTGTATCGTAGTACCGGACATACCGCTCATGTATTAGCCTACATTATGTACATACAAGTACACAGTTATGTATATTAAGAAAGTAAGTTGCTAATTAAGTGAGAAGCGCAACTGGCTCGATAGAACACCCGTTTGTAAACATAAGACAACTTTTTAATCAACCGTACATATAAATATAGCTTTAATACGAACGAGATAAAGTTGAAATTTAATTACAACGTTAATATTATTCCTGCTGTGTTGTATGGCCAGGCGGACATGTTATCGTGTGTGTGCTAAGTTTTGCCGCGACTTCGTTCGTTTAAATGTCGGTTATAGAGAATGCTGGTGAATTCGCAAATTAATAAGTAGCTAATAAATATTCTTCTCTCAATTCCAATCAAAGTTTGTGAAAATTGGTTCAACGGTTCATGTCAAAAAATGCGACAAACATACACACACAAACGTTAGCATTTATTATATTAGTATGTATTTCGGTATCCGTGTCTACAAAGTTGAACCTGTTGACTTCCAGTCGGGTTAGGGACAACTTACATGTCATAAATATGGAAAGTTGCTTAGTTTATATGCTCATTAGTAATCCTTGAATAAACTTAATGAAAATATTTCTAGTTTACAGCGAAAAATGATATGTGTATGAGTCAATCGGCCAATAGTTGATTAGCACTTAGTTTAGCTCAGACTATTGGTCACCAAAGCGGATTTTATCGTCCCGCAGTAATATTACTTTATCACTTTTGAGCTAAATTTATCTTGAGTTGACTTTTCATAAAGGCAAGCTGCACTTTCGAGTTTTTGCGAGGCGAAAACTGTAAATAAGTTGGAAAGATATGGCTGAATACTAAACATCACTGAATTTTGAGACGCTCTCAAATCTGTTGCAGTCTTTGTCTAACCTGTGGTTTCGAAAATGTCAATGTGACAACTGTCATTAATGTCAGATGTCATATTACTACCACGCGAAATTGACCCTTATGATGAGTCATCTCGTGTTCTTGGTTATAACACGTGTATGATCTCCATATTATAATTTATTAACCGTACAATTGTCATTTAAACTGAAATATTATTTTCAAACTGGACATTGGCAGAAATCACCGAAAATTCGGTGGATTGCCACAATAAAAATAAAAGTTGAAGTTGACCCTTATGATCAATGTCGTTTTATTGTTTTATCTGTGCTACGGTTGTGGTTCACTCAACTGGCCTCAATAATGTTATAAGTAAAAAAGTGTAGATCCTTACTAATATTATAAATGCGAAAGTAACTCTGTCTGTCTGTCTGTCTTTCTGTCTGTCTGTCTGTCTGTCTGTCTGTCTGTCTGTCTGTCTGTCTGTCTGTCTGTCTCTTCTTCACGCCTAAACCACTGAACCGATTTGAATGAAATTTGGTACAGATATAGTCTGGGACCCGAGAAAGGACATAGGATAGTTTTCATCCCGGAAATCCCCCGGGAACGGGAATAATTACTCCACGCGGACGAAGTCGCGGGCAAAAGCTAGTAGGTTATATGCAGTCAAAAAGTGGCACATTAAAAGTTTGCCAATTGACAAACATGATACTGAGTATCGCGTTGACATTTGACGTTTATCTCTTTTTCACTCGCACTACTTCAATCATGTCGTCCTACTTTGACGTGTAATGTATGTGTGCGTTAGTGTGCCTTTTTTGAAGATAGAATTTCGTTTGGGTAACCTATCTACACTTTTTTACTTATAACATCATTGACTGGCCTGGTCGACAAACCATAGCAACGCTAAAGGAAGAACGACAGATTTAAGAGCGTCTAAAAATTCAGTGACGTTTAAGTATTCGGGGGTTACACGGTAAATTAGTAAGATCTTGAACACGTAAAAGCTAATTCAACTGCCCTTAAGTAACTATAGTCTCCCTAGCCTTTCCCATTTATTACGGGGTTAGCTTCCAGCCTATTCAGATTCTGGTAAATACTAGTGTTTCACGTGAAACGACTGCCTATCAGACTTCCATAACCCTGTTTCTTGGCGGCACGGTACCCCAAAGTAAGGCTGGTCAGAATTTCTGGCTTCTCATTACCCCATAGCGACTGTCAAGGTTTTACGAACGTCAAAAGGAACCAACAGCTTTATGTACTTTCCAAATAAAGTAATATCTTGTCTCCCAAATTTGTCAAGAGCATGCACTATGGCAACCAGACAATTTGATATACTTACATAGTTATTGTGTGTGTGTGTGTTTCAACTCTTTCACGCAAAAACTACTGAACGGATATTAATTAAAATTTACAGTAATATAGCTTATACATCATATAGGCTACATAACATTACGCTATAACCAACGGAAACACAACTGTAATAAAAAACGGTAACACGGGTAAAAAGTAAATTACAAAAACCATACATATTACAAATAATATACACCCAGACACAATAAACAATCGTGCTCATCGCGCAAAGATTTGTCCAGAATGAACTACACTAGCTCAATACTAAAGAAGTAAGAAATTACTTCAATATGTTGCGTTCCCTTTTATTCTCTAGTCCCTACAATGTTTCTCTAACATGATCCTGTTAATAACGTTCATTTTATTCATTTAGTAACAGCACGGACATGGTACGTTGGCCCTCCCGGGCCCTGGCCATAGAGTAAACAACTCCATAGTCTCCACCATTAGGTATATTTGTTGTTATACCAATTAAATGTGAGTCAGCGACTCGGTAGAGGTACCGTTGACAGCGATCACTGTGCTTAATGAACTGTTGCGATTTTTTAGGTCACAACAATCTAGATAGCATTGTTAATTAGATAGGCTGGTTAGATTTATACCTACTTCCTATTTACCTTTAGTTTGTTGTTAATGCAACGAAATCTTGTAGGCTGCTTAACTTTAATAATATTAATGTTTATTTAACATCAAATATCCTACCGTATTTCTTAATAGCTATATAGCCAAACGCGAGATAATCGCGGACAAACATACATACATACAGGTCGAACCGAGAACCTACTTTTTATTTATTTTTTAAGTCGGTTAAAAAGTTATTTCCTTTGCGTTTCAGATTGTAATTAAATATTATATTTACACCCAATCAGAGCTCAAATAAAATGTTGTCTTGAAAGCCCTTTCAAACCAGTTTCCTACAAAAGTATTCGAATATTAAACAAGAAACGTTATCATAATATTAATTATCGCATCTCGCTTTAACATTGCAATCAATGCACACATTTTAAATAACGTTTGTAGAGTATCGCTACTCCAGCCAGTCCCATCTATTTAATTATTTACTCCTTGTTATTATTATACTGTATGAATCAATTTATTCGTACGTTGCGCGCGAGCGGCTGCATATTTTTCAATTACGTCAATTTAAAATAATACATAATTCGCTATTGTGAGTCAGTGGGAGCATTGTGTCACGAATGTAGATACAAGTACAAATAGTGCTGATTTCATGTAAGTATGTCTGTCAGTGTTTATGTGGCGTATCGAAATGTCATGAGCATTAGTATGGTGAAGTGTGTGTGTGCGCTTTTAGATTCGTGGGTATCTTGAGTAGTTTTTTAGGGTTTTCAAAAATGTGAATAGGAGCGTCTATCTGATGAGTTGGTAAAAAGTTGAAATTTACTTATGATAAGCATTTTTTTGCCGTTGTAATAACTAATTAAAAAGGATCCCATACATGCCACAACTGCAACTTTGGCAATTTTTGCTCGATTTTATTTTTGTGTTGTCTGACTCGCACTTGGACAGGTTCAAAGTATTTCGCAGACCTGAACAATATTAGAAAACATCTCTCCTACTTCCAAATCACCAACCTTTGCCATTTTTTCCATTTTCTTAACTACAAAGTCAACTAAGAAGCCACGCGGTAAAATTTTGCGAGCAAAACCAACACCTTTGGCACGATATCCTCGGGTTAGGGAAGTCCCAGTCCATAGTTCCGAAGAATCGGCGCTACAAATTAGTTGAATGAGAAGCAAATGGAATGCTACGTTTCCTCCATCACTGAATTAACGAGTAGGGGAAATAAATGTCTGTAATTAGATGAACCGAGGCGTCGGCGCCGCGTGCGTCGTCGCTTCCGATTGGTGACTGTCGAGCGACGCTAAGTTGCTTATGACTTTACGAGGTACCTAGCTCGCTGTTATTTAGTTGTATGAGTGACAACTCCATTCGCTTGCTACTCTAGGGACATCCTCCTTTTATTATTCGAAATTGGAAAACAGAAAAAGACGGTTTAAATCACCTTAAAACAACCAAGCTGACCAAGCGGCAGCCGGCTGTCGCGCTGCTATTGTTTCTCAAATCACGTGTGTTCGAAGGTTTAATGAAAGTATCATAACGTCTAGGTACACCATATTCTCGTATCGTAAACGATCACCTACTACTAGATTTTCGGTGTACTTATCGGAAAATCATTTAATCATCAACTTGTTAAAAAGTGATACAAAAATTTTAGATTGTGTACAAACTACTAAAAATTTCTTATTGATTTTAGTGTCCTATATGTCGTTTAATTTATTCATGTGTAAATCCTTTTACATCTTTATATAAATTAAACTTAACTAGAAATTAAACTAAATTATATAAATTAAACATAATATGTACAAAACCTATAAATAATATTAAAATAAATATATACAAGTTATAACAAGAAGGGCTCACAGAGCATCAAAAAACTATAGTGTCCTATATAATTAAATTTAGATTTCATTTTTAAAACGGATCTGACGACCTACCAAAAAAAACCATATCCTAGTTAAATAGATTCGAATTTAAATATTTAAAAGACGATCCACCTAAATAATAGATTTTTAATTTTAACAAGAGACCTACATCTACACTTTATTACAATAAAGAGGAAATATTTACGTTTGTAAAATTAAACTCAAAACCTGCTGCATATATATTTTAAAAATTCTTTCACCTTTAGTATGCTTATTTATATTTATACCTGAGTAACGAAGGATATGCTAATTACTAGAGAAAATACCAAAACGATCCATACTAAAACTTTATATAAATTTTTTTTTTCGGACAACTCACACACTGTTATCTGATCCCAAGCTAAGCAGAGCTTGTGTTATGGTAACCAGACAACTGATATACATACTTATATAATTTGTAAATACATACATATTATAGATAAATCACACCCAGACACAGAACAAACAATCATGCTCATCACACAAAGTTTATCCTGGGTGGGAATCGAACCCACGACCTCCGGTATAGCAAGCTGTCAGAGCTACTAAACACTAGACCACAGGCGCGTCGAATTGAAACTCAAAGTGTAAAAAAAATAACCAAACCGTTTAGTTTGATATTTGGCGGACAAAATTATATTTCTAGCGATGTTACTGATTTTAAATATACATTGTATGACAGAGTCATCAGACATGCAAGCTTATACTTCTTATATTACTTATTATTTGCAAGGTGTAAAACGCCATAGCCAACTAGAAACCTGTTTTAAATGCACCTTTTTTTCCAAATTGTAAATTAATGCGGAAAGTATAAACTATAGAAATATAATAGGTAAAAAATTCTTCAGATGATTCTTGAAGAACGGGTATAAATAGTTAATTTACGTCAGGAGTCGATTGCAATAAATATTCAAGACTCACAAGTTTCAATTAACTCTGAAAATATAAAGCATCTTTGATAATGCCTTCGGTTACTGCTCTACTCTTGTGGTCCGTAGCGTAATAATACATTTAAATATTTTTACAATTCTAACCAGTAGCTTAACAAAACAAACTCTTATATATATGATATTCGTAATTTTAACTTTGTCTCCCATAAAAAACTGTTTATAAAACTAAGTGGGGCCCGTTGGTCTGGTGGTCAGTGGCTCTGACTGCTAGGCCAGAGGTCGTGGGTTCGATTCCCACCCAGGACAAACTTTGATGAGCATGATAGTTTGTTCTGTGTCTGGGTGTAATTTATCTTAAATATGTATGTATTTATAGATTATATAAGTATGCAAGCTCTGCATAGTTTGGAATCAGATGGCGGTGTGTGACTTGTCTCAGGATATATATTTATTTATTTATTTGAGTAAGTATTTGAATAACCTATTCAAAAAATGATTTATACAAATCGACCAGTAGTTGATGAGACAGCGCGAACAAGCAAACAAGCACTAGAATAGTTATAATATTAGTTAGCAGACGCAAATTATAATTCCACGCTTCACTAAATTGGCTACAAAAAACCAAAGCTTAAAACTAGCAAGCATCTGACGATAAAAAGAAATGTAATCGATTAAATTAGCATCTCGCGAGCCGACTCACCCGTCTTATATAAATATGAATAAATATCTATGTACTCCATTTTGAATAAATATACATACCTATTCATAGTAATACATTGTCTGTCCGTACAACCCCGCTTCTGTATTTAGTTTATGCCGAGCATTTAAGTTTAATTATACAATTTATATTCTACTTGCAATGAAGTCAGTCGTTTTATTATTTATTGAGAGTATTAAAACAGAGAATGGTTTGTTTCAGTTATGTTTAAAAGGTCTAAATTGACATTAAATAAGGCATGGATTTTTTGTATTGTTTGCAAATGCTTTATTTATTAGGATGTATTTCAGTTTCGCTGTTTGTTGTGTTTACATGTACGGTAAAAGATTGTCGAAAAGGGTTAGCCGTTACGCCATTCAAAGATCTCGAAAAGGGTTAGCCGGTTAATCGATTATTAGAGTGATAAGGTTATCGTGACCGTAGTGGTAACTGATAACGTATTGATTTACATGTTTTCACAAGGCGTTACTAATGACCTCACTTAGCACGTACTTAGGCTTAGGTATTACCCTCTCTATCTCGCACTCATAGTTTAACAGTTGAGTGACAGTGACAATGAGATTTATAGCAAAAGCATATAGTAAGTGGCATTTATCTCGCCCTTAATATGAATGGATTAGCGAATTAGGGCTTATTTTTTTGTTCATTGATTCGATTCCTGATTCATTTAATTGTAATAAGTAAATAAACGGCAATGCTCTTAAACATTAAGTCGTAGCTATTACTTTTACTCGTATCAAATTTATTTTTATATTGATATGTATCTAGTTTTGTTATTTGCTGAGTTTGGGGGTGTAAAGATAAGTAGGGTAAGCCGTCCAAAGTTTATCGAAAAGGGTTACCCGTTTAATCGATAACCAGTTTGATAGTTTATCGTAATGGTATTTTCAAATCATAATTAAGTATGTGTATAGTTTTATTTTTTGGTTAGATAGTTCAATTCCTGGTTCATTTAAATTGTAGTTAGTTAATAAAGAGACTTCTGGACAGAATAGCTAACTAGAATAACTAACACACTTGAGTAACATTGTTATCAATAATTATTTATCACGTATCCTATCCTGCTGTACTGAGGGTGTGGCTAGGTCATGCATCATTAATGTCTGAGAGGTACCTAGGTATTTCGAGCCCATCCGCATGTCCTGGCTAGTGTTGTGGCAGCTACTGAGCTACTAAGATAGGTGTGAGCTGCTATCAGTTATTCATGCGTACAAACGGACCAGACAAGTCCACTCAAATCTGCATAGCTCTTTCCACAAAATGCTATTTCGGGTATTGCCTTACATTGGTCTACCTAATCCGGTTCTGTAAGAAATGTATCTGTAAAAGTGAATTGACTTTTTTGAATGGTGCTGTCCGAAATGTTGTTACTGAGGTGATCTTTGTAAGTCCTTGCTTTAGTTATAGAGTCTAGCAATTGTGAAACTCCTTGTGAAGCTTCATTTGTAGGTTTTTTTCTAGCGAACAGAATTAACATTGGAGTTGATTCTAGCTTTCAGGAGTTGCAGTGATAGGGAATAGTGTGGTGGGATTGTCCCAAAAAGTCTAGATATTGCTTTCACCTTCGTCTATGTAAATGTTGACAGATTAAGAAGCCTCAACCATTTTTTGGGGTTCAAGCTTACTCCGTACCGACTACAACATTAGCTTAGTAGTTTAACCGGGACAACATAACATACTTAGATAAACGGAGATGAACTTGAGAGTTCATTTGTAGCCAAGACCCAATAATTTAGGACAAATTCTTTTAAAAGTTTCAAGAAACATTTGTTCACGAAATTCTGTTGCGTGAATTGCGCGTTTTTTTTTTCACTTAGCCTTTTTTGACGAGTTAAAGACAGTCTAAAACTAAACAATAGCTATAGGTCAAAGAGCTTACAGCCGTTTACTCCTACAATAAAATTCGTCAGGTCGAGCGTAGCTTGACGTGGCGTCAGCTAAAACGACGTCAGACCAACGTCAACATGTACTCTAGGAGGCGTTCCCTCACATGTTTTAATTTGCATCGAGAGCCGGGTAAAGGTCTCGCCATACAGGTACAGAATTGTAATAGTAATTTCTCTTGTATCGCTAGTGCGTTTAGATACACAAAAACTCATAAACAATGAGATAGAAAAAATACTTCGTTATTTTTGACCCGTTCGGGAATCAAACCCGCGACTCACATGTAGCTGTTAATAGTTGAATTTAGTTACACCACGACAAATCAAATCCATTCGCTCTTTAAAACCCACATTGGCAAGGAGATGCCAATTAGATTTGACTTTCTGACTAACCAAACAGAGTCAAAAAGTCGAATTGAATTTCGCTTTCAATCGTAAATAGAACATCCATAAAAACATTAGTTTCTATTAGTATTATAAGAACAATGCATGCCAGAATAAATGGCCCATCTAAACAAATAATAGCAACGAATTAAATCGGTCCGTCAATTGGTCAATGTATTTTATTTGTAAAATTGATCCCGTTGAACTTATCAATTACCTTCTTATTTTGCAACAATGTTATGCCTACACAGTGTTGTTTAGTACTGATCGTATTAAATTTCTTTCGGCTCAATAACCTTTCACCTTGGCACAAGCCACTTTTAGAATTAGCCACTTAAATTAAATTAAATGAGTAACCGTGAGGCGGTTTTAATTTGAGACAAATACGCGTACTTTGGCTTGGCTATTCTCCATCGCTAACTCGCTATCTAAGTTTGACAGTTGTGGCGCGGTGACAGTCAATATTACATAGTTGTAGCACTTAAACAACGTTTATTTGGCTCAAACTTAGATTTATACAGTTTAAGCTTGATTCAAATTTTAAGGGAGAAAACAGTTCCCTTCTCTGTATATAGGAACCTCGTCTAGAAACAGGTATTCCTTCCAAAAGTTCGATAAAACCTACAAAACTAACCAATGCAGGCAAAGCCGAAAGCAAAAACTTGTCAGTTATAACGCTGACTGTACAGTTATATTTCTTTTCAACATTATCTGCAACAATTTTTGTGTGCGTACACTTTTTGCTCGCATTTCATTAAAACGTTTTCGTTGCACGCCTCGACTATAAAATATTTTCTCCATTATCTTCATTCTAATCAGTTTATTCAATGCACCGATCCAGTTGAAAGTTTTTTTGTCATAATAAAATTGCAACAATGCGCACTCTATTTTTTTGCACTGTAGTGTAAGTAACGTTTTGTGTTAAATATTATATATAAACATGCTGTTACCATGAGAACTGCGTTTCATGAGAATTGAATAAAGTACAGGCGCTGAACTGATTTAAGTAAATTACGTTCAGCAGAATTAATTGAACGACGAGGTAAGTATTTTACAAGCGTTAACAGTTTTATTACTGCTTCTGCCCGTGAATCGTAGCGTGATGTTACGTCCACAATCTTGTTCGATGAATTTTCCACGTCAATTTTTCTATTAGCTGTGAGATATGCGCGTTCAAATAACTAAAATCTTTAGGTTCCTATACAAATAATATAAATGCAATTGTCTGTGTGTTAGTCACTTAACTGATTTTGATGAATTTGGTACACAGTATGTTTTAAACCTCAAGGAGAATTTAGGCCAATTATAATAACCGTCATTCATTCTGGACATTTCGTACACTGGGAGGTGTTAAAACGGCCATATTATGTCAGATACTCGAGAACAGAGCAATTTTAATTATCATAAAAATACATTGACTGCCATACAGCACTTCCTTCTCCCAATATCCCATTAATATTAAAGTGTAATGAGACTTCCTATCGTATGTCAGTTTTCAAGTAGGTACATTTTGCAACACAATAAGCTGTGGTCACGAGCCGTGAAGAATCATATTAATAAGTAGACTTTTTATCAACGCGAGCCCGAGGTGCTGCTGTACCTCTCAGCGTGTCTAGCGTGAGCGACCGGCCTCTTTTTTATTTAATTAATCTAATATCATCTAATTATGTTAATAGAAATAATGAAATGCATCTCGCTGTCTTTAGTAAACGCGATTCAGTAATAATCGTAGATCAATCGTCTCTTATGAAATATTAGTTTTTACTAATGGCTAATTTGGCTTTTTTAACTCTAACGGACGCATTCTAGACTTATTTTTTTGTAATACTCACGCAGTCACATTCTCCCCTGATATCTCCCTTTTACCTGTTGACGTCTATCACCCAGCCTTCTATGTACACATTGCTGTCTCTCATCACACACATATTCCGAAATACACTGCTATTAACAAACTAAATTATCACAAAGCTAACTACAACAAAATAAATTCTGATATTAGTGATGTGGATTGGAATGCCTTATTGAATAACTTAACACCAAATGAATCTGTTTCTACATTTTATGAAAAACTCAACGAAATTATTAAATCGCACACGCCCACATGTCGACCAAAAAATATACATTTTCCCAATTGGTTCTCCAAATCACTCATACAAATCTACAAAAAGAAGACTCAAGCCTGGATAAGGTGGAAGAAGTATGGGAATTTGTGTGACTATGAGGTATTTTCGAGTAATAGGAAAAAATTTAAAAAAATTGCAGACATTTGCTACTCTAAATACATGAATACAATTGAAGATAGTGTTGCAATCAATATCAAGGCGTTTTGGACGTACGTTGCAAGCCGTAAAACTACAAATAAAATCCCGTCCACGGTTGTTTACAACCAATTTTCATCCAATGATCCCATTACTACTTGCGACTTGTTTGCTGCATTCTTCAAATCTATATATGAGCCCTCATCATTTGACTATCACTCTTGGGAACCACCACCCAGTAATGCTGACCACGATGTCTTCCTATGCAAACTGCAACTGTCTCTAGAGGAAATTATGAGAGAACTAAAATCACTTGATTCATCTAAAGGTCCTGGTCCTGATGGGATTCCCTCAATTTTTTTGAAAAATACTTGTGATACGTTATGCGAACCTCTACTAATATTATATAATAAATGTTTGTCATGTGGTATTTTTCCTGACGTTTGGAAACATGCAAATATTATCCCAGTTCATAAGAGTGGTTCTAAGCATGACGTTGGGACCTATCGACCTATCTCTATACTGTCTGCTTTTTCTAAGTTATTTGAGAGACTGGTACATAATAAATTATATCCAGCTATTCGCAATGTCCTTATAAAGGAACAGCATGGTTTTGTTAAAGATAGATCTTGCATAAGCAATCTCCTCATTTTTACATCTCATCTATTTGATAGTGTAGATAATAGACAACAAATTGATGCGGTTTACACCGATTTCCAAAAGGCCTTCGATAAATTGGATCATACATTATTACTTAATAAGCTTGCATACAATGGAATCAAAGGGGACCTATTGAGATGGTTTATATCTTACATAACTAACAGGACACAAAAAGTAGTTGTTAATGGCTTCGAATCTAGCACCTTCCAAGTCACATCCGGTGTACCACAAGGTTCCATTTTAGGACCTTTATTATTCATTCTATATATTAATGACATAAAAGACTGTTTTCAAAATTCGAAATTTCTTCTCTACGCGGATGACTTAAAAGTTTACAAAATTGTTACTAATGATGTCGATTGTTTTAGCTTCCAGCAGGATCTTGATCGTTTCTCTAACTATTGCTCTTCAAACAAACTTTACCTGAGTCTTACTAAGTGCCATGTTATAACGTTTACCAAAAAAAAGAATATAATTAATTTCGATTATTGTCTTGCTAATACGCCAATTACTAAAGTAAGTTTCCTCCGCGATCTCGGTGTTATGCTAGATTCGAAGCTCCATCTGGATGTTCACGTTGAAAAAATTGTAAACAAAGCTTTCCAAATGTTTGGTTTTGTTATGAGAGCATCTAAGGATTTTCGCCGACCTTCTACTTTTTTGCACTTATATAAATCAATAATTAGGCCACAGTTGGAGTTTGCAGTACCTATCTGGAATCCTTATTACAAAAAATATAGTGAAAGATTGGAGCGAGTGCAACGTAAATACCTGCGTGCTATGAGTTTTAGATGTTTGCGCAAAAAATTGTCATACCACTTACTTCTTAAAAAGTATGATCTCCTAACATTAAAGTCAAGACGGAAACTGTTGGAAGTTATGACCCTTTACAATATATGCCGTAATCATTTTGATTGTCCGGACTTAGTTAGGAGTCTGAGTTACCTGGTTCCTCGAACAGTTCACGTACGTGAGATACGCTCTCGACGCTTGTTTGCCACTAGCATCCGTAAATCCAACGCTGGCTCGCGATCACCGCTTCATCGTTTAGTTGAGACATACAACAATGAATTTCACTCAACCGACATTCTCTTTCTCAGTAAAACTGTATTTAAGAAACAAATTCGAGCAACTCTTAAGGACCAGCAAATTACTGCATAACTAGATACCTATCTACTTTATTTGTTTATTTGTGTTTTGTTTATTTGTTTATACGCACACAATTTTAGGTTGTATTTAATTTAACACTTTCTTTTATGTGTATATAATCGATTGTATTAAAATAAGACAGGCACTGGACAGGTACTTGGACAATCAATGTCCGTCATACTGACCCACCAGGTTATATGTGAAATGGCTGAAATTTGATCTACGGCATCTTTCTCTCATTCATTTCACAGATAAGTTGGTGTGAGTATAAATGTATATTCTACTATTCTGGTTGTGTTGTTTGTTGCTAGCTAGTTTTTTTTTTTAATGCTTATTGTAATCTGTGGAAAACGTAGTGGGTAGCATTATTGATTTAAAATGTATCGTTTAAAATACTGTTTATAATTCTTATTGTGCTACTGTTTGTTTTTCCTTAAATAAAATAAAAAAAAAAAAAAAATAAATAATTTAGCACTAAAGCTGAATACGAAATTAGATTTTTAATAAATTTACTAAAATGAAATAAATTGCTTTGAAACATGTGTTTTTCTTCGCCTGTGTGAGATCGTGTTCACTCGCTCAAAAGAAACTGGATATATTAAATTATGTATTATTGCACTTGCACCTCGATGTTTGCAATCAAATAAATTGCTACACAGTGTATTTGAAATTTATTTTCTTAGAATACAATATATTTTAACGTCATTACTATGTATGTGTTACCAAGATATTGTGGTTTATTTGTTTGATATTTATGAAAAAAAGTTTGGTTTTAAAATAACTTTTTTAATAAAAACGTAATGTTGTGAATGGTAGTTAAGTGATGATTAATCTCAAACAGACTTATTTTTTTATTTTTGGTATTTTTTATATTGCTCTTTACCTTCATTTTTTTCAACCATAGCAAATCGAATAGTGTAACCGAAAAGATGGAATTGAAAATTGAGTCAATGTAGTTTCGTTTGTTCTTCTCCTTAGAGACCAAACTACGTTTTTGAGCAAGCAACCAGCTTCAACTTTTTGACTAACCGACCGACTCTATGATCATCTTTAATTCTATATGCACCTGTAAATTAACTAAATTAAATAAAAAATTAAGACTTTTGATTGCATTATTTTTTTTTCTTTTCTTATAAATACATAAAATACTTATATATTTTAAATACGAACAAAATTATAGTTACAATTATCATTGTTTCAGGACATTTTATACTCATTTACAAGTATTATAATACATTACGGTTAATATAGTACTAGGAATTCCGCAATTAACTTACAATCAGTATAATTATGTATACTTGAAATCATTATTTAAATCTCGACAACAATGTATACGCGTTTTTTTAATAGAAACTTGTGCAGGTACTTTCGACGATAGCGGTGCTTACAGAAAAACTATAATATAGCATTTGCTTTAATACACTTACACTGTAAACTTCTTATTATGACAGGTACCAAAAATTGTCGTAATGAATGACTTAACGCATGTGTATAAATACAATATTGTTTTTTTCTAAAACCATTAAAAAAAAAAAACTATGAAAAAAAAGGTACCATTTCATTCAAAGAGGTTTTAAAATTTACATTCCAAATAATTAAATTATTCAAAAATGGTGGTATTTAATTAAATAAAAATAACATAAATTTTATTTTTTAATTATTTAAAAAATAATATATTTATATATTTTTTTTACAAAGATTGTAACAATAACAATGATGAAAATAAAAATATTTTTTTTTTATAAAAATGTTTTTATTATGAACTTACTTTTTTTTTTAAATATGTAAAAAGATATGTATAATAAAGAATGCTGGGAAACTAACAATGATAAATAAAGTTTTTCCTGCACATGTCCACCAATATTTGTGAATATTGGTTTCCCCCCAACAGCTGGTTAGCATTATCTGTGGCACGCACGCTGTGTCTAGAGTGCATGCACGATGATCAGCTGACGAGGTGATGAGCGCCATATTTGATTTACTTTATGAAAACTAAAAAAAATATAAATGAGATGTTAAATTTTTGTGTACGTTTAAAAAATATATTTTGAGAACCGGTAGTTAAGAAAACTATTTCCTGTTTCAAAAGCACCTCATTTGCAAGTGCTATTTGAAACAAACCGCTGTTTTGGGTAAAAAATGTACCTAATGTTTTGTATAAATTGTAGTGTAAGTATAGTAATAGCGTTTCTACAACTCTATTCTTAGTGTCTGTGACCTTTTTACTAACTGTTCATTTGAAGTGCTCTTAAAGTCAAGTTTTGTAGAGTGTAAATATTAGCACACTATGTTCACTATATCTATAGCGCGCCTTTTTTTTCTTTTTTTCCAAACTGCTACTGTAATAAATATCTTCTGTTTTCTTTTCTTAAAGGTAACATCGCAATCCAAGGTAAGATATCAGCTAACTACAAGAGATTTATCGTTTCACGGAAATAGTTTTAGTAACATTATTGTAAAAACTTCTGATTACAAAAACTTATGTTCGCGGTTTCTCGTGAACACATAGGATAGGGTACTTTTACAATTGGCGTGTAGATTACATTTTATCAGACATCATCATCATCATCTCCCTACCATTTTCTTAGCTATGTATCCAGGCGAATACCGGTGCTTTACATGGAGCTACTGCCTTATAGACCTTCAAAACCCAGTTATTAGGGAACTCAATACCCCTTGTTTAGACTATTTTTCTATCAGTGAAAAAGCAAATGAATTTGTTCATTCAGAGATTAAAAACGAAATAAAAAAATAAAAAAAATTCTACCCTTTATACTGTTAAGAAAAGAAGAAAAACTACTGATTTAAATTATATTAAAAACAGTTAATCTTCTTATATAATATTGCCCGCATTTCATAATATTTTCCTGAAAGACTTTTTCTTTTTTACAATGCTGCAATACCTTGTAATTTTCAACTGAGCTTCTTACTTCAAAGTAGGTTTTCATATTATTTGTAATATTTTCCCTGCAGATTACACGCAATGGTGAAAAAAGGCTAGTGTTTTTTTTATATTTTCTTTAAATTTCTTTATTGTTAAGAGATGTTGAGGAGTGTACTTCTGGAGGCGACTGTACAACTTATGTACATACTACAACAATGGATAATTAATATAGTTACACCAAAGTTACGCATCACCGGGCCCCAAGCAAGAAACACACCAAGTTTACCGTAAATAATATATTTTAGGGCTGCCTCACTTTACTTCATAAATATTACTAGAATTCATTATAACATTGTATCTGACATTCATATAAGATCTTACTGTTCTTACTGTTTTCGGATTAATATTTTCTACTACCTATCTTCAAAGTAGCTTTCATAGTTATTAATCCCTTGAATACACGTGATTCGAGGCACAATAGCAGTGCGACAGTCGGCTGTCGCTTGGTCGTCGAAAGGTCATTAGTATTAAAAATTCAAGGGCCGAAAAGCCGGCGGTCGCTTGGTCGTCAAAAGGTAAATTATTAAATGCAATTGCAATTGTCAGTAATGCAGATTAAGATCACTGTTAAAAAAATATCAGCTGTTTCTAAGAAAAGTTCAATGCCCTCCCGACCATAATGTATGTAACCGCTGATATTTTTTTCGCGATTTCAGAGTTGGTTCCATAATATAAGTTGTTTGTTCATGGGTAGAATCATCTCTTAGCGGGTTGAGCAAGACCAAAAATACACCTAGTATAATAAATAACGTCTGTCTGTCGATATATCGCTGGTATAGAAGACACGCCGACAACGACGCGTCGACAGCGCGTCCCCAACAGTTACCCACCTATATCGACAATGCGAATCGGTTGCCGACACATCTGCAACCGGTGAAAAAATTAAAGATAGAAATTTTATATTTTTGTAAACCGGTACTACATAGAGAACAACAATTCTTATTAATCCACAACCTTGACTTTTTCTAGAACTTTTCGCATTCAATTATTCTGACCAGAGTGGTAAGTACTATATTTAATACTTATACAAAATAAATTAAGACGGAATTTTTATCTGGCTTGGCTTAAAAATTACACATAAACGTCCTTTTGATTACAAAATTATAAAGACACTTTAGTGCTTATGTTGCGAAAATAAAACGATAGTAACTAGTTGCATTAAACAGTATTAATATGTATATAAAGGATAATACAAAAAGTGTAGAAACTTGGCAACACTGAAGCTTGACATTTAATATAAAGTCGGGACTTGTCAGAGCTAACTGTTGCTATTGTGCGCACGCGACGCGTATTTGTCTATAAATTTATATCAGTAATATACTAGTTTAACCTAGCGGTGTCATTCGCGTTAAATAGCGTCTTCGGGTACTTTTCTGTTCTGAAACATGATTTTGATAATCCATACTGATCCTCATAAATCGTGCTAATATATCGAAAAGAATTTTCCATATCGACTAAAGGAAACAGTACAAGATATTATCAGGTTTAAACAAACATAAAATTAGGCTTTATTAGAATTGATACCTAGTACTTCATGGTTTCACGTGGTTCCCAGTGACTTCATCCGCAGTTCCCATCCACAACCCAAACTGGATCACTGGACTCTAAAAGACCCCAGTGCCCCAGTAAAGGAGGGAGCTTTGCCTTTACCTGCCCTCACGACAAAAAATAACGTTTGATGCACTGTCTTTCTTATGGAAAAACTTAAGTCTTTAATTCTAACTCATATTTTATCATCTCCTGATATACTAACTTTGTTCTGTGTAGAAAGGTTTATACAGCCCAGTGTGGCGCTTCCATAATGCATATAAAGGCCGTCCCACACTATCTCGTAACGAAGCCGATACGTATTTACAAAAAAGGCTACACGAGTAAAAATTCTGGCTACAGTCTTTCTAAATTCAATAATAAATTCTAAATTTAATATTGTAAAATGCACCAACTTTAGCCGTCCGTGACTATATATTAGTATAAAGCAGCTAATATATTAACCATTAATAAATATTATAAAGCATTATCCGTAAACCCTTAAGGACGTTAAAGATACATATTATATTATAAAATAAGTTTTCTATAGTTTGGTTACTTAATGCTAAGTAAACGTGACTAAAAAAATAAAGAAGCTCTTTTTCCAATCTATCTGATGGTGTGATGAGCATAATGCCTTCTCTTGCCAAGGCCAATAAACGACTTTAAGTCTTCCTGCCAACGTCTTATAGAAAAGAAAAATACAAAATATCACTAGTTATTAGTTTCAGAAGAGATTTCATACATTTAAACTGTATGAACATGTTTGTATAATAAAAATATAAATATATAATATGAGTGCGTGTACAATGGCCTTTACTTTCCGTCTGCTACCGAGACGACTCTCATAATGGTTCATTTGTCAAGTAAGATGAAGGATTTATGAGACAATTCTTATTGTTTTGAATTGCTAAGTACTTTTTGTTAAATGTAATTATATTTTTACATGGCATTCCTAGGCATAATAAATGTCTCTGCAATTATTTGGCAATATTATGTTAATTGTCGACTTCGGTCTTGCGTTGCGGTATTGCTTTTTAGTATTTGCCAAAACATGCAAAATAAAACTGTTTTTTTTTATACCGAGCTAACCCGTCATCGGACCGTCTGAAACTTCGTAGCTGTCATTTTAATGACTAAATTGCAAAATTTCGGCTTAATCGAATTAAGAAAAGTTAATTTAACTAAGAAGAAAAATTTGATTGCATAGACGGATGAGGTGAAACCTGTAAACACCTGTAAAAAAATCAATAAAAAATAAGCAAGAAAACAGCAAACAATCAAGCAACCATCAAAATTTTAAAACCACATGCATTTTGATAAAATAATTTCTTGTTACCGCAGTCTAGGAATTGCGGTGGACCAATGACGGTACATAAAATACTCAGTACACATCATTACGTGGCGAAGGTCGATTTCATTTATGATCCCTGTATTAGAACGTTATTGCTTTATATGAATAAATACGAGTGCAATGACTCCGTCTGTTCCCTGCACGATGATTCGTCTCGGATTTCGGAACGAGTGACATTTATTGAGATTTTTCGCGTGAAACGTATTTTTAAACTGAAAATTGTTACAACATTGGACGGTTTCATGGTTTTGTTTCTTTTCGAATACATTTCACAATTAATTTATATGCAATATGGCCGAATACTCAAGCGTCACTTCGAACGAGAGCTCTCAAATCTATTGCTGTCCTTACTTTGTCCCTTTAGAGGGACAAAGACAGCAACTGATTTGAGATCATCTTAAAGTTAAGTGACGCAGTGACGCTTGAATATTCGGGCAATAGTCTCGCAGAAACTACAAAATGTCTCGATCGTTTTGGTTTTACCCATTACAAAAAATATGATGAAATTCAATTACAAAATCCACGAAAGCATCCGCTACATCTAGTAGTTTAATATTAATATAACTTACCTTACATTCGGTCTTACTTTATAAAACTAACTAGCGACCCGCCCCAGCTTCGCACGGGTGATATAAATTAAAAAAAAACCCGGTTTTCCTCTTTTATTTTAAGCTTGGATAATACCTTAAAACCTTCCTCGTAAATCACTGTTTATATTAAAAAGGCATCAAAATCAGTTGCGTAAGTAGTTTTAAAAATTTTGCTTACATAGGGATATAGGGACAGAGAAAGACTTTGTTTTATACTATGTAGTGATTAGGTAAGCTTCGCTACCGGCTGTTTTACTTCAAGCCTAGTTGTCCTACTGTTCAATCGGTTCTGAGTGAACTGTGACTCATACGGTGCGCCTGTGCGCGTGGGCATCAATGTGTGCGCACTATTACGTTTCATATTCTAAGGTCGATGACACCACTGTACATTGTAATTGTAATTTATAATATTATTTAAATGTTCCAACATTTGATAGATGGATGCTGGATTCTGCGATGCAATGTACGCGAGCGAACTTACATTACGACGAGGTCGTTTGGGAGAATACGGACCTAAAGCTGCGGAACTTAGAGCTTTAAATTCTTTTTACGTTTGCTCAATTGCAGTTGGTTTCTGTTTTATATTTTATTCATTGACGTCGTTTCTCCTTTTAGTGCGTATGATGAAGGGACTCGACCAAAAATATAATGGTAAATTGATGCTCTATTGTACAGTAAGTCAATCTTTGGTAAAAGCTGTGTTAAATATCATTTGTTAATAAGCTTTTGCATATTAATTAAAAGCACAATCGCAGTTTGGTTACAATAAGAACACCTGCGTTTTAATTATTAAGTTGGCGTTACGATAATTACATTTTAATTGCACTTTACTTTGTTAATGATTTATTAGTTCTCTGGCGCTGGTTTTAGAGTAACTACCGGGTTTCTGTACACAGTAACTGGATAAAAGACAATGTACCGATATTGTCTTTACTAATCTCAACACTAATAGACAAGTGTCCGTCGTATCTACATAGAACAACGTTTGGCTGTTTAACACAAAAAGATTTTTCACGATATGGTCCTGTAGTTCCCGAAATTAGCGCATTCAACTACACAAACAATTCAGCTATATAATGTTAGTATAGAGAGTTGTGCTACGTATCTATATTTGTTCAGTAATTAGCCGTGCACTGATTAAAAGATAGAAAGTAAACTTTGCCTTTCTAATATTAGTAAGAAATTAATAAAAACGCTCCAACATACAACTGAAATCCTTCAGAAGTAATAAGTATTGCGTGTTATAAAGAAAATCTATTTCATGATTTAGAATAACGTACAAACAAACAATGTTACTTTCACTCTTACAGCGCCATTCAATTATTTAAAGTGTGATCTAAAATATATTGGATGTAGACCAAGAAAAACAATTCATTCTAATTGTGAACTATCTCAACATAATATATGTATTTTCTTAGTTATCTCAGTTTGAGTAACTGTTGGATGGATATATTTCATGGTATAATAATACATGTTACAAGTGGATTACTTACTATCTCGCTGCAGGCCAAAGGCCTTGGACATTTATCACCACACTTGCTCAAAGCGGATTGGCGATTTCAGACTTATACTAACGACCCGGCCAGTTCCGCAAAAGTATTACAGATCGTTGATAATCCCAGCTTTTCTTTACTATAATAAGCACGTATTATACATATAAACCTACCTCTTGAATCACCCTAATCGGTTGTGTAGTTTTATAGTAAAGTCTAAGCAAACAAAGGGACAGAGACAGCGGAAGCGGCTTTGTTTTATAAATTTATAATAAGTCGTATTATAATAGAGAAAGTTTAAGAGAGACGCTGGATGGATGTTTAATACTCTCTCGCCCAAATTACTAAACGAATTTTGTGGAATCTTTGCTGTAATATAACTCATACATATCAGAATAACGTATAGCGTAGGTAACACCGCGCTTTTACCCACGTGAGCGAAGCAGTCACCAAAGACCTAACAAAACGCGTAATAAGTTATGAGGCCGGATTTCCTCTCGATCTTTACCTTTTACAAGTGATGTCCAAGTATAGTTTAGCAAAAATATGTCATAATATAGGTTACACATAAGATATAAGAATAATTAGTTGATAAGGTAGATTTACACTTACATGTGTCCGGTTTCGAACCAACACCTTCTATCAAAAAAACGGAACGCCATAACCATTGTTCAATTAACATAAATCATAAGAGATCGCCATGTGTCTTTATCGCACTACACAAATTAAAATGAGTTAAAAAGTCCATGATTAAAAAAAAATCAGTATAGTGTCGAACACATTATATAAATTACTATGTCTGTCAATCTGCCTTAAACAACTAAACCAATTTTATCAAAATTTGTAGCGAAAGAACTAGAGCTCTTGAAAGGACTTTTTCTATTATTGTTTATCTGCTAATTAGTTTGTGTGCCCCCGACAACCGACTTTGAAACAGAAAAAGTCGGGTTCAAAAGTTAGAGGTAAAATGAAAACAATAGTAATTGTTTTAAAAACTATAATAAATCAAATACAACACAATTCTTCTTACATTACAGAATAACACATTCAACATTCCTCGCATTTCCGTCTAAGTTAATAATTTGCTATACTTGTATCTATGTAATTTTCAAATCAACCTCACATCTGCGTAAGCTAAGGCTCGTAAACCTACTTACATAAATATTTACAATAATACATATGTAATAATATTATTATTTATCATTGTTGCTGAAACACAATAGATCGTATCATTTGAATAATTTTATCTGATACAAGTATACGTAGCGCACCATTCACTGCACGTACAGTCGCGGTCTAAAGTGCTTAGAACTAACATTTAAACAATAAAAATTACTTATACACTTCAAAATTACTTGTACATTGCAACTTTCTTACTAAGAGGTAGGTGGGTTACTTGGTATTCAATGAGGTAAAACCCAAATAAAAAGTGATCAGAGATTCAGATTGAGCAACTTCCTAAAAAGGCGTCTCATGTTCAAAACAGTTCTACCTTTAAAATTTGACCCTTCCCGTGAACTATAGCTATCGTATTTCTTAGTTAAGACTATTCTTTTAATATATTATTATGGACGACCACTATAACGTTAACTGCATTCTACAGAAAATAAAATTTTATTTATCTAAAGAAAAGTTTATTACTCAGCTCGCCATTATTTTTATATAAAAACGCTTTACACTTCACAAAAATTTTACAGCTCAAATTAAACTTATCATTCATCTAATAATTAATTTTATGACAATATAATAACGTGAAACGAAAATTGGCAATCACATGTGTCATAAGACAATTTAATAAAAGAAATAGGCCATAACACTAAATCAAAAGTTACGACATGCTCCAATCGAGCTAACAAAATATTTTGTTGGAAAACGATTGCACGTGTTTGTGGAAATAAACATCCAATTAACATTGTGCGAAAAAAGGGGCCATTAAGTCATCGGGATAATAAATTAGTCTTTCTGCCCCGATCTTGACCTCTTTGTCAGTTATTTTTAAGGCGCATACCTAATGAATGACAATCAAAATTCATTTGATATAATTTTAATAAATGGTTAGTCATTGTAGATGTGAAGAACAATATTTGAAGACGCAGACACGACATTTCTTTGCAATATTGATTTACACATTTAAAACCAGTTGGTTTTTCTTTTTTTTTTTAATATGTCGCTTCAATCTAATTGTTCAGAATTCAATACCTCGATAATATTTTATTAAATAGTTTGTTTTTTACAATAGGACTTAAAGATACGAAAGGGGAAAAAAGAAAACTCATTTAAACAAAAATAAGTCTGATAATCTTGTTAAAATTGAATGCAAACAACAAGTAGACGTAATAGAAGATAAGAATCTGCTATATCAATTTCAAAACTGTTTTCATTACAGCTTTTTCCCCGAATAAGCACTTTTCGCGTCGACCGTACACAGACGGCAGTTACCACTTAAACTTTATGGCATCGTAATTTTGCCAAAATGTATTCTATTTCTATTATATTACGGCTGTTTTTGTATTACACTGATCACTTTCACTCCTGGACTGTCTTGTAGATAATATTCAATGGCCCACAACCACTTATAGGACTATTTACGCGTATTAGATTGATTATGGATTGTGTTTTAGCCATTTCGCATTGTGTTTGTGTTAAATATTGTGGACTGATATAGGTACAACTTCATTAGTTATACCGACCTTGAATGTTTTAAAGTTAGTACTTAGACGTTAATTTAGCGCTGTTTTCTTTAGTCTACCGCTCAGTTCTATGTACAGTCGCTGAAGTAACTTGTGACCCACCATTTCCTACAAATTACGTTTCTAATTTGAAAATCACTCGTGAGTTGTAAGAGAGGTAATAAAGCTCCCTTGGAACATTGCTTGTGTCTTTTGAACACATTCGTATCTCAAAATAGTGTTGTAAAGAGAAGTGTTCGGAGGACTAACACGTCGTACACACAAACAATACACTAAAAAAAGTTATTTCAAATAAACACGAACCCTTCGCTTGCGTATGTACAGTTGGAGTTGATATTAATTTATTTGATGTAATGTGCGGTGGGCGCCGGGCGCATGCGCCGCCCGCCGCACCGCGAACATTCTGGACGCCTGTTTTTATGTGTTTATATATTCTAATTTTATTGTTTTCTTTATTTGCGTCCCACTTTTGTTTGGTTCGGAGCACGGCATTGTTCCCCGTCGTAAACGCCGATTTAGATGATAAAATGAAAATGTTGTATGGAATTTTTATTCGGTATGCGTAATTTCTTTGTCTGTCCGACTGTACTGTTTTACTGTAACACATTTAATTTTATTGTAGTTATGTCATTAAAATTAACTAAATATTACGAAACTAGTCTAACAGATGTTCCCGTGTAGACGTATTTGTGTCCTTTTTAATGTATCTTATAATGTAGTATTGTTATTAACTCGTAATCTGTTGTTTAGATTGCTGCGATTATAAATAATACCAATGACGCAACGTTTTCATACAAAATGTCATTCAATAAGACGTTAAAAATTAAACATGCTACATAATGATTTTACTGTCTGTTCGCTCTCCTTGTGTAAAACAATTATATTTTACAGCTAATTCCAGCATATATTATAATTGAACAAAACGGGCGTCGTTAATTTTATTATTGGTTTAAATCACAAAGTAAGTTATTCTATAATTAAATTTAAAATAAGACACGGGTTTTGAGTTATAAGTGGCGCAATGAGAACTCTCGTATCGGGCTTCGAGACCAAACCTGTTTTTATCGCGAATTAATATTAATAATGAATACTTGAAACGGGCGCGATTGTGAGTTGTATAGTTGTAATTAAGTGCGATTATAGCGGCACCGGCAATTACTGACAATGTCTGCGGCTTGCACCGGCATTATGCCGGCGCTCGGCGACGCTCGGGGCCCGTCGGGAATACTCGGGTTTAGTTCTGTTTGAAGGCGATACAATACGTTGAGTATTTTAAAATTAGGAATGTTTGATCGAAATATTAATCTGTCGTGTTTAAAGCGATCATTTAAAATGAAAAGTTCATTTGGGTGGTTTGTGCGACTGTACCGTAACACTAGTGACTTTTTGTTGGACTTTTAGTCAACATTATTTATTTCTGCAACTGTCTGTACAAACATGCGCATTTTACACACACACACATAGAAGTGAACAATAAATAAGAGAGCACTCTCATAATGGCCGAGTAACTTTTGCATTTGGCAGTAGTTCAATATATTTGTATTAAATAAGATGAATTACTGCATATCTATGCATTACTAGGTCATATGAGATCTCGCGCTGTGTTGCAGAATTATACCATTCACCGCAGGGGTTATTCTAGTCGAACGTGGGAAACGTTTGTTATTTTTTTAATTTTTTGTTGATACTTAATATTGATAAAAAATGCGAGGAAATGGTGTCACATTTAAAGCATTACAAGGGCAAGAAACGTTTAATTTAATTTTTGTGCTTCTTGTTTCATCATGATATAATGGAATTCTGTAAACGGGCATTAGTTATATAGAATTCAGAGAAATTTTACCAAGCGTATGTTCCCAAACTGCTGATTTGCCAAAAACAGGCATGTTTCATTTTAAAGCAATACAATTTCAATTTCCGAGACAACAAATATGTGTTTACCTACGTAAAACAAACACAAACTGCTTTAATTAAAACAAATTCGCAAAAAAATATTTGTGTAAATATACAACTTTTGTCGTGGACTGTACCAATCTTTTCTGTAGACAATGTTTGTGTGCTCGACTGGGTATAATTACACTGTGTTATAATGTGTTATATTCCTACTAGAATCTATGTTTCAAATATAGTTATTTTTTTGGAAGCTTTCACGTCGTGAAATGTAAGTTGCTTCTAAACAATGTCGCCCTTATCGTTTGCTTACACCTTATTCTTAGTGGCTTTAAAACACAACCAAGTCAAGTTTTATTTCAGAATACCTTTAAAATATTAAGACCTAGCTTTAACCGCGGTTGTTTTTTTTTTTTCATTAAAATTTTGCATGTCTTTCTCCAAGATGCAATATATCTATAAATTATTATGAGACATAATTATTATAGATTCTAGGATGGCAACTGACACCTCCCGTGTCCAGATGGGCTTTCAGCTTGCAATCTTAGTTTCCATGGCCACCTTCCACAAGACAGGCATTCCATAATAAGACCAGAAATTATAGTCGTCAAACATAGTCGTTTCCGAATACTATTTCATTATTCAGTCTTTTAGGTAGACATGGATGCACTTTGCGACAAATCGACGTTCCTCGTTTTGTTACATAATTCATATTAATTAAGTCAGCGTGGAATATTAATTCGGTTTATCAATAATAGCTTTGCTCCAAACTTTCCGAAATTAGAGCTTTCGGCTTTAAATTATTCCGTTTAACGCGGATTATCTCAGACTTGCAGCTTAATAACATCGATAAAATGCCTAGTGCTTCACGTTTGTGACGGTTGACAGGTAAAATGACTTGGCAAATTGTCGAACAACTTAATTGTGTCATCGATTTGACACACTTGTCATGTTAAACTGTTATTTTCTCTGACTCAAGACTGCGCGTATTGAATTAAAATTTAAACCTGTATTTTTCATTGCAGCAAACATAAGTAGATACCATACGGTCTTAACTTGTCATTGGCTTTGAAACGGGCTCCAAAGTGGAATCCTGTAAAAACTATTAAGTTGTAAATGAACATTAGGCCTTCTTCACTACTCCGCTTAAATTACGCGAACGTACGGATCGATGCGAACAACATTTTACGTTCTATTTCCGAAGAAACGCGAAACCGACACGAGCATCAGCCATAATAAATTTCTTGTCTTATAAAAATAAAACTTTTCTTTTTGCTGGCGCGGGGCGGCGTCACAGTGTGCTATCGATCAGCGTGTCAACGCTTCCGCGTGCGATTCTCTTCTCTTATGAATTACTATGATTAATATTTGAGCAATGTATTGTTCTCGAGTTCCGAGGTACTTAACTTTCAGCTAGCAAAATAGTTTTTGGCATAATCACCGTTTATCTATCGAGTTCGCAGCGGTTTTAAAAAGTTAGCAATTAAGTTTAAAAACACACTTTTAAAAACCACACACGTGAAGTCCTTAACATTTTATTGTGAAAGTTCGCTATAAAAAGTCATTAAAAATGAATGGTAGAATAAGAAGTTGTTTGATTATCTGCTTTGCTTGAGTAGTTGCGCTACTGTAGGCGCGGGGCTGTGTCGGGGTGCAGCAGGGGTGGCCGGGGGTGTGGGGGGTACGCCCTGGGCCCGGTAAAGTTGTGAATTGGCCGCGCACACAGGCTCACGGAACATTATCGTGATTCATATCGTTTATAATTTTATATTATGTTAAAGCGGGGCGGTGGGGACGGGGGATATTAAAAATACAAGAGTCCCGCGCAAGTACTTTCCGCCCGGCACCGTCTGCATGGTAACCAGCATTGTTTGTATTCAAACTATTGATCCGATATTAAGTTTGTAGTCATCTTCAGTTTTAATAACAATTAGTGTGTGGGCTTGCAAAATTGTGATTGATTAGATTATGAATATATATTTTTTTAACGTTTGTCGTGTTGTTTCAAGAAATGCATTTAAAGAATTCTGAATTTTGCTGGGATTAATTTAAGGTTCTTAGTTTTCGATAAACTCATAAAAACTTCATTTTGCCATAATTACAAAAAAAAATATATATATTTTTATTTCAATGACCTGCTGATTTCCAAGAAAAACGTTATTTCTTAAACTTACTCACCTACTCGCTCACCAAAACCGACTAATAAATATCAAAATGTTTCATTGTAACATTAAATCGATGGATTAAAAGTCGAACATCACAATCGCGCGTCTGCAGGCGCCCTACGACTTCATCAGCTGTGCACGTTTTTCGCCCTTCCCCATATAAAATATTTAAACGTTCATTTTATTTATACCTCAGCGTTACATCCGGTACTTTGCAATCCTTGGACTCACAACATACTTGCGATGTATTTAGCCAAATAAGGACTGTTTTATAATTAAATAGCTAGGTATCGCCACGATAAAAGAAATATATATTCCTAATATTTTTACACGCCTAGCGCGTCAAACGCGTTTTTATTTCGTCGTAAACAATTTCTTAATAGTATCCTTTATGCTTATACTTTATTGTGTATTGAAAAGCTGTAGAAACAGCCTGTATATTTATTTATAAATAAAATTGGGGTTTTTATGCATATAAAGGGTGATAATGTATTTCTACCATGTTGTTATTAATAGATCTATCTATCTATTTGTTCTCACGACGATTTACGACGATTTTTTAACATTTACAAATAAACATAAAACCAAAAAGTAGTTCTTTTTAATTAACGTCACATTAATCTCTGTACAAAAGTGTCACTCTTCGGCGAACATAGGACAACTGAAACGATCGCAACTTTCATGGAGAAAACTGTCATGAAAATTCATGAGATGTCATGAAGCTCTGACTACTGAACTTGTTACCCAGTCACCTTCAGGAGAACTTAGTAACGTTTGCATTCTAATCTCTGTATCAAAAAGGGCGAATTACATAAAACTTATTAATTGTATAAATAAGTCTTTTAACCTTGGAATGAAATACACATAAGAAATTTTTTTATGAAAACCTGACATCGGTTGTCCCCTTATGATATCGCGAGTAGATCTTAAACATTTCCAGTTACGTCTGAATAGGATATGGGTCGCGATATTAGCGACCATTGCTAAACGGGTCATCCATACAGTATCAAAAAGTCAAATTAACTGTGTAATAACCATGATAGTACATTTTAAAAGATAGCAGCCGGTGCGAGCTCTGTCCCAGCGACCAGGAAGCATCGCTAATAAACAACAAGAGCTATTAAACGGTCCGTCGAAGCGAGAAACACGATATATAACCATATATTTATATGCAATACAATTTCATTATTAGATGCCTATTTGTGACTCGTTATTTCTATTGTCGCTTTTTCTATTTATTATCCAACACAATGTGTGATTATAATGTGGCTTATAACAAATGAGGTATGTGGGAGTCGGTACGTTACGCACGGGTGGACTTGCGGCAGCTACAAAATGTTTGTATGTCATTCTCATTACTGTCACAATTGGCGGAGTGCGGTATAAGTTTTTTTCCACCGAATATTTTTTGTGCGAACACGCTTATTTTAATTAATTTATTGTATTTTACAAATGATGTATCGTTCGTTAATGTCATTTGACATCAGCCATACGAGCAAATTTAAAACAATTCTATTTGTTTTAACAATTTTAATTTAATACGTGGCCCGCTCACGTAATTAATGGCGTCGTTTTTAAAATAATTGCACGTTTTTATTTGTAATGTGACCGAAGGAACACGAATATTTCTGTCATAATTTTGTATTATAACAAAACGTAATAAGAATTTTATGCTAAACTGATTCGCTTTTTAAAAATGAGCGGATGTGTAATAGAAGATTAAATGTTACAAATTATGTAAGTTAACATGTTATTATAAATGTTGTTTAAAACAATATTGGAAAATTTGTTTTGTTGACAGACTCTGTATCTCTGCTTGGAACGTAAAATGTCGATTGAAAAGTATATTAAAAAATGAATTCTAGTTTTCAATAAGGTATATCAAATGTTTCATTGGAAGAGCAGCTCCAGGCAATTTCCGAGGCTTCCTAAGATATTTTCTCATTTTATTTGTTTAAGAGAATATTGAAAACACGTTTTTGCTTCACTTGACTGAGCATCGGAAAGCAAACAATATTGTTATATTATTGTATTGTGAAACAAAGATATCTTTCATTTATCAGGATTCAGCACTTGAAGACTTTAGGTCAGATAGTACCTCGTAAACTTTAATCGGTCAAAATTTACCTTACACGGAACCCTTTATCCAACTCGCATTAGCGTTTCTCCTACACTGCAAGACGATTTTATATTTAAAGCAGTAGCTATCAAAGCTTCCATTCCCATATCTTCTAAAGTCTACAAATAGTGTACATGTGACTGTCTTGAAAAAGCTATTCAATAAAAAGTTTGCGAGACAGAACTTAAAATCTTACAGTGTGATTTGATCGTGTCGGTAATGGATCCTAACAACCCACTACAACAGAGAACTAACCCCCAGAGCAACCTAACAAATCTTCAACCTTATTGCAATTACACTAAAGGTTAATGTCAATTGTCCCTATAGAATTACACTTCGAACTTTTAAATACTGAACATGCTCGTATCATTGTAAGATCGCAAATTTGTTTATTGTTACAACTAATATGGTTCTTAGTGTTCTGGATTAGGGTTGAATTTTGTTTGTGTTCTTAGTTTGAGAATAAATCCCTATTGTCATTTATAACAGAGCTAAGGAAATCAACTGTTTTAATATAAGGTTATGTACATACAATGCGATTAATTAAAGTTATGTTTAGTGTCTGGGGCGAGTTGTTGATCTGAGGAAATCTGTGTTTGAACTTGCCTTCTAGATATTAATATCTCGACTCTGCGTTTATTTCTCTTGTTGGATTATATGCAACGATTCAATGATTATTTATTTATAGTTTTCTTTCTTTATATGTTAAATGATGTGTATTTATGAGGTTTTGAGCTTCAATGAGCTAAGCCTTTGATCGAGTTTTTGTATTTTCCAGGTTATTAGTGCTGCAATCTAAACTGAATAAATATAAAACTGCAATAAATGATACTGAATACTGAATATTAATAAAAGTAAGCTAGGTATTTACTTTCTAGTAGTTATCTCCGGAAAATGATTCAATAAAAAAATCCAGGTAATAAGTTTGACGAAGTTACGGTCAAAAGCTAGTGTATTTTTTTATCTATTAAGATTTAAAAGATAAAGTTAGTGACAGACGACACGAAAGTACAGATAGACTGACAGTGGTGTCTTAACTATATGGCCTGTATGGCACAATTAGATACCGAACCCTAAAAACATTCTGTATAATGTCAAAGATAACGCCAAATCAAAATCTGAAAAATTTGCACAAAACTTTCATTCTAAGGGGCGATTGAAACTTTATCTTCACTTAAATAGCTTTGAATATAATTGTACATACGCCATTTACTATGAACATGTCCTTTTTACAGCAGCCTTTGAAACGTTAAAACTGTACTTCCGTTCGCTGCAATCGTCATTTGATTGACTGGTTATGGTACTTAGGGATGCACCGATACTCATTTGCCGATACCGGCAATGCAAAAACCGATATCGACGATACTGTTGTCATGTCAATAAAGATATAAGAAAGCAATGTGACAATTGGAATAGCAAATTTGTTTTTTTTTTTCATAATTGTATTTTAAGCTAATCTCAGTTATTTTTTAAAAGACTTGTATATAGACGGACTTTTTGGTGGTAATCAGCGCACATTAGGAACTAGTAAAAAAATAAAAGCATTATACAACTTCCTAATTTTTTTTGCGGAGTGGGAAATCATCCAATGTATTCTCCCGTCCTGGGCGGGTTGGGAGGGGGCGTGTCAGACTTTTACTGACTAAAACCCACTCATGTTCCTTCGGATGCCCCTTATGTTTCGGGGTCACGATAACTATTATAAACATTCCGCAACGAATCTTAACTATTAGACCTTGGATAAGAACATAGTTTACTATAACGCAACTTCATCTGTTTTGCCGCTAGTAAGTAACATTCACTAGGACAAAGTCAGGTGTCACAACATAACTCAACAGGAATACACCTCCAAAGGTACAGTGAACAATCAATTGCTCCTCGATTAGACTACACGGGGTCACGGTAACTATTATAAACATTCCGCAACATATAATAATAATAATAATAAACCCGCAGGGCAGCTTGTGGCGAGCTGTCGGGCAGTAGCGACCCCCGCGGACCTGACCTCCTGGGAGACCCTTTGTTCTTCATCTCTGGCTTGCCTTCATTGGCCGGCCAGAGTGAGCACTGACGAGGAACAAGGCTCCCACCTCTCTCTTGCCTTAATTGGCTGGTTAGAGTGGAGATTCGCAAGAGCAAACGTGCTCGGAGGAAGGAAATATTCCAGTAAGATGCTGGTAGGGATCTTGACCGTACTTCCGGGATTGTCCTGATAGCCGTGGAATACCTCTCCACTCCTCTAGCACCTCGATATATGTTGCCCTCTTGTCGCTACGTCACTTTGTGCTAGCGGCCGTTTTCGGGGGCCCATTTACTGAGTGTGCAAGTCACCCCCTGCCATTTTATCCGTGCTTTCAAACATTGGTCAGGCAGGGGCTATAGTCCCTCCATAGTCTTAAGTATCTAGTCCACCTAAAAACCCAAACCCATAGATCTATTTTTTTTTGTTTGCTACATAGTTCTACAATAGTCTCACACTAACCGGGGATTATCCTTAGGTGCACCTGCATAGTGCATATAGGGATAATCGTCGGTTGGTATCTCATTTCTCATAAAATTCTCAAGGGGCCTCTGCGAGTTGGCTTCGGCCCCTCGTACGCCTTCCAAAGGTCCGGGACCCCAGGAACCCGAGAAACGTAAGACGTTAAACAAAAATAATAATAATAATCTTTATTGGCATAAAAATAGGTACAATAAAATGAAGTCCCTGGCTCCCATGCTAGGTGAAATACCTGTGTTACAGGAACCAGTGCCCTCTCCCGTATCATAGAAAACTATGTACATTTTATGCGGAGATATTATTAACTAATTTTTAAAAGGAATATAAAACAAAAAAACTTAAAAATCAATAACTTCCACATTAGTTGCTTTTTATGATTTTAGGTTGCCCAAAAAAGCTATTTTGGTTCAAGGTAAAATAAGTAGACGTTTTCAAATGGGCTGCAGGAAACAGCAAGTAAAATAAATCCTGACACAGCTCACACACTTACATAATTAATAAATACACATAAATTACAGCCAGACACAACAACACTCATCACACAAAGTTTGTTTGGGACGGTAATCGAACCTTCTCTTCTGCTTAACAGTCTATGGGTTTCTAAGCAGTAGACCAACAGGCCCGTCAGATTGAAGTTCAGATTTCAGGAAACCACATTCTATACTGACAGAATAAGCTCTGTAAGATATTTCTCTGGATGGTAGCACCAGTGACATGTCGACTAATCCGCCATATTAGAAAATCTATGTCGGTATCGATACCGGTATCGGTATTGGATGCGTCCCTAGTATTGATTGGATTGATAGGGATAAAAGTCTACTTCAATATCCGCCTGCGAAAAGGCTCACTAGTCTAGAGTTTTCGGCGAACTTAATTACAAATCTCCAATCATCAAGGTTGTTAAAACTGTGACTGTTAAAATGAAGCTGGTACACCATTTCGCTTCGTTGATTGGTTCTAATAACTTATTGGAGAATTTGAATAAGACTCTAATTTTTACATGGAAGATTAGTTTTTGGCAGCTTTTTTTGTAGATTTTATTTTTATTTCAGTTGAGTCGTAAAGTTGATTGTGAAAGTTTATATGTGTCTTGTGTAACTTTAGGATTTGTGTAATTTTAAAAATAGACAGATCAAAATAGTGCTACTCTTCTTACGTTACACCCAAAGACAACCTACGTTACAACCAAGACTTTTGTAGGACGTGGAAACCATACGAAATCCTCTCTTTTACCCTGCCCTTCAGAAATCGTCACTCCATCTGGGCGTGGGGCCTCCTAGACGTGGCCTTTCCATACTGCGCTTGCCAAAATGTGACCTCCACTACATAACGCTTACTCCAGCGTTATCGATTCTGTGTCAGATGTTGGTCACATCAGACACACCCTTAGTTTGCTAATTCGACGACGCCGACGTACACATACGGCAAATTTAACCGACAGGCAAACTTCTACATACGTTAGCAATAAGGCAATCGCATGCCCCATTCAAAGACGTTTACCCAAATCAATAGCTATTCTTAGTGGCAATCCGATCTAGATCTAAAACTTTGCCTAGCAAGATCGACTGTAACTGAATAAACTATCAGTTTAGTTCAGCCAGACTTCTGCAATTTAAAACTATTTTTGTTTGACCCTACTTTGTAAGAGCGGTTGTCATTGTGGCTCTGGCTATATGTATGGTATATTTGGCTATCGATTGATGTAATTAGTGAGATTTAATTTAAACAGGTATTGGCTACCCTGTATTAAGTATGAGACGAACTGCCGTATTGATCTGTATCTTGCTTTAAATCTATACTAATATTATGATTAAGAAAGTAACTATATCAGTATGTTACGCTTTTACTGCTATACCACTGAACAAAATGTAATGGAATTAGGTATAATGTATAGGACTTTGAAGATCTTGGACGAAGTCTCGGGTAAAAGCTAAGTTACTAAAATGTTTACACATTTTATACAATTTTCTAAAATATACAAATCCTCATTACTGTACTGGAGTTTCCGATGTAAAATTATTTTCCCGGGTAGCATAGAAAAAAAATGCTATGTATTAAAACTAGTATAACCATGAAAAAGCAAGAAATTAGCAAATGAGGTTTAATTTATAATTGTACTCATGTGGTCCAATAAAAAATAAAGGTTTCTACTAATTTACGACTTTAAAAAAACATGCATTGAAATTAAAATGACATTGGTATTAAAAACGTACAAAGTTTTAGCCAATTTAACAATTGGTAAAATGGTAATTGGTGACATGCGTTTAGTACAAATCGATCAATTTATTTTTTCATTTACAACTAAGAAAGCGACCAATGTAACTACTAATATTCAATTCACTAATGTAATTGTTACTTGAACAACAAACTGATTAGGTTTTACAGAAATTAGAAAGTTATTTTACAGAACATTTTGTTGCGTTTTGTAACTTAGCTTGAAGTCCGCAATTCTTCGTTTAACATCTGATACTGCTAGGTTATTTGCATAACAAATTCACATATTATACACATACTAGCTGCCTCCCGCAGTTTCACCCGCGCCGCGTTAAAAATGTTAAGGGTGAACAATCCTTATCACTTAGGGGTATGAAAAATAGATAGTAGTCGATTCTGAGACCTACTGAATATGCATATAATTTAAAAGAATAAGAAGAAATAAAAAGAATTTGGTAAAAATCGGTAAAGCCGTTTCGGAGGAGTAGTAACTAAAAGAGAAAACGGTGAACTGACTGACTGATTAACTGAATCACCCAGTCAGTCTGTCAGCCAATCCGTATTCCGTACTAATATTATAAATGCGAAAGTAACCCTGTCTGTCTGTCTCTTCTTCACGCTTAAACCACTGAACCAATTTGAATGAAATTTTTGGTACAGATATAGTCCGGGACCCGAGAAAGGACATAGGATAGTTTTTTTCCCGAAAATCCCCCGGGAACGGGAACTATTATTCCACGCGGACGGCGCCTTGACTTTACGAGTTGACATATACATCAATAAATGAATACAAATAGCTTTGCGTACCAGAGGTAGCTGTGGCGTACCTGCTTTGTATCTGTGGCGTACCCGTCTCTTAGCTCCGGCGTAACCATGACATACGCCCGTTTTAAACACCAAAATTGTGGGAGTGCCTAAATAAAAAGTCACTGTTGGATTTTCAACGGTCGACCCTGCGCTGAGAGTCGAAAATATAAAACTGACTTTTTATTTACGCATTACACTTTGGTGTCACTTATTGTTAGTGAAAACTGGCAATAGCCTGTGTGACTAATTTTGACTGTCATACTTTAGTTTTTAAGCTATTAAGACGTTTTAATAAAGTAGGATGTTTTGTCTTGTCGCAATGCAAAGTAACTCATTCGCAAAGTTTAGTTGCAAAAACAGCATTATTTATGGCTCAGCTAAACCCATTTTTAGACTGCGGTTAAAAAGTCTGTGACACACAGACGCCGTACTGACAGACGGACATGGCGATTCTAAAAGGATTCCATGTTTGTAATGCACTGTGTGGTTAAGTGAATCGTATTATTTATTTATTTTGTTGAATTAGAGATCTCGTTACCGTACGGACTGACTGCAGCAAGTGGTTTTTACAACGTCCGATAAATAAACTGAAAGGCACACGGGGCTGGTTTTTTAACACTTTAGAACTCAATGTCAAAAAGTAGTTAAAAAAGTGTGGACATGCTGAGATTAAACATGTACACAACGTTCTTAAAGTTAGGACTTTATTAAAGGCAACGGGTCAACAAGACACTTATCTCTTTGCTAATGACATCAATGCTCTGAGGACGCTCAAATAAAGTCAATATAGGTCCCGACTGAAAGTTATAAGAATCCTCTTCCTTCCTTCCCTATATCTTATAATGCAGCTCACTCTTCATAGTAAAACCAGCGTGAAGTTCAATAATTACTACATCCAACACCGTTTAACTTTTAACAAAAAGCCGTAACCACAAAAAACTCGTCCATTTTTGCATGAACATCAATTGCCCTATAACTGGGCCGGTTGCACACATAGGCAATGTCACTCACCGTATTTAAAAATTCATATAAAAATTATTAATAAAAATATTAAACTGGCAACAGCCAAGTGTCGCGGTTAGTTTTTTTTTTTCATATAGCAACATTGTTGCATTAAATTATACTAGCTACCCTGGGTCTGTTTATTGTTAACGATTGTCGTTCCGCCACCGTTACGGATAGCTTATTGTTTATGATTGTTATTTTTTTTCTACACAGCCAGTTTTCCATCATGAAGGTATTTTAATAAATTGTTAAATATATTACCGTTTATGCGGGTTACTTATTACGTTGGTTAATTTATTACCGAGTGTAAATTAGGTTTTCTGTACCTACAATTATTATTATGTTTGCTTGCGTGTTCTACGTAATAATTACTTATAGTTTTGTTTAGCTTATTGACCAAAACTATACCGGCACTCAACACAAAAATAGAAAGACTCACTTATCAGAAAAGTTAAAACTAATTTACAAATTCGAAATAAACTTATCATTTCGTGGTACAAATTCACAGCCATTCAACCAAATGTCTACCACTTTATCTAAAACATCACCCCGTCCTTAACTTCAGCAGCTAACACCGAAGTTTTATCCGCCGAAATCACGCGAAGTTAAACTCTCAAAAACAGCTTGTCATCACATTAGTCGAATAGTTAAGTCGAATCGTATCGCGTACCGCGTACCCTTCTTACGAGCCCCGACCGGGGTCGTTGCCCCGCCGAATGGTACGACGTCGCCACTAATTAAAGTATATTTTATTGTTCCCCTAACTATTACTATCAATACAGACATGGCGGGCTGACACGAATGCGGGCAAATAATAATTATAATTACATTACATTTTATTTTTATTGTGTGAGGTGCAACTGTGTTTCTGATCTAGTTTTTTGCTCTCAGTGTGCATCTTGCGTTGTTTTTCAGTGTGTGCGTGTACCATTTAAGTTGTATTTACTTGTGGGTAATAATAATTGAGATTCCTTAGTGTTCGATCGGCTGACGAGATCTTTCGACTTTGTTGCCATTTCAATATAATATCTAGTATGTTTAAATGTATGAATTTTGTACTGTGGTCCACTTAACAAAACGCAGCGGAATCCGACACGCTGATTACGAATAATTACGAACAGTTAATCACTATTACACCATCAAATTCCGTTGGGTTTTAATTGAATAGTAATATGTCTGACATGGCGATACGAAGTCCTCCAGATTTGATCCCTAATTAATTCATGTCGTTAACTATTGTAGTCTAATCGAGGAGCAATTGATTGTTCACTGTACCTTTGGAGGTGTATTCCTGTTGAGTTATGTTGTGACACCTGACTTTGTCCTCGTGAATGTTACTTACTAGCGGCAAAACAGACGAAGTTGCGTTATAGTAAACTATGTTCTTATCCAAGGTCTAATAGTTAAGATTCGTTGCGGAATGTTTATAATAGTTATCGTGACCCCGAAACATAAAGGGCAACCGAAGGAACATGAGTGGGTTCTAGTCAGTAAAAGTCTGACACACCCTCCCACCGCACCCAGGACGGGAGCAGGCATTTGATGATGTCCCACTCCCCAACAAAAGGCTTCTCATTTTAATTAAAAAGTACATAAATAATGAGGATAGGTATTATACGTTTAATATCTTTGACTGTCTGTAATCTTTCTGTCAAATCTCTCCAATTCAATATCGTTTTATTTCTCTTCAAAAATATTTTAAATGATTTTTCCACGACATTTTTCAAGGTTAGTGCCGAGATGCCTTGGTCTGCTCTGCAGTGGTTCAATAACAGGCCGGTATTCTGTCGAAGTTATTAAGGATGCGCCATCGTACTGTGTCTTTAAATAAATCAGCATAAGTGCTTTTTCACACGTGCCGGGAACAGGGTATTTAGCGAAAATCAGGGGGCTTTTGGGACCCGGAGCGATGTTAGTTTCCTCCTTTGCCGGTTTTTTTTAATATTTGTATCAAATATAACAAGTGGTGACCTTTCTTTTGTTATATCATTCGTCTATCTGCATAATGTATATTTTGTGTAATCACAGGCCATGACTTCGACAAGCGGCGGTACTAGCGGCCAACTATTTTTGGTCATAGCGTATTTGTTTTATTTGTAACAAATTCAGGAAAAGACGTGTGTGTAGTAACAAATTGTAACTAATTCCTGGCAAAGATTTATCGAATTCTATGAGTTGGCCGCGCGGAGGAAACGGACATCGGGAGCGTGGCCACAAATGCCACCGGTTATCAGTATTCAAAAACTTTTAAAAAGATATACAAAGTAAAACAAGGTCAAGCTGCAGGTGCAATGCCATCATAATCTTCCTAGTGTTCTCACAACTATGTTAGACTCAGCTTCCAGTTGAACTGCATCTAGAGACCACCCAGTTTCTGAGTGACACAATGGCGCGATTGTAACCGAGGGTGGTTAAAATAATTGTCAGACCTTCTGGTTTCTACCTGTAATGTTTCAGACATTACAGGTAGTGAGATACCGATACCAGAAAGTCTGCCCTGCGAATGACAACCGGGACCAGCGTATTTACGTGCTTTCCGAGGCAATGTACTCGTATCATTCATATGTCCTAAATATCCTAAGAAAATATGAACTGAAACAGTCCCAGGTGTTGTACCCGGGTGCAAATTTTCTCCTAAACAACTGGGGCATCATAACACTGCATGTGCAATACTGCATATTTTTGTCACAACAAACCTAGATATTATGCCTACGCCACGGGCGTCGTATCGTATCCGTTCTTGCTTCATTCATTCGCGTTCTTACTACTTCCATTCACTGCTAAACAATAGACTAATTAACGTTATATCCAATCTACCTCATTGTTATTTATATTATTTTATATGTACATTATAATTATTATTGTTTTGTATTCATGCCGTCTGTTGTTGCGAATTTGCAATGTTTCTTTTTATAATAAACAATGTATACAAATTGTTGGCGTTGTACTTGCTATAAAGGTAGATTAAAATATTTTTATTATTTTTTAGTTTTTTTTGGGTTTACCTGTAAGAAACTCTTCCGATTTAAGCGTAGGGGCCGGACTCTAAAGCGAAGATAAAAGGAGATGTGTAGTGTAGCCAATCGGCTTGCATTATTTTCAAATCTCACCGCTTAGCGGCAGCACAATTCAGTATTCTATTGGTTATTTCCAAGATATCTCACATAACCTCTTTGGTGGAGTCAGGGCCTTACTATGTACCTCGCTGTCCGCATAGCACGTGACGTTTATCATGACACTCTTGGCGTGTCAACTCTATGAAAAAACACAAACCGTTCGTTTGAAGCCCGACACACACCTGCAATGCCACAGCAATCGATTTAATTAAAACAGTTCTCTAACTTTAAGTAGTTAAACAAACTATATTCTCTTTTTAGAAAATCAATACTTTATTTCCGTGTTTTTACTCGTGTTCATTGCAATGTCATGACACACAACGAAACTTCGAAACACATAAACTATACAATTTGGGTTATAAAATTGAAATCGAAAGTTGATTTCAAGTACGGTATTCAGTTGGATTTTCTTCTTATTTGCTTTATGAATGCGATGTGATCTAAGCTCGTCCTTTCTCTGGTCTATGTCCAGTTTTATGAAGATGGTAGAGATACCCAAAATGATGGTAAGATAGATATTATTTATTCCTGACGCTATACAATGTGTTGACGCCACTCTACGCGTTCTGCTTGTCTACTGGCCTTTAGTAGACTGAAGAAATCATCTATGCAAGAAGGTATAAGCTGACTACTTGATAAGTGTGGTTTGGTTGTCGAAATTGCGACCTGACAATTACTTTTATCCATCGCTCTGTCTTTTCTAGTTGAATCACACTCTGACCGTTTGCAAAAGATAAGCCATTTTGCTGAAAACTATAGGGATTGTTCTGAGGCGTCCGCATAGCACATAGCAAGATAGCAACGGTCCATTCAAGAGATGCAAACGCATGTAAACTGCATATGCAAGATATCTGAGACCAAGGGCTTTTGTGTACGTGTATGATTGAATGAATAAATGACACGGTTACCACATCGTCTAGGCGATTGGATAAGCTGCTGTTGCTACATTTGTATGACTTATAGATCGTTGTTACGAATTTAGTTAATGATTTTAATATTTGTAAACGCATCTACGACAAAGGAAAAACTACTTGACAATGTCGTCGATGATTCTCTACAATTTGTTTTTAACTCCCGACTCAAAAAAAAGGGTTAAAAGTTTGACTATTTCGTGTATGTCTATCTGTGGTGAGATTTCTACTTAGAACCGGGTTATAAAGCAAATGTTCTGAAACATGTTCCATCAATATCGGTTCAGTCGTTTCGAAGTTATCAACTCTTTAATTAGCTGAAGCCGCGAGCTTAATCACATCGGGGTGCGGGATTTTTAATTTAAGTAAACTTTTCTTCATTCGCATATAAGTGACACTTTAAGCAATTAGGTAGAATAGAATATATATATATATATATATATATATATATATATATATATATATGTATATATATATATATATCTATATATATCATTTATTTATTTGCGTTAAATATCGTAGACGTGTGTGATGTTATAAAATAAAAAGTACATGATATATTCCACCCTCATCGAGGTATCATATTGCGTAGACTATCTAAGCCCCTAGTTTTTTGTATAGTTAGATACATACTTAGTAACTCCACTTCACACACATATTTCTTCTGACCTACAACATTATAATAGGTATCTATTTTCATACAAATAACATCAAATATGGCTTGACAGATGGTATAATTCAGTGCGACACGACGTGTGCGTATTCTTATTTATAGTGCCTCCTGTCAACCGGCATTCGTTCGGAGAAAAAAACGTATTAAAATATATTGCGTTTAACTTGCTTCGCGTTTTGCACGAAAAAAAAACGAAGAAATGTTATACACATAACTCTCTCATTTTCTTGGAAGTTGATTTACAATTGCTTTGTTGAATTTGTTTATTTTTGTTTACAAAATTAAAACGGTTCCGTACATTTTAGCGGTTTAATGATGTTAGTAAGAACGAATGATACAGAACACGCGTACGTTTATACAATTATTATGTGTTTGTTTATATTTTTATATCTCTTTGTCATATTGCGAAATGAAAACTATGTTCCCAGTTTACATTCGCTTTTTTTCTGCTTATTTGACTCTCCTTAATACCAATTGTACGTTTTATAAAAGTTTTCTTTTTTTCATACAAAATAAAGCTATTCAGTATAATAACATTTAAATCGCCAAAGGCCAGTGAAAGCGAGTCTCAGTTGTAATTTTAATATTTCGATTCTCAGAATACGAAATTAAAATATTTCTTTGGGTTGTTCGTATGGCGACGCGACGTGAACCCTGTGACAGACAGACAAGACAGCGGCTGGGATGATGTGTGTTAATTTAAATAAATATTAAAATAGTATAAACATAATATTACTACAAACTTACCAGCAAGATAAGTTTAGTAAAAAAGTTAAGACTAAATAACATAGCGAGATTAGTGACTCTACACTGTAGACGTTCCGGCCTAAACTACAACACATGGTTCAAAAACCTGGTAGCCACCACATTGCGAAACCAGGATGATTTTGGCGCTGACTCTCTCTCTGGACCACAGATGTACTGAGGAGTAAGCCTTATCCTCCACATATAAAAGAAACTACTTGCTTTTAAAAACCAACCTTGTATCGTGTTCTAGTTAGACACAGTCGCACGACAAGTCGCAAGTCGAGCGGTCCGAAACGCCAGCTGTGGTGCTACAATAACGTTGAAATAAAACTTTTTGCCGCCTTCCGCCTCGAGGATCGGCGTAAATGTGCATTTTTATGAATACTTAAACTAATAATTAACACCGCACTTAGTCGCGCTTAGAACACTGTTTACGACTAAATTTTCTTCGAATCCATTGTTTTGTTATATCTAGCGAGCGTTGCGGTCCATTTTCCGAACGACTCATTATTTTGTATCAGACGCGTGCCACATTTGCACTCCATACTTTTAAATGGCAACATTTTTACTTATTATTATAATTAATGGTTTTGTTGGACCGTGCGTGCATTGTGCGTTTGTTACGCTGCCTGAACTATAGTCAATTAAAAGTTTGCTTTACTATTTTTTTATCTTTGAATGTGGTAAAATATTTTTTTTTTGGATTTTGACCGGAATTAACATTAATGCAGTTAATTCTATTAATTGTAAGGAAATGATGTTACGCTCGATAAGTTTAAAAATATGTAGGTATGTCTAATATTTCCAAGTTCGTAAATAGATACAATATAATAACTATGAATAAACAGCAAACTTTGAGTGACTATAAACAAACACTGACAAGCTATAAAAAAATCAGGGCTGCCAAAAGCCCGTTAATTATAAACCAACGTAATTTTCGCTTTTCGATTTTTTCTTTCTTGTACACACAATCATGTGTCTGTTACGTGTGTGACTCATTGTCTTACACAATGATGGTGTTCCGTTATTGTCGAGAAAGGGCGACATCTGTCGTCGATGCCAACGATTAATTATTCATTTAAATTATTGACGCAGGGCTTGAATTACATCAAAGGATGCGTTTTCAAATCTTTTTTATTTGTTTTTTTAACGAGTAGTCATTTCGAGAGTTCCTTTTTTAAATTTTGAGTGTGAAGTGCGAATACCGAACTATTTATAAATTACTAGCTTCTGCCCGCGGCTTTGCTCGCGTTAGAAAGAGACAAAAAGTAGCCTATGTTACTCTCCATCCCTTCAACTATCTCCACTTAAAAATCAAGTCAATCCGTCGCTCCGTTTTGCCGTGAAAGAAAGGCAAACAGACAGACAGACAGACACACTTTCCCATTTATAATATTAGTATGAATTACGAGTTCTTTTAAATTTCGAATGGCGGAGTACGAAAAGAAAACTCCAATTATCAAGCGAAATAAATGTTGGTTTTAAAAATAGTGTCGTATATGCTTTGGACAGCCCTAATACACCACTACAGGTGCATTCAACACAATAAAGACTAAAGAAATGCGAGTGTGAATTAAATTAATAACATAGTATAGTGAGAAGGGGGGTGTAACCGGTCTGGGAGGGGGGCGGACTATTGTATGACTGTTAACCCGATCAACTTTCTACACAATTTGTTGCTTATTTCAGTTAATTATTAATCTATACTAATATGATAAAGAGTGGTTTGTTTTTTTTTGTTTGTTTGAACACTCTTCGGTGTAATTGTATAACAGCATCTAAGGCTGAAATCCTATTGGAATAATTATTTAGATGACCATTAGTACTACTTACTACTGTTATACAAGTCGAATAGCCCGGTTTTCACTAAATAGGTGGCATTTAATATCTACATAAATCCACATGTATCATTAAACAAATATATCAAAAGTAAATAGTAATTTGAGAAATAAATCAGCGACAGAGAAACTATATATAACATCACGCTACGTCCCGATAGAGCGGTGCAGTAATCGAAGACTGGAGTAAAACCGTCACTTTAAGAAATTGGTTCTTTATTTCATTTTATCTTAGATTTGCACGACGACAGCAGTTCCAAACTCAGTCTTTCCTACGAGAGTTAAATAATAAAATAACTATTACTAGTACAATATAACACATAAATATAGCGCATGTAAAACAATACCACTTTTATATTTAAATATTGTTTTGCCTTTACATTTAAGAATGTATTTATTTGTTCATTAAACTTATGTGATTAATATCGCCAACTGGTAATTATAAAACTATTAATTTTAAGATTGAAGTTATACAAGGGGAGGTTTAATAATATTATTCATTGGTGGCGTGACAAGTATAAAAACAAAACCTAGCATTGATAAAGTTTCTTAATAGGTATCTTATTTCATATCTCGAAGGTCTTCTAATAATCCTCAAATGAACACACATACAATACAATAACCATTACATAAAAGACTACAATTCTAAGCCAAGACGCCGTGAACATAATGTTAAATCCTCCATTGATGAAGAATGGTATTACAAAATAAACTTGATACAGAGGCAAGTGGATAATTTAATAGAATAATAAATGTTAACATCCGTATTAAGAGTACGGGGGCATCGCATTGTATTGAAGCGGCAACAATGAGCACGGCGCGGATAAAAGTACGCATTACTTTACTGTACAGTCGAGGAAAAAATCTTAGAGTGCGACATTTCATACAACTCGACAACACGAGCTCTCGAGAACGCTTCAAACTCGCAAACACGACACCAGCAAGCCGGCCGTTGAAAGAACGCGTTCCGAACTCGAAATTTAAACATTTTCTTTAACACCGTTAATTTAATAAAATGCAAGATGTTCATTAAGACTTTTTTCCACAAGCGTACGTTATACGACAGATTCGTTCCGCCGTCGGACAATTAATATTAATTAAGATTTAAATTGGTCTAATTACATAGAGCCCAGCCCATCTTCAGCAGGCAAGCGGGCTATTCTTTGAGTGCACCCGAAATATTAAACGAAAGTATTACGGCTTTTTTCATATTTATTATTCGTCTGTTTATTAAATTAACTCTGCATGCCAAAGGAAAGTTTGCTTTAACGCTTGTTACATTCGAATAGCTCTCATGTTTAACGATTTTGCATATTTCATTGATGTTATTTTGTTTCCAGGTAAGTATTTTATTATACGCATCAACAACCAAAATCCCATCGCGTGAACGGTAAGTATTTCCAGCCCGCATGATAAATCAACTGAATTCGACATAAAGCTGAAATCAGAATACCATTATACTTATTAATGTAAGTAAATTGTTACTTGTTAATAAAACACAGTGCACCTTTCCCCAAAGCTTGATTAAAAATGTTGTTTGTTTGATTCACATTATTATCGGTTTTGTATTTCGGAAATTCATGGCTTGATTTTCCCGTTCATATCTGGGTGTGTGACAAAAGCGTGTTAATGTATCCTTAATTAAAATTAAAACAACAGTCGTATGTTGGGTTGATTTTGCTAAAACGTCAAACAATAATGCTTTAAAGATTTTTTTACAAGGTGTTTTGTGAGCGCTGCCGCGATTACCCCTTTCAGGTGTCCCTCGCGCGACGCTTTTATTTTATACAAGTCTGACTGTACTTGTGTTTATCTGCAGGCACGCGCCGCCGCCTATCCTTTAATAACGCCCAACACTAGCCGTGTGTAACCACTTTCCTAGACGTGTTAAAATATTACCGTCTATTTGGTTCCGTATTTTAGTTATAAAAACATTTCCAGCAGTCTGGATGTTCCTTTTTAATCCGTTTCTTCTTGACTTAAATATATTACATTGATTTAGGAAAGCATATCAACAGTGTCAATTTCGTCTGTCTTCACAAAACGAGCTTTACTAATACCTATTGTTTATGGGTTTAATCAATCACCAATTAGTTGCGTGTTCAGCTCGCTATGGAGATAATCCGCAGAGCATTAAGCTTGCGGTACCCAAAACATATACTCTTTTGCACGACGGTTTGTATTGTCCCTCAATTTAGCGCTCTGCTTTAGTGGATCATTGAGCACTGCAAAGCTTTGGGTTAGCGCGACAAAAGCGCTAGATCTCTCCCTTTTAATGGCACGGAATGTTTTGAGTCATGTGACGTCATGCAACACTTTGTCGGCGCCCGCGATAATTTGTCGCGTTCCGTCGACGCGTTTGAATAAATGTATCGCGAGATGCAAGTGCCTCAATTATATAGCATTATGGTTTTATATATTTGTGTTGGGGAAGGTTGAACGAGCGACGTTCACGCTCACTATTACCTGCCGTGTGCCTGTTATATACTGCTCAATTTGAGCTCCGTTTTCAGTTATTTATTTTTGACTTTATTCAAAACTGTGTTTTTTTTTCTTTTTTGGTGAGTGGGAAATCATCCAATGACTTCTCCCGTCCTGGGTGCGACGGGAGGGCGTGTCAGACTCTTACTGACTAAAACCCACTCATGTTCCTTCGATTGCCCTTTATGTTCCAGGGTCACGGTAACTATTATAAACATTCCGCAACATTCAAAACTGTGTGCGACTTCGCGAGGTTGTACGTACACATACCTTAAAAGAGCACTTTCCAGGGCTATTTCATTCTAATTGGATTCAAAATGAGTTGCGTAATAGACGTTCTCTATAATTTTCGCATTATTCATTTCTGAATATGCACATGTTCCAGTCCGACTCTTCATTATTTTCTAATTGTCAAATCTACCATTCTGTTCGTGGAAGCGATTGGGAAACAGTTTTGCGGTAGCGTTGCGGTTTAAGACTGATTTCACTGATTCATTTGAGTTAAGCAGAAGCTATTGGACCGGAGGTCGGCGGACTAGCTAATGTGAACGGCCCGTAGGCTTCCGCCTATTCCTGCATGTTCTTGCGTCACGCGGCATCTTCTAAAACTTAGTTAAATACTGTTAATTGTAATACCTACTTAGGTTTGTTTGCTCCGTTGAATTAAAAAAGGTTTTCTCGCTTTTTTGCCCTTTTATTTTGTGTAGCTTATTCCACTTTAACGTAGGTATTATCAACATTGGGCTAAAATACTTTAGAAAGGAAAGCATTGTATGAAGTTTATGAGGAAAATAATAAGTTTTTCTTTTTGAGAAATGTAAGTTAGAGTGGTTTAATATTAATCGATTTTTTATGGTTACTTATCTAAGGTATTAACTAATATATAACTAGGTATTTGCTTAACATTTCGAATTTTGTTGTCATAATTATTAAGTCACAACAACATTAATAGAATTACACTGGACTTAGTGCGACGGAGTAAATACAATAGTAAGAAATCGAACCTCTAGGAAACGGAGGATCCATAAAGAAGATAGAGAAGAAGAAACTAAATAAAATAGACTGTTAGTTCTCCTAAAATGTCACAAACCAAAACAATAATACGTTAGTTTCCACCATTATCAGTTATCGTTTTTTATGAGCTGTCAAAACGCAATTCTCCAATAGGTTTTGTATGGCAATGGCTACTTATGACGTCACTAAAATAACAACTTAGTTGGCTATCTATTTATTGATTTCAAAGCAACTAAAAATCCAATTTTATAGCAAATTGAAAATGAACCGAATTTATTGGGCTGAAATTAAAAGAGGTTTTATAGAAATTGTGTCTAACATTTATTGGTTAATGGTATAAACTACCCTACTACCGAATATACTATTTACAGTTAACGGGTTATGTTTTGTAATTATATGAAAAGCTTTGTGTGAGTCCTAGTTTTTAACAGTCTGACACTTAAACAATTTAATGCCAATAGAGTACCAGGAACATTAGGTACAGACAGCAACAAAACCTTAAAAACAAAACCTACTCTACCCCATAAGTAAACAATTAGCCGCTTCTTCCAAACAAAGCGGAACTCAGCAAATGTTTTGACCGTAAGTAACTTAATACCGAGCATTTGCTCACAAAAAATCAGGCTGCACCCAGTTTCCTGGTTCTCCTCACTTAATTATGGGGCCATTACAGTAATAGAAATTTGAAATTGTTTGCATAGTGCTAATTAATTGTATTGGCTGAATAATTATCATATCGAATGACCGCAGCTAGGGTGGCTAGTTACTGCGAGGTCAGGGATTGGAGGAAAAAATTACTGGTAACTTAGTGGAACGTTTAGAAGTCTGGCAAAGTGCGTGGTACACACGTGCACGATTTATCGCTACGATTTGTCTGCGCAGTTAGTTGGTGCAGATTTTATTGGTCGATAACGAGTAAACTTGTTTCGAAGAAGGAAGTATAAGTAATGCTGGTAGGAGTAGAACATACTTTTGGGGTTGTCCTGATAGAAGAGGAATACACCTCTGCACTCCTCACTCACATCAAGATGAGTTTTTTTTCCATTGATATAACTACGTCGACCACTTAGATACGGAGAATTGCTAAGTCAAAGTACGTGCTAAGTAAAGTTTCTTTTTTCGACCTTAACGGATAATAAACGTGAATACCAAAAGAGTGTCAAGAATTAATGTATTTTCTGTCACAGATACTTAAGGATATTTATAAATAAGTATACCAAAAACCAATAGTCCTGTATAATTATATCGTATTTAAATAATTATCTTACCAATAAGTGGGACCTACTTACCTATTATAACGCATTAATTTATTCAGTAACAATGTATTTAACTATTGTCCAAAGTTCTCATTTGACTTGTTAAATAGAAAATTTTAGTTTAAGTGGATATCGATACCGTGTTTTATTAGCAATTAGGCTAAATTAAGTTAATTAATTGAAAGTTATTTGATGTACATGTTGATACCGTCTTGTTTTTGGTAAACATTTTATTGGTATTATAAATGTACTAGCAGTTGACAGCGGTTTTACCGCATTATATTTCTGTTAAATTTCATACAAGTATGTTCAGTAGTTTCTGCCAGAAAGGGTAAGAAATATTTTGCGGTTACAGTATTAGAATACAAATCAACTCATAACGAATACAATTCTTTCAAAGATTATATCTCACATATAAGAAAGATTCGTACTCATCTATTATAATAATCCCCCAAAACGTTTTACTTACGTTATTATACATAAAAAGGTAATTCTCAAACACAAAACAGGTATTTTTTGAAAAAATTATAACTCCGTGACATAACTGCAATGTAATGTAACCCGCGCCCGCCACGGTGCCGTTTGCGCACAAATAAAAATTAGCCACAAGCCCAACACTATTTCTCCTTCGTGTTTATTGCCTCTATAGAAGGCATTCAGGCAATGTTCGCTAATTCATACGCGGGTCGAGAGAGCGAGTTTCACACTTACGTCAATCAGTGCGTAACTCAAGTAAAGGTATAGTGCTCCAGCCACTGGACTAATTTAATGAGAGGGGCCTTTTCAAGCGGCGCGCGCCGCCACCATGTCATACATCGCATATAAATGTGATTAACATAGAAATGACATAATTAAGACACTACACCGCGTACTTTTAAGCCTTTGAGGTTTTTGCAAGACGATCTTTATTTAGTTTTAACGTTTACTTTAACATTTCATTTAAAAGGTTATGGGCAGCCATGACAGTGTTGGACTGTGCGACTTATCAAACGCGGCTATTTCAATATTTGAACGCGAAGGTTCGGCTTCGCGACTGAATGTGATGTGGACTTTTTTAATAAAAAACCCTGTTTTATTTGAAAATAGAGATATTTCGCGCCGTATCATGTTTCCTAATGTAGTGTTTTACAGCACTTTTCGATGTACGAGCATGTTTTGTGCATTTTGTTTTTTTCTTCATACTCATGTTTCATGGTTTTACTGTTCTGACTAGGCATATGTTTTGGTTTGACTTTTTGCCAGATATCAGTTTCGTTTATATTTTATATTCATTCATAGCCTCCTTGAAAAATGAGGATAGGTGTGTGTTACTCTTTCACATAAAAACTCCTAGATGTATTTTGATATAACTTTCCAGTGCATCAAGCATCAGAATAACACGTGGTACGGGCTTTTTAGCCCGCGGCTTTGGGCACATGTAATTTTACCTTATAGCGTTCAGGTATAAAGTAAGTACCTTTCCTTGCGATCTCTGTGAAAAAAATAATAATTTAATAGTTCTAGAGACAACAAAAAATGTACCACTTATTACATTTTTGCAGATTATTTAATTCCAAATCTGTAATAGATGCAAATAATATTCTGCATTTACGAATGTTACACGTTTAAAACAATGGAGCAGCTTTTAAAAACACAAAAAAATCAATCGTCTAAAAAAATTGCTCAATATTATAAAAGTGAAATAAGTGCCCGTTGTATAATAATTACAACGGGTGCAACTACAATACGTAGGGGCGCAGAATTAATGAGTAGCATTCATAGGGTTGACGGCCATGTTTGTTTCTGCGCAGTGCGTGGATTCGAGCTCAGTGCGCAGGCGGCGAGCGTTGTGCTCTGCGCACGGTTAGCTCAGCTGACTGAGAAATATCGATCAGCCCGATCATATGGGGTTAACTTGTTTTTTTATTAGCGGGGTGCGTTTTTAGGTCAATCTCTTTTGTTGTTTATACAATAAATAGCATTAGGTACTTATGCGAATGCGAAACCCGCATGTGGATTAGTGTGTGACGGGGTTATTTCCATTTTTTTTAATTCGCGTGTATAATGAGCATGTGCAAGATACAGACTTTTCGGAAAATGGATATGAATGAATGGATGTTACAAAATAGTTACTTTTTTACGCATCTTTTACGCAAAATCAGGCAGAAGAAGAAATAACTATTTGCCAGTTCATAAAGTTCTCGATGTTACAATATTTCTTTTACCAATTCCAATTTCTTACTATTTCTTACCATTAAAATCAGACAATAAGGTCAATATAGTAAAAAAAAACTGTATTACAATCTGTTGTAAAATTACCACGGTGTGCGTCTTAATTGCGCAATACATAGTTAATTACAACCAATTACTGCTCGAATACTTCATTATATCGCCTTTCTACATATTAGCAAGAAAATTAGAACTCACACATGTGCAAACGCATTCAGTGTTTAAATACAGGTCAGCCAACTCTCTGTTGGATCAATTTAAACCAGAATACAGGTCAGCTCACAGTTCTGGGTCCTTTTAGATCAAAACACCAGTCAGCACTGTCAGGGTCAACATTTATTTTTACGTTACAAGTATTATATTCTGATCAAGACAACTTAATGTACCTATTTAAGATTTACTTGAAAATAGGTATAGAAAGAGTTAGTTAAGCGTTATTTCGCACAAATCAAACGACTTTAAAGAGTGTGCACAATCATTTTTTTGACTCCTTCCTAGAGGTATGAAAAATAAATTGTATCATCTATTTTGTTGCATATAATCTGCTTTATGATAAGCAATCATTGGAACAATTGATGTCTTTAATTCCAATAGTTAAAACATACAGACTTATAAGCCACACCTCAATTAATTGCCATGCACCACTCTAATGCACGCTACACACGACAACGATTTGTCGCTACGATTTCACGGTATAGATAGTTGGTGCAGTTTTACCGCACGCGTGGATAAAGCTCGACACAGATATCGCGCGCTCGCTCGATAAACTGCACAAACTAACTGAGCATTCAAACCGCAACGATAAATCGTTGTCGTGTTACCGAGCATAAGTCTCCTTTTTTTTTGGTAGTGACTGTCAGACTTTTACTGACTAGAACCCACTCATGTTCCTTCGGTTGCCCTTTATGTTCCGGGGTCACGGTAACTACTACTAGCATAAGTCTCCTTCTTTCCTTTGTCAAGATATTTTCGGCAACTATGAGAAAGTCTCCCAGTCCCAACGCGTACCTGATTTGCAAAACAAATAATTCGCCCAACACTGTATCTGTCAAGCAGTTTATTTTACCTCACCTGTCAATAACTACAGCAATATCCGTTATTTTATTATTCGCCTCAATTCCGTGATACACGTGTTCAGCCAGTTCAGCTCTAGTCGTTCATGTATTTACTTCACGGATATTAAAATAAGGATCCAATCGCGTTTCTGCGAAGGTATGATTCTTCGTAGAATCCCTATTTTACATAATTGTAGGCATGTCTATCGTATGCTTTACATACTCTATAAGTTAACAAATCATCGATTTAGACTTATTTTCTGGTAGAAACCTGGCGTTTCTGAGAATCTGTCAAGTCTTGGGTCAGAGTTCAACCTGTTTTGGTTTGTTGGTGACACTTTATTCTCTCTACGGTTCCTTTTTTATTTTTTATATCAGCTTACTTCACTTTAATCAAACCAATTTTCCGATTTGCAAGATTGCTGAAAGCGTAATATGCGTCAAACGAATATATACATAAAGTTTTCTCTAACAAATTTTCTTTCTGATGTATTTGTGATTATGAATTCACCGTGATAAATTCACTAAACAGACACAATTGTGTGTCAATTTTGTAGAAGTTTTTTTAATAGTGGTTTAATTTTTGTCTTTCTGTTCAAACATTGTTAATTATGCATATGATTCAAAATGTGTAAACTGCTACATTATTAAGAGCCCTAAAGGACTTCCTACACTTTAAAACTATTATATAAATTATATTTCGATAACATTTACAGGAATATGAACTCTGTGTGTTAGCAATAAGGTAAACAATCGAATGGCAATAACAAAACTATTTGTGAAATCGTCACTTCGCCTTACGATACTTAGTAATAAGAAAATTATTAATTCATGTGAAGAAAGGATTGCATGCCTCGTTTATAAAATTATATTTAATGGGTCCTAGGTATAGTAGTTACGACATTTATTGATTGTATTCATGTGGCCGTTTGACTCTGTTTTGTTTTAACATCAGTTAATCATAATTGAGAAATTTAAAAGGCGTTTGTTTAGGAAATGTTTTCAATTCATGCAATTTTTTATTTTGTAATTCATTAGTGGTTCAGTGTGCGTAGTGTTATATTGTTAGATCAATAAAAAAATCTGTTTGATTGTTTGAACTGACTGCTCCTGGGTTAATGCAAAATGCTGCGTGAATGGGCTATCCAACACTAAGAAGTTTTCTATTCTAATCGTTTTCATCTTTTCACGTTGTTCTTTCTAATATTAGAGTGTACAACTAATCATACATACTAACGCTTCAGCGTTAAAATGTTTGTTTTGATTGCCAACCTTTTAGCTTTTTAGAAAATAAAAATACCTCTTACCGATGTCTAAATTCAACTACAAAAAATATAGATTCACAAACTAAAAAAAAAAGTACCCCAAATTGATAAAAAATATATCACAAAATTGAAATAGACCATACAATACCTATCAATATTTTATGAATAGAATGTGCATTTGTGACTTTAGTAAGACATTATTTTGATGCACGAGCCAGGCGACACACAAGGCGATCCATTAAAACACGAATAATTGGATTCTACGAATGAACTTTCAAATGCCAGGATACCGAATCAATAATTAAATAACAACATTTTCATTCATTCAGTTGGCCAAGTGCGAGTTTTGTAATACTATATCATACAATAAATAGATCTTCAAGTTGTATAGGGACTTCTTTATTATTGTATTTATAATTGTTATGTAATTATAATTGTATTTCAAATTGTTTTATATTGCGAACAGAAATACACTCTCTTGAATAATTAAACTTTCTACCTATTACCATTCATATGAAAAACGTGACCCACGTAAACACCATTTTAGTTCGAACGCTAAAAACGTTTGACGTTTTTTTACGAAGTAAAAAAAGAAACCGGTCAAGTGCGAGCCGGAGTTTTTCCTTTACTTGTGCTACATCAGCTACATGACATTGCTTCTTGCCAAATTTCATGATTCTAGGACAATGGAAAGCACCCTTTAGGTTTTGATTCCCTTGCAAATGTCTAAATATGCAATATAAACAGCTGTCTTCTATTGCTTATCTTTTTATTGCGTTGATTTAAAAAAATGATTTTTACACTGCTTTGAGAGATAGCAGACCTGAATATGTGATATTAATTTCAGCTTGATATCTCGTCGCGTTTCTCAGAAAAAGGGTTTTGACAGACGGACGGACGGACGGACAACAAAGTGATCCTATGAGGGTTACGTTTTTACCTTTCGAGGTACGCTAAAAATATGAATATATCCTGTTATTATCTTACAGAAAGAAACAAATGCATGATAAGTCTGTGTACGTCAAAGAGAACTACAATATTGGCTGCAAACCGCTAAACAAAGCTTATAAACATATCCATATTTCCCGGAGAGAAGCAATATTGAATTTCTCAGTGTATTTGTTATGCAATAGGTACAATTGCTGGCATCGAAGACCCTTAACACACACTTTACAAATCCTTTTAGTACTATCAGTGCTTTCATAAAATATGAGACCTGAAGGAGCTTAAGCTTAAATGAAAGAGGAGGCTCTTTCATTTAGGAGCTCTTTCTCTATTTGTATTATTGTATTTTAAGTTGTGGGCTCGTTTGTTATACCTGACATTTAAGTCAGGACTTTAGTCGGCGTTACTGTATACGATTTTTTTTTTCGGTGAGTGGGAAATCATCCAATGACTGCTCCCGTCCTGGGTGCGGCGGGCGTGTCAGACTCTTACTGACTAAAACCCACTCATGTTCCTTCGATTGCCCTTTATGTTCCAGGGTCACGGTAACTATTATAAACATTCCGCAACCCCGGCAGGCGTTGGCCCTGTTGGGCCCCTTCCTGTATACGATATCGATTTATTTATTTATTTAATTGTTTGCTCTTTCAAATCGGTTTAAAGAGAATTGTTGAAAGTTTTTGGAAATATTTTAAGGAATGAGGATTCGGTTTCATAGTGTTTGGGAAGCTGCCTGGCAAAAAATTATGTGCGCTATGGGCAGTAGAAACTTCTATTATTATTAATTTTAGGTTGTGTAACATATAGCTGGGCTGTTTATTTCTTTTTACTGCATAGAATGTTTTATTATTTATGCATATAAAAATGTATTATCAGATGTCGATCCATGGCTTACGTTAACGGTGCGTAAGTTACTGTGCTATCATCGAAAGCTAAAACTCAAGACACTAAGGGGGTCCATTGTCGTCGACCTCCTTTTTTTCTAAAGGAGGGTTTCTAATATCTTTTCCACTCCTTTTTTGACCCCCAGAAGTCGGTCTAGACCACATTGAGAATCAATACTACAGAGAAAACAAAGCAAATAAAATATGAGTCAACACACAACAAAAGAAAATTAACACCACCTTACAATTAAAGAACTGAACATCAACCAAGAAATATCCAAGAAATCGAAGTCAATGTGTAGCAATCCTACCACCCCCATTGAACTATAAAATTATCTAACAGGCATTAAATGAATGTAATGGTTTCGCTAATACCCATTTGTTCCTTATAAAATCGTTTTAATGCAATTATCTAAGAACCACCTTTATTATGGGAAATCAGAAGGTGGTGGCAGCTGCCACACCCATTGGTGCATCAATACTATCCCACTACCACTCACCACTATTCACCCCGCCATAGATAATCGATTCTGTTTCTGTCTTCTGTTCATACAAAATAATAATTACAACAGGTCAGGCGATGCAAATTTATGGTATAAGAAATTACTATTTGAATACTAAATGTTGTACACAAATTTTATTAATAGTTAGCTATAGAAACTAATTATTCGTCTATAGTAATTTGTTTAATTAAAGTTAAAAAAAGTGTCGAAATGATATACCAGAATTATCCTTACTAATATTATAAATGCGAAAGTAACTCTGTCTGTCTGTCTCTTCTTTACGCCTAAACCGCTGAACTAATTTGAATGGAATTTGGTACAGATATAGTCTGGGACCCGAGAAAGGGCATAGGATAGTTTTCATCCCGGAAATCCACCGGAAACTGGAACTATTATTCCACGCAAACGAAGTCGCGGGCAAAAGCTTGTAAGGAATAGTATAGGCTTTATTACAATTACAACATCACAATAAGCAGTGATTAAAGTGAAGTGGGCACGTCAGTTAGCTCTGATATATAAATATAATACAATTAAATATCTGTAGGTGAACAACATAATCTGGTTTAATACATTGGGTATTTTTTTCACTTAAGTTTTAATTATGGTAGCGTTTTTCTGCGGTCTGGAACGCTGATTTTCGATCAATAATATCGATAGGAGCCCCATATTATATTAACACTAAGACCATAATAAACCTGGGTCAAAAAAGGAACCTGCAAAGTCTAAGGGGACCCTGATCTCGGTCAATTGACTGCAAGCAAACGTTTCCTCAGCCGGGATGCAAGCGGAACTCGCAAATCAAACATTGACGCATAAAAAAAACAGTCGCAAATTGCGCTAATCGCAAGACAAGTCGCGTTCGTCCTTGACGATACCGTTTTCTTCAATTCGCTTCAGTCGCACAAACGCCAATTTGACTTTGTACGACGACAGGAACAAGCGCGGATGCGTCTATTAGGGCACTTATTTAATACTTGAAAATAAAGGAGTGCGGCCATTACGGAGCAGCGCGTTTCCGGACGAATCGCATGCATATGACACGTGAAGAACTAGTATTGACTGGGTGATTGCGCTTTCTGAACGAATAGTGCAGTTCTTCGTTTGTTGGGTTGTGATTGTGGTCTTGCCATTGGTTTTCTGTGGCCGAGGGTCTACAAAATATAGCTTTTAACTTTAACTTCGACCTCCATTATTTCCATAAATAAGAGGTTCAAATGATACGCACAAAAGAAAGAAAATAAAATTAAATTGTATGTATACGTAGTGACAAAACTATAGGTATTTTCAGCCATAAGAAAGTGCACTTTATTAAAAAGATCAATTAAATTTTTTTTATTCAAATTGTGGGATTGTTTTTAGTAGACATTCATTGAAAGCTGATGTTGTAGGGGGAGGGGGGGGGGCTTAGAAGATTTTAAAAGGACTAAGGGTAGTTTTGTTTAAAAAAAATTACACAATATAATCCAACCCCATTTACCAGATAGTAAAAAAAAAACTCTTATTGTTTCTATAGGATCAATCAAGAGTGTTTGAATGAAATTTCTGTACACCGCGTCCTGACGCAGTGTGCAACGCGCACTAGTTGTGGGTCAAACGGAACTGGCCCACACACTCATCAGAGCCCCTAATATGGCGCTCGCGGCTTCCTGTGACGTCACACGTCTTCACTTAGGACCTATCCACACACGTGTTGACAAACAACCAGCAAGTTTGGAAATTGCTCTATTACTGACATGCCATGTAATCTTATTTAGTCATTATTAGAGATGTGCCGAGGCTGTGGTCGCGACGTCGAGTCGAGCTACCGATTAGTCGATAGTAAAGATGCTGACTCGGCTGAGTTGCCAAGTCAATCACATTCAAGCTTATCGGAACAAAAATTGTAAATAACACATGATTATTGCTTTTATACTGTTCAAGGTCAGAGTGACGCTTTTGTTTAAAAAATATGAATTCCTACTCTATTATTTAAATAAGAAGGATTTTTTTCAAAGATATGATTACGATAGATGTTTTGTTTCATGTTTTTACCCACGACGGAACGAAGAAGTTATGTGTTTGGGGTGAGAGTTATTGAGAAATGCATGTATACAAAGTATAATCGGTGTTCTTTGCCGATTATGAAAGAGATCGAAAATCGAATACTCGGCTTTACCGACTGATCGGAACATCTCTAGTCGTTATCATCATGTTAGCTAAATGACTGAGTTGCTAAAATGACGTCTTATAGATCTTCTTAGTTAAGGTACTTTCAGCGTATAGCGGAAGCATCTGAAGCTCAAAACGTAATATTACGAACGATGTTTTATGCAAGAACTTTTATGTGACTATTTCTCGTTCGTTCAAGTGCCTTGCGTTTAGCGTTTGCTGCGCGTGTGAAATTCGTAAAATGCCTTAACTTAACTTTGACCTAGGGATAGCTCACTCCAAAATAAAGCAGCTAAATTAAAATGTAATTTTTTTTAGTTATACATTCTTAAATTACGTTTTTTATGTAGAACTCATTAAATACAAACGAAATATTATTGTCCTTAGATTATCTTATCTACAAAACTTATTCGTTTTTAATTAATTAATTATTTACTCATATTCTAAAAAGTCATCCCAAAAGTCTTTAACACATCTTAACCAAAAGACTATCACGAGAGAAGAATACAAACAATTATCATTAAAACTGTTTCACAAATGAAGACTGCATCGATACACAAGCATTTAAAAAAATGTAAAATAATATTGAATGAATTGATCACTTCAGATAAATACATTGTTATTCCGCAAGATCTACTTTAGACCTCTTTGCAATCTGATGCTTAAAGGAGAGGCAATTATTACAAACTCAAGTGCAATTAGTAACGTTTTATTTTGTTTCAGCACACATTTATTCACATTTCATTCCGATTTAATAGCGAAGCGTAGTTCATAACTTCATAAGTTAATCATTACGTAATATTTATTAAGCTTTCAATATTTATTCCAATTCTATTTACATCTGAACGATTTATTGAACTTCAGAACAGTTAAAAAAGTAAGGGAGGTACCTATTACATTCCAGTCAGAAACAGCGATTCGCGGAACATGGCCGCCATACAATATTCCTTTGAAATGCAGAAGAATACAAAAGCGTATCAAGCTGCATTTTTAATGGTGAGCGTATTTGTAATTTCTAAAATAATCGATCCCCCACCCCACGCAGGCTGCGTCTGCTCGCCACGTCGCGAGGGACGCATCGTTATCGACCAAATTTTTATTATGCATATTTTTTAATTTTATTTTTTTTTCACCCCCTGCCCTGGGGCGAGTCCACGTGCGTATTAAATCAATACTCGCAGCGAGATTTTGTTTTTATTCTTTGGTTAGGGCATCGGAATTTTGGCGGACCTCACCTTCTGAGCGTGTATTCCGATTTCCGTCTAATGGAACAGCATGCGGGTGCTCAGGATATGCACGCCCGTCAGACCTTTTTTATGTACGACTAATGCCCTTCGTGTCCACTTTTTTGGGTGTTTTTAGAACTTTATATGTATGCCCGGATAACCGGATAAAGGCCAAAGGCCGGGCATAACATGTCGTGAATGGATTTCCCTTTTTTAGCGTTGTAGCACATTCCTGAGTCCTGGCATAATATTTATGTTTTGTCTCAGAAAATACTAGCTCCGTTTGCTTGTTTGCTCTCAAAATAGTTTTTGCTCGTTCTAATGAAGGTCGCGGCGCATTTTTGTCGGCATGTTAATTTCTTGAATTAACCACACGGTTTAAAATTAACTGTTAGCTGCATCAGCTGTTGCCATGGTTTTAATTGTTGCTACTTAGTACGCACAGCAGGATATCATTATCTAGATCTTTAAACTTATTAACTTATCGCACATTCCCGGTGTAAAAACATATATAACGGTGCTTATTACATTAAATATAAATTCCGTAGCATGCGGTTTGTAAGATGTGTTAAAGTTAAATTAAGGAGGGCGTGGTAGTCCGGTATTACGTCGTTAAATCGTCTTAAGTGAAAAGCATCAATGACTGTCGCTGACGTTGAAATAAATGGATAATAACTTATAATCGACGTACGTTGATATCCTGTAGGGGTTTGTTTACGTTGTTTGCGCCGCACCTGTCACTTGTAAGTATTACAATATGCCAGGTTTAGCTAAACAATGCTCGCTGTGCTTCGCCCTAGTTCAATTTAATGCTACTGCCGCACCGTGAGATCAAAACACGAGTTTTCTAACGAATTCTTATATAAAAAAACGTTCGTGGAAGTGATTGTTAGTTAGGTTTATATTAGAAAGCGAGTTTTACTTTCGATAAATCATTGGTGATGACATTGTTGTGTAATTTTACTTCCGATGTTAGTCGGTAACAGTTACTTGGATTAATAATGCTATATTATTTTATTTACGTTCAATATTTTGTTTGCTCGTACAACTGCAAGTAAATTAATATTAAACAAACAGTTTAGAGAAAAATATTCTTTATTATGTCAAGAAATAACCTAATCGTCGCGGTCGCCAGCGTAGGTAACAATGTTTGCGAGTTTATGATATTTAAACGCCTGTATAAATTAGTAATATATTTCCGCTTGACTTCAGACAGTTCGTACTGAGTATTACTAATTAGGAAATAATTATATGACTGGCTGGGAATATCCGCCAACAATACGCATATAATTGATTTTATTTTACATTAGTTTTTAATTAGGGCCACACGTTGTACGCACTCGGGTCTTGCAAGTGCGAAATAAACTTAAATTACATTTCCGTTACACTAACATTATAACGTTATGAATTATTAATATAACGATAGTTAATAATTCATTTATACTACGTTTTATTGTGTGCAATAAATTTTGCGGAACAATAAAATCTCTTAGATTGTTTCGCTTTTTTTGTTGTTTTATAGTGCAGTGGTTGAGTCGTCTCACCCGGTTCTGCACACGCGATATTTTATATAAACAGCGCTAATAAATGCGATAATGTTGCTCCGAGGCGCTGTTACTAATATTTACTCTCCAACGAACATATTTATTTTAAACAAGCTGTGTTCTGTGACTTTGCTATTTTCATTTAAACTTTCACCCCTATTTTATCCCGTTAGGGGTTGCAAAATTTTTAATACACCTCTGTGACATAATGAGAAAATACTTGATTTACACAAAAAAATAAAGTTAATTTATAGTTAAAGTAATTTCTCTGAAACATTTACATTTTCAGTGTTATTCGACGAAATGTTGTCAGAAGATTCATCAAATTTGTCACAGTGTGAGCGGTGGGATTACCCGCGTCAAAAATATGATAACATTTTTATCAATCTGTTTCAATCCAAATACAATCCTTGTGCTTCAAATTCCGACCACTGGGCACCCGCGACAAGCTCGGAATTATTGAATTTTTTATGAATATTCTCCTGTAGGTATATTTTTCAAGCGGCGAATAAAACCCCGCTGTTTTCTATACAAAGTTGATTCGTTTGTTTTACAAAACATTGTTTTTACCAGTTATTAACGACAATTTGTTGTTTTTTACCTTTTTATTTATGTGAGCGAAAAGCGGCATGTAGGTCCTGTTTAAATTAGATTTGTTGTAGGTACTCACAATTGAGAAAAGGTTACATATTTCTATGGATTTTAAAAATTTGTATCCATGTTTAGTTATGAATGAGTTCTTGACTGCCTTTATACTAAGTTATTATACGGTGAGCAGCTACAATGTAACACAATTAAGTTAATAAAATATTGCGTGAGAAACCGCGGGCATCACCTATTGTCAAACGAAGGTGACAGATGCCTAGAGTGTATCTATGGTATCTGTTTCATTCATACTCTTTACTGTATGTTGTGAAAATATTCACTTCAATGTTTTCAATTTCATTCAATGAAATCCTAGTCGAAACTGAAATAAAAATATTATTAAAAGTGTCATTTTTCCTTTCCCCGTTGAAAGTAATATAAAACTTTGAATTAAGTTATTTGTATTTGGTCTTTAGACTGTCAATGGGCGACAAAATTATCTGTTATTGTCAATGATTAGACTATACCAGCGACAACTTTTTGGCAGACAAGGGCCACATAGTAACAGAATGCAATAAAGGTAGACCTCACAACTTTCATAATAATTTGATAAAAGTAAAAAATTATCTAGTTATCTCTCTATCTATATATAATAGGTAATATGTCAATGTGTCAAATTATGTATGAACTATCAATAGAAACATCAAATGCATAGGATGGGAAACATAACAAAAAATAGACAAAAGAGTCGCAGGACGCGCCTATCATATTCTACCTTCGCATCTAGACAAGGCATGCTTTTACATTTTTCGGTGTCCGAATCAGATTATGTCAGTTTCATTCACACATATGCATTTCACATCGGAGTAGTTTATTCTTTAGGAATATTCTTAGTGACAGTGTGGGAGGGACAGATGCGATTTTTGAATTCGGAATAATAATGGACTTGAATTTTACTTTAATTCTCGTTCCTGAAGCCTATTACGCACACTAATAAATTGTAATAGGTATGTTCGTACCTGTACTCCTTTTTGAGTATAGTACCTAGCTAGAGAACTAACACGCGACTCGAAAGTGTCAAGATTTCTCAAATAAAGCTTGAACTTAATGCTATAAAAATAGAGCTGAAAATCTGTTATTGGCTTGATGGTTAGCTTCATATCTTGACGTTCCATGAGGACTTAGATGAGATCCGATATAGTTTAATTTAAAGGCTTGAAAAATATCAGGGTCCGTTGCCGATATTCGCCCACCAGGCAACCACTACCATTTTTTTTGGTAATTGTTAATTACTTTTCATGTTTCGGCCTTCATTTCTGATAGTCGCGTCCATTGTCAGTCACGGACTGGACAGCGAATTCAATCATTCTTGCGACTTCAATTCCGTCGCGTTTGATTCACACCTCTCTCGCCTTTACCAAATTAATATTCAGCTAATGAATATTGGCTACTTGTAGAAACTGAGGATCTAGCAATTGGCTTTTTTATAGAGACTAATCGTTTTCTGTTGGCTTTTATAAAGAAACTAACAGTTACTTCTTTGCGCCAATGTTGATTTTATCCCACGATTCTGTAGTTACAATAATCTTTTCTTTTTTTTTTTGGTTACTGGGAAATCATCCAATGACTGCTCCCGTCCTGGGTGCGGCGGGAGGGCGTGTCATCAGACTCTTACTGACTAATACCCACTTATGTTCCTTCGATTGCCCTTTCTGTTCCAGGGTCACGGTAACTATTATAAACATTCCGCAACCCCGGCAGGCGTTGGCCCTGTTGGGCCCCTTCACTGACGCGCCGTCGACGCGGTCCTGGTCCTAGCCGGGCGGCGAGCTACCCATCGCTCGCCATATAATCTTTTCTTGACAATACTATCTAAGACTAAGTTCCTGACTAAATCGAAGTAACAACTTAATTTCTTAATTGTAATTAACATTGCTGTCCTACATAAACTGGTGCTTAAAGTAAACAAAAAATTGTGTTTTTACCCGACTGCAAAAGGAGGGTTATTCATTATACAAAAACAGGATCAAAATCCCGTGTGCCAAACAGGTGATTACGTTCACCCGTTAAAACGTGATTGAGTAACAAACATGCACATTTTATATTATAATATAAGTATAATTAAATAACTTATAGCACAGATTAATAAATAGTTACTAAGTCTTATAGTGACTAGAACGTAAAATTTCTGTATTTAAGGGTGTCTGCACCGCAATAAGTATCTACTTTAGTCCTAAGTGTAAATTGCACTCTGCCTTACTGCTATTTTTGGATGTATTAATTAGAATCCCACGGGACCTCTGCGAAATCTAAATGAGATGTCAATTACTGTCTAAGGACTGACACTCCAGCAGCACCTAGGTACTTAGTTGTGAACTTGTGATATAATGAGGCTTATTTCGTAAATACCACTTTTAGCTAAATGTTATTTTTTGGTGTTCTTGAGTAAAAGATGTTAACAAGCTTACTACTCTGAAAATAAACTTCAGAGCTTGGTACTACAGCTCATACTGTGTGTATTGTGTGTGTATTGGACAGATCTTACGGGACTACCTACATAGATTAACCTTAGACGCCCAAGCGACAGCCGGCTGTCGGGTGCTATTGCTATTGTGTCTCGAATCACGTGTGTTCAAAGGTTTAATAACTGAGGTGTTCTTTGTTGAGATTTAAAAGTATAGTTCATCTCAAGATGTTTAATTTTTCAAAAACCATCATCATCTCCCAACTATGTTGCCAGCTTTTTCCCAACTATGTTGGGGTCAGCTGCCAGCCTAACCGGATTCAGCTGGATACCAGTGTTTTTCGTGAAGCGACTGCCTATTAGACCTCCACAACACAGTAACTGGGTGACATGGTACCCTTGGTTAGACTGGTCAGACTTTCCGGCTTACCCGCAACGACTGTCAAAGTTCTACGAATGACAACCGGGACCAACGGCTTTACGTGCTTTCCGAGGCACGGGATGTCAGTGATGTCAAAATAAACTTTAGAAAGCAATAAATATCTATTCAGAAACTAAATATGAAACTGTAGGCTGTCGGCTGACGGTCTGTATTCGAAAGAAGATCTAGTATAAATACCTACCTGACTCAAAAATAAAATAAAAACAGTTAATAAGTAAGCAATCTAGTATTTCTACTTTTATTAATAGCTGGCATTCGCATCTTTTATTATCTATTTTCGTCTTCGAAATCAAACAAAAGACGTAGATAAACATTTCTAATGATAGAAACACAGAAACACCATTTCATATAGTTTATTTACTGAAGTCAGAAGTCTGAGCCACGTTGATCGAGAAAACTATTATATTCTCTTTGAATATGCGCTTATTTACATCAACTTGCATTTCTGATGCATCGATACTACTAAAAAGAACGATTTTAATGGTTTATGAACGTTAACGCTTACACGTCAATGATCAAAGGTTTTTATTCAACATTGACGTTTGGAAAACGAAGTGAAAAGATCGTTTAATAGGCCATGTCTTAGGACGTCAGAACGGCGATATAAAGGACAACTAGCCATCCCTCTCCCTCCCACATTAGTTTTAAGATCTTACTTTGTACTATTCCATTCTTATTAATTAATTAATTTATTTATTTATTTAGAGCATGAAAAACCTACAGCTAAATACATCTAGAATAACAATCAAATAGTAACTGGTAAGCCAATAACAGGTTCTCGCTTATAGAAATAGAGAAGAAACAGAGAGTGAGTAAACTTACTTATTAAGAAAATAGGATATTAACGATTTAAATACACACATCAAAAGTGTCTAGGGATCAACATATATTTTTGCAATAACTTTTCTCCTGATTGATATTAATTAAAATTTTCTTTAAGGATTCATCAAATAAAGTGTTTTCGTTTGTCACAGTAACGATAAACCAAGTCACCTTTGCATTAATAAAGAAATTTGCCATTTTCCTAATAAAGGGATTTTTGACATTTGAACCACTAACACAAAAGTTCGAAAAAAAGACTGTAATAACAGTTTTCTCTAAAATTTTATTGGGTAACGTAAACAATTAATAGTTCGTGTTTCTACCGCGAACACTAACAACACAAGAACATCGGTTTGGCATACTCAAAATGAGTTCATCCAAATCACGCTGTGGAATGGCCGCCCATGTTCGTTGCAACAACAAAAAAAGGTCTTCTTGCGACTGGATACCCTCCATATTCGGCAGAGCTCTTCTCTGTAGCATATCCCATGCATGCTCAATCGGGTTCAAGTCTGGTGACTGAGCAGGCCAGGGCAGGACATTGATGTTAGCTGCGGCGAGAGTCTGTCTTACAACTCTTGCGGTGTGCGGTTGTGCATTATCATGCATTAACTGAAATAAGGGACCGATTTGCACTTGTAGAGGAACGATGACGTCTGATACAATCGTCTCAGCATAAATTTGAGCGTTGAGGTTGCCTCTGATCCAAATCAACTCAGTTCTTCCGCCGATCCAAATACCCGCCCATACCATGATGGTTCCACCACTATAAGGATGGACTTCCTGGCAGGATTTTAATCGCTGTTGGCGTCCAGGGGTTCTCCAGTGTCGTATACGTCTTGTATCCGGTCTCATACCAAAACGAGACTCGTCAGAAAAGCACACGAAACGCCATTGTTCTTCTGCCCAATTTCTGTGTTCAAGAGCCCATTGATATCGAATCCTACGATTGTGCATTGCTATAGGTGGTACCCGTAGCGGTCTTCGGGAATGAAGGTTCACTTCATGCAAGCGGTTTCTGACTGTTTGGTCGCTAATTAAGTTCCCTGAAGAGTGATGGAGCCTCACGGCTAACATCATGGCGGTTATTGTTGGAGCTCTTCGAGTTAAGATTTGAATGTATCGGTCTTGTCTCCGTGTGGTGCAGCGATACCGTCCTCCATGGCGCTCAGCCACGGTACCAGTGCTTCGGTAACGTGTCCAAAGTCGACTGATAACACTCTGACTTGTATTCAGAGCTAAAGCCACAGTACGTTGCCGGGAACCAGCTTCTATCATTCCCACGGCTCTGAGCATTTCTACCCTGCTTAAATGACGTCGCCGCTCCATAATAACGTTGGTTTTAATCAGTAGTAGGAAAACAGTAGCACTAATAATGTCTTCAATGCGTTGGATGTTTTTATTGTCTGATTTTCATCTTTTACTCGAATTTGATTCACAGTTCCTGATTCAAATTATGAAATGCTCCAAAAAGGATCCATATAAATTTATAAAATCATAAATTTATTACAAAGCCATCTCAATCTCAAGAAATCCGCATAAAAATGCTTGATCCCTAGACACTTTTGATGTGTGTATATTAATACTATTTCACGCGGTTCTCGAAAGAAACTGAGGCTTAAGCACCTTTTCGCCGAAGCCACAGTGGTAGTAAAAGGGTCCAGATCATGCTGCTTGCACAAACTATTAAAGCTTTTACTTGCACGCACAATAAAACTATTTTGCCTGTAACTAGATGACGAAGTTGGTATACAGAAGGGTTGATTGTAGCGAAGTGTCTTGAAAATTAAAATCGTCTTAGGGGTAAAATTTTATATCCTGGATTGTTTCTACATATCTTAGTTATTCTCATATTCTATGTGTTAATTTAGCCCCCCTTAACCCCCTACCTCTTACCCCTTAGGTGTTCTCCATGGTTCCCCTTCCCAGCTCTGTCAACAGTTGGTGCAATAGGGACGCATCACAAAAAGTACAAAAAAATTGAACGACCGGTCTAACTTAAATATCTCATGTGTTACAAACAGCAACGTATACATACTTAATTAATACTACAAGTACTACATATAGTATTTTTAATTATTAGTGCAGAACCACTTTTTAAAGCCACTTATAAATAATAAAACATCCCACTGATCCAGAACGCAATATCGCCTACAGAACAATGTGATCGAACCCTAAGATTTATACGAGCTTAACACTCTTACCCACTGAGGCGTAATGCAATAAATTCGTCAGTATAATTAATGATTAAACGAACTTACCTGTACGTGAAGTTCTATCATAATTATACGAAGGCTTCGTCCGAAGGGATTAGCTAATAACACATGTAGTACCGCCTAGTGGTTCGCCAGTCTCACACTATAGTTGAGGGTAGAATATAAAATTAAAAAAATAAATCTCACGTCAACAAGACAGTTGACCGACCCGCTTGCTTCATTTAGTTTAGAGAGTAGCCGCATCTGGAATATTTCACACACAATAAAGGGTTAACAAATGGGAGGGAGGGTTGCTAATCCCTTCGGACGAAGCCTTCGTATAATTATGATAGAACTTCACGTACAGGTAAGTTCGTTTAATCATTAATTATACTTCAGGCTTCGTCCTCGGGATTAGCTAATAACACATGTAGACTTTTAGAGATAGTAGTGTGAAATATTTTGTTTATTCCTCAATTTTACAAACAGATATAAGAAAATAATTATAAATCAGCGTATCTTAACCTTCATTTGAGTTATTGTTTACAATTGTTCTGGCAAAACAATCATTTCAATTGTTATTGACATTACCTATGGTTCTATTATAGAACCGAAATGTGCTTGATGAGCCGCTCCATCCAGCGGTTTTTCTTATTCGATCTAGGCTGACGCCCAGCTGAAGAGCCACGGATGTAGCGGCGTGCCTTGTGCTGTGTGCGGTAAACATGTTCACATCGATACCGCTATTGCGCAGGATGTCTTTTATCCACCTACTCAAGGTTTGAGAACCGACAGCATAGTAAGGCTTTCTAAAGCTTATGAAGAGGGAGTCAATATTCTTTCGCAACGGGCTTGATTTTTCGAATTAGGTAAGTAAAGTCAAGACAGGACATATCATTTCGGGTCGTTCCTAAAAAAAAACGGTAACACTAACAATGGCTGCAAACATCTTTAGCGTGTTGTTTTTAAGAAGTCAGGAATTTTGATAGTTACTTTAGAAGGGGACAATTCTATGTTTTTAATATTAATCTTTGACAAGGTCTGTACTCTGTGCGCAGTCAAAAGGGCAATGAGAGTGATAAGTTTTTTCGAAAGGTTTTCAAGGGATAACGTTTCGTTGGGATAAAAACTGGCTGAGATAATTTATTACTATTGTAGTATCCCATGTTATTTTACACTTGGGTAAAGGAGGACGTAACCGAAATATATCTTTAAAATACCTTTTGATTCTATCATCTTCTCCTAAATTATTTCCCATGAGTAGGGCAAGCGCGGATCTACAAGAATTAAGCGTCCCGTATTGATATCCCTCTTCATAGAGAATGTTTAGGAAATTAATTATTTGTGGAATCGAAGCGTTATACAAATCACCATTATTCGCATTACAGTAATTAAACCAGCGCCGTAAGTAAACATCATATTGTTTATAGGAGTTTTCAGAAATAGACGCCAACATCACATTTACTGCTGACGGAGGTAAGCTTCTTCTTACCCACGCCGGCGCCGTCCGCATAAGTTCCCTGCCACCGGGGTTTAAGTTTTGTGTATATGTCGCGATCGCTAGAACTGGAACATAAAATTGGATTTGCATTTGCCTTAAACACAATTGGATCAGACAATAAAAGGCTTTTAAAAATTGGGTAGCTGTTGGCCAATGTGGTACGACTAGTACGCCTCTAGCCCTATCTGTAATTATCTTTCTCAGTGTCTTTAAAACGACAGAGAAAGGTGGGAAAGCATAGAAATAAATATCGGCCCAGGAAATTGAAAATGTATTAATTGCCATTGCATCGGGGCCTCTGTGCCAGGAGAGATAGGCAGAGTATTTAGTATTTATTCGACTGGCAAATAAGTTTATTTGAGGTACCCCATACGTTAAGACAATTTCCTGGTATGCCCAGTCCGCTAACTCCCATTCAATGTCGGGGTGTACCCGCCTTGACTCGGCATCTGCCGTGTTATTGTCTAATGAGCTAATCTAATGAGCTATGACGTACAATTTGCGACATTCACACCACTGCAATAGCTGACGAGTGATGTCAGTGAGGTGGGGGAACTGAATACTTTCCATCCTATTAATGTAAGAGACGGCTGTAGTGTTGTCGATAAGGAATAAAATTTGACAGTTATTCAAATCTTTAGCAAATACTTTAAAACCAAGGAAGGCCGCATGTAGTTATATATGTTGTGTCTTCTCTTGATTACTCCACAACCCGCTAGCCCTTTCTTTGCCACAGGCAGCCCCCCACCCCGTATTTGAGGCATCTGAGAAAATTTTCAGATCATGCGTATCGTGCTTAATTTTACACAACGGTATATGTATTGCGTCATACCACCATCTTAGATCAGGTAGTAACAAACTAGATATATTCATAAATTTATCATAGTTATCATCAGGTTTTAAGTTTAAATGTTTTACGCGTTCAAATAGTTTAGTATATAGCCAGCTGTATTCTACAGCCGGACAAACTGAAACTGGTAATCCGACCATTTGTGCAAATTCACGTATCTTGCATTTTTTTATGCGTAACAACTTTTTAATTTCTGATTTGACACGAACTTTTTGTGGATAACGTGATCTGGAAGTCTTCAGAGTCTAAAACGAAACCTAGAAATGTACATACTTGACTAGGTATCATTAAACTTTTATCCTCATTTATTAAAAATCCGAGAGTTGTAATTAATTTCTTAGATTGTACAGTATTGTACAAACATTTGTCGTATGACTCATCTAAGTTATTAATAGATATTAGGCCTGCCAAACGTAGTAACCGGACAATAGGTTTTATTATTTCAATTTCAATTTCAATTTCAATTCTTTATTGCATTCCACAATGTATAGGCTTAGGTGGTAAACATTTTAGTGAATACTGAATATATATGGGGCAGTGCTTAAGCCCAATAGTAGAACGTTAAATTCGTACAGTTGTTGAACTTTAAATCTTAAATATTTTCTTGTTATAATGAATACTTATAAAATAGTAAGCCTCTTTTATTTCTATTTTTGTTATTAATTTTAATACTGTGCGTAGATCTTCAATTTTGAAATGGTCGGCTGTAATAAATTTATTTAAGTTTTTTAAATTTAAGATGATACTGTATTTGCCATTCGGTTTAGACACTAGAAATATACTAGATAAAAATTGACCATCGGTAGGCTGACATTTTGACATAGCTCTATTACATAATAAATTATGAATAGCTTTTTTGAAGTTATTTGAATGGGATTTCGTATCCCTTAATGCAAAAGAGAACAATAGGCTTATTAACTCGGGATCATTGTCATTTTTTGATATCAGCGAGTTATTAGTAGAAACTTGTCTCTGTCTAATTTCAACATTTTTATCGCGTTTGGCATTAACGTCGGAAATAGCCGCCTTAATTTCGGCATTTAATACAGGAGCATTAACTAGTTTGCAATTACTCCGCAATAGTCCTTATGAATTTCGGGACCGAAAATATTCGAAACAGTAAGATCTTCGCTCAGTATTTCGAGTATTGTACTGTTTAGCGTATCAGCTGACTCAGGCTCCTCAGTATTTGTCACCGGCTCCACGGTGCTAGCGGCGGTGGCGGCGGCAGGGGGCGGGGACACTCTTCGTCGGGATCCGGGACGGGGTCGACGAGCGTCTCCGCACATGGCTCAGAATCAACAATACCGTCAAGTAGGTTTGGAACGTTGTTATTACGTTCTTGATCTGAAAACCACCGTTACCTATACTAGTCATGAAACAGACCAAAGTACTGTTCGCCAGACTAATTTATCGGGTAGTACAGCTCCAAAGAGAAGTACGCAAACCCATCTTGGTAATCATTACTGACCTACACTAGTCAAGAAACAGACCAAAGTACTGTTCGCAAGACGAATTTATCGGGCAGTACAGCTCCAAATAGAAGTACGCAAACCCATCTAGGTAGTCATTACTGACCTACACTAGTCAAGAAACAGACCAAAGTACTGTTCGCAAGACTAATTAATCGGGTAGTACAGCTCCAAAGAGAAGTACGCAAACCCTTCTACGTCATCATTACTGACCTACACTAGTCCAGAAACAGACCAAAGTACTGTTCGCAAGACTAATTTATCGGGTAGTACAGCTCCAAGTTATAATAATATTTAGTTATGTAAGTACCATCTTACAAGTAAGTCACACTAATTATTAACAATTAGTTAAGAAACAGTCCTAGAAAACTGTCCGCAAAACTTTTTTATTGGGTAGTACAACTTAAGAGAAGTACGCAAACCCAGCTAGGTAACTATTACTATCACGGGCGTAAGTAATGTTTTATTATAAAAAATATGTTTTATTATAAAATTTATGTACAATATCACGATTGAGTCACACTAATTTATTGAAAATTAGTTAAGAAACAGTAAAATACTGTTAGCATAACTATTATTCTATTTTGATATTGAGTAGGTAAACTTGCAAAGATAACATTTCTTAAAATATCGTAGGAGTTTCTACAAATGGTAAACCCAACAGGTATGAAATGTAACCTATTTAGCTAATTTAGTCAACACTTTTCTTAAGGTTGATTAAATGTATTGTAAAAAGCTTGTATACGACATGTCCCGGAATAAGAGCACACCACCAGACACCCAAATTAGAATATTATGTTATAATCATAATACATACACTGATTTTTTATTATTATGTTTAAAATACTTTTTTTTTTTTTATAAATTTGTTGTACAGATTGTGGGAGAAAATTATAGTCACATTAAAAATTTACGCATGCACACAGTCGCACTTGCATAAGGGTCTAGCGTAGTAGGTATTTCATCCATTTTAGTTTGTTTTGACTGTACAGCGGAAGTGTGACAGCAGTTTTAGTTTTAATTATTTTTGGGATAAAATATTACCTATATTAAAAATTACAAAGAACAAACTATTTTCTCAAAGTGCAATAATTCAGTTACACATTGTTTATGTAAGTATCTACAAGTTACTTCTTAGTAAACATAAAACCGTGACAAAAAAGTTTCGATACACTTGAAATGTATGTAAAAGTAAATAAGGCAAGTAAAATCGTTGCCTAAAGGACATGCATTATGGCGACTTATTTACCGCCAGCTCGTTATTAAACGGGCTTTGTACGGCAGCAATAAAACTAACAAACAATAAATACACAATGACTGACCTGGAGACTCCGAGCGGGAACGAGTATCAAGCGAGTTGAAACAACTCAGCGTACTTACGGCATCTTCCCAACACTTTCTTTTTCTAATTCCTTGAACTACCGCAGCAGATGATCGTAATCTTCTTCACGTTTCCGTTTAGGCATGTTAGATAAGCACTTGGAATAAACAATTAGCACTTTTGAGACGCGAGCGTGTGATCGTGGCGAGCACTAAAAAGCGAATGAAGCAAGCGGGTCGGTCAACTGTCTTGTTGACGTGAGATTTATTTTTTTAATTTTATATTCTACCCTCAACTATAGTGTGAGACTGGCGAACCACTAGGCGGTACTACATGTGTTATTAGCTAATCCCGAGGACGAAGCCTGAAGTATAATGAGCAAAAACTGTCAGAGTCGACATGGTTGTCGACAACATGTTGTGTGCCCATCACTCACTTTGTAAATCGCAACAAATACGCATTTCAATGTAGTCTTTGTGAAATGTCTTAGTTAGCTGAAACCTTTAAGTGTTTTTTTTTGTTTATTCAAAATGTATGCACATAATGTAATGTACAAAGGCGGACTTAATGCCTTGACTAAATTAATTCTTGAAAAATTGATATGTCAAATTATCAAGTGTGCGTGAAGTGCGGTGATTGGTTGGCTGACAAATCTACTAGATAGTAGATGGGTGCATCAGCACAACAACGGAACATTTTCATTGAACCATTTACTGCCAAAATAGATTTACAATCAAAACCGTATACAATAAAATTATTGTCCGAAAGAAAACACTTCAAACAAATCATATCGAAAATATTTAAAAACATAATTTTATAAACAATCAGTTGTGTAATTATAATTAATTACTAATAAAGATAAAAAAAATACCTAATTGTTTTATTTTAATTCATTCAGATAATCTGATATGGACTTGTTTGGAATTTCTTGGAAATTCTTCTTACGGAAAAATCTCTTGAACTGGGCGACTAGACTAAACTATTTTATTTGTGAATGAAGTTCCAAAGCGTTTTGGTCTATCGGAAATAAAAAATCTGTCTCTTGTTTTTTTTTTGTTTACAATTCTGATATTGCTACTGTTGCGATCAAAATACATAACACGCAACAAATGATTACCCAGTAACCCGAATTTGTTTTGATGTTTGTTGTTAAAAAATTCTTCGTCGAATTCGGTGAAAGTGTAGTTGATATTTTAATTAAATTTCACACCTCAGATTTACGTCGATCACGCCAGCTTTACAGCGAATTTAATTCATCATTTTCGTCATTTTTAACTGACATATTGATGAACCGTTGACAGGCCGGTTTAAATTAACGCCGCCGCGCTTTTGCCGCGATTTTAGCCGAAATTGCATTTAAATTGTTGATCAGGTGTGTTAATTTTACCAGATGCATTCTGGACGGGACTTGCGAGATTATAGTTAGTATTTAAAGTCAGTTTAGCTGGGAAAGCATAGAGTAAAAGCTATTTTGGTTTAGTTGGTAGGTAACCGTTTTGTAAGAGCTACATTGGTTTGACTGGGAGAACATCTTTTAGGCAAAAGGTCAAAGGCGTACGCTTTTGTACTCCCACTATATGTGGAAAATTTCTTCAACTGTAAAGCTGGGGCTAGATGGGTATTTCACGCGTAGACTACAGCAATTTTGGACACGACTTTGATTTTGAAGTCATGAAAAAAAAAACAGGTAGGTAAGTATTTAGCGCATATCAAACCAAGTGTGCTAAGTTTGTTATTATTAATTTGTATAATGACATCTTCGAACGCGTGTCTTTCGACGTTTTACAAGTAATGAAATTTAAGTAAACTGCAACGTTCAGTAGTAAAGGCAAAGGGTTTTGGAAATTGTGCGCAGATTTCTTATTTATAAATTGGAACATTGACATATCTATATTACAGCAAATACGTACTGTAATTTTTTACCATTAATAAATATATATTATTTATTACAAACTAAGAGCTTTGTTCTTTTTTCTTAAAATTTTTAGTCACCAGTATTAAGAATATCGCTTGTTTACCGAGAGTTAAAAATCTTAAAACTATTAAGACGCGTGTGTTAATTATGTGCTTGAAAGCGATGCATTTAGTCATTTTACAAGATGACCTAAAAAAAGTTGTTATAACATACTTCTAATAATTACACCTTTAAATAAACCTATTGCTTTTGTTGTGACTAGTTCAGTTTTAGACATGGGCTTTTAAAACTTTTTGATGCAGAGCTACACACATGCGTATAACGTGTATTGTGCAACGGTGTAACTGCAGATTCAAGCTCGCTTGCCCCGCGGCTATAGTTGGTGTTGGCAGCCTTTACTGATTGAGTCAAACTCAAACTCACTGGGCCCCCATTCGGCTAAATTGACTTAGGAATATATACAGGGTGGAAAAGTTAAAGGGCCTTGAAAGGAAACTAGGTACCTTAAATTCGTAAGGAAAGAAAGAAGAAGAAAGAAACAAGAAGATTTTTTTTAAAAACAAATATAACTGCATTTAATATACATTTTTTAAATATCTACTCGTCTATATGTCTTACCCGAGAATAGAACTGACTTGGTATGAAAAAAAAACAACATTACTGTACTTTAATGACATCAATCGATAGGGTCATTCATAAGGATCAATTAAATTAGAGGAAAACAATCTAAATACTCTTCTGATTGCGGGCTTTCCTTTAATTTGAATAACTATGTTTGTTGGAGAGATTTGGTATAAATGCTTTAACGTCTAATGGCATAAAAGTAGATTTCAGCCGGTACAATTCTCGAGTGTGGCAAGCCAATATTCGAAAATCTCTAAATGCATTGCAAATAATTTATGCTATTTGTTTCTTTTTAAAATAAGGGAATGTTTCCTTTAAGTAAAATAATCGATCTTAACGCATGTAGATTTCATTCAGGTCCCATTGTAACTTGCCACCCTGTATATCAAATTCGCGACTGTGTTTGATATCAGTTATGACTGACAGCTAATGTGGCTTAATTGATTTCAAATGTGTGTATTTATAGGTGTAATGATGTTTATCATTGACATCTATAAGTAAAGGATAACGTCAAAGGACATTGTTCGCGGTTTCATCCGCGTTGGAATGTTGCTACAGTATAATAGTTACTACAATATACATTATTTTCTTATATCTATTGGTTTATACGGCACATGCATACTTAAAAATCATGCCGGCCATGATATCATAGTCATATTGAAACCATAAAAAAAATCTTATAACCTGAAATCTAAGGTACTTATGTGGCTAATACGCCTACAGAAGTGTACTCTCCATTTAATTCTACCGAATTACCAAACATGTTGGCTTCGCATCTCTTAAAACCTTGTCTGTCAACTAAAACCCTATCCGATTTTTACCTCAAAATTTTGTCACCTAGTCTACCATGGTTAACATGGCTAATAGGGTTTCGGCTAGATATTCAATATGGCGGTATAAAAAACCGTTCAGCTTTCGTTTTTTAAGAATTTTGGTTATGAATTTAGAGTTCCGACATGTTATTTTACCCTCCTGGCAGTATTTAGCCATTTTGCAGAATTTTACTACATCGCCCACTGTTTATATTTTTGGGAACAGAGAATGCAGGAAATATGAGCCTTTTTAGGAAAATGTAAGCGAATATCTTCACTGTTTCATTAAGCCTCTAGGAAGATAATATAGTTATATTTGGATTTGAAATGATGCTGTGAAGGCACCTGCCTCTGACGCCTGTGATTACAGATTCGAAACCAGCCAATAAACAATGTTACTTTTTCAATTCAAATGTTCTTAAGTTTATCGTGGACATCATTGTGTTGTTATCAGTGAAAGACCACATCTTGAGAATATCTGGACTTATATTTAATAATATAATATTGTCCAGATATTTGAAATCACCGATCTTCCTTGAACAAGTATTATTAATGCCTTGTGCCTTCTCCTTAAACATTGCTAAAGAAATAAATGTCAAAAAATACGTATAACTGAAATACATTCAGCCACCAGTGTAGACAACAGGGTCCAAGCTACCGGAGCTGTCAGGGCTTCAGGGAGACCTAAATTCGAGGCAGGGGCCTTAACCATACGGGCCGTAACAAGAAATACTGCCTTCTGAATCCAGCAATCCAATCATTATCATTAATAATGTAATTATTCACTGCAATTCTGACGCCATTAGTTTCAAAAACCGCCACACAGGTGCAATAAGTGGTCATTGTATTCATGGGCGATCGCATAAACACACCAACATTATTCGCTACAAACATGTAGAGAAGCAAAAACTGTTTAATTGGGCGCTATACGCGATACCGAATCATTCGGTATCACTGCGTGTGTACACGACTTTAGTGATGCGGCCTTGTCGATTTTTGTGCGTAACGCGGCCTTTTTTGTATTCTTTTTTTAAATGTTGGTACTGGGGTGTTTTTTTTTTTGAATATTTTGTTTCTTTAGTTTGTATCTGTTTGAATGTGGAATACTAGGGTCGTTATGACAATGTAATGTTAATTGATTGGTGCTTTTTCTGCTTAAAAGCCTACGTGTTGTAGGTTTGTACATGTCTTTTAAGAATCACGTTCCCATACATTGGTTTATTACCTTATTAGTACAGACTTAGGTACCATTTGTAGTTGGAAGTTGAAGTCTCAATATAGAAATCTTAATTTCAGAATCTCTTTTTGGTTATTGATAATAACTTTTTACACATATATTAAGATCGACCTTTAGCTTAGATTGGTGATTATTATTAGTATAGGCTTTCATGTCTCATGTAAGTGTAGGACGAAATTCTGTTAGTTGTTGACTACCCTGCTTTATCTGGCGAAATAAGGAGGTGTGCACCAACTTACCGTGTCACTAAAAACAAAAACCAGCTTTACATTTCCAAAAAAAAAAAAACAAAAAAAAACCCTTCGACTACAAAAAAGAGCACCACTATTGTAAGTGCGACCAACAACAGGTGTGACGTGTCGCATCACTAGTACGGGACACGTAAAAATAGTGGGCAAATCTAGCAACCTGTTAGTGCGGTCCGTTGACAGGCCCGCGCGAGTCAACTGCGACCGCTATCACACACCGCAACTACTTTCAGCTTATGTTGGGCTTTGGGAGCTTTTTTTTGAAAATGGAATTGTTTATTTCGCTACGCTGATTGGATTAGGATTTGGGTTTGATTGTTGCTGTTGAGGTGATGTTGAACTTGAAGTGTTGTTAAGGTTGATGGTTAAGTATTTGAAATCTTACTCTGACTTATTTTTGCGAGATGTAGGTAGAAATTACAAGGTATCGTGTATTTATACATTGGCATTTATTGACCGTGGTCACGCCTTATCTTTGTTTTCTTATTCATGTTTCGTGGATAGTTCTTACAGAACCGCTTGGGCTTATCTTACTTAGCGTAGGCTTAAGAACTACGTAGACTAATTGAGCACTCTTTAGCTAACCATCCATAGAAAACGATTATGTATGAAGACGCTTCGGCCGTTTAGTGTTCTGCGTGTCTTCAGAGCTCGTATAATCGAGGTTTTCTATGGATATGAGCTAAGTGGAGCTAAATAAATGTGCGTGCCCTTTAGGCTGATATACATATATGAACTTTGCTTAAACCTTCGAACACACGTGATTAGAGACACAATAGAAAGACAATAGCAGCGCGACAGCCGGGTGTCGCTTGGTCGTCGTAAAGTTATAAGTGTTTCAGACAGGCAATATTACTATCTCCGTTCATCTCCGCACAATCGACAAAGAGAGAATATACAAGTCAAAGTACGAGCAAAGTACGTTCAATCTTGGCCTAGGTTTACATTTCAGCTGTGTTGTCCTAAGGTTCACACAGTTCAAAGCTCTTGAAAAGTTTCTCAAGTTTATTTTTAGCATTTACCTATAAGTTATATTTTTAGTCTCAAAGGCTTAATTGCCTCCAATTCAATACTTTACTTAAGTAAACTTACTAAAGTAACTTAAATTACAAGGTCGGTGTACTGACTGACATTCCTGTTTAAACTTTGTCTATAATAGAAACTTTCTTAAGATTTTTCTTATGTTTAACTAGCCGTGTTCCGCGGTTTCACTTACGTTACTCAACTTACGTATATTTTGTGCGCTACTCGCACAAGTTCGAAGTATAGCAGATTATGATACGAGTGAGATAAATTTGTTATTACGCCTGAGGCGGATTTCATCCCGTGCTGAGGGCGAAATGACAATATTATCACGCGTACTACACGATAATTTCTGACTAATAATGTTCGGACTTCTTAATTCTTTGAATCCTGACGCGCGCTCTGTCTAGTGAGTAAAATGCGTGTTGGTTTTACCGAAGTAATAAATTTGCTACATCATTAAATATATACCTAAAACGTCTGAAATAAGAGTCACTTAACGAAAAACTGTGTGGAAAAATATCTTACGAAACAAACGAAAAAGATCTTACAATTAGGAGCACTTGCAGAGATTACTACTAATTAACAAACAATATCGAATCTAAAGAAGTAGTGTGTTCGTTGGTATAAAACGTGAAGCAACAGACAATACATCTATCGACCGATTGGAGGCTGTATTTTATCTGTGTACCTCTTCAAACAGCTCAGGTTGCTAATGGTCTGTACGTATAACAGTGCCTATCTCTGCAACAGGGGTAACAAGGAACTCACGAATACGATTCGATGATTGAAACCCTATATTTCAGCCAAATTCGATAATAACAAGCACAATGTGTATAGGTAATGTTTGATTTGACTTAAGTATAGATAAAATGTGAATTATTAGTTATTTGGTCACATAAATACTTGTAGGTTTCATATTTATTTTTTTAAATAATTTTATCTGGAAATAAATTATATTTTTTTCTGATATATATAAAAATATTACGGACAGACAGGCGTACGTTTATCACTTCATCACCGTTCGGCAAGATAGTTCTGGAAAAATCTGTTCGGAACATTCAACCCTGAAATCTATAAAAAATATATAGGACGTAAAGCGCAATTAATCAAAACTTAGTTAAGTAACTTAATAAACTTCATAAAGTAATTTAATCACTTTGTACTACAAATACATTCAAAAATTTAACTTAATATATTCAATTATTTCATACAGTTTGTTGTTTCATACACTCCGAAACATGGAGTTTATTTATTTATTTAAAAAGTTTATGTACAAACACCGTACTCAGTAACCGTAAGTTTCGTAGCAATCGCTTCTAAAAAGTACTAATTTCAGCTGAAATCGGAATCATTCAAATCGTTTTCAGCCTGTACTCTATTTGGCAGTAAATGCTCTGTGTGAATTCTCCGAAAGGCATCTTACTGAATGCCTTACAAGATACATTTAATCCTACGAAATAGTAATGATACTACGAATTGATAGGTCCGGGGATATCGCGAAATTCAAGTGCTTTCACTCAACAAGAGTAATTAATTATCTGGGTTGAAATATCACAGTCAGTCAGATTACCATTCTAAATATATCGATTTCACTGATACGTCATCTAAGTATTTCCTGCTTTAACATACATCATAATATTATTTCCTTAAAATAAATAATTTAAAAGCTGCGCAAACATGAATTTTTATCTATATACTAATAATATAAAGCTGAAGAGTTTTTTTGGTTGATCGCGCTGATTTCTAATAGTACTGGTTTGAATTGAAAAAGAAAAATTGTGTCATACAGACCATTTCTCGAGGAGTGCTTTATCACGCCATGACCTACATCCCCACATCACATCATACTAAGTAATAAAAAAAAAATTAGTACAAAAATCTCTTTAAGTTTCTTTAAGAAATAAACATTTTGGAATGGGAAAGTAGGTTCATTTTTTGTTCACGTAAATGACGTTTCATTTCAAAGCGCTTTAGATATAATAAAAATAAACTATTTGATTTTGAGTTTTTATAACTACATTTCGACTATTTGATAATTTGTAAAGCATGACTTTTTTAATATAATAGTTTCTATAAACATGTTACGTTCAGCAACAACACAGTCGCTTGTCATGTCTGAAATTCTTCACAGACTGAACGCAGCAGAGTCCGTATGCTTCTAGAGATTCGATTACGTCCGATGCCTATGTCAATGACTTGAATTTCAATTAGAACAAATTATCGAGGGATACGGGAGGCAAACTTGATTTGTAGGCGCTTGCGCAAACCGCTCGCCTCGCAGAACACTGAATTAACTGACTGTTAAATTTTAGTGGACTTCATACATGGATAAACATGGCTGATACATGCAGACGGGTATATTTGTGTGGTAGGGATCGGTTGGGTTTATATTACAAGTAAGTGAAGATAAGGAGGATGTTTTTGAGTATCTTGGTCAAGTAGGAAGCAAGTATGTTTGTAGTTTGTGCTATTAGACAGTACTGTTCGGTACGGTAGTGGAGCGCTTGGCTTATGCAATGCGCGTCGCGAGTTCGATTCCTACATGAAACAAATATTTGTATGGTCTACAGATATTTGTTCCGAGTTGACTATTTGTGTATCTGAGTTAAAAATCCTAGTGTGGCGCAACTACTTTTTATGTAGTGGTCTACTGCAGGCCAAAACCCGAAATTGTATTACGAAATCATTCGCACCAATAAAGTATTTAGTAGGCATTTATAAATGTGCATTGCCATTTGGACTAGAAATAAATCAATTAGGCTAATTGATTAAACATAAATCAGACGAGTTGCGATTGAATTCTCAACACTAACATGCCATTCCCCAGGAGTATAACTGCATTTATTTAGTGATTGATACCCACAAATATAGAAAGTGTTTTAGCTGAATTAAATATTTAAGTAATTTATTTTCACAATATGGGACAGGGTACTTAAAGAGGGAAGTTCAAGTAAAAAACTTTGAATTTCAAAGACGTGCAGACTTGACAATGTAACTATTAAACGCTGTAATGGCATTTGATAGTTTGCCATTCAGCAGACATCGCATCGATTTGAAACCTGTCCTGTGGCTTGTCTACACCAGAAGTAACTTCTGTCCCCCAATTTCCTCGACACTCGCCGTGTTATCTGTTCATGAACAAAGGTGTCCCCCACGGCGTGTTAATAGTTACAATGGACTGTCCATAAGGCTGTGTTCACGACGTCAGCGGACGAAGGATTCGGCGGTTAGACTCCGAGACTTTGGACACACGATGTGTTGCGGTGTCGCTGGAGTGTCGCTGCGTTGTTACATAGAAATGTGCGTGTTGTATCTGTGGCATATCACACGATGCGATACAACACCACACCGAACTTGCAACCGTCGAGGCTATGCGGGAAAGGGTTAATGTGTTACCGGGACCGCTCAACGAGGATGTTTGCGAAGATTTACGTAGTTGTCTCCACTTTGGCGGGAGGTCTTAAGACCCAAAAATATAGGCGCTATGACACTCTCGAGCGCGTTCGCCGCTATCCGTGGTCGCTGTCTCCTAATCTAGTTCCATATAAATCTATGCATTGAACGCGCCGCTCCCGGCGTCGCTGCCGCAGCCGTCCGCTGATTTTGTGTCCCCAGCCTTACAGTTTCTTGATTGACACCTCATCCCTAACGGGAAGCCGTGTAAGTATTGTAAAACGAAATAGCCGGCAGTTGATGTCTTCAGTTCTAAAGTCAATTGATTCTTAGTAAACGCAGCTTTAAACTATGGTAAGCTTTGAAGTTGACGGTTTTGTTTTTATTTGTTGCCCCTTTTGTGTTTAAGTGGCAACAAACAAAGTTAACTTAAGTTTTCTTTCTATTCTAGTGTAGTGCGACTCAAAATGAGATAAAACGGAATGAATTTCTACTAATACAAAAATTGATTGTATTAAATGTCGAGGTATTTAATATACAATTTGTGCAAACACAAAAAAAAAAAACAAAATTAAAACGTTTATTTGATGAGTGTCTAAGAGACTTGCTGGTCATTTCTTATTCGTGACGTCACTGTAGGTAACATGCATCGTTTCTAAAACAAATAAGTTTACGTTCAGACAGTAGAGAATCGTACAAGGAAAAAAGTGTAACATTTTTGCAACTATCCCTTCCAACATAGACCGCGCACCCTTTCATCTCACTAATTGAAAAGTTCTATACTGACGTACAGACATACACTATCTTCTGAATCTTTAGTTTTACGAGAAAACTGACGCGATGGTGATAAAAATGTTCACTGACAGTGCTATAGATGTTACTAAGGAAATCTAACAATTGTGGTCATAGAGCCGATGCAAATTGAACAGAAGTCATGACTTACAAGTTAGACCAGAGATTCTTCAAACTTTTTTGGCTTGAGTAATACTTGTCATCATTTTGGTAAAGGTTTAATATTCTACCACACAAAATTGACTGATCAGATTTTCTTGAAAACTTACACTAATATAGCTTATACATCATAATAACACATAGGCTTAACACCACACTATAACACACGGGAGCAAAACAATAAACGAAAACCTATCAACACAGGTCAAACCTCGGGGTCACCTTTCCAATAATAACTATACCAACACTTTGAGCAACATGGACTGACACAGTATATTTGTAATGCAGTAGTATGTGCCCCGATCACAATATTCACCATAATGTTCGAAGATGGAATGTGCTGGCAATGTACGCTCTTATAATGATTTGCACACACCCTCTGTGCAGATAAACAATTTGAATTGCAAAATGTACCCCCTCTTAATGTTAATAGGTATGTAGGTATTGTTCGTTGGTATGGATTTTATGGATGGACGGATGGTATTCAAAATGAAAAGATATTGTGAGGTTTCATCGCATATTGTTGCTTTGTGCGCTTCGAATCCGTACTAATGTTCTTTACAAATGTTGTAACTGTGGGATTATGACTGTGTTCGATGCATAATTTCTATCAAAAGTACTGTACAGTAATATAGACCAAAATAGTATGATCAATATTCTTAAAGGCCTCCATTTAACTCCGCATAGAATTACTTGAAACTTATCTTTTTCAATGGAGTATAAATCTGTATTACTATGGCTTTGTATTACAGGCTAAGCTAAGTATTCCATTTTTTACTTGGTGCAATAATTATTAGGCATTATTTTTTTATATTTTATCAAGCACGATTTAAATAATTGTGAACACGACAGTAGACGTATGGTTCTTATTGACACATATTTTCTCGTCAAGAAAATAAATTATGTGACAACTCTTACCTTCCCCTCTGTTAGCTGCCAAGGATACAAATAAAATAACAACGAGATTTATGTATTAAATTTAAATACGAAATGTTTAAATGTGAAGGAAAGGAAAGCAGAAGCGGTGAAGGAAAGCTTGGCATGGCTGATTGCAGCGCGCGCTTGATTACCGCTAAAGAATATCAAATAAATGTTTGATTGAATGGTTTTTGAAAAATATGTCGTACAAAATAATATCCGTTATAGTTATTATGTGCAAAACAAGCTCAGTTTGATTTTAGCTCAAAAAGACCTCTCAAGTCCTCTGGACTTGAAGTTCCGATAAAATTAAAATCATCATAATATTGTATACAAGGGAACTGCAAAGTTTTATGAGGGTCGTATTAGAAAATAAAAATGCAGTCACATTTTAAATAAACAAATATACGGAAACAAGATAAAAAAACCGTTTAATATACTACAATACAATACTGTGACAATACTATAGCAAATAAATTAAGCGACCATCACGTACCACAGATTAATGCGAGACTTGTCTAGTCTCACAAACACTTGTCAACATTGCCTAGGATAAGTCAAGCTGTCCTGCTTTAGGCCAAGTTGTCCTGAACTTCAGGCCAAGTTGTCTGAAACTTTAAGCTAAGCAGTTGATGTATAAGCCCAGCTCAGTGGCAACTGTTATTTAACCTAAGATTAGGAATTAACTGTATAAGTAAGTATTGTACTTCTATACAGGGTATTTTTATAAGCCCGACGCGAAATTAAGGGTGTTAGAAGTTTGACCGCAATTTGTGTGTCTGTGTGTGCCACCGTAGCTCATAACTTCTTACGGGCCGCTGAGTTTCGTCCGGTTTAGTCGAAACAGGAATAAAGAAAACTTTATTTTGTGTGGTCTAAAAAAATTTTGCATTGTGAACGTACTAAATTAACTTGAAAAATAATATAATATAATTCAATGGTTATAATAGCCTACTTATTATAACCATTGTTCTCTAAACACTAGTTTAAATATTTTAGTCAGTGCAATACCGACACGCGGACACAGTCAGACGACAGTCGTATCCAATTTAATATAATAAATATTCACTCAGACACAACTGCATAAAACTTTTAAATGTCATTTAATTCATTTTCCCAAGTTCTTCAAATGTTAATACATTGAATACTACAATGTTAACGCCACTTATCTGTTATTCAAAATAGTATCTATTCCTCAAAATCAGTTCATCAAGAGGTACAGCAGCAATCACTGAACTGTTTGACAAACATGGAGAGAGCTATAACAAGACAACTCCACTTATTAGTGCATGGAGAACCTCCTCTATTGACGATATTTGTAGCATTGCATAACGAGCTAAAACCTGGGCTGCCAAAATCAAAAGGTCTATTCATGAAACGAGATAAATTATTATGCAAGTAGTAGAATCACTTTAGGATAGTAGACACACATTTCTTAACTGACTACTTCTGAGACGAAAAGCTGAAAGAATTCAGGGGCCAAGGTTTTTTTAAGTCCAAAGTTAAAAAAATATCATTTTTTTTGTTTTAGAAAATTCCATCTTATATCAGGAAGTGAGTTCAAACAGCAGAACATGCGAAATTAAAATAAAACCTAATAAAAATAACAAATAAAACTGTTCCGACAAAACAATACAGCGCCTATTACAATAGAAGTGGTTTCCTAACACAGGACTATATTTTAATAGAATAACAAAGTATAACAAACAAAGTGTTTAACATTCACAGCACACATTAGTTGTCAGCAAAATAAACTATTCACAGTGGATGAGCTCAAGGCACTCTCGTTAGAGACGCTTGATGCAACCCAAGCCCACACGCGTGGAAAATCAACAAGTAAAAAATAGCACACCATTTCTACGGAACATTTACCAAACTACAAAAAAATCAAAATGACATACCAAAATGCTGCAAGTTAAATGCAATCTTGCAAAAATAACAATTTTCGTCAGCTTATGCAAGCGTATCGAATGAAAAATGAATCTATAAGTACGTAACATGAATTTCGGATTAAGCCCGATATCCCTGATTTTTATTGTCGGAAGTCGGGGCACCAAAAGTAATCCAGGAATTATTGATAGCAACAAGTTAGTGTTGTTATTTTATTACAATTTTGATACTTGTTCTGTACATGAGTTCAATAGGTACAGATAACTTCGTGCTTGCAAAGATTATCCCGTTTATGTCCACCGTCAAAACACATCCGTCACGGGAAGTAGGCTCTAATTTATCTTACCTTACCATTTCAATATTCATTTTGGTTTCTAAAACCCTTTAAACTCGAGCGCGAATAGATGGCGGTGTACAATGGACATGTCATCTGTAGTGGACATCAGTGCGGCCTCATTGTTGTCGATTGTCTCGTCTATGCGAAGTTTCCTTTGTTTGTCTGTGTGTAAAGTTTGAGCTATCGACAAGCCGATAACGGGTGACTGAGCGCCCGCGTCGTTTGTGAAAGGACCTTCCAGTTAAGTAAATTGTTCGGGATAGTACTCTCATTAACACGAGTCATTAGTACGATTAATTATTTATTGGGATATTTTAATTACGCTTTAGCTAAAGTAGGGGGTGTAAATAAAACGTGGACTTATTTTTTTGCGTGTTTCTATTGTTGTGAATTTTCTTTACACGTTGTGAAGTTAACCGGGATCCAAGCTAGCTACGTTGACGGGAGTGGAGTCGAACAGGTGCGCTGTAGGGCGGTTCGCGAGCTTCGTTCCACAATGCAATAAATATACCTAGTACACCGTCTCACTGCTTTTCATACAATATGGATGTTCCCGCATTAGCCCCCTTTAGATTAACAAGTTTATACAAGCTCGCTGGTTTTACTTACTTATGTATGAGATACCAAAACGGGCAGGTCATAAACTTGACCTGCCCTGTTTGTGTGAGAGTTATTAAACTTTTATTGAAACTTAGTACTTAATATATTATGATCATGAAATATAAGATGCTGCAACCGGTAAGATGGTCGCAGCCCTGTCGAAAGTGTCCTTCATGAAATGGTACGTATATCACAACTATTTCAAATTATAAGTAAATACCTTTCCTCATTGTGATAGATAGACAGACAGAAAAGAAGTCCCATTACCTTTTTACAACTTTGATCCGATACCCAAAAATAATTACATTGAAAAATTTTAAACTGCTGTCCTCGCTTCAGTCGCTGCTATTCGACGAATTGAAGAATGGAGGGAATACATATTTAATTCAGTTTCCGAGAAAACCAATATGACATGTAGAATGATTAGTCTTCCGTTACTGGTAAAAAATACTTTTTTCTTTGAAAAGTTGACGCGTTTACTCACGTAAATCTATTTGTTGAACGGAATAAACATGGAACAGATTCCAGAGTAACAACAAATTAGTAACAGGTCTATTGATACGTATTAATACTCGAAACAGAGTTCAGATACTCGAACAGCTTTGAGATACTCGTCGCACCAACTGCATTAGATCCAGGTGTACTTGTACACAAACAGTTTACCATTAACCGAGCCGCACAGCTTCCAATATACTCGAGCAACATTCTAAATAATTAATTACAATACAGTTTTAATAAGCTAATCGTCGCTGACCCATCGGTGAATCGGTCCCTCCGCCCAAATTCCTTATTATACATTAATGAAAATTACAATACATATAACGTCTGCGTTTAAATATTTAAAGGCGTAGTTTTCCTCGTCGGGTACTCCGGGCCCGGCGTAATGGTGCCTTTGAATTATTTATTATGAATTTTATGATACGTCTCCTTCGCTCCACTTCGTAAATAATACTTTTGATTTTCTTGAAGCGACCGGTGCAGGAAGGGATGGCGGCATTGGGATGAATGACGCTATCTAGTATCTGTTGCGATATTTCGCTGCGACTTCTGAGTAATTATAATCATTATTCTAGGTTTTAGCTTCTAAACCTAGAATAATGATTTTAGATGATAAAATCTTCTTAGGGTGTTGATTTAGTTGGCCTAAAACATACTTTATTTAGTAGTAGTATGTAGTCGAAGTTGAAACGTTTTGTTAGACTTAGATATTTCGAACTAAAATATTTTTGAAGTGAAGCTGCATCGGAGTGCTATGTTGCCGAATTAAAATTTTGTCGAATAACGTTTAATCAATATAAGAGCAATACAAAAACTCATAAATACATATTATATTCATTGTTGTATTTCAGACGATGACAGACATCGGGTTAGTGCACTTAAGTAAGTAGCCGTAATTGTGTAGGCATAGGCCATTCCTAATTGATTTCAATTGATTCGTTATGATTGCTAAAGATTCTAGTACTTATTTGAGCTTGTTTCTCTCATGAATTGTATGGTAGCATTTGTTTTTTTCTTGGTAGATCCGGTTTTATCAAAATTTAAGTAATCAGCAGTTGCTTAATAAAAATTTACAACCCACACCAGCTTCGTAAGGGTGTGCAAATATGTAAATATTTTGTTTTTCAATCTGAATTATTCCATCTATAGTTGTAACCTATCCTTTCTGTCTGACCTTTCAAAGATCGCAGATTATCTGTGAGTGTCACCTGGTACGTGGTATGTGTCGAGAGTATATTGGCGCTGTCGCAATATTATACAGGGTGTGCCACGGCTATGCCACATGGAGGGAAAGTACCTTAAATATTGTAGATAGAACATTTAACTGAAAGAAGACGTTATTTGAATTTTAAAAACAATTTAGACTGTACTCATAGACAGTCATAGATATTTAAATAAATACATAGTTGAACCGGGAATTGAACCTGTTACTCGAGAAAATTCATCACAAGGATTATTTTTTGTTAAATAACAAAGTGTGATGCACACCACGAGAGCTGGTTTGAAGAAGCGAAGGAAAAGGGAGTCTGGAAGGAGTTAGGGGAGGCCTTTGCCCAGCAGTGGGACAGCGTAGGCTAGATAAAAAAAAAAAAAAAAACATAGTGTCAAAAATAAAAGAAAGACCATAAATTTTAATCTTTTTAATACAAAATTAGTCAATTTTTCTAATGATCAAAATGAGTTTCCTCTTGAATACAAGTTGACTTTTGATTATTTCGTTCCCTGTCAATTTTTTGGTCTTGTTGGGGTGGATATTTATTTATTTGAATGATGCGTACTACTCAAGTGGGTAGATTAATTAGTAATAAGTAGTTATGATTGTCAATTGTATGACCTTACGGCAATGGAAGCTTTTAACTTTTCTTAACAAAATTTCGCAACAAATGTTAAAATTCACGGTCTTCCTTGTATTTGTGACACTATGTTATTTGGCAAAAAATAATCCTTATGATGAAACCTTTCGATTTGATTATTTTTTCTCGTGGAACAGGTTCGATTCCCAGCCCAGCCATTTAATTATTTAAATATCTATGAATGCATTATATTCTTTCAATAAAATGTTCTATCTACAATATTTAAGGTACTTTCCGTCCATGTGGCATAGCCGTGGGACGCCCTGACCTACCTATACCCTACGTACTATGTTATGTTTATTTTACTAACCCCCAACGCAAAACAGGGGTTTTATTGGTTTGACCGCTTTTAGTGTAAGTCCTTTTGTCTGCACTGTGGCTCTTAAATGATGAACCGATTAAGATGCGGTTTTTTAAATTTTGCGGTTTGTATGTATGACAAAAAGAAAATAACTTTGACGTCTGATTGTTTTGGATGTTTCTTCTCAGAGTTAAAGCCAGCCGGCCCTATCGTTCGCTCGAAATAAATAAAAATACACACTGACGTGAAAAAGTGCTGATTTAACAAAGTTACATAAAAATATCTAGATATATGTATCTGATATTTTTATCATGTTTATGGCAAATAAATGATTCTATTCTATTCTATACCGCGGTTCTACCTGTGTCCTTGATCCACTTCCGAGTGTGGATATATAGTTCGTTATGAACGTGTCTATCAAATGCAGAAAGGTTTTTCAAATCCACCGACAGATCCAGGAAAAACACAAAGCTGTTCAGTTTTATAGTAAAATGGTTTGAAAAATATCTGAAGGTACAACATATTGATTGGAGATACGTTTTGCTACCTATTTCTATGTTTCATATATTTTTAAATTGTTTGTTTGTTACAATAGTTTTGTCTATCATATTTCAGGTATTCCTTGCAGAGAATACATTTTTCCAATAAAAAAAAAATGCTTCACTTCTACCTGAATATTTGTTTTTCTGCGAAATCCCAAATGCGTACAAAAAATGATAGTATGGTACAGTCAGAATTGAAAATAACTGAAACGAAAATTGTAACCTTTTATGTTCTATTTGAGTTGTGCTAAACTATTACTAACAAAGGCATACTAAGGATTGGAAAGGATTTGAGTAAAATAATTTTATTTATTTATTTTAAAAGAGGCATCTATTTCTGAGTCTGATGTTTCTTCTCAGTTTTTTTTTAGAATTTACAACTGTTATAAAATAAATAATATTGGTAAAAGAATATTATAAATATGGCTTCTCTTCTGCCAGTCATTTTGTGTTGCCACCGACTTCTGAAATTTTAGTTATTTTTGTGTTTTGAGTTTTTGAAGGGGGTTATATTTTGAATACTCTATTAGTAAATTAGTTAGTAGGACATGTTCAGCAGTGGAAACAATAAAAAAACAGGTTCACATTAAGGCTAAAGAGGAAGCGAAAACGACAAATTAGAGCTAAAATGATCACGTTAAGCCGTATTTCGAAGTGACAAAGCCACTCCATTGTACAAAATTAGAAGCAAAGCAGACACTTATTAAAGCTTGAAGGTGTTACTATATCATGGTACAAACACCGGCAAACTAGAAGAAAAATTCATCAGCTTTACTCTAGCTACACCAATCCTTCCAAAAATTGAAGAAAAATGCACAAACAAGGTGTAGTGGCTCACAATAGATGTGTATTGCTAATTATCTGCATCAACGAAGGGTGGGTGGGGGGGGTTAGGGGGACCCTCCCTGTTGTCCCAAAGTCCAGTTTGTCGTACAAATGTGCATGATTAGGTCCGCTTTGTCGGGTCCTCCCTGACGCTCGCTGCGCCTCGCTCCTGCCGATTTGAGAACAGTTTTATCGAACACCCCACCTCCCCCTAAAGGTATTAGGCGTAAGGTCAGGTGACCCCCTTTGTTTTGGTTGGCACGCTATTTTGATGCATTATCGTGGGCACTAAAGGCGACGCCACACACAATGTTAGCATGACTTTATTAACCAGTTTTTGTATTTTATCTACGGTGCCTTAACGCTTCCATATGGTGGAGTCTTGACTGCTGTGCAAATATTCAACAAGTAATTTTTAGATGCCTTCAAATAAATAATAAAATAAAAACATTTCGTCTTTTTAAGAGTAACAAGAAATTGAGGCTGTAAAGTTTTTGGGCTAAATGTGATATACGGTCTTTTTTCGTTTTCGGGAAAACTTTGTTAATGGATCCGAGATATATTATATGAAAGCCGGTTAAAAGCTTGTGTTTGTGTTAAAATTTTTAACACCCTGCTTCAATGGCTGACCAATGGTCTAATCATAATACTTGATGCGACACTATGATAATAATAAATTACAAACCTGAATTAATACATTGTAAGTAAACAACATGTTAGAATATTCATATTTTACTGATATACATAGATGCAATTAAAAAATAGAAATAAAATTGTAAAAATTGTGTGTTTATCGCGCAAACATTAAATATTTTTATCAAAACAAGGAAATCAAGAAAAACACGCATAGCGCGTTGTAAAGCAAACCGTACACAGAGGCAATTAGTTTTTTTTATAAAATCCAATGCTGTGGATTGGTTCCACAAAATTTAAAAACTGAATCCACCGACTTTATTATTCTTTAATATCACACAGAGTTGGCTAAAAAAAAATAAAGAAAAGCCCAAAGAGGTGGTGACGCGAGTGCCGCTTACACAGTTAGTTAAAAGTGTATTTATTAAGCTTAGCAAAAACTTTAGTTAACCATAACTTGCCCAAATTTCATTGCCCAACTATCTACATAATCTACATCGCAAACCCACGACACAACAAGCCATCACATGCGTAGCAAGCAATAAATAGAGCGGCACCAACATCGATAGGGGCGACTATTGTCTAGATTAGAGCTTCGCCAGGTGCAGAACCCAGCTGACTTGCTCCTAATTCACTTTTAGGCCGCACTTCGGATTCATCGCTATAGGTAGGGACCACCGCCATGCGGGAGGTAAACATTGATAACACAGGCTCATCTCTATTTGCTATGGTTATACTACAAATGGATATTTTGATGCTGAGTCGTCGTTTCACGTGATTTCTAGCCGTACGCGTTTCACGTTCAGATGGTTTTCTATTGTTTATGGATTTTGATGGCGTTTGTCGGATGTTCTGTTTAGGGTTTGTTAATACTAATAATGATGTTGCGGAATGTTTATAATAGTTACCGTGACCCTGGAACATATAGGGCAATCGAAGGAACATGAGTGGGTTTTAGTCAGCAAGAGTCTGACACGCCCTCCCGCTGCACCCAGGACGGGAGCAGTCATTGGATCATTTCCCACTCACCAAAAAAAAAAAAAAGAACTAGTAATGATAAGTGTCCTTTTCTTAAAAGTTTTATAGAATGTCATTTAAATATGGGCCACACATGAACTTTAACAATTAACTATATCGTAACATAATGAATAATGATTTCTCGCTGTAAATGTTCTTATTTCCGCGAAAAGAGCAACCGTTTCTCTGAAAGCATGAATATTTTAAACAAAAACCATGACTTTTGTCGCCAGACTCACCAGACATGAGTTTCTGATTAAGAAGAAGCCTTTGCCCAGCAGTGGGTTATTATTATATATTAGTAACTAGTTGTGCCGCGCGGTTTTACCCGCATCTTTGGTCACTACTCTGCTCCCGTAGGCCGTTGCATGATATTATAAATCGTATAGCCTTCCTCAATGGGTTATCCAACACAAAAATACCTATATCTGTTTTCAAACCAAAAAAAAACTTTATAATATGTAAATTTCATAGGTGATGCCCACTTCCAAACACGTTTCGTGACTGACATTGTATAACGATCGACACATATAAGTACTTACAGTTTTAACAGTAAAATTAATGATATTTTCCTAACGTACCGTCCTAGCTTAGATGTTCTGTGAAATATTAACCGCCAACTATGAGTGCTTCCTGTTTAGCTAGTGATGGTACCTCAAAGGGACTATTAACGTTTTTCTGATAACTCTTCAAAGGCTCCCTAAAGTGATTCTTTGAAAAACTGGTCAATAGCGTTACTGTGTTGCTAGAGGCCTGGGGCGTGATGGGGCCCTGGAAACGGACCTGCATGTGTGTCCTTTTAGTTTTGAGAGATTTTTTAGCGGGGTATGGCCCTGTAACTGTTTGACGATTGCACAGCTGTTGTGTTTTTGCTTGGAGGGTGAGTGCCAGTGTAATTATTAAGTAATTTTTATTTCTGGAAAACTTGACATCAATATGTAATGTATAAAAATTGATAAAAAAATCGAAGTTTTACTCAGTAGATTTCTACTGATTCGTAGGTGGGAGTTTACCTCTAAGGCGCTTGGCGACTCATCAGTATTTAACCCTAAGTAGTTGTAAGCGCTAGAAATATCTTGTTCTTAATTATACATATTTAATACCCCCTTAATCCAAAGATGTACAGTACATTAACAACATGCGTAAATCGATTAATGATCCACCCATCAAATTCGGTAATACTGCCTCCCGGCGTAGTTTCGTAGCTGCTACGAAGCTACGCGTGTAGCGCTGTAGCACGTAGCTCGTAGATGGTTCAATCGCACCCCACATGTACGGGGCGACGCGACGTCGACGTCGTTGAGTAACGTCGGTGTTACATGATTGACGTCGACGTCAGTCGTTACACGACCAGTGTCGGATTGGTGTCGTGTAAACAATAATTTGGTAGTTATGACTTATTTCGGGGTTAGTGCAGTCTGAATGGAGAGCACGAGATGTCTGAAATATCTTTTGCGTATGTCTGTCGAAATACTTGTATGATTTTGTAGAATAAAGGCACTTTAAAACTTTTGAGATAATTACTTCTCATAGGTTAAATTATTATACTGGGTCCTATATTTACTGACTCTTAGGGTGTAGGTTGAGTCTGTTAAGTCTTCGTTCAATCTTATTAAAGAATATTATAAAAAGATCGCCGCTTTGTTTCAAGAACTAATAATATCCTGCCCTTTTAAGTTAAACCGACCACTGAACCGATATTAATGAAGTAAGTGTAAGTAGACGGACGTATGCAATTTCTTATCCGTAATTTTGATACATTGGTGTTAATAATCCACACTCCCGGGCAGTTCTGTGATATAATTGGTTTACTGTATGAACTAATTATAACCGAAAACATAAAAAAAAATTGGTACGAATTAAAACCTTATTTTTCTGTTCCATTTCTGCAAAACATAGATGCATTAGCAAAATTATATATAATATAATGTAATATAATTGTTAAATCCATTTCTTCTCTAATCATAATCTACGCCATGCCTTCGCCGTGACCTCCGGCGCCATAGCAACTCATCACCGACGCTCGCGCATCAAATGGGTCACCGTAAGACATTACCGCGGATCGCTCGTATCCGCACCTAATTGGTCCACATCCGCATCAGAATTATGTTTAATCGGGCGAATTGTCCGCCAATTGGACGAGACGGACCAACAAACGTCATGCCAAGTGTTATTATGATTATATGACTATGTTTATGTTAAGTGGAAAAAATAATTTTCACGACCTTCGGAGGCGAGGGCATGAAATCGCTAATACATTCAATGATAATCATGGTGACTTTTCACTATGGTGAACCACAAAAAATATGTTAGATATGATTAATACTATTACTACTCTTTTGGCCTAAAGCCCCATACTAACTTGTAAGCCAGCGTTTGCAGTTGCTGAGCGATCGACTGCTGCGTCTCGCGGGTTCGATTCCTGCATGGGACGTATATTTTGTAACCTTGTTGTTTGTGTATGTGTAAATACACCCACGATACTGAATATATTCTTTATTTTATTTAACATATTTCTAACATACCCATCCAATGTAAAGTAAAATGTAATCACATTAAAGTGTTAAGTGATTATGCGCCATTCTTGCTGATAAGCCGGAGTGTTGCACAATTTTCTTGTAAGTACGTTCTACCATACGACGCGTCGTCTTCGTCTTTTTGCCGCGTGCGTTATTAAACAGGTGCGGTTGATAAGAAATTCAATAAGAAACTTTGTATACCGGTAGCCGATTAAATAGTACTGCGTTTATAGTATTATACATGTTATTTTGGCTTTTGGAGAGCATTTAAATTAAGAACACTCTTAAATAAGTCTTGTTGCAAAATCTGTTTATTATGAGGCCGTTTTCGAGAGTTCAGTTAAAGCCAACGAAAAAAAATGACATACGCCTGTATGTATGTTTTTCATTAAATATTTTTTTTTGGTGATTCAATATTAAATCAACCGTTTTAGGGCGGATTATTAATTAAAAATATGCGTAAATTGTATAACAGACAAAACAGCCAAGCTAGGTAGCTAGCGAAGCTGGGCTAGCTTGATAGTTATTAGTTATCCTATGTCTACACTGACAGAGAGACTGCACTAGCAGAGCATGTCACAAGTACATACACAGCTAAATTATTCAATATTATGGCAATATAGTATCTGAGATGCTGTAGAAGCGTGAATTTGTAATCTGGTAGGCGCGACCGCTAGTTACCCTTAAATATTAGCACATAATTCAGCTTCGCATGCGAAAACATCGCCCCGCCATATTCAGCCGCTCAGGCCGAGAGCGATTCAGTCGCGCGACTAAACCCACCAAACATATAGCGTGTTCTACACACGTAAGATTCAATTTTAGTCCGTCCCCAGTAGTTTACGCTATGTTCATTCTACCTGTACTAAATATTTAATCCACACAAGGTTTTACGATAGGCGAAATGGATTCAAAACTTTTACTGTTCTAAAACTGGAGCGCGAATTGAACTACATTTTAAAATTAAATGGGTAAAACAAAGGCCAGTAAACGGCTAGTTGATCTTATAGGTATATCAGAATTTGTTTGTAAAAGATTTTCCTTTTAAATTTAATTAAATGCTACTAAACTGCGATATACCTGATACCTAGTCGAAAATTCCAATCGATTAATCGTTCAAAATTAGCCAATCGCGTCCCCTGTGCGCTAAACAATGAAACGCACAGGGTAAACTAAACTATATACATTATAATATATAGATAGTTGGTAAAGCTACCCTCGTTCTAATCACGTTGGTACTCATGAATTTAGATTCGCCGCCCGCTCACCGAACCTAGGGTTGCTAGATCTATCAAAGGATATATTTTTTAAATACCTTTATCCTCACTTACCATGTAAGCGAAAGTAGCTCCGTCTGTTTGTTACGCTTTCACGGCAAACCACTAAACCTCATTTTATGAAATTTGGTACATTAGTAAGCTTGAATAGCCTATTTTGTTATCCACATTTTTTTTGTGTCTGCTATAACCGACATCCGCGATGTGAGCAGGAGTAATTGCTAGTGTCGAACCACGATATTTTGTTGAAGAAAGATAAATAACAAGAATAATTCTGGTGATGTAAAAGTTATTATACCAATTTCCCCATAGCCGATTTACAGGATATCAAACGAAGCATTTGGCTTAAGAGTCCAACGAACGGTGGCGGGTAGCCAAACTGTGTATCGTTGTAACTCAGCTTTATTTATGAGGTTTAACTTGACGACTTCTCTAATAGCTTGGAAACTAAGCAAAATTGCATTTTCAATTCGCCCTTTTACCGGATATTTTCCTGTCATATTCAAGCGGATATCATCTAGACTAGAGTAAGATCAGGAACTACTTACTTATTCGAATCAAAGAAATATTTTTGAAACGGATAGTCGTTTTTGTAAGCTTTGAAATTTGAATTTTTATTTTCGATCCGATTAAGTTGAAACTTTGCATTTTGGTTCAGTTTCGATGGCAATGTATTGTTTTGGTAAGCGTGACCTAGAATTTGCTCTAATCGGTTCTGTCTACTTATTTATTAGTTAAATTTTGGTCCTCATTCACAGATTACAAAAAATAACAACAAGAAATAGAACATTTTACAAACAAAAAAATATTGAATGGAAATCAACCCAATAATGTTTTTAGTGTCAGTCGATCGTATTTCTAATTCCAAATTCGAACGCGAGCGCCAACCCTGTGTGGCCATCGTTTGTACTACTTGTCTATGACAAAATGGATAGATCGTGCATAATTAATTTATAACATAATGCCGTGCCTTTAACTATAAACATTTGTTTTATACAATCAATATTTCGTTCCCGAAATTAGAGCTGGATGCAATTGTATTTTGATATTGTTGTTTAGAGATTAATGAATTAATCAATTCTGCATGTTCCCGCTAAATTACATATCTGGCCTACACAGAGCATCTAAAATACTAATTTAATTACTAGAGCTTGGAATGGGTAATCAACTAAACGATTAAACGTTTCGGTATAAGGTTTTTCTCTAAGATGAGACAATTAACGGATACAAAGGATAAGATAAATGAACTTTGCTTAGCAAGTGCTATAGCTAAGCAGTATTCCTGTCACTGTCGGACAACTGTCAATCTACGATGGTAAGATAGAGATAGATAGTAGTTAAGAAAAAGTATGTGCTAAGTAATGAATATCATCAGCTTGAGTAGAGCAGAGTCGGATGCAGAGTTGGTTTACTTACTATCACTCTTGCAAGATTACACCGCGGAATCTACTTAGATGAACATAAGAAAGAAAATATGTTACATTGCTTCGGTAACATCATTAACGATAATAAAAACAGGCCAAGTATGAGTCGGGCTCGTGCCCGGAGGAGGGTTCAGTACCATCGCCGGCAAAATACACCAAAATCACGCCTGTTGTATGGGATTCCCAATTATTTAATTATTTTATTCTATTTATAGTATTTGTTTTATAGCAGCTACAGAAAGGGAACAAATCAAAAAATCACATAAAAAATAATCTTTTTGCCTTCCAAAAATAGTAAACGATCACCAAATTTTGCTAGGTTAGGTTAGAACTGTGACCACACAACGACACCGAGCGCCATATTACTATTCATTTTATTTACCTTAGTCAAAATCAGAATCAGTCTATCCGTACTTCCGTACTAATCCGTACTTCCGTACTAATATTATAAATGCGAAAGTAACTCTGTCTGTCTGTCTCTTCTTCACGCCTAAACCACTGCGCCGATTTGAATGAAATTTGGTACAGATATAGTCTGGCACCCTAAAAAGGACATAGGGTAGTTTTCATCCCGGCAATTCCCAGGGAACGGGAACTATTAATCCACGCAGACGAAGTCGCGGGCAAAAGCTAGTTTCTTATAAAAACGAAATTAGGTTCATTTATAGAATACTTTATGAAACATAATTTGGGGATCATTTACTATTTTTGTCTGTCATATGTAACCATATTTGGTGGTAAGTTAAACATAAACCCTATAGAAATACATGATCTGTAAAAATTACAACTGCCTAACTGTCACGGTTCAAGAGATACATCCTGGTGACAGACAGACAGCAGAGTCTTAGTAATAGGGTCTCGTTTTATCCTTTGAGTACGGAACCATAAAAAAAGCATCGTAATTATTTATCATGACGATAAGATAAATGACATAATAACTTAATGAGAAAAAACCATCACGGAATGATATAAATTGTAAAAAACAGCCGCAACTGCAACAAGGCTAATTATATTAAATCAGAACCTAGAATAGATTGTCCATTATAATTTTTCTTTTAAATCATTTATAGTTATCTTTATCAGTTGTACGTAGGTCTGGTATCACGCAATCTTTTATACAAGAAACATTTTTATGAAGGAGAAGTTTGCTATTGTAATAAGAATGATAATTATTGAATTAGGGCAACTAAGAAATAAACTGTAGGTACCTTCAACCTTTGATGGCCTGTTGGCCTAGTGGTTAGCGACCCTGGCTGCTAAGCCGGAGGTCCTGGGTACGATTCCCACCCAAAACAAACTTGTTTGATGAGCTTGATTATTGGTTCTAAACTTCTAATATATAATAGTATGTATCTATAAATATCATAAATGTTTTATCAAAATCATTGTCAACTATATTCTAACTATTATGGTTAGCGGAATTGGCGACCTTCGAAGACGGGAGTTTTTTAATATTTACGCTTGTTATGGATTGATAAAAACTGATTTCCGGAACATGTTGACCAAAGGAATCGTGTGTCTGGCGGCTTTAAACTTCGTTATATACAAACTTATAAAAATTAAGATAAAGCTTTATTTTTCTGAGACAAGGGAAAGTCAAATCATTCATCTACAATGATACCACTAATCTGTAACGGTCACTTTTGTATTATAGGCATTTGGAATTTAATTTTCCCTTGAACAACATTTACTTCAATAACCAAGATACAGTCACGTGCAAATCCCTTAATACTTAGTCTTCACAAAATATATATTTTTTCTTATTATAACAAACTAGGCCCCTATAATTATGTATCTCGATCATCAACATCATGTATGGAATAAAACATCATGAACATTTATTTATGATAAATTGAGTGTAAATAAGAGTTGTAAATCAAACCACAATTTATTTACAGTTTATCTCCATGTACAACATTTTGAAATCGTAACAAATTAGGCTTATTACATCACTTATGACGGATTACCGCTCCATTAGCAAAATCATATTTATTAATTTTGAACAGCTATTGAAGACATTATTTAATCAAATTAACGAGGCGCTTATTGGGTGCACAGGAAAATTATAGAAAATTAAATTGTATTGTGATTTCAATCTGCAAATCCATAGATAGTGTGGGATTGCTTAAAGTTATCCATTTCCTCAGTCAACTTTGATGGCAAAGACCCTTGGCCTTCTATTAAGTGTTTTTTAGAAATCCCTCAAGAGTAAACGCACCTTAAACCAAAGTTAGCTCATCAAGGTACTCAACCCTACAAACGCGTTCACATTCCATTTTCGCATCGCCGACCGCTGTCGCAGCGGAAATTGTCAAAAACCCTTGGAGCGCCACGGCCTTCCAATGTGCATCTGTGCAATTTTGTTATGGAGGCCTCATTGGCCCGGCGACGCCTATCCGCTTGACTAGCACCTCGAATGGAACAACTACCAAATCGATTGGAAGTACAGGAAATTTAGTTTACTAGGACGTTCACAGGCCCTGTTAAAGCAAAGTGAAGCGCTCTTGATTGAGTTGTAACAAGCCAAGATTTAAATATGGTATCACTTTCGAGCTATGTAAACGTAATTAAGTTAATTGATAATTATGATTCATTTATTCTCAATGCTCAATCAATCAAAGGTCAGGGTTTTATTGCAGTGGTCGGCACGAATGGGACAGACTGTGGTAGCTCGATGTAGTCTTCTGCATTGAGTACGCCTATTGACGACCCCTGTGTTCAATCTCAAATAACCTTGTCTTATACTTAACAAGTACTTATTCCACATCGAAGAAGACAAATAGGCGCAAATGTTAAACAAAAACAGTGTAAACACACGATCATGTTGCAGCAAAACAACTATGAACAATGACAGTTTACATTTTAACAGAAATTCGCATTACATTATGAAGACGAGTTTTGAAATCTTAACAAACAGAATCATAACAATAAGGCTGAACGAGTTACAGTGAACTGACAGGTTTTCCAAATACACGCTGTACATACAATAGAAAGAATTTTGTTGACATATTAATGGCTGCAGAAAACGGTAAGCAAAGCGTTTGCCTGGTCGGATTAAAAAAACAGATCGCGGGGCGGCCGGTTTGATTTTGTTGATTGCAATTTAGTTTCGATATCCGTTTGGTCTGTGTATTATAACCTCATGTGTTTACAGCCGAAAGCGATGGCCATGGGTATTGTCATTTCTTTGGAAAGCTTTCGTGGTATGGAGTAGAAGAGTTTAGGAAGCTTCATGTGGTGTAATGATGTAGAATTAACATTCTTTGCTATTTTAGTCAGAGACCTGATTCTCGCCCCTGTTCGCCCTTTCACGTGAACGGTAACGGGAAAAAGCTAGTAAGAAATAATTTAGGTATCTAATTCATAATACTTGTTAAAGTACTTCTTACTTAATGCACACCTAAAAGTCCATAATTCTTATTTTAATGTAATATGAATGTAAGTAAACTGGGCTTTTAAGTGTTTGTTTATTGGAATCCGTTTTATTTTGCATTGTTAAAAATCTATAGAAAAGTATTTCGTTGATCTTATTTAATTAACTCTAAATTTTCGTTGTCCTTATCTGCATTTAAAATTTAATCCGTAATAGAGTTACATTTGCTAATTGTACCAGGTGCACTACACACTAAAGGCACATTTTTTCACAATTCACGCTATCCAGCTTTTCTTGTTACACAAGAACGAACAGCCGATTCATCCCGGTCTAAAATGGCACAGTAACATCAATCTACGGATAAAATTCTCCTGGTTTTTACACCAGAGGAGTTCGAGTGCGCGTCGAAGCCATTATTTTTGATAGGGCCATAATTGGTGCACTTGCCAAGATGGCGGCTTCATATTCGCTTATTCAACACCTATTCCAGAACGATGACGTTTATTTATTTCGAGTGTCCCGCCGGCAGGCTCTTTATTGTTGTGTTTATATTTCAAATTATGCAACGTCCATTTGGATTTCAGAACAGTAGTTTATATTTAGTAAGTTATTATTCAGTACGCTTTTATAGCGTAATCTGAGTTTGAATACTTTACGCGAAGTTCACGTCCAGCCCAGTCATGCTAATCGAGCCATATTTAATACTCATCCTTTAAATAGGTCCCATCTCATACATTCAGGATGTCAACTGAATAATTATAAATCAGACAAATGGGTATCACGGATGTCGCTTCATTAGATATTTAGCGCAGTCGGTGGTTAGGTAGGCACATTTAGCGCAAATAACACTAATATAAACTAGAATCGAACGTGGTGCGCTATCGATTAGGAGCCGGCGTTCACAACAATTAATGACCTGCATGTCCCAGGCCCGACAAAGCTATGGCAAAACAAATAGACGCCCAGCGCGCCTCCCCGACACACAGGCTGCTCCAAAATACAAGCTCCGACTCTAACGAATTTGACGAATTTGGCGCCTCGTTTTCTCGAATGCGTACAACGCGACCGCTCTTCTTATTTCACAAAGTGAAACTTCTCTAAATCAAGCCAATTCTGAAGTGCAAAAGAATTTGTAAACCTTCAGCGGGATTTAGAATATTGATAAGATTGTCTCCTGTTTCGCAGAAATTTTGCGCTGCATTTTTTATCGAGGTTGCGAGAATTTTGATGAATATTATACTCGTTTTAGTGTAGTGTAGTTTAAAATGTTCAAACGCTTAAATAATATAGAAATCGGTGCTTTTAAATATAGCTGTGAGGAAATAGTATTGTTTACTAAGTTAACCACTCGAACGAAGTAACAAGTGATGTTCAACAAGGAGAAGTTTTTCAATTGTTCGCCAGTGTAATTCGCTGGAAGTAGTAGATCCCGCTGTATACAAGTGGCATGGGGAGTGTTGCGGCTGTGTGCGTGTTGTCTCTATGTGAGCCGGTTTAGGCAGCGGGGCTATGCTTAGACAATTTTAGTATTACGTGTGGAAATAATGCACCACGGTCATACTCTATGCATAGCCTCCTGTCATACACGGTGTTGTTTATGCTCGCTCCCTTACAAACACTTTTTTGTACGCTTTTATAGTCGTTGTCTTTCGTGATGTCACTAAATATACCTACTACGGTTAAATAGTAACGTATGGCTAGTTTATATTCAAATTGGGTTTTCCTTCATTTTCATATCGTTAGGGTAGCTGATTGCGTTTGCAATTTTGTTTATATAGTAATATATGCGTCTATCACCGAACTCTGTTGACGTTACGGACTTATTGCTTAATTGAATGTTGTGTTTAAGATTGTACTAAGAACCCGGAGATGAACGATTTTTTTGGCTGAAATTTTGATAGATAATTATGGAATTATGTCAACAAGATGGTGCTTACTTAGTGTTAATGCTGGACAGCTTTTTATGCTTAGCAGGTTTCCTGACTATGTTGGTTATGCTCCAGTGAGAAAGACTTGGTTTTAAGAGTTATCTACGCGAACAGTGCAAAAACTCTATTTATTACATAGCTTCTGCTGTCTGTCTGTCTGTCTGGTTTTATCTCATGAACCGTAACATTGTTGACATTGTATTTCTTTTGCCTAAGCGCTGTAATAAGAAATGATAAAAAAAACATACAAGTGGCGTGATAATTCGGCGTATTTTCCATATTATAAATATGTGGTGGTTGTGATACACTTCTCTTACATACATACGTATGCTTACCCTTCGTATGCGAGTCTAGTAATAAGTTTTTTGCAAGGTAGGTGTCGTGAAAACCGTGATTTTCTGTGGACCATGACTTCGGTAAAACTGCCATAAACCTGAAGGCTTTAGCGGTATTCTTTTGTTTTGCTTGGGTTTTTTTTCTGTGTTACAATTAGTATTTTACAATACAGTATTTTGTCACTGTTTCGGCTTTCTTAAATGAGTGAAGCCCGGTGTTTGTGGTCGGCTTCATTTATCTCTAAATCGGTCATCTAAAATTCAAACGCTGTATACTAGGTTTTATTTTTGGTCCTGCACAACCCGCTAGGAGAAGATGAATCTCGAAAAAAATATTTTCTGTTTCATACATTATAGCCGGGAGGGCTTTGCAATGGCATTGAGCTTTTGTTAGAAACAGCTGATATATCTTCGCGATTTCAGAGTTGGTTCAATAATAAAAGTTGTTTGTTTTCATGAGTAGAATAATCTCCTAGCAGGTTGTGCAAGACCAAAAATACACCTAGTATAAAAAAAGCTTCGAATATTACACATAGCTATTAGTAAATTCATATATTATTATTGTATTTTATGTACCAGTTTAGACATTTAAATTTTAAGTAGTTATAGAAACTAAGTAACTAATATACTACTAGATACTTTCGAAACTTTGTAGCTTTATGAAGATTGTATTTTGTTTAGAATATTATGTTCTTGTTGTGACTACAAAATATTATATTATTTTCTGAGAAATAACAAGTTACTTAAGGTTACCATGAGTTTCTTTTTTCGCGGAACCTCAATTATTAGGTATATCGTCTTGAAAGTTGCGGAGATTAAAGGAAAAAACTACAGAGAGACTTTCATTTTCGTACATTTACTATCATGCTGCTAATTTAACGGTTCAGACACTTAAGTTTATTTTAATTTGTGTTGATTGATATTGACCTTATAAAAATATTATTTCTTATTCAAAATGCGTATTTTTTTGGGAGTGGGAAATCATCAAATGACTGCTACCGTCCTGGGTGCGGCGGGAGGGCGTGTCAGACTTTTACTGACTAAAACCCGCTCATGTTCCTTCGGTTGCCCTTTATGTACCGGGCTCACGGTAACTATTATAAACATTCCGCAACCCCGTTCAAAATTCGTATGAGAACGTGTTTTAAACTGCATTAAGCGGGCAATAGACGCACAAACAAACACATGCGTGCTCCTAGATCTCAGATCTGTCTTTGAAAATAGGATGTGTCTTCAAAAGGTGCTTTAAACCGATAAACTGGGAAAATCGAAGCGCAACAAAAGCGTCATAATCGTATAGCAGCTAGCAGGAGTTCCATCACAAGGAAAATCATCTGCAGCACAAAGCACAAAGCCGGCTTAAGCGCTGCACGCACAGAGACGTCAACCCCACACATTCGGCTGTGCGTTGGCAAGATTGTGACAGACGCGTTATTTCCGTCGCCCGCGCGTCGCCAGCCTAACAACGTCAGTTACTCTGTGAGGATATCAAGAGGCTATTGTCCAAATATAAAAGCCCGCTGTCGCCTTTTGTTCTGTGGTCTATGGTCTACGGAAGACTGCGTGCTTCTCTTTCTTTTTTCTTAGTTTTATGTTTTTGTCGCATTTTTCTGTTTGTCGTTTGAATGGCGTTGGCTAGGTGCGATTCGTTTGTTTCGTTTTGTGTTTTGATTTTTTTTGTTGGGTTATTAATTTGTTTTAGTAGTTAACTAGTGTACGGTAGGCAATTACAAAAATTGTAATTAAGCTGAATTTATGTAGAATTTTGAAAAGCTTCCAAATAATTTTCCATATAAAGGACTTTTCTCCTAAATAGGCTGACTACATTGTTATTATTTGTCAAGATATTCTGACGGATAAATAACTTCTTAATCTTAGTCTACAAGAAATTAGGTTTATTTTAGATCTCAATCGTATAAAATCAATTTTAACTTTATATACAGTTTCTACTAGCCTAGAGGAAAATAAAAGCAGATATTTAATTATTTATAGCCATATAGCACATAAATATTTATATCTTGTCCTATTTCTACTAGAACTCTCATACAATGTTCATCTCCCAAGCCATTTTCCAACTTTGTTGCTTTCAGTTTCTGGCTTCTGACTAACCATAACGACTCTCAAAGTTCTACGAATGACAACCAGGACCAACTACTTCCGGATGCAGATGCCTTAACCATTGGGCTAACACGACATATTAACAACGTCTTCATATACTGTCTAGTATTACGAAATATGTTGAGCATTTTAAGTTTAACTCAAATACTGAATCAAATATTGTAGCAGATAGAAAATGGTATCACCACCAATTTTATATCTTGCGGTTAGACAGTTTATTAGGTTTAAAACATCAAAATTACTAATTAATTAATAACTAATTACGAAATCATCATATGACTTCTCCCGCCATGTGGCGGGAGAAGTCATATGATGATTTCCCACTCCCCAAAAAAATATGTTCCGAGTAACAAAAGTCCAAGTTTCATATTTTCTTCAAGAAATTGGACCGTCTATACAAAAATAACAAATATACGTTATATTTGTTATTTTTGTATAGACGGTCCAATTTACGTTATATTTGTTATTTTACTCGGAACATATTTTTTTGGGGAGTGGGAAATCATCATATGACTTCTCCCGCCACATGGCGGGAGAAGTCATATGATGATTTCGTAATTAGTTATTAATTAATTAGTAATTTTGAGCTAATAAAGTAATTTTAAAGTTTCTGGTCACAGGAGATTTCAATCAAACATAAAAAAAAACAATATTTATAGCATACCTAGGTGTAACATATTAAGCTAAAATGAATGATGAAAAAATAAATTTTAATGTTTTTTTGTATCATTTTGAGAACAATACCGTTGTAATCACTGAACTCGAATAACAAATCTCGCACTCAAATCGGTTCAAACCGATTTGTACGATACTCGTATGAATTTGGTAAAATGTCATTCGAGATTGTGTATAGACACTTGTCTATACACAATCTCGAATGACATTTATTTTCTAGAACTCGTAAGCAAAAACTTTCTTACGATAAATTTCGCTGTCTAAACAGTTTGCAGTCATTGCATAATATGTAAACATTATGATACGATAACCCTATAGCGATTATTGCTTGCGATAGTTGCGCACGATTTCTCGCCTAGAAACGTTCGAGAAACTCTCTCCGTCTAAATGGCCAGACATTGTGTTTCACCGTCATTCATATATGCCTATGAAAAAAAAACCCGTTTATTTTAAAATACATCGAAAATCCTATAGGAGGCAGAGCAATTTATTGCTATAAACTTCTAGGAGTCACATACTAGTAAGCTTACAATTGAGAGCAGTGTGTTGCATCACCATTCGTCATAAGAAGTTTAAACACCATTTAAGGGACTTACAAACGCAAATAGCAGTATGTAATAGACACGCAATTAACATCGCATCGAGTCCAAAAGTGAGATTAGCGATTGGCTGAAATGCCTTTATCAGGAGTAACCAGCCCAAATACGAATTTCAACCGATGGATTCTTAACAAGGCCCTCCGGCTCAACGGTCTAACTGAAAATCTCGAAAATCCCACCGCAGATCGCACGAGGATCGGAATATGTAAGGCATTTAGCAAAATGATGGTTCGACGCCGACGTTGTTGGCCGGTACATCCAACCACTGTAGCATTCCTCAACGCAATTTCGAGTGTGTTTTTGGAACTCACTGTACTTATACCTCTCTCTTCATCTTTATCAAAGATTTTTTCGTCAACGCCACTTTTATTCACATTAACCGTTGCTTTATCACCGCTTGTATGTACCACAAATATAGTTTAAAATAAAATGTTTCGCATTTACTGCATTGTAGCTGATTACTAGACCGTCCACATTACCGCTCGTAATTGTTCGTGTACATTTATAAATAACCAATCGCTTCAAACTGTTTTCCTTATTAGTGATTGTAATACATTTTTTTTCTTTTTCAGGTAAGTTCGGCACCATAAAATCCAGCCTGTTTAGAATTCCGAACGATTTCTTAGCAGTAAAACAATGAGTGTAAGTATTTTTCTGGTACGTATGTGTGAGTGACGATGAGTGTATAAGTGAGTACTCATGGGCCTAATACAATGAGCATTTCATGCGTTGATTGTTGGCTTTACTGGGAAATACATTATATTGTATAAAGTACTGGTTATATCATCTGTCTCAGTTATAACTATTGTTGGGTAAATCGATAATTTACAATGCAATATGAAAGTGCACGATTCGCACGTAATTTTACTTGCATTGAGTTAACCCGTTGCTCGCGGCGGCGGTATAAAATATGGATTTTTTTCGTGTTTATCGTCTTTTATTGTTTGCGTTTAAATACATTCTTAGGTATTTTTCTTAGCATGCTCTCCAGTAACAAGTTGGCAACTTTTTTAATTAAGCTTGACGGCAAAGCGACGAAGCAATTTTCTCATCTTGACATTTTTATAATCGATGTGTACCGTCCATCTACCTACTTGTTTATTATTAGTTAATGTAGATAACTGGCCTTCATATTTGTAAATCCTTTACAGTTTTAAAGAGAATAAAGTCTAGATAACTTCAGTGAATTTACTAGCCATCGTGAATAATATACTCCCAAAATATCAACTAAGAAAACTGTTCTCTAGTAACGCAAAAAACCACTAGAACACTCACTAAATACAACAATGTCCACAAAAATATGATTCGCGTCAGCTCTGTCGCACTTTATCGTCAAAGCATAGGAATGAGAGGTCTAGCGGCCATTTTGTGTTCCGTAGTCGCACAAACAAACGCTTAAACTTAAAAGCAGTAAAAAGCGTGGGCTGAGGGGGTACCTATTAACACATTACTCACACAAACGACAATGACAAACGGGGTAAAACAAAACACGGCAGCGTACCGCGTCGAAAAAACTTGAAAAAGAGAACGTCGATTTTGAATCGGGCGAAGTTCGGTACGAAAGTTGGCTCCCTGTTATGGCGAATAGCCCACGCTTTAAAATGTTCTTGAGTAAAAATATTTTGGTGTTATTTTATGAATAATTTCCATAATTGCGTTGTTATATTGTGAGATGACTTTTGTGGTTTGATGCAGAATCATATAGTTTGAGTAAAAGATAATAAATAGTATGATAGGATGTTATTTAACCTACTTAAACAATTACTCAATCGTTTCTTCAACACCAAGAGTTTACCTAAAAAGCCTCATATTCAATGCGACAAAAATAATAATTAACCGCGACTGTAATAGTAACAATAATGAACATTCGCGCATAAAAGAGTCTCGCGGCAGAGTGGCTGCAGGGGCAAGTATAGATAGGGCAGGCGTCACCTTTGTTGCGGCCGTCGACAACCGCCGAGTGCAGCGACACACAATTCGCGCGCACTTTTAAAATAAGAACCATTCCTTTTCGCTAAAACGTTCCTTTTTTGTATTTTCCATCAAAGAACATTCATTAACATCCGTGAAAATACTAAAATAAATTTATTAATTAAACGTTCAAACAATGTTCAGATAAAAGCGATGGAAAGCAATGTATTTATTTCTCTTTTAGAAACTAACCAATTTAATACCTATAGGAATCGAATAAACTATACCGATTAATATATTATGAGCATCTGTAGATATGCTATCTGTTTACGAAAAAATCGTTAAAGCGGCCCGAATACTTCATTATCTAGTAAAGTGAGCAAAATAATACCGCGAGGCTTATACAATTTTCGATACAAATAAGTTGCTTATTAACGCTTGCGTATGGGAGCGTTTTTTTAATTTGTTCGCAGTTCAAAACGGCAAACTTTGACGTGGAAACTTTTTAATAGTCGACACGTAGAACTAAACGTTGCCTCTGAACATACAAACTCTACGTTTTATTGCGTCAAAATGTTTTTTTTTTATACATTTAAACTCTGTTACGCCATCAAGCATTTTTTATTTTTAATCAAACGATTATGAAATAAGTTTTGCTTTATAAAGCTTCAAGTTCTTCTTATTGAAGGTTTTAATTAATATTTGAGAGCTTTACCCGAATATGCTCTCGAAACTAAATTAGGTAGGCTAGTAGACCTAAATATTTTAGGATCTTTGCAGTTCCGCCTTAAAATCTATTTCGCCTGCGATTACAAAAAGACAACCTTGACGGTAGCGGGCGGGGTGGGGGTGGGGGTGAGCCGAGCGCGGTAACGTGTAACACAAATTATAAATAATAGGTGAACGTTATTTTTTCGGATACATATTTCATTTTATATTGTACGGGAACGCGTGGCAGGCGTCGCAGGGGTGGGGGTTAAAATAAAGAGAAGCGCAATTGAATTTTTAATATTTCATGAAGAGGGACGCAAGCGGGGCCCGAAGCAGTTTTAATGGGGTTACGGCGAACGTCGCGCCGCGCCGGCGGGCCAGCGCCTGCGCCCGAGCGCAACGGGTTAGACGCAACATTTATAATTAACGACTATTAAACTAATTAATAAAGATACACTTAATGCTAAAATAATTAATAATAAACTAACTCCCAAGGTCGAAGCAAAAGCAGAAGTTAGACGTGGGCAAACTTGAAGCTTGTCCTCATTGGCCCGATGTAGCTTGCCTCACATTGAACGTTCGTTTGGGTACCGTTTCGAGGAAACGGGGAAACCGAACGTTTTGTTCCATTATGTATATTGTAGTGTGACAGGGGCAGGTTGTTGAGAAGCCGATGGCTGTAGAGCTGCGACAACTGCAGCTATTTCTAAGGACATTCTCAGAGCCATGCCTTGCAAATAAGACCCCGGTCACTTCCCGTTCATTCTCGTAATGATTAAATTACGATCCTTTGTTAATCAATCTGAAAAAGTCACCCTAGATTATGGTCCGTGCGCTTCAATTTCCCAATAATACGGTCTATTCAATTAAAATTCCCTGCCCATATCGTTAATACTGGTCATCGCTATCTCAGCGTCCGTTAATTACTACGGCCGTGGTCTAAACAGCGTCGATATGACGAACGCTCTGTATTACCTCCATGGTGCTTCACAGATAACTCAATACTGTGTCCACCCCGTACAGAGGGGGGACCTTACCGGCCAAACGGGCCGCACCAATTCGTCCTTGAAATAATTATTTCTCGCGAGCAACACTACTGTGTAATGCTTGTCAGATATTCCAATTGTGTGCTCTAGCTAGATCGCATTATTATTGTTCTGCGGTATTACGGCCCTTGTTGTGACTAGACTAGGCAGATTTATTCAAATATGCACTTTCAGTGTGCGAATGATCAGTGGCTCTATAATGTAGTATGTATGTACTTGGTACATGTTGCTTGATGCGGACAATTATCTTTGTGTGTACAGATATATAAATTATTTGTCTTAACTGACTCCCGTCCACAATGCAGAGCCTAACACGAAATATTGATGGTTGATACCTCTTATGCATGCGGGCAACCACTAATCATGTATAACACAACATTTATTTTTATGGAAAAATGTGCATAACCAACTTCCGTCTTTATGTTTATTTTCAAGGAATTGCTTCGATATATTTATTCTTTATTCACAAATCAGTGGCGGACTTAATGCCCTAGCCATTCTCTCCCATTCAACCTGTTCAGTTGGTGACACGAACATAAAGTGAAGAAAAACCATTTCATACAAAATTTCAAGTATGAGCTAAGGTGTGACAGATGCAAATATCTTAGGGCAGATGGGATTGTGTTGCAGACAGGTACGACAACAACTAAGGCTTGGTAAAGCCGCGCGGTCGGACAAATCTGTTGAGTGAGGCACTGACGCGAGCACTCCGCACTCTCAACCTCACAGCTCATCACTACAGTAGGTGTGAGGACATTTGATAGCTGGCGTCACTCGTAGGGTCTACTTGATGTCCTGCACTTCTCTGGCTAGAGCAATGGCGTGACTTTCATACGCCAAACAGACTTATATTGTACTCATTTTTAAAGCTATTGGAGAAGATGTGTCATGTGAACTTCAGGGGTTTTCCTAAATCATAAATGGATGGACTTCTATTAACTTTGAGTATTAAACTGTCTGTCTGATTTAGATTTTACGCCACTACTTGGGAGGTCATCATTCCAGCCAACACTTCTCTAGACAGACTGTAGTCAAAACAAAATACAGCAGCCATTTTCACGGTGAAAAATACTCAGTTCAGTTGGTTACAAACTAAACAATAGGTTAGTAAGCACTACAATGTCTTGAGGCGTCACTTTATCATATCCGCGGGATCGCGTGGCGGCATCACATGGCCCATTCACCACATATAGTTTTGTTACTTGATCATAATATCCTGCTCGGTATTATATTGTTTACTTTTCACACGTAACACTAATAATGAACGCATGCGCATCTATTCCGCATAATTGTGAACAATGTTGTAGTAATTAAATATTTACGCGCCTGAGCAAAATACTCGGAATGCTGCGTATGACGGGTTATAAGGATTTGATTACATAATTAGGATGGTACTTAAGTTCCCAAAATTCGGAAGATATTTTAGCCACCATACCTGCAACAAAGGGTCCCGAATCATCAATGTTCGATAATGAAGTTGCAAGGGAAAGAGGTCAGGCGGTCCGTCTGAAGCCGCCTCACTGACTGACCCACATCGGCACAATACGCTTCCGCCTAGCGCCACGCAATTAAGCACACCAGACATAAAAAATTACCGAAACAAAAGCGAACGGGGGTGCACCCTCCCCCCCCCCCTCTTCACCTCGCCGCAGTTACAATTTATCATAGCAAATAAAAATATGCGGAATTAAAAGAAAAAGGAACAAGAAATTGGAGCAAGAGGGAACGTTACTACCGCCTGCCGAATGTTCAAAATAATACTATATATTTTTACTACCTCCCTCGGGAGTAGGGGAGACGGTACGTCGGTAACCAATTAAAAAAAGTATTGCTCTCGATAAATGTTTGATGTGCCTGGTATAGGTGGTGCCCAATGGGCTTCGGACGACACAGAGTATCAATCGAAATCAGTCGAACCACATTTTAATAAATAACTCATTAAAACTTCTTTCACTTCTGGCCAGTTCGAGGCACTCGACGTCAACCAATTATTACGTGAACGCGAAAAAAGCCTGAAAACCGAACATCTGAAAAGGAAGCGTTTCATAAAACATTTGACGTTTACATTAGGAATAATTGAATGACCAACTATGACGTCAGAGCCTATCAAACTTTCTTTATAGCCACCCAAATTACACTAATAAATTATTTAGCTCTAATCAAACTATACACTAATTATTCGTGTAATTAATACATTATAAGTAATGAATAAGGCGGCGCGGCCATATTGTCTATTAGTGGCTTAATTAAAAAATATATTTATTATTTATTTTCCATTACCGTAGTATGTACGAGGGTAGGGGCACGTAGACTTTGTCTAGTTACGTTTTTTTTGTTTGTTTTAATGAAACCTTATTTATTAATATCGGCCCGCTGTAGTTGTTCAGCGATTGTCGCTTATAAAGGTTTTATTAAAACTGGCTTATGAGTACGCAAGGAACATTAAAATGAACTGTTTCATCGATAGCCATTGAGGGGCGAAATTATGGTTTCCTTAAAGTAGGTCCATGATCGTGACTGGCATGATGTTTTAAAGTAACTATATTAATCACAATCCATCAGTATCATTTTCATGTAAAATCGAGCAGCTTAAGCATCTGTAATATTTTTGAGGTATAAGGAATACAAAATATGACACAATGGATATTATAGTCTTTTTTAAAAATAAAGAATTAACAAAACCTACTTATACATGAAAGATTCGTTCAGCGCCCAATAAACTGGCCAATTGTCTGACAGCACGGACCCAACAAACTCCAAGAAGGACATACTGTATTATATTATATTTATTGAATAGCTTTATTATATGCTACACCTCTGAGCAGTTGCTTTCGTTGGAGAGCACACTAACTCATCTACATAAATAAAATTGCAAACTGATTGATAGACTGCAGATTTATCAGGCTCCCAGGTCAAACCAGCTGGTCCTAGACACATGAAATTTGGAGGTTAAAAAAAGATTTTGGAAATTCTGCCCCCTAAAGGGGTCAGATAGTGGATGGAAGTTCGACGTCCCCGCGGGTGAAAGTTAGTTTATTTATACTATTTTTAGCCTACATTATCCCACTACAGCTAAAGAGTCTCTTACCTTCTATTCGACCCTTCTCTCTCTATCTTGAGCTGGTGTTGACTAATCCCGCCCAAAGATACGAAAAAAAACATACGGTAGTTTTGTGTCTGAAAATTAAATTCGCAATGCTAATGCTTACCTAATGCCGCCAGCCCACATACATATATTGTAACCTTTCACTTTGTTCATAATGTTAATTAACCGAAAAGTGGTTTAGTCTACTTTACATAAAATATTTAAAATTACGCATTCTTTATACAGTGGATAGTGTTCAATGATGTTCTTGAGTTAAGTCTTCGGCAGTGTATATGACTTCGTAGAGGGGGTGTATGTCTGTCTGTCTTTGACCCAGTTGCTTTTGACCGCTCACGGTGGTAAATACGTCATTTTATAGCGAATACAATTTTTGTCAAAACTTAAAAATGAAGTGAATAGAATTTGTTCCCCTTTTTACTTTGCCATAACTTTATGATTGTTAAAAGGCGTTAATTTTCCGGTTCTGCCAGTCAAATTTGTTTTTTTTTCTTTTCGTGACTCACGAGAAATAGTATTTAAGTATTGGAGCAGTAACAAGAAAAAAATATTAACCAATAAAAAATCAAATAACGTCAACTTCCAAATTCTTTTTTACCCTGATTGTGATGACTAATCAAAAACTGCATATAAAAAGCAAATCAGACAAATCTTTATGCATTTAGTACCTTTTTATTTGTTACTTTTATCACAGATATCAGACATCAGGCCAAGATACGTGAAGAGGCATTGCAAACAAGCTACATAGCAGGAGCGCCTCCGCGATACAAATTCAATATTTTTTTCTACTCCAGACCCTCATCTCAATGGAACCTTCTAATTAAAGCCCAGTGCTTCAGCCAAAGTTTTGAATTGGTAATCATTTCGTATCAAAGAATTCTATTCATGCGTCCCGGTTACCTTTCAATGTGGCGTCGAACGTCGTTAGTCTGATTCCAATTAGTTTGGCTAGATCATCGTGCTCGTTCATAGTTTATTAAATTAATTACATTAATACGAAGATCAATGAGGTGTAATTATTTTTTCCCGCCCCGTCGAGTTTCAATCTGCGGAAGGGATCGCGCGCAATCACTAAAATTATCAAGTCCTTTTGTTTAATAGTAAGATAGGTAGGTAATCAGTAGCTTATAATTTTAATTAAATGGCTATGTTGATTTTATTTCTATTACTTTTTTATGATAGTATTGTTTGTGAGGAATAACTTTTGCCCTTAAAATTTTCCCGTCATATTTTTTTTGTTAATCGTAATAAAAAACGACCTGTATCTGCTTGAGGATAATTGGTTATTAAATATTAAGGTCGTAGGTAATTATTTTCATATCTATTACCCTGAATGTCCTAGAAGTCAACAGGAAATATATTTTGTAATTTTAAAAACACCAATATGATTGTTTTTCTCGCTACTTTCTTTCTTCTATGCTCATCTTTGATTCTGGTTAGTAAGTTACACATTTTTGTTTGTGGTAATTGTCTTGTAAAAATTAAAAAAAAAACATTCAATTACATAGGTACGTGTACTGTTGAAGTTTCCTTCAAAGCCCTAACACACATTTTCAACTAAAATATTAAGTATTCGTATAAGTTTCTATTTCACTTAAAAGGAACAGAACTTCATAAGTTTCTTGACAACTAGAATAAAATCTTGTAGTATTTCAACAAAACAATAAATCTACAAAGTTTGACAGAACCTACTAGACTGCGTGCCATCAAGATTAATCGAAGGTCTGGAATGGCCAGCAAAGTGCTCGCCACTGTAATACAACGCACAGATAATAATATTTGAAGTGGTAGGGGAACATTCTCTACTAACTACACCGTCTGGCACACAAGTAATACCCACTAAAGGGAACAATGCGTTATCTCACAAGTACTCATATTACGTCACGCTGTCTACGTAACAATAAATAGTGTCACAGAGTAGGGACGCGATGAGGGATTTGTTGTTACACTGCCTTGCTACTCTGTCTGTTTACCTATTCATAATTTTGTTAGACTTTTTATTGAACCCCAAAGTTTTGTTTTGTGAATGGCTGTCCCCGGTCGTGTGTGTTAAGGCATCCCTAAACATGCCTTAACTCGGGGAAGTATAGATAAATACAAGGAAGAGTTTGATAGTATCGCCGCGTTCAAAATCCTGTGTACCGCAGCCTTTAACGTTAAATATGTGTTTTACGGTAATGTCTGTTTTATTCAGGTAAGTTTTTGTATTTGTTTAGGTGTGTTCTGTGTTTTATTTAGTACCTAAGTTTGTGATGATAAGAAATATTGTTATTGTAAGGAAATTGATCGCCATGTTTATTTGTTGTGAATTGAGAAAGGACGCTAACTGCAGCGTGCACTACATTCACAGTATCCCGGATCTCGTCACTAAAATTGATGAGGTCGCCCTTTATAGTATTGCAGAAAAATATCAACAGAGGCGAACAGAAAAGCCAATGCACCTTTGATCTTTGTACACTGCGAGCCTCTCAGAGGCTACTCCCATTACTCCATGCAGATTTTATACTTTGTGACATTTTTGTGCGAACGGCGCGCTTCGCGTCTCGCCCCTCGCCCCCCCGCCCCCTGCATAACCCCCACCTGCTGGGGTGCGCTACTTAGCTGATGACTTATTAAGAGTGCATTCTTCAGAGGTGTCTGCCTGTCGCGGCGGGTTTAATGACGTGGGTTGCAACGTGCTCTCTGATTTCGTACTTCGAGTATGTCCCACTTTTAGTCACAATGCTTTGCGGTTTTGTGTAGTGTTTGTTCGGCGAGTGAGGGTTAAGGCGTTAATGTGATTTGTGTTATTGGTTGATGTAGATTTTTAGTTTTAAGATTTTTAGATCTTGTCTCGGATATTCGGAAACGGTCATGAAATCAAACAAGCAATTTGAAAAAAGTTCATTGATAATTTTCGTCTTCTTTCATGAGGCGATTAAAACAGCACAGCAGCTAACTTAAAAAAATATATTTTATTTACACCAAATTACATTATAAAATACTACAGCTTCCTCAAACAACTCTTTCCCCAAAAATAACTAGTAAACTAAAATAAAAAAATCAAAAAATAAAAATAAAGGAAAGTGACAGCCCTATAGCGAGCAGCGATTGATGCTTAGAAAACTTGCCGGCCTAAATTACGAGTCAGGGCTGTCAGTGTCGATGATAAAAGGTATCTGACAAAGGGATCGCGGAAAATTAAAAGGGCCCTGTTGTATTTGTTCGTCATTTCCGAGGCGTACACGCGATCGTGGCCTCGCTTCGTTGACCTTATAATTGTTGATAGCAAAAAACTTTAGTAGATGGAAATGATATTTTTGGAGATTTTTTGCTTCAAAAATTCTGGCGTAAAAATCTAACTTTTGTATGCCACTAGGTTCTCATGCTTACGACATGATTGCTGTTCCTTCATCTGCCCTTTTTTCTTAGCTTGCAGCAGACATAAGCTTGCATACAATCTAATTAGATGATAACATGAGCTAGTCAGTATAAAAGAAAAAAAAAGTGACAAGTGCTTTTGCCAATGTGTCTCACATGCTTGGATCTACTTTGTAAAAATAAAAAAATAATAAATATCCGGACCACTCACACACGGCCACCTGATCCCAGACTAAAAGACCTTGCACTATGGTAACCAGTCAACTGAAAAATATACTTACATAAGTTATAAATACATACATATTATAGATAAAATAAACTAAATAAAAAAAATATAAAATCTGTTGTAGTTTCATAAATTTTTGGCCTAGGCAAGCCACTGGGAAAAAAAGGCCAATTTTAAATATTTTTAGAATACTTTCAAAAGGGTTTCATAGTGAGTGGTATAATGAAAATAAATAATTAGTCAAACAAATTTCTTTTTTGCTTTTGACTAACTAGTACACACTCTATTTTATTATGGCAACTTCAGTGCCCGAAGAAAATAAAAACTTAATGAGCAAACATTATACTATTGTAAAATTCACACAAACCCCGATTTAAATAACAAAATAAAACATTCGCTGAAGCATACATTAATTATGTAAGCACAATTAAACAAAGTTCACGCCAAGTCAATTACGAAGCCATATAGATAACCGATGGATTTCGCAAAAACATTTTTTTCTCTAACGGTACCCTAAACAGGGGAATTACAATCGAATCGAACCATTAACCTTTACAAAGACTAGTAAGAAACAGAACAAAAAAATGTATGATGAATGCAATATAACGACTATTTTAATAGGGCTGTGTGTTTTCTTCGTCGATAAATTACCGCTAATGCAGATACGCGACGTTTCTTTCATTGTGGAGAATTGTGAGTTTTTTTGTTACGATAGTAATTACAGGCGTTGGCTTTTATTGCTGTTGACAACCCTAGCGTGGTTACCTATGTTTAAGTGTTTGTGCCACCCCTGGACTTAAGGCAAATTGTATACGTGCCATGTTTGGCGACTGCATTTGTCATCGGCGCTACAAGATGGGGATGTTTTATTATAGTCTACGTTACTCTTTAACATATATACGTCTTTAAGGAACATTGACATGGTATTGACGTACTTATAAAGCCATGTTATTATCCACCGTAAGACACTATAAATACTAGTTACAGCTCACCTGCAACTAAACATACAATTTAAACCCAACTAATTTATGTGTAACAATAAAAGTTACTCAAGACATGTCATAATATGTAAAAGGAACATGTTATGGCGGGAAAACACACCATTCGCCATACTTAGTTGTAAAAGCAAATTACACTTTCTTAAGTAATAGAAAAACACGAGCTTACCCGCATGGGAAAAATACGTGTGCAACTAACATAATACTATTACTATACATATGTAGAGAAAAACTTGGCTCGGAGCGTTTAAAGAAACTAATTGTTATATGGGAGTGGGAGAATAATTATATGTGATAACTGTGTACTTAATAACGATATTTACTGTTAATGAGTTATGAATTTATGATCTAAGAGAAAATATTGAGAGATTAAAGGAAAAAAAGGAAAAAAACTATGGGAAAAGGAGAATGTTAACAATCCTAACTAAATAAACTGTATTTTGTGAAACCGCATCAGAGTTCTATTAATTATAATAAATAAGGAATAATTTTGTATGTTGGCTAATTTCATTAAAAAACATCGCTATGAAAAATAAATATAACAACTGAAGTAAAAAATTCGCATATATATCCAGAAAAGGTAAGTCAGTACCTATGAGGCCGGTAGTTTGCTAGGACAACATTTGTGGATCCCCGATCGTGCCGATGAGATTGAGGCTCCAGACGCGTCCGTTTGACTGACGTGCCCGAATTTTATTGCCCTATCTTCAAAAATAAAGTAAACTCCGAAATCGTAGCTTGAAAAATCCTCAAAGAACCTTTCGAGTCCTAGTACAGGATCGCAATCGTTTAAATCTTTCCCGTAGCACACGGATTTTGTTAACTAATTTCTTTTTTAATGGCTTTTTTGCTTTTGGTATTAAGCTGCCAAATAACGAGAATTGCGTAACTTTTAAGTGTAACCCTATTAATTACAAAGCCTGTCATTATAAAGTGAAGTGTGTAAATTCTACAAACTTGCTGACACAGTCTGTCATCAATCCACATATTATTATTGATGGCACGTACGTAAAGCGCTAATTACTCGAACCGACTTCGCTCCCGACTACTTCGGAACGATTCAGACTCGTTTATTATTTACTAATTAAAAGCTGTTTTAAATTGTCGCCAACAATGGCTCACTCGGAGCGATTACTTCTGTCCTTTAATACGTTGATCGCGTGCACAAACTAGTGTGAAAATAGGAAGTGAGTTTCAAATGTAACATGGTGTTTTTACTCAGTTTTCTACACAAACTTTTACGGGACTATTTTTATATTATTTTGAAAAGGCGTTCTCTGTTTTATTTTTTTTGAATTTATTGCAAACGTACGTGTGGATCAGGAAATGAAAACTACTAACTGAAGCGAAAGTGTTGATGAAAAGGTGCGAGCTAAAGTGTTTTGTTGTGTCAAACGCATGCTTTTCATATGCAGGCAGAAATATTTTTGAATCGACTCCTCGTCGATATTGGTGCGTATATTTTTAGATATTGGCATAGCTCTGTTTACTATGGTCACGTGACTGTACTCTGACGCGCTTTGTGAGGCTTTCTTGTGATTTTGTTATATACATAATTAATAACATGTTTAAGTGAAGTTTTAAAAATTCTTTCTTAGTTAAGGGCTGACCTAGCTCACGGATTAGATCAGGACCCTTCTTTGGTTAGGGTTTAGATCAAATGCTAATAATTTTTCTTCAAAGGAAGATTCGCGAGCGAAAATTGACTCAACCATTGAAGGCGCACATAAATAATGTATTGTTCCGAAATACAAATTTTATTTAAAAATACCTTTTAGTCCATTTTAAGACTTATACTTGAGCTCTTGAGCAGTACTATCGAAAAAAACATATTCAGTAAATGTTTTTCCATTTAAAATGATGTATTGGAAAATGCACTTTTTACAATACTCAGAACCAGAGCTATAAAGCTAGAACATGTATTAAAACAATACGTAACTTTGTGTGTTCTACAGGTCTTGTTTTATTTTTAAATAGGTAACTAACCAAAAACACATTTTTCATTTCAAACTTTCAGAAGATGGTATTATTTTTAAAAGTACTGAATTATTAAAGCTGAGGTTTCGAGCTTTTAAACGTTATTTTTTATAAATTAGTAAGTAACTTGGAACATAATATCATTCATTTGTACGCACTGGATCGAGTCGATTTTTTTGCTGGAGTTAACTAAACTAAAGTTAAATAATATTTTGCGGTCAGATACCTAGTTGAAACTCGATGATGCGCTCTATTCATTTTATTAATAAAAAAAAACCAACGCTCGAGTGGCTTTAGCGATTGCCGCTTGCTTTCACATTAATATCACGGCAGCGCATTTATTATTTATTTTCCTTTATCAAGTATTTTTAGTGTATAAACAAATGAATACTGTTAAAATGATAATTACCTATTAGAAAGTGTTTCACCTACTCTTTCATATTGGTAATAATGAAATCAATATTGTAGTCTGAACTTATTTTTTTTAGTTAGTCCTGTCTTGGTTCTGCCCTATTGGTGTCGTGGTCGTAAGCGGGGGTACTGACTGTGAGGTTTTGAGTTTGATTACAGGGTGATCAGAGAGAACAAAATCGCTGATATTGCTCTCAGAATCAGGACATGTAAGTGGTTATAAACCGGTTTTTTCTGCTGACGGAAAGTCGGTAGAGAAGACATGGGTTAGACCGGACACCACGTTTAGGCAGACATAGCGTGGTACTCCTTGCTGCACGGTATGGTATACCGACGATTTAAAGAAGGTGATGGGCAGTGAATTATTGCTGGCTGCTCACAACTTCTAGACAGGTGAGTTCGATACGAGATGTCACATGACTTAGTGTAAGCTTATGTCAATCCCATACATTTAAGCATCTATTCTATTCTACAATGCCACTTGTATTATCCAGTAGTGTTGAATGGGTCTGCATAGCGCTCTTTAGGAGGTTCAGGTTCAGGAGTGGACAGGCTGAACGAGTCTGGCTATTCCCTTTTGGGAATGGGAATTTTTATTATTCAATGTAGACCACATTGAATAATAAAAATTAAACTAAACCCAAACACTTAGTCATATAAATATTTCATTCGAATAACTTGAAGCAGAAGATATTAAACCTTTGTACTTTGAACTAAATCAAGCCACGATCAAGCCACTATGAAAATATATCGATCATATTGGTTGATTACACATCCGATCAGGTTTGCACAACCAAAGGAAATCCTAGCCATAAATCTTTAATCTACAGGTTTAGCAAGCAAAGTGTGAACATCCAATGTCTGTAGGATATTTTACAATCAATTAATCATTTGATCGAAATTCAGTTGGTTCATATTCATATCAAAGCACTGTCGAACTGAATGTCTATTAAGTTAATTACAAGTTATTCCTGTCAACCTTCAAACTCAAACCATTTTTTTTATTCAATTAAACAATTTACAGGTACTTTGGAATCGTCAAGGTGTCAGTCTGTCAGAAAAATGAAGCTAGTTGCTCGTTCCAAACAATAGGTCCCATGGAGAAGAGCGAGAAAGAAACTCCATGGACACACTTTTAAAATCAAAAGATAACAAAGATTTGGTTACATCATTCATTGTTGAATCTAAGGTACTTTGTGAGAAACGTAACAAGTCGTACATGTTAGAAGAGATATTGTAGATTGAAGGATAAATAAAACAAATTTTAAAATAACCTTGGCAGCTAAAACTTATTTTTATATCACCTTTCAACGACCAAGCGGCAGTCTATTGTGTCTCGAATCTGTGTTTGAAGGTTTTAAAGTTTATGGTATAAACTACCTTTTTCATATATTTCTGTATCTAGAGTAATGTAAAACATAAGAGGTTTTTAAAAAACCGATAACGTGTGTAATATATGACGTTTAATTTCATGTACCGATCTCCTGATCGACGTCAACCTTGTTGATGTGTGCGTAAATTGGGAAGTTGCACTAACATTTAATTGGTAGTGTGTTGATTTCTTTTAATTTTTTTACTGTATAAAATCTGCAGATGTTTAGTTTTTACACCCATAAAAATACGTGTACTTACTTGATATAAGGTAAGGTAAGGTTAAAAATAAGAACACTCAAAATAGAGTCTTGAATATGTCTTAAAGTTGGTAGAATTGCCTAGCAAGCGTTTCATAAATGTCTAAGCTCACCGTCAGTCCACTTACATATGTACTTCCCACTATAGAGGCATACAAAAATCCTACACAGCTCTTAAAATTCTAGATTTGCACAAACGGCTAAAATTCTGGTACCTAGCACATTCCCAAAATTGCTGAAAAAAAAAACAAGAGAAATCACGATGAAAGTACGAAACCAGCGATCACAAAATTAATCCCGAAATCTTAACAAAAATAAAACAATCGGTAGCTTTGTTCATAGTAAAGTGAAATTCAGAAAATTAACTTGCTTTAGGTTCAAAAAATCTACGATCAGACTGAACCTTCTCGTTAGCTTATAATTGATTGATATGGATTGGATAGCACTTCAGTCAGATCTGATTCGGACGGATTAATGTCCGCGTTTGTTTTTATATTGTACTAGGCGACAAACTTCGAACACTCCAAAATTTATTTGATAGCAATTTCGATTTTTCGTCTCTATCTTTGCGTTTTTCCTAATTTTATTTTATTTTATTTCAATCGGTCGAGCCCTTTTAGAGCTCTTCCGAGGTTTCGCAGCAATTGACTTTTATTTGTATTATCTTTCATCCGTGCTGTGAACCTGACTCAGACGTCAAAATTTGTTATTTGTTATAACAAAAAAAACATACAGGCGAATAGAGAATCCTTTTTTAAGTCGGTTAAAAAATTGGCTGACACTCTTCTCAATTTACCCTCAACATTGAATGACACTGAGGTTAGGTTAGAAGTAGATTTTGAATAAGTAGGAAACATTATTCTATAAATTAAAATAATGTAAATATGCGTTTTGTAGCCATTACGTTATGCTGACCCGTCTTGCTATTTGCAACATGTCACCGATACAGATTCGTAAAATTCAAAATACAAATAATAAAACATAATACAGAAATCATACTACCTAATGTGTAGCCAATTAATTTAACTAAGTTACAAATAACAAAATGAATGACGACCAATATTTCGTCATTCCGTTTGAATATATCGTCGCGCGCGATAAACCATTGGCAAACAATTTTAGAAATATTTAAGGCCTGTGTGTAGTCGTTTAACTGTTATATTTCATAGCTAAAGGTTTTCCGAGGGGGAATGCGAGTTTGTCATTGTAGTTTTTTTAATGCTTCGTACAAACGAGATATAGACTCATACGCGTACGATACGGAACCCGAAAACAACACTAGAGCTTGATTCCAAGTCCGCACGTGACAATTCTCCGTTCACGCCTTCATTATAAATCATTAAACCGAAGTTTTTAATTAAGCATTGTGCTCGCAAATATTCGTACAAGCGGCGGTGGCTCACACACATACAACGTGTCCGCATTAAGTTAATTATATCAGACTGTAAGTGACATTGTGCTTCGATTATGATTCGATACATTTTTATAGCGATCACATGGTGGGCATTGTTTGGCGTGGCGTTCTCGCCTCTCGGCTCGGTTTATTGCTTTAATAAAGTGATTAAATACCATGGCGTAAAGCCAGGGCTCGATACAGGCCGAGCTAATTTCGAAAACTTGTATTCGCTCCCTTTTAGGTCGGTCGGTTTTAATGTGGGGTCAGTGACTGTAGATCCTGAATTAGAGTTGTAAGCCGCGAAGGCGCGCGAATGATCGAACGTGCGACAAGCGCGAATGGAGCGCTAAAACCTGAAAAATGTCCCGCGTTTTTGTAACGATATATGTTCTTGTTTCCTTAAACGGTTTCGTGAGAACTAATGACGCTTAAATTAATTTTCCGTTCTTCTCGGGCAGCATTTATGGAGCTTTAATCAGCATTTCTAAGATTTATGTGCAATGCGTGCACTTACTCGTATACTTAACCAACTCTCCTCATATTGAAGTTGTACTAACTTCTACTCAGCTAGTTTGTCTTTTCGAAGAGCAAACAGCAGACACAAGTTAGCAAGTTATCTAAGCCGGGCGGTATCGGGTAAGTCGCGCAAGTCACAGGTGTCTCGGCGCGTGCACTAACAGCGTTAGCGAGGCAGGTGTCATTACCAGTGCATTGTAGCGTGCGTGGCGGCGGCGGCGCGCGGTCGGCGCGGGCGCGGCGCGGCGACGACGCAGCGCACCCCTCCGCCACTTTTATTTTTGTTGCCTTACTTTTTTCTATATGAAGGTCCACTCACTTATTCATGCGAGCGGGATTGTAATTTTTTTTCTACTTTTTGCATGCGCCGTATATAGATATTTTGGCTACCTCCTATTTTTTCGTGACTATAAAACTGGGCCGGGGTTGTGCGCTTTTTTCGCGGCACCCCTGCCCGCCGAGGGGTGTGGAGGGTGCTCGCAGTTAGAGAATTATTCATTGCCTACCCCCGCCGAACCGGCTTTCCGTTATTTCTGTTTGTTATGAATTATGTCCGATGACTTTTCCCGACGCCCCGTTTCTTTCGTTTTTACTAATTACTTTTTCTATAGAAACTATAAATCTTCATTCCTTAATCGAGTTGGGACTTGGGAGTGGAGGCGCGGTAATGACATCGGTGGCGTGGCTCGTTCGTACCGCGCTCACACTCGCTCTCGCCTTACTCTGATAAATATATTCGTTTGTGATAAAACATTGTTTTCCTGTATAAACTGACGTACTAAACGCTAACAAAAGATTCAAATTCACACTCTGCTGCCTACTAAAATATGTAGAAGAGCTCGCTCCCAGCCCGCTACAAATTTGAATTTCATATGTATGTTTCGCCTATTACGGATGCACTCATTAATATCTTAAGTGATGTGTGGAGGTTTATGGCGCGCAATTTTGAGCTTTATTGCTTTGTAACACAGTTCATTGCCGTCATAACGTTTAGGGTTGTCTCCATTTATACGGAGCACGCGTTAAGATTATGTCGGATGAAAAAATTCTGCAAATTGTATGACCCCCCATGAAAAAACATTATCATTACGGGCACATCCGTTGGGTTATCTTTTCGTATGCAAATCTTGAGTGCTCACCGCTTCTGTGATACTTGTGCTGGTACAAATGGTTTATAGTGTGCCGCGCGGGACGGCAAAGCCCGAGCCGTGCATGCCGCAAGAAGTGCGTGCATGGTCACTTCTCACTGGACGACAAACTAAGTTAGATATCGTGAAAGTTCAAATAAGTTTGAGGAGGGTTTAAACTTTCGGAAAGAAGAATGGAAAAACCTTCTCCTCTCCCTTCTTCTTCTTCTTACGAAAGCTATTTATAAATACTAAGGTGTTTATCTTCCTAATAAGGGTGAAAATAAAAGCAAAGAAAGGTTCATACTTTCACATTTCCGGCGTCGGAGTTATGGTAAAATTCATTAGTTATGGACAGACTACATCAGTTTATTACCGTTCCAAACGAAAGGCCTCTTCTTGATAACGAACGAGCATTTTATTCAAAACCTAATAGCTAATTTACACGAATAAGATTTCTCGCCGAGAGAAAAAACGGGTATTATTATGAGCATCTAATCGCCATTCTTGCGTCTAAACGAGCGAGAAACTGTCCACGTAAAAACGAACCTTTAACTATTTAAATGTAAGGGAGGGAGTCGTGCATTTGTTCCCTATTTTCGGTAACTTTTTACTTATTCACAAATCTCGTGCTAAAAACAATCCGAATATTCAGGAGTCCGGATAATAGGGTCCGGGTCATCAATGTTTTACTGTTTCAAGGGTGATTTAGGGTCTAAACAATTTAATTAGCCTTTAGCCGTGCCCACAATGGTCGCTGCTAAATGACAATGAGGTTGTTTTTCAAAGTATGTTTAATTTCGGCACGTTTTTACATGGGTTTGGACTTCTTAACCCCTTTTGACCTTGAAGCTTTGTGTGTGAGACTGAGTATGTGAGTATATTATTATGATGGTGAGTGAATTTATTTATGTATTGCAGATGAGAAGTTCGGCTTTCCTGTAACATCTTCGTTTATTATGGTAAAGTGAGTTGGAGCTAGTAAATATTATATTGATAGGGGAAAGGGAATTCTAGCAAGGTCTTGTTTAGTATGTCTGCTGATTCGAAAACTAATAGGGGGAAAAATACTCAAAAATTGATGCGAATTATTTTGAATATTTAACGTTCATTTATTTGAAACATAGCGTTAGTACGTATAACAATTTAAAACAGCTATTGATTATGTATATTTATGTTGGTTGGTTCATTTCAGTAGAAATAACCTCAAATATGTCGTAAATGTCAAAGTCGCGTCAAAGAGTCTAACTAGTGGCCCTCACGTTCTTGACGCTGCACTTAGACATACAAGCTAGGCCGCCATTCATCTCCTTCCTTACACATTTAAATGCATTTCATGACCATTTAAATGCAATAAAAATGCATTTTAAATTAAGTTTCTTTGTGTTTAGGAAGTCGGAAGCTTTAGGGGTCTCGCCAAAAATTAATTTGTAAATGACGAAAGACAGTTCGAAGGTTTACTCTGTTTTTGGAAGAGGCTGACACCATATTGGTTTTATAAACCAAAAAATAGTAAAAAAAATAATAGGGGGAAAATTTTCATGTGTCATAAGTTTGTTCTCAATAATTAGAATTAAAAATTACTTGTTGTAATATAACGTATTAAATAATAATTATAAGGAGGTAATTTTCAAATAAGATTATTAGTAGAATTAAATAAAACACGAATTAATTAATAACAGTTAGAACTGGCTTACACTTGCGAGAAACTACCACATATCTTTAAGGCATGCTAGTAGTTCATATCACAATTCGACATTGTACATATCATTCATTTGTCAATATCTATTTAAATCATCAGTCATCACTAACATCGATGAAAGAACCGCGAGAAAATTCGACTTAAAAAAAAGAAAAACAAAATAGAACCATGTTCTAGACCCCTCACGACAGCTAAACTACCCACATTTCTAATTAGCCAACTCACACACCCGTACACAAAATACTCATCATCGCCATCAAGAAACACCATAAAACTTTGATAGTTCCATAGCCGCGTACATATATTATGTAGTTAGTAATTCGCGGAGTAGCAATGTCACAAAGAAGCTCTTTGATGAAAAGGACCTCAGTGCTATTCATTCATATATAGTGTGCGAGCGAGAGGAATCGCCCCGCTGCACGATCTTAATACAGGAACGGATTTGGGACGTGTTAACTATAACCTCTTTAGTCGTGACGTTACGTCTAGACGTCAACGTCGACGTGAGAGATGTTATGACTGATTTTTAATTCGAGTCAGAAAAATGACAAGTGCTACTGTCACTGATACCAAAAAGGGTGACCCGCTACAATAGTGATTTTCCGCAATCGATAGACTTAGACATTTAGTCATGCTATATTTGATAAGGTATCAAAGAGTTTTAAATTACTTACCGTGTATGCCTTCTATTTAATTACCGTAAATTACATGTAGTTTTTTTTATAATTAAAGACAATTTGATATTAAATAAAAAAAATATTCTCGACTAAGATTTAATTGTAAAATCTCGATTGTAATTAATTAATCCACATCACTATTTATTTGGGAATAAAAACCTGCAACACTTGAAATGTCATTTTACTGACTAGAATTAATAATCTTACTATAAAAGTTGCTTATTGATTAAACTTTCGACGACCAAGCGACAGCCGGCTGTTGCGCTGCTATTCTCTTTCTACTGTGTCTCAAATCACATGTGTTCGAAGGTTTAATGGTAACTTCCCACTTATCTATCGATGGATTTAGTGACAAATGACCGAATAGGAGTACTCAAACGTCACTTAATTTCAAGACGCTCTCAAATCTGCTGCTGTCTTTGTCACTCTAAAGGGACAAAGTAAGGACAGCAACACTTGAGTTATACACAGCGTAAGTCAAATATTTAAATTTAATAATATTTAAATTTACGTGTGTATAACTCAAGTGTAAAATACTACCTCAATCAGAAGACAGACTATCATTAGAAATGGTCATTTTATTGAGACGTGTCAGTCTATTCATGCAGAACAGTATGTATATAAATATTTCCGAACATCGATAATTTGTTTGATTACATATTTAGTAGCACATAAGTAAAATAATAATAATGACCAAAAAAGAAACAGTTACACAAAATAAGCCCAAAAAAATTACAAAATAGGAATATAATTTTAAAATTACATACTATTATACATAATATTATGCAGTATGTATAAATTACTAGGCTTGCAACGAACTTATCCGTCCGTACGCCTGTCGTACGATGAACTACCGAATATTCTGCGAGCTTTGTAGCCGAATACTAGGCAAAAGTATTCGGCCGTTGTGATTGTGTTGTGTAGCATCAAAACTTGTATCGACGGAGTGTTTCGCTACGTTTCGAGCTTGTTTGTTCTAATGTTTTTAACTTTTATTTTACCATGTTGCCGCATCGGCCAATAATAACAAAAAACTGATTTTTTTTAATAATTGGATATTCGTTGTTGTTATAAATACTTCTTTGTCATCGTCCTTACAGATGTATGGGTATACTATGGGTGTGCCAAATACTACTAGATTCTAATCTTGGCATTTTGAGTTGATTTCCAATTTAAAGTCAACCACTGACGCTGACAACAAATGCATGGAAGATAAAAAAAAATCCACGTTTACGTTTGTCATTCTACACATAGTACAGAAGACTCGCAGAACCGGTTTCTAGATGAATCCTACAATGAGCGAATTGACCGTATGAATAGATGTTTACCGCTTAATAATTGGTGCACAATACCTTACTCGTGTTACCTGTTTAACATAGACGTATTATTGATAAAAGTAGAATTGTGTTTTTAAAAATAAATAAAACGAATGTGAGCACCAGCACAAACCATTTTTGGTTTATTGGTGCAAAATAAAATGAAAAATGTACAACTACCTGAAAATACAATAAAAAAAAAAAGATGAGCAAAGCAAGAATCATAAACTTTTCACTATTGTGTTTTTCTAAGGAAACACTATTATTTTATTTCACCATCGTTCAAGTTAATAAAAGTAATTGAGAATTCTAAACGACTATTGAACGGTTGCGTTGGCCATAAAAATGTATTAGTATTTTCTCTTTAAACTTCCATACCTATTTACTTAGTACCGATACCGTAGTATCTAGACGCTTTTCGTATACATAAAAGTTTTACAAATATGAATTCAGGAGTTCAATTCGATGCATTTTAACGTTGAGGCGGCGTGCGGCGGCGGCGGCCGATTAAAATACGTTTGTTCAAAATGGGAGGTTTACAATATTCGTCTCGATGTGTGTTGTTAATAATTAACCGCGTTGTCGAGGTTCACCTCTTCGTATTTGACGTGCATTAAATGCTTTCATAAATGAAAGCATTTAAATAGGTATGTAGTCAACATATTTAGAGAAATAAATGTATTTGTATTTGGCTAATGTATTATTTATCACAAATAGAAAATGGTTTTCATAGCACTGTAGCTATTTTTGTTGGATTCATTTTAGCAATTTTTTTTCCACTCCACTTCAATCATGCAATTAAATAATCGTTTTGGTCAATCTAGGTTCATCATATCATTAACAGCCCGTAAACGTTCACTGGTGGACATAGCCTTCACAGAAGTTTTTCCACAGACGGTTCTATGTCGCCTGTAACCAACTGTTCTTTGCTACTTTCGTATCATATTCATCCATCTCTGGCTGTTAGTTGTCCTATGCTGCGTTTAAATACACAGGGCCGCTAGAACCTTTTTCCTACATCAGTCCTCGGTTCTTCGTGCTATGTGCCAAGCACAATCTGGGTTACTTCCATTAAAACGACCCCCCAATTCCGTGCCTGTGCGTCTTAGGTCGCTCCTGCACTAATAGACGTATGACGCGTCCTCTGATGTTCAGACAAAGAGTGACGCGCGACTATTTTTATTAAAACCCACAAGCTGAGGCATACTTTTTTTAATAACTTATGTACGTAGGTGCGGGTCGAGTCATTTGAATTGCACTCCGGGTTAGTTCACGCTCACGGCACGAGATTTTTTTCCCAGAAAATTGTGGAGTGTAGCCCTTTGTGCGGTAGGCTCTGCCGCCTTGAGTCGCGCGGGATTGTTTCAAAATGTTTTCCTTTTTAACCCCGCATGTGGGGCGCCAAGTCGATAATGTTCGTGTTACTCGAAATCTAACTTTTGACGCTTTGAAGTCTGCTTTCGGACCTTGAAATCTGAGTGATGTTTCTTAGTAGGGCAGGTAACGACGAAAATATTTAACGTGTTAAGTAAAAAGTCGTAGGTTTTTGTGACGAAATATTTTAATTGACAATATTGACATGCACTTATAAATGGCCTTGAACATTTTTATTATTCTATTGTTACATTAAATGTTATTAAAATAATGTAAAATTAGCGATCAGTTACAAATCTTTTAAATTCTCTGCTTTTCTCTTCTATAGTATTCATAAACACTCCCCATAAAGAAATTTATGAAAACAACATGAAAATCAGTAGTCTGTTTTATAATATGTAAAGAAGTACCATACGAAAACCTTCATTAGACGAAAAAATCTGAAACTTCACTTTGAAACATGCTTCATTATTATTCACATTCAAATCCGCTGCACTACAACCTGTCTGTCTGTACATCAGTCATCGCTAAACCTGGTGTTACAAGATCAATCTAAAAAAACATGCAATATAGACAGTGCCTTTGACATGCCAAAGTTACACGGAAATTCAATGGATGACGACTAAAAATATCAGAGTTGTAGTGATGGTTATGTACCGTGCGTCTGCAAGAGCCTCGCTACGCCTTTCATTTACTTCACTCTACATATAAGTATACCTTACACTCCTTTCACTACGATTCTGTTTTATACACTCACTATTTTTTATTACCTACGTAGTCACAACACGAACCTAAAATGCTTTTCATGTTTATTAATGTGACATATCAAAGATTTTACCCTATAATGTTCAGACATTAGGCAGACAGTAACAGAATAAATGTATCTAGAATCGTGTCTGTTTCTTTTATATTTCGTACAGGTGACAAGTAGGCATTTGAATAGGCCGTGATGTGACAGACACGGTCATTCAGGTAACATACATTTAAATGTTTTAGACAAATATTCTCATACATAAATATCGGCAGACGTCTAAGCATTTACATTTATTTTATTTGAATATCTACAGTGGCAATGAACCGATTACATCCGCAAACAGCACAAGCCACGAATCCAGGAGTACATCAAAATTGTTTACGTAAATGCTTGTTTATTAAACGGCACGCAGAAGTCAGGCATTTATTATTAGTAGGAATAAAGATAAGTACACAACGACTATAAAAATCATGTCTACAGTTCAAGATTCCTGTCTTGGAGGGAAATTGTCGAATTGGAGGAGCGTAGCGCCGTTCCATCGGAGGGCCTTGTGAATATTTCATTAGGACGCATCGCGCATGCGCGTAATCCGTCTCAAGATGACAAAGTTCAGACTTCGGGGCTTGAGTTCCGATATCAAACGTGTCAAATATCGAAGTAAAAAAAAATCTCTTTTACAAAAAAAAAACCGAAAACTAAAAACGAAATAAATTATTTAAATTTCTGGCTCTTGCATTGCCAGTGACTTTCGATCATTTTTTGTTTGTGGAAAACCTCTTCTTTTTCGAGTCGGTTAAAAATGTTGCCAATCTGTATCTTCTCATTTTAAATTATTGACCACGCTTCGATAAGTGATATCTATGAGGTTTTTTTTTCATTCATATTTAAAACATGAAATGGACCTGTCTAGTCTTAAGTGGGTAGATGTCTGTCTAACTGTCTATCACAAAGCAATTATTCATGACACATAGCTTATAAATATAATAACAGCTTTATAAATACAAATTATGTGTATATTTGACTTGTGATTTTCGCCACCTGCCTTTACAGTTTCAAGTTGTCGTAGAAACTAGGTGTATGAAAAATGCATGTAGACTTAATCGACTTTATTTTAAATACATTGCCTTGAACCTAAAAAAATAGGAAGATGTTGCAGATATAAAATAATACCTATATTTTTGCGACAATGACGTAACCTGTTCCATATTTCTCGTAGCTACCTCTCGTTGTCATGGAGGAACGAAAATAACTCCAAAAATGTCTAGTAACATATTAAAGCCCTGACCAAAGTACTAACTATTCCCCCACAAAAATAATCAAACAGGAAATCTGGCAACATAGCAGCCCGTTTAACTAGACGAAAGACGTCTGGAATTAAAAGGAATCAAATATGAACGCACTATACATGTTACATGAACGACCGGGGGCTCGGCGGGCGTGCCTCTGCTCTCCGACAACTAAAACTTATACATTAATAATGCGTTTGCTTACAATGCGCTTTAAATGTAGATCCAGAGTGTGTCCCGCTCCCACGCCGCCCTCTCTTTCGCCCGCAGCGCACACGACGCGGTTCATGCAAAATGTACGAAGTAAGCGACTAACGTACCCCGCTTCCCTCTCAAGATAATGCTGCTGGATACCCTCCCAGTCCCCTGCGAGCCTCCCTGAACACTGGCCCTCCCTTATCGGCCTCATATCGATGGTCATCGTACTCAACCGCCCCGCGACTCATCAAATCATCGTTCTGTACAATGCGGCGTCATGATATTGTTTGCTGATTTATTAGCGTGTTCTGGATCTGCTAATGAATGACGGTATTAAACGAATTAATAAACGTTTCGTGATTAGGATAAACTGTTTCATGGGTTCAGTGAATTATTACTTACTGAAATTCCTTTCTTATGCAACTTTTGAAATGTCTGAACTGAAAAATATTCTTTCCGCTGTCTAAATAGAACTTAAAAGATGTGAAATATGCACGAACTTACTGAAAATATCTTTAAATGGATGCTGTGCACGTTTCTCTCTCCCAGTTGCTCAATAATGCAATGAATAATTTGTCACTCGTCTTGCTAAGCGGACAATGATACTAATCATGTTTATTTATACGTTCAGTTCTGCAGTTTACAAAGATAGTGATGAATAATGACTCAATTGGAAATGAATAACTAAAAGCGGTTGCTTTTAGTTAACGTTAACGCAAACGTTTTGTTTTTTAAGAAAAAATCTCTAGCAAATCACTTCCGATCCAGATCTTAACCGCACTAAATATGGTCTTATGTAGTCTATACTTATGTTAAATGTTAAATGAAATTGTAAGAAGGCTGGAAAGCAAACAGGATGTCGAGTAATGTCAACGAAATTAATCGAAATCTAAAACGGGTACTGGATAAATGAATCCTGAAATAACGTAAAGAGATGTTTTCGGACCTAGACAAGACTGATGTACGCCAGTCCTCTAACGCCACACCTCATTCTGTGATGGGGATTAAACAGTACGCTCAGCCTCAGAGTGTTATTAGTTTTGACTCGAGTCGTATAAAATCAGAAATCAGTCTGTTTTCCACGATCTTGTTTTGATAGCACACACGTCTGCCATTTAGTAATCGCATGTTACGATTTTCACAATGCAAGTAAACATCCTACTCCGCCATTTTTCAGTGATTTTCCCACAAACACTGAGTGAGACTGGTTTGAAACTTATATCAATAAAAGAAGCGCCACCATCGGAATTCCAGGCGGCTCAGGGTAAATAATGCAAACGCTTTGAAAAGGTTGTGTAAGTGTGTCTTTTGTAACTAAATTACGTAACGGAATCCTAATTCGTTTATTTTTGAAAATAGAAGAATTTAGATAATAGTTCGTTTTTTTTCAAATTTCGAATTGGAAATGCGACTTTTGTAAGAATGCAGGTAGTTTACATGTGTGAAAAATACTGCTTAATAAATATTTACACCGATTGCCCTGTAGACGTTATAAAACATGATTAGACATTTTGTTATTTTCGCAAATGGAAGGGAAGACTTAGATATTGTTAGATTTTTTTTTTATTTCGAACGGAAAATACGCGAATTCACCGATGAGGTAGTTAACACTTTGAAACGAATACCACTGGTAAATATTGTCACCGATTGGCGTTGCTGGTTATTATACATGATTTTATGTGTAATGTTATACTTGACATGCATTATGTACAGTCAATAGGTAGAGTCAGCCGTGACTTGGGAATGTGTACTTGAATAAATGATTAGATACACCGCTTACCACTAAAATATGCAATAGTTTTGTGTAAGTTGAACGCCTTGGGCGGGCACACTTAGTACCGCGTATATTTTATTTAATAAATTTACCCAGTTACGACGTTATTCAACAAACTTTGTGTAGCTTTGTACCTATTTGTGTAGCGCTTTGGATAAATGTTAATGACTGGGACAAACGTGTACGTGCGCGTTACACTATTTAACTTGTGTTGTGTACTTCATGTATATTTAATGAAAAAACAAGTATTATTGGGGCCACACATACTTGTGGAACTTTTGTGTTATAATATCGTTTTTTATACAAAAGTTGAAGTTGCGTAGAGCTTTTGTCGGTATTTTTACGTTCGCGCTCCAAACGGTGTCAACTAGAGGTGTCGATAGCACTCCACACAATCCACGTACGGTAATAACAGATTAAAAAGATTGCAACACTGAATAAAAAACGGGTTAACGAAGCTTTGGAATATATTTTTTTTGTTATATTTTTTTATCTTCAAGCGTTTTCAGTCAGTTAGCGGATTTGTACTTTTTTATCGAGAAGAAAGAAGCGGTTATTCGTTTCTAGTGGCTTTTATTTATGTGGTTCAGTTTTAAATACAATTGGACAGTTTAATTATTTACACACAGATTTTAGGAATTGGACATAGTTTTATTGCATTATATTAAAATCCAATCCTGTAACGTATATTATTTAAGATTTTTTATTTGAGCTAAGACTGGCCACTGGGTCTCGTGTCGAAGTGTCATGACAGTGTCTCATGCAAGTATGTTATATTTAGAAAATAAATGAGCCCTGATTGTGTTTAGTATTCACATATGCGTCTGTTCATTTTCAAAAGCTAGACCAAGCTAGACCAATTCACGTCCAAATAATAATAGAAAAGCGAAGATGTAGACTTAACATAGCTACTCGAAAAATGATCGACTAAAACAGAACTGCCATGCTTTCGCTGCCCAAAATTCAAATCTAAAAAGAGTAAGACTGTTCTCGTCTTCCATCACAGTGGACACATGTTAGGTAGGTACGTAAGGTAAGGTACTATGTAAGGTCCAAGTAATTGGGAACAATCACGACGCCTGTGATTCGTTCCTCATAACCCGAGCAACCAATCAAAGCGTGGGATCCGTTTTTGAATTGAAATGATACAGACGATGTAACAAGTTTCTTCCAATTGCAAACGACAAAACTGGCCGGTAACGAAGTTTAGCTTTTAATTCCGCGCTCTGTGTACTGTCGATGTATCAAGTGTTAGCGCTCACAATTTGTCAGTTAATTTCAAATATTGGAACACAACATACTGTGATTGTTCGTTTGACTCGCTTTCTGAGCCACGCACACTTATACAGGATTGTCAACTGCTTATTAAGTGACGTAATTGATACATTAGTTGAGGCAGTGAGCTGTAAATGAAGTCAGAGGGTACTTGAACCTGCGATGCACTACTGCACATAAACCTTCCTGCCTGACTAACCCATAATTTGGAATTTGAATTGACCGTTCGGTAACTGAAGTCTATTTCAGTGAGTTTGTTTTGCCTAACAAGCGATGGGCAACTCCGAAATTGTATCGAAATAACAACATTGCTGTTGGAAATATTCAGGAGCATTACTCAAAATGCTTTATCTAGGCAGATCGTGCCCGGACCCAAAACAACGCATTAGAAAAAAGCTTTTAAAACCTCTGGCTGGGTCATAATAAACAGAAAAGTAATACAAAAAAGGCTTGCAAAATAATTAGCTACCAAGAGCGCCCATCGATTTAATATTGTTATTTTTATTCATTTCTGGAAAACATAAAACAGAAAGTAAAAAAAATATTTAAAAAAATACTTTATATCATAGTAATAATGCCAGCATATTATTGAAATAACAACGGGCCTAAGACTTCTTCTCATAAGGCTCGTGGGTCGTACGAGCAATGATCACAACAGGCGTGTGTGTTCTTCACCTGTGTCAGTTACGTCCAAGGTGACAAAGCACATATAAATTTAAAAAGGTCAATTAGTACTTGCCCGTTTACCTGATGGCCTGATTCTCAGAACTTATTACTTTACTTTAGAAGAACTTGAAACAGGCGCTTAATCTAAAACAATAATAGTTAACAAGTTTCGTATGCGACTGTACGTATACGTCGAGGCTGTTTTAATTGATCTTGGTCGTTTTCTGTTCGTTCTGCGCGGGGATCCGATCCGATTGTGTACTACAACCAGAGAGTGACTTGAGGACTATGTTGTTACTTTAAAAAACACACGTGCATATATATAAAGCCGGTATATATACAAATACTGGTGTTATTTAACTAGCTGTGACCAAAGGTGACAGTCGTCTTTGAAAATTGCTTCAATTCAGAAGCATGAAGCCTCATGCTTGCCTAATCCATACTAATATTAGAAAAGGGAAAGTGTGTCTGTCTGTCTGTCTGTATGTTTGTCTTTCTTTCACGGCAAAACGGAATTGACGTGATCTTTAAGGTGGAGATATTTGAAGGGATGGAGAGTAACGTAGGCTACTTTTTGTCTCTTTTTAACGCGAGCGAAGCCGCGGGCAAAAGCTAGTTCCTTATAAAACTGGCTGTTTTATACAATATTTTCAAATATTACTTTTAGAATGTTTAAACAAATAAAAAAATAAAGAGTAATATTTTTTTATGTTTTTGATTATTTTTTGGTGATAAAGCCGGTGCATATCCGTAAAGACACTACCGTTATACAACTTATCTTTTGTTTACCTTGCCTTTTGCTGATACACGATTCGAATTGAAATGAAAGATATTACATACAAATTGGTCGTTTTTTTAGAAGTTTTCTTGTTTACGATGCAGTTGGCGCAAAGATTTATTGGTTTGATTCCTACAATGACTTACCTACAGGCTTCGATTAAAGTTATTTGTAAGCGCCCTCCGATACAGGAAAACACTGATATGTCTAGTAATAATATTTGCTACGTCATTAATTTAGATAGAATATTGGAAACATTAATCAGGAATTTCAAGTATAGGAATTCAGTATTCGTATTCAATCCATTCAATCATACTAGTAATAACTGAATGTTCCATTTCAATGTTCGAAATTATTCTACTTTGAATTTCAATAAATTTTACTTAGGTAGCACTGTATTGTATTGTTTCTCTTTATATGAATTTATAATTAAATTAGCTTTCATGATAACATCGACAAATGAAATAAAAAAAAAGACCAACACATTTTTACTAAAGTAGGCGATAGACATAATATAAATACTAAGAATAAGGATAAAATAGCTGAACCTTATTTTAGGCTGTCTAAAGTTAAAACTTCTAAAAAAAAAATATGTGTTACAATTAATAAGTATACACGGTGTATACTTATTAATTGTAACACTTTTTTTTTAAAAGAGTACGTATGGAGTTTCTTTCCTGTTCTTCTCCATATAAAACTACCTTTTGGAATGGGCGATTAGAATCAACAATTTTTTTTTCAGTGATTGACGTTCCAAATTGCCTCCGTGGTCTAATGGAAATAAACATTTTGACTTTTGAAACAAAGCAAAGCTGCACTTTAAAAAGTACCCTACGTCCTCCAGTATGTTCAAGCTTACTAAATTCATCAATACCACTCTAGTAGTTTAGTCAGACTGCCAAAAAAACAGACAATCGTAGTACACACAAAACTCTCTTTATAATATTCTACAATAACCACCACCACGAAGATAATATCGCAGTGTTCCACGAGTGCAAGTCCGTTAATGGGCGTGCATGAAAATTACACGTCCTATCTATAAAGGATTAATCAGAAAGCCGACGCGCCCGACAGGGATACACCGACAACCGATGTCGGACGAAATTAGGCGCAGCTCGCCATCGGTCAAATTTAATATGTCACGAGAATTATAGGGTTAAAGGTAAAAAACCACTTTTCTCCTCTGTGCAGTCCTTAAAGTGGGTTTGTCGTGTGCAATTAAAATAGACACAGCTATATACAGCTATGGGCTCCGTGTCGACAGGGTCCGAACAGAGTGCGTTGTGCAAACATGACGTTTGCATTTAGAAAGAGGATTATCTGCTGCATTCGACTCATATGTATTTGATGGGATTACCCACATTTTATACTGTGAAACATTTTTAACCGACTTCTAAAAAAGGAGGAGGATTATTTTTTTTTAGTTTGTTCGCGCATATTTCCATAGTTTACCAACCGATTTGAACAATTCTTTTTTTGTTTGAAAGGGTAGACTTCCCAAATGGTCCCATTGTCATCAGGTCCAGGATTTGATGATAGTACCATGCCGAAATCGAGGGAACTCCTCCATTTTTATAGAAAAACGTAAATTTTTATTTTGAAATTTACTCTAAAACGTAGTCAGACATTGAGACTCCAACTTAAAAGTAAAAAATATAAAGCTTTTTACAAAAAAAAGATAACTGACTTCAAAAACTAAAAGCACAAAAATAACTATTCCGGAAGTCGGTGGCTTCTCTTCTGCCGGTATATTTGATGTGTTGCCACCGACTTCCAAAATAGTTATTTTTGAGCTTTTAGTTTTTGAAGTCGGTTATCTTTTTTTTGTAAACAGCTTTTTTTTTGTATACAACTCGCTTTCGTAATTTGTTTTGTTTGAATATTTTTTATTGATTCCCTTCAAGTTTAAGGTATCTAGAACCTGCGGGGTTGGGTTGTGCGTTGTTGATCACCCAGTCAATCAGTCAGTCAGGTTACTACCTTACATAATATAGATTTATATATAAGTTTTATTCTCGGTCCTATTGTCGGTCCTAAAGTAAATGAAATTCTAATTGTACTTTATCATCGACCGCCTCCCTTCCTCCGTCACGTCGTTGGGGCTTATTTAGCGGAGAGGAATGTGTCACTTGCTTCGGACATGACGGCAAGACCAGCGCAGCATGTTGTGTGGTGTTCTACAGGGTTCGGTTCTGGGTCCGCTTTTTTCACATTATATCATAAAACCGTATAATAAGACAGGCGTAAGGGTGGCGTTAGGTCATTTTTCCGATCAAGAACATATGTTCAATCATTGTTTAAAGCTTGATCTATCCCTGTTTCCATTGACATATAAGAGCTAGAGAGTTTGCTTCAGTCTTCATTGAAATCCTCTCAGGAAAACATTATTAATATGATATTTTACTTTCCAAATTCACGTTTGTTCCCTGTCACACGTTGCTATCCGTAAACTGATGTCGATTAACCTTAACCACACTCTGAATCCGTTTGCGAGCAGTAATTGACGCTAAATAATTTATTTATAGCCGTTCATTGGACGTGACTTTGAAAATTGAGACCCTAAGCTGTGACTGACTGCTTTTAATTTTTTATACGTGTGGTTGCGACTTATTCAGCACCGAAATTAAGTCTAGGTACTATGTCTGTAGATATTAGCTGTATTTTTTTTTGTGGTGGTCCATTCTTACCTTTTAATATGACTGCCAGCAAAAGGCCCATTGCTCAAGGGAATAATTTTATACACTTTTCTGCTTGATGACCTCACTGAAGCTTTTCTTACAATAGTACTTTCAAACACGTTTAGTAAAAATTTGCTCGATTTGTCTATGAGGATTCATTTTTATGGATGGGATATCATCAAATGTCTTCTCCCGCCCTGAGCGGTGGGAGGGAATGTCAGGCTCTCACTGACTGAAACCCAAACTTGCTCCTTCGGTTGCTCTTTATGTTCCAGGGGCCGCGGTAATTATTAAAACTATTCCACAATGCCTAACTTATTCTTTTTCTCTGGGCATGTCTCTATTTAAATTAAGTTTTGTTGGTTGTAAATAGAACTTATCAAATTTATATTTAGACTAAAGATTGTTCCTTGGTATGCAGGCTAATTTACGTATGGAAAACTGAAGATGTCTCTTGACAGTCTTAGGCAACAGGTGTTCTATCTTTGGGAGACAATGTATGTATTGTATATCGTCTCCTTATGCTTGTTACTTTCAGGTTAAAAACTTTTTGTTCGGCAATTACATAGACACTGAAAGCTCTTTAGCTCCCGAACTATAGAGCTTTCAGCACCTATATTGTTGACGGATAGTCTGCGGCCTTTGGTGCCTGTGACGTCCATAGCCTTCGGCTTACGTACTGACCTTAAAACGTTTCAGCTTAAAACGCACCCTGGCGGAGTGTGCGTACTAGCTGCCGCGTATCTCGACTGTCTCATTTAAAGGATTGGCGGTCCCTTCGGTCCTTCAGTGTGTTTGGGCACTCTTCTGGACTTTCTGATAAGGTAAGCTATTTCTTCGTCAGTCGCCTTGGCGAAACGTTGAAATGGTCAAATTCTACTCTGCCGCCTTCCCGTCAGCCGCCTGCAGACTATGTCTGCCTCTGCCAAACTATAAACTTTTATCTACTGTTATAACATCTTTTGTCTATTATATGTAAAAACGAGGATGTTGTCGGTAGTCCTTATTAATATAAAGTAATCATTGAAAGTATGCTTAAATGCAAATAAGACTATTTCCCGAAAATAGTACTGCTTCCAAACACATCATAGTTTCGATTCGACAGCTACAAAATTAGAGATAATTAGGCTAGTGCTTATAAATTAATAAGTATATAAACACGAGCCACTTAGCTACAGTTTCAATCTTATTAGTCTAGGTCTTTGGTTACCGCTCTGTCCCCAAGAGTATACACCCAGAGCGATATTGTGTAACATAGTTATAATATTTCTTACACAGTGAAACTAAAAGAGTTCAAAACAAAAAAATAGAACTTCGTCTTAATTAAATTGAAAATAAAAATTATGTAAGCTACTAAAAAAGTCTTCTTCATTCTTTAATGTAACGTAAGCAACAATAGGAGCTAGGGAGAGTCTTAACACGGCTTTCCGAGTAACACGTACCTACTACCTATCTAATAGGAAACTAGCATAATACAGTTCAATTCAAATCTCGATACATAGCCGCCGGTGGGCGTGATTCTTATTTTTTTTATTTCCACTTTCATTACTAGCAAAAGAATGCTGCAACTAGATCGAGGTTTATTGGATTTCAAATTCGTTATTGCAAGTGCCTTTTTCACTTTGGACGGTGCGAGATTTTTTCCGTGGTGGACACAGAACAATGGAAACCATTGAAGTCTATATTGCGTTTTTCGAGTTGACAGTCGTCATTGGATCTGTGTTCGGTGGCGATCAGAATGTTTTATAGCTTTTGTAATAACGCTGTTTGATTGGACGCCGCACTGGTGGGTGGCGCGGTAAGCTTTTATTATAATATTATTAAGTTAGCTACAACCGAAAGCTGCAAACCCTACTTTATTAATTACAAAATACTTACACTGCCCTCGTTATATTTATTGGAAGTGATCATGTTTGTGAAACATAACCAACATCTGTTCCCACGCATATCAGAAGGTAGTACCCGTAGCAGACGCGATGACACTATTCTTCGTATACCTCAGTCAAAAACTGCATTAATGCAAAAGAGCATGTTTTGTATGGCCCCCATAATCCGTACTAATATTATAAATGCGAAAGTAACTCTGTCTGTCTGTCTGTCTGTCTCTTCTTCACGCCTAAACCACTGAACCGATTTAAATGAAACTTGGTACAGATATAGTCTGGGACCCGAGAAAGGACATAGGATAGTTTTCATCCCGGAAATCCCCCGGGAACGGGAACTATTATTCCACGCGGACGAAGTCGCGGGCAGAAGCTAGTTTATAATAAACTTCCAAAAGTGTGGAAAGAACTTAATGTCCATAGATTAAAAATGAAGCTAAAACGACACTTACAAGGGAAAGCATACTATGACATACGCGACTTTCTAAATAATAAAATGAACTATTATGTCGTGAATGAATTTAATTATGCTGTATTGACTTGAATCGGATTATACAATGTTGAATTGAATTGCATTGTATTATACTATTGAATTCTATTGTATTGAACTGTTTTGTAAGTTTTGACAACATTATATTTGTACGCCTGATAGACCAAACGTGACAGCTCATTTATAAATTGTCATCTTGCATGCTAAACTGTATGTACACTCATGTTTGCACAAATAAAAATTATCTTATCTTATAATATTTGTTTATTATGGATAATATTTGTTAAAAAAAAAATGAGATAGTAGACGTCTTCCTCGACATTGATTGGAAATATTTATGTAATAAGTATGTCCCAAACATGTTTTTTTTTTTTGGTTTGTTTAAAATAATAAAATGTAAGACGCAAAGGTACATGTAATGTTATTTTCTCAATTAAGTCAACACTAAGAAATGGCAGTTATAGGGCAAATTAATGGTAGTACTACTACCATCAATTTGTACCACCTTACAAACCGTACTTTTTCGTTAGTCTACTACCGTATTAGTTTAAGATACATGTAGCTTAACTGTTGGAAATAAAATGTCGGCAGTTTAAATATTTAATAATTAAAAAGAGACAACAACCCCGTGTCCTGGTTGCTGAAAATAGACTAAATGCAACAAGTATCATGGATTATAATAAGTGGGCGGTGTTTTACACAGAAACAAAGCAAGCAATTGTAAGAAACAACATGACATTTCTACAGAAAGTTGCAAACTTTGACTTAAAACGTTTTTCGATTACCAATTCATTAGGAAATGTTAATTTGCCTGTATTTCCCGATGCTAGTACCTACAATTATAAGCTTTTTTATTATTAGATATTATAACCTAAAAGTTTGTAGGTTTTTGTTTATTTGAATTTTTAAATAAGAAAACTAATACAATCTTAAATAAAAGTAATATGAGTCTATGTAACTGAATAAAGTTTCAATTAACTTTCACATAGCTTAGTTGGTCTTGGCGGTGGCTCTACCGTGCCCCCAGATTCCAGATTGCAAGTATCCTACTTCTTACAAATATGATAAATGTAAAAGCTATATTATAATATTCACTCCAAATTGTCACACAAATCTGGAGGCACTTCCGTGCCCCCGCCAAGACCAGCAAGCGAAGCGCAAGGGCACTACCTACCTTTTCTCGAAGTGTTGTACCCTTGCTGTACACCCTTGGAAAGATTTGATCGGTAAAATTTGAATGGGCCCCAACTGTGAGTCGTTCTGTTCTATTCTAAACTACTGGGCTTGTTTCTTTCTTTTCAGTTTTTATTTAAGTTATATTTTTCACGCATTTTTTTAAATTAGTTTTCACGCAGTCAGGTTTTTGTTTTTTAATAATTTTCATTTTATTTTATACATTTTAGTTACGGTTCATTGACTTCGTTATAAGATGGAAAATTACGCAATCTAGTTATTTCATTGAGGGAGTTATATCGTGGGGATTATTAGAACTTTAAATCGTTATATATCCTAAACTATTATTTAAAATGAAAAAAGGAACCTAAAGATAATTTTAAAATACCTATTCAACGACACCCCACTCGACATAGTTTATTGACATTTTTTTTTTAATTTTGACAATATGGCGTCTGGTTGTCGCTGTGGTGAATTTTGATTACTGTCATGTCTTTAGTGACACTCGCAAGGTTAAGACGAATCGATTGACGTAAGAATTATCAAAATCGGCCTACGCATTTGATCTCTAAAACGCCACATATAATCAAACATACATACATAGACTGATAAACACATTACCGTCCTTTGCGTCGCGCAGTCGGGTAAAAAAATAAAATGAAATCATAGAAAACCTTTTTTTTGTCTAGAATAGCGCAATATTTTAGGTTTTTTTGGATTGGTTGGCTCATAAAGTACATTTGCTATTAAAGCAATAAACATTTAGTAAAAAAAAACATAAAAGAAAGAAGAAAATTTGTTTCTATGGATATTTCATTGTTTTCTTAATTTCTACAAAACTATGACATATACATCAATGGAAGTTTTAATTGGAGTTTTGTTTAAATGTTATCTCTCAGAAAAACGCATAAAACAGGATGTCCGCAACTAAGGTCAAATCCCACACTGTGAATTGTCATTTAAACTGAAATATTATTTTCAAACTAGACATTGGCAGAAATCACCGAAAATTCGGTGGATTGCCAAAATAAATATAAAAGTTGAAAGTTGAAGTTTGGACCTCACGCCTCTGCGTCTCAGTGGCACATATTTCCATTTATTTTTTTAACCTTTTTTTTGTAACGAAGTTGAACTTCAACTGTTTAGTTAATAAGGAATTCCTTTTTATGCCATCGTAGAATATTCATCTTATACTTCCCAAAATTCGTGTGATCTAGTGTAACATTACTGCAAATAGAACGATGTGACATTTATTTACATCTACGATTAACGTAATATAAAAGTTCGGTCGTCACTCAGCGTAGTCCTCCTCCCATCCGTCCTCCCTTCGTCGCGGCCCCGCGCCGACTGGGTATAGACACAAAACTCTACACGTGATATTATATGTGGGTAGTTTTGGAAAAAAGACGTAAGGCTCATCATCATCATCATCCGACCGATTTCGGCCATGGCGACCGCTTCAACTCCTATTCATTATTTTGGCGCTCATGCGCCCCAAGATGGCTAATGTATCCTATCTTTGCTAAGAAAGACCGAGCACATTGAGGGCAGGTGAGTTTGCCGTAATGCTAATGTTTAATGGTTATGGAGAAATGATAACGGCCTGACGAAATATGTGTGATTCTTTCCTCATCCTGAATTCCTTTACCTCAATTTTTTGATTTATTGCGTTCTTACCCAAACCGCCAAATTTTCATATCGAACAGATACAAAAATCTCTAAAACTAATTTGACAGAATTTAGAATCTCGATATGCGGGCCTAGAAACCCCAATACCTTTTGGTATTAAATGGAACAAATGCCTAATAAGTTTTCCATGTTTTACATAAGCTTTACAAACATACTCTCGCGCCAACTCGTAGTGACGGTTCAATTGAGATGTCATTCATAAGGATTTGTTAACTTCAAGACGTTTAGTGTGATTATAATTTTGCTGGGACCAATGAATTCGAGTATTTCGGATATGTGACAACTTAATTGGGTCTGTATGATAGATTGCTCTTGTGTTGTACCAGTTTTGACACGTGTCATTTCCTTATCGACTAGGTCTGGTCCTTGATGCCTTTATTTGAAACTATTATTAACTTTATTTGTCAAATTATTGGCCATTGGTACGCTTACAGTACAAAAGTTTCTTTTCAGAGTTTATGAGCGGATTACCACGCTCGCTCAAAGCGTGTTAATAGTATTAAAAGTCCAGGTTTACTTACTATTTAAAATAGCCCCTTAATAAAAAAACTGGACAACCAAAATTGTCTTTAAATTTATCGGTCGAAAAACTGTCATGTATCCCTGCCCTTGATATGTCATGAACGATTTCATAGTAGCTATCTTAATTGTTACTTAATTATCTTGTCAAAGTGTCTCTTGTATCACGATTTAATTAAGAGTTACAAGTCCGATTCTTGTTATTTCTGATAGGTATTATTGATTTAACCTTAATGTTTGAGATTTAAATGTGGCACGACGCCGACGTGCGGAAAATGTTATTATTCCGATAATAATTAGGAAAAGGCGCGCTTCGGGTGTTACTTATGTCCAACTGTGGGCTCAGTCTGATGATTAAGTGATTAGTACTGAGGTAATTGTATTGAGATGTTCATTTAAAACTAGCTTCTTTTACAGACACAGAAATCAATAGATCATCGCGAATTTTCCAACGGTAGCGATACGTACTTCGGATGTCGTGCAAAGCATTTGACATTAAACAAACAACCCTTTTACCTGTAGGTACTTCAGACCATTTCAATTTATATAACCCGCATCGATAAAACCGAAACGATACATACAAACAAAAAACTCGCATCGGATATTAAAAGTTTCATAGCCGGCCGATTAGCGAACATTTAAACGGGAAAAATTTTCCCGAACACAATATTGGCCGGCCAGTCCAGGAGTTATCTTTAATTTGTAAACCAATAAATGTTAATACATCAGATCGGGACATGGCAATCGAATGGTCGGTCCAATTCAATTTTTCACGTTGCCACACTAATTTGTGAACTATACGCATGGCGTTTGGGTCTCCCTTTCGATACTACAGTAATTATTTTGTTTGTAAAATGTTTTTCGCGGCAGCAGTAACGTGTTGATCGGTGGTCAATATTTGATTGGACCGTGCGTAACATTTTCCGATGTCATTATTTAATTGTTTTATTTGGTGTGGGCTAACTGGAATTTAAAGCAGTGTAAGGTTGTTCTTAGTTAATGTTTTCACTACCAAATAATATATTGTGTATTCTAGTATTGAGGTACCTAAGAAAAAAGTTAAGCGAAAGTTTTTCGAAGGAAAAATTTAATAATAAATATAAGCTACACAAATGAATTGGTAAAACTTAGGACAACTTTTGACAAAATTCGAGTCTCTGGCTTTTAAAAGTTGCTAAGATTTCGATTCAAAAATCACTCTATCTATATGAAAAAAGAAATGTCGTAATGGCCCTTTACAACCCAGGTAGGGTTGTAGAGGTCTGGTGGGCAGTCGTTTCATGGTAAAACTTTGGTATCCAGCTGAATTCGGTTAGGCTGGTAGTCGACCCCAATGTAGTTGGGAAAAGGTTAGAAGGATGATGAATCATTCTTTTAATTTGTGACAGTCTGTCTGCTATAGTTTGTTTACAGTACTCCTAAAATGTTTAGCTGTATAATGGAGGTATGGCCTGGTCATAGCCCGACATCGCCTACTACTGGACATACATATGTCCAGTAGCAGCAGTAGTAGTAGTAGTAGTAGCGACATCGCTATATTCCTAATTTCCTATCAATTTCCACGCTTATCCCGTTAACGAGAGATACAGCCTAGTTGGTGGTACCGATACCCGACTTACAGACTACGTACACTCATTCAGTTTAGTAGAACGATTTGGTCAAGCTTATTTCAATCATCCACGTTGTGAAAAAAACCTTCAAGCTTAAAAAGACATACAGACGCGGAATACTGAACGAACAAATGCGCGACTTCATACAAAATTGTTTTCCATGGACATAAAGTGAATAGAGTTGAATACATATGTATAGTCCCTCTACTTTGCCCGTAAACTCTTGTAGTGTACTCTACGTTTACCACAATGACCTAAAAGTAACAATCGAATTCCTATATAGATATTGAATCCTTATAATAACCAATTTTGGTCCCAAATTAAAGCCAGGCGTAAAGCCACAAATTGTATTTCCAAACCACATAACTACATTGGCGTACTTAAATCAATTTATAACGATATGACTAAACGTAATTTAGCATTAGAGTTCAATTTAAGTTATTAAGCTATACAGCGGTTATACAGCGGTTTAGTTCAACCAAAATATTATGTCGTCATGTGGCTACGAATTGGCTACGACTGTCTACGAAGTCTACGAATATTTTATGATTAGCTACGAATAGTGTTGTTCATTTTTAGGTGTTTATAATTTGTAACTTAAAGTGATAATGCAAAGTAACATTGCTTAAGTTTGTTTACCTATCTCTCAAATTATTTTTTAATGTCATTTTAATACAATAATTTAATACGAATAATTTCACATAATTATTATCTTGCGTAAACAGCTCAATATAGACTCAGAATAAAATTAAAATTAATTCGCGCGTGATATTTATAATTTTCCAAAAAGGCAATAAAGGCAAAAGTATCTCCCGCCCCGCCCAGGACTGGAGAAGCCATTTGATGATTTCCGACTCCCCAAAAAAAAAAAAAAAAACCTGTTTTAAACCGGTTTAAAAATCACAATCAAAATAACTTAAGCTTTGATTTTAAATTTAATATGGTGTATCCACTGTCAGCTTACGTTAAATTATTATGTACTAAGTTTCCACCCACGGTTTCAATTCTGTTAAATTCACGATTTTGATGGTTTTATTGTAAGAATCGTAATATTCGTAATATTTATTTTAATTACAGTTGAAAACTGCACGGCAAATCTACCGTGCTGGTTTAGGCATTCTTAAGATTTGCGCTAAACAAAATATGATGAACGAAACGATGAAGTTTTATACTGATGGTCTCTAAGAGGTCCGAATAAAAAACATTAATTAAAATTTTCAGTTTGAACGTATTTTAACGTACCTAAACTAGGGGCTCAGTAGTAGGTGTAAAGATTATTATTACAATAATTAAAAAAAAAAGTTAGTTTGAAGAGTTGCTGTCTTCTCTTTATAAACTTTAATTGTACGAAACTGCATACCCCCTATTAAACATAGATGCAAAGGTAATTAAACGTCTGACCTACAATAATTAACGCAACACGTTTTAAAATTCAAACCATTCAACCCTCCACTTATCGCAGCCTATAATTAATTTATTAAAAAAAACCGTACATAATTTAAGTGTGCGTACATTGAACGTCAGAAGCTTTTTGCACTTGATATATCGTTGCAATCAACGTGCTTGTCGCATATATAACATTTTACAACAGAGTATAGATTTCATTTTATTACTCGCCCAGTTAAATGTTGCTCCAATGAATTGTGATACTAGTAGGTGAACGTTTTTTCACTGTTTTTTAAACGGTTTCGATGACAGATGTGGTTTATTTTTTCATTTCAAGTTTAAACATCTTAAATGTTTTTGCTTTTACGTCATTCGCTTAAATCAAGAGATTATAAAATATGATTGTAGCAGTCTATACTGTAGCTTTCTGTCAGTTAAAGAAACTTTACAATCGGACAACAACTTTCTGAGGTATTACTTTTACACTTAACCTACAAACAAATAAATATTAGAAGTAGAAGATACGTGTGAAACCAACTCTTAAAACTTCGAACACAAGTGATTCGGGACACGATAAAAAGACAATAGCAGTCCGACCGCCGGCTGTCGCTAGGTCGTTAGAAGGTTAATAAAAGCACTAATATTCTCCAGCCAAAGTTTTTTCTAATTCTAGCTCTACATACACATTCGCAGCGTAAATAAACAGCCCTAACAAATACGGTAATGCAACCTCTGCCTATTCCAGAGACAATCGTCGACACGCATCACAGAGCTCGACTACCACCGACCAGATTGATAATACCACTAGTAACGTGATCCAGACTTATGCATTAGTTATTATACATTTCCTGATTAAGGCCAAACTTAATTACCTACGTTATTAGATATGACAATGTATCGCATTGTCCCGAAGTGTTTATGGATATGTTTAGTCGAAGAGCAGAAAGGTGGGTATGAGTTAGTTTTTAGTTCTGGCAACATTCTTCATATAATTCACTGGCAACACTGGGTTGTGTTTGATAGTTGCTCACACGTCACGTCACGAGTGTAAGTTTAAACAATAGTGATAAAAAGTTTAAGTACAAACAAAATACGACTGTAAAAAGTTAAAAGAATAAAAATGTATCGACATTTTTATTTACAGGAAAGTTTCTTTGTAAAGATATGGAATCGAAACCAAATGGAATTACTTACTCTAATTCTAATCCACCGGATAAAGCAGATTGCGGGCGCGTCTTGTCAATAATAAAATAATATCCAACGGATTGGCGGCACTTTATATTCAATCCTAGTTCGCTGCAAGGTCTTACGGATTTATATTTTTAAATATGATAGGAAACACCGCATTTGTAATAAGTAAAAATGAATGAAAGTTAAGTTTGGCTCTGCTCGCAGCTTTTACTTAAGCCCGAAGCAGAGCTTATGTTTCTTAGCAAGGCTTCGACTTCTACAGCTTTCAATATTTATACCTAGTAAGTGCTTCATTTGAGATTCAGTGCTATAAGTGACGTCATCGCTGCAGAATTTATTTCTCTCAAATAGTTTCAACCGCTGCGGTTAACATTAACACTAACTATACGTTGCAAAGTTTATTGAAAAGAGAATGCTTAACCCCCGCCCGCTGCCGGCCACATCCAGTAATATCCCGACGCGCGAAACGGTATTTTATCGCTCATAGTATATCCAGTGGGTTAATGAATTAAGCCTGGCGAGTGCGAAAACAATTTTGTCCCGACAACGGTGATAATACGAATTTATTATATCATTTAAAACGTCGAAACATTAACAAAACCGTGATACTTATACAACATTGGGCAGCCATCCGTTTGTGAGACCACTGCGTTACTGTTCAATGGAAAATATTAAAATATTACGTATTGGAAATGTGCAATGTGCATCTTTAATCGAATTATTTGTGTAAGTACATAATATGGTTAATCATTTGATTTAGGTAATGCTAGTGATTCGGCAGCTAAGTGCTTATCAGGTAATGTGATTAAGTCTAATATGTATGCAATTTGCAGCTCCCGTAAGCAGTAAAAGCAATGTCCAACTGTTAAGAATCAAACCAAATTGATACATTTGTAGATCATAAGTGTACATTACAGAAATCTTACCAAATGCTGACTTCACAATTAAAAAGGAGATTTTTTTTAATTGTTAGTTTAAAATCTAATTTTACTTCTAATAAATTCCAACAATAAAAAACCACAAGCCAAAAAGCATTTAATCCTAAACTGTATAAAAAGTCGCTTCTTTTAAATCGAGTGCGGCGAAAATTTATTTTTTTTATCTCACCTCAAATGTTTGAACTCTGATTGTCAATCGTCCACACCGCGGGATATGCCCCGATAGCGGTTAAAAATTCGCGTCAAATTAAACCATTGTCCCGGGGTGCTGCGCTGGTCGGCGCGGCAGGGTTAATTGCCGAGACCAATTATCGCCACCGGTATCACTGTTAGTTTACGATAACTGACCGCTAGCGCCTTTTTCACGGGCCCACACTAAAACCTGTGCAATGTTTGCAATACGATCTGTCTATCCTGTTATTAAAATGAAATCGCGGACGGGCGCCAAGCGATCCCGGCGTCCCGCGCCTACGATTGTTAGCCACATCCAAATAAAAATGTGTCCGACAAATTGTGCAAATATTAAGTATCGTAGGCTTTTGTTATTTGTGTTTAACAAAGCATGGATCTCAAGCCTTGAAGACGGCTTAATCGCGTCCGGTAGATAAAGCTACGAATTCGAACCAAATTACAACCGGGTTGCCCCACTCCGTCGGCACCCGCGCCCCCATCGTAGTTAATTGCCAAAACAATTAAACCATTTATCAACAATACCAAATTTAAGTGTCCGATTTCATTCGACGTAAGCGCCACACCCCGGCAATGTCACGCCCCTAATTATTTCATGTGGCTAACGTATGCCATTCGCATCTTCAAACAGAAAATATCATTAGCCTTAGTGGAGGATGATTCGTCTAATTTGTTTGTGTTATTATTTTATCGTCGATTAATTATAATTAGAAATAATACACCTGAATGTGTTATTAATAAAGTCTATTTCAGAATGTTCATAACTAATTGGTAGTGGCTGCCTACTAGCTGCTTACGTGGGCACGCAAAGTTTTCTGACTGAAGATATAATACGCCTTAGAGCAAAGGTTATTCAACCATAACAATAATATGTTGTAGGTTAAATAAAAACAAAGAGGTGTAGTGTTGTGCTACATAATCCGCCTCTTTTTGCGCGAATTCCCGCGGGTGGGTGGCATTCAGGTTTTCATATCAAATTTCAGCTGAATGGATTCAAAGATACGTTGATTAAACATCGCAATACATTTGCTTATTCTTCAACCGCAATAATATTTTGCAAGTGTTTGTTTGTTTGGACAAGAAATTACGAAAAATGTACTATTTTCTTCTTATATTCAAGATGGAGTTTGTTTGTATTGAACGACTTGAGTTTTTTAGAAGAATGAGTTACCACAGATCTATTAAAGAATTTTGAAGACATAGATCTCTCAACGAAATAGAGTAAAACCAATATATAATGATAAGTCCCTTTGCGAGCCGTACTGGCCGGCCGCACCATAATAACTAATATTGTAACTAAAGTCTCTAAAAGCGACTAAACATTTATGCAATAAGCTCATAGCTAGAAGCGTTAAATATTATCTACATAATACATAATTTGTCCAAGCAACGACGCGCGTCTATTACCCATACATAGTGGGGGCAACGACCCGAATTCACAGCGAAGAAAATAGTAGCAAATACCATTACCATTTCCCATGAGTAATTCATGTTTTTCCAAATACATTGAATGGTATACCTTTCATATTACTATACAAGTAAATAATCTAATATGTGGAAAAGTATTAGAATGTTTTATGTGGTTAAGGAGTTAATAGAAGCTATTTACGAGATAAATAGCTTTAATCAATCCTTTACAAAACGATTGTGGACAGCTGCGCTGCATAGCTCGGGTTCGATTCCCACACGGAGCAAATGTTTGACCTCCACTATAATTTTATTATTATTATTTTAAACTTTTTTTTATTTTATTATCTGAATTAGTTCTGCCAGTGGCATCACCGATTCATAAATAAATAGCATAAATGTATTCGTATAAGTACTACAGTCGCTATGAAAAAACTAGCAGTTGTAATTTCACCCGGATCTGTAGTCACTTCTCCGCTAGGTGCGTAGCGTGATGTTATATAGCCTAGAGCCTTCCTCGAAAAACAGGATCCAACACAAAAAGATTTTTTAAATTTGGACCAGTAAATACCAGCCTATAACTGTCCCACTGCAGGGCAAAGGCCTCTTCTCATACAGAGAAGGCACGAGCATTGATCACCACGCTTGCTCAAGACGAGTTGGCGATTTCAGTCCAGGTTTCCTCTCGATATTTTCCTTCACCGGTGTCTGCGATGTCTAAGATAATCTTTAGAAAGTACATATGAATTGAAAAAGTCACATTGGTACTTGCCCGGATTCGAACCCACAATCACTTGCATGAGTAGCGGGTGCCTTAACCACTAGGCTATCACGACGATATTTGGACCAGTACTTCCTGATTATTAGCACGTTTAATCAAACGGGCATACAAACAAACACTTGCTTTATAATATTAGTATTTGTGTAGATTTATAAACGGTTTAAATGTCATGCAATAGGAGCGAACCCTTTGTGCTGGCCTGACTCGCACTTAGCCACCTTTTTATTGTCAATTACACAGTTTCACAAACGTTGTAAAGTTAAAGCGAAACAATATAGCTGGAGTAATTTTTCTTTATCATTACAAGTATGTCGATGATAATATCTTTTAAAATATGCAATACAAAAGTGGGGCAACACTGTATGAATAAGTTAGCGGAGCTATTCTGCGAGATAACGTATAGAATATATTCGATATAATATTTATTGGAGCTGAATATTTAAGGACTGTAATGAATTTTAAACACTTTTTAATTAACGAAACTTGAGTGCATCGGATTGAAATGTTCGGGGTAAATTTGGAACTGTAGCTCATTTCAATGAATTCGATTTGCAGATTTAGGAGTAGTTTGGCTGTTGAAATGTTATTGTCATTCTAAATCTATTTATATAAAATTAGCTTCTGCCCGCGACTTCGTCCGCGTGGAATAGTCCCGTTCTCGCGGGATTTCCGGGATGAAAACTGTCCTATGTTCTTTCTCGGGTCCCAGACTGTATCTGTACCAAAATTCATTCAAATCGGTTCAGTAGTTTAACCGGGAAAGCGTAACAGACAGACAGACAGAGTTACTTTCGCATTTATAATATTAGTATGGATGGATGGTAAACCGATTGACTGACTGACTGAGTGATATATCAACGCACAGCCCAAACCGCAGGACCGACAGCCATGAAACTTGGGTGGTGTGTTCTTTGTGAAGAGTATGTGAATACTACTTCATCACAATAATTAAAAATTCCATAAATCCTTTATTAGTGAATCACAAAGAAAATAAATTCTAAACCTTAAGGGATATAAATAGAGGATAAAAGTTTGGAGATACAAAATGAAGTTATTCAAATAATTTTGTACGGTGAAAATGAAAAACTTCTAAAATGAAAAAATTACTCTGCAAAAAAAAATAGTCCAAAACACCCCACAAAAATATTTATACCTAATAATTAAATTCCTGTTTCGTCTGGAAAAAACACAGCCGAAACGCCTAAGCCATATCTAGTTATGTTAAACTCAAGGTACCTAATCGAAGTGTGCAACAATTTTCATGCATCAGCGTTCTACGTCACTTGCAACAGAAGTTAATTGTGTTAGCGGAAATTTTAAAAGCGTACGCATGTCCCGTTTTAGTGACGTCACAGGCGGACGGCAAATTTCTTTTTTTTTTGGCTTCAGGCTATATATAAGTGGTACCTAAATAGCGATAGTACCATGTAAAATGTTTAGGAAGGAACGTAAAGCAAGCCTTTGTAGTTCAGTTAGTTTGTGCTTTGTTTCTTTGAAGTTTAAGCTGTGTAAAATATCAATTCAAAATCAAATTAAATACCTAAACCGTTATTAAACATCGTCTTTACACAAAAATTTGCATTCAACAAAATTAGCATTACCGACTTATTATTAATTTATAATAAGTAGTAAAATTGGAAGGCTGGTATAGGTCGAAGAACTTAATAAAACAATTAAAGTATAGAGTATTAATTGGCCTATTACGTTCGAGCGAGGCAAGTATGTTGCAGAACTACCGACCTTTATTTGTAATACAAAACCATTTGCTTTTTCTAAATGAATGGGTTTTGTTTTGTACATAGAGGGAATACTATCTTTAGTTTGTTAAAAAAGGGCTAGATGGAAACAGTGTATATATTGGCGAAAATAAAATACAAGTTATAGTTTTTAGAAAATTACAAAGGTTGTCAAAATTATTGGTAAAGTCGCCAACCCATGCGGTGATGGTTTGTCAAAAATTTTGTCGCCAACCCGCCTTGAGCAGGCGTGGTGATCAATGCTCGTGTCTCCTCAGTACAAGAAGAGGCCTTTGCCCTGCAATGAACAATTATTTGTTCGTATAACTATTATTATTTTTAACGAAATGAATCATTGATGAAACAGAAAGACCAATAGCTCTTCCTCGTCGAGAGTTCCGTACTCTTGGGGATTAATGTGATTTAAACATGCGCTTAAGATTTATCCTTATTTAGACTTATTTACTTCCGAATATGTTTGCGTTTTATGGAACGTATTATTACAAACCGTTTTTATACGCGATAAAGAAGAGTTAGCTCCAATTATATGGAGCTGTTTTTGTTTTTGCGTTCGCCTATTGTAATGCACATGTAGAAAAAAATATCTGACTCTTGTTATCTCATTCATAATATTATTATCTAATCATTATAATTTATCGGGTACCAACTTACCATAAATCCATCGTCTAGTATTTACTTCTAATTTTTATTTTCAAAATAACCGACACACAAAAAAAAAAAAAAAAATTAATTAGCAAAATACTTTTATTTTTTAAAACAGGTACATTTCCAAGTCACATTGTGTATAAAAAGTTAAGTTTATAACGCCCGCATGCCCCTTTAAATGATGATTTAGATACTAATAATATATTAAAGTAGAACCTGTTCGTTCGCTATTAATCATAGAACATCGGTGTGATAGGCGGCCGTCTTTAAGCCGTCTTCTCACGCGATGATTTTCTCTAGAAAATTGAATCATACAATTTTTGCTAGCATTAATTTAAACTGATTAAATAATGGATTACTAAGAAACTATTTAGTTGAAGTTTTTCTTTTTCTGGCTTATAATTTGTATGATATTTTTTTTCTATTTTGTTATAGGAAACATAGAAGAATAATTAGTAAATGTACGTTGTCCAAGAATGTTATTAATTTCTGCCAAGTAGGTAGTCAGAGCATTCGCTTCTACATTTAAATTCCACTCAATAATTAAACTAACCGAACAACAACACCATTAAAACTATCATAATAAAATTAATAATTTCATATTCACATTAAATAATTATTAACGGATGGCGTGGCGATAGTAAAGAACTACATTGTATAATGCAGCCAAGCGGACGGCGACCGTAACTTACGAATACGTACCAACATGCATGTTATACTCATGTATAATATATTAATTCACGCTATACGCCCAACACACATATTTTCGTTCTCATACACCTGGCACAAACGTGCTTATTCATGACGTGTATCGTCTCTGAGTTTAAACGTTTATTGAAATTTTTGGTCCTTCGAGATAGGATAAAGAGTCTACACAGACGCCTATGTCAGGAGGACCAAAAATTTTAAAACTTGTTATGCAATATATGGCGGCATCAATATCTAAATATTTCCAAAATTAGTGCCTTTATGATACTAATTTTATGACTCATGTTTGGAGATAACTTAGGTACCTATCCCCTTCGACATGTTGATTACGCCACCCGATAACAAACATCACTTAATGGACTCGTCCTAAAAATTCTGGGGGTTTGTCAACAACGCCATCTTATTTGATTTGATTTTTATAAATAAATGTAATGTCCAATCAATCGTGTAAAATAAAGCAAATGATAACGTAACTGAGGCGTCGTGAGGAATGCACTTGTTTTTTCAGCGCCCATTTTGTGTTGTCGATGCATGTTTACTGTGGGTGGCAAAACTTACACGTGCTCAAAACTGCGTGCAAAAGCAGATTATGAAGCAAAATATAAAGGGTGCATTTTTATATTATCGTGACTAAAGAGTATCTTGCAATTTATTGTTATAAAAAAATCTTCATTATATATTGTGATTTGCGAACAGTGTTTAATTGAAATCTACTTTCTTTTACAGGTAAGTGAGATCGCGTGTTGGTTCGTACAACGTAAGTAGGTGGGTACGAATAGTTTAATTCTTATAACACTAGTTATTGTCGATGACGGGGATATTGGCACGTGCTTAGAAAATAGGCGTGATCTTTTAGTGTAAAAATTATGATATCATAATACGACTTGTAGGTAAGTATCAATTATGTTAAGTCGCGGAGTCCAGGTGATCTTAAATACTTAAGGTGGTGTAATCATCAAAAGCCATAGAAAACTAATTTTGTTCCAATCTTACCTACAAACAAAACCGATTTAGAGTCTAAATCATGCAAGGTATTCGGTTTTTTGTGTGTCTAAATTTTAGACAAATAAAGCAGAAGACAAACTGGGCACTGCCGTTAATCCGGCGGCGGAACCACGTGGCTTTGGCCATTCACACGTGCTTACTATACGTCAGATTAGCCGCCGCAGGCGCACCGTGCTATTGTGCGTCATTAGCCTTAGACACGACGGGGCCCGCCAATTACAGGCGAGGGAACGAAGTCCGGCTTTTAAAGGACTACGCACGCTTTTAGTTGAAGGTTAAAACTGACAACTTTAAACCCAAAAAACCAGGTGAGGTCAACCAGACCAGTTTTACATTGTTAGTGTCGTTTAAACAGTGTCCTATCTTATTTTCTCTACTTGGCTCGTTGCGAATACCGCCAATTTGCATGCGGAGGTGATTGAAAACGTTCATGTGTAATCATAAGCAACGATGCGAGGGTGTAAATAAAATAAGAGCAAGTCGATCAAACGCTGCGTTATCTCAATTCCCCATGGCGTGTCCTCGCAAAAATCTCAAGCTGCCCCTCCGCCTCCCAGCCTCCCCGCGGCTCGTCTATTTTCTAATTGAGCGGTCCGAACGCATCCCCCAATTAGCCCACCACGTGTGAAGTAACTGAAGCAGGGCCGAACAGATAAAAACTCACTCCTTCACCGAAACGATCGATCGTGGACACAAAAAGAACAATATGAAGTGCATCGCCTTTTTTCGAAGTCGGGCGACGCGAGAGTGGGAGGGGTGAGGGAGACCCCACTCTCCCCTCCGAGTCGAGTGCTTAACGCGCCTGGAAAGTGCTTTTCGGGTGGCCGGATGACAGAAAGGCGTCAACGGTGACTACAGTATCTAGGAATTAGCTTTGAGAGTCGATCTTAACGGTTTGAGGGTCGCTGTATACAGGTCATTATATTTATAACTAGCTGTCCCCCGCGGTTTCATCCGCTTTATACCAGATTTTTGGTTACTAAGAAAAGAAGATAAAATTCTATGTCCGTCCCCTGGTCCTAAGCCACCTCCCCACCAATTTTTAGCCAAATCGGTTCTGCCGTTCTTGAGTTATAAAATGTGTAACTAACACGATTTTCTTTTATATTATATAGGTATAGATATAGATTAGCTGTGTTTGTAAACACGAGTAAGAAGTATATCCTCGTCCTTTTCTCGCCGTAATCCAGGCTACTCTTTACTTTGATTGTGCATTAAATCGAATGCTACATGAAGGAAAATGTCATGACGAACAATAAAATTAAATTGAACAAATTGCATAAAATCGGTGCATTAAAAAATTGTCAAGTCCGTCATTCCAGCTCAAGTACTGGTTTTTACATAAATATTAAATGATATAATCACGAAGGCCGATTTTATTAAAGCACCGTGGGTTCCATACTATAGCTATTGGAAAATTTTAATTATTTGAATTATTAAACGAATGGTGAAACCATAATAAAGTGTTATTTTAGACGTCGACACTGCCCCCAAAAATTGACAGCGAATGAGAAATAACCGCTGAAACAAACTGTGATCAAATTAAAAGAATGTTTGCACGAGGCCGAAAGTGCTACGAATTTCACTTTGAAGTTTTTATATTAGTTTATCTTTATCGACAGAATTTTATTTTAGAGAATTTTATTTGTTATATTAACGGTTTGATAAAGTTACCTTATAAAGGTTCCGTTCTTAATAAGAACTTAAAAAAACCGGTTAATTAATACGTCGTTTAGCTTTTATACAGTGCTAACAATATTTTTTTGTGACGAACGTATACTGCCTTAATCCGCTGCGCTGCAATATTATTAAATATAGATGTTTACAAGGCGCTCGTCGGTCAATGTGGTCCTTTGAAGCTCTTATATTTTTCTTATACCCGGTTAAGGAGTTAATGAGCTGGTTGTAATGTTTTTAAACGTGTTAACCGGTATTGCCAACCGGTTCTTGTGACATCGTAACAAATTAGATGCGGAACTCCAAAGCGGTGAATTATCTTGAGTCATTAAACGGCACGTATGTCACAATTCACAATCGATCGACTTAATAATACGATCGTGTATTTCTACTTTTAGAATCGTAAAGAAAATTGATGTTTGTTGTGCCGACAGGTGAAACACTGCTTGACCGAGTGTTGAGGTCTGTGTTGCCTCGGCTATGTAATTACTGTCAGTAAACTATTCGGAATATCCTCATTTCCACGCTGACATTTCTTTTATGAGCTTAGGTTTGCTTCAATGTTCTTAGTTATTGTAAGTGTAATTAAAATGTAAATTTTTTTTACATTTTAAATTGGTTTTGACTGACCTTCTTAGTGGTCAGTGACCCAGTCTGCAAAGTTTGCTGCCCAATTTCAATTCTCACGCAGGACAAATCTTTGTGCGAAGAGCATGATTGTTTATTGTCTAATCTCCATAGTATTAGTGCCCCAAGAATTTTTTTTTAATAAATAAAAATCTAGGTGTAATTTCTTGTGGGACGGTTTTAAGAAAATAAATACGAAGGAAGCGTGGCTATAATATCACGTTATAGCCTACTACAGCCGAGCAGTATTAATAAAGACAGCTATCTGTACTAAAATTATAAAGCTTAAGTTTTTTTTTGTTGTTGTTTTTTTTTAACGGTAATCTCAGGAACTACTGGACAGATTTAAATTTTTTTTTTGAAGTAGCCCTTTTATCGAAGAAGGCTATACAACATCAGTAATCAAAGATACCTGGTGAAACCACGGTTGACAGCTACATAGTTTCTAATAACATATTAAACAAAACATCAACTGAACAATAAATAGACAAGGCTATACAAGGTGTATTTCTGGTCTTGCTCAACCCGCTAGGAGATGATTCTACCCATGAAAACAAACAACTTTTATTATGGAACCAACTCTGAAATCGCGAAAAAAATATCAGCTGTTTCTATGAAAAGTTCATTGCCCACCCGACCATAATGTATGAAACAGCTGATATTTTTTTCGCGATTTCCGAGTTGGTTCCATAATAAAAGTTGTTTGTTTTTATGAGTAGAATCATCTCCTAGCTGGTTGAGCAAGACCAAAAATACACCTTGTATAAATAAATACAAGCACGGTTTGGTAATACATCGCACCGGGTCCTGTAGCGGTCGAGTCAAGGTTGTGTCGGAGCCGGCACGAAGGCACGGCCCGGATATTCCAGTTCCGCACGGTTCCGGTCCGGACCACGAAACTGAGGGCTCTCTTGCTAGTCTATTTTAGTTTCGCCATCTTAAGTCTATAAAATTGGGAATAAATTCAAAATTGGATAGGCTTTTACTGTAAAATTTGCAACTAAACAGATTTCGTTCTACGCTTTGAGTGTTTCTGAATTTTCAGGAAGACCAATTCTTTTAGTTAAGCGGGCAAGCACGTAAAGGGATTCATAGAGTGTAGGGTCCTATAGTTTTATAAAACGATCGACTAACGCTTTGTTGTTAGCCTGAAAAGCGAACATAGCTGTAATAGTTTTCAGTCTATGTTCTTCGATTACATTTATTTCATGTTTTTTTTTATCATATCTCTTAGAACAAGCATTTTAGCTAGCATGTCGTGGGGACCAGGGACGTGCGGTCCTTATAGGCAGAAAGGCACTGCCGACCCTAGACCAATTCACCCAGACCCAGTAGATGTAAATCCTAATATTTTAAAACTAAAAAATATGAAACAAATAAAAAAAATGTAAAAGTCCCTAACATATAAAGGAATAACAATAAATCATAGTGTACAATCAAATTTCGCGCCGCATTCGAATCGTAACAGGCGCGCGCGCGCCAGCGCGGCGTCTCGTAGAACGGCTGTAGGCAGAGTTAGATTCTGCCTAAATCTCATTCATAAATGTGCACATGTAGTGGTACATTTCGTGTCTGTGAAATGCACACATCAACGCGCGTACATTACAAGTAGTTCCCCAGCGAGGCAGTGCCTATTGTGACGTGGACTACAACGACAACTACTCTATTGGTTGACACATTTCAAATATTTCGCCTGTTGGCTGTCACCGAGAGATTATACGACAAGTTGAAAAAGTCATTTGCTAAGTAAAATTCCGGTTGAAATTGATGCAACTTAATTTGTTAACATTTTATCCGTCAAAATTTAGAATATTGCATCTAATGTAAAAGAGTCCATGTTGTTTTTATTTGTTTTGAAACGCAAATACTTAGGTCGATTTGTTGCTAAATTCGATTACTAGTTTATTTAAACGTTTTAACGATTTTTGTTTGTTTTGTTTATAAAATATTGTGAAATGTTGTTCGATTGTGAGGTTTGTGTTGACAATGTGAGTTTGTTACAAGTTACGATGTTAGGTTTACGAATGACGAAATTATTGAAAACTTCAAATAACAAGTTGGTTGAACCTGAATTACGAGAATTAACCCAGGGAAAAGGTAAAAGCTATAACCCGTAAATTATTATGTGAATGTAAGAATTACGAAATAAATTAAGTATTTACTCGCTGCGTGTTTGTGTACTCACAATGAAATTACTTATTTTGATTTTCGTGTCTGTTATTTAACCTTTCGACGACCAAGCGATAGCCGGCTGTTGCGTTGCGTCTTTCTATTGTGTCTTGACTTGAATCACGTGTGTTCGAAGGTTGAATAGTTAATAACATCAAAAAATCGTATTTAAAAAAGTTAGGCGTGTAGATTTAATTTCTAAATGAGTTGGTTTACTTAATTATTTCTTTTGTTACAAAACCAAACCAGTAAGTAGGTAGGTATTTAGTTTATAACTATACTTTTAAATCATCTGGTCATCTAGTGAGTTTTTTTACTATCTCGGCAATAGCGAAAAACTTTTTTATTTTTTCGAAAAAAAGCTGCCTACCCTGTCATAAAACCCTGTGCACGCCACTGGTGGGGACTGTTGTCTCTTACAAAGAATAGCACCTTATGGTCATAGTTATCACTACATATCAGTCAAAATATCATTTAGCGATAATAAACGTGACGTACTTGTTTATGAAAAGCTTGCTAAATTAAATTTGATGAGTGCCAAATTTTCCATACAAAAATTGCCAAACGTTTTTAATTCACGGATAAAAGAGTTGTTCTAGATATTGTATAAGTGTGAAATTTACGCAAATTGGATTTTTTTGAGGTTATCTAGGATTGCTTCGTTGAGTGCAGTAAGTTACGCCTACTACAAGGTTACAAGGTGTGGATTTATCTTTATCCGGCCGCATTCCACATTCGATTTTCAAAAAATGTCGCCATTCAAAATATTGTGGAACTCGAAATTCAAAGTTAATGGCTACAGTTAAAGCAGGAATGCAAGGTTCTATCAGAACAAAAATCGAAAAGGAATTTAATTAAAAGCTTTAAATAATATTTTACCAACAAGGACTTTAAGGCCCGTATTAATAGACGTCACTCAACTCCGAGACGCTCTCAAGTCTCTTGCTGTCCTTGTCATTCTAAAGGGAAAAAATAAGGACAGCAATAAACTTGAGAGCGTCTCAGAATTGAGTAACGTCTATTAATACGGGCCTTAATCAAAATTAATATACCTATATTTCAGCAAAATATTAAAACCTTTGTCATCAATAAAATAATTCAAATTTTACGTTCGTACAAAGCTCGCAACTACGAGTATAGTGCAAACAAACCTAATAATATACTATTTAATGTTTTTATTTAGACTTTCAGACAGTGATATTAATAATAAATAGAAAAGTAGAACAATTTCCTTTGACTTCCCTTTAAAAGTACTTGGGACATCTATCTCATTACTATTATTCATTTCATTTTTTTTGAACACGTTTATTTTATAAGGAAGAAGACTCGCGCCTTAACCGTATCCTTTAACTTTGAATTTCGAATTGCACAATATTTTGCATGGCGACATTTTTTGAAAATCGAATATGGAATGCGGCCGGATAAGATATCGTTACAATTGGGTAGTTTACACCATTAACCAATTAATGTTAGACACAATTTCTATAAAACCTCGTTTTAATTTCAGCCCAAAAAACTCGTTCATTTTCAATTTGCTATAAAATTTGATTTTTAGTTGCTTTGAAATCAATAAATAGATAGTAAACTGAGTTGTTATTTTAGTGACGTCATAAGTTGCCATTGCCATACAAAATCTAATGGAGAATTGCGTTTTGACAGCTCATAAAAAGTACGTCAATTGATAATGGTGTAAACTACCGTATTGTAAAATATTTGAAATGAAAGCCGTGGTTAATTATAAATAGTTGTATTAAATTTTTCTATTAAGTACCTGATCAACTTGACTTACACTTATACTCATATATGTTATGTACAACTTGTACATACTCGTACATAAAAAAGTGACCGTTTATTAAATTCAAAACAGCACCTCTTTACTGTTGTTTTGTACTTATGTACATTAAAAAATATACAGTTATTGCACAGACACGGGACTTAAGAAGACACTAGCACCTGATATTGTAAAGTCTTACTAGAACTAATTTTATTTTACACACAAGATTAAAATTTCAAATAAATTAATATTTCACACGGACGAAGACACAGGCCAAAGCTAGCTTTAAAATACACTGCGCTTCTTTCACCAAGCAACAACGGAACAAATGCCAAAAAATGTGCCATTTGTCGTCATTCTTCTAAAATATTCGACACGGCGCACATTAACGACTAAATTCTAAATTAATGACGCACGACTGAATCGCTAGCGTCACTATAGTAAAACACGATTGACGGTTTTTAATTTACGACTAAAAAAACGTAGGCGTACTCGTTGCTATGATATATTAATACTGGTTTACACATTACTCGAGTAATTTCCTCTAGCTTACCGTTTTTCAACTTTATCGATTACGGTTAAACGTCCTGTCATCGTACAATGTAGATTGTTAACTACGTACTACAGTAATTGTCACAACCAGTAAAGCTGTTATTGAAAGCGAACTTACATTTGAGAAATTAATAAAAGAACTTCGTGTATCTTTCGCGTGGATCGATTCTCTATTGGTGCATTAACGTTATTGTCATTCGATGTTAGCGCCAGGCCACACAGTGCGGCGCGGCTCCGGCGCGGCGCATGAGCGGTGCCGCAACGGTTTCCTACATATAAAATTGGATGGTATGCCACACGGTACGTCCGGCACCGCTCCGGCGCCGCACCGCAGGCTCACCGGACAACGGCGCGAGGCAGACGAGGCGGGGAGGGGTGCAAGCAGTGCGGTGCCGCAGCGGCGCCGCTCAGTTCATGGAGATGGCCGTACAGTACTTTGAGCTTGTTGCGATGCCGCAGCGGTGCCGCAGCGGCGCCGTGCGGCGCCGCACTGCTCGTGTGGCCGCCAGTGCGGTGCGGAGTAATGCGGTGCGGCGCGTTGCCGCACCGTGTGGCCTGGCACTTAGACTAACAATCCATTCGACTGTTAAAGTTGGGACGTATGTTTGATTCAAAATTTTTGTTCTCTCTGGGTGTAATCAAATTATGTACATATTTTTATAATTTAATTTATTTATCTTACGATTGTATTAATTATATATGTATGTACATCAGTAGTATGGTAAACAGCACAGTCTCGACCTACTTTAGGATCGTGGCCGTGTCTGAGTAGTCCAAAGATTTTTTTCTTTATTTGAAGCTGGAACAAAACATTCGTTTTACTATAAGTAAATTCAAGAAAAATATAGTAGAGAGACCAAAAAACATGCTTTTTTAATTTTACAAACGCAAACGCAACTCGACCTATATAGAGTAAGACGTAATTGCAAGTATGCGCGCGTCCTTACAACCTGTCCTAGCAAGGAGGTGGAAGTCGACCATTCAGTCTGCATACACACTTCCGTTCATTTACTGTTGTCCGTAACGGTTACGAATGGACGGACATTTTTTTGCGCTCCTGTATGTGTACATTTGTCGCTTAGTTTTGCTTAGATGTTTTATATTTGGGTCATGGTTTTGATCTTGAATTAGATTTTTGGTTAGTATATTTTGAAATGTTTAGTAATTGTTATTGACCTAATTGACGACCCATATATCTTTAATTAAAAAATACACTCGTTTTATAACACACAAACGAACTTGAGGACATAGCTAGTATACTTAAATTAATTGACAGATGTTTTCACGAATAATTTCCAGTTGCTAAATACTGGTACGACTGGTATAATGTCATATTTAATTCAACTCATAAGTGTTTACTTATATCACTTAATATTTAAGTACCTGCCTGCCGATTCTTTTTATGAATAGCTCTATAAGAGCTTTAGGAGACCATGAGATGAGCTTCAAGTTAATTTTAAAATGCATAAAGCCACATGTTCGGCTTTATGCATTTGCAAATATTTAACTAATAAATGCTTTCTAGTTACATGTATAAATGTGAACGCTTTTTAAACTTCAATGAAACGTAATTTAAATATTAATAAGTGAAGGTAGTACTTTGTACCTCTATTTAAAGTGTATATAAAGAGAAAAATAAATTGAAAAATGAGGAAGTTATAAATTCCGGTCGATTTTACAACGTCTTACTGGGAGTACGGATTATTAACCTATCTAATAAAGTAACACCACGGAATAAAAACATGCACAAAAATGCTGTAATGCCTGTAATTGTCACATCTAAAAAATTGTTTTCAATCGTTTTTAGTACCTCATTCTTTTATTAAAGTAAAAAAGACATTGAAAAACTGCAATTCGTTTTCCGGTGAAAATCTGGAAAATTTTGTTGAAAATTATTTGTGCATACTTAGAATATGTACAGTAAAATAAAAAAGCATTCTGAATGCACATATTTTTATAAATTGCATCATCAAGTATCATAACGATTCGCCTCATTATTGCTAATTTTATTCTTCAAAGGCAAAAACATTTTTCCTATGAATTTAACATTTGTAAAAAGCACATAATTGTATACTTATATGTCATACTCAGTTGTTTGAAACCATTTCTTTAACAAGCGTCAATAACATATAAAAATGCAATAAATATATGAAATGACTTATAATTGATGGTCTTTGTTGAGTTTTAAAGACGTGTTCACTAATTAATTGAGCATTAACACAGTAGGTAGTTATTATACTAAGTGAAATTCCTACAAGTGCTCGTTTCAACTCGGTCTCCGCAAATAAAAACATACTACTTATGTTTATAAAATGTTGACATTTAAAAAATACGATATCAATTTATATAAAAATGTCACGCTGTATACAAAGTCGAGTCTGAGAAAAACGTAGAGAAGCTAATAACTTTATAAATAGCCACCTGCACGAACGGATGGCAACATCGACTTATTATACACAATTAATAGATATTATAACTTATGAATGTCGGACACTTTGCATATTAACAATCATTTTAAGTCTTAAGGCAGCGAGTGTATCGCTACAAATTGTTATCTGATAGACGTGGTAATTGCTTTGTAAAATATTATTAGACCCTGTTATCAGCGTGGATAATTAACGTGACACCTTGTTGTTATGTAAAGTCTTATGTAGTTTTTTGAATTCTATCGTAATTGCTTCACCAAACATTGCACTAATAACAGCTTATCAATGTTGTTGTGCCAAGCAAAGACCTTTCGTGATGAAATTAAATTATCAATGGGTACTATTGGTAATTACTAGTTGCTGATACGAGCAACAAAGTTTCAATAAAAGCTGGTAACAGAAATTCTCTTGACGCATTAAATTAACATTATGTACTCGCATCGTTTCGAATTACGACGAGCTCGTGATTACTACTTTAATTCAAATGAAACACGACTCTTCACAATCTGTTGTAATGTGAAATGAGTATTTATTTGGCGAGCAGCGCCGAAGGGAGGAGGTATCATTGATAAGCGAGGATTCGCTGTCGCCACCTCTCGCTACCCACTCCGTCTCAAGGTGAACGACCGGCGTAAGTTAGCCGCCCGCCCGACCACGTGACCCGCCCAGCACTTGAGCTAGGTCAGGGTCGGCCCGCGACATCTGCACCGACTTACGGTGACCCCCCGCCGCGCGCCCGTCTCCCACGCACGTGGTTCTCTTTTCAATGGTTGCCCGCTGCCTTAACGCGTCGCCGACCCGCCCGATTTTTCCGTTCGGATAGTTTCTGATACGTCTGATGGGTTGCGTCTGTTGACCCCTTGCTGGGCTAGGTCAAGGATGAGTACATTGATATGCGTGCGTGTTTGTATCCTCTTCATCTTTTCGGTCTTTGGTCCATGTTGTTTGGGGTCGTCGGAAAATGTTTTTGTTTTTGGATCTGTAAAGCTAATATTTGGATTGAAAACTTTTGCACACGATTGATTTAAGATTCTTAATTCACTTACTCTTGGTGGTCTCGTAAATTCTTTTCATTAGAGCAGCAACGATTGCTGAGGTGCAATCGTATTCGATGGATAAAGAAAAATCGTCGCTTACAAAACATTTCTTTATTACTTTACAGTAAATCACACTATATGCAGTCTAAATGAGAACTTAACACTATGCTTAAGCGTTTTAAAAGCACATAATGAATAAACTAAACAAAAGGGAAAAACACACGACGGAATTCATTTAAAAATACGCCGAAAGAATTAAAGAGTTAAAAATGTCGACATTCTTCTTGTCTCAAAATGAAAGACATTTTGATTTTTTGTATCTCTATTCAAGAAATTCGTATACAAACCAGAAAAACTACGTAAATGAGAAAAACAAGTGGTAGTTTTCATTTAGGAAGTATACTTACGCCAAAAGTACTTAATGAAGAGTTAATTACCAAAAGGAAAGTCTTCAATTTTGCTGTCTCTAAGTGGGACTATTTTACTTTTTTGTAACTCTAGAAAGTTTTATTTTTGCTTAGTTCTCTCCATTTTCCGTTCCCAATTGTATTCTATTTTATATCTATACAGTTAAAACAAAGAAAGACAGGTGGTGTTTCCCAGACCTGCAGTATTACATGCACTTTGTAAATATTTCAAGCAAAATCTTACTCCGACTTTAACAAACGAATATTGTCATAGACAGCCGTGCTAATCTTTTATTTATTTAGGGTCGATTTTTCAATCATCAGTTAAATTCTATCTGAGGAATAAATATCACGGTTTGACATATTTTCTATACAAAAGCTGTCAAAACGTCAAACATATTCTTCAAATTAATATAGTTAATTAATATAATAATACGTTAGTTTCATTGAAATCTATTTCAATCTCGTTTTATTAATTAATTAGTTTAAGCAAGTTCGTCTGCTTCTTTAATTGATATTATCAACCGAAATAAAAATAACCCTATGTGTTAATAAAATGAAATGAAATCATATATTTTGCAAGTAGGATATTAAACACGGATCAGAAAAAACAGCCGTGTTATTAAATCACTTTTACACGTCACATTTTCTAGGTCTAGATGCATTTCCTAACTACCTCACAAAAGAAATGCCGAAAAAAATTAGGGATTCACGCCTCTTTTTAAGTCTGTTTCAGTAAAATTTAATCAATATTTGTGTAATGAACCATTCAGAACAACATTCGGACAAGTGCTTTGAGGAAAGTTAAAATAATAATTTCGGTAAACCAGCCTCACTATGTATCGTGCGTGAGCTCACCTTTTATCTTATGGAGCTCCGCAAACCGACACGACATTACCGCTTGTAAGATCATAGTAAATGAGCTTGCAAGTCACTCGCAAAATAGTAAAATTGTTAGTTTTGCTAAACTAGTAGATTTGTAAAGTTAGATTAGTCAATATCTATTTACTTTTCAGCTAATTTCATTCTGGCGTTGAAGCGTGAATGTGTAACATACGTACATACCCATTCAAATTAACTTTCGCCATTATTATAGCACGAAGTTAGAAATTGATATAATAATTGTAGATCTGTCAAACCTGATATTTACTGACGAAAACAAAAAACAAGTGGTCAAAATTTTCATTTGACCACAAACATATATTAACAGTAAAATTATTGATGCTGGTGAATTGGGAGGATCCAGGGGGTTAGTTATGGGGTCACGACCCACCAGACCATGGTCTCATCACTTATCATTTTATAATCTAATTGCGGTCCTTATCTAACTGGACCTCAACTATGTTCCCCTCTGACTTGAAAGGCGCATATGCCTTTGCTTGTAACAACTTAGAACATTTTATTTAATCGATGAGAAGAACCGGGTATTAATACACCCTTGGAATCTATAGATACATTTTTCACCTCAAAATAACCTCTGTTATAAAATTTGAATTGTTGTAACTTATCAAAAGAGAATCAACAAATTCAGTTTTACTATTCCCGAACGGTGTTTATCTCTATTTACTAAAATAAAGGGGAACATTTTAAACAGCTAGAGCATCTCATATTACTTATTTCAATAATATATTGCCGTAATGGTAAGAGAAGCATAAGATTCTAATCCAGCTCCTGACAACGCGCTGAGAATGCCTGTTTTAATTTTATAGCGAATAAATTAATCAGCCCGTCTGAACAAGTGGAATGATCAATGTTCGAGTCTTCTCTGTTAGAGAAGAGAACTTGGACTTGCAGTGCACTGTATTAGGGCTGGTCAGCCCCCCTAGACAAGTGGCATTGTAGATTACATAGCGAAACGAAAACGATTGTCAAATGTAAGGAGATGTCAAATTGTTTAGCGAAAGCTTATGCCATTTCCATACATTTGACAATCTATTCGTTTTCGTTTTCTATTCTACAATGCCACTTGGCTAAGCCCTCAGGTGTTATTATAATGTGAAAATTAAGTGCTATGTTAGATTACAAACAAGTATTAGTTTTGTACAATTGTACTCTGCTTCTAAATTTTTTTGATTGTGTGACTGTTAGTACACCGCCCCTATTGTTTGATTAAATATTCCTGCAAATAGAAAAAAAATCAAAACATACAGAGATTCAATTCATTCGCCTTCAATTCATTTACATCAAACCTACATAAGACAAGATTTTTTTTTCTTAGAAACCACCAAAATAAAACAGAAATGGCTGTACGGATCACGTGCGCGATTTGTATAATATTATGATTTTATTATTAATTTAAATATCCCGTATGAACGTTCTGTGCCGGGGCAATTTCATTATTATTTCAATCAACTGAATGTAAATTTATTCAACAATCTCACGAGGTAATTGCGATGTGTTGTTCTCTTTCGCTCGCGGTGCTGTCCCGCTCGTGCGCGCGGTGGTGCCCGCGTCTCTCACATTCTTATGCGTTCAATCAAACCTAAGTAGTGAGAGGTACGCAGTCGCGGGTCCCTACATCTCGCCGGGTCGCATTGTTCCTTCCTTTTGTTTTCTTATGAAAATTAGACGTCGTCGTCCGCAGTATATTCTTGTGGCAAATGTAACACGAACCCACAGTGTTGCATGTTGCACGGTCAGTCTGCTCAATGTTACGTAAAACAAGCCTGCGCCGACGGTAACGCTTCTTGAAACTCATTTGCATGCAACGTTTGAAATGAGCTAACTGCCGATGCTCTTCTGGTCTGTGGCCTCGATGTAAACTGTGTAAAATAGTTTTAGAAAAGTTGGGAAACGGATGCCAGTTATTTGCTCAGTCTCCCATCTTCTTGACTAAATTGGACGTACTTATCTTAGCATTACTATATACATCTAATAACGTAATCGTCTTCATAACACTCCGTATAAGCGCCTCAGTAGGAATTGCTATTATAAGTGAAGGACCAAACAAGCCTACACGGAATATTCGTGGCAGTTCGAGATCCTTAAAATCCTTCGTTTCCCGACCGACTTTTTGGTCCTTTTCGTTAATCGATTAAATATTTTCCATGTTATAGCTGTATTTATGTCGTTGCAAGGCAGGGTTTTGCTTTATTTGTTCAGTGGGAATTCTACATGCAATTGGTGTCGTAGGCCAGTCGCGCCAGACGCGCTGTTTTTTTACTTTTTCCATTTCGGTATTATGATTTAGGGCGTAAGTTTCTCCCACCCTTTCGTATTGTAGCGATATAAAATATTTCGTTACTAATGACTTGAGAACATTAAACGTAAAATTTATACGTAGATTTCCAAGTTTCAATGTGATTCGAATTTTAACGGTGGTAGAAGACGCATCTCGTTTTCAAATCATTTTCGTTTTAATGCCTAATCTCTCTTTATAATAAATAACATACTTATTAATTTTACGAAATAGTTCCAGAGCAAGACAGAGCAACTCACTTAGCATTCATTGCTCAGTTTATGCAATTACTGTAGTAGTGTACCGCCCTAACCTTGCTAGCCGCGTTGGGTCTTAACCTCCCCAAACTAATTAGCGATTAACATTCATTGATTGACATATGATTATTGAGACCTCTGTTTTAGGGCCCCACTTAGGAACTGTTGGGCCGAAAATACACATAGTACTTATTACTTTTCATAGTTAAGAGGGAGGAAAACTAAACTCTTATTATTAAATTATATTGTACAAAACATAGCGAAACTTATTTTTGGAAGTCTAAGTATAGAAGTTCTTCTTCATTCCTCTCGATCGGAAAGTTTCGAAGCCACCTTTTAGTACGGGCAACTAGAATCAATACATTTTTAAATAACTTTAAACATAATAGAAATTAACAATCATACTTCAACTTTTCATTGTTTTGATGTGAATTCAGCCAGATCCAGATTTTCAAATACCAATGCGAATTTCAAACAGAACAAATGATTTACCCTGACTTCAACAGTCTCTCCATCTAACATTTTCCCAGGAATCAGTCAAAAATTGTTCTGAGTGATTTTCCACGAACTGTCCAGTGTTTCCGAGTGAATGATAATTAGGCGATTTTCCCTCGCTCTGTGCAATTTTGGACAGACTCGATGCACAGACAATCGACAGCAGATCAAGCTGAAGATTTCCGTAATTGGTTGCCTGTTAACGTGAATAGGCAACACAACAAGGTATGTTGCGATCGAGGCTAAAGTTTTGGAATGAATTTTGGTGCGCCAATACAGTGCCTGTGTAGTGCGTAAGTGGAGGCTTTAGAGATATACATGTATAAGAATGCATATATGTATGTATTAATTGTTTAGTTAGGTAATGTGTGATTTGTATCAATACATTTGTTTATAATAAAGCTGAAAAGACTTTTGTTGTATTATTACGGATTGTTCTCTGTAAGTATCGATTGGATTAGTGAAATAGGTAATTAATAAAAAAAAAGACTGAAAGTTTGATTAACATTTTTTTTGAAGTCTCTAAAATATAAAAACAAGTTTTTTTTGACAAAACTGAAATTACCAGCGGGAACCTTATCGGAGATAAAAAAAATAGTGTCCTAAAATAAAACTTTATTGATAATAATTAACCATGCTAATATTATATCATTTTAATATTTTTCAATTAAGTTATTAACCAGAACTTTATCAAAGTTCTTAAGACGCTTTACGGAGCACAGTGTGTTTCATGATCACGCTATGTCCTACGAGAGCGGAGCAGTAAAGATGAAACTTAACGCGGCTGAAAGTGGCGCGGACCATCATTTTATACATAAAATAATAGTGGAGAAAAGTACATGAATATAAGTTTCCATCTTTGCAATTAATTGTTTTTCAGTCTTTAGAAATAGAACTTTCATAGAAATAAAATAAAGGATATCCAGAAAAATGTAATAATAAAACAATGAGACAAATATTCAAATTTGATTCAAAGGCATTGGGTAAAAAGCAAATGTAATATGGCAAGCATGTGTAATTCGACAATCGCAAAGCCAACGCAAACAAATCGAAAGCATCAGCGCTTGAAGCTCAATATTTCTTCCAATAACTCTAGACTTATTTGTAAAACGCTGTCCACTCGCAATTCACAGCAAATTAAATTCCGACAAAGACAAACACAATATTGAAAACCTTTCAAGATTTTAGTCCAATAGGAGTGGCCGCTTTGCTCTATTTCTATTTGTCCAAAAACGTTGCAATTGAATGCAATTCGGTATGGAATATTGAAACCTCAGTGGGCGATGCGGGTATTCCTCATGGTTCGTACGTGCACGCACCGCGGGCTGGGGGGGTGGCTGTGGGGAAGGGGTGACCCCCACCGGGCCCCCTCCCACTCTACTCTCCTCCTTTCCTAAACCTACCCGCAAATACTACGAGTACGTACACGTTTGCTTGGCAACATTTCATGCTTAGTGTGTACAAATAATGTTTGGTAGCGCAACAAACTGTGCTAGGGAATACCAATGTAGGCAGAACTGCGGAACTAGGAGAATGAAACGAATCTCCAATGATTCACATTCTAATCGAGGTTAGCACCTCAACGGACGATACGGAATTGGCTTCATTTGATATGCGATTAAAATGCATGCAATCGTTTGGGAATACGCACATTGTGGTTGTGCCTGTGTTGCTAAGCCTCTGAGGACTGGCAAGAACTATGTAGGCTCATAGGCTGGCTGGACTAATGTTGAGTAGGGTTAAATTAATACATTATAATATTATTTGTTCAAGTTTAAAATGTAACAGAACTAATTGGATACTTGATAAAATAAACAAACAGGTAGGTTAACTAAAATGAGATAGGTTCATTGACTAATAAACATGAGTTTCCTAAAATGCTTTAGCATAATTATTCCAGAGAAGAAGCCGAATACACACTTTACCATGGCTAAGTAAAACTTGGATTTGTCAAAAAGTACAAACAAATGCAATTGAATAATTGAATCATACTGTAACTAAAAGGAACTCAATTAATGTTTTGAATTTCGATAGACTTGTGTATATATCTGTGGATAGACTACACCTAAAGTTTATTGAGCTTGATATTAAGTTATCAAAGTGGGAGTGCTCACCAACAGAAGCTTAATAAGTCATGTTAAGTTAGAGCCTGCAAACAGAACGCAATAAAGATGAAACATACTCACATAATCACAGATATGTATGTACCTACCCATCTTTTATTGCGTTGCATTTGCTGAATTTGTGTAATGGTTTCATTTTCTTTTCACAATGAAGATGAACTCTCACGGCAGTGTTTCTGATTTTTAGTAACCTATCCAGCCTAATCTCAGTGTTTATCTATTAAAATGCGTCTATTTAACGCATTAACTTAAAATTTTGACTCTAATTGTCATCGTGATCGTGACTGGATGTGGTAAATACTAGAATTGGCGTTTGAATCTTACGAATACTTTCTATGTTACATACAGCCCACAAATTGACATAAGTCTTGTGGCATTTCAGACCTATCTCTGACGTCAAGAGACCGAAATCGAAGGTTCCCAGTTACCTAAAACGCGTGTCGTTTGAAAATTCAGAAGCTTCAATCATATCGATGTAGTATTTGCTAATCGGCTTTACTTAGTAAAGGTACAAATTGACTGCCGAAGGCTGCGTGCCACCTCCAATCTCGGAAACCTTTGGCTAACTTCCCGACAGTCAATAGTGATCAATGTGAATCTCGAACAGGTTGTAGGTGTGGGTTCATTTCTCGGATGTGAACACTTTTGTTCATGTGTGTGACTGTACATCGTTCCGAAGTCGCACCCCGAAATGGATTTGAACGCAAAGCTAGTTCGGAATTTGCAATCGGGGTTAAACTAAAGAAACTGCATCCTGTGATTTTTAGGATTTTGCGATAAACTTTGCGTTTAGCCAGATTTTTTATTTGTACATAATTTTGTTTTTCAATTATTGTTTTTTTATTAAATGTAAATATTATATACGTATAATAATATTATAAAAAATATTTTTAATGCTTGTGTGTTTATGTGTCTATCCACAAACAAGCTCTATAACTTCTGCCAGTAATTATTCAATTTTAAAATGGTTTCACTGAGAGAAATCTGTATTATTTCAGAGTGCTGTAAAATTACAGCTAAAATAAAATAAAACTGTCAATATAAGTGATTTAAATTAAAGTGTAGATAGAGATTTTAAAAATTATTTCTTTTCCTAGTTTGAAAAAATACCTTACGTAATCGCATCAGTGACGTAACTCGCATTGCAAAAAGGATCAAAGACTCTTTGTTCGAAGCAACGTGCTTCGTTGAAAACACTGCTCTTACAGAATTCCCACCAACTTCCCCGTTAGGTAATATCCAACATCTCCAGATACCATAAAAGTTCCATTATGTAGAATCAAAAGAAACGTGTTCGTAAACTTTTAATTAAAACGTCGTCGATATTTTGGCGAGCTCTTTCATGCGCGTTAAAAACCCATATGAAGGAGAGAGAAAAAAAGGGAAAGTTCTACCGAAGTGAAAAGCCTTGCACGTGGGGATAATCTTTGTCCGAGGTGAAAAATATGGACCATTTAGTTTATTAGGACGCAAGTCCGAGGGGCGGGACTTGACCTTCATCCGACCTTGATCCACTTTAGCTCGCATGTAGGTAAAAACGGACGGGATGTAGTCCGCGCACAGATAAACATTGTGGCATTTAGAAATTAGAGTTCACATTGTTTATTATTGATTCGCCGATAAAAGTGGGTAGTTTTTAAAGAATTGCTCTTTCTTTTAACGATTTAAATGTTTAAGACTTCTTTTATGAGAAGCTTTTTTATGAAATAGATGGAATCTGGACGTATTTATAATTATAATTAATATTACCTGAATGATATTTATAATAATTTCGACGTTTTCTAAAAATATGACCTAGCTCTAAAGGCGCCATGCACACTAAACTTTATGAAAGTCGATCAGAGATTCGATTAAATACATAACATTGTAATAGAAAAAGAACTCATTTAAAGGTATCAGATAAGTGTGAAATCGCCGATCCTCCTTGAACAAGCGCGGCCACGTAGTGGTTGATGTTTGTGCCTTCTGTGAATAAGAAGAGGTCTTTGCTCGGCAGTGGGACAGTAACAGTAATAGTGCGAGACATTTTTGGTGACTGATACCTTTCTTTAACCCGGCGTCAGCCTGGTAGAAAATTGGTACAACTACTGTCAGGTGGGTCATCATGACCCGTGATATTTTTAAACGCGGGTAGCTTTAATAATAAAAATATTACGTTGCTAAACTTCTTAGTAGCTTCAGTTAAGACCTTGCATTCTTTGTTTCTTGTGTCTACGCAGCCAGTGTGCGGTTGCTCGGAGAGTTAGGCGCGATCAAACAGCGAAAGGGTATAAATGACCCAACTATGCACTCGATGTAAGTATGTAACCATTTTGTGCCAATACATATTTTTTAAATTATTAGTTTTTTCTTATATTTTTTACGTACGCACATCGCGTTTTATTTATTAGGTTATTATTAGGTTAATCTCACAGAATAAAACCGAAAAGAACTTGAAAGCAGCGAATTTTAGCAATTTTGGACAAAAGCAACTGTGAAGGGAAAAAAAGAGAATTTATTTAAGAAAATTAAAAAAATAGTTTATTAAAATAATTCCATATTTATTAGTGTTAAAAGTAGCGTAATTATCTGGTACCTATCTACGCTACATCATATGTATAACAAATTTTTTTGTATGAATAAGTTTTAGATATGTAAGCCTGTACTATAATTAGAATGAGTTAAATACCGATACCAAGAATTCTTAACTTCAAAAAAATGCAGATAATTATTGTTATCTGTCTTAGAATAGAATAGAACATTTAAATCAACATTTAGAACATTTGAAATTAACCAATTTATAAATTATTATATTATAAAATTCTTAAATCATCAGCTATTAAAAATATAATTATGTTTGTATTAAAAGGAAAATATAGGTCAGGATCATAAGATTATCATGTCACTATTACATATGTCATACCATTATCATTACATCAATTAACATGTCATTAAAATTTTATCTTGTGTGATTTTGTCTTGAGTCTATAGAAGTCAATAAAAAGACCATCAAACATCTTACAAACACAATTAATTTCACCTTGGACACAAGCCAAGTTTACCTTAGAATTGGACACTTGACGGTATAATCGACGAGAATGACATAGTTAATAGTATACGAACACGTACAGTCACAGGCATAAACACGTATACACTACTCAAACATTAAACTTTCGAACACATGAGATTCGAGACACAATAAAAAGACAATAGCAGCGTAACAGCCGGCTGTCGCTTGGACGTCAATTTTCTCTTAAATTTGCCTAAGCAACTTTCACTTAAAACCTATTTTACAGTAATTTTATCATAGACAACTATGTATAATAATTATATCTCATGTATTAGAAGGCCTTCAGTAGATGGAAGATCTTTAGTTATTTTAAGAGATTATTTTTTAATATTATTGGCGTAGGATACATGTTTATGCTCGTGACTGTACTTGATAATGTAACTGTGATGTTATCTGAGATTAGAATGTTAAAAGTGTTTATGCAAAGACTAATTGATCATTTTCCCTGAAGTTCTTCACTTCAGCGAGGTAAAAACACAATAATCATGAATTGGAAAGGAACAGGATTATATTTGCATATTCTTTACAGTCAGTCAATTATGTTTAAGTAAAAAATAAGCAAAAAATTAAATATACAAATTAATATTTTTTTTTCAGCACCAATCCATATGTCCTCCCGTAGTTCATAGCGTGATGTTACAAAGCCTTCCTCTATAAATGGGGTACCCAACACAAAAATATTTTTTCAATTCAGACCAGCCGTTCCTGAGATAGCGCGTTCAACCAAAAGAGCAAACAAACTCTTTGATTTTATAATATTAGTATAGATGTAAAATTAAATTTATAAAATGATGACAGGAAAACATTATAAATTAGTTTACGAAATCGCATTGCTAAAATGTCAATAACATGTAGATTCAGACCTATATTAATAAATAAAAGTTAAAAGACGTCTTGTTATATTTCGCAGTGGCCTGTCAAAGACACGGTTACTTTTATTTGACTATACCTACCTGTTAAAAATCGCATTAGGATGACATTTATCATATTTTTATTCACACTTAGTTTTCATATTTTGTAACAGCAACTTGTGCTTAATATACCTGGTAATATGCCAGCAAAATAGAGGAAGTGTTTGATTAGCAAAACTTTCAATCACTCATTTGTATAATTGTCAACGCGACCGAGCCCTGCATTGTTGGTCTGTTTCCCGTTAGTTTGTCGGCCCCTAAAGACAGAATAAATCGCGGTCCACTAAATCGTACACATTACTATAGTGTGCTCAGACGTGGCAGCCGACAGCGACCAGAATTCCCTAGCGCACGGATAATTCAGCAAAAGGCAGAATCCACAATCTGCCTGTGACGTTCACGCATAAACACTACAGCTCCCCAGGGCTCGGCGCACAAAGTCGGACTGATTCGCAATGCAAAACGCATCGGCCGCCCACCTATCTAATATTGCTCGATGTATTTTGAATAATTGCTGGGCAGCGGGTATGCCTCTGCCCAGTATGCCCGTTGATTGCGTCCACAAAGAGACAAGCTCGAACAGAAAGTGTCTTCCAGTGTGTGGCGCCACCCGTAGTGGTAGCGCCAGAGGTCAGCCCCGCCCGCAGGCGACATTTGATCAAAAAATAGACTGAATAGTGAAATAATTTCGGCTTGAACTGAGTTTGCGGTGAATTAATGATCAGCACAGGGCTTGAAAACGTTACCAATTCACATTAAAAATACCGGTAAGTAACGTTATTTCCATAGAGATACTTGCATATCGGTATGATTTGGTAGCGTTATTTAGTAACATAACATTAAAAGAACGTTAAAAATAGCGTTAAAAATTACCGGTATTTTTAATGTTATTGTGAAAATAGCGGTAAACGTTGCCCTTTTTTCCAAGGCCGCGCGGGCGCGGCTTGGCGGGTAGTGGCGGCGCCGCGCCGCGCCGGTAACAAAACTGACTCATACCGATAAAATTAACGTTATCGTACATTATAACGTTACGTATATTTAACGGTAAAATGTGCCAGATATAACGTTAAATTTGGTAACGATACCATATTTTTAACGGTATTTCAAGCCCTGGATCAGCATTGTTAGGAGTTTGTATGGCTGAAGATTTGTTTACGCGCTTAGGCTGCTACGAGTTGTGAGTTTTCTGGATGCTCCTAGATTTTAAGTTTTAGGCATTTTAGACATGGCATAAACAGTTTCAATTTTTTTCGGTAAAGTTCTATTAACTGATGAAACATTTATACAGTCTATTCTATAATGTTCTTCGTTTTTTATACAAGTGTCAGATTATTTTCATACAAATACAGAAGTCAAAATTATAAAATCGGTAAGTTGCTCTAGGGTAAACTGAATGAACACGGAATAGAAAATAAAACTCGGTTAAACCTGCGCTTTACCTTATTATTAGGGTTAATTTATCGCGTTCCAAAGAGTATATTATAAGCGCCAGGCCACACGGTGCGTTGCGGCTCCGACGCGGCGCCTGAGCGGCGCCGCAACGGTTTCCTACATATAAAATTGGATGGTATGCCACACGGTACTTCCGGCGCCGCTGCGGCGCCGCACCGCAGGCTCACCGTACTACGGCGCGAGGCAGACGAGGCGGGGAGGGGTGCAAGCAGTGCGGTGCCGCAGCGGCGCCGCTCAGTTCATGGGGATGGCAGTACTGAGCTTGTTGCGGTGCCGCAGCGGCGCCGCAGCGGCGCCGTACGGCGTAGTGCACTGCTCGTGTGGCCGCCAGTGCGGTGCGGAGTAATGCGGTGCGGCGCGTTGCCGCACCGTGTGGCCTGGCACTAAGCAAGTAATTGGTGGAATTAGAAGAAATATGCCCTTTGATATTGGCAGAAAGAGTATTTATTGTCATATGAATAAAATGAATGTAAAAAATGAATTGTATAGTATCGCGTGAACGGGGCATCTGGGATCTTTTACAGGTTGTTAATAACCAGAATATAACTAATAGCAATACTAGCTATCTCCTGCGGATTCATTCCCATATTTAGTTACCACTCCGCTCCTAGCATAGGAGCTAGGTAGGTCCGTCATATCGTAGCATTTTGTTATTATACCTATAGGTTCCTCAAGAATCAAGCTATTTGAAAATAGGCATATAATAATACAAATTATTCCAATTAGATTGGTACTTGTAGAACAGGGGTCTCCAAGCTACGGCCCGCGGCCCAATCCGGCCCGCCAGTGTCATCAGTCTGGCCCGCGACAGCCAATGATTTGTTGTCATCAATCTGGCTCTCGACAGCTAATGAATCTAGAAATATAGTTAAATTAGAAGAAACAAAAAAAAACCCAATAGTAAATTAAGTAAATCTCTTCAGTTTTATTACATTGGTAAAGATAAACAAAAACGTACACGACGTGTTCACTAGATAATCCCCGCAATTAATAAGTTGTGTGAAAACGTGACACTATAATATATTTCTTGATTTTTCATATATAGGATTTTTAGCAGACTTTATACTAACCACACTGAAAAGGTTTAATTTATATCTGTCGTTTAAACGTCTACAATTATCATTCAGACATTTTAAGGGGGTAATATGTCACTTATTCCCAAAAGGGAATGCCCATAGCTGGGCCTACGCGTTACAGTCAATTATTGTATTGTAAAATTATCGTAATTTTATCATAAAACTAAAACACAAAAAAGAAAAAAATACCGTGAAAAATGCATTTATTGTATTATTTACAACTCTCACCAGATAAGTGTGGATACGTGGCTAAAAAGGCAATGTATCAGGTTTAAAAATATATGTCATTTATTTTTACCACTTGTCAAATATCAACTCAAACGTCAATTCATTCGTTTTGTGTGCTTGCGCCGGTGAATATGATCTGCTTCAAAATTCGTATTTTCTGTGATCTTACCAACGACTTTGGTTTCTGGAATCTGACGAATCTCGCTCTCACGGACAAACTCGGCTCAAACACCGACTCTTTTATCTGCTACTATGACTGACCACGGCTTGTTTCCAAGGACTGCAATTTTAACAATGGATGACTGCATTAATTGCTGTATTAATGCAATTGCAATTGATCTTTGACATTGTTGCAGTGTTACTTATATGTATTTTTGAAAACATGATTGATATAAGTAGATACAGAGATAGATACATACTACAAAAAAATCAAGTATCGGTTATAATCACACGTAAAAGGATTACCAGTTACTGTAATTGTTTAACAAACCAGTTAAATAAGAATGATTTCTGATTTAATTGTATAGTTGTTTGTCACTTAATCCATTTTCTAACCTCACTTTAGCCATAAATTCAAATTAAAAAAGCTCAGTATACAAGCTGTCAATTTCATTGAAAATTGAGTAATACTATTTTTTGGTATTCTTATCATATCTTCATAATATATCGTCACCCAAACCATCCTTACGTCAAAAGAAAACGTCAAACTCATGCAATTTAGTTCCCATACAAAACGATTTGCGGGAACTAAACAAGGCACCCGCAGTTAACATTGTGTAACGTGACGCTCCCGGTGGTGTAACGAAGTAAGACAAATTGTCTTATTGCATGTAATAGCTGAGCTTTCAACGCAACAACCGAGCGTAAACTACCTACTTCCACATTATTTTATACGAGACCTGCCCGAGCGTCGCACGGGTGGTACAAATCTTTGAAAATCACGGCTTTACTATTACATATCCATACTAATATTATAGTACTTCCTTATTTAACATCCGTACTAATATTATAAATGCGAAAGTAACTCTGTCTGTCTGTCTATCTGTCTGTCTGTCTCATCTTCACGCCTAAACCACTGAACCGATTTGAATAGAATTTGGTACAGATATAGTATGAGCCCCGAGAAAGAACATAGAATAGTTTTCATCCCGGAAATTCCCCGGGAACAGAAACCATTATTCCACGCGGACGAAGTCGCAGGCAAAACCTAATATTGAATAGGTTAAATATTTTTAACCTTTCGACACCAAGCGACTGATATTGTCTTTCTATTGTGTCTCGAATCACGTGTGTTCGATGGTTCTTGAATCACTTTATCAATAAAAAAAAACCTTGAGCAATCGTGGTGATCAATGCTCGTATACTCTCTGAATGAGAAGAGGCCTTTGCTCTGGGACAGTAATAGGTTAGTATTATTTTATATTTATTAAAAAAATAGCATCAAATCCGTTGCCAAGTTTTAAAGATGTATGCTTACATAGAGGAGCAGACATACTAAATAGCGACTTTGTTTTATACCATTATGTTCCTCACGATTTTATCCGTGTTTTGTTTTTGTTAGGCTTTGTTTACTATTCCGCTCCCAAAAGTCTTAGCGTGATGTTATGTAGTTTATGTGTTAATCTGATGTACATAATATAAGCTATATTATTACTGTATAGTTTTTCAATATAAATGCATTCAGAAGGTTTTGCGTGAAAGAGTAAGAAACATATCCGTATGTACAAACCTTCTCAGTTATAATATTAGTACTTTTAGATTGAACAGCTTCATTCGTCCGGTACAGTCAGTTGTTCGACGTAACTGTTGTTCTCGGAATGTGGACTGTTAGTAAACACCCTTTGCTTCTAGTTTTTGTTTGCATGTTTGACGGAAAGCGCGGGTTGTAAAGCTGCTGTCCCTGTCCTAGGCCCTCTGTCTCTCTCTGACTACCGAACTATGTGTCAGTTCAGCGATTTGAAAATGTGAACGGTATAATTAGTTAGTTAATGTAAACTTGTTGTTTTACACGAAAAAGACAGCTGTAAATAAAATTATTTACACTATCAAGAAACTTTATTAAACATTAACATGGTTCCAGGAACACTAAACTTGACTTTACTCTATTGAACATTTCAATTAGATTTAAACGAAGCAAACTGTAAATTGACGTTTTAATAGCTTTAAGCAATTGCCATCTTGTAAATTTTATAATCCTCTCATCAATAATACAAAAAGTCGCAATCTTTACTAATATTATAAACTAGAAAGTTTGTATGTAGGTATGTCAGTTACTCTTTCGCACAAAATCTACTGAATGGATTTTGATAAAACTTGACAATAATATACCTTATAGGTACATCAGAATAACACAAACGCTATATAACATTCCACTATGACTGTGCTATGACCTTCGGGAGCGAGCAGTAACCAAAAAGCTTAATAACGCGGGTGAAACCGGTAGGGACAGCTAGTTTATTTATGTGTATTGTATTAAATAACTTGTTGACATTTATAAGTTATTTTATGCACTTTCTAAACGAAATGTCTGTTGACATTAAATTATTATTTTATTGATTAAGGCGCTGTCCATAGCGAACACCTTGTAAAAGTCTAGATTTTCGTCGCAGAAATAAATACAGTGTATAGTCTAATATATAAAGAAAAGACTTACACAAAAACAATTAACAAATGTGGTCTAGTACTACGCAAAAAAAATGTTCAAAAGGAACTCGAAAAAAAGTTGTCGTCTCGAAATTCTCAATTTTTTCAGCGACAACCATCATATTTTTTTATATCTACAACAAAGAAAATTATATAAACTAAAGACATACCTAAAAAATTTAAAACACAGAACTGTAGTTATTTAAATATTCAAATAAAACTGCAAAATTGCTTACATTTTTGCGGATTTGCTAAAATATTTTTGACCTTATTTCTATTAATTCTATGCACCACCGCGAATAGCTATACTTACCGCGTGACATTTTGATTACATAAAAATTTTACAAAACGCTCAGTAGTGTTATAATGTTTCGTAGGCAAAATCAGTAAATAAAATATTGACTGTAGTAATGTGAGTTTTCCATTTTATCAGTTTTTTTACTATTTCTCGAATTATTTGTAACTTATATTACAAAATGGTTCAATCAACTTTTTCCCATGAAACATAATTTTAGACTTTATTATAGGGTCAATTTTTCTCACCGCAACGAATGACGCTTAAAAACCCTACAATTTAGCGGCGAACCAATGCCTGGAACCATTCCATTGGCTGTAAAACGAAATAAGATAAATAAACATTGATTGCTATTGGTTATTACAAATATCGGCGGTGTTGGTACACTGAAGTTTTTTAATGAAATCGTCCCCCTTAGTCTAGTGATTTCTTCAACATTGCGGTTGCGTGCACAAACATTAATCAGACATTGGTACACAAACATTAATCTCACATAGACAAACAGCCTCACAAATTGGGCTCACTAAATAGAAACTGCGTCGATTCAAAACAAAATCGAAAATATTCTGCATTCATCGTGATACTCGTTAGAAGAAATACAGAAAAATGACTGGAAAATATTTTAGTACTACAATGTAATATCAGCCAATATCTGACACAAAGATGATGTGAAGATGTGGCGTTTCTTATACAGAGAAGACACGAGCATTGATCACTACTTGTGGTTCCAGACTCATATTATCTTAAAGTGTAGGATTCCTCATGTCAATTTTTCTTCAATTTTGCCAGTGATGTCTTAAACTTAAATAAGAAAGGACGAATAAAAAAAAACAGAGTTACACTTCCCCATTATTGACAACGTGTTTACTGTTAGGCAATCACGGCAAAAATAAACCAGTATTATTGAGTTTGATAGGTAACAATTGTCTAGTTAAACTAATCCTTTAAGATAGGTATATTATTAAGTTGATTAGTTCGACGCTTGGCATAACCGATGTGGTTTACGTGTTACTAATATTCTTAGTTGGAGCTAGTCAAGTAAGTGTGTGTAATTGTAATTATGTTCTAATTGGCGATGGACCGACACCCCACTTCGGGACACGAACTGCAACGCACCACCGCTATCGGATAGCGTAATTTGCTTGGGTATTCGCTATGTAGGTATTTGGCACTTCTCTATTGATTCTGTGAGGAAATTTTAGACTAGCAACAACTTGTGAATTATAATAAAACAGCTTTAAAACTGGTGCATAATAATTTCTGAAGCTCGGTAGTTTTAAGGAAACGACGAACTCTGAGAAATATTTTATTTTTTCCAAATTTTAACTCCAAATCCAATCCAAATTTTTATTTTAACTTAAATTGTATAATTCAAAAGTTGTGTAACTCCAAAACAATGACACGCAAGCGAATACGCGAAAATTGAATTATAAAACCGATAAATTATGCATGAATAAAATGTGTGAGCGCATTCATTTATTCATGCTTAAATTATCGATTCAATAATTTTTACGCGTATGTTAATCTTAATAATTAATTTGGTTACACTTCCGATCATCGGTGACGATTTAAATGACAAATATTCCATTTTGAAACATCAAATGAAACACATCTAATATCCGAAATGTGTTTTCTTTAACCCTTTTAGGTGTGAGCCAAATTTTTGACGTTCTGCCAAAAAGAAGAAAAACGGAGCATGTGATGCGAATCTCCTATAGAGACTAAAATGATTTTTAATTAAAAGACTATCGAAGCCGCCTCGCCTCTCCCAGATAGAATATGATATTTTCGGAAAACAACGCAAGATTAAAAGTTAGCTAGATCACGTCTGTCGCAAAAAGGCGATCGTCCACCGAACAAAACAAATGGAAAAGTTCAGTGGTGAATTAAGTAACTTACGTGTTTTCAATCAGACTAATCACGTGGGATTGTGCAATAGAACGCATGTTTGTGGCGTTTCGAGCGCAAATTCTGGCACATAATAATAACATTAACAAATCATTAGCAATGACTTCTAATCTAGGTAGCTATAGGCATAGCCTGAGTTCGGCCTGCATTGTGGGGGGAGGTGGGTGGCCAGGCACTAGGCTCCGGAGGAGGGGGCCACAGACCGCCGTTAGATCGATTCCTACAGTGGATATTATTCTGTGGTAATTAGAATTCGCGCTTCGAGGTACAACTTGTTATGGTGCAATGGCGTATAGATAGATACGAGTAGTTAGGTATTGTGTTTATGTGTTGCATTCAAACAATGTTTAATTGTTGCTCGGACTTCTGTTTCTTTGCGATGCGAGGATAGTCACGTGATACATTTGTTGTTTTAAAACTTGATAGATATTTGTTTTTTGTGTACTTGTATATAAAAGTTGGTGGTTACCTAAGTAGAACTTAAGCTGCATGATATTTATATTACGTCAATTTTGTACCCCCTTTTCAAGGGTAATGTAAAAAAGATTAAATATGCAACAAAATAACTACGGTCGAATCGCGACCATTGAGGAAACTTCCGTTTACATAATTTCATATTTTAGTACCAAACATAAATAAAAAACGTCACAAAAGTGTCCTGTAGTTCCTGAAACTAAGTGTAAAGGTGACACTGAGAGCAAGTCCTAATTACAGTTTGAACTAAAAAAAAGGTACTAGGTCTGGCTTTCAGCTCAAAAAATGGGTAGCGCTGTACAGCTTCAGCTTCCATTTTTACGGAGGTAAAATCACTTTTTCGATCGCTTATCAAATTTGCTAAGGCTTTTGGTATTTTTAACACACTTTTTGTTTTGTAAACTCGTGTAGGGCTCTCTTGCGTGGGCTGTTCCTTTTATTAGTTTCTGAATAGTGTTTTTTAACTTCTTTGTAAGTAATTTTGGATAAAATATGCTACAAAAATTTTTTATTGACTATTTTGGTCTTTTTGGCCGTCCTCTGATCCGTTTTCACCTTGTTCATTTATTTTCATCTCCCTTAGCTGACTGGTAGACAAAGCCTAGGGCATTAAATCTGCCACTGTACCTTTGTGCATAAATTATAAATAAATAAACAGCTTATGTCCGCAACTTTGTCCTCGAAAACGATACGACAGTTGTCCTTGATCGCTCATAGTTAAGATGTCGCAGTTTACAAAATTGCTTAGTTATGTTCTTTCATCAAATTCGATGTAGTAACTTAGATGAGATAGAGTAACAGACAGGCTCACAGACAGACAGAGTTGCTATTATATTTATATTATTAACATTGATGTAACATAATAATTAGAGACACATTTTATGAAGATGCTTTTCCATTTCTCTACATTCTGTAGTAGTAGTATTTGTTTTATAGGTACAGTGGCACTATACATACTCGTATCTTATTTAGCTGAGCGAGAAGTTATTTCTTACTGATTTATAGAGCATATATGTTATCGCTTTAATTATTATTTATTTTTAGACTTAATTATTGCACTTCCTTAAGGACTGTTGCCCCCAGATCCCACGGCGGGACGCCGGCAAGGAGGCACGCTGCCTCACAGGAGACCGTGCGGTATCCCCGCACCATGCGAATAGCCATGACCCTCTGGGACGCCCTCAGAAGCCGGGCCGGAGCCGTGGCTAGATTGGGCGCCCACACCGGAGCCCCGTAGAGGGCCATGGACCGCACGATCCCCGTGTAGAGCCCCCGGCAGGAGGCGCTTGGGCCACCAAGATTGGGCAGGAGCCGCTTGAGGGCAACTCCGGCCTTCGCCAGTTTGGGGCCCAAACGTATATTAAATAGGCTATTATTATATATGAAAAAGAAAAAGTCCGGGCAAAGCAAAATACTATACTACTCTTAATTCTCTCTGCTCACTACTACTCATAAAAGTTTAATGTTTTGAAAGCGCCTACGCACGAGCTCGTTACTCCTAAGCCTCAGGATCCCAGCCAATTGACCAAGTGGGATTTTCGAAACCCGCATATGGCATGCAGGTACCAGGTATTGCATTCCCTCACACACATGGCGCTCTCCATTTGTTCTTTGGTGCGTTCCACCGGCCTATTTGACTTTGCAAAGAGTCGTGTCGGCCGAACAATAAAACCAGGAGAGGTGGGTAACCCTTTTCGTTCGACTTCACACTCGCCGCTTTGTTCGTTGTAACACACGATAGTGGCAAAGAAAAGTGTACTTGTATTGGCGAATAGTGACACAAAGTTCATTAAGGCGCGAGGCGTGTTGGAGTGGCGGCGGCGCGAGGGTTCGATCGACCGCGCGACAATAGTGGCTTCCGTCCTAATATTTTCGATATGAGTGTGCGACGCACGCTGTTCTAGCCAACTTCAATGCGGCTCAAAGCTTACGTTGCGTATTTGCTTAGAAACATTTTGTATCCAACATAAATTTCAATTATAAACAGACATGACTCAACTAATACCTACATATATTGTTGTGTTGATATTAATTAATGAAAATGATTAACTAACGCCCGTATTGTCATGTTGCACTTTGGTGTGACAATTTACAGTTTACCTATGCAATTTAAATTAATCTGTCAAGCACCCGGGATGGTACCGATCCGCGAAACAATAACTTTTAATTATGTCTGTAATGTACGGTAACAGACAGGTTAAATTATATTTAGTTAGGTTTTTTTTTGGGAATAGTATGTGGGTTCACAAACGTGGGGGCATAATAGCTAAACCAAAGAACAGACAGTTATCGTATGAATAAAACCATTTTATGAAATACTGACATAACATCGGGCTCTTTCAATTTATGCGTTTCGTGTCGTACGGCTGCAGTGCGGTAGCGGTACGTTTGCCGTACGACGCATGGACGTTCGTTTGTTTTCATACAAATCGCGCGGTGCGGCAGCCGTACGGGCGTCGGTACCGCCAATGCGTGGCAACAGAGCTGCTACCGCGCCGTAAGTATTGTATGAAAACAAACGAACGTACGTGCGTCGTACGGCAAACGTACCGCTACCGCACGGCAGCCGTACTACACGAAACGCATAAATTGAAAGAGCCCTAAGGGTTATCCCAACATGAACTGACGAGGTCCTGTAAGTTTAAACGTTTATTATTTTTTGAGAATGTCCTATTACTAGACAATTTGTTTAGTTTTTACATAATGTGCAGCAACCTTAAAATGAATAAAGTAGAACCTTATGGGATTATTTTTTGTTGTCTGTCTCTGACATAAAAAAAAACTGTAGTGTCTTGTTGAACGAACTATTCGACATATATATAATATTAGTCTGTCTGAAATCATTAGTGTCCCAGTTTGACTAGATCGGAATAAATTATAGTTATCTAATAATGAAAAAAGCAAATCGAACCAGTACTACCTGAAATTAGCGTGTTCAAACAAACTCTTCAGCTTAAAATATTAGTATAGTTCAGTCAAGGTTTCCTCACGATGTTCTTCGTCTTCGATGTTTGTGATGGCCAAGATAAACTCAAAAAAGTACCATTGGAAAGTCACATCGGTACTTGCCCAGATAACCAGAAAACAAGCGGTGATAACCACTGAGACATAACAAAGTTAGTACAAGTTGACATTCGTATCTACAAAATTAATGTAAATTTATTACTTCTTTTCCACGGGCTTGTAAAATAATTGGTGCTCAGAACAAGTTCAACAGAAAAATATATAATAGTGAATCCCATTTGTTTGAAAACTCAGTGTTGCTCAGCTGCTGAAATGAAATAAACAACGTTCTGTAGCAACTTGAGCTAACTCCACCGGACCACTAGGATATTATTATTTGTTCAGAGGAAATATAAATTTGATTATTTCCATCTGGTACAAATTGTTTTCATCAGTATTGCAACAACAGATATTGCGGATCGTTTAGAGGTTTCAGTTTTATAAACTGTAGCCGTGTTCGTATCTATTTTTTTTATTAAATGTTTTGGAATTGTCTAGTGGTTAGATGGTTTAGTTAAGAAGAAATCATATCGTCGTTATCGGGGTCATTTTGACTTCAAATCACGTCACGAAAAATAACAATTAAAAAACTCACTTTTAAGAAAAAACAAACAAGGAAGAATTTGCATGTTGGATTGGAAAGTGTAAAAAAATAATTTGTTATTTGGCGTAGAGAACATTATTGATGTGACTTTCAGTCTAAGAATGACAATCGGGACCAAGGGCTTTACGTGCTTTCCAAGGCACGGATGTATCACACCCCAACTTCCATACTCCGGGATGCTACTGAGAACATCCTAGTGGAAAATACTCAAAAACATATTCTCTGACTATAATATAGTTACAAGAGCTTTATCATGGATTTCAATAAAAGTAATCAACATGATTTCATGCATTCAGTGCTGATTCACATAAGATGTAAAGCACGTATATATTTTATTCAATTTCGCGGCCATACCACAACGCCCTTCTAAATTGTTTGTAGTTTTATTCCAAAACAAAAATCATGCGACGCTGAATGTCAAAGAATAACTTTGGCGTCAGTCTTTTCTGCGAACCTTTTAACTCGGTTTTATAACTGACTTTTACAAGCCCTCCCCCCACAGATTCCATCCATGATTTGTGCCTATCTATAGCAAAGGAATGTTCAGTTACAACCGTGACATTTCTGTGACGAATGGATATTTCATAGGTTTATGTCGGCGCTGATATTAAAAATATTCAGCTTAGCGCCAGTCATAACCTAGCCATGTTTGAATGGTGGCCACTCTGCTCCGCGGAGAGCGAAAAATAAATGTTGTTTTTTGACAAATATTAATTAGTGTCGGTCACTTGTTTCGATAGGCAATTTGAAATCAAACAAATCGTGTGAAAGTATTTCAAAAACAATATTCAATATTCTATTTTTTATTTTTTTAGAACCACTTATACCTGTATGCTCTATATACTCTTGGCTAGCGCTGAAAACCAGCGCCATGTACTCGCACCTGTGTACGGGCCCGGCATTATGCTGACTGCTAGCCCTTTCGTGCAATAAATAGGTTTATATTAGAATAGTTAAGTTTTTTTACTGTAAAACTTTTGCACGAATAAACTGTTTTTCTTTCTCTCTTCTTTCTTTCTTTCTTTCTTTTCTTTATAAATAATAAAATAAAAACTAAAGTGATGCACGACGGGTATTTCAAATTCCCATCTCAGCTTCAAAGAAAACAAAAACAAAATATGTACATAAAAATCTAAGTCAACTCCAGCTACTAGGCCCTTATCAAAGCCCACCCCGTGCCACAAATAAACGACAAACAACAAACACTACGCCTCCCCGTCCGAACTTGTCTGAAACTTATGCCAAACTTGCCGCCTAGTCGGTAGACACACTTCTTAAGTGTCCGACATCGCGCTAAAATGTCGACACTCTATTAAACTCGACCGCGACACCCGCTTCGGCCAAATGCCCGTAACTTTATCATATCGTCACCTTGCCGGCAGCGGGAACTAAGTCGACTTTAATGTTTAACTGTTTTAGGGAGTTGTTGACTACAACGCTTTTGTAACGTGAGCGCTGTTTAAATTTGTCACGTCGGCACTAAGTGGGATTACGATGTTAAAGTAAATGACTGGGGATACTAACTGTTTTTTTTATTCAGTTAAGTAAATGCTATGCAAGAATGATTAATAAAAAAGTCTATTCGAATAAAAAACTGAAGATTTTTTGTAAATGTAATGCTCCAAAAGATAACTTAACATAAAAATACACTTGACCACTTCATAACACGTAAAAGAATACAGTTATAGGTGTACCAGTAACTGATGACAAAAATGGTAAATAAAATATGATGGCAGCAACACTGGGGAAAAGGGATTACAATGTTTTGATACTTGTATTTTTCCCTTAAAAAATTATTACACTTACTGTTTATTAAAAATACTAATATTTTAAACATTTCTATGTATTTTGTTTGTTACTCTTTCATGCAAAAACTAACTGAATGGATTTTGAATTTGAACGTAATTTGAATAAGACAGGCTATAATTTCAGGTTTGATTAGTTCTATTTTCTATGAGCATGGGATGATTGGGACCTACCTACTTGCGGCCTACTCTGGGTAAAGCTACGAAGGCTTCACGAACTAATGTTAGCTCTTAACCAGCGAGCAAGCAAGAAGTGAGTGAGCAAGATTTATATTTGGTTATTCCATACTAATATAATAAATGCAAAGAAACTCTGCCTGTCTTTCTGTCTCTTCTTCATGCCTAAGCCACTGAACCAATTTGAATGAAATTTGGTACAGATATAGTCTGGAGTCCGAGACAGGACATAGGATAGTTTTCATCTCGGAAATCCTCCGAAAAGGAACGAAGTCGCGGGCAAAAGCTAGTATAAAATAAATTAAGATAAACCCATTCACTATAATATACTTTATTAACACAATAAAGATGAAGACAATTGTGTTTTGATTTGTATTGGCTTCTTCTTTGAAAGGCTTCTGCCTTCTTTACCTGCCTTCTGCAATAATTCGTCGTATAGTACTAGTACACACCCCTGTAAAGTTATATTACGTTACGTAATATATATACGTATTTTAAACTCATATAACTGGATTTGAAACAAAGTATCAACATTAGCGAGTCATACTAACCAGTCAACGTAAACAAGCGGTCTAAAATCGAAAATTGCGTGTAAGCTGCACCTTCTTCTTCACAGATTTATCGGTACACGTTATAAACAGTGCTTCTGAATTGTGACCGCTGTGGGTTCTTAGTCTTTCTTTCACTTTTTACTAAAGATTTCTTAAAAATAACAAATGTAAACAAACAAACGTAATGTCACTTGACAGATGACATGACAAGTATACCATATAAAAATCATTATTTGTTTTACTTTTTTTTTGTCATGAGTTACTGGTACACCTATACCGACTCATAACCCCCAAATGCTACATTACCAAAAAACCAACACGGAACGTAAAGCGCAACCTAACAAATCTAGCCGTCAATCGATTCGGCGAGCAATTTAAAATCCACTTAAAGACAACCGCAGACTGCTAATCGAAAACTTCGTCGGCTTCCAGTGGGAACCTCTAATTGCTTGTATTAAAATAACTGACTTATGTCAAACATATCTGGGGCGCGTGGTACGTCGCCGCCTGGCACCAGGCTTCACATGTTAATAATCATTATGATCGCATCAAGTGTACGATAGCCGGGTCTTTCACTCACCCCCTGTTCGCCCGCGAATAGTGTTGTAATTGTACCTAAGCAACTGAACGTCGATAATTCGTGGAGCGCGTGTATCGCGATTCGTTTGTTGTGGGAATACAAAGTTACGGAGACAGATGTTAAAGAATGTTTTATAAAAACATAAGTAGAAAGTTATTGAAGCTAGAAATAAATCAATGATAAACAGTTTGTAATTGCCTTTGAGGGCTATTATATTTTTCAATCGATTTTGTAGCTCTGTTACCAAGAATCGGTTCATACAATAAAACAAAGCAGACATGTGACATTTGCTAATCAACATTTTGAAAAAAAAAATTGAGAATTTTAATTTTCATTTGTGGTAGGCCGAAAATTTTCGCATTTTCTCATTTTAGCAGCACTAGCGGGCCCCCTCGGCCGAGGGAGTGAGTGAGCCAATGTTTAGCAGTTACCGCCGCATTACCTCGCTGTTTTGTGTGAGTTAACCGTCTTGCGTTTTGTTACGTGTCAATAAAATGAATTTGCAAAAATTTGAATGTCAGTTTACAAATTACCCTAAACCTATTAAAGGTTTAGGATAATTTCTAGTAATTAAATACTACTAAAATTACCATCCTTTCTTTGACAATAAAGAACTCCCAGCCCTACGATTTTTAGGTTACTACTTAACTCCATTAGGTTAGGCCTTTATAGCCCTGCCGGGGTTGCGGAATGTTTATAATAGTTACCGTGACCCTGGAACATAAAGGGCAATCGAAGGAACATGAGTGGGTTTTAGTCAGTAAGAGTCTGACACGCCCTCCCGCCGCACCTAGGACGGGAGCAGTCATTGGATGATTTCCCACTCACCAAAAAAAAAGGCCTTTATAGCGCTCCCGTAGGCCATAGTGTACTTCTGAAATTTTTCAATTATAGGACTATAAAACCGGATATAATTTTCACGTCACATGATAGTTTCATAGATAAACACGATTACTTACAATTTGAAAAAAAGAACTCTTGATAGATAGGTACCTAAATAAAGTTATAAACTAATGCCCTTACTAAAAATCACTGTGTAAAGTTATGCAATGAATAAAGCTCGTGTAACCATACATTTTTTGACGTATTAACCTGTCATAACTTTATGCAGCGATTATTAGGAAGCGTTAAGTATATAACTAAGTATAAGTTAAAAAACTTAAGCTTCACCTATAATCTAAGTTAAAAAGCATCAACTTTTATAAACAGTACATACGTATAGACATTTAAATGCAAAGTTAACCAGACGACAGTGATTTTGTAAAACATTCCAATCAGATGTGAAAAGTGAATAATAAAAAGCCTAATTTAATTAATGAGTGAACAGTGCATAATACATTGCTGGTCACCGTATGCCACCGCCACGCGCGCTTACGTTCTCGACACCTTTTAAAATGGCAAATTGCGCAATTTCCGTTACGATTCGATACTCGTCTCTCGATTATTTCCCGACCGATTTTCCGACTCGACACCGAATAAAACTCGATTTGGCTATATTTTGTTAATATGTTATTTGTAAACCGTGATGCATGGCGGGACGGTTGATTCGATTTTAACTGTATCGCCAACGTAGATTGATTTGTATAAATATGTGTTTCAACAGTTTTTAATTTATTGTAAAGTTTTGCAATTTATGGTTTCTCTTATAGGTTCTTCTTAACGAAGCCTTTTGAAACTATTTTAGGGTCTGCTTCTAGACTAGCGATTCAACTGAAAAGGTACCTTTACAATTCAACGTTATATTAAACATCCATAATCCAGTTATTAAGCAGCACGGTACCGTTTAGTCGGACTTTCTGACAACCCGCAACGAATATCGAAGATCTTCGGATAGAAGCCAGGCCCAAAAAGGCCTTACGTCCTTTCCGAGGCACGAGATGACAGTGATGTCCAAAATTTACTTAGAAAGTACATTATTATAATTTATAAAGTCATATTCTTGCTTTAATCACTGGTCTATCGAGAAGTGTTTTCTTTGTGTATTTTGTTTCCTATATAATCGATCGATGTCATTTTCAGATCCGAATTTTGCAGTAAATCATTCGGAATTCGTAGGTAGTTTAATAATAATAATCTTCTCAATTATTAATTTCAGTACCTTATATTCCAGGAAACAGCTATTATTTTAAAATTAAATCCACACTCAAAAGTTGATATTTATGTACAAAGAGATTTTTTGTTTATTTCGCCGCTCGTCGGATTGGAATGATTTTTGTGAATATCAAAGCCTGATTTACAAAAAATAATATAAGCAGAGAAATAATATACATAAGCAAAACAGTAAGATGGGGGTTCAGCCGTAGGGGATTGCTAGTGGTTTAATAAAACTTATTTCAGATAAACTACTCTCCATCCGCATAAGCTGGAATGCTGCAGCGAGTAATAATAAATAATTATTATCATTTAATGTACCTGAAAATGAACTTACAAACATGACCAATTAATTATCATACCAATACAAATATTTTATCACATTCCGCTCTGTCACTAATGCAAATGTCGTATATTAATGACAATCACTCTCAAGGCATTGGTATATTGTATTTTAATACGTAGTAAAAATTTGGATCAGTATACTCAATCGGTAGACTTGTTGAAATTGTTTTAAGTAATGTTTGTAAAAGATCCCATAATTTTGGGACTGGTCATCACTAACCTGCTACGGTTATTTTTCATTTTGTTTATTTGTTGATTTTTCTGTGCCTGGGTCGGACTTCTCAGGGTGATGCAACAAATAAAGGCGTTTAGTGACTGACATCAATTTTATTATTCCACGAATAAACAAAACAAATTTACTCTTAGACCGTAATCAACAAATTATAAATTTAATATTTTAATGTCGGTTTGTTACACCCCAGTTCGGTTACTGCTTCATACGCACTGTGCACTCCGAGATGTGCATTGTTTGTATAACAAAGAACATATAATTAATGATTATAACTCAGAATACTTTGTATGCAAATGTGTTAGATTAATATTTATATTGAGTGCCTTTCTGCCTATGTCGACCTACCATGTAGAGCCGGTCAATTTCAAAGGGAGGGATATATCGAATGCAAATTTAAAATACTAATGTAACAATAAAACTGTTTAGCTATACACTTGCAAATAAATATTAGGAGGAGAATGTGGGACGTCAGCAGGACTGCAACAAATCGTCAGAATAAACATCACGTGACTTTTTAGACCCACATTTTTTTTTACTTCAACTAATCTTCCTTAAGGTCCTTCTTGATCCGACCATTAATAATCAGTAAATCATCAACGAATATTTTAGGACAGTAAAAACAATATTCACAGAATGACTGTTAGCAACTGGAGAATTGGCGAAAATCTGAAAGAATTACGTGCCATCGGCTAGATCTATGACCAGCAGTGTACTAATGTAGGCTAATGATGTCCACAGCTTAGTAATCCCGAGAAGCTCTTGCTAAATATAAAAACAACACCCAACTCGACATTAGTTGATCAACTCTCGAGCCGAGCCAAACAAAACAAAAAACAAACAAACTCGAGCAGTGTTTTACAACTAACTTTTCTTTATTGTACACCAAACAATATCAATTACAATCAAATAGTTTCATGGAACTGTTCGCAAAAGGGATCCTATTACTTTCTACTATCTTTTACAGAAAACGTTTAAAATAACGTACCTTCTATTTTTCCCTACTTTTCTATTTAAATGTACGTCAATATGTACGTCTTATAAATCTAGATAACTACTTTGTAGCTAACAGAGGAAATGAATGCCCTAGCAGTAACAATAGAAAAATGGCTCAAGAAAACACAGGATATGAATCTGTGTATTTTTTAATGCCATTTTCTTGTTATCGAAGAAAGATAAAGCGTGGCTATGTTTCGTAACGGGATTTACTCAATAGAAAATGAAAAAAAATCGTACTGCGTCGGCGTCGCGTCGCACCAGCCCCGCACCCATGCATATACTTTTTGATCTGTTTGGCTCTGGGTGCAGGATATTAATGAATTTCCTCGTCAGAGCGGCACGTGATTAGTCCGTTAATGCGATTAGTTGTCTCCTCCGGTTCGCCGGTGGGCATTGTTTATTGAAGCGCGACGCGCAAGGTATAGCACCGATGGCCGCCACGCTGTAATAATATGTCGCAGCACTCATTACGAGTTCTAACAATCGGAATAATTAGTAATGTGGGTACGTAAGATGAGATACCTAGCTAGATAATTGTGCAGCCATTGTTGCTCTACTGCTCTTATTAATTACGCATGCAGCTTGTTCATTTAAAAGCCCACCTTCAGAACTTGTTTCAATGCGCGGAATAATGTTAAAATTAATATAAGTGAACTCATATTTATATTTATAAAAACTTAATAAGTTTAATTATAATTCTTCGAACAATTCTTTACAAATAGGACATCGTATTAATGAAGTAACAAAGGCCAAGCAAACTATTATTGAAACCTTTTAATATTCATTTGGCACTTATTGGCAATAAACCAAGGGATCATTTGAATGATCTGTACATTGTCCTCTCACATGTCATCCGTCAATAGTAATTGTCTGTAATGGACACAGTAATACATGGCATCAGGACATCGACTCTTTGTGTTACAGTTTAACTTCACTTTTTAATATTTATAAGCGTGACCTGTAGATACGGGTGTCAGCGAGGAATATGTGTCACGTAACTCAATTATTTGTACCGACCATTACGAACTTTTGGACCCTATCTTAATTTGTAAGACAATCTATAATGAAACCGAAATATCTTCGAGTAGGAAAATTGCAGTACGTGCCCAATATGCAAATAAATTATGTCATCAAAAATGTAAGACGATGATGATGATGATGCGAAAAAGTTATTTTTGTATGACACCTAAAGTGTTCAATAAAATTCCTGATGAAATAAAAAACGACATTATATACTTAAATTTAAAAAAGCTCTGACTAAATTACTAGGTGACAAAAGTTATTACACTGTTGACGAATTTTTAAACGACTAACTATTATTATTTTTTTAATTTTATTAATGACTATTTATTAATTTTGTTTTATCTAATGTTTTTTTTCTCTATTCTCTGTTCATATATATAATTAATTTTTTTATCGCATGATCCCTAATATGTCACATTGTATGTCTTATTTATGTCAAAACATAGCGCACTGTCTATTTATGTAAACACCTATGTTTCACAAATAAACTGATTGATTGATTGATTGATTGACCGACTTACTAGCTATAGCGTAAATGACCGCATTCGAATTTATTCACATTTTTTATACAGATGGTTGTTGAGGAAATATTCCAATATTTCGATAGAAATGTAAGAGTCAGCCCCTGCTTTCGATATAGAGATTCATAGTATGAGGTTTTCACATGCATACTTTCAATAAGCGAAAAAATGCCAATAAATCCAAACGTTCATTCTTACGATGCCAGCCATAAGGAAGTCATCCGAGCTTGACCAAAAAAATATATCAAATTCGAGGTCAATTTCTACACCACATCGCGGTAGGGTTTCAGGCGTTATGTCGCATTGTAAACTCGTAAGTGACCAATTAAATGTTACAAAACGACTCTTATACCTACGTACATATAAAAGCATTTTCGTATGGGGTTTTTATGGCCCTCCCATGAAGCTAAGCCGACCGTATAGAGATATAAATCAACTTCATATTGTGATTTAGCAAGACTCGTTACTGCATACGCTGTATTTACATAAAAACAATATTTTTGTGTGTATATTTAAAGCAGTAATTCAATATTTTCGTACCAATACGGCTAATAGGCTGGCTCGTGTTGCCTCGGGTATTAATTCATAAGTCATAACCTCTTTTATTTTGTGCGTTGTTTTTTTGTTTATTATGTTTCCTGTGCGGGTTGCCTTGCAATGTAACTTAAAATAATCTCGTTGAACGAACGAGGTCAAGATTGTTCCAATGAATGTAATTATGAGATCTTGAAAGTGGTGATGTGGCAAGTAGGTGTCTGTAGAAAGCCTTCGTAACCGTTGTCTACTTCACCGAATTTCCTTCTTTCCTTAACAAAGCTTTATTGTTTGTATTGGTATTATTCTTTTTCTTCAGTAAGTAATTGGTTTATAAGAATCCTCGTTAATGAAATATTGATGTACAAGCACCTATTATTAAAAGCCTGCCAGTATGTCATTGGGTACCCAAATATATACTAAAATATCTTTAGTAAATTTTTACCAATAATAAAATTAATTATTGGTTCGGGCCACCTGTTATTCAGAACAATTTAATTACACGTCAATGTATTTTGTAATAGTTATGAAAGGGACATAATTGAGATGTAGGTACAGTAGGTACTAACTTATAATTGCTTTATTTATTTTAATTGCCTTTGGGTTTTTAGTAATTCGGAAGGGGGAAAAATAAGGTATTTTTGTGGTGGTAACCGTTATTTATTTTTTTGGGGTTGTTTTATTAAGTAGTCATCGCGTGATGGTTGCTGTAACAAATCAGCCAGGTGTCCTCCATGTTGGATTGGCCGGCGTGTGCGCACTGAACAAACTGTTCCTGTGACGTCACACTCCCCTCGACTTTTACAATTAACTAAGAGCCGAACGAAACTGTGGACAGCTGTCATTCTTCCTTTTTTCTTACTCGTACAACAATTATTACGTTTTATAAGAACTAATAAAAGGAGCCAGTAATTATTTCATTGCTGGGCAAGGACGCAGATGATGAATTGTCTAACTAAAACTGCTTCAAAGTCACTTATTTTAACTACACTCAAGGCGAGAAACATTAAGAGGTTACTTGAACTCAGATTTTACTTTGAAGATTTTGTTTAGATGATAGCATAAAGCTGTTTTTTTTTTAACTAGTAAGTTTTTGTTCTAATCTGATTTTTTGAACATCATTTGACTGATATCACTCAATACCGGTTAAGTGTTTTTGTCAAAGCTCTAATTTTGGGAAGCTTTAGTTGCATTTCGTTACAATTATGGTCACGAATATAATTATGATAAACTAGCTTTGCCCGCGACTTCGTCCGCGTGGAATAATAGTTCCTGTTCCCGGGAGATTTCCGGGATAAAAACTATCCTATGTCCGCTCTCGGGTCCCAAACTATATCTGTACCAAATTTCATTCAAATTGGTTCAGTGGCTTAGGCGTGAAGAAGAGACAGACGTACATACTTTCGCATTTATAATATTAGTAAGGATTAAAAATAAAATTACAACACAGCCTTGTATACCACTGCAGAGCGAAGGCCTCTTCTCACACGGAAAAGGTATTGAGCATAGATCAACCTACTTTCTGAGGGCGGACCAACTATTTCTGGCATTTTTAAACCCAGGTTTCTACACAATATGTTCGAGGAAACTAAAATCTAGAATCTAATCGCAAAATAATACATTTAAGAAGTTAATACGATGCCAAAAAACTATAAGTAATCGAAAAACACGAAGAAGAATGTTCCAAGTGCCCTCGAAACAACAATACGCCCTCAATTATATTGTGCCAAATTTAATATTCACAATAAATCGCATATAGTTTCTATATTTGTACCAACATGCCCACGACATGCGACCTCCGCGTCTCAAATATAAATAACTGCTATACGTGTGTGAGTGCGAGATTTGTGTGTGTTTACAGCACACGAATTACATTTCACAAGCAAGCGAAACAATACGAGCTGTTTGGACTCGCTACACACCGAGCTCAATGCGACACGGAGATATATTCCAACTTTGAATTTAATGCGGATTGTATTTAAATAAAGATATACGTAAAACTAATAGAAAAAAAATCAGGAAAAACAAATGACTCACTTGCATCGCAGGATATCTTGAATAATATATTTAAAAAAATCTAACATCTCAAAGGTCACTTGACGATGCAACATGTAGATCCCGCCTGCAAACTTATTAACCATGAAAATTCAATTTACATCTGAAATGCTCATATATTTCCAATTCATCAAAACAGAAGTCTTCATGCATAGGAAATATAGGGACTATCAAAACATGTTTTCAAGACAGCCGGTTATGTGCATGTGTGATTTTTTGCATTACAATTTTAAATTGAACCAATATATCTCAATAAATAATGCATGCGGCTAACGTATTCATCAAACACGGCCATGCGATATGCAACTTTCATTTACTATGATATGTCTTCGCATACAGTATTTCGCGTAGCGTAGCTTCTAGTGTAACGCGGAATTAAACATTAAATGCATGAAATATGCTCTGATTTGAAACAATGGCAAAATATACATATAATAACATCAATGAATAACAATGGCGTATAAATTATCATTTAAACTGTTGTATATTTTATAAAATATAGCCCTTGTGTTTTGTTTAAACAAATATACAGACATATAATTTGTTTGAGTGTATGTTAATATCGAAAAATAAAGGTATGTGAGTGCTATTGAGGTGTGTTGACATCTGTTCTGTGGGGGTCACAAAGGTCGGGGTCAAGGCGCTTTGGGTATTATTTCCATTCCTGACGGGAAGGGGGGGGGACAGAGTAACATCCTAAAAGGTGTATATGTTGCAGTCATAACTCTTAACTAGTCAAAAATACTATTGACTAGCAAAATCAGTCAAAAGCACTTTTGACTGAACAGTTTGGTCAAAGTGGTTTTGACTAAAAATTATTGGTTGTTAGTACTTTTGCGGTTAAAAGTACTATTGACTGACGCTCTTCGTCAAAAGTAGTTTTAACTGTATTAAAGCCGAGCCGAGCCGGCCAAACCCGATTTCAGGACAAACTAGTTTTGCCTAGGCTAAACTAGTCCTAACTAGTCGACGGAGCCCCGCTGCTTCTGGTGGTTTAAAAAAAATAACTAAGGCTAAGGCGGGATCTCCGCTCCGCTTCGCTCCCGCCTTAGCCTTCTAACCTAACCTGTCCGAGTCGGGGTGCCCTGAGTCGTTATTTTTATCGACCACCTTAATTTTTTAAGAGTTTTGACGGATACAACCAGTCAAAACCACTTTTGACGGAATCACTTAGTCAAAAGTACTTTTAACCAGCTCCATTGGGCAAAAGTACTTTAGACTGATTTTGCTAGTCAATAGTACTTTTGACTGGTTTAGAGTCTTGACTTCAAAATATATATGTTAAATCACAATGTTGATTATAATTGCATTGCATAGAAAACCGTTTAAGTTAATAAAAAAGTTGTATAATAAGCACAACATTCACACGTAATCCTACACTTATTAGTAAAATGGCGTGTTTTGGTAAAAGATATTACCTTTATATTCATCATGAAATAACTGAGCCTATACCCTAAAAACAAAATAAGAATAGCGTTATAAAGTAACGGTTTATCAAATCGAATTTACTAATAATATAGAAAGACTGCCGACACAGAAGCATAACAGAAGTATAAAAATATGTTGCACAGTTTGTCAACCACGCCGCGTTCAGGTTTCTGTATGACCCTTTACAGCCATCACTTTATATGACTCCTAACTTTCTGGCTTTCAGATGAACTTTACAATTCAAAATTGCAACGACAACGCGCTTTTGATAAAGAGTTTGCATTGTAAAATTTTCTCATTTTCAATCAAATGAAGCGCTTTCCTACGTAGAGACACAAAAAAACTAAGAATGTTGGTATGTAACTTTCGTACTTTGGCCTGGGGTGCATTCATGTGAATCCTGTTTTCCAGTAATGACGTTAACTCAATATTGAACCGTGTGTAACTTTGATTCAATGTACGATTGTATTCTTGTTGCTTTTTTAGGTTAAAGCTGGAGTTGCCGTGTGTCGCTTCGCTTACGTCGTTTAGTATCAATTTGCTTTTAAATTAAACTTTTATGTGATAACACAAGCTAGTTTGGAAACTCGCCCGCTTTACTTTTTTACCGTTGTAATCTGAATAACTGAAATTGAAGCAGCTTAAAATGGAGAACTTTTAAATGAGTTTCATTTTTGGCGTATTTTTAAATTAAAATTAACCGAGCTTGTTAACAACAATAAAGATTAACATACTTGTGATGCGTGAGTTGAGTGCTTCCTATCTTGTGGCGAATAAAATCATTTGGATTGTGACAAGCAGCGCCGTCGGCGATCAGGTCCCGAAAAGGTCATAAAACAGTCTGTTGTCAGTGGAATGAGCAGCAGTAGGGGCCCGCGGCCCCGGCCACACGACTACCGTGGGCCGGCCGCACGACTAACTTGTAAGATGATTTTTTCGTGATCCGACGTTCATTGTTCAGTAGCTGTTACGATTCGATTGAAATTGTTTACATCGCCCACTGCGGTGGGCCGGTATACTCATCCTTGTATAGCTACTACAGCTTCGTGTCGTGGTTTTTACAGTCACACGTTTTTGGGGTCTCGTGAGGCGTGAATGTGTGATCGTACCAATCATGTCGCGCTGTTGCGGATTCGTGAGCTGTTTCTGTGATTTCACACCGTGATTAGAATACTACCTGTAAATCTTTTAAAAGCTCCGTACAACTTAATGTTTCTGAGGTATAGTTATAGGTAAAGACGTCTTTAATCTATAAAGCACATAAACACACATATTTAAAAACCAATTTCCTAGAAGAGAAACAGTTAACTATGTAGATCGAAATGAAATGTTCCGATACGTAACAAATAAGCAAAGTGGTTGATGCAACGACAAATACTTACTCTCATAATAGACGTGCATTCTATTCAAAAGGTATTTCAAAGAATTTTCCACAATCCCGCTCAGTTATAAGAAAACGCCAATCGTAATGGCCCCCATACGTTATGGAAAATAGAGTACAATAGCAACAATTTGTACTTCACAAACGGAAACACTGTACGAGATATCTTCAGGTGGGTACAATCGCTCGCTAAAGTTCCGCCGCTCAACGCTCAAAACTAATTATCACTTTTTTTAACTCACACTTATAATGATTCTGCGGCGATAGCAATATTCACAGCGAAAGTCTCTAATTGAATCTGTCGGTTGCTCTTTAATTTGCGTTGATTGTAAAGTTTCTTATCCTGAAAACGATTTTAATTAGATATATAGGTGAGTCCATTATCTTTTTAGTTTTGCGTCATCGTTTTATCAGCTGATTTGTTTACCAGGCTCTATACTATTAATTGCTCACTTGTTGCATTTGCAACGCGTTAATTGTTATCGTGACATTTGACGACAGACAAAAACAAATATAACCGTGTATAGTAAGATGCCTACTTATGACCAAGAAGAAAAGAAATGTATGACTAAACAGGTGAACACAGTAAGGAGATGGCAAAAACTAATTTCATCCGAATTGTTCTGTACTTCGTTGCGTACGTACTTGTCCAGAGCTAGTTTTTTAGTCCACACGTCAGTCAGAATTCTCGAGGCGATTACAAAAACATTCGTGCCAATTAATTTCGCACAGCCGTCGCATTTTCACTTAAATTACAAATGCAATTCATAATACGTTAAAAATAACAGCCAGAAAGAACTGGGCAAAAGTGTTGAACGACAAAAAAGTCTTTATTAGCGCCATTACAATTTTTACAAGGCTTTTATTGCACTTTAGTAGGCGAGTGTACGTGCCTTCAGCGGGCCTCTCGGCCCTACACTTAATGCAGTTATGCAAAACACTGCAAATATCTCGTTTGCCTCCATCAACTTAGCCGAGCTGCCCTGTTTTTTTCGCGTTTTTTTTTACTTTACCTACGTAAATTACATTTTCATTATCGTCTGGATGCATGAAATTCTTCAATTTAGTATTTTTACTCTTTTTCAAATCTATCGTTTCGTTGTAAAAGCCAATTTCCATCGTCCAGAGTCCAGAAGGGCTTTCTATTAAATGCGATAAGCAAGATTGGAATTTTATTACCGACGGGGAAATTAATTTCTAATTAGATTTGTTGAAGAGGTCCTGTGCAATCAACGATGCAGTTCAACTATCGACACGTTAAAGTTTTTAGGATTTTTGAAAAGAGAGTTTTTTTTCAAAGTAAGTAGAACTGGCTTAGCGAGTTTCTTTTGTATGATCAAAAATGATAAACACATAAATTTTGAAAACAGGTCTAAAATTTAACATATCTCAATAGATAAGAACAACACTGACTGAACTCCAGCTTAATAAAACTCCACCGAGGCTCATACATCGCTAAAACACTAGTACAAAAACACTCAGAGTTTCTTATTCATAAAAGTAATTTTCGATTCGCCACTTATGCAAACATGCCATTGTTTCATATCTGGCTATATTTTCTACTATTTCGGAGCGTTCTGCCGGCAATTTTCCGGTTGGCTGCGTACACTGAGACTCCTCAGACCCGGAAGGTGCCTCCCGCATCACGCGTGCTCTCATTTGAATAACATTAGCACTACTAACAATTGAAAACGATATACTTGGAAAATCGTTATCATTTAGCTCTATCTTATACCTAATTGACTGTGGACCGCTGAATTGTATCACGATTGCCAATTTTTTCTTCCATCAAGCGATATTTCAACGTAGGCTGTTATCGCATTCTCTATAAATAGGCAAAAGCAGGTGGAACTTTCAATCTTGTTTCCGTAAATATGTAAATGTCAATATTTTATGTTATGAATCTAGTCCACTCTATGATTTAGGATTCATGGAAGGCATAACTCGAGAGTTGCGTTGCAATTCAATTGGACTTGAATCGTAAGTAGAAAATCCAATGTTGTCTTACTGACCTTAAACCTTTAGATATAAGGATGACAACATAACGAAGCGTAGAAGAGTGGAAAGATGTGGTAGAGCTTTTTGTAAAGAAGTACTACCACCAAACAATACATTGGCGTTGTATTGTCTAGGTTAGTAACGCTCTGCAAAAGTTAGTATTACAGATGTCTTTAAGCGGCGGAAACCACTTAACATCAGGTCAGGTCAAAATAAAAGAAACCTACAGAATACTAATATATAAACGGTTCCGCACCGCTCTGAAGTCATTTTATGCAAATTTTCCACCGCTCCACTCATCTTCGCTTCTATAGCCTATCTCCCTAACTCGGCCCTTCACATTTTAGGATATCTGGTTTTCTATTATTCGGACCGAGTTTCAAGTCTTGAATTTTAATAGCTATATCAAACATTAACGAATTATTTGCGGTATTTTTGACCGTTAACATCGTGTCATGCGTATCCTGTTTGCTAACCAGCTAATAAGTGAACGAATACGGAATACTTGGAAAATGCAAATGCCATAAAATTAAATATCGCTTTGTTTCATAGAATTATATTATACAAGTAATAATATACATTTGTTCTCAAGTCCCCCATGTGTCATTGTTATTTCGCAAAATGGTTATTTATTCAGAGGCTACCGTCCAATGTCCAAGGTAGTCAAAACGGATGGCGACCCATTATAATTGTGATCGCTGAATGGATGAAAACATCGGTATTTCAAATTTAGATTTTATTCGCGCCTTGAGCGCGCAGGGTTGTGAATATATTCAGTGTTGCAAGTTCATGACACAGTATAGTGAAATACGGGATGCGTCTTGGACATTTATAACATGTACCTACAGTCTAATGGTTTCCTTGGCTTTAAACTTCTTTTTTTTTGTTTATAATAAACTAGCTGGTCGTCGCGGTTTAACCCGCGTTACGTTAGGTTTTTGGTTACTGTCTCGCTCCCGTGGGACATAGCGTGATATTATATAGCTAGGTTATTCAGGGATAATGTAGCTTTCGAATGGTGAAAGGATTTTTGAAATCGGTCCAGTAGTTTTTGAGCCTATTCATTACAATCAAACAAACAAAGTTTTCCTCTTTATAATATTAGTATAGATGACAAACATGTGAATTCTAGGACATTAATCTACAAGGCGTGGATACAAATCGTAGGTCAAATGGATACCGGACTTCCGACTCGTGACATCAAGGCTAAAGAGTTTTACTTAGATATAATGACATGACAGAAGTACGGGTACTTCTTATACGTAGGGCATCTATGACGAAATTCTAAGGCTGAACCGGCAACGTTTGTTCGAGCTAGCCCACATCGTCAAGAATTTTCGCCCAACCTCGTAAAGCGGTTGTTTTCGCCAACTAACACACTACACATATTATAATTTTCGTAGTTAATACGACGTCCCTGATTGCTCGCAGGCGTGGGGGGTTCCTTAAGGCTATAAATACGGCTAACAACAATACGTCGTTCACCGGACGGAATTTCGCGTCGCTACTGAATCCATTGAAAGGCGCTTTTTATTACTTATTCACTTATTGGTTGATTATGTACGTACAAACAAATATAGATATGTACTTTTATTAATATGCTATTGAGATGTGGCCATTTTGTGGCCTGGAAATTACTTCGCAGTGTTTAAACGAGCTTTTAGAGTTTTGGTTGCAAAGGATTATTTTTTATTTGGAGAACTTAACTTTCAAATTAACTTACAGTCACACTGCTACTGCATTATGTAACTACAAACGCTCAATGAAAACTTTTATTATGAACTTTGGCGGAGCTTTGCTTAGCAATAGAAAAATCATGTTAAGGTCTTAAGCCACCTAATGAATTCTCGAAAAAAAATAAAGAAAATTAATAACTCATTAAATCGATGATAGTGAGAACCATGGGCGTTAGATTGAGATAGCTACCGTTTGGCGGGCGGCGGGCGCCGGCGCATCGGTCTACGCTAATAATATCTATATTTTGTCCAACACAGTGCTGAAATAATGGTTTACCGTGCTACAATGAAAGATGTGATAATCGATTTCGTTAAGGCCGCATCTGTCTTTATACAACAATTTTATTAACTGTTCAATGTTTTTTTTTTAAGAACTAAGAGACGAAATATAAAAAAAAACTGAACTACAATTCCGAAACTTGGTGGCTTTGTTTCTGTTTCATTTGATTGCTACCAACTTCCGAAATAGCATTTGGGATTTTCGATTATTTAATTTATTTAATTTATTTTTATTTTTTCCCATTTTTTTTAACCATATACCCTATTTCACTCAACGACACCTTATATGTCAAAATCCGTTAAACAATTTAGGCTGTACAGCGTGCCATAGAATGAGACATACATGCATACATGCATACATACGCTCGAAAAACATAACCCTGCTACACACGATAAAGAAGAAATAACCGTAATTTTTGAAAAAATGCCACTCTGCAAATAATAACATGACAATGTACTGGATAAAGAAATTACATCCGGACACAAACACACAAACAATAACGCAATTCTTTCCAGACCTATCACTGACTAACCCAATTCATAACCAAATAAAAAACATTTTCTCTTTTAATAATCTACATCAAGGTGAAATGTAGGGGTATTCCTCGGAGCGCTCCTGTTTTGAAGCGCTCCTAACGAAGCGCTCCCAAAATATTCCGCCAAGCGCTCCTGTTGGGAGCGCTTAAAAAATCAAACTAAAAATATTATTATTTCATTCCTCGAAGCGCTCCTATGACGTGACGATACCATAGGGCAGAGCATGAGAGCATGAGGATTTGTAAGAAACGATATCGATATCGACGTGTTAAAGTTCAACTATCATAATTGTTATTTTTTTTAAAACTACTAACAAGGGAAGCATAAATGAACTGGAAATACGTACTTTAGTGACTTTAGTGACACAAGTGTTGTCAACCCCGCTTCCCTGTTTTATCCTAGAGAGTCGCGTAGTCGCGTTACCGAGTGATTCAGAATGCAGCCGAGCATTTTCGGAACTTATTTACATAATATACGCATTTTTTTTTATGAATACGCATTTTTTTTTCTTCTAAACTCATTAATTGCGATTCAACTACGTCACATGAAGTTGAGTACTAAGAAAAGTTTGTTTTATTAAAAAAATTGGCGAAAAGTGAAAAGTTTGTTTTAATTGCTGGGATGGATATATGAAAGAAAGGAATAACATGAAAGTTAATTATTAAAACTATATTATTATAATATACAAGTTGAGTAGTATCGCATAAGGAATTACTTCTAGTTCATTTCTGTTTTCCTGATAGCTATAGGTTATGTACTGTTATATATCTATAACTACATTTTAGTTATAAACAATTACTAAATAATAAAATCGTACTAGTGAATAATAACAAAATAATTTTAGACGTTAATCGTTGGTGTACAATTTATATGAGATCATTTAGGTGCCCTCCTGGCAATTTCTGCCACCCTGGTACTTTTCATCAAAGCTTTTATTTTTACTGTTCAGTTATTCTAGCTATTTCTAGTTTTAATATAAGCAACTAGTAGCCGTCGAAATGTTTATCGATATAATTTGTTACGAACACTTCATGCTCTTCTCTATGTTTCGTCATAGGAGCGCTTCGAGGAATGAAATAATAATATTTTTAGTTTGATTTTCTAAGCGCTCCCAACAGGAGCGCTTGGCGGAATATTTTAGGAGCGCTTCGTTAGGAGCGCTTCAAAACAGGAGCGCTCCGAGGAATACCCCGAAATGTAAATTGAAAAAATAAAGCTAAGCTCCTCTTTCAAAACCTCATTGCAATACAAAAGATTGTCAGCATCAAAAGAGTGCAAAAACCTCAGTTTTGACATAAATTAAAATTGCGATACAGCATGTCGCTGCACAGTGTAGTATTTAGTGAAAGTAAAACATAGTGTTTGACAGATAAGCGCAGGTCCGTAGGGATGCCGAAATATTTAGTTTTTTTTGCGAATGTGGAAAAGTTTATCTTGGGCCTTTTTTTCTGAACTTAAAAACTAAGTTTATTAAATTCCTGTAAAGAAGCTCAGAACAAAATATTTTTCCAAAACGATGGTGGTCAGATAAAAAGATCACATACTTCCTAAGTAACACACATTATGGATCGCAAATACGGAGATACGAATATGAATAAAATATGTTGATGGATGATATTGCAATAACGAAGACCCCGGTATATACCCCGTAAACCTGGTCTTTGGTAGTTTCTTTGACCTTAAATTGATTTGGGGGTTTAATAAAAGTTCAAGCTTCTAACTGATCGGAAAAGGATGGTGTTTCCAAAATCGAATAATATCAAAATCACAAAATATTGAGGAAACTTTAACAATAGGATACTTACAATCTCAGCAGATACTGATATTTGTACATTTGTGTTCAAAACGTTTGCCTCACTCTTTTAATTTTGTAGGAGTAAATATAATAGGTAATGTCACAATAAGTAAGTACTTAACAAGGTATCAACTGAGAGGTGTTACGTTCATACGTTGTTACATTAGGTATAAAACGGCGCTTGGCGCTGCGTGTCATCCCTGTGGCGCGAGGCGCGAGGCGCCGGCAGCTGGCGGCGTGCGGGAACCTCACAAATATATAACAATAGTGGAGATGAGAGTGAGTCGCTAGATCAAAGCCCGGCCACGCCGCCGACGCGCTTTGTTTACGCCAACGCCGGCGAACCATCGACTAATCAACCAACTGATTAATTTAATTAAACATTACGAGAAAGTTCTGTTTATTTTACGTTTCCTCGGGCCCACATGCGAGTTCAAAGGAATTACGGCGGGAATGTAAACACGGGGATATTGTTGGGACGCGAGGCGAGACGTATTGTGCGTGGCCGACGCCTCTGCGACACCTCTTTACTCCTGGTACTACAGGCTCCGTCTTCCGTTCTGTCCCTGACTAGGAAAACTTTCTTTTTCTAAATTCGCTACCTCTGTCAACAAATGAAATACTGATTACATTTTCCCCCCTTTTGCTTCCCTATTATCATTTTGTACGCGCGATTAATTAATCGTCTATTATTATGATAGTGCCATTGTTGCGGAGAGACACCGTTTCGATGCGCGGTAGACAAACTGTCGCGATCAGCAAACGTTGATTGAACACAGATATCAAGATTATATATTATTATTATACTAGCTGACTCGGGCACGCGTTGCTGAGGTTGTTATCGAATAAAATAGGTATGTCCTAGTCCTATCTTTCTTGGATCAAACTGCACATGATGTGCAAATTTGAATAACATCGGTTGAGTAGTTTAGGAATCCATCGCGGACGTGATACGTAACTTATATGATGTATAATAGATATTTTGGTTTCTGGAGTCATTGCAAGCGCATCATATTATTTTTATTGCAATTCTATTTCATCGTATGATTTGTATACTATATTAAGACATCAAGAAGGTGTACTCAGTTAAACCTGCGTGTTTGTCTTTACTTCTTCAATTCCTTTAGTTTCTTCAGAGTACCCTATTCCATTATGTACTTAGGAAAAGTCAATTAATTATCCAAAATCGCCAACGCTACATCGTTCCTCATTATATAATAGTTCAGCATCCACTTAGTGCGACGTCGGCTGTAATAATATTAATTAATATTAATACTAAAGAAGGTCGGACGCTAAATAAATCGAAATTTAATTCGTCGACGGCCATGCTCGACAACTAATGGCACAAATTGAACGATAACGCAATTACTAATCGTCTGTTAAGACGGGGACGGAGTTTCCGCGCCCTGTTTATAATTAATTTACTACATTAGTACTGCGTATGTTCGTCTGTGTGTCTATTGTTTTGTTTTAATAATGTAAGCGAAACTGGCGCCTCGCCTTCCTCTTGTTATGATAAAATCATCTTATTTTATTTCTGTTTTCCTTAAGCAAATGGAGTGTAATGTTAAATCATTACTACTCGGCTGCCTCTCCCTATCCGTGATTTGTAAATTAATATAGGAACAATGTTCCTTCCTCGTGTTTATTGTGTCTGAACGAGTGTTATGTTAGTTCATAAACTGTTTTCGTGAACACTTGAAGACCCGCCGAAGCTTAATGCATAATGTCCCTCGAAGCGCAATAGAAAGGGTTCGGGGAAAAAAATAACTGTAGCAAACAAAATGAACAGCGAAAAACGCGCAAAAGTTTAAGCGGCAACTAATTAAAAAACAAAAGGAAAGAGCCAGGCTCGACGTGCGGGTAACTAGCTTCCCGAATTATAAAACTCGTTTCTTTTTTTCGCGCGTTTTCGCTTTCGTCCGGGTAATTAGTGTTAAGGAGGTTCGTGTGTTCCGTCGTTTTCACGGTCGTGTGTGGAACATAGCCCCCAAGATGTCGCGACATGTTCGCAACGTGACTGTCGTCTCACAAGACGACGACGCGTTGGCTACTGTTTGTAATATTATGATATTATGATACTGTGTTAAGGATTTAAGTGTCTTTGTACCATGTGTTTGAAATTCAAAGTTGACACATTAAAATATTAAACAGTTAGTCCTTCTAACTGTTCTAATAGATGAATCCTTCTTAATATAATCAATTTAAACCGATACCTTACACCCACGTCCTTTCAATCATTCCCGTTTGAATTATCTTTTTGAAAACGTATAAGCATTTTATGTGTAAATGCTAATACCGAAAAGTTGTCGTATTTAGTGTTAATGGCTGTCTGTCACCCGGCGCGTGAATTTGCCGCCAACTTTTTAATTTTCGAACTTTTTCCAAACAGAGTTTGGGGTGATACGATTGTATTTGTCAGTTTAACCGATGTAGAAGCTTAGGTATTGCGTGATTAATAGATAAGGAAATATATGCTTGGAGAAATTGTACGAAATGTATGAAAAATAACTTCTTAATTTGAAATTATCGTTATTAATAATAATATATTTTAAGGACTTTCTTCCGTAACCGTTCTATTGAATGACGTTTATTCTTAAATATTAATAGTACATTACTTGATACAGTGTGCTCGTATATGCAAGGAAGTCAGTTTGACATTCATCGTGAATAATACAATGAGCATGTAATTTCGGGCGCTATCGTATCGTACGGCACGGGAGCCGTTTGTAAATTAAAAATAAATGTTCGTCAAAGTTGTCGGTATATAATTCAGGGCGCCCTCTAACAGGCTGTGCTGTAATTCAAAGCGAAAGCGTTTATATAGGGCTGTCATGGAGTGTTCAAAGTAGCCCATCCTTTTCCTAACTGTAGGCACACTGTAGGGGTTGGCTTCTAATCTAGTTGTTCAATTTACGGGTTTCTGACACCCCGTAACAACTGTCAAAGATTTGCGATTGACAACCGGGACTTAAGGCTTGCCGTGCTTTTGGAGGTACAATGATACAATGGAGGTACAATGAAATGGTCAGCCGATTGTTCATGGCAAAGGTTACCTAACCTCTAGGCAACACAATTAAAAGGATATTATTATCTATTCTAAAGGCAGTACTTATTGCGAGCAGTCGAAGATAAATTTCGAAATAACAAGATTGTATCGTTTTTCTAAACGTTATATTCTAAACGTGAAATAAATAAATAACTCTGATTTGAATGCAGACTGCAAAATCTGAAGCAAACATTATATTACTTACTTGTCATATAAAACCCAATTGTAACTATTAAAGTTATTCTTTTTTAAGCATCTTTAAAATGTCTCTTAATTTTATTTATTTAAATATAAAATGAAAAAATCGTCCGCCACGTTTTTTTTTATTTTACTATCAATTGAAGTAATCGTCTGCCACGTAAGTAGACGTGAGCCACTTTCTAGCGAACTCTAGCCACTATAGCCACTTCCAAGAACGTTATAAACAGATTGAATGTTCGGTTTAAAATGCGTTATTTGGCAGCCCTGGCACTGGGGGTATTAGGGGGTGATAGGAGGGGTGGAAATTAACATGTTTGTCTTGCTTACATCGTCGCCAACACTGAAACTACGCCTAAGTCAAATAAATTTCCTCCCGTTTAACATAAGCATATATACTAATGTTTAAAACAAACAGCACTACGGGACGACGTTTGTTTCCAGTAATTAATGCTAAGAATTAAAAGATTTCTGATGTTATAATGATTTTGTGTTTGTTTCTTTTGGATGTGTTTAAACTAATGATGGATATACCTAGACACAATTGTATTCTTTAGAAGATTAGTCTGAGGTACAATATTGTACTTAAAGTAAGAAAATCTGTCTGTCTTCCTCTGTTTGTCTGTCTGTTATGTGGTTTTAATTATAATTTTCTAGTCATGGTCTGATTTAATGATAAAATGTCTTATTCTACGATAAAAGATTTTGTCGTGATGTTAACCAATCGTTTACGAACAAAGTTCAAATTTAGTTACAAGTAAAAAAGGAGGGAGCCGTCATTGCCTTCCACAAATTAGCTACAGGGCTTAGGAGGCGTTTCGGCCTCTGATTCGCTTCGTCCGGTCGAAGCAAGAATTACATTTCTGTTAATATGTTTGAGAATTATTTCAGACGACAACTTATTTTGTACATTTAGATAAAAAAACGTTTTTATTCTTACTGTTCGATATACAATTTTGTACGATGAGAAAGTAAAGGTTTTTCTTTCTGACTGTCGTTAAATATCGTCCAAAAAACCCTCAAAAATATTATTATTTTAAAATTTCTGTTTCAATCAGAGCGGGCGGAACTAGCGGCCGAAACGGCTACTATTCTAGCCACAGACATACATACTAAGAATCCATTTTAATATTATAAATGCGAAAGTGAGTCTGTTAAAGTAAAGTGTATCTGTTCGCTCTCACGGCTTAACCACTGAAGCGATAACCATTTTTTTATAATTAATTGCAATTTTGTGATAATTTATTGAATTAATATTTGTACGGCCTGTAACCGTGACAGATATTGTCCAATTAACAAGCATCTTGCATTCTTTGGATTTATATCATTGGTGAAATTAAAAATGTTTAATCTTGAATCCGATTTTTAAGGACTAATACAAATCCTAGAGAACATGATCAGGGAAACTTGCAAGGGAAAGCTTAAAGGTAGGATTATCATTAAACACGGCTAAAACAAAGATCTTGACCAATGGTGCATACAGAGAGATCACAGTAGCAAATGAAAAAATCGAATATGTTATGGAATACGTGTACCTAGGCCAACTGGTATCATTTGAGAATGACATTGAGAAAGAAACACAACGAAGGATAGCTCTGGCTTGGAAGAAAAACTGGGGATTGAAAGAATTAATGAAAAACAGCACAATCAACATAAATATCAAGAAAAAACTATATGAAGTATCAGTATTACCTTGTTTAATATACGGCTGCCAAACTTGGTCACTGAGAAGAGAGGATGAAGAGAGGCTTGCAGTCTGCCAGCGTAAAATGGAGAGAAGTATGCTAGGATTAAAATTATCAGATAGAGTCAGCAACATTAACATTAGAAAGAAAACTAAAGTAATGGATGTAAGAAAAAGAATTAGATTATGCAAGTGGCAATGGGCAGGACATATTTGCAGAATGAAAAATATTCGATGGACAAAACGTCTCACAGAATGGATGCCGAGAGATAAGAAGAGGAAAATAGGAAGACCAAGTAAAAGATGGAGAGATATTTTCAATCATAGAAGTGGACCTGACTGGATGCAAAAGGCACGCGATAGAGACACGTGGAAAAGGCTAGGGGAGGCCTACGCCATAGAGGCGACTACTACTATAACTGCTACGTAATATTTTTCTTTAGAATATAGTATAAAACATAGAATAAAAGCAAAATACAAATAAATAAAAAAATAATTATAAATAATAAATAGATAAACTAAACTTAGATTACAACTTGTTACGTGTAAACACTATTGTAGTAGAGAATAAAGGCTATTTTTATTTTATTTATTTTATTTTATTTAATACAAATCCGCGACTTCGCATGCAACCGCTATAACAAACGCGCTATAAGAATTGCGTATTGATAGCTCATAAAAAGTACGTCAATTGATAAAGGTGTAAACTACCGTATTCTCCTATAGATTTTGTATGGCAATGACAACTTATGACGTCACTAAAATAACAACTCAGTTGACTATATATCTTATTGATTTCAAAGCAACTAAAAATCAATTTTTTTAGCAAATTGAAAATGAACCGAATTTATTGGGCTGAAATTAAAAGAGGTTTTATAGAAATTGTGTCTAACATTTATTGCTTAATGGTGCCCAACTACCCAATTCTTTTGTTAGCTGCTGCCGCGAACTTAATCATTTCGACGATGGGATATTTTAATTTTTTTATTTACACTTGTTAAGAATTTTAAGATCTATCATCGACACAGGTACCTAAAACCCCGAATAAAATATCAAAGCAAAAACAAAAAACATTCAACTTATCAAATCAAAATCGAATTCAGGAGCGTGGGTTCTACATACGCACGCACGACCATCGAGACGGACAGCTTTCTAGCAGTAAGTAATAGTTTAGACTAAATGATCTATTCTTGTATCAAACAAAATCTATATAATAAAGCTGAAGAACTTTTTGTTTGTTTAAGCGCGCTAATCTCTGCGACTACCATTCCGATTTGAAAATATTTTCTTTAGGTCAGATTGTTAGATTTATGGATAATTAACTGTCCCCGCGGTTTTGCCCGCGTAGGTAGTTCTTGTTGCTGTGGGGCTTTAGAGATAAAAACTATACCTATATCCTATATCCTTTGTCAGGCTATGGACTACCTCTGTGGCAAATTTCATTTAAATCGGTTGAGTAATTTTGGCGTGAAAGCGAGAGAGACAGAGTCACTTTCGCATTTATAATATTAGTATAGATAATACCAAATGTGATGGCCCAGTGGATAAGCCGCCCGCCTTTCGTTGGTTCGAATCCGGGCAGGTACCAATGTGACTTTTCCAATTCATAATGTACTTTCTATACCTAGTTTACCTTGAGCATCACTGACATCCCGTACCTCGGAAAGCACGTAAAGCCGTTGTCATTCGTAGAACTTTGACCGTCGTTACGGGTAGTCAGAAGCCAGAAAGGCTGACCAGTCTAACCAAGAGGTATCGTGTCGCCCAGTTACTGCGTTGTGGTGGTCTGATAGGCAGTCGCTTCACGTAAAACACTGGTATCCAGCTGAATCCGGTTAGACTGGAAGCCGTCCCCAATATAGATTGGAAAAGGCTAGGGAGGTGATGATGATGAGTATGAATAATATAGACATTTAACAGCGCAATTCATAGGTGCGGAGCAGTAACCAAAGACGTTCGTGAAACTACAAAGTACTAGTAAAAGAAATAGTAATCATTCAATCACTGAAGCGTACAATTTTCAGCCACACAATCGTATAGTTTGTACAATAATTTACACTATAAAGAAAATATAGTTTATAGAGTAGAATTATGTACGGCAAGTGTTAAATTACAATAATGACCGATATTTATTCTATTTTACTAATACAATCCCCAGCTACGCACGGGTGTTCCAAACCTTTGAAAATTCCGCCTTTTCTCTACTATAATAAGCATGTAATCTACATATAAACCTACCGCTTGAATCAATCTATCTAATAAAAAACCGGATCAAAATGTTGCGTTAGCATACATAATAACAGATAGACAGCGGAAAGCGTCTTTGTTGTATACTATGTAATGATGTTAGAAATACATACGTATATTTACAAAGCAAAAACCAGTAGGTGTCTATATTTTTTTTATAAACCAAGTACTTTTAATACTAAACATTACTACTGTACAGTATTACTGTTTGTGTTAGCTGGGTGTAAACGTCAAGACTTGTTTTTTACGGTTTAAGAGAAAAAATCTAAAAATATATTATTGAAGTAGCTTATGCAAAAGGCAGCCGAAAAGTGTTAGTTTTAGTTCATAAAACTAAAAAATAATTTTTAAAATTCAATTCAAAGTTTTCAGTTTTTTTTTATCTGTTCTTGAACACAATAAAATAACAGCCACACACAGTGACAGCCGTCGACTGTCAACAGTGTCAACTTGACGGCACTATTTGTTTTGTTAATAACCTCCAAATACGATCTTTATTATAAAAATATACTTTTTCATGGAAGTTATTGTGAAAGGAAAGATATTTTAGATGGCTAATGCATATAGGTATTTACATCAAAGTAAGATTTACTAAAGTACAAACGGGTTTTATGGTGTAATAGTTGGAATACGCCCAACACACTTTCTTCACAACTTTGAACTAAGTTTTTCTTAAATTTTCACACTTGTGTTCTTGAATTCCGGAACGCACACCAACGGTTAGTCAAACAATAACTAATTTTTGAGATAAATCAAATATAATGATATAAAGTGTCTGCGTATTTGTTTACTTACACGACGTAATGACATCATAACCCTAGAGCAAATATGGCGCCAAGGTCATCCTCCGTTTTTTGAAATTTCCGCGCGAAATTTGAAAATACAATTATAAATGCGTTTTTAGGGTACTTAGCATTTAAATAAAAATTTTGGATTTTTTTAGTGGTTTCTTAGTACTGTATGAGCTATTTGAATTACTTAAAAAAAAGAGTGTAATACCCTATTAGGCTTTGCCTCGACTACGGTTTTTCATTTGTTAAGTTTTCTTTTAGCTGTAAGTCTTTCATAGTATAATAAATAATTAAAGATAAGCTTTAATAAAAACTTGGGGTTTTTAGTATTACATTTGTCACTATATGCGCTAACTTTTAGAAAAGCTTACTTTACCCTCAGTATAAATATGTTAGTAATTTTCAGTTATTTTTAAAGTTCCGTACCACATATGAAATAACCTTTTTTACAATAAACACAACTGCCTTCATCAACTACAAAACCATAATAATTCAGTTTCGGAAAGTTCAGTACTTGCGTTGACCTCGAACTATGAAATTTGCCACAAAACAATGTCAGATAGCACCAGTAACAGAAAAAGCCCGAAAACAGTTTTGTAAATGGATCTATAATAAAAAAATGATTTACTGTAACAAAATTTATTTTCCTGCAAGTATGTACGGAACCTTCGTGGTGGTGTGCGAGCCCAATTCGCACTTCGCCGGCTTTAGGTTTGTCAGTCGGTGTAACAATTTTAATCACGACAATTGGCCTCCAGGACATGCATAGTCCATTTGTTTTTCGACGAATCCAAAATATGTTTCGCAGAAAGCTTTGTGAAACGTCCGTCCCACGTCTAGACCCTCACGGAGCCGAAGGTATCAAGGAAACCTTTTTCAAAACTACTCTGATATATTATTCATAGCCTCTATTTTTTTTCCTGTATGAAACAACGAAAATCAACAGAGTTCTGAGAAAAAGAGACAGGATCTTCAAATAAAGGCCCAGTCGAAAATTCTGACGTTTATTCTTATAACGTAAAGGCACAAGAACTTTTGGAAACTGGTTTAAATAGAGATAGAGATTGCATGAAAACGGCCAAAACCGCAGGAAGCAGCTGTAGCAATTACATATTTTTTTTAAAGGTTTCATAAACATACTTTATTAAGTCGTAGTTCCTTGAAAGACAAGAGAGTATTGAAAGCCTGCTCTTGTAAGTCTGTCATTAATTACAAATTATGTTTAGCTTTGAATAAAACTGAATCGCCCTCAGCCTAGTGAAAACTACGCTTTTGTCTTTTTTGACAGTAGAAACAGGCTGGTAATATAAATATTACCTATAATTTACCACAACCACATATTAATACCTACATACCAGAGATACAGCAAAACTGAGTCCATAAATAAAATAATATTCTGTTCACTTAATAGTTAATATCTCTTAAACCTCTATCGTAATAATATGAATAGCGGAAAATTATGTATCTTACTCGTAAACAACAAAATTTCACGACTCTGGTTATTCCGCTCTTTATAACCCCAACTCAATATATAACAATGCAAAAACATAATGATCCCAGCTATTATCGGCCTTAACGTCGTACAAATTAAGGTTAATTTCACAATGGCAAATGTTGCTGAAAATGTCACAAGATTATTACAGTGCCAATGGAAATTAGACCATGTTTAGTAAAAATAAGGTCGCTAAAAGCAAAATGTGATACGTACAGCGATATACATCCTGCGACGTTTTTGTCCTAACTTGCGGTTTTTTTTATAACTAGTAATTTTTATAGTTCTTTCCACAATGGTAACAGATATTTAATAAATAGGTCTTGCCGTATAATTAAACATTCTGTAGTTGTATACCAAGAACTGAACAATAGATATGCCCTTATAAATTACTAGCTGTCGCCTAGGTCTCTGATTACTTCCCGTTCCCGTGGACTATATAATATCACGCTGTGACCAGCGTGATATTATATAGTCCATGTGCTAGTCTGGTGTCTAAGTGGTTTAGACATCATCAGATCAGGTGGGATAATGTCTAATAAGCGAAGTTTTATCTACTCTCGTAAGGGAAATTCGTGGTTAAGTACTATAACACCTGACCTGACCAGAAAACGAAATTGTAAATTTTAATTAACATTACCAGCAACTAAATCCGATTTTCTATTAGTCTCAGGAAATAAAAGTCAAAACTCCCCAATAACCCATATTCACCCTTAGTTAAACACCAAACTTAAAAACGTTTTAAAAGAAAAAAAAAAAGAAATTGTGGACACGAACAATGGCGCGTATATGTAATAGAGAGGTAAAGTGCTTATCAAGCTTCAGACGCTGTAAACATATAAAATGAAGGCGCTTATTGTTCCTTCACTAACAATAAGAGAAGCATTTTTCCACAATCGACTGAGGCCATTTTGAGTGAGAGGAGTGGAAATAATAACCACTGGATACCGCATCGACGACGCACGTTTAAACAATCAAACGGGGAACAAAAAGACACTAATGCGGAAATGGATAATGCAGCAGCGACGTAGGGGCGGGGCGCCACTGTGCGGAGCCGGCAGGCTTTAATTGTGATGTGTAGGCTTCTGTGGCTATACGGAATAAGCTGATACTTTTTTTCTTGTAGAAAAATTGCACGTGTCCTTCCAATATGTCATTAAAACAGCGTTCGTCAAACATCACTGGTACAACTTAAAATTGAACCTCTATTTTGGTTTGTAAAATAAAAACCAGCAAACAAGTCAGACGACTCAATTTCGAGTAACCACATAAATCTTCGGTATGTTTTCAGCGGCTCCTCCCGCTGTCGTCTATCAAAGTGACCCCACACTACGCTCTATGAAGAGGATGTGTGATTAGTTTTATCCTTCGCCCCTCGGAGCGTCACCCCTTCACCCCCCTCACCCCTCACCCCCGCCATTCTTCACCAACTGTATCTCGGAACAAATGAATCACCCTGTATTAACAGGGAAATAGCATAAGCGTTATTATAGCAAATTGAAAGGAACTCTGCAGAATGCTTAAACAATATGGAATAAAATAAATGGAAAATCAGTTCGAGTTTTAAATCAACGTGTTCTTTTATGGTCAAACACACAATGGATGGTACAAAACCGCTACACTGGGTCAGTTTTTTATTCAACAACTTGGGTTAAGCGTAGGACGATCTCTTACGTTGTCTTGTCTAGTATCATCCTTTAGATGTTTTCAATAACATTTTATTGAAATTGCACGAGAATGGGAGATGTCCAATTCTCGTGCAAATTTTGGGCAGTTTCAAAAAAATGTTTGTCGTTTTATCCACGTATGTAGATTATAAACTATCTACATTCTCTTTTAAACTTCTCGGTATGTTCGGCCACTAGCCAGCGATAGGCAGGCAGGGCACAGCGAGTACCTTGATTATAAAACAGCGAAATTAAATTTCGCGTAAATCGTACTCTAGGGCCGGCTGACGCGGACTTATTACGCGTATACATACGTAGACAGTAATTGCGCGGTACCGCGGAAGTTTATTATTGCGTTTCGTACGCAAAGTTTCGATTAGAGGGGCGCCGCGCCGCGCAGCCGCCGGAATAACATAAATAATGACCGACTAATGCGCTGGATTGCACTCATTTGCTATCTAGGAAGTTATTCGCACAGATGGTGCTAGATTTTTCTTGTACGCACAAAATGTTGAGCTATGTTAATTGAAACCCTCAGTTGGCTATCAACATGAACAAAAAGTTTCCATTTTTAAAAGGCTTTTTTATATATGGGGTGGCCTTGTTACAGGGTTTATAACAAGAGGTTAAGTTCGTTACTGACATCAATGGATGGCACAGCACCCAAAATAACCCCGAACACTCCACTTCTATGTCAGTGAGGCAAATATCTTTGTACCCGTGTGGAGAGTTGGATTAACTTATGAATTCTGTGCGTCGAAATATACTATGCACTTCGACAATGTATGTTTTAGTGACAGAAGCGCGTGTAAGAATTTGACACTATAACAGTTCAGGCAGTAAACATATTACAGACATCCCATAGACATTCCAGAATTAAAAGAAACAGGATATTGGAGTTAATCCTCGTTAGCCTTTTCCTAACTATGCAGAGGTGATTTCTAGGATGGAAGTGGATAAACATCCGTATTTTACATTGGACGACTGTCTTATCTTACCTCACGGCTCAGATACAGTGTAAGTGGGTACCATTACTTTCTGGCTTCTGACTTCCAATTATAATTATGTATAGATTTTGGATAAGTTTGTATGTATATTGTGTTATTAATAGTGGATGTAGTGTTAGTTCGGAGTTAATACCTAAAATATTTGTGCCAACTAGTTTTGGTACAAATAAAGCAGAAAGCTTTCGTTGGCGACCTTTTACGATTAAAAATAAAAGGAAACAGGTAACCTAACCTTTGGCATTTAATGTACGAATCACAAACAAATGAATTTTCACCTGCATTTTTTGCACATCTTGCATCTTTTAGATCTTATTCATTAGACGTTAATCGAAAAGTATTTTCACTGCAATTAATACGAATTTTCGTCATTTATTCTAGTTTTCTGTTTTCTGAATTTAATAGAATAGTTTTCTGAATTTATTCGTTTGCCGTTTTGAGATTTTAGTCATTAAAACTTCGAACACACGTGGTTTGAGAGTCAAATCGAGTCAATAGCAGCGCGACAGCCGGCTGTCGCTTGGTCGTCGAAAGGTTAAAGATCTTGTAATCTCAAAGGGTATGCCACAGATTACTCCTTGGTCTCGTTATAGCCAGCTGCTTACGTGACGTAGCTCATTCAACAAGTTAGCAACACTCACTGCACCGACCGACACGTCGTTATACCTCGGACATACGTCACACGGACGTAACGACATTTTAAAACGTCACTAGCTGTGCCCGTGGATCCGTTTATTTGTATACTCCATTATAGAGTAGGTATTTACGTTTAGAAAAAGTGGTGGTTTTATGATGTCTTCGCTTCGTAAAGAGTTTTTTTTTATAAATCCAATTTGAAAAATCCCGAAATTAATTTATTTGTTATACTTTAATTAGTAATCCATACTAATATTATAAATGGGAAAGTGTGTCTGTCTGTCTGTTTGTCTTTCTTTCACGGCATAACGGAGCGCCGAATTGACGTGATTTTTTAAGTGGAGATAATTGAAGGGATGGAGTGTAACATAGGCTACTTTTTGTTTTTTTTAACGCGAGCGAAGCCGCGGGCAAAAGCTAGTCTGACTATAAAATTACGCGCAATCGAATCTAAACTAACGTTAGACAGCTAAGAAGAAGTGTGTGTTGAATTACAGTTACCTATACGAAAAATAACTAAAACGTAATAATATCACTGCAGTTCAAATTAAACATGTCATTCTTTTCGAGTTATTATAATGACAAGTTCTGCCCCACGGCTTTTCCCACGATGATGCAAGTGTAACGGAAATAAGTAGTCAATAATAAATAGTATTCGGATTTTATTACTTATGTTTAAATAAGGGTACTTCCTTATTTAAACATAAGTAATAAAATCCGAAATATGTCATGTTTATTATAAGTCTAGCTACTTACTTACAATAATTTTTTGTCTGAAATCAGCAATCCGCCTTGAGCTACTTTGTGATCAATGCTCGTCTTCTGTGTGAGAAGACCTCTTTTCTTTGCCTTGCAGTGGGTTTTTATTGTTATTTTTATGAAATGAGATCCATATTCTCTGGCCGACTTCATGCTTTCTGCCCACCAAGACAATCTATCTTGTCCCTAATCAAAAAAATTAAACAGATTGTTATTTAGTTGACCGAGTGTACCTAATTTAATAATATGATCGAGGCGGTCGCGTTCTGCCGCACCTCTCCCCCCTCCCTTCCGCGACTTCCCCCCGCACGCCTGCGCCTACATAAATCTATTTTATCGTACACTGGCAATAAATTTTATTTCGGGATCTTTAATTCTTTGTTATTGAATTGGATTTTAGTGTTTTATTCGGGTAAACAAACAATACATCGGAACGTTTCAACCGGTACTTAGGGCACGTGTGCGTTTCGTAAACACGACTAGCGGCGCGCGCGTCGTCGCCCGGCTAACTTAATAAAAGATTTTATTTGTAGATTGAACTGCGTTCCGTTATTGCCGCCGTAAAATGGCCGGCTTTTGTCTGCGTTCACAATTAAAACTTCGATAATGTTTAGTTGTAGCGCTAGGCACAAAGAAATGCCGCTCTTTGCTCCAACAATTACAGGGTGGACGTAAATAAACGTGCGCTTGAGCAGCGCGAGCGCAGCGGCGCGGGCGGCGCGTCCGATCGACGCGTGATCTACAGTAGCGATCGATAAAATGTGCAATCGTAAACTTCCTGTACGAGATGGGAAATTGTAAATTAACTGACGAATTGTTCTTTTTCATCTGACCGTTATTATTATTGTACGGTAATGAAGCCGACTTGTTAAACCTTTGTTGTAATTGTGTCGGCACAAGATTTAGAACACTGTTTTATATACTTTACTACCTATGTGTGGGTCCATTACTTTGTTAATGAAAGGAAATAAAGCTTCATTTTGTTTCTGATGTTTGTGCCATTAATTGGTAAGTGTGAGTTTTCCTCACGATGTATTGTTTTCGTTTCGTATAAACTATATCCGTTCGTTTGATTCACAAAATCACAAGCAAAAGCGCAAACAATTTCAGTGAAAAATGTTATTTTTATTGCGTGTGACATCTCTTGCCACATGATGTTCCCCTTACACGTGCAAACTGAAACTTTTTTCGCGTGAAATGTGACACGACATACCTTTTCAAAAAAATGTCTGTGGTCACACATACGGAGGCGACAAGTGTAATGGTTCATATGGAAAGCCAGGGTGCTCCCATCATAATCACAGGGGGTCGATTGTATTTTTAAACACATTCGTTTTCTGTCAAAAAAAGGTTCCTGCCTCCCAATTTGCCCAATTACCTAAATGTGTTCAGAATAGTCACAATCACACATTAGCGATAAACAATGTCAGAAACTTAAAAAGTTCGAGAACACATTTTTGACAGATTGGAGCTATTGGGCAGAATAATTTTCAAAATAAATTATTTGCCTAAAATGGGATAGGAAAACAGACAGTATATATAATAATGAGTGCAAAGACACATTTTATCATCTAGGATTGGCATGCAAATATTAAGATATATTATAAAACTGAAGAGTTTGTTTGGTTGAACGCTCTAACCTCAGGAACTACTAATCCGAATTGAAAAAATACTTTTTGTGTTCGTTTTGGATAGCTCATTTATCAGGGAAAGAGTAACCAAAAATGCGGAAGAAGCCGCAAGGCATGGTTAGTTCATTATAAGTCCAGATTTCCTCACAATGTTTTTCTTCCCCGATGTCCATAATCTTCATGATGAAGTTTAAAATGTACCCTTTGTATTTAATATAATGATTGCTAACGTAGTTTTTTTTGTCCGCAGGCCAAAATGATTGAAAACTCCCAGGCCTGGCTAGGGGCCTCCACATCGGCAGCAATTGCAGGTTTGTTGACGTTTTTTTTTTATTTTATTGTAGGCTTTCCTTTTACCATGTATTTCTTTTACTTTTTTACTTATGAAATACAACAGATAAAAGTTACGTTACAATACTTCAAATCAAAATTATCATTTTTTTATTATCTGTCTGCTGGTTTGTTTTTATTTTTTTATTTTTTATTTATAAGTACAATAGGTTTTATTGATTGTATGTTGTTTTTTTATTATTTTCTTTTTTTCGCCTATAGTACCAATACCGACGCATTCCCATGCGACGACGAAACGGCAAAAAACTGTCAGCAGTTGGGCAATTTCGCAAAGGCACTAAGACAGATAAAATAATTGCATCCTTGTCGGTATTGTTCTGCGAGGAACTGCGAAATCGTCGCTACCCAGACGCAGACGTTTTGCCAGTGATGTATCGCATCGCAAGGCGTTTGCTCCTGAGATTGAGAAGTCATTCTGAAATGACGTCTGCACCCGTTGCACAGTCCACTAAAATTGCGCTGACATTTCTTTGCGAAAATATGGCAGCGTTCCGTTCTGCAGATATTTCCGCAATAGTTCCGCAGAGATTCGCTGACGCATGCGAATGCGCCGGTGTACTAAGAGCTGGTTCACACAGGGTCGGGCCGACAGCTTTATCGGGCTGACAAACGTGTCGGATGCATATTGGCGTATTTATTTGAATAGCACCGTTCACATTAGGGCGACAAGATGAAGCTATCGAAGACGACATTTTTCCCTGACGTTCAGATACGATTTGTGTTGGATCGGACATAATATTGGCATACTTGCGAGTATAAGTCGGATCGGCCGCTTCTAATGTGAATCACCACCCGACAGACGGTCAACGATAAAACTGTCGATCCGACCTAATGTGAACCAACTCTAAAGGCTTACTCAAAATCCGTGTTTGTCGATGCAGGAGATAGGCTGATACGTAACGCATATTAGTATGAGTAATTAATATTGATAATAAAGCCAATTGGTGCGTGACTACAATAGACATTGTATAATAATGAATCGTTTCTACAGTCATTTTATTGATAGTTCGCGCATTATAATACAATAATAAATAGCAAAACATAGTCACTGACTGTATTTTATTGCAAATACTTCTCATTGATAATAACTTCTTATTCTTTGCTGTCATTAAAACGTGAGAAAATAATATAGAAACACTATTATATTATCTCAATACTACATTGTTAGGTTGTGGTGCCGATGGCAGTGTACTGTTAGTGAAATTTACAGTTTACCTCTAATGGAAAAAAAACTGACAATGTTACTATGTACGTCTTGTAAAACATAAGTTACGTACTTGTTCACGGTCTGGTATTTACTTTTGAATTTATTTGGAGCATTTGAAACATAATATATTAAACATTTGTTTTGGTTGAGCTTAGCGATTGGTAAATGCTTTCACTACATGGAGAGATCCACTCATGTCTGTGTAATTTTCGCGTCAAGAGCACCTCAGACATTAAATTTCAAGGATCTGGCATCATTTGACCAATATAATTTTATGTACTTCAAACGAGATTTAACACTCTGGGTCTTCTAGGGAATACTGGTAACATCGTTTTCTTAATTATTGCATAAAATAAAATACTGAAAGTCCAATGCGCGAAAAATGGCGCGTTAATTGCCACTTAGACTTAAACCTATATTTATCTACATTGTCCCATTCATAAACATAGCTTACATAACGTAAATCTGATACAGAGATCATATTCCACGCATGTTTTTATCGCCTTACACAATCCATCGAATACGAGTATACTTAAACCATTGTTTTCTCTTCTTCTACTTTATTAACTAAAAAAAAATACTTTTGCCCTAACGCTCAACAGCACTAAAATTAAAATGAAATCAATTGATAGTGCATTGAATTGGCAATACTAACAACGGCACCATCGCTACTGGCATACAAGGCCATATGAGGGAATCGCGTTTTGACAACTCATCAGACTATGCAAATTGTCAACTGCCCTATTGCATCGCTATTCACTTTACTGCATCGCATAGACACGGATTTGCTTTTGTTGAAAGTTTGTGTTGTTCCCCCTACCTGTCAGATTACCACGGTCATAGTACTCGGAAACTGAAGTCGCCCACGTGGACACAGAGTCAGCTCCAAGAAGCCGTCCAAGCCGTCGTCACCCAGAGAATGAGGTTCACGCAAGCAGCTACGCACTTTGGAATACCAAAAGGAACATTGTACGATAACATACTAGGCAAATCTAAACGAATGGCTGTGTTAGACGAAGCCAGTCTTCTAGCCAACGAAGAGAGAGCCGTGTTAGACTTCTGCTGCGAAACTAATGTCTCTCCATATAACAGACGCACAAAAAAGTCCTTAAAAGAAGTACTGCCTTACGTAGAAAAGTTAAGAAGGATGAGAGACCCAGGGTTCTCATTCATAGGTCTAACAGGGTTCAGATGGTGGTGGGCCTTTTGTAAGAAACACTCTATAGTGTCCCTGTACTATGAAGGGTCGCTTAAGAATAAAAACCCGAAAGTTAAGACTGAGTTTAATCCAGACGACGAGTCGTGATATTTTTGATTTAGCAACAGGTGGTGCCATCTGTGTTTTTGTTGAGTAAGCTGCTTAACTCGGAGCAGTGCGCGGGTTGAAAGTTCGTATTTTACGTTTGTTCGTAGTTGTTCTATAGACAAGTTTTGTAATAGCGGTGTAAATTGTCAAATATGAGCTTATTTTATATCTATACAGGGTGGAAAGTTTCAATAGGCCCTGAGAGAAAACTACATTATATTCTTAAAATAGATTATTTTACTTAAAGGAAACATTCTTTATTTTTAAAAAGAAACAAAACTGCATTCGAAGATTTTCGAAAATTCGCTTGTCACACTCGGGAATCGAACCGGATAAAATCAAAAAAAGTAACACTTTGTATTTTTATGGCATCAAATGTTAGGGCCATTTCATCTCCCTAGCCTTTTCCCAACTGTGTTGGGGTCGGCTTCCAGCCTTACCGGATTCAGCTGGATACCAGCGTTTTACGTAGACCGACTACCTATCAGACCTCCACAACCCAATAACTGGGCGACACGATACCACTTGGTTAGACTGGCACTTGCCTCCTCAACCTCTTACACGAGAGGCGGGCCGCCTTATCCACTGGGCCATCACGGCTTTTTTATTCATCACAACAGTTTGTTAACATGGTTGATTAAATTAAAGGAAAACCATAAATTTTAAGAATTTTAATTCAATCGAACGAAATTTCGTTCGTTTAAATCGTCCTTTGATTTGAAAAGTTTAAATTTTATGGTTTTCCTCTAATTGGAAACTTTCCACCCTGTATAGTGTAATTAAGCCCGAAATTGAATTCATCTTTAGGTATTACGTCAAATTAAAAAAATGTTTTGATAAGCTAGTTAAAAAAAAAGTGTTTATGAGGCTATAATAATATTGCGGTAATACCCACGGACGCGGAGCAGTAATTAAAAATATTGATAAATCCGCAGGGAAACTAACTACTACATTTCTAGTCGCAGTATTATAAAGATTAATTCAACACAATAAGTGATGGCATATAGGGTTATTCGTGTAAAAAAAATATAATTTCAACGTAAATAAAAACACACCTGTGTCGAAATTTTTCTCATGAAAATGGTGTGCGTTTAATTTCACACAAAATTAAGCAATTTAAGACCGTTTTTATTATTGGTTATAATTTACTAATTAGATTCTTAATGTTATATTAATTACTTATTAAGAAACCATACAATTCCGTAAAACGACAGGTGTTTTGGTAGTAGTTATTAAAATTCTAACATTAACCTGGAAGACTGAGTCATTTTTTCTTTTTGTCACACGGATTTACTTGCATCCTTGCTCCCTTGGTATTATTATCATGATTTTATATGGCCTATAGTAATCCTCACAACTCTGGCTATTATAAACAAAAATATTTAGAATTCCAGTCGGCAAATAGTTAAATAGTAGAGCACGTTAAAACAAACAACAAAACATATTTAATCTATATTATAAATTAGAATAGAATAATTACATCGCCAAAATTATCAAAAAACAATTAAGAAATCTATAAATTAAATTAAATAGAGAAAAGCGGAACACAGTCGAATTGCACTAGTGTAACATAGGTAATAGTGTAGTACTTCAATCGTTTAACCCGCACGTGACGCCAAACCGCATTTTGGCACAATTTAATGCGATTTAAAAGTTGCTATCAATGCAATGAGCAGTAACAGGTTGGCAGCCCTTCGTCCCCGTATAGTAATAACTATAGTGACATGACTAAGCCGGTTGGCTTAGTGATGTTTTGGTCCCAGAGTTTCGCCCGTACTGGCCGAAACTGAAATATTATTATTTTTTTTGTTGGTTGTTTCGGATGATACTTTGTTTAACAAATTTTGTACGGTCTGAAAGCGAAACCTGTCCATTTAAAAAAAATAAAGATTGTTTAATTATTTTTGTGAGGTCATAACCGGACCATACAAACTTAAATCATGGCCCGGACCGAGCAAAACGCAGCAGCCGAAACACTTACTAAGCAGATTGACCTTAAGGGCACCCTCCGACAAAAAAATAATTATTTTGTCCTACATATTAATTGTAATTTAGATAACTTAAAAATGTTGTTCCTAATGTCTTTTTAAGAAAAATGCAACTGACTGACTAGGTTACCGCAACAACATTCTATTACACACGTCCAATTATATAAATAGATAAATTTGTACTTAGTCCTCGGTATGACATAGTGTCTTAGTTATCCGTTAAATAGCTCAATTTCAGATTAAAGTTATTTAACGATTTAGAAACGGCTTATTTTGTAATTATTCCGTCCAAACAAATTCCAAGTAATAACATAATAATATAAACGTTGCAATTTAATGTAAGTAAGTACCTATAAAGGTCAGTAATTTTTGGAAATCCTCAGCGTTACGACGCACCTGTAAAATTTCCGCGTGGTTATTTTTTATGAAAACTGGTTGACGATTTCCATCTAAAAGCCATTTTTTCGTAAGGAAACTCAATAGATACTCTCCACCAGGGAAGACGGAGGATTATAATAAATAAATAAATATCCTGGGACAACTCACACACGGCTGTCTGATCCCAAACTAAGCAGAGCTTGTACTATGGTAACCAGAATTCTGATAATCATACTTATAAAATTTATAAATACATATATGTACATATATTATAGATTTATTACACCCATACACAGAACAGGCAATCATGCTCATCACACAAAGTTTGTGGGTGGGAATCGAACCTACGACCTCCGGCTTAGCAGTCAGTTGACACATATTTATCCACATCGACTACCAGCCGGAAGGCCCCGAAAACCAAAGGTTATAAATTGACAATACCTTTTATATTAGTAATAATCATACAAGATTTTAAATAAATGCTATATTTTTCTTATATTTCTAATTTTAAAATACACTAGTAACAAAAAGACGTGGGAAAAGAACTGCAATCATAATAATATAATATTATACGAACTTTCAATCGCGAAACTACAACAGTTGCATTAATTACATTTTGTTACTAAATAACTACTCATGAAGCTCAATTTGAATTATTACTTTTATTACAATTAAACAGCTCAACTTTAATGTAAGTAGTAAGTTATTTTAATGATATTGTTCATAATAATACATTGCCATGTAAATACTTATTATAAGGTTTAATAGTAGACAGACCAGCAATTGTAATGAAACTACTTTTACGATGAATCCCTCCTTTTATAATTTTACGAAACTATGTACTTAAACGTATTATTTAGGTTATACGACTGAGTCTTATCTAGCTACTTATATGATTAAGTCAAGCCAATATGTGCCTTACTTTGTAAATATTTTAATAAACTTCAACTTCGTCATTTCCTTTTAAAAATTAACTGAACAAACTGACTATTGCTGATGACTAGAATAATAAAATAATAAGTTTATAAGTTAAGGGTGGTTGTCCACCACCATCGTCACCGTAACGTCACCGAGAATGAGACTATTTCGGTCCGAGTTTTATACTAGGTGTATTTTTGGTCTTGCACAACCCGCTAGGAGATGATTCTACCCATGAAAACAAACAACTTTTATTATGGAACCGACTCTGAAATCTCGAAAAAAATATCAGCTGTTTCATACATTATGGTCGGGAACATATTATATTGAACTTTGTTAGACACATATTCGCGATATATTTTTCGCGATTTCAGAGTTGTTTCCATAATAAAAGTTGTTTGTTTTCATGGGTAGAATCATCTCCTTGCAGGTAGAGCAAGGCAAAAAATACACCTAGTATGTAAGCTGTTACACGCGGCTGTGTCGCAACTTTGGCGCCGTCATCTCGTTCTCGGTGACGAGATGTGACAGCGGTGGTGGACCACCCGCTCAAGATCGAGGTAATTTAATGACACTTAGCAAGTGCTTCGGCTTAGCAGTAATGCTTATACCGTCGCACAACTGTCAAACTGCGTAGGCAAGACAGAGACAAAGAATAGCTAAGCCCAAGCGCGCTAAGTAACGTATTATCTCAGCCTGGCATTAATATGAATAAAGGACTTTTTACTTTAGATTTCAAACCGCCATTTACTTTTATATTGACTTGGGAAAGAAGGATTTTACTTTTTTTGTAGAAATGTTAGTTTAAGTACTTATACTAGTAATGTTAGAAATTAAACAGCGTTCTAAATTGGCATTTAGTTGGCGCTTGTGATAGTATTTACTATATTATTTGTAAAGCTTAGACTGATATTAATAAATGTTACTTAACAAATCTTAAGCCAAACTAAGTGCTAAGTAACATTTAAGTATGTATCTCAACTTTAGATTTTAGGGTCAAAAAGAGCATATTTAGTTAATGTGATATAATTAAACACAATTCCGGCCTTTAAAAGTAATATAGAACTGTAATGTAAGTTAAAAAACAATTAAGAAAACACTTTATTAAATAAGCGTCCAAGTCATTTTTAATGCGCACTCAATCATTAAAGTCATGGTGATTGATGACTTCTTTTAAAAAGATAGATAAATAAAATATGTAGAAATTAAAAACATTGTGAGAATACAGCTATCACCTGTTTCTGCACGGCTATCAGAATATTTTACAAACACATGAATAATTAAGACGTTTTGACATTTACCAGAGAACCTTAAATGGTACGTCAACGACAACGCACGGTGTGTAATTTTCCATAAAAAATTATGGTTATAACTGAGAAAGAGGTAATATATTTTTAAGCCTTAATTTTCAGACATCAATCAAAAGATACTGTCTTTACCTACTCAGTGGACTGTCAGGTTTATATTATAATTTAACAATTAATGGGCCAATTTACCGTTATTTATGTATACACCACAGTATGGTGCAGTGGTATAGGTGTACATTTTATACCAATTTATTTGATGTTGATAAAACTTTAAACACTTTTTGTTTTCTTCGTTTTGGTTAGGTATTGCGTTGCCTTTGCGTTTAATCATAGTCAGATAATTCAAGTACCTAAATAACTTAAATTTTAATAAATTTAAAACCTAATAATCATTTACGTAATTTTTATTTATGTATATACTATTACAATAACGATACACGATCATTATTTTGATACAATGTTCTCTATGAATATCAATTGTATATTTAGGAAATATAAAAAAATTAAACACTACCTGTAAAGACGATTTTAACGTAATTTACAAGGCAAAAAATAAAATGCAAAAGGGTATAAAAAATTATAATAAACTATATTCAGGAAACAGCGCCAATTAAGAATGTTTAACAAGAAACAATACACAACAATTTTAATAAAGGTGTAATCATTCTTCTTCTGTTGAGATAGCATTTTCAGATATATTTTTATTTTAAAATAGGAAATATGCTGCTTGTTTGTATTGTGCAAAAACGGAGAACTGTCCGCAAAAAACCCTGGAAGGGTTGGTATATATCCTCAACTTTTTTTCATCCTACAATAACTTCTATCCGCCTGCACGGATTTAGAAGTATTAGGCATCCTTGCTAAGTTACATGAGATAATAATTAGTTCCTAATTTGATCTGACAGGTGCGCTTAAACATAGTTGAATAAATAAATAAATTGTTTATTTATTTTTTAGTTAATTACTTCTTAAATAAAACCAACGACTAACGAGAAATTTCACACCGTGTCCTTATTACCTATACAACCTTAATACTCAATAAGAAACTTGACTATTATTACGGGGAATCTTATACTCACAATAAAGTTAAATGTTTTATTATTAATAAGATGAAAATTACATCTTTGCCTAGGTTATCTGCCGCATAGTAAGACAACTGTATATTTTTAAGATTTGCATAGATATTAGATAACCGTAACCAATATAAAGCTCGAGTCTCTATTTTAAATAGCAACATCAAATACACTCGCGACCAATTAAACGGGTAAAAAGATTATAAAAAAAAATCAGATTCTTCTGGCGCTTTATTAAAAATGCAAAGTTTATTATTTCCCTTCACGGCTCTGTAGTTATTTAATACAAAAAATGTTGTTTCTTTGTGAAAACTTATTTAGTTCTCTATTAAACAGTTGGAATGTAAAGCTGGGTTTCGCTATCATGTTTTTGCTCGTCACTGTACAAAGTTTATGGTAACGGCGACTTAGTTAACGGAAATATATATTAAGTGCACTTAAGCATATTAAAAATAATGCATTCGTCTATGAAGGCGATTCTTTGCATAACGTATTACTTACATATTCCAATATTAGCTTTTGCAAAGTTGGATAATGAAATCGCGGATGCATGTTCGGAAGTATTGTCGTCAAAGCGTTATTAACAGACAGACAAAATTACATAAATTGCATTTATACTATTAGTCATAATATTACTGAGAACTTCTAAAAATATACTTTTTTAATTAGTCCTTCTGAAAAAAATATTATCGCTATTTAGTCACGTAAGTTCACGGTAGTAAAATTGGGACACGTATTTTTTCTTTTTCTCGTAAACAGAATATGACGACGATACAGTGCGTTGAGGATTCGTGAAACGTCACGCCTTACAATTCTTACTGAGAAGTGACGTCACAAGCCCCCACTCCTGAACTCTTTATCTTTGTATTTGTTATTATTTTTATCAAGCAAAAAATATGTGTCCAGTATTTTTTGGACGGTCTAACAGACGGACTAAACAGAATGCCATTTTTTTATTGTATTCAACATCTTTATTTTATAAGTCAGAAGAACCCAGCCTTCATTCTCAATTACGGTACATCCAAAACAATAACAGTAATTGCAAGATAATTAGTTTCAATATTTTTGCAGAGAGGCAACAATGAGATCGAAAAGATAGTTGCAGCACCATTTTGTTGCATATATCCATCATATTCATAATTATTACAGCATACCATTCCTCACAGGAAGCAGTACTATGTTTTTACCGCATATTTTTCAATGAAATACTTACACAATTATGTTTTATCGCTAAATATAAATTAAACGCACGCTCGCGTTCTCACTTTTTCTTGCATTGTTACACACAAGCTCACCTGCGCTGCGTCTGCGCACCGCTCTAGTGTTTTTACTATATTTCATACATTTTAAAAGTAAATGTATTGTATTAATTGTAGTTAATTGTAGCTGGGGATTACAGACATCTTTCAAGTCGATTGAAACTTGCGACGTTATTTTTTTATAGTCAAAAGTTGAAAAAAAATATAGAAATGTGCAATTTAACTTTTGTGTTAGAATGTGGTCAGATTGAATTCTAAAAAAAAAAACAAAGTGATAAAATAAGAATTGTCGTTTACAAAAAAAAACGTTTGATATCGAATAATATAAAATCTGTCACTAAAGGCAATACCTTTAACCAGTAATATTATAGCGTTTGTAGATAATAAACCCATTCCCACCTAAAAAACGAATAAAAAAAACATAGATACGAAAAAAAACTACACATTCGTAAGCATACGTTAATACCAGCAAAGGCCTGTAGAATATTATGCAGTTAAGAAAGTATAATTATAAAAAAGTATTCTGGTACATTGTTCATAACTGCGTATTGCTCTACATTTTTTCTATATAACGTTGTGTAAAATACGCAAGCAGTGCATTTTTATTAATTACTTCTATTGCCAATTAAATATTGTAATATTTAGATGTATCTATTACAGAGACGTACGGTCAGCAAAATTAATTAGTATACAGGCCCGTCAAATTCAATTTAAGTTTTTTCGACAACCAATAAATATTATTATAATATAAATTTAAATTACAGTAGAAAATAATTAATTCTTTATTTTATTTTTAGATAATTTAAATTATATCTGAGGGTCCCTTGTACTAACTGTGCTGACTGTACCTTGGGTTCAAAATTACAAAGCCATCTGATTTTTACGAGATTCTTCAAATAAATATGACACTCCTCCAGGAGCTGTTGAGTTTTTAATATTATATTCTTTTTTATTTTTACATTAGTTTACTGACCTTATTAGTGCAAGCCGGGCTTTTCTAGATCTCCGTCTAAAAACTGGGTTAACTAGGAATAAAATCTAAACCTTATTAATAAACTCTGAGTAAAATTAAACACAACAACTAAAAATAATAGTTAAACCGGAATGGTATTGTTTGTAGTTTTACTGCTGGTTTATAATTGACGGAGACAGGACTTTATGCTAATAAACTAATAAATAATGTGTATACTTTTTGTATTTTTGACATTTGATCTAGTTTTACTGAATCTTAATCATCACAACGTTGGTTTATTTCACGTTATAACTTTATAAGTTTTATGACACTCTCGCTGCCCGTTATATAAGTTTTTTGCAATCATTTGTTCGCCTTTTTGTACCTTTATAAATACATTTTGGTTTATAGAACAAAATTTGTTCTGCCAAGACGAGCCAATCAAAAATCTGTTGAAAGCTAAGCCTACACCTCACTGAGGCGTCAACACGGGTGGTTTTGTTAACGCCTGTAAGCCAATGTGTTGACAGCAATGACAGTTCAGTACTAATAAACTTTTAACTTGAATTTATCTCGTATGGCAAAATAGTACTCATTTACTAGTTTTTATAATGTAAGTAAATCATTGAGCAAGAGAGCAATAGACTGTTGCCTTTTTCTAGTTATAAGACATTTAAAAATAAGAAATATCTATAGTCTCAAACGCATTTTTTTTGTATTAATTTGCTAGAGTATATTTTTTATCGTAAGCGAAATAGAGCCATCTGTCGTCCTAATCACAAGACTGTATTTTATACATAAATTATTATTTTTTATATTTTGTGTTGTTTTATTTTTTTCCCATTTAATTTTGTTTTTTTTTCTCTCGTAGTAACAGGTTCTTTTTGGAGGTCAGTATGTAGCGTATTTTTACCTTTATTTCGATATCAATTGAATAATGCATGTCCTTGTATGGATTATATTTTAATGTGTACCTATTTTCTTCAGGAAATACCTGAACATTTGTTATGTGCTTTTGTGTATACTTTTTAGCAATATACAATTTAGAGTCAAATCTCTGAAGTTCATCTAGTACCAAATGTACATATTAATTTAATAAAAAATAATAACAATACTATTTGACTACACTAAAAAAACCGTGTTAAAAGTAAATTAAAAATGTAATAAACAAACAAGTTAATGTAATGAACAGGTACAATTCAGCATTACAATATATAGGAATAAATAAACTTATAATATAGCTTACATTGATAGTGACAAGCTTCATAAGCATTGAATTTCATTTGAACTATAGTTCTTTTTAGTAAGTTTTTTTCTGAATATTTCTTTAATAATATTTATTTATATGAATGCGTTAGTGAACGGGATCCGGGAAGTAAATTATAATGTACCCTTCACTGTACCTATTCCTTTAATGGTAAGCAGGTGTTGGGTTTAGAGGCCCTTGATAAAGAGAAGAAAACGGTTTTTGAAAAAATTCAATAGGTACTTAGGTTTCATAAAAAGGAAAAAAAAACATTTTAAAAAGAAAGTCATTTTCAAAGCCCAAAAAATTAAAAAAGAGTTTTGTCTCAATAAATAAATACAAAAGTACGATGAAGGCATTGAAATTAATAACAGAACATGAAGTTTTAAATCTAGCATAGATACCTGCTGTTAACTTATTTATAATGATTGAAGCTGGTTAGGTTAGTCAATAGCGCGAATCACTTAATCGACTTCAAAGGATGAAGTCGATACACTGGATAGCGAATGAGACCGCATGTATAATAAATACATTACTAAAATTATCACAATCGATAAAGTTCTCTAAATAAGTTGTACCTAGTTCAGGTATTAGCCGAAGCTCTTTAACGTTGTTGCTTTATGCTGCGGACAACATTTTTTTTACATTTTTTTTACAAACACCAGTTGTTACTTCTATTGAATGACCTGATCAATAATGTCACTAAGCACAAAAACTTTTGCTCTTGCCCTACAAATCCCTTTACATCTATTAAATTGATATATTGAATGAATTGGAAGTATAATTCGTTTTATCCTTAATACTTTTTGTTGCACTATAATTATAAATATTAACACTATACTTTATCACCTCTGCAGATAGCTACCAATACCAACTTCAGTCGATGTGGCAGAAGTGCTGGAACACGCAAACCCTGGTCCACAACCTGAGATTCCGCGAGCGTGGACCGCTCAAGTCCTGGCGACCAGAGACCATGGCCGAGGCCATCTTCTCCGTGCTGAAGGAGGGACTCTCACTCTCACAGGCAGCTCGAAAATACGATATTCCGTACCCGACGTTCGTCCTGTACGCGAACAGAGTCCACAACATGCTCGGCCCTAGCGCAGACGGCGGCGCAGGTATGTCAACCCATTGTTCTATTTCAAAGCTCGGATTACTGGCGAAAGCCCCTTGTAGTCTACACCGTGTATCATAAATCTCTCTATATTGTTGAGTTGTTGACCATTACTTTGATTAGAATTTTTTCATCGTCAAGACACTTTTTTATTTTGTACTGCAAGCCGCGTCCGCCAGTCTGATCCCGGCTTAATGACAAGTGCAGATGTGCGCTATTTCGTAATGGCGGAACATCTACACTTGTCATGAATGCTGTCACAGGTTACTTTGTAATATTCTACTTAAATATTATATTTTTGTGTTCGATTTTTCTGGATTGTTCCGTTTTGAATGTCATGGCACATTCAATTAATTTACTTTAACCCTTTTAAAGTAAATAAGATGTAATAAAACCTATGAATAAAAAAATATCAAAATTAAATATATCAAACTTCTTTTATTTCCTCTTATTTTACTATAAAATGTTCAGCTTGAGTGTAGCATTATGCTAAATTTATTCCATCACATAAGCTGTTCTTGCAATTTTATTAAACAAATTCGGCGATTAGTAATATCAAATCATTATAAATTTATATAGAAACTAGCTGTCCCCCGCGGTTTCACCCGCGTTGTATCAGATTTTTGGTGACTAAAAAAAGAAGACAAAAATTATTCTATGTCCGTCCCCTGGTCCTAAACTACCTACCCATCAATTTTCAGCCAAATGGGCTCTGCTGTTCTTGAGTTATAAAATGTGTAACTGTCACGACTTTCTTTTATATAAGAGAATATGTAAGTAACCTGTGATACGGCATTCTGTTGAAGCCTTTTTAATGATAATACAAGCGGTATTGAATAATGTACGATGTAGGTACCTGTATAATTATAAGGTGTGTGCGAAATATAATAAAAAATATTTTTTAGCATTGCGAACTTAGCTGCTATGCGAGTGCCAGTATTATCAATTGTTATTTGTGACCGTGTAAAACATTAAGAATATGTATACGTATAATCTATACAAGGCTGTTCTAAAATGAATGCTAGCCTTTTATGGAAACGAACATATGGTATACCTAGAGGTACGACACAAGAAAACGTTTTTAGTTTTAACTAAATTCAAATAACATTCTGTCGTTATTCGCTGACTTTTAATAGGTACACTGCTTATCTTTCAAGGAATAAAATTAAAAACAGCTTTTACAGTGGGAGTCAGTGGGACCTCCCAGAAATATGACAAATGAATCCGCTTTATGACGCGCTGTAATGTCCACTGCACGCGGCAACGATAATCGTAGTGCCTGTGCAGTCTGATCGCATGGCTTCGTCGGGATGTCCCTGTACCTAACGACCATACCCTGCGGATTAACGAATACATTAAATAATTAGTTCTATATTTGTTCTGTCGAAATATGCATAACACGTAATTTGTTCCGTTTTAGTTTTTACAAAAAATGGCTTCTTCTTTATCAGTTAGCCAGCGATGTACTTTTAAATTACGCATTAAAAAAAAACCTAGATAGGCGATTAATTCTACATTAACTTATCTACTTTTTACTTATAAAATTCATTACTTTAAGTTAAAAAAAGACAATACAAAGAAGAAAACCTAGCGATGTATTGTAGAATAAATGTCATTGCATTTTTTGCAAATGGCGTCACAGATCGCCATTTTGAAAAAAAATGGGCGCCTCATTTGTTTGGATAATAATAATTTATTTACTACTTTGTATTCTTTTTTAACTTAAAGTAATGAATTTTATAAGTAAAAAGTAGATAAGTAATTAGAGTTAATGTAGGACTAATCGCCTATCTAGATTTTGTTTTTTTTTTAATGGGTAATTTAAAAGTACATCGCTGGCTAACTGTTATAGAAAAAGTAATTTTATGTAAAAACTAAAACGGAACAAATTACGTGTTATGCATATTTCGATAGAACAAATATAGAACTAATTATTTAATGTATTCGTTAATCCGCAGGGTATGGTCAATCGCTAGGTACAGGGACATTTCGTCGGACGCTCTGCCAACGAATGGTGCAAAGAAAATGATCAGGACGGTACAATTGCTACGAGAAATCGTTGCGGTGTGTAGCGGGCATGTAGGACAGGTGACTTTCTGACTTGTTCCCATAATGGAAGTTGTTTCTTTTATTTTGCCCCTATAAAGATGCCCAGTTAATGAAAAGTCAGCCTGTATAATGATAAACACTGAGATATCGTTTTTTAATTGAAATGTTAAATTAATTTAAGTATAAAACAGTTAAGCTGCTATGAAATGAGTTAAAATGTTGCGCATCAAGCAGGGGTGGATTTATACTTGTTTGGACTAAGTCATGAGCTACTTAGACACCAAAGGCCAAAATTACATGCAATCTACGAACAAAAAATATAAACATTATAAAAATACTACCGTTTGCCCAAGGCCTCGCCCTCGCGGATGTTGAAAAATATCCATAGAAGTCCTAAAAAATAAGTAGAAAAGGTACAAAAAAATACCCTATGTCCTTTTTCAATGTATATTTCTGTACCAAATTTTATTTAAAACGGTTAAAGAGAAACTTTTAAAGCAAAATTACTTTAGGCTCCTGTAATTGTAAGGCTTTGCGAGGCCCTAAAAACAATCTTGAGACCTCGCACACTCACGATCCGCCCCTGTCATCAAGGGAATGATAGTAAATAACTTTACGGTACTGAGTGGCAATGTAAAACTCTTACATTGATCCTGAGTATCAGAACTATCTTCTACCTAATAAACAGAAAAGTAAAAGACTGTACAAGCTTGCCAAGAGATACATTTTTGAAGTTTGAACCTGAGCGAACGAATTCGGCTTTTTGATGATTCGTACTGCCTAAGAAAGTGCAAACAATACATTTTGTTTCTTCTGAGTTTTTCTCTGTTTCGTTAAGTTCAAAACTAAGCAAACATAAGCCGCAGCACGCTTTACAATCGGGGTGATCTTGACGCGCGTTAAGTGAACCCCTTCAGTACATACTGACGGTTGAACATTCAAATTAATGCACAATCATTGATGAAAGACGTTCGATGAGGAGCGTTAACGCGCGCCCAGAACATGCTATTTTCACAGCCGTTAACGGTCATTTCCTTAGCACTGTAAAACGCGCGTCAACGCGCGCTCTTGTGGACAGTTGCATGGTCTATATAAGGATGTTTAGGATATGCGCATCTGAACTTATTTAGCTTTAATTAATTAAGTTCAAATATTGCATCCTTTTTTATGCAGGGTTATAGAAATAATAATATTTTTCTTTCTTTTTTTTACTCTGCGGCACATCTAAAGAGCTCGCAATCGCAAGTAAGTTAGATGTATACTTAATGAATTCATGTTTCAATGTCATCAGTTTATTACCTATAATTTGGCGTAGTTTTCTTGTGTCGTGTTGGCAGCTTACCAGCAGAAATATTGAATGCACACAAATGATTGATGTCAAGTAACATATTGCGCTTATGTACTGCAATCGCCCTATGATTTATTTAAGTCGACAATGCGAGCCGAGCCGCAATCAACGCCTCGCACAGTCGATACCTACGTTCTTTTACTTAAAACCCCATTTCCTATAGGCTGTTCGAAATAATGGTAGTTCCTGCAACCTAAATGTTGTTATTTTTATTTTAATATTTCGAATATGCTATAACAACAAACTACATAACGCCAAAATACCTTACGTGTTCACGTTTTACTATTATGCGACTTTCCAGATCTAAGACCAAAGGGGAGGGGGCGGCCACAAAGGATCTTACTGGGCGTTTGGCCCGACGAGCACATTCGCGGCGTTATTCGCGCGGTAGTGTTCAGAGACACCCACGCGCCCTGCGCCACTCAGGCCACAAACCTTAAAGAGATCGAACTGCCGGGCTACCCTGCCATCGCACCGGTCAGTATTACAACCCTTGCGCAAGCCGACAGCACACGCCCTCAGTGTCCTCTCGGCTTTATTTCGTAAATTTACGTCATCACACGTCGCGTTCTATTTAATCAATCTTTCAAAAAATTAATGACGTAAACTTACGATATAGTTATTGTTGTTCAAAACTAATTCAATTTTTGATGTTGTTCTATTCATACTCTCATGTCATGTCTCATGTCTCGTTGACCCCATGTTTCCGCAGCCATGCGAATATGCCATTGCGATTGTCAATTATAATAATTGGCTCGGCAGTTGCCATGGCTAGATTTGGTTACATAATTAACCGACGTTTAATAATATTTTATTTAGAATCACGTGTTGTGATGATGGCGTTCAGCTCTAAACGTCATTATCTCACATTTCTAATATGACTGGCATGCGATTTCCGGTGTGTCGAGCAAGCATTGTATGTGGGTGACGCGTGTTCCAGGACGGAGTGGCCGTACAGAACGCTTACATCGGGTGTGGCAACGGGCGCGAGGGCCGCATGTCGCCCAACGCCGCCGCCGCCGCCGCCGTAGCCGCCGTGGCGCACGGGCTGCGCCGCCAGATGTGCAACATGGTGGCGGGCCAGCGGCCGCCCGATCACCCGCCACACCTGGGCCCTCCCATGCAGTCGTCGCCGCAGCTCACGTCGCCGCTGTCCACCGGCTTGGAGTCGCCGCTGTGCTCGCCCCCGCCGCCCGGCCACGCGCTCGAGCCCGCCAAGCACCCTGACCCGTTCCGCCCCTTCGCCTCGCCGACTGAGAGCCGCTACGGCGACCGCGACCGCGACACATCCTCTGACATCACGCTGATGGGACCGCCGAAGAATGGCCAGCAGGGCCACGTCAGGAAGGGCTCAGGCCAGGGGTCGTCGCCCTCCGAGCTGGATGCGTCGGACGGGCGTGCGGACATCTGAAGCGGGGCCGCGGGCATGGCGCCAGTGCTGCCGCCCATGGGGCTGCCGCCGCCGCCGGTACCGATGCCCGCTTACAAGTATTTCGTGCCGAACGGAAACAGCTCCACCTATTATTAAACCCCAGCGACGCGAGGTTCCTACCAGCCACAGAGCACACTGTACGCACTCATACGCGTGTGTCCAGTCAGTAACGTCACCACTTGTCTCTGTAAACCTCACGCCTGATGCATTGTGTCTCTCTTTCAAACTAAAAGCCGATATATAGTCGACGTAATTATTTTTTATCACCGCAGTACAGTCAGCATCATTAACAATGGTAAGTTGGAATTTATTGCATTTACACTAAAGCTTGAAGCACGCGTTGTGATGCTGACTGTGTAAATAAGTTGGACGATTTTTATCTGAAAGAAGATTCAAATACAGAGACAACACTTTTATAACCTTTATTTATTAAACGCAAAAGTTAAGCTGTAATGAATTATTTGAGAAGTATTTATTTTGTGCAAGTTAATAGAAACTGCGGTGAGATTAGCAAACAAAAAATTGACGGTAGCTTAGATACACGACACGAATGTTGTCATAGAATAGTATTTCTGCCGTCAGGCGTATCGAAGCGACCAGCCGCGAGATGCCAAAAACTTTGCGATTCCAAGGATTTATAAATAAGGGATTGCAAGCAAAGAATAATATAATTGTGTGATGTGTGTGTCGGTATAAGCAGACATTGAGGTTCGTTCCGCCCGTTGCACATTCCAAGGACGACGTGGAGCTGTTACCACTCGGAGGAGTCTAGGGACGATGACGTGACGGGCCCGACACGGGTCAACTCGTTTTAATCAATCATTCAAATCGGCATTAATTTACGATCATATTTAATAAATTATTGTGGACTCGCTGTGCAATACAATGCTTGTTATTATTTGAATTTTGTAACATTATGGATTTATTATAATTTTATCATTATGTACTGTGTTCCATTGATATATTTTAAGATTTTCTTAAATTTTCTTTGATGGGCACGGGTGCGTCGGCCACGCAGTGCGCCGGCGCCACCCGCTTCCCGACACTATTATTATCTAATCATAAGTAGAACTTCGAAATACGTGTAAGCTTATCTAATACATTACAATCTAGAAGCATCTGTGAATGTAGGAATTATCAAAATTTTAAAAGTATATTATATATACGTATATATATATTCGGCCCGATTCAAAAGACTGTTCGGTATACCTATTCATTATAATTCAGCAAACATATTTAAGAAATGAAAAAAAAAAGTGGATTTAGTGTTAGATGTAAACCTTTAAAATATAGATCCTATCGTTTCATGTCAGGTCGGTGTCAATTTCTCTAATAGCCGTTATAGTGAATATTGTGTGTTGTCGCTTGCGGGTGTCCGCACTCAAGCTCATTGTTCACTGTTCGTGCAGCGATTCACATACATGTAGAATTAGTGATCGCCAAATGTAATTTAGATGTATCGTTAGTCAGTAGTGATTGTTCCAAATGTTAGGCTAAATTAGGCGTTCGCGACGGAACCCACTTCTACTTGTTAACACCCATATTTATTTCTCCGCTTATTTTTGTTTGTGACGAGGGAAATCAGAATTACCAATACTTTATACACTACCGGGGTTTGACTCCGCCAATTTTAATACAAGTTTTGGTAATTGTGACTACCTACTTTTTCAGTGTGGCAACACTATCTGTAGAGTGCCTGTATTAAAATATTTTGGTATCATTTCAAATCTTAAATTTTTGTACAGGCGTTTAAAACGCCTTTAAACTATGGTTATATTTTGATGCTGCAATGTTTTATTTTAATATTTTCGTTGGTCTTTCAGGACTTGTTGCTAACCTGTTTTTAATATAACATGTGACAAGAATGAAAGTTTAGACTACCGTTACAACACCAATCGCTTGCAGAAAAGCAGCCTATGTACTATCGACAAATTGGAATCATGACCCATTTTTGCTATAAATCGTTTGAGACTGTCAAAATAACAAGACGTGAAAAGTGTCATTTTTAATAATTGTTTACTTGAATGTCGACCTAATAGTATTTGAATGTCTGTAGGAAAATAAGCTTATGATGGGTCATGAATCCAATTTGTCGATAGTACATATGAAACAAAATTAAATTCAGTATGATAGGAAAGTGAAAAAAATCCCTACAAGTAACATGTAACGTAACGAGGGCCCAGGTCACCAGTCCCGTAAAGTGTTGCCACACTAAAAGTCTAAACACAACTAAATTTTCTTAAATAAAAAGTATTAAATCTACATATTTTTATAAAAATAAGAGACGATTTAGTTACATTATTGAGATTGTTTATAAAAAAAATATTATTTTGTTAAGATTACGAATATATGAAATATATGAAGCGGAGTTTACGGAAAATACGGTTTTACTTTTTTCGTTTGTTTGAGATTCAGCTTCTATAACAAAAGTTGGGGTTTAAAGTTGCAAGTAACAATGATACAATTTTGTTAAAGAATTCATTGTGTCGAAACCTGAACTTAAAAATCTGAAATCACTAACACGCAATGAGTACGTGTTAGTTGGACCTTGTGTGAATCTACAAGAGAGCGTTAAATAAAGCTATATTTTAATACATGCAAAGTCAGATATAAAAAAAATGTACTCACCCATAAGAACAATTTTCGTTTTTCTTATTAGACTCAACAGTCTCGATTTCCGAAGCTCCACAACCGTTAACTCCTAGAAGCGTGGCCCGTCGCATTAGATTTAGATGCACTGAAATCGCCAAGTACTGAATGTTCATCATTCATCTGTCTGCTATACTACCTATGCATAGTTAAGAGTTATACATTTCAATTTACTTAGATTAGCTATGTAACTACTCGTAGCGATCTGATCCAGTGTTATTCGACGCTATGAAGCTCGGCCGAGGTGCGCGCGCGCCCCGGGCTCGAGTGTTTCACCGTCGCTAGGACTTTAAGGTGTATATGTACAAATTTGTTTTACCAACAACTACTTCCCTGGACGCATAGTTTCGGTTCATAGTTTGGATGAAAAAATTACTAGTGTTACCTTCTTGCCGCAGGGGTATCCACGATTTAGGTATTGTTGGCGGAAATTGTTGGCGTTCACGTATTCACTTGTCGCGTTGTGGGGAGGCCGCGGTCGGGCGTGCGCGCACGAGCGGCGCGCGCGTCCGCCGCGGCGAGGACTCGTCGCTAAACATGGTGACCATGTTGTATAATTAGTCTCCAAGTGGCCTTGATACTTCACTATTATTTGGTATTTGGAATATCCGGTTCGGTTAAAGTTTGGAACTAGAATATAAAAAAGACCAAATTATTAAATTTGAGGAAAAATTATAACATCTGCAATTCAGATTAATGTTGAAACTATTTGGCTGTCCTTTTGGAAATAAATTTAATCTAGGTAAAAAAAATAAAAAAATTATATATGGGCCTATAACGTTTCGGACGAATTGCGTAGATTTTGGTAAATTTTACTACGCATATTTTCTATTGTGTAAGTCTAGGCTAATGTGTTCAAAAAAATAAATTAAAATTTAAATTTTTTGAAAAGTAGAAAGTGCCTTCCAAATTTTTGACCACAGTAAGTGTTGGGGGGGATGCGGCGATGAGGGGTCGGGGGCGGCGGGCAGCAGCGGGCCGGCGGGCGTGCGCTGCGGCGCCACTGCTGCCCGCCGCTTGAACGTGCTTAACTATAAAAACGTTAGAATAAAAAATTCAAAATTATTATATAAAAAGATAAATACATATGACTATTATATAGAAAAAAATATACATAAAATTATATATTTGGCCGATGTGGTAATACCCTGACAGGCAAGCGTTAGCTGACTATTCGGTGTCCAAATTGACCCTATTTCTTTATAAACGATGACTAAAATCCATTGAGTAAACAATGCATACATGCAAGTGCCATTTGTTTTGAACTGAATCACTTTTGGTTCATATTTTTTTGTATCACAATGTGGATTTTGTAGTTATAATTAATCATTAATTTATTGTATTGGAAAAAGTATACCTACATTTCTATTACATAAATAAGTACCTATGTGTTATTTTCGTGATAGATAAGTAAAAAAAACTTGTAGTAATATACATAATATACACCTACAGAGGCGGTTTTAGTTGGTTTGTAATTTATATGAATAGATGTTAATTTATGTTTTTTATATTAGTTAATCTAATCGTTACTGGCGACCATTACAATGTGTTATTCTGCATGACAAATCTTAACTTTTTTGTGATATATATAATTTTAAAGAACGACATATTAAACCGATATAATTGCTTTTTTGGATTATTATGCGTATTTATTTTGTTTAGCGCAACTACCGCCGTTGGCTCAAATATTATAACTTTATTTAGGAGCATGATCATTGTAACCAAAAATATTTTACTGTAAACTATTCCAGTATTTAATGTGCGACTGTTTAGTTAGTAAGAGGCGATGTCGTTTGGTATCTAAATATATTGGTACCTAAGTTTTATCTACCTTACTTTGACTATAACAAAAAGATAAATGATTTGTATATCATTGTCTGCATTACTACAGATCGCCAATATCGGTTTTGTCATCCCAGTACATGGTACCTATGTAGAATATTATATTTTTATGTCAACGTTTTGACTTCTGTGTTAATAGATTCTTATTTATTTACTTACTGTTTATTGCCTTAATTGTAATTATCTACGTGCCACCGAATGTTACGTTTGTTGAAAAAAATCATATAGTTTCGTTCAACAAAATCGAATAGTTGCAGTTTGCGCTCTATTTTATAGGGATGACAAAAGCCGATCAAAGAGAAATAATAAAACTGTATTATAATTTAATTACAATATTATAATTAAAAGAAACGTTAACTTTGTTAGTTTGCGATATCCTTAGCTATTGTTACACACCAGCGTAAGCGGTAGACGCTGCGTTTTACATAATACAATAATAATTTATTATTTGTAAACGCTGTGAAAGTACGGTCAGCACAGACATTTTATTTGATTCAGTTACTATTGTTATGATGGTTTGACATTTCGCTACTCTGTGTTCCTGATTACCTATGGTGTAACCTGTCTGTATGTAGGTAAACACGTATAATTATAATAACATTAAGTAATATGTTTAGGATATTGCCACGATGCAATATACCCATAGATCTCGGTAGAGTAATCGCTTAAGCCTATGTTCGTTTTCTGCACTGTTAATATTTTGATCAATTTGTCAGATAAATCCAGGATTAACTTTATATCTAATTATTTACTTGTATCTTGTTAATTATTAATGTTAATTTAACGAATATGTAAATAATATGTTTTATACTTATCGTCTTTGTTACTTATTATTCGTTTAAATCAAACTTTTGTTATGATTTTCCCTTTTTTCTTTTAGAAAATAACTGGGCTAACAAGCGAATATTCTACAGAAAGGTGGCACAGCAATATCGATACATTCAGTGTTTATCTTAAGTACAATTTGTGAAAATTGGTGTAATCTTTTAATGAAACTTTTACTGATATTCGTGTAGTTATTATCCGAGTGAACACATGTCTTTAGTGGCCGTTTTGTAGTATATCTGTCTCAATTTAAATCATTAATTTAAGTTTGTTATTGTCACAGTGTACCGTTGTCTGAATAAATATTATAACATGAAAATAGAGCAAACGTGTGTTGTTTCATTTCGGAGCCAGTTTGTGTTGCATTCGCCTTGTTTATTTGCCAATTAGTTTTATTTTCCTGACATATTTTAATAAGGTTAAAATAATATTTTATGAAAATATTTCTCAATAACGTAGAAAGGAATACCTAAACATCTCATATGGAGCAGAATGCATGCAACGAATTTAGACGGTGGAAATATTGATGTAGAAATACAGTTGTGGTCAACTAATTAGGGACAACATGATATACTATGAGTAACATTTAATTCTGTGTGTCATAATTTAAGTTTGCTCGAGACTTTGGCAGTTTAGTTACTATTGATATAAAACTACACTAATATCTTATCAAATTGGCATAGTTATTAAAGGATTGGATTATTCGTAAATTAAATATTCATCAAAATTTAACATAACTTCTTTTTCATTATACTCGTTCCCTGGACAACTAATTAGGGACACTTAAGACAAAATTAAAAATAATTATTGCAGAGATCAGTAAAGGAAAAAATATGTTTATTTATTATTCAATTAAGCTTAATGCGTCATACAGTAATACAAATCAATATCCAGAGTGATTGCTAAGGTTTGCAGTAACCATGTAGCAAAGGTCTGTAATCGATGCAATCTAAATGACACATTTTTCTTTAGTGATACTGTTCTAGCCTTCTTCAAAGTTACTACATTCAGTTTTTAATAGCCAGTTCATTTGCACCATTTTTTAAACAGAGGTATTCTTTCATATCGTACCACCAAGTGTTTCCAAGCATTCAGATTTGGGTTCTAGGCCGGCCAATGATGATGGCTGATACATTACTCGTCGGTGAGAAAAGTTCTAACAGATAGTGCAGTATTTTTTGAGGTAGTTATCGAGTGATCCATAACATAAAGTAGTGTGATTGCTTGTAGTATTTCTCTCTATTTAATTGAATCTAGTGTATCTTCTATTTGCTCTAAAGGTCCCACTCCATTTCCAGAAAATCAACGCCATGGTTTTATGTTCTCCCCTCAACGTTTAACTGGTTTATTGGTGTAATTTGGATGTTTATACTTTTTTTGAGCGTCGTAAATACTGTCTGCTATCAGATGGAACCAATATACCTTCGTTTAGTCCAAAAATAAAACATTTATTCATTGAAAATATGTCCCTATATCGGTACCTCATAACTAAGGCCAACCGTAGCGAGTCTGTAATTTTTTTCAACACAGGATCTTTTTGTACATTCATGCCAAACCGCTCAGCTTTAACAAGTTGACGTCAAAAGGCTGTTGTAAACTACTCCAGCGCTATATTCTAGTCCAAATACCAGCAGTATTCAGACCTATAATCAATACAAAGCCCATTAGTGGGTCTTTTTTCGCCGCTATCAACGTATTGCGTTTTTATTTGCACAGTATATTTCTTGGTATTTTCATTATGAGTTCACGTTTAGTTGTTTTTTAGATTCAAATGTATATTTTCTTAATTAAGATTACGATTGTCCTGTACTGAAATTCATTATTATGGAACAATTTCAATATTTTGCTAATTTACGATATGGCTATTTACTATAATAAGCAATAATGGTTATTTTTCGCACAGTTGTATTAGAACTTTTATTTCGCCCCATGTTTAATTAAATATTATGATAATATTTTAACAAATTCAAAGCCAACGTAAAGTCTCCAATCTAAATTTATAGAAAAAAGTTGAATCCCATCAAATTTTATAAAAATGGGAATATAATACACTGCTTCTGTTTTTGTCCCTAATTAGATGGCCAGCCAGAACACGCCTCGATTTGGTTGCAAAAGATTTCTTTTTAAATTACCTTTTACAAAATTATTTTAACTTCGAAGCAATGCTCATAATTTTCAAGTATTCTTAATATTAGTTAGTATTTCATAAACTTAAACTAAATAATTTAGATAATCTGATCTACCATGGACATGAAAATTTAAATTCAGCTTAAATTTTTGTTTGTCCCTAATTAGTTGACCACGACTGTATAAGTACGCTTTAGATTTTCAATATGAAAAATTCCAACTTGTAATTCGAAAAAATAACTTCTCATAAAAATGCCTGATATTCCGATAAATACACACAGCTAAAAAAATTAGAAACGTGTAGGTACGCTTTTAAAGTTTGAACTAAGTATTTTTAATACACTCACCAGTAATTTTTTCCCAAAACTGTACTATTATTTCTAAATAACAAAATTTAAGACAAATAAATACACAACTAGAAAAAACTAATTAGTTTTTTTTTTTTTGGTTGTTTATGGCGATTACTAATACTTCCGCCAATAACTCAGTGTTTTATATTTACAAACTTAGGATCAAAGTTTCGTGAGAGTACAAGTGTTTTATATTATATAAACGAAATGAGAACCAAAAGGAGAACAATGTATTGAAGTATCGATACGATAATAGTTATTATTACATTATTAAAACAAATACAAGAAGAAGATTTTTGCACTCTTTCTGATTTTTGCAGATTTACTTTGTGAGATGAGCACAGTTTAAGGGTGCGTTCCTAAAAGGGTAAGAATTACACGGAGTAGTGCGAAAGTTACTCTAGAGCGTTCCGAAATGAGCCGAGTGAAACCGAGGGTAACCGAACAATTACTCGACAGCTACCCGAGCAGTATTTTGGAACGCTTTCGGTAGAGTAATTTTCGCACTGACAAGTGCGATTTCTCACCCTTGGCTGAGCGTCGTTAAAAATTACCTGACATATGTCAAAATCATATATGCGCCAATGTTGAAGTTTGATGTTGAAGAATGGATTTACTAAAGTAGAAACGAACAGGTAGTACTTATTTATTTGCAAAATGTGCTTAAAAACACAATTTTCCTTCTTTGCAATAGAGATAAAAGGTTATGTTGACAGTGTCATCATACGATCCTAACCATCATGACCCTAACCCGTTCCAAAACAGTAAATCGTTCTGTAGCGTTTAAAAACAGTATAGCCGTTCTCTTTCTTTCGTTGTTTCTATCTCTTTTTAATTTCCGAGTGAATTATTCGCACGTTTTGGAACGCACCCTAAATCACATGTTAATGTTATTAGAATCTATATATTGACACATTATATAAATGAGGAGAATTGACATATGTGAGTAGGGAGTTGAAGTTGGAAGGACGGGCGATATAGTCTGTTGGAAGGAGGTCGTATAGAGATCCATTCATTCGAGTACACGAAAAGAACATATGATCGGTTGAGCCTTCGTCTAAACCGCACTTAATCGAAATTGTTATAATCAGAGAGTATAAATAGTATTTAAAACCAAGAAGATTGTATACCAATCGTCATTTTTTTTAAAATAAGTATTGAGTAATGGAAGATGTAGTTTATGTAATTATCGGTGTTGTTAAGACTTTTTTGTGTGTAAAACTGAACCTAATATTATTTTTTGTGGTTAGGGCATCAATGAAATCTTAATAATAATCAATTGAGTTGGCATTCACAAATAATTTCAAGAACACTCAAATATATTACCTAAATACAATATTTTTAATCCTGTAACCCCGATTCATGTTTAGCTAACTTTAATAATTAAAAAAATTAAAAAACACGACTACCATGACAAATAAGAACTAAAAAGCAAAAAGAATTTCTAAATTTCTATCTCCGTCCAAAATGGTAAACACCAAGTTTCAATCAATAACGACAGATTTTCGTTCAAACTTTCATCCCCTATTTTACACACACAGGGGTTGAATTTCCAAATTTTTACTAGCCTATGTTACTCGAAACTATGTACGGATTGTAACGATACATCATACATCTAAATCGGTTCAGGCATTAAGAAGTTATGGTGGAATAAAGAAACTCACATACATACATACATGAATCTTGAAAACATAACACTCCTTTTTTGGGCAGTCGTGTAAAAACCGATTTCATTGGCTTTTAGAGTTGCCTAAAAAGAGGTGTCACAGTTTATCTATCTTCTATATAAAATTCCCGTGTCACAATGTTAGTCACCGTACTCGTCCGAAACGGCTTTACCGATTTTTACCAAATTTTATATAAATTAGAAGAAACCCATATTATGTAAATTAGAAGGGATTTCTAGATATTGGTGCCGATTCTCTTGTGCACAAACTATCGTAAATTTAACTTAAGTGCATCTTTCTCTTTCCTTTTAATTAAGAAAAGGACAGAAGATCAAATATTAGTTAAGTCCTGTCAAATTTAGACACTCCATAGATAATTTAGACGCAATTTAAAAACATGGCGTCTAAATATACGTCAATTTTCATCAGGCGCTGTCTAATTTGACAGGATTAAACTAAAATGTATCTTCTGTCCTTTTCTTTAAGAAATGGAAAGAGAAAGATGCACTTAACTTAAATTTACGTTAGTTTGTGCACAAGAGAATCGGCACCAATGTCGTGGTGGTTATTTTTGTCATCAGTTTAATTTCTATCCACTTTGATAGAGCGTCTTCTAGTACCAACCAATATTTGCCCTCAAAGGGTCCGGCAAAATCGATGTGAACTCTTTCTCATACCTTTTCTGGGACCGGCCACGAGTATACTGGAAGCTCTGGATTGTTAGGTCGATTTTCCTGGCATTTCTGGCATTGTTTTTTGTCGATAACAAAAGACAAATCTACAAAAACTTTAATCAACAAAAGGGTTTGTAAAACTTTGTTAATATAAATGAGTTGCAAATATTTTCAATATCCAATATGATTTATTTATTTTACCTTTATTTTATTTATTTTACCTTTATTTTGACAATATTTGTCACTAAAAGTTAATAAAGTTAATGGGAAATCTTATTGATATTGTTTAAAAAATGCTTGTCGTTTCGGCGGGGTTACACCTGCCATTTTGAGTTATTTTAACTTTATTTTATTAATTTTACCTTTATTTTAACAATATTTGTGTAAACTTAATAAAGTTAAAGGGAGATCTTATTGAAATATTGATTAAAAAATGCGTAATTTTCTTTCATCTGGCATCCCACGCGCACATAGTTACGCCGCTGCCAATTTGGTGCTTTAATTACTTGATATTTGTAGCTCCGTCCGCCATTTTTATACGTCCATGGGCATGGGTGGGTGGGACAACTCAAATACCCCAAAAAAAAGGCGGGAAGAATTCGGCGCGAACGGTCAAATTTTTTCGGTGCAAATTATAAAAAATAATTAATTGTGTAAAAAGTGATCAGGGTTGTAAATTTTATGTATATTTCTATTCACTAATTTATTCTTATTATATCTTCGTGTCTGGTAAGTCTTGTACATATTTATATATAGAGTGTAAATAAGATGAGGCCGCCGGACCCCGGCGGCGGCGGCGGCGGCGATGGTGACCTTATGGATGAGGACTCTGGGCAGGGCCAGATCTCTGGTCAAGGACAGAGCCCTCCTCCAGTCGGTTATAATATAACAGTTTATACAACGAACGAATCTGGTATGGATTCAGATGCTTCATCTGTAAGGAATTCATCAAAGTCTCTTAAAAGAGTAAAAGCTCAAAAAAAACAATGCAAACACTGCCACAAACGTAAACGAAAGTACTGTAAGGCTAAAAACATTGAAGCTGACAGTCAACACATTTGCGATTGTAGTTCTGATGGCGAGACTATTCTAGAAAATAAAAAGTCGGATACGACTGCATCGGTAGTGACTCCTAACCTTCCATCAGTTCCTGTCTTTTCATTCGCTGCCGCATCCACAGCCACACCTACATCTAACATTCCTACTCCTAACAATTCTATGTCAGTAGAGTCCCAGTCGCGTCCTCTCATTGGCCGCACAGCATACGAACAAACGGACAATAGTCCGTACTTAATTCACATTGTAAAACAGTCAGATAATAAAGATTATACACTGCACCCTATAACATTTGGGAAAATGATACAAAAATATAATTTTAAAAATATTATAAATGGTAGCATTAAAAGAATAGGACGCAACAGAATGAGCCTCTCTTTCTCAACACATATTGATGCCAATGAATTTTTAAAGCACCCTTGTTTGGAACAACATAAATTTAAAGCATTCATTCCTTCCTACAATGTCACTAGAATAGGTATTGTTAAGGGTATACCATCAGATTGGTCAATTGATGAAGTATTAGAAAACATTAAATTACCTATAGGTTGTGGACCAATCCTTAAAGCTAGACGTTTAAATTATAAAGTAATTATTGATAATACACCCACATGGAAACCCTCACAGTCAGTAGTAATAACATTTGATGGGCAAACCCTACCAAAGAGAATATACATCTGTTACAATGCAATACCAGTAGAAGTATATACTTTTCCTACCATACAATGCTATGGCTGTTGTCGATATGGCCATACTAAGACCCAATGTCGTTCAAAAGCTCGATGTTATAAATGTGGCCAAGAGCATGATGGGTCAACTTGCAAGATTGAAGAAGAAAATGCAACTTGCTGTAATTGCTCTGGTTTACATTTTGCCACTAGTAAATCTTGCCCAGAACAATCTAGACAAAGGGCAATAAAACAAACAATGGCAGACAGCTGTATATCCTATTTTGAGGCTAGTAAATTACATCCACCTGTTCATAGGTCTTATGTGGATGTTCTTAATGGTAGAGCAGTCACTAAATATGAGCACAATGAACTTCCTAACAAACATACAATACATAGTCCTACCACTTCCTATAGAAAAACAGTAACATTAAAGCCCCGGTCTTCTCATAAACCCTCTAATACCCACCACTATGATTATGCTGCCCACCAAGCCTTAGTTCGGGACTATGACATGCCCGCGCCGGCTAATGGCTCTGCTTTGAAGTCACCCAACAACAAAGAAAGCGATTCTTTAAATGTTATTCAAATTATAACTAATCTTATTAACTCTCTCTGTCAATCCAATCTTATTACACCGGACCACGCTGCCACTATAATTAAATCAATAAATAATACAATTAATAATGGACCAACATCCATCAAACAGACTGCTGCAGTGGAACTGTCGTAGTGTTCGCAGTAAAAAAAATGAGCTAACTTATTTATTAAATAAATATAACCCTTCATTTCTTGCTTTATGCGAAACCTGGCTTCAGCCGGGGTCTACATTTAAAGTGAGTGGGTACTCTTGTCTCCGCATTGACCGACAAGATAGGTATGCTGGAAATGCCCTACTCATTCACAATTCTATCTCTTATACACATTTCCCTCTTCCTTCTCACAGTGACACTTTTTCTATGATAGCTGTTGTAATAAATAATTTATGTATAATATCTATCTATATACCTGACCCTTCTGCTCCTATATTTCAAGAACTCTCTAATATTTTGTTACAAATTCCTAAGCCCTTCCTTGTTGTTGGGGACTTCAATGCACAGCACACTGCATGGGGTAGTTCAAAATTAAATTCATATGGTACAAACCTACTAGATATAATAGAAGATCAAAATCTGTGTATACTCAACACTGGGATAGCCACTCGCCGTACAAATCCCACTGAAGGGAAGAGTGTAATAGATTTGGCAATATCAACCCCAAACTTAGCTTCCACACTATCCTGGCACAGATTGTCTTCAACACATGGCAGTGATCACTTTCCAATCATCATTACCTTTCCCACTACTAATCAACAACCATCACCTATCCCATTTCACAGCACTAGGTTATATAAATATTCAGAAACTAGCAATTGGAACCTGTTTATAGAAAATGTGGATAAAAAAGTAAATGATCTTCCACCTATAAATAATGCAAATGAAGAAATATGTTCCAATTCCTTAGTGAAACTAATAAAAGACTCAGCCCACTCGGTTTTTCCGGTTAGAAGGTTTTCACATCATAGACCATCACCCCCCTGGTGGGATGCTGAATGTACTCAAGCAGCTAAATGCAGAAAAGAGGCAGAGTTTAAATATAACCATGATATCAACGATGAAAACTTTGTAAATTTAATGGAAGTGATGAGAAGCACAAAACAATTATTCAAACAAAAACGATTCATAAGTTGGCGAAACTTTTGTTCCAGTATTTCCCCCAACACGCCGCCCAGTGTAGTATGGAATAACCTCAAAAGGTTTAGATGTGGTATGTCAGACACCAGTTTCACCACTATTCCTCCATCACGCTGTTCAGAATTCCTAGATCGCCTGGCTCCACCTTCCGTTCCTGAAAAGGAGCTCATGATTATGCATAGTCTTCCAATGGAATTATCAAATTCCGGTCTCAATGCTTCTTTTTCATTTGAAGAATTGAAAGGTGTACTGTCAAACATTCGAGATACAGCCCCTGGGGAAGATAATATTCCATACATTTTCTTTTCAAAACTTAGCGACAATAGCCTAAAATATTATTTACAATTGATCAATAATGTCATGTTGACAGGTAACGTCCCCGAGTCGTGGAAATCCCAAATAGTATTGCCACTTTTGAAACCCAATAAAGACCCCTCAGATGTGGCGTCATACCGCCCCATCGCACTATCTTCTGTTGTCACTAAAATAGCGGAGCGGTTAGTTAAAAACAGACTAGAGTGGTTCATTGAACATAATAAACTTCTGTCCAATTCTCAATATGGATTTCGAAAGTGTAAGGGCACAGTAGATAATATTGCTATTCTCATGACAGATATACGGACGGCGATGTCACAAAATAAATCAACAATAGCCTCTTTTTTGGATATTAAGTCCGCCTACGATAATGTTGTATTACCTATCTTAAGAAAGAAGTTAATCACTTTGCAGGTTCCAGTTTTAATTATTAATTTTATAATGAACATTTTATCAGGAAGATTAATTAAAGTAGGATCGTCTTCTCGAATTCTGTGGAAAGGTTTACCACAAGGCTCAGTATTAAGTCCTTTGCTGTATAATATTTATACCAGTGATTTAGAATCCTCTCTCGAAGGAACGGCTGACATTTTACAATATGCTGACGACATAGTTCTTTATACTTGCAACAAAGATATAAATGTAGCCTGTGATAGATTGACTAATGCATTGTCTCACCTTAAGGTCTGGATGGATTCTAATGGTTTAGAACTTTCGGTACCCAAATGTACAGTAGTTCTATTTACCAGAATGAGATTACCTCCCCCAATAACTGTAAAATATAATGATCTGCTCTTACCTGTAGATTCACAGGTTAAATTTTTAGGTGTCATTTTAGATCAGAAACTGACTGGAAAACCTCATGCCAAATATATCACTGCGAAATGTGAACGTTCCATCAATTTATTGAGATGTCTTTCGGGCGTTTGGTGGGGTGCACATCCCTATTCGTTGAGACTAATCTATAATGCTCTAATTAGAAGTGTCCTGGATTATGGATCCTTCTTATTAGAGCCTTGTAGTCAAGCAGCTCTGGCGAGTATGGATGTCATTCAGACAAAGGCCTTGAGAGTTGTAACAGGAGCTATGAGATCAAGTCCTACAAATGCTTTGCGTGTAGAGTGTGCAGACCCACCCCTCCACCTGAGACGGCAATATTTGTGTGACAGATTCTTTTACCGCACCTTATCGCTTTCAACTCATCCATTAATAACTAAACTTAATGAACTGTTACAGTATATTCCCCTAAATTACTGGTCTCATAAATCACTACCCTGCCTAATCAAAAGTATGCAAAATTATTTAACTATGGAATCACCTGCCTACCGATCCCCTACAGTTCCGTTGTTTAATGCACCTTTTGAGGCCTTAACACTGACTCCAGATATTCTTGACAGCGTGGATATCGATAAAAATACTTTGAACGCCCAAGTCGAATTCAATATTTCTGTGAATTCTAAATGGTCAAATTCTCATTTCATCTTTTGCGATGCCTCAAAACTTTCTGCGGAAGGGTGTGTTGGTGTAGGAATATATCATCAGCAATATAACATAGTTCAAAAAATCAAATTACCGCCTGAATCGACAGTATTTACAGGAGAATGCTTAGGTATTCTTAAATCGGTTGAGTATGTCTTACTGATGAAACTTCGTAGTACAATCATTTTCACAGACTCCAAAAGTTCATTAGCCGCTTTACAAAGGTATCCATTTAATTCTCGCAATCATTTCCCAACAGTGTTCGATATAAGAACTAAATTGCTGGAATGCACAAAGAGAGGTTATTCTGTTGTAGTAACTTGGATTCCTGGACACGCAGGAATCAAAGGCAATGAAAAGGCTGATGAGTTAGCAAAAGATGCCATAAATTGTGGAGATGTTAATCTATATGTTAATTTTTCCCATGATCTAGGATGCTTACCTATGATATCTCTTCAAAAATCCTGGGATAGAGTTTGGTTTGAGAGTTCTAAAACAAAGGGGAAACATTATTTCGCTATTCAACCCCATACACGTCGAAAACCGTGGTTTTGTAGAATCAAGCTTGGCAAGGTAGCTACATCGGTTTTGATCAGAGCTCGGCTGGGACACGTATGTAGCCCGGCTTTCCTGGCCAAGATTGGTGTTATAGATAATGCTGTTTGTGCTTGCGGTTGCGATGATTCTGACATCAATCATTTATTTTTGGGATGCTATCTGAACGACATTAGCAAATTTTACGACGACTTGACTGCCTTACATGTAGAATTACCGACTAATGTTTCTTGCTTATTGGCATCTGAAGATCCATCCCTGTATAGAATATTATCTGATTTTATTATAGAAAATAATATTAAAATTTAATATTTTATTATATTTATGTAAATAATTATTTTCAATATTTTCTTATGTTATCGGTACCTATCCTAATAATTATTTGACTTACTTTCCTGATCCTTCCCTTTCCAAATTCCGCGCTCCATGTAAATACTTGTAAATAATAATTCTCTTCCCTAATTTTTATTGAAATTGTAAAAAATAAATAAAACAAAAAGTGGATTACAAAGAAATGAATCAACAAAGAAACATATTGAAAAAACTTGCACACTGGCAATTGCGCATCGTCAAGGAGCCAAAAAGGAAAAAAAAAAAAAAAAAAAAAAAACTCAAATACCCAGCCCGTAAAATCATTTAGGAAGCCATGTATTATCTATGTAGGAAGCAATCATCGTAGTGCAACGAAGTGCCTACTGGCGAAAAAGCGGAAGCTTAGTGCAGTTCTCATTGGTGCTGGTTAACAAGCAATAGGAACAAGTGTGTTATTATAAGTATTCATTAGTACTTACTTTTTATTAATTGAATAAAATCTTAAATCAAATATGAAATCAGTATTTTTATGTTTACACGTGATTCGAGACAATAGCAACGCGACAGCCGACTGTCGCGTGGTCGACGAAAGGTTAACCATCGCGTGGGATATCGTTAGATAAGTAGGTAGGTACAAGAGGTTCCGTACTAAATGGTATAAAAGTAACCCTTACAGGGTGTCCCGTGTGACTCTCTGGCTTGGCCACCATCAGGGATTTTAATTTTGATAACACAAAAAAATAGTCGCTAAATAGTCGAAATTAGCCGCGAAATATCAGAAATAGTCGTTCACTAGTTCAAAAGTTATAAGATTTTATAGGTGGCCGAGCTGGAGAGAGTCTCCCCAGCTTGGCCATATGTAAATCTCGAAAACTAGGGCACCTAGTAAAGTTTTGTTTTTACAATAAAATAGCCGCTAAATAGTCGTCCCACGGCTATGCCACATGGAGGGAAAGTACCTTAAATATTGTAGATAGAACATTTTACTGAAAGAAGACATTATTTGAATTTTAAAAACAATTTGAACTGCATTAATAGATTTTTGAATAATTAAATGGTTGTGTGGCCGTACTTAATTTAAAATTCTCGCTATCACTCTCTTTCTCCTTCTATTTCTATAGACTTGTATACTTACTGTTTGTGCTTGTGCCCGTGCTTATTAAACTCTTAAGTGTTGTGGACCTATCGTGTTTCATTTCTTCTCTCGCCTTCGGACTATATCTGTACCAAATTTCATCCAAATCGGTTCAGTAGTTTAGGCGTAAAGAAGAGATTAGAATGGATTTACCAATACCTATATCTCGCGGTATATGTCTCACTCTTTTTTTAAAAAATATCTTTATTTTGGTCACTCATGTTTAGTGGTGCGTAAAGCCTTTGTAGCTTTACCCAGAGTAGGCCGCAAGTAGGTAGGTCCCAATCGTCTCATTAGCTCATAGAAAAATACAACTAATCAAACATCACTGTTGAATAAATTGCACAAATTATAGCCATATTTTTTGTAAAGTTTCATCAAAATCCTTTCAGTAGTTTTTGCATAACAAACAAAAATACATAAAAAAATCCTCTCTATTATAGTAGTATTGTTGATAAACAATCTATATATATAAAACGCTTCCGTTACTGAGTGACTGACAGACAACGCACAGCCGAAACTACTGGTCGTAGACAGCTGAAATTTGGCATGTGTGTTTGTTGGGGGGTGTAGGCGCCCACTAAGAGAGGATTTTTGGAAATTACCCCCCAAAGGGGAGAAAAGGGGGATAAACTGTTTTTTTTTATTTCTCAATGGATTCACTTAAAACTTTGCATGTGGGTTCCACCAGTGAAGCAACTGAGCACTGCGAGAGGATTTTTGGAAATTCCCCCCATGGGGGAGAAAAGGGGGGGAAATTGTTTTTTTTTATTTCTTTATGGATTCACTTAAAGCTTTGCATGTAGGTTCTACCAGTGATGCAACTGAGCACTGCGAGATAATTTTTGGAAATTCCCCCTCATGGGGGAGGAAAGGGGGGGGGGAATTTAATGTCCTTATATCTTTATGGATTCACTTAAAACTTTGTAACTAGGTTCCACCAGTGATGCAACTGAGCACTGAGAAAAGATTCTTGGAAATTCCCCCCATGGGGGAGAAAAGGGGGGTAATTTGATTTTTTTTATTTCTTTCAGGATTCACTTAAAACTTTGTATGTCGGTTCCACCACTTAAGCAAGTGAGCAGAGAGGATTTTTGTGTTCTGTCACCAGACTATTATCATGCACCAGGATAGTCGGATACTTATCTGTTGCCGCTATAACAACATCCTCAGCCTATAAGTGCCCACAAACTGTAGAGAGGTCAATTCTACAGTTCTAAAATTAATATTGAAGGATGATTGGTGATCGATACTGATGCCAAAAATGCAATCAGTAAATTTTTTGTCTCTCTGTCTGTCTGTATGTGCACGCATGGGTGTGAAAAACTACTAAAGGAATTTTAATTAAACTTGGTACGATTATAATCAGGTTATAGGCTTTATAACATATCACTAAGACACATAGGAGCCGAGCAGTAATGAAAAGTGTTTGAGGGTTTTTCATGAATATAGTAAATCCATATAAATACGTTATCCAACACAAGTTTTAAATTTTGTACAAAATTGCCGTTTACTTAATTTAATTACAATAAATATAATTAGAATTATCACAGAGTTTTAAAATGACTCCGCAGCAATATAATGATGATATAAACGAGCAGTAAGTAAGCTGGCCGACGGCTTTTGCAAGATGCAAGATATTCGTAGATTATATATCAGAATCTATATATATACATATAATAAAATCGTAGGAAAGTCAAAACTGTACATTAAATATTTTTTAAAAAGAATACTTGGGGCGTGATCTACAATCGATACCAAAGCCAAAAATATAGTTTTTAGAATTTTTGTCTGTTTGTCTGTATGTATGTCCGGGTAAACTCAAAAAGTACTGCATGGATTTAGTTCAAATTTTGCAGGGATATTACTAAGAGGTCGGGTCAAAACATAGGCTACATATTATCACGCTATCACCTACAGGGGAGGAGCTGGAGCCTTCACGCTGACGACATCGCGGGCAGGCGGCTATCTTCGGAAGTACTCAACGGATTTCAATGTTTTTTTTTTGTATAGGTATTATGTTGAGCGACACATAGGCTATACTTATCCTGGAAACTTGAACCCCTGGTGCAGGACCGCAACAGACCAGCTAAACTATAAGAGATACAATAATGGTATCATAGCAAAAATTGCTTCACGTGATAAGCAATTTCTGTTGAGAGAATAAATTTGAAGATCTGGAACACCTGAGGTGGCACTCCATGAGCCCAGCTAAACTATAAAATATATAAATATGACGTCTTAGCAGGAATTGTTCAGCTTGATGAGCACTCTCTGTTGACGTATAAAAATTGAAGATCTGGAACACCTGTTGTGGACTTCCAGCCCAGCTACGTGCACTATACCTAACATATATAAGAATGACGTCTTAGCAAGAGTTATTCAGTCTGATGAGCACTCTCTGTTGACATATAAAATTAAAGATCTAGGTTGTCTTCCTCGCGGCCCGGGCGGTTAAGCCAAGGCCCTCGACCCCCGTCGAAAGTCAGAGACATGACCGTAACAGACTACGGGGCTACGAGATCAACGGGGGCAGCTAGGGGAGACGACCCCCAGCTGCCTGCTCTGCGGCAGGGTGAGTGCACGCAGAGCCCGTTCCCCGACTCCACCGTACACTGCCCTCTGCTGTTCAGAGGGACAGGTGGTAGAGTTCTCCGCGACAGAACATTTGCAAGTGGGCAACGAGACCCCACAGGCACAACGTACTTAGTGACGAGTCGTTGCCCACCTCCCAGGTTGCACCGGCCCTCGGACTGATCTTCGCCCCGGAAGAATCCATAAGCGAACTCCAGCCCTCGGGCACACGAGGAGGTTTTCTGTCCAGGCACCCCAAGATTAGAAACATCTGATGTGGAAATCAAAGCTATCACTGATTTTTTACGAGCTTAAGCGTGCTTCTGAAGGTGAAATCGAAGCAACTGATCTTCAAGATGTGGTCATTTCAATCGGCGGTAAACCACTGGTAGAGTACGGGTTACCAGCTCCCAGATCATTGCCGCATCAAGACCGTGGAAATCGGGAGTACACCGCCGAAACCAATTACGTTTTTTTCGCGGGTAGGTGCATAATAAGTACAGACGCATTTTTAAACAGCTTTAAATTTTTAATTAAAAATAAGTATTATTTTAATAAATTTCAGTAAAATTGTAGTAACATTATCTACTAAACTATATGTGCTGGCATTGATAATATAGTCGATGTAAGTTTACACTGTTTGCACCACCTGCCAGCTGTTCACAAACACACAAGTGTCATTTCACTATATTTCTGCACTTTTTAATTTATATTGCACAAAATGTCACAACTGGAGGACATCCAACTTGCCCAGAAGAGCCTTGAAGAATGTTTTATGAAGAAGATGGGGGAGCTGGAGGCTCAGATTCTCAGTGCTGGACCCTCAAAAGACACTGTCGCTAAAGTTGCCGATGAGTTCCGGACATTTAGAGAGCTTGTCTTCAATATGTTGGGGCTTCTGCGAAGACAAATTTCAGAGTGTTCCAAAGTTGTGGACAGTCTTGAGACTCGAGACCGGCGGAAAGCTATCATCTTCTTGGGCATCGCTGAAGCGGACAAGGAGGACTGTAAGGCTCAAGTGTTAGACATCCTCCAAAAGAAAATGTTGCTGTCTAATATTGATGCTTCTGCTGTGAAGGTATGTCACCGACTGGGTACGTCGAGTAAGGGGCCCACGCGTAGCCGACCAATTTTAGTTAGGTTCTCCAACACTGATCACAAGTCTGCAGTGTGGAAGGCAAAAGCTTGCTTGAAAGGATCTGCGGTGTCAGTCAAGGAGTTCCTGACTAGGACTAGACAAGCTGCCTTCACTCGGGCGCGACAGCACTTTGGGATGTCAGCATGTTGGACACAAGACGGCGTTATTGTCATTAAAACTCCGAATGGTAAGCGCCACAAAATTACTTCTATGGAGGAACTGAATCCCTTGTTGGCGGAATATCCTTCGAAGACGGTGGGATCTTCGGCTGCAACGGTCGGCAAGCTGTGAGCTGGTGCGCGAAAGATTTGGTTCATCCTGCATACATTGAGAACTGGTGCGCATTCAATGTTAATTTTTGTTTATTTGAGGTTGAGGTGATTGCGTACTGGTAGTTTATAAGTATATAGTTGGCACTTTTATTATTCACAATCTCGCGTACTTCCTTCTACCTTCTATTTTTTAATTAGAGTCATAGTAATTACAATGTTTGTTTTCTAAATTCTAATGTGTCACTGTCAACTTGTGTGCGTCTTTTATTAATGTCACTCACTACCTGTGTTCTGTCAATTTTTTGTTAATGTGACGTCTTATAATGCCCTGTTACACGTTTTATTATTTTGTGTTCTTACTGTCAATTTTTTTTTTTTTTTTTCTTCTTAAGGCACCATTTACTGTCAATTTTTATTAATTTGACGTTTCTAATCGCCTTGTTCCACGTTTCCATTTCGTTGTTTGCATTGTGTTGTTAGTTGTTACTCAGTCCCTGTTATTTCATTGTATTTTTGTTTTGTTAATAATATTAAGAAATTAATTTAATTTTTAAAACTAACGTGGTACTTGGCTTGCATCGTAATTTATGTGCTTGCAATAATTTTAATTATTTTGTGTTTTGTTTTTCCTCTGGTATTCTCTCTCGTTTAAGTTATTTTATGTTTTTTGTTGTGCTGGTGCTGCTGGTGGGTGGTGCACGGATAAGAGTCGTGCATCAATAGTGTTGTACTGATTATTTATATTTATTTTTATTTATTTTATTTATATTTATTTTATGTCCTCTGGTAATGACTCCTTTTTCTCTGCTAATGAATCTTTTATTTCCGGTGATGTTAGTTTCAGTTCAACGGCTGAAAACCTGGGTGACTTTGTGCATCGGAGTTTTGACCAACAAAAACGCCATTTGTTTAATGTCTGCCACGTCAATGCTCAGAGTGTGCCAAGTCATTACAGTGAATTGTCAGACACCTTTTCTGGTACCAATGTCCATGCCGTTCTGATCTCTGAGAGTTGGCTCAAACCCCATCTTCTTTCTACCGCCCACTCTCTTCCTGGTTTTGTTCTTATCCGTAATGATAGAATTGGGAAGGGAGGGGGTGGTGTTGCTATTTACCTTCGCTGTGAATTTCCTTTTAAAATAATTGCTTCTTCTGCTCCAAACTACCATGCTTCGGCTGAGTACCTTTTCCTAGAGATTTCTGTCAAAGGCGTCAAGACCCTTCTTGGGGTCGTTTACTGTCCACCCGCTGTGGATTACTTTTCTAGCCTAGAATTGGCTTTGGAATCTGTGGTGTCAGAGTATGCACATTGCGTCATCATGGGCGATTTCAACACCGACCTTATGCTCCCATCCCCTCGCTCCCGAAAACTCCTTCATATGATTGAGTCAGTCAGTCTCCATGTTCTTTCTCTACAACCGACTCATTTTAATACGTCGGGTGATGACACATGGCTTGACTTAATCATAACTTCCTCTCCCTCCCTTGTGTCCGCCCACGGCCAGTGTCCTGCTCCCGGCTTCTCTCACCACGACCTCATTTTTCTCTCCTATATCCTCAAACCACCTAAACCTCTCCCTAAAGTTCTGCACATGCGTTGTTTTGCGCGCTTGGATGTAGACAAGTTGCGCCAGGATGCATCGGAAATAGATTGGGGGAACATGGAAGCAGCTACAGATACAGATGACAAACTTACGATATTCAATCAGACAGTTCTTGCTCTCTACGACAGACACGCTCCTGTGAAGAAGGTCAGACTAAGGCGTCCGCCTGCACCTTGGATGACATTGGGCGTTCGTATGGCAATGCGGCGCAGAGATCGGGCCTTTCGTAGGTATAAGAAAGATCGATGCGAAGAGAACAAAAATCTCTACAAAACTGCAAGAAATCGGTGTAATCAGATGATACGTAACGCCAAACGCCGCCATATTCTTGAAAATATTTCTTCTTCTTCTCCTGCCGATATCTGGAAATTCCTCGGAACTCTTGGTGTCGGCAGGCCACGTCATGTGGATTTTCCTAAGACAATTGGCCTTGATGACATTAACCGTCACTTCACTTCCACTAGCCAATTAGATTCAGGTACACTTGCTCAGACGGTGGATTTCATTAAGAACTTACCTGGTCCCATCATAGAACCATTTCATTTCTCTCCAGTCGCTCCGGATGAAATCAAAAGGATTATCCTTTCCATAAAATCCAAGGCTGTGGGTTGCGATGGTATTAGTCGTCACATGATCACCTTGATCATTGACTGTCTTCTTCCACCGATAACCCATATTGTCAATTATTCCCTCTATTCCGGACATTTCCCTTTCCTGTGGCGCATGGCTTACGTCCGTCCACTTCCTAAAATTAGTAATCCTTCTCTTCCTAATCATTTTCGGCCAATTTCCATTCTCCCATTCTTGTCTAAAGTGCTTGAAGCCTGCGTACACAGACAGTTCACGGGGTTGTGCACAGGAACAATCTGGTGAGTACATTTCAGTCTGGGTTCAGGCCTGGGCATAGCACAACCTCTGCTCTCCTTAAAGTGACTGGTGACATTAGAGAAGCCATGAGTGATACTAAAATCACTGTGCTTGTGTTAATTGACTTCTCGAACGCCTTTAATGCCGTCAGTCACGACATCCTGTTAGCTATCCTATCACACCTTATGGTTTCTTCTGAGGCGCTGGAATGGTTCTCTTCGTATCTTCGGAGACGTCAGCAGTCGGTGCGCGTCGATGAGAATTCATCAAGTTGGCGTGAGCTAGATGCTGGTGTCCCACAAGGCGGTATTCTTTCTCCTCTGTTATTTTCTATCTTTATTAATTTAATAACTCACTGTCTTCGGTGTTCGTATCATCTTTATGCCGATGATCTTCAGTTATATACTGCAGCACGATTGGATAGTTTAAGTGTTGCTGTTGATGATGTAAACCGGGACTTGGAGGCAATCAAAGACTGGTCTGATAGGTTTGGGGTGTCGGTAAACCCCTCAAAATGTCAGGCCATTCTATTGGGCAGCTCGCGCATCTTGGGCAGAGTGACAGTTAGTTCTCTTCCTTCAATTATTTTTAATGGTACCGTCATTCCATTCAGCCCAGATGTAAAAGATCTCGGTTTGCATCTTGACTCAACTCTTGGTTGGCAAAAGCAGGTTTCCAGTGTCTGTCAGAGAGCCAATGGTACTTTGCGTTCTCTGTATCGTCTAAAAAACTTCTTGCCTGCTAAGACGAAGACCATGCTTGTGCAGACTTTAATTTCCCTTTAATCGACTATGGTGACATGTGCTACTTTGACCTGAATTCGATCTTGTTAGATAAGTTGGACAGAATCCTTAATAACTGCATTAGGTTTATTTTCAATCTGAGAAAATATGACCATGTCTCTGACTACAGGGCTGAGTTAAATTGGTTGCCCATTCGCCAGAGGCGAAATTTGCGTGCTCTAACTACGCTTTTCTCTTTGCTGCATTGTCCCACTCCTCCTTCCTATCTTATTTCTCAGTTCCAATTTTTGTGTTCTTCGCACTCTAGAAACCTGCGCTCTTCCAATAATCTTCTTTTACTCTGCCCTTCTCATACTTCGGATTTAGTTCATTCTTCCTTTCGGATTCAATCCATTCTTCTCTGGAATGCGCTTCCTCTCGATATCAGGACGGCTAGTAGCCGTTATGGATTTAAGCGGAAATTGAAGATTCATTTTCAGAACAAATGAGCAGAGTCTATTGACCAGTCACTACATTCTTTGTTATATATGTATTTATGTATTTGTGTATGTATGTATTTATGTGTATATAATATATACTTTAATATATAATTAAGTAGGTAATTATGTTTATTCCTTTTTTTAATTTTAAGTTCCATTTCTTTTTGTTTTTCTTTTTAAGTGCACCTACCATATAATCTCTGCACCACCCTGGGTAGACTGGTAGAGAATGCCTAAGGCATTAAGTCCGCCATTGTACATATGTGCATAAAGTTTAAATAAATAAATAAATAAATTACGATTCGGGTTTAATGACCACTATCCGAAATTACCTACGTCACTAGGTTCACCTCAGAGCAAAAACAAATATATGACACTGTTCTGGAAAGCATTGGGCTCGACCAGGGTAAAATGTTTTTCCTGGATGCTGCTGGAGGAACAGAGAAAACATTCATTATCACTGGTATTCTTACAGAGGTCAGGAGTCAAGGCAAAATTGCCATTGCTGTAGCATCTTCAGGAATCGCTGCTACGCTGCCTCCTGGTGGCAAAACAGCGCAAGCCATGTTCAAAATACCCATAGATTTAGAAAGCGCCGAAATGCCTGTTTGTGGGATATCCCGTAACAAGGGACATGTGCACAGGGATTGCTCTCTGATCGTATGGGATGAGTGCACGATGGCTAATAGGAAAGCAGTGGAGGCCGTGAACAGAACCCTGCAAGACAACCACAGGAATGAACACTTGATGGGTGGTGTTACAGTTCTGTTCAGTGGTGATTTCTGGCAAACACTCCCTGTGGTGACGCGGGGGTCTAGGGCTGACGAGGTGAATGCTTCGTTGAAACGATCTTCGTTGTGGTCACAAATTCATAGGCTGCGCTTGACCATCAATATGCGAGCTCAGCTCGGTGGCAATACACGTGCCCAAGAATTCTCAGATGTCCTTCTAAGTCTCAGCGAAGGCACTCTACCAGAGGAAAGAGGTGAACAGGTGGTGCTCCCAGAGGCTCTCGGTAGAGTGGTGGCCTCCTTAGAAGAATTCAGTTGTTGTGTGTATGGGGACATCAGTCGAATACAAAACCAACAGAATTCTTGGGTGTGCCAGCGAGCCATTTTAAAACCCAAAAATGATCAAGCTGCAGCCATCAACGAAAACATTCTCTCGGAAATTGAGGGAAACGAAGTAGTTTATACGTCCATAAACACTGTATTCGATCAAGATGACGCCACACATTATCCCGTAGAATTCCTAAACTCCCTTACAGCAAGTGGACTTCCAGCTCACACCATCAAGCTGAAGGTCGGCGTCCCCGATCATGCTTCTTCGGAGTCGGTTCCTTCCGAAGCTGTGTAACGGGACCCGGCTCAAAGTTATCTAAGTTATAATTGAAGCGAAAATTCTGACGGGTTGTGGCGTCGGCGATGCAGTGTTTATACCACGTATTCCTCTCAAACCGCACAACTACCCTTCCAATTCAAGCACGTGCAGTTTCCTGTGAGTGTGTGCTTCGCCATGACTATCAACAAATCGCAGGGGCAGACGCTGAAGGCTGCGGGTGTCGACCTCAAGACGAGCTGCTTCTCACACAGGCAGCTGTACGTCGCTTGCTCCCGCGTCACGAGTCCTGATTCCCTGTATATTTTGGCTGCTGAGAGCAAAACTACAAACGTAGTTTACAGATAAGTTTTGTAACAATTCACAATCGTTAATATTTTTTTATATCGTGGAATGTAGAAAAAATTGGTCAAGTGCGTGTCAGGCCACGCATAGAATAGGGTTCTACATAACGAAACACATCGCATTAACAATTTAACAACGATTTCATCTGAGCCGTTATAGATTTCTTTTAAGGTTCAATCCAAGGACTACCATCATGATTTTTTTTTTCGAACCAGCCGTTTAACTTTGAGAGAGGGGGGAGGATACTATTTTTTGTTGTTTGTTTGTCTGTATGTATGTCCAGGCTAATCTCTGAAAGGACTGCATGAATTTACCTAAAATTTTGCATGAATATTACTGAGAGGTCAGGTCAACATAATTATGAGCTACATTTATAATTATCACGCTATCACCTACGGGGGCGGAGCTGAAGCCTTCACGCAGACGACGTCGCGGGCAGCAGCTAGTCTATATATAAAACGCTTCCGTTACTGAGTGACTGACAGACAACGCACAGCCAAAACTACTGGTCGTAGAGAGCTGAAATTTGGCATGTGTGTTTGTTGGGGGGTGTAGACGCGTACTAAGAAAGGATTTTTGGAAAATCCCCCCCAAAGGGGAGAAAAGGGGAATAAACTGTTTTTTTTTATTTCTCAATGGATTCACTTAAAACTTTGCATGTAGGTTCCACCAGTGAGGCAAATGATAACTACGAGAGGATTTTTTGAAATTCCCCCCGATGGGGGAGAAAAGTGGGGTAAACTGTTTTTAGTTATTTCTTTATGGATTCACTTAGAACTTAGCATGTAGGTTCCACCAGTGATGCAACTGAGCACTGCGAGAAGATTTTTGGAAATTCTTCCCATGGGGGAGAAAAGGGGGGGGGGAATTGTTTTTTTTTTCTTCATGGATTCACTTAAAACTTTGCATGCAGGTTTTACCAGTGATGCAACTGAGCACTGCGAGAGGATTTTTGGAAAATCCCTCTATTGGGGAAGGAAAGGGGGGAAATTGAATGTCTTTATGGATTTACTTAAAACTTTGTAACTAGGTTCCACCAGTAATGCAACTGAGAGAGTATTTTTGGATTTTTTTTTCTGTCACCAGGCTGTATCTCATGCACCATGGTAGTCGGATAGTTATCTGTTGCCGCTTTAACAACATCTTTAGCCTATAAGTGCCCATTACTGGGCAAAGGCTTCTTCTCACGTAGAGAAGGTTAGAGCATTAAAAATCCCTTGCTTGCTCAAAGCGGATTGCTGATTTCAAACTTATAATTTGAAATTAGGTTTCCTTACGATGTTTTCTTCACCGCCTGTCAGTGGTGTCGAAATACTATTGGAAAGTACATAAACTCGGAAAAAGTCACATTGGTACTTGCTAGGAGAGGCGGGCCTTAACCCACCATGGCGCGTATAACAACAAATACTAAAAAACAGAATAAAACAAAAAAATAGGGTGCTACCATACAAAAAAACATATTGTCATTACATACATTTATCATTGTTTGCCAAACACACAGATTATAGCAACAACACCTAGGTAACTCAGACAGCACATCAAGTTACCCATCATTCTCATCATATGTTGGGGTTGGCTTCCAACCTAACCGGATTTAGCTGGGTATCAGTGTTTTACGTGGAGCGACTGCCTATTAGACCTCCACAACCCAGTAACTGGGTGACACGATACCCCTTGGTTAGACTGGTCACACGTAACGATGTCAAAGTTCCACGAACGACAACCGGGACCAACGGCTTTACGTGCTTTCCGAAGCTCGGGCATTCAGTGAAGTCCAAGATAGACTTTAGAAAGTACATTTTTTTTGGACAACTTACACACGGTCATCTGCTCCCAAGCTATGGTAACCAGACAACTGATACATACTTATATACTTTATAAATACATACATATTATAGATAAATTACACCCAGACACAGAACAAACAATCATGCTCATCACACAAAGTTTGTCCTGGGTGGGAATCGAACCCACGACCTCCGGCTTAGCAGTCAGGACCACTAACCAACAGGCCCGTCAAAAATATAAATTGAAAAACTTACATTGCCTGGATTCGAACCCACAACCTCTTACACGAGAGGCGGGCATCTTATCCACAGGACCATCACGACCCATCATCCTTTATCAGATAATAATTAATAATAAGCTGCTGTCTGTTCGCATTTCTCTAATACCAAATGATCTTCCATTTGAATTTAAGCGCCTTCTATTTAATGTAAAAGTTTGCTATGCGATGACGATAAATAAATCGCAAGGGCAATCTTTCAAAGTCACAGGTGTTGATATAAGAGAAGATTGCTTTCTCACTCGCTTGCTCACGTGTCAGCTCTCCCTCTAACCTCTTCATACTGGAAAATAGTGAAAAAACTAAATATATTGTATACAAGGAATCCTGTAAGACCTCTTCCATCTATCTTTCAGCTAATAAACAGCCAGTGCTGGGCATAGGCCTGCCCAAAGACATCTCCACGATAGTCAGTCCTGTGCTAAATGGTGTCAACAACGATAGAGGACCGTCTAAGCGTCGCGTCGTGTCGTTTACATCCTGTATAATTCATATTATTATTTTGGCCTGTGATTTTGTTCTTTTTACCTTTTCTAAATCTGTTGTATACTTTAATATTATAAAGAGAGACAATTTGATGTTTTAAACGTTTGTCAACGTGATAACTAAGTGAAAAACCCAAATGCTAGCAGTCATTATATCACGCGGACGAAGTCGCGGGCAAAAGCTAGTAAGTGTAATAAATTTTTAAGGGGAAAATACAAGTGTCAAAACATTTTCATCCATTTTCCCCAGTGTTGCTGTCATCATATTTTATTTACCATTTTTGTCATCAGATTCTGGTACACCTAGACATTCGTCCTTTAGTGCACGCTATCATTAGATAGGTCTTTTAAAAATGAGTGTACGACTTAAAACATTGAGGTGCTGCTAAGAAAGTTTTTTGATTTAGGTATGCGTTGGTAAGATATTAAACGTCAAAGCACATTTTTTGTCAAAAAATCATGATGACAGTCCATGTGATGGAAAACTATAACGGCTAAGATAGCTTGGAATTATGCGATAATACTTACTTGAACTTGAAATGGTTCATCACGGAACCCTACTTTGCGTGGCTTGACATGCACTTGGCCAATTTATTAAAAAACATGTCGGGTTGTCATATCCACTTTTCGATACAGTTCCCCAATACTTTAACAAGACTTTAACGTTAATTTTTCTCCAAAACTCCGCCCCTCCACTACAATCTAAATTCGGACTTTCGGCCAGGTTAGGTTAGAATTAGAAGGCTAAGGCGGGAGCGGAGGGAAGTGGATCTCCCGCCTTATTCATCGTAGTTTTTTTTATTTAATTACTCAGGAAAAGGAGCCCAGTGCACTTATTGTAAAGTTTCAACAAATACATACTTACATACATTAGTTTTTTGCATGAAAGAGAAACAAACATCCTCATAAACTTTCTATAAGTATAATTAGTAGGATAATAAAAAAACTTTTTCCAAAAAAAAAACTAAAAGGAAAAAAAGTAACTGAAATTCGGAAACCTGCTCCCGTTCTGTTTGTTGTTTTGCATTTTTTTTAGGTACTTAAAGTTTTTGACGATGGTATTTTTTTTTAGCTTTTATTTCCTAAAATCATTGTCTGAATGTGTACGAGAAGTCCATACTAACACACATAGGTAAGTACATTACCAGAAAATTTTATGAGTTCCCTCGATTGGTCGAGGATTCCAACATCAGATCCTGCTCTGATGGATATGACTGTGGTTACCACCAGTGAAGTATTATTCCCTTTCAAACACAAAAATCATCGATTATAAAAATAAATATCTAAATCGATTTATTATTGAATTTTGAAGTCGTTTAATAATCAAATAGGTTTTACCAATTAATTAACTCACGAAGGAGTTTTCTCTTATTCTATCAACTTAGGTTCAAAACTGGCTGTTAATCGAAAAAACAGGTGACAACCATTATTTGTTGAGAGAAATAAGAAATAAAAAAAACACAAATGGCGTTTCTAATTTTTTCGACAAAAGAAGGCCAGCAACCCAAAACAATAAATCAAAGGAGATCCAATGAGGTATGAGGTTTAATTCAAAATAGTTTTGTAACTTTCTCCCAATTTTCTCCTGGCTGTCTGTCTTCCTGTATAAGGAGTCTTTATGTTGTCTTTAGTCTTTACAGACAGACCAAGTTATCTATGAACTGAAGAAGGGCGACTCCGTCGATTCAGCATTGCAAAGAGAAAGAGACAGAGAACACTCAAATAAAGATTGAAATGTCATGTCATGTCAGCCGTAGTTCCAATTTTAGCCATTTCACATAATTACTTGGTCTGCCTGTAACTACGAATACCGTGTTATATTTTTTTAATAAAAAGTTGTAATGCCATTTGTGTTTACTTTTTTGTTTTTATTTCAATTTGTCTCTAGAAATAATGGCCATCACCTGTTTTGCAAACATGAATACCTATATTATCTGTATATCAGATTGTTTAGTGCAATTGGGTATTTTACATTATTACCCATAAATGTAAGAAACATTTTCTGGAAAACCTCTCTTAATTTTACCTTAATCCTTCGAACACTCGTGATTTGAGACGTAGTAGAAAGACAATAGCAGCCCGACAGCAGGCTGTCGGTTGGTCGTCAAAAGGTTAAAAAATACGGTTCATTTTTAATTTACATTGACATGACATTTCCATACAAAATCTATGGGATAGGATCCCTAAAAAGTACGTCAATTGATGATGGTGTAAAATACGAAGTATTTTTATAGTAATCTGTGGTAAAAGTATCTAAGTATACCGTGTGGCCAAGTTATTTATACTTACAGTTAGTGTATCTAGATAAAAACAAGACCGAATTTGAAAATATTTTAGTTTTGCCTTGATTCATAGCCGAAATACGAAATATGTATTAGATTTTCTTTTAAAATTGAAGCTTCTAAATGTCTCGTAGAAATGCCTATTGCCTTGTCAAACTCTTATTTCGTGCCGTAGGATATTAGATTGTAGTTCCCATAGTGGCTAGTAGTCACCAGTCACCACACCACTACCCCTCTGAGACCAGGGGGCGTACCACAAGCCCTTATAGTAGTATTACTTTGATATTACTTTCAGTGGGAAAGAGACGGCGCTAGACAACGTGTCTAGCGCTGTCACTTGCACACTCCTGCAACAAGACTAAAACAACCTTACTTTAAACGTCATGGTAAGGGGGCTGAGGTCATTAGCACGATAAGTCGTAACATCTTACTGTGAGGATTATCAAATTTGGACCAAAAAAATATGCTAAAGTGAATGATGTCCCTTGAAATGCTTCAAGAAGACATAAATAGACTTTTAGACTGGTGCAGCATTAACAAAATAGAACTTAACGTTAAAAAGTGTAGCCAGATAACATTTACTCGCAAATTAAATTATATAGACTTCAATTACAATATGAATAATACAGCACTATGTAAAGTAGATGTTGTGAAAGACTTGGGAGTTCTTATTGACAGTAAGATCACCTTCATTCCTCACATGGAGAACGTTATTAAGAAAGCATCAAAGTCACTTGGGTTTGTAATCCGGAATGCAAAATGTTTTCGTAATCCAAAAACTAAAATATATCTATTTAATTGCCTAGTTCGTAGCATACTCGAATATTGTGTGGTTGCATGGAGACCACACTATGCAACTCACAGCCTTAGACTCGAACGCATTCAAAAGAGGTTCCTAAATCATCTTGCTTACTCTACAGGTATATTAAAAAAAATTCGAAGCTATGCAAATCGTCTCGCAAAATTTAACATGAAATCCCTCGAAACTCGCAGAGATTCAATTGATCTAATTTTTTTGTTCAAAATAATTCGTCATAAACTAGATTGTCCCGAGCTATTGAGTACTTAAGTTAAATTTCAACGTCCCTTATAAATATCCGCGCAACCGCATTAAATTTTTACACCCCCCATTCCGCAAGACAGTCTCAGAATCAAATTCACCAATACCGAGAATGTGCAGGCTCATTAATCAATGTGATGATCAAAGTCGATATTTTTTGCAACTCACTTTGTCAGTTCAAGCGTCAAGTCCACCAAATCTGTAGTAGTTCACTTTGTTAATATAACTTTTCTCTTAACTCTAACTTGTTTGTAGGCATAGAAATTTGTAAATTGTAGGTACTTTAATTAATTTTGTTTTGCTTTCTGTGTTTACCGCTTAATATTGTACACTTAGCTAGCACTATCGCTTGTATCTTTTTTTTTATAGTGTTTATTAGTGTAACAGTTGTAGGTAAGCCTTCTAAATAAATAAATACCATGTTCACACATCGCCTGCTCGGTGATTAAAATGTAGTCTTTTAGTTTTATCCACAACGAAGTATAGGGGCTGGCAGCATAATGGCAAACTTTTCTTTAATTTTGAGGTTTTCTGAAATCTGATTTTAATAAGAAAAAATCTTTTACTTTGTAAAAACCCTAGTCCTAAAAATAACAAACACAAAAAAGGAAGAATCATCCAATTTGGTGCAGTAGTTCGGAAGATATGCACATTTATTTTTTCACAAATAGCGACCATTTTATGACCATAAAAAGAAAACAAAAGAAATGGAGGACTGAGGGTCCGAATTTTATCAACAGTAAGTGGCGACTTCTTTTTGCTTTCACATATTTCACAATTTATTTAGTAGCCTAAAGTAATTCAAACTGTAGTGCTGTAAGTTAAAGGTAAAGGTAAAGTCATTTTATACGCTTGAAAAACTTTTTCGTGTTAGAGAATTGAGGGCCCATTTTGAACGAAAATTTACAAAGTAGGACAGTGTTTTGCGCTAATATCTTGTTTTCACAAATTTTGTTTGGCATTGGCTAAGATTTTGGCATAAGGGTTTGTTTCTGTGGTGGTACATAGTTTTTCAGGTTCAGGTGGACCCCCAACCTCTATGTAAAAACTGAGGGCCTAACTTTACAAGTTTACAGTCAATAACTCGCTTATTTGACTTTCACAAAATCTGAATCCAACTTTTACAATTGTTGGGGTATGTTCACTAAATCCTAAGCACATTTTTAAAATAAATAGCTTTGTAACAAACAGTAAGCCTTTTATTACATACGTGTAAAATCAGAATAACATTTTTGTTGTTGACATAATAGAAAAAGAATTCATAATACGAATCTATGATACTATATTACAATGAGTTTATAACATTCCTCCCGGCCGGACTAAAACATGCTCTATGAGGCGTTGCGGCGGCCGTATGGTCCTCTTGCTACGTCTCAACATGACGGCGTCTGCTTGTTTGCTGCGACTGCTTCGGCGGCGGTGACCTCTCGCGCCCGGCGCTGGTTCAGGCCATGCTTCGGGGCGAGATGGAATGGGATGCCGTCGCCTCCTTCTGCGAAGCAGTCATGCCAGTGAAGGAGGCGGCGGCGCGCGAGAGTCAACGACGAGCCTCTCACCCCGGACTAAGACCCAGGCGAAGACGTCGAGAGTCGCAAGACGACTACCGGCCACCGTAGGCGCGGTTCTGCGGATGGCGAGCGATGGGTAGCTCGCCGCCCGGCTGGGACCAGGACCGCGTCGACGGCGCGTTGGCGTTCCACGCGCGCCTCAAAGAGAAGAAGTCAGCACTGGAAGGGGTCAACAGGGCCACGCCTGCCGGGGTTGCGGAATGTTTATAATACACACATCAAAAGTGTCTAGGGATATTTTAATTAAACCTAAATAACTAAAATTCTATTAACTTTTTGTTAAGACACTTTAAAAAAACCTTGTTTAATTGCCTATCTAATCTGATAATAAACTTTTAGATAAAGTTAAATTAAAAAAAAAACTTAGAAGAAGAGGAAAAACTCAACAAAATTTCAATTTAACTTTATTTTTGAAATTTCAAAACCTAAACAACAAAACAATTTTTTTTTTATAAAAATTGTTGAAAACTTAAAATTAATAATTCGTGGATCCACCTAAGACTCTCCTGACACATCTGGAGCGGTTCTGCATACTCAAAACAAGGGTGTCAATATCCTGTTGTGGAGTACTGTCCCAAATCCTGCTAAGATGAAAAAAAGCTGGTTTTGATGCACAATATCAACAGGGAAATTCCTACGAGCTCTTCTCTGAAGCATATTCCAGGCATGCTCAATAGGATTTAAGTCAGGGGATTGTGCAGGCCGGTCTAAAGCTTGGATAACATGCTGTTGTAACCAACTTGTAACGATACGCGCCGTATGTGGACGGGCATTGTCGTGAATTAGCTGGAAATTTTGTCCCATTTGCTGTTTGTGGGGCAAGATTACAGGCTCTAGCACCTCATCTCGGTATTTTCGAGCAGTCATATTGCCTTGTATCCAAACGAGGTCCGTTCTACCGCCTAGACGAATTCCTGCCCAAACCATAATCGTGCCACCTTAATATGCATGAACTTGTTGTGGGTGCTGCAGTCGATTCCAACGTCCAGGTTTTCTCCAAACGCGTACTCTTCGCGAATCAGGATGAAATCCAAACCTAGATTCATCAGTGAAAAGCACAAGTGACCATTGAGAATGGTTCCAGTTTTCGTGTGCAATAGCCCATTGTGATCTTCTTCCTCGATTACCTCTCCTTAGTGCTGATACCCAAAATGGCCTACGAGCACGTAGATTGACTTCATGCAGTCGCCTTCTCAAAGTTTGACCGCTTACCAGCAAACCATACTCTCTCTGTAGCCTTTGAACCAATTGCATCGCCGCTGCATTTAGTTGACTTCATGCAGCATTTGCTATGAATCGGTCCTGTACATGTGTTGTAATGCGTTGAGGTCCTCGGTGCCGTTCCACCACTTCCTCCGTGACACGATAACATGACCAAAGCCTGGATATAACGCTCTGACTGGTCTTCATGGCTTCAGAAACGGCAATTATGGGACAGTATTCCACAACAGGATATTGACACCCTTGTTTTGAGTATGCAGAACCGCTGCAGATGTGTCAGGAGAGTCTTAGGTGGATCCACGGAATATGAATTTTAAGTTTTCAAGAATTTTTATTAAAAAAAAATGTGTTTTGTTTAAGTTTTGATGTTTCAAAAATAAAGTTAAGATTGAAATTTTGTTTGAGTTTTTCCTCTTCTTCTAAGTTTTTTTTAAATTTAACTTTATCTAAAAGTTTATTATCAGATTAAATAGTCTATTAAACAAGGTTTATTTAAATGTGTACATGTTTTAACAAAAAGTTAATAGAATTTTAGTAATTTAGGTTTAATTGAAATATCCCTAGACACTTTTGATGTGTGTAGTTACCATGACCCTGGAACATAAAAGGCAACCGAAGTAACATGTGTGGGTTTTAGTCAGTAAAAGTCTGACACGCCCTCCCGCCGCACCCAGGACGGGGAGCAGTCATTTGATGAATTCCAATTCACCAAAAAAAAAACGGCCTCTGCTCGAGTTGGCGGTGAAGAGGAAGAAGCGGTTTCAATAACCAGTTGACTGAGTGGCTTAGCATTAGTACGCGGTAGTAGCTCATGTGATGTTTCTGAGCCAGCAGGTGTAGAATATAATTCCATTTCAGTCTCTCGCTCGACGATTAGTGACTGGGCTACAATTACCTGGGGCCGTATGTGGCACTATGTGGTCGGCATGTCTGCGCTTTAAGACTCCTTCTGGAGTTCTCACCTCATATGAATATCGATGCTTCCTTTGTTCTATTACCGCCGGCTTCCATTTCTTTTCCCATTTGGTACGGATGTACACTGCTTCCCTCTTTTGGAAATGTGGTGTCTTTTGTTTAGCTTCGATAGTGGCTTTGATGGTTTTGTATCGCAATGTCCTTCTCATATTTGGCCTTACGTTATCTAACAAGCAGTTTAATTGTCTGCCGAACATCATTTGTGCTGGTGACTTTCCTGTGGTGGTACGTGGTGTTTCGATAAGAAAAGAGAAAATTTTGGAGTCTCCGCTTGAAATTAATTCTATCAGCTTCACTTGCAGACATTCTCGTTTTAAAAGTTTGCACCAGTCTCTCAGCCAATCCATTTATTCTTGGATGGTAAGGTAAAGACGTCATGTTCACTATGCCTTGTGACTTACAGTATTCACAAAAGTCTTTGGAAATGAACTGAGGTCCATTGTCGAAAACTATGATTTGAGATAACCAAAGGTGGTAAAGATACCACCTAGCTTCTTATACAATGTCGTGGTGGTTATTTTTGTCATCGGTTTAATTTCTATCCACTTTGACAGAGCGTCTTCTAGTACCAACCAATATTTGCCCTCAAAGGGTCCGGCAAAATCGATGTGAACTCTTTCTCATACCTTTTCTGGGACCGGCCACGAGTATACTGGAAGCTCTGGATTGTTAGGTCGATTTTCCTGGCATTTCTGGCATTGTTTTTCAAAATTGTCTATGTCCTCTTCGAGTGTTGGCCACCATACATAGAAGAGTGCTAGAGCTCTCATTGCAGACGTTCCAGGGTGTCCAATGTGCAAATAACGTAGCTCTGTTAATCTTTATTTGTTTGGAATGACCACTCTACCTTGCCTTATTCTCTTACGACAGCTCGCTCCATTTTCTAAGAAACGGTTTCAGTTCAGGCTGGGTGCAACCATACCAATCGGTTTTAATTAGTTGCAGTACTTGCTTCAATGTGGCATCTTGCTTCGTGTCTCCCTGATCCTCTTTTCGCTCAAGGACAAATCATCTAATTTGCTATGTTGTGTAGCAACTCGGTTATTCTACATATTGATATCTCTGGGTCATTCGGTTGTTCCGCGCCATTTGGCATTCTAGAGAGGTAATCTGCGATAATGTTGTGTTCACCTTGTCGATAAATGATGTCATAGTTATAATTTCCTATCACGAGTGCCCATCTAACCGTCTGTTGTTTTCGGAAGATTTCGTTGGGGGCCTAAAATGTGGATCAGTGGTTTGTGATCTGTAACGAGTGTCAACTTTGTGCCTCTGAGATACTGGTCAAATTTTTGAATACCGTAGAATATTGCCAATGCTTCACGATCTATGACAGAGTACTTGCTTTCAGCCGGTTTTAGTTTTCTCGAGCCAAATGCGATAGGTTGTTCGATGTCCATAACCTTGTGATATAATACTGCGCCTACTCCTTTCTCCGAAGCATCACAGGAGAGAAAAGAGGCCGGTGCTCGTCAAATGCTAGTAGTGATTTAGATTTAGTTATCAGTTCTTTAGTTTTCGAGAACATTTTGTTTTCGTGATCCGTCCATTGCCATTTCTGGCGGCCACCTGTTAGTTCATGTAAGTCGGTGCATACACTATGTAAGTGTGGAATACTTAAATCGCTCATAGAAATTTATGAGTCCTAAGAACACCCTCAATTCTTTAGCATTTGCAGGCGGTGGTGCCTTGGAAATAGCTTCTATTTTAGACGTTGTTGGTCGTACTCCGTTTTTGTCAATAATATGTCCTAAGTATTCGATTTCAGATTGTAGAAATGTACATTTTTTTAGATTTACTTTGAGTCCGGCTTGCTACAATCTGTTAAACACCTAAATGTTCTTAATAATAATAATAATAATGTTCTTTGTCATTTCTTCCAGTAATGGCAATATCATCATAAAATACTGCGACGTTGGGTAGGCCATCATGTAATTTGTCAAAATAATGTTGAAAAATTGAGGGTGCTGTTGCAATACCAAAGGGCATTCTGTTGTATACAAAGTTTCCTTTGTGGGTTGATATTGTTAGGAACTTTTTTGATTCCGGCGCTATTTCGAATTGCAGATAAGCATCCTTCAGGTCGTTTTTTGAATATATTTATCTCCGTAAGCAAGATGTTGTCTTAACTGGTCAAACAGAGGTACCAGATGAGTATGTTTGATAAGTACTGGATTTATCGTTATGCGGTAGTCGCTACAAATGCGTACTTGGCCAGTTGGTTTTAAAACATTGACTGTATGTGTAGCCCACTCTATTGGTGTAATGTTGGGGTCCACTTCTGTTATTATACCTTCGCGTAGTAGCCGTTCTAGTTCCATTTCGACATTTTTGCGCATGTTGAACTTGATGGGTCGTGCTGGCAGATGTTTTGCTTCGCTGCCAGGTTTGATATGGATGTTTACTTGGTAATCCTTGACCTTCCCTAATTTGTTATTGAATAGGTCGGTGTGGTTACCAAGTACGAGGTCCAGTGATGCTTCTGTGGTGTGTTTGATGAAGTAGACAGGTTTGGGAAAAGTCATGTTATACATTTCGCTCCACTGTAACCCAGAAAGCATATGCTGTGCTTTGTCCATAACTACGACAGGTAAAGTTTTTTGTACGTTGCCTACTTCTACTGTTACGTCAGTTATACCTTTCGATTTTAGTTTGTTATTGCAATAAGCTTGGAGTTTTGGTCCTTTCATTAATGCTGGAGATCCAATAGTTTTCCACATTTTCGTGGAAATAGAGTAAATTGATCCTGGAATCCTGGATCCCAGTCCATCGTACATTTACACCATTAATGATCGTGTCAATTTTCTTACATCGGGATGTCTTCTTATTGATACTGTGGACAGGGTTGTACTCGCTCTCACTCTCTTCCGTTCGGAGGATTCAGCGTACGGTCAGTACGATGTTGTTGACGAGGTCTCTGATACGTCTGTTCGATTGTTAATCTTCTGTGTTTTGTTGCGTTTATTAGATTTATAATTACGTTGAGAGTGTTTAGGTTTCGATGTTAAATATGCTTTGCCTGATTTGATGCATATGTCACCGGAAAATAACAAGATTCGTAAGTTTATCAATCTACTAGGAAGTTTATAAACTTTCGAAAGATTCTAAACGGGAGATAAATTGTAATATTTTACGTCCACATTTTCGTAAATTTATCAATTTCCGACGTCATACGGTAAATTTATAAACTAACGGATATCTATTCGTAAGATTTTAAATGGTTCGACCAATCACAGAAACTCTTTTAAATATACGCATATTTGAAATACGTAAAATAACACACTGCTCTCTGATTGGTCAATGTTCATAGTGGCAATGCTTGTGTCCAAAGACTGGTATAATCAGACTTGACAAACTATAAATTGGAAGCAACAATGCCTGGTTCCTCTCTGGCACGGATGTAGTGAGTTGAGTTTTGTTTGAGTTGCAACACAGTTCAACATTTAAAACTAATAAAAACGCACAAGCAAACTGGTTTATTTATGTTCCGTTGCGAACAACATTGGCGGCCGCGAGGAAGGAGAAGTGACACGTGACAGTCAACCAATCAGATCGCGCGTAGCGTTTGGTTACTGCTTACTTATTATTTTACGAGTGAGTTCAGTAAGTTTATCAATTTACGAAAATGTGGACGTAAAATATTACAATTTATCTCCCGTTTAGAATCTTACGAAAGTTTATAAATTTCCTAGTAGATTGATAAACTTACGGATCTTGTTATTTTCCGGTGACACATACACTCTTGTAATTGTAATGTCATGTATTGCCACACGCCCTACAAGGGTGATCTTAAGCTGTACAGTCGTCGAAGCCATGTTTATTACGCTTTCCGCATCGTCGATATTGAGAAGGTTGCAACTTCTTGACTGTCTCATTATTGGTTATGGTTGCAGTGCGTTTGCCTTGTTGTTTGTCTTGTCGGATTCTGTTAACCTTTTGGTAGTTATTAACGGTGCTGTCGTCGTTCTCTGCGATCTGACGTGACTGGGCAACTGCAAATATTACTGCGAATGTTATTTCCCTCGTTTTGCCACCTCCTGTTATTTCACACTTCGGGCCATCTTTGCTATTTGTTCCATGACGTCAATATTTGACTTCATTTCAAGTCTTTGGCGCTCAGAGCTCGTTAAATTTAATTCTAATTAGGGATGTGGTCTTTAGTTTTATTACCATAGGTATCTAAACAACAGATGTGTTTATTGTACTTATTTATAGTGTTTTTCGCCGTGTTCTTCGAAATTTCTCAAACTATAAGGTAACAGTTTCAACTTTCGCAGTCCAGAGCCCTGATACCTACAATTATTACATTTATTAAATTCTTACACTTTGATTAATGAACGTTATTATTATTACCTCAGAATCAACTTCTGGTTCAACGTTCTCCACAAAATACTCCAAATCTGATTTTACACCTTGCAATACCTAGTCAGTGGCGCCCGGGGCACTGACAGCTATAGATTTTTATCTTTACTGTAGTGATGGATGGGAATATAATTATCGATAAGGATTGCCATCAACTATTTAATTCCGGTTCGGCACGTATCCGACGGTCGAAATTCGTCTATTTTCCCTTTGTTATACTGTGGTTAAGTTCATATTTTACTGACCTCAAATTGTTTTAGGTACTAATATTTCTAAATATTTTAACGGGTGAAATCAAACAGTGTTAACTTTCGCGTCACATCACTGGCCGACTATATATCAAGCCCTTGGCGTTCTGGGGATATCAAAACTTTTCGGAGTTTTTGTTTTTGCCAATTTTATGTCAACCAAGGGTTTATTTTGTGTGAAAAAATATAAACAGGGTATTAGACAATGATGTTATAAGTAAAAAAGTGTAGATAGGTTATATGCAGTCAAAAAGTGGCACATTAAGTTTGCCAATTGGCAAACATGATACTGAGTATCGCGTTGACATTTGACGTTCATCTCTTTTTCACTCGCACTACTCTAATCATGTCATCCTACTTTGACGTGTAATGTATGTGTGCGATGTGTGCGTTAGTGTGCCGTTTTGGAATATAGAATTTCGTTTGGGTGACCTATCTACACCTTTTTACTTATATTATCATTGGTATTAGACACTGCTTTTCAATAATAAAATAAAAAAAACCTGTTAAACACAGTAAATGTACTTTTATAACATAAAATGAAGAGCTTCATGTGAAGTCGTGGCGCTGGTGGCACGAAAAAGCCGTGACTTCTATTGATGTCCGTGGCGGATTGTTGGAAAGCAAACAATTTTTCTTTTACATAACGTTTTCAATAGTCATATGAAATTCCTTACAATTCCTAGTGTTTAGGATTAATGACGTGACGTCTTTTTTACTTCGATCTAGGAGTAAATCTATTACAAATCAATTGTTAAGAGCAAAAACTGTTGAAAATTTTAATTACTTAGACAGTTTTAAGTTTCGTGTAATCGATAAATTGGTTTTGATTGAAAATCGACTCGCCTTATTATGCTCACCTTCTATTCTAAGAAATTTCCATAGATTTTGTAGAACAATAAAAAACTTTTTACAAAAAAAAAAATAACCGACTTCAAAAAGTAAAAACTTAAAAATAACTTAAATTTCGGAAGTCGGTGTCTTTTCTTCTGCCAGTCAATTTGTGTTGCCACCGACTTCCGAAATTTAAGTTATTTTTAAGTTTTTACTTTTTGAAGTCGGTTATTTTTTTTTTGTAAAAAGTTTTTTATTTTTTACTTTTTAGTGTCGAGTTAATGTTAGTCCTGTTTAAAATGAGCCCAAACACGACTACTGTGCTGTAATTTCAAGGTTTGTACTTTTTCTGATGCTCCTGGCTTCAGCATCAGGTCTCTATGTACTTCGGTGTTCCTCATTAACAGTACGTTTATCCACACATCGAGCCCTTTTCAATGAGCCTAAACACGATATATCTGCTGTTATTTGTCGAGGAGTTAGGTACTCTGCAGACTATCCTGACTGCAGCATCAGGTCATGACTTGATAATCATGAGCCCAAATGTGGCAAATGCCCTATCAAACATCAAAACAATTTACTAAAACAGTCCTTGCCTGTTCGAGTAACTTCTTACTGTTAAGGAGTTGTACCTTCCATCATCAGCTCAGCTAACTGAGATGGTGACAACCATACGCAAATACACAAGATACTTCATAAAATATGCGAAAAACAATAAGTGAGCCTATAAAGTTTGAGGGTTGCCTTCGATTTATCTAAGATCCCATCATCAGATCCTAACTTGGTGACAATGGGACCACCTCAGAACTATCTGCTTTCGAACAAAAAAAGGATTTTAAAAATCCGTTGACAATTGACGGAGTAATCAATGAACAAACATACAAAAAGAACATACAAACAGCCGAACATAGTACCTCCTCCTTTTTGTGAAGTCGGTAAAAATAATCATGACATTTGATTGCAAACCTATAAAAAAGTATATACGTTACCGACAAGGACAATAAATCGTTTTATTTATTAAAAACAAAGTCTTGAACGATTGGTTGACTGAGCCACAGTCAGATGGTATTATGTTACACGGGTTTGATGCATTTGGTGCCCTTCCCAACTTGTTCACCATGCTCAAATGGTGAACTTCGCAACTGGTGCACTTCTCAATTTGCACCAAGTGCACCAAATGCGTCAAACCCGGTTACTCGCCCCGCTTTGCACGCAAAATTTTCACCGTTCAGTAGTTTTCAGTTTTATGTAAGATTATTAACGAGTAAATAATATCAAACGCTAGGAATGTCCTAGCTTTTCATTGCCTTGCCGATCATGTAACTATAACCTGTATTGTGAAAAATGAGAGTTGAATATCCTGTGTCGGATGTCTTACAGACTTCAAAATTATCGACACGTCGATTATGTACTACCTACTTGAGTGACTGCATCCAAGATAGAAAAATTGTGCAAAATATATAATTATCCTGCACACATTTTTTTACTCTATTAGAGATCACCATTTCAAGCAAAACAATAAAATAAAATAAAAACTTGAAAACAATTGGATTTATTAATCAATAATTATACATTAAAAAGCAAAAGGAATTGAAGAAATAAAATGAAAATAATAACAATCAAGCATCGCCGTGTAGTACCACCATACATACATACAGTTGAGCTGTCAGTTTGTTCGAACGGGCGATTCAGAGACCCACATGCAGATAACAACTCGCAAACTAAACAATAATATTACATAATTTCAACATGTCCCGTGGCAGGGCAATAAAACTTCCAAAAAACAGAGTTCTAAATAATTTATCTGATTTCTGATTCGGATTGCATCGAGTCTCAACAATATAAACCTTCATTCAAGTGCTGTTGCAAATAGTCCGCCATGTGCATTGGCTACAAAAAAAAAACAAGATTTGTTTATGTGATCAAAATGCCCGATTTAATTCTCATCTTCCCAATTTTCCTGAAATACATAATTATGTGTCGTAGGTAACATGGCGTACACTCGCCCGTTAATCTGACAGGAGCCGTTCAAGTACATTATAAAATAAATAGATTCGAAGCAAAATGCCGTAGGTACATCGGGGCTAGAAATATACACTATGATAAACTTGAGCAATGTGTGGAAAATGAACAAGCGTACAGCACTGAATGTGTCGCGACACGGCGTCACACACATCTGCTACACTCGGCTCACATACGTTACGAAACAATCTACGCAAGTGTACTCATCGACAAGTAAAGGTTACACAAAATAAATTAATTCCTAACCCCGGCTATGGAAACATTTTGGTTTTACAAAATACTTAATGTAGAAATTACATTTATAACTAAAGAGAACTACAATAAGCCGTAACTAATTAAAATTTCATTTCATTACTGTCGCGACGTTTTCGCGTGTTCTTAAAACTAATAACAAATAAGAGACCGAATGTTTTACAATAAAAGGGGGGGAGGGGGAAGTGTAGACAACAAAGACATACAGCTGAGTGTGATGGTCGGTAGTACTGGAGTAACTACAATTTAATACTTTAAATATTACACTATAACTATGCTTCAGTCTTCGTTTAATTATTTAATATTACAGCCATTTATGAAGAGTAGCGGCTACATAAACGCGACCTCCAATGACCACATTATTATTTGTATATTTATATATACAACAAATAAATACATGTACAGCGAGTGTATTATAGCCACCCGCCGTATCACGTTACGTTAAAATCGCAAAGTTCAATTGCATACGCGCATACTAACACCATCGAGAATTATGATTATTTAAATTGTTTAAATCTTAATTCGGTATCATTACAAGTCTGAAATGTTTATTAATGTTTATAATATTAGACATACATTTATCTTAAGTGACTATTAAAGAAGTTAAGCGATAAAACTGCTGGCCATTAAATTGAGATATTTGGGGACGACACAGTATTCATTGTAATAATAATATTAAGTATGATGGGAATAAAATAAAATAAAAACATGTCATAATTTGAGGACGATACAATATCATAATAATAAGTATGATGGGAACATAATAAAATAATAACATGTCACATATTGAGGACAATACAATAAACATAAATTTTAATTATATATTCAAACGGCAGACAGGTTTAGAGACTGTCCTATGTCAAGAAAACAAAAACAAACTAAAATTCAATTTCATAAAATAATATCGATAATAATCTTTATCGGGCATTAATTATTAAAATCATTAATTAAAATTCATATATAATAAATTGTAATCATAAATAAGACTAATCATTAAAAAAATACATTCATAAAATTAAGAATTCTTCATTGAAAGTATTAATTATAATAATAGTTTATATAATAATGATAATAGATTGTTATACATTACACTGTGTCGATTAAAAAAAACATCACGGGGAAGCATCTTACAAATTAAAATAAAATGAAATAAACTTAACATCTAATTCCGATTTTCATCTCTTTGGAACACAGAGTAAAAAATAAAGGAATTTGGCAATGCGACATGGTTGTTTAGCCACCATTTTTATCTACTGAACATTTTAACAACTAGAACTATAGTAATGGTATTGAATTGATTATTATTTGAGTACATCATGGATACTTGAGTTACGCAAGACTATAGTTAGAAAATTCTGTCCATTTGCACGTTGCACATCAACAGTCCGGTGGGTACAACTGATCCCCTAGCCACGCAAACGGTACACATTCTCAATCAAACTTCCGCAACAGCCCGTGCAAAATTATATATGAAAATAACGGGCAGCCACTGCCCGGGCAACCGACTGAACCTCTACCTCTTACGCTTTACTCAGTGCTGGCCGGTCGAGCGCACGCCATCAGACAAGGCGCAGCCGCGTGCTCGTTACGCTATATGTATAATGATATGCACCACGGTATAGTAACGCCATCTCCAGTGCCGGTCTTCGGTATGAGATTCTAAGGTGCTATACGCTCCTAAACTAGTCACTTCACTACCTTGATTTGACATTCGAAGACGTTTTAATGGCAAGTGACGTATGTCGGCGTCGTGTAATGTCAAATGAAGGGTACCGATAAAAGTTGGCTGCGTCAGTATTTTAAAATACCCATTTTGTCTGATCACGTGCCACTTTACTTAATGACTAACATACTGGATGGTTTCATACAAAAAATGGAAAGTTGCAACCATTCTATATAAGGTGATGCTTGCTATGGGTGCGTCGAATAGCAAACATCTGGCATAAAATTCATTTTTTGTATCACGTCATCTTTACACTTGTAAGTTATTGTCATTACTTCAATAAAAAATTGATATTGCTGCACTATGTAGCGTCTTTAATTGGAATGCTTAGGCCGCTGTGACACTGTAAACGTTGAGTGACATCTATTATCTAATCACGTTAAAACTTGCCACATAATTTTTACAGCATAACATATGGACATTGATTCTCATTCCCACATCTGAATGTAAAAAAATCAGAGTAATAATGTGGAGACGCTAGCAGCAGGGAGGACCGACGCAGACACAATGTAAGCACTTTAACAGTGCCAGGGTGCGTAGAGGTTTGCGTAGCGACGCAAGAGGTGTCGGTTCAGTCGCTGCTATTCATCGCACCTGCGGCAGGCACCGGGAACGTCAAAGTCGAGGACGAGAAGCTTGGTTTCTTCGGTGCCGTTGCGAGAGCCGACGGCACAGACCAACTTGGTGGCGGAGGCCCGTATGCGCCAGACCACGCCGCCCGAGCCGCCCGAGCCGAGCTCCACCAGGTTGCGGATGAACTCGCCTGTGTGCACGTCCCACAGCTTCACCGTGCCGTCGTCCGAGGAAGTGATCACGAAGCGGTTGCTGGATTGCAGGCAGGTCACCGCCGACTGGTGCTTGTTGGGTCCTGCAATGAATGGATGAAATTGATGTTATTGTTTTATTAATGAAAATATTTTTTCTCAAAAAGGCGTGGAGATAACAATTGATGTTATTGTTTTATCAATGAAAAATTTTTTCTCAAAAAGGCGTTGAAATTAACAAATAATAATAATTTGCAGTACATTGCAGCTATGTAAAAATAAAACTTACAAGTAATCAAATAAAATTTTTATATAACCACTTCTGGAGTATAAAATAAAAGAAGAACTTAAGACCTCATTTTCACACTGTCATCACTTGGTTAAATTCAATTTTATTTTATATACAACTTTATTGTATCTATGTATTGTTTATGATTTGTATGTATAAAGATATACATCTAATGTACATATAAATAAATATATATATAGATATATATTAATGTACGCCATAGACAGTCTGTCTGGAAGAAATTTCTTTTTAGCAATAAAGCCGCCTATTGTACCCTTGCATATTTGTTTGTATTGTCCTTTACTATTTTTGTCCTATTGGTGTACAATAAAGAATATTCTATCTATCTATCTCATTTGCCTTTGACTCAGTAACACTTTTAGAGTTTAATTCAACATATCTATATATATAAAACAGAGAGTCTGTCAGAGAGCCAATGGTACTTTGCGCTCCCTGTATCGTCTAAAAAACTTCTTGCCTGCTAAGACGAAGACCATGCTTGTGCAGACTTTAATTTTCCCTCTAATCGACTATGGTGACGTGTGCTACTTTGACCTGAATTCGATCTTGTTGGATAAGTTGGACAGAATCCTTAATAACTGCATTAGGTTTATTTTCAATCTGAGAAAATATGACCATGCCTCTGACTACAGGTCTGAGCTAAATTGGTTGCCCATTCGCCAGAGGCGAAATTTGCGTGCTCTGACTACGCTCTTTTCTTTGCTACATTGTCCCACTCCGCCTTCCTATCTCATCTCTCAGTTCCAATTTTTATGTTCTTCGCACTCTAGAAACCTGCGCTCTTCCAATAATCTTCTTTTACTTTGCCCTTCTCATACTTCAGATTTAGTTCATTCTTCCTTTCGGATTCAATCCATTCTTCTCTGGAATGCGCTTCCTCTCGATATCAGGACGGCCACTAGCCGTTATGGATTCAAGCGGAAATTGAGGATTCATTTTCAAAATATATGAGCAGAGTCTATTGACCAGTCACTACATTCTTTGTTTTATATGTATGTATGTATGTGTGTATTTATATTTATTTAAGTAGTATATACTTTAATATATAAATAAGTAGGTAATTATGTCTATTCTTTTTTTTTCTATTTTAAGTTGCATTCTTCTATTCTATTTCTTTTTTTTTCTTCTTTTTATTAGTGCACCTACCATGTAATCTCTGCACCACCCTGGGTAGACTGGTAGAGAATGCCTAAGGCATTAAGTCCGCCATTGTACATCCATACTAATATTATAAATGGGAAAGTGTGTCTGTCTGTCTGTTTGTCTTTCTTTCACGGCAAAACGGAGCGACGGATTGACGTGATTTTTTAAGTGGAGATAGTTGAAGGGATGGAGAGTAACATAGGCTACTTTTTGTCTCTTTCTAACGCGAGCGAAGCCGCGGGCAGAAGCTAGTATGTGCATAAAGTTTAAATAAATAAATAAATAAAACAAAGTCGGGTTTGTTACAACACTTATAACTCGAGATCGGCTGGACCAATTTTCATGGTTTTTGGTTCGTTGGATTTGTCCCCGCCCCGAATAGCAGAATACATCTTAAAAATAACGAAAAATCGACGAGAACATAAATAAAAAAGATGAATCATTTTCCCCTATAGTTAATTCTAAATTCAATTAAAGATTGAAAACTTAAGAGGACAATAGTACTAGGAGCGCAGTAATGTGAAGTGATAATGTAAGAAAATTTAAAATACTGAGATACTTATTACTTAAATCAATCAAAAGTACTAGGCGCGCAGTTGTGTGAAGTGGTTAATAGAAAATGTGAGCGCAATTTTAAGAAAATATATGTTTATAAACTTAAATAATATCCATCCATAATAATATTATAAATGGGAAAGTGTGTCTGTCTGTTTGTCTTTCTTTCACGGCAAAACGAAGCGACGAATTGACGTGATTTTTTAAGTGGAGACAGTTGAAGGGATGGAGAGTAACATAGGCTACTTTGTGTCTCTTTTTAACGCGAGCGAAGCCGCGGGCAAAAGCTAGTTACCAATAAATAAAAATGAATATTTATTAACACAAGTAAGGATGATACCATCCATAAAGAGTACTCACCTGAAAGTGTATGAAGGCAGTGTCCTGTAGTGATATCCCAGACTTTGACGGTGGAGTCAGCGTTACCTGAGACCAAGATATTGGAGTGCAACTCCATCCCAGAGGTAAGGGACTGGTGGCCAGTGAGAGTGTGCTTCAGTTGACCTGATTCGACGTCCCACACGCGAATAGAGGTGTCTAGGGAACCACTCACTACGTGGACACCATCAAACTGAAAAGGTAATTGAGGATATTTTATTTGTCATTCATTATTATATTACACTGTGTCGGAGTGTTTTACAAAAATAAATCGATTAAATACAGTTAGATACTCTTTTTCTAAATCGTATAAATCTTTTGGGTTTGTACTTATTTTGTTCCTCTAGACACTCGGATATGACAGATGGCACTCACTACCCGAGTGTGTTATAGTGCGATTCCAAAACATTGTTGAAATAGCGTGGGCATTTTAAGATACGCTTTGTAGAATGTCATTTCAACCTTGTACATGTAGGATTCAAAAGACGCTTGTACCTTTTAAGGAGTTTCGACCTATGCATTGGAACAAGCAACAAGCTTCAACTTTCTGAAGAAAATTCAGTGCCTGTTAATGGGCCAATTATAAAAAATAAACCTTATAGCCTTACCTGCAGGCTATACACCCGGTTCGTATGTCCAGCGAGTGTGTGCAGACAGTCGCCGGTATCAGGATTCCACACCTTGACGAAGTAATCGTAAGCGCCCGACACGACCAGCTTCCCATCATATTGGACGCAACGGACCGCAGCCACGTGGCCCATGAGGACGCGGAGACAACGACCTTCGGGGATCGACCATACTCGTAACGTGGCATCGCGGGAGCCAGAGATCACCCTGGAAGGAAACGGGAGAGTCAAATCTTGATTCTCTGTTTGAAAATGTACAGTCAGAGTCAAATGAACCCACCCCGCCGTTGCTTGAGCGATAATCTTTATCTCTTGGGGTTCTTTTTCTCTGACTCCTAAAAGTCACCTTACAATAAGTAGTTTCGAAAAATGGATTCAATTCACAAATACCACAACATGCCCTGTGGTATGTGTAACCCAAACAACTTTGCCTCGTTCTGGCATGTACTTGTAAATTAAAACATATCAAAATTGTAGCCTTGTGGGAGCAGGATATATTATTTTTACATTTTCAATGGCTCAAGGAATGCAGACGCAACCGCGAAATGCCTGCCGGAATGATATTTACTTTTCCGACTGATAATATAGCTCTCCAGGCAAACTCATGGTATATTTATTGACACTACATACCAATTCACATGTGTGACAAGCATTTATTATTCTTTAAAAACTTTTTTCTCAAAACTAGTGCAATGTGGATAGGATCCTTTTCAAGTAACTACGTGCAAAAATTACGTCACAAAAATGACACAATATCGTCGACATACCGCGGTCAGAGCTTGGCCTTGTTTCACAATCCCCGAAATAATAGTAGACATCAAATAAATTAATATGGAGAACTTGGAATTTATAATTGGTACTTTGACTATAATGGTCGTCAAAACCAGTCTTTGATCAAGCCAGCAATTTAAAAAATGATGCACAGCTGTGAGTGATAGATAACATTAATGAAAGGCTTATTTTACTATTTTAAATAATGATTGAGAAAATCTTTATGTTCCTTTACTTGCAGTGAGTTTGGTTTATTGCTAAGCAAATTCACCATGACTGGTGAGACGTGGGCATTTTTAAGGACGAGATAAATATGCTCACATTTATGCCCTTACTAATAATCACTGTTTAAAGTTATGTCATGAATAAAGCCTGTATAACCATACATTTTTTGACGTATAAACCTGTCATAACTTTATGCAGAGATTATTAGTAAGACGCATAACCAATAAACATGTAGATAATAATAAAAAATATAAATCGTAAAGAAAACCGTATTGAAATTTTTGCAAAAAGGCTCTAAGAGCCTTATTAGGGACATCAATGAGTTCGCGGTTGCAAAATAAGGTATAGTGTTTTTTTACATATTTTGGAATGAGAATCAAATACACGTTAGTCACGGTGTATAACAAAAAGATATTATGTTTCTTAGTTTAAATGATTATAATATGACGCATTCGCTTTACTTCAACGCAATTGACAATATGTACCTTCGCAGTTTTCGTTTCGCATTTTACAATAATCTTTTTTGAATGCAATGTATGAATGTTTCATTAAAACATTAACATTATGTTTATTTAAGCGCAAGCTGTTTTAGCATTCTAAATTCTGTGAGCATTTTTAGTAGGTACCTTTGTTATGTTGCTTAATTTTCATTAAAAAGAATTAGAATATATATGAAATAACTTATTTAATTCAAAGAACGCTCAGCATTAGATGAATTATCACAGTATCAAATACAAGTCGACGATATTGTGTCCAAATTATAAAAGTAAAAAAAAAAACGCTTAATAATAAAAAGGAATGTTACACGATTCACTGCAAACTGTTTCATTTTTAATTTAAAATAAGCTATATTTTACTAGAAATTCACATTTATTCAACGAATTTAATGTATATATTTGCGGGGCCTTCATGTTTGGTGTTAGTTACAATGAATCATGGTTAGTAAATTAAATAAAAAAAGGGCTTAGCACATAATCTAGATTACCAAATAACAACACTAATTATTGATAAATAATTCAGAGTGACCAGCCATCTCTCAATTACCACAAAAATTTAAAGAGAATGCTTTAATATTGCAAATATTTTCTTATTCTTCTTGCAACATTTAAAATATTACCAGCGGCAACACAAAACAGGTAGGTGATACAAAGTTCCAGATTGTACAACTGATGTTTCTCACAAATAAAATAAGCTTTTTTTTGTAAGTAAGAGCTGGCTACTCACTCTACAGCCTGTTGGATAGTATACCTGTCTTGGTAGAGGTGCATGCAGCGCACGGTGGAAGTATGACCAGCGAGGACCTTTAGGCATTGACCAGTTCTGGCGTTCCACACGCGCAGTGTGCGGTCTGTGGAGCCGCTGATCACCAGGTCATTGATCATCTGTGATGACCACACGCCGCCAGAATGACCCACTAGGGTGCGTAGGCACTAGAGAACAAATATTTGTCATATTATGTTTGCTATTGCTTACGATTCTACGTAAAATTTTAGCATAAAACAAATTGAGATATATCCTTTGCCATTCTGTAAACGTGAAAGAATTTTGTTCTTTCACTATGTATTAAGTTAGAATAGATTTCTGCAAGATCATACAATTTAATTTATTGGCACTGCGGCAAATCATGCCGCCAACTATTCCACTCATTCATGATGCAAAAAATGCACATATCACTTAATCAATTCTTCGAAAATACAAACTTCATTCTGACAATTGATATAATTCAGCTCAACAATAAAAACTCAATTGATTTTACCTTCAAACTGTATTATCAATACAATTGATGGAGAATGGCCTATAACATGCTTCATTAACGGCACTCATAAAGCTGATAATAACTATGTATTGTATGTGTAATCCTTACCTTGCCAGTGACTGCAGACCACACTTTGAGAGTGGTATCATCACTACCGCTTAGGATACGATTTCCATGGAACTGTAGACAGGTTATGACGTGGTCATCATGTCCTCTCATGATGATGGGCGACGCTACTGGCTTATGCAGCCAATTGTTCTCTATCAGATATTGACGCATGTAGGCGGCCTTCCAAGGACTGGCGCAGCGAGGCAGGGAACGAGGCATTTTCTTCAAAGTGGTGATCCTGATGCGACGGCACTGCTCCTTCCACAGCAAGTTGTCTTCGGCGAGGAATCTAGAAGATAGATTGAGTGATTGTAGTTGCAAGGTTGCAACAAAAGATTGTGATGCCTCGTTTTATAAAAAGACTGCTTTCGATTTGGGTGTTAGGTACAAAATGAAACTTAATTTCAGTTTTATTACATCTTTTTCTGTCTTTTGTTTGGCATGTCGTGTCGATGGCAGTCTTGACATGACAGAATATTATAGGTATAACAGGCCATGCATGTAAATATATTGTATTATTATAGAACCATTTTAAATTGTCTTTTCTATGCCTCGAATTGTAATTTAATTAGGGTAAAAAACACTTTTACACCATTCTTACAACTGGGAATTGTATTTGAACTTTCGCCTTAAACAATAATTATTGTTACTTATAGTGTGCACCAATTTATTATTGTAATAATCAGCATCATATGCAAATTTGCTGGCGATTATTTATAGTCGACTACAAGTCCTCTAATAGGTGAGTTAAAAAACTTATAGGGGGCATTTAAGATAAAAAATATGAATTATATGATTTGGAGATCATCGGCCGGGCGACGCAGGCGGTTGTAGCTCAGAAACCCCTGTGAAGTCATCTATCTATGTCCGTGGTGATGATATATACTACTTGATACTTGATATAAAAAATAAGATAATTCGAAAAGTAATGGTTTAGTTTAATTAATGATTTTAAGTTTGAAGTTATCTTTTTCTATAAGATTAAGCAAAAACTGCAGACGATAAAATTTCCGCAATTAAAAAATTTCTTGCATTTTAATCCCAAATCTACATACAATACTACAGAAACGAAAATGCAATAACAAGTAACTTACTTCCAATAGCGACAAGTCTGTGCAGCCCGGAGCAGGTCCTTCGGCTGTAAGTACCCGAGGACGGTGAGCGCGAGTTCCTTCGGCAGCAGAGAGATAAAGTCCCGTTGGAACAGCGGCTCTATGGCCTTCATCATGTGCCGCACCTGGCTCGGGTCGCAGCACGTGATCAGCTCGTCGATAGCCTGGATCTTCTCCACGTTGGACCAGTTGTTGAACCTGGAGGTTGGGGAAAAATCGTGACAGTTTTTTTTGGTTGTTAAGTATTTTTGCTTTTATTTTTTTAATTTATGTGATTGTAGAACTGCTGCTTTTTGTTTTGTGCATTGTCGTTTGCTAGCCGCGCTAGAATGCCAAACAAACTTAATGAATTCAACTACATATTTAAAGACTATCAAACACTCAATTATGAAACTTTAAGAATGCATGAGCCAAGTTACCTCTTCAGGTGTCCATGTCTGTCTAGAGAATGCCTAAAGCATTAAGCCTTCCTTTGCGGATAAAATGTAAATAAATATGTGAATAAATAGCGTAGATGGATAAAAATGGAATGCATTTTGCGTACTTTATTTTCCATTATTTCTTCTCTCTAGGGACCTACACTTTGGAACGAGTAGCTAGCTTCAATTTTCTGATTAGGTAACCAAATTCTTGAAAATTTGAGTTTGAGTTTAAGTTTGGATCGACGTATCTTTTTTTTTTTTTGGTGAGTGGGAAATCATCCAAAGACTGCTCCTGTCCTGGGTGCGGCGGGAGGGCGTGTTAGACTCTTACTGACTAAAACCCACTCATGTTCCTTCGATTGCCCTTTATGTTCCAGGGTCACGGTAACTATTATAAACATTCCGCAACCCCGGAGATCGACGTATCTTGAGTTTCCGCTTCTGCCCTAGATTGACCTCAATAAGCCATTCCGGTTGGTCTTCTTTTACGTACTACTGTGTATACTAACCTGGCAAGCCACGGCTTGATCTCTGGCGGTCCTTCGTCAGCGTTAGCGCTTGCCAGGCTGCTACTAGGAGTGGGAGACGGCCACCCATCCGAGCCCAACGATGAAGACGAGCCTTCGCCACAAAACTTCTTGCCAGACTGTTGGGGCGGCGACTCGTTGCGACGTTTCCTCTGTTGATTTAAATATGGTAATGAGATGTAAGTTCTGAATTGTGGCTTTGTACAGGTTAATTCAGATTGTATACCGAAAAGTTGTGCTTGATGCCAGTGGAAAATAGAGATGACTAATGATGTTAGTGTTAGACTTCCGAAAGACCGGGCTGCTTTGATGAACTTTCTCATAATAAATTGTTTCGTTATCCATCTTCTCGTTTAATTTCAATAACTCACCTTGGATACAAACATCATCAAGTTAGTTGAGGCTTCTAGAAGAGTACACCCCACATTATAAATATAATAATATTTTCTTTACTTATATTTTCACCCTCTACGACAAGGCAAGGTTTTGTTTAACCCGGTTGCACTACATTTGTTTCTTACGGTAACAAATGAGCTGTGTGTAACTGTGAATGCACGAACGCACGCTTGTCCATCACTTCTGAATATGATTTAAATTGACAATCGGATTAAAACGTGGTATATCCGCGTATCAGTATCGTCGACCTCACACGTACCTACATCTCATATTTGTTACATTACAATGATTTAAGTGAGAGTTGGACTTTGCAATCTTTTTGACACTCATTGCGTTCACTTGTATTGCAAAAGCCAGCTACCCTAGTAAAACACAGAAGAGAAACACTTTAAAAACACAACCGTCTGCTAAAACCAGCTAACAGTGAATAACTCTAGTTTTGGAAGTCAATGTATTTATTCTTTGTTGGTATTGTTTTATTCATTGCATTTTCGAAAATAGTTTCCCAATATGCAAGTCTGCTTTTGCTTTTTAAACAATTTCTTTAATACTTATAAAAAAAACGATTTTCTCTAAAAATAAAACAGTTTTTCTTTTCAAAAGTATAGTGCTTGTGGTGTCAGAAATTATGAAAAGAAGAGAGAGAGAGAGAGATTAGGACTACACTACTGATAGATGTTTGTATGTATTTAGCTTAAGATGAATAATACATGATCGAGAGCGGTTTTCTGAATATGTTAACAGCCATTAGTTACGCTGCGATGTCCGATCATGTTAAAAATATACTTATTTATGTTACAGTTATATTGAATATTTCATAACAAACTGGCGTCTGACTACTTGGTTCACGTGGAAGGTTTAAGGTATATAATATACAGCTTATGGTAATATTAAGCTTTTTATAGTAAATAATAATTATTGATACATACAGTTGTTGTAGTCTCACATACAAAAAAAGTAAAGATTTTACGATAAAGTAATCTATACAAAGATCCTTATTTACCTCTTGTTTTGTATTGTTGTTTGAAAGACCATATTTTCAAAACAAAGCAAGCAAAGCCGTGGGTAATAGCTCGTGTTGGAAAAAGTGCCTATATTTATACATATCGTCGCGTTTACTTGTCAATGAACATTTCGATAATTCATTTCCTGTAAATAATGTGAGTTGTACACGTCTGATGTCTCCAAGTTTTTGATGACAGTGCAATTAAGCCGTATTTATACGTTGCACATCCTGAGAAAAGCAACGAAGCTAATTTTAAAAATGCTTGATTAGGTAATGAATGCTTTGTTTTATCAATTACAAAGAAGAAATTGCTGCATTGAGGACTTAGATTATTTAATTTTTTTGTGTGTAAAATAATTCAGTCTTTTTATCCGTTTACTTCGAAAAATAACGGTAACGTTTATTAACATGATAGCGTAGGCTTTAAATAGTGAACTAAAATATATTATTCAGACGACACAACTGCATCACACTTTGTAATTATGGTTAAAAAACTAAATCAGTGGTGTAAAAAACCATTGTCAAACATTCTTTAGTCACCTACCAGATAACCTCCCGCGTTGTGTTAAATATGAATATCTTTTAATTTCTGAAATGTACCTATCTTATTTTTAGTATTATGTATATTTATATATGTAACCCGGGTAGACGCATAACGACAGACAAAATTGTTATCTACAAGGAAAATTTTGTTTTTTTCTTCTTCCAGAATTAATCAACCATGGCTCCTTTATGCTAAACTGTATTTATAAGTGTGATCTTATTCTTCTTAACAACAGTCAGACGATCAACGACCCGATAAGTTATTTTTGTAAATATTATTTATTAAATATTTCATTTCAGTTTCAAAATCTTGCAGGGACAAATGTTCCTTATAAATAGAATTTACCCGTAATGTAGGCCCCTATTGGCCATATTAGGAGATAGGACCAGTAAAAGAGATAAGCGCGTTCAAACAAACCTATTAGTTTTAGAATATAAGAGTATACATTACCCAATTTCTCTCCCTTTCCGGTTCCGGATCTTGATCATCGCTCGAGTCATCTTCCTGAAATACGCATATTATTTGTATACATTAAACATATAAACAGCTCATCCATTATTAATATATCGATTGATTGATTGATCGATATATATGTATGAAGTGTATAATTAAGTATACTAAGAAACAGTTAGCCAGCTACCAACAATCTTGGTACTAGCATGAAATAACGTGACGTAAAAGCCTCAACGTCTGAATACAAAGCTTTCCCGGAAAGCGACGCGTTTCACTGCAACGTGACGGCTATAAATAAGGCAAGTCCATGGAAAATTTCACCTCACGTTGAGGTAAAGAAAGGCAAAGAACTTTTCCCTATGTGAGGCCATATAAATGTAACAAGGAATTATTAAGACCTTTAAAATGAGAAAACATAACAATAAAATAAATTGTGAAATCGCGATCACGTTGCTTTGAAACGTGGCGACAATTTATTTAAAGATACTGAATGCACGCGTTTGTACATTATTCATTTGAATTCAGGAAGAAAAACACATTTTTTCTAACAAACAGGTCTCAAAAGGAATTCTAGAATCCGTACTTCCGTACTCCGTACTAATATTATAAATGCGAAAGTAACTCTGTACGTCTTTCTGTCTGTCTGTCTCTTCTTCACGCCTAAACCACTGAACCGATTTGAATGAAATTTGGTACAGATATAGTCTGGGACCCGAGAAAGGACATAGGATAGTTTTCATCCCGAAAATTCCCCGGGAACGGGAACTATTATTCCACGCGGACGAAGTCGCGGGCAAACAAACTAAAGCTAGTTTTCTATAAAATATATCACACTGAAACAAATAATTGAAAGGAGTATCTGGTAACCTTACTGAGTAGTGGGGGTCTAATATGAAGTCGGACGGTACATACTGAGCAGTAATGTAAAAGTATTGGTATATTTTGAGAGATTGTGGTATCTATGCAAAACTCCCAAATCTCCGCTTATTTGGACTGTCTGGGTCACTTCCGCCTCCGTGCACTGATTATATGCTAGTTGTAAAAACAATCATTTATTTTAGGAACATTTGTAGTACCAAATGATCCCAAAATAAGAAATAAGTTTACAAAAAATCTAAATGCACTACTTTTACAACTGTCACAAATTATTGTCGATGGAACATATTTACAAATTTCGAACTTATAGACTTAGCATTAAGCCGACTTCGGATTGCGGATTATTGTTTAAGGATATTATACGAGACAAAGACAAGTCAAATCGCTGTCAGAGACATACGCTCTTGAAAGTTTTGGCGAGTTTCGTAAACACTGTGAATTTGTACTCAAATATAGAGCTTGAAAAATTTTCGAATCTCTCCTTCTACTCGTATTACGATTTACTGAAAACAGAGACATGGCACAATATATCAAATTCATATTTTGTCACAAAAATTCATAATGTTTGAAGATAAATAATATTGTGCATTCCTTGACATTGTCTCAGGCATTTGATAGAGTCTGGCACAAGTGCCTTCTTTATAAAATCAAAAATGGGTTTTCAAGCAACATCTTCCTAATCTGAAATGGTACTTGAAGGATAGACATTTTATTATTTACTTCACACTGCTACAATATCAAATCTAGCGAATAGAGGAACGTTAGTGGTTGACACAGCTGTTATGGTGTCTCATGGTATCACAAAGTAGCAACAGCCTACAGACCTGTTTGTACGAGCCTTCTGGCTCAAGGAATGGAGAATAAAGGCCAATGAGACAGTCAATGAATGTCACATTTACTATAACGAAAGGGCATCCTTCTTTTTTACTGGTACAGCTAAACAATTTTTACTCCCACAAACTGAACATGTTAAATAGCTCGACAGGCCCCCTTACATATAAAAACTAATTTTTAGCATGTACTGAGCATCCTGGCAAGTTACTTTATGGATGGCACAGGGACCAGAAGGCTTTAGTACAAAATACCTCAAGACTTCGTTAGACAAACATAACCACTACAGCTACAAAAGTAAATAGGGTCGTCAAAATAGTTACTCAAAGCTGCAGTTTCTCTTGTTCACAAACTAAATTAATTTTAAATTAAATGCATCTTTCTCTTTTCATTTCATTATGAAAAGGACAGAAGATAAAGTATTAGTTAAGACCTGTTAAATTAAGACACTCCATAGATAATTTAGACGCGATTAAAAACATGGCGATTAAAAATAAGCCAATTTTCTTCAGGCGCTCTCTAATTTGACAGGACTAAACGAATACGTATCTTGTCCTTTTCTTAATGAAATGGAAAGAGAAAGATGCACCCAACTTAAATTTAGTGTAATTTGTGAACAAGAGAATCGGCACCAATGTTAAATAGTACTGAGACAGAAAAATAAAAGGAGCTACAAAGCATGAAAGTTAAAGTAGAAAGAAAAATTACAAACAAATTCTCACATCATGGGAGGACAGGCACGTGCACCAAGTGTCTTCGACCACGTCGTCTTCAGAACTGTCATTCTCATCGCAGTAGGTGAAGCTCTGAAACAAAACAAAATATTTGTAATGCATGCAACCAACTAAGTTTTCTCACTTCAAGCAAGATTCATTATATTTCATTTTATTACTAACCGTATGCTTTGAACTCCCCGGCTCATTTTTCCCGCTGTCGTCTAGGCCAAGCAACTTGTCAGCATTCGAGGTGGACGGCACACTGAACCCCTTGGTGCTGTCTGAACTCGCGCTTCCTATGCTCGAAGCGTTGGAGCTGGTTCTCCCTGACGGGCCACTTGTATCCATATCACAACCCTCATCATTGTCACAGTCCTCTCCTTTATAAAGCTTCCCCTTTGGAAAATCTTTTTTCTCCTCTGTGTTGCTATTCAACAACTTCTGCATAAAATCCTCTTTTTGCTCTTGTACTACATATTTCTTGTTCTGTATCATGTTCTTTATGGTTGTGTTGGAGTCATCCCCGTCTTTGCTACAACCGGGATGGCTGTAATCATTTGTTATGAGGTTCGAGAGGTTTGATATTGTCTCTGAGCTGGACGCCAGGCTCGAATTAGCACTGGACAAGTGTCCAGGGAATTGTACAGGCGCCGGTATCTTCCCATCGACGACCATGCCCGAACACCGCTTCAGGATTCTGTTCTCCTCGTCAAAGTCTTCTCGCTCGATATCGTCGATGGGCTGCCTTCCATTGCTCTGTGGTTCATTTTCAGTCTTAATCTCTGGTTTAATATTGAAGGGGCTTTTGTTGGCGCCATCATAAATCTCACTCCCGCTGTGTGGGCATGGCGGATCCATGCTGGGTGGTTCTTCCTGGAATAACATTACCATTTTAATATGTATATAAAATGCTTACATTGGAAATGTTATAAGAAGTGAACAATATGAATACTTACAATCCTTTGATAAATTCTAGTTATGCGGTGTGCATGAGCAGGATTCCTGTAAAATAAACATGTTGTTAGCAAAGCCAAAGAGTTACATACACTACAGATCTAGTAGCATATTTACCTAGCATTCATATTAATCTCAAAATGAACCCATTTGGCCCAAACTAAGTTGCCAGCACGCTGCATTTCAAAATAAGTTTTTAAAATCACTTCTCACAATTGAAGATGAACTACCATAGTCAATATTAATATTATATGGTGAAGATGAGAGTCGTGGTGTACAGTGATGCTTTTAACGCATTATTGGAATGTGAACACTAGTTAATTATAAGAAAAGAAGAAGTTAACATGACATGTACCAAAACTACTCAAATAGATGATTGTGGAGATGATCTGAAACTGAAAGGTATGGTCACAAGTCACAGATTAATGATGGACTGTTCTGTTATATCTGATTTGTAATGTAACACAATTTCACCTACCTTGCTACCACAGAAACTTGTTCCGCATTTGTTTACGCTAAACAACTTTATAAATCACATTTACCTATGCATTATTATTACAGTTTGACATTTGTTTTATATAATATATGTGTTGAATAAATGTCAAACAACTATCAAAATTAATATTAATTCAAGTACCTATGAAATCTAAATTTATACTTGAGATTGTCATCAAGATGCTCCATTAATACTTGTGAGTCATTTCACAAAATAGGGCTCGAAAACAAGGTTTTAATCAAATTTTTATTCATTTCACAAGCTAATTTCACTTATATTCACAAAGAGATACAGTATAGCAAACTCAATTTGCCATAGGAAAATGCGACCCAATACAAAAACTCATTTTATATACTTGGCCTCAGATGTAACAGATATCAAATATATTGATTTAATAAAAAAAAATATATTACAGTGAATAACTAACTACATTTACATCAAATAACAATAATATGCATAATTAACAGAAAACAAGCATGATCTGATATTAACGAGGAGTCAGTAACGCAACAAAAACATCTAAATAAGCTGCTAAACAAATGAATAGAACGAAATGGGATGTTTTGAATGTCAAAAAGCCCACAATATTTACTATCAATATTAATTAAACAACACACAGTTTAAATCTGTGCTGCAAACATTGAAGAAAATCAAAGTAAAACACATTTAATATTACAAAACATGTAATTACAATGGTAGGTAATATTAAATGATGGTAACGGGTCATGAAGTGTCAATAACTACTAGGTAACAAAGTACAACCTGTTGATCTGATGGCAGACCGCAATAAACCACCTGTGTATTCTTGTGACACTAATTTGTATGCATCAACTGCTCAATAATGGGGGCAACTGTCACCACATGGCAATGATGGTAATGACAAGTTCCTTTAGGCTAATGAACATATTGCATTATGTGTAGAAAAAGTAAACATTAGTAACTTATATACCAGGTACCGAGTGGTGGATATTGTTTTACACATTACAATCACTCACATAAGATGTCATCACATGGTGAAAGAAGCTTGTTTTTGAATTGATGATTAAAGACAATAGGTACTCCTTTCTCATCACCTTTATTGGTAGTAAATATTGAAAGTATGAGTAAGCTGCTGCAATTGATATTTGAAATTCACTAACTAATTATAAATACCTATACTGTTAGACCTTTAAATGATGATGCATGATGATGATTCCTTTCTAAACATAAAAATCGTAATTAATGATTTGCAATTCAAATGTTTATTATGAAATATTTAAGGTGTTTTAAATGATATTAAAAGAAAAAAAGTAAATGGTTTGCAAAATGGATGCTTTGTATAATGATTCTTGAGTTTCAAAAAAACAATTTATAATGAGTATAGATTGAATCCCATAAGCAAAACACACTCCCGAGACATGCAATACCAAGCTAATATCAGCCCAATAAAATCATTATTATAAACCTAAATCATTTTCTGTCTGAATTTGATCTCTAAAATGTTTTGTATTTTTGTAATCTTTAGCTAAAATATTATGTGACAGAAACGTGATAATATTATGCCCACATATAATGAATAAAATGTAAATAATAAATATAAATTGTAAAGAAAACTGTATTGAAGTTATTGCTATAAGGCTCTCAAAGTCTTAAAAAAGGACATCCAGACGACGCTCACTGTTGTGAGGTTGTGGTTCATTTTTCTTTCAATTGGTATCCATTGTGCATTTTAACAATTTAAACTATTATTCAAATCAAACTATTATTTACATATATTATAAGATAATAGTAAATTATGTACAGTTGTTTTTTAGGAGAATCGAATACTGAATTCCATGTCCCTCGTCTCACCAGGCACGGTGATAACAAGTTAACCCAAATGTAGTATAATGTGGCTAAATCAAAACGAAATACACTGAATAGAAAAAAAAAGCAATTAATCACCTCATTTGTCCAATTGCATGTGTAAATACCGTTACATTACTAACACTAACTGCAGAATTATAAAAACAACCTAAAATTATTTTAGTCACCTGAATAAAATTTCTGATTTAACAAGTATGCCTACACATAAAGGGAAAGTAATAAACAACAACAACAACCAAATTGTGCTTACAAATTGATACCAATAATGGTAAACAACAAATTATTAAGAGAAATATTCAACCAGACTAAAAGCACCGAATAATGTGAACTGCATAAAACAACCAAGTGAAGTCAATCAATATCCATTGGGCAGGGCAATCTGGGCTACACCTATACCAATGTCCTATAGAATAGATGTGCAACACTTATTGATTTGTAAAATGTATGAGCACATTGCAATGATAAGGCATGAGCAGTAACAAGGAACAACAAATACAAGGCCATTGTGTTGAATTGTTTCTTTAGCTCAACAACTGTAGGCAATGTCATAATCAAGGCCATTACAATCATATGTTCAACAGTAAGCAACAAATCTCACAATAAAGTACACACTACGTTAACGGCGATACAAAGGCACGGTTCCATGCACTGACGTGAATGCGATCGAAACATCGAATGCGAGCCCCTGGGCAGAGCTAACACATGCATCTGTACAAGAAGTATATCACATGGATATCATTTCCCATAAAAAATGCGACGCAACACAGACTATGACCGTGAGAACTTTTTTTATCACTGAAAACGCAGGATTCACTTGCATCCGTCTCTACAAAAAAAAAATGGGTAAAATCTCTCACTTGATGGCGAAATTGACTGGCCTTTGCAAAATTTAAACCCCTGACAGACGCAATCAATCAATATTGACCTATAGGTACAATATCTAGCGGGATGCGCAGAAACGCATCACGAGTTGAATAGCATTGCCTGGGATTTTGAAAGGCGTGAATACATAAAAAGTGGCATGGGGAACCTATTACGTGCCTCACGTATACTTCAAAACACTTAAGAATTTGTTACGTACCTGTACGGCAGCCTGCAGTGTTAATTATTTCATTAGATTTGCATTATGTTTGTTATAGAAACATAATTAAAATATTGATTGAATTAAAAAATAATAATGCAATGTGCAACAATCTATCTATATCATTGACTACAAACACCGTGGTCGGCCATCGACCATAAACAAACTAGAGGAACAGGTTATAGAGAAGTTGAATTTCTATCTTTTTTTAATCTTGCAGCTCTGTATAAAGTGACCTCGAGACGGACAAATATTGACAAAACCGTCTGACTGTGTCTGGCCCTCTTTATGTTTTCTTGTCTGTGGTCTCGGGGGGTTATTACCTATGAAACAGCAATCAGCAATATTTGCGCAGTGATCGCGCGGTCAACGCGCGGTTGTCAAAAAAATCGTATTATGTATGAACCGATTGCTAATCGCTCGATGATTGTTCTAATGTACTTATTGCTACGATGACGAAAAAGTAGCAATCGCTGGAACTAATTAAATATCACCTTTAACAAAAAAAACTTAACTTTGCTCTTAAAAACCGTACTAAATACGAAACCACCAAACGAAAAATGCATATTTTAGTTAACTGATTGTTCCACAGAGGCAGCACTATCGCTAGATTGCCATTTGACTTGACGTATTTTGAATTGACGTTTATATTGCTAAAATTATCGCGAATTGACGTTAATATTGCTAAATTATCGCGATCGCTCGGCTTCTGCAAGATAGGTACTTACGTAATCCCAGTGCCGGTAGAGCAGGCCCGCGCCAGCGGCGGCGCGGCGATGTGCCTGCCAGCTAGCTTACTTTGATTGCCAATGTCGTTGCTAAATCCTGGTGTACACGGGTGGTAAACATTATAGTCTCACGGTAGAGTACTGACCAACAAATCAATGTAGACTTCAACGGCGTTGGCAGGTTAGAGTAAAGTAGAGTTTGTATAGTGAAAATCCGTTTTGTTTTAGAATTCAAATTTAAGACAGATTATATGATATTTTCAAATCCGGATTTGGAAGTCTAGTAAAAATTTAAGGATGTACAGTTTTTGTGGTTGTCGAATGTGGGCAAGCTACTTTATCACTTGCTTTTCCCCACTGCGGCGTCGCGCGTCGTCGGCGCGAAGCTCACTTTACTCTACTGTACATCTTCTAAATAAATATATATAAAATGCTAAACTGACTGACTGATTGAATTGTTGGTATATCTACGCACTGCCGCTGCCGTAACCACTGGTCCTAGTGACACTAAAAAGTATTTTTTTGAAAATCCAACCGTAAAAGGTAAAATGGTACGCGCACGTAACGGAAGCTATCAAAATAATATTAGAATTAAAGTCTTTTCTCGTTTTTGCCATGTTTTTCATTGATCATTGGTTATTGTAAGCTGTCTGTCAGTATCACTATCAGTGAAAATCACTGCAGCAACGGTCGCCTGGAGGACACGGTCGAGCACACGGTGGAGGTGTGCCGCGCATGGGCGGCGGTGACCTCTCGCCCCTGGCGCTGGTTCAGGCCATGCTTCGGGGCGAGACGGAATGGGATGCCGTCGCCTCCTTCTGCGAAGCAGTTATGCTAGTGAAGGAAGCGGCGGCGCGCGAGAGGCAACGACGAGCCTCTCGCCCCGGACTAAGACCCAGGCGAAGACGTCGAGAGTCGCAAGACGACTACCGGCCACCGTAGGCGCGGTTCTGAGGATGGCGAGCGATGGGTAGCTCGCCACCCGGCTAGGACCAGGACCGCGTCGACGGCGCGTTAGTGTTCCACGCGCGCCTCAAAGAGAAGGAGTCAGCACAGGAAGGGGCCCAACAGGGCCAACACCTGCCGGGGTTGCGGAATGTGTATAATAGTTACCGTGACCCTGGAACATAAAAGGCAATCGAAGGAACATGAGTGGGTTTTAGTCTGTAAGAGTCTGACACGCCCTCCCGCCGCTCCCAGGACGGGAGCAGTCATTGGATGATTCCACTCACCAAAAAAAAAAAAACTATCAGTGAAAATTTTGACTTCCTGTGTGTTATACGTTAGAAGATATTGCTTACTTAGACAAAAACATAGCCAGTGGGCTGTTTTTTTAAGTTGAAATTTGATATTTTGGATTTGTAAGATATCAAAATCATTCATTCGCTTCAAATAGAAAGAAGAAAGAAAAAAAAGTGAGCCGTCACGGGACGCCTGGCAGATGTGAAACATCGACATTACATCATCGCCACACAGTACACAAGACTGTGACTGTATAACTTGGTTCATTAAAGAAAGGAATCTTAAATGGCGGCGCTTATCATATTCTCCCGCTCGCACACTAGTGCCGTCTATACTCACTCGCGCGCGTACCATCAAAAGTATGTAGATGTAGAAACTCTAAGTATGTAGATAGGATATTCCAGGAAGTACCTAGTCTATCAGTTTGGTCCCTCCATCTTAACCTATCTTAACCATACATTTTTTGACGTATAAACCTGTCATAACTTTCTGCAGTGATTTTTAGTAAGACGCTAAAAAGTAAGTCTTAAGTAAGTCTCTAGCGCCATCTCGTCCCCTCAGCGGAACTACTCTGGCTTTGAGATGTCAGATGTCGGTCAATTGTCACGTGACTACTGACTGGCTGGAAATAAGATGCCATAATACGATAGGTAAGCAAGGCAGTTCATTTTCGGGCGTAAACTGACCTGAGTCAATAAGATATTACACTCTTTTTTTCTAAGCATTTCAAATAGCTCCTACAGTACTAAGAAACCACTAAAAAAAATCCAATTTTTTTTAAAAGCTAAGTACTCTAAAACGCATTTAAAAATTGTATTTTCAAATTTCGCGCGGAAATTTCCAAAAACGGAAGACGCCGTGGGCGTGGTTTTGCTCTGCGGTTATGACGTCCTTACGTCGTGTAAGTAAACAAATGCGCTGTGACACTTTTCATCATTATTATTGTTTTTATCTCAAAAATTTGTTACTGTTCGACTTACCGTTGGTGTGCGTTTCGGAATGCACGAACACAAGTGTGAAAACATCGGAATAATTGTGAATTCTAGTGTTAACTGATTCAAATTAAGGAAAAACTTAGTTAAAAGTTGTGGGAAGAGTATTCCAACTATTAAACCATAAAAACCCGTTTGTACTTTAGTAAATATCACTTTGATGTAAGTACCTATGTGCATTAGCCATCTAAAATATCTTTCACAATAACTTCCATGAAAAAGTATTTTTTTTTATAATAAAGATCGTACTTGGAGGTTATAAACGAAACAAATAGTGACGTCTAGTTGACACTGTTGACAGTTGACGGCTGTCACTTGAGCTCAATGATGTAATTTAACATGGTGGCTGCTATTTCATTGTGTTAGGAACAGATAAAAAAAAAACTAAAAACTTTGAATTACATTAAAAAAAATATTTTCTAGTTTTATGAAGTAAAACTAATACTGTTCGGCTGCTTTTTGCATAAGCTACCTCAATAATATATTTTTAGATTTTTTCTCAAACAGTGTAATACCCTAATTGAACGCTGCGCTAACGCGGCGCAGACGCACACAATTTCCACACTAGCGTTTAGACAAATGCTAGTGTGAAGGCGCTCTAAAAAGTAATTTAGTAACGGATGTTTCAATTTCTATAATGTGTTAGAGTTTTTCTTCGTTTGGATTGCTTCAACTTTTAGGAGTTGACGTACTTGATGGTAGCTAGTTTAAAAAAAAAACAGTGGAGGGTAACTAAAAAAAATATAATCGATTTCATTTCATGTACAACACAGTATAAATCAATCAATAACAATACAGACCTTTTTTAAAATATATTCTAAATAGTTTTCACCATTGCGATAGTAAATCAAAATCTGTGAGGCGTTGTAACTGGTAGCCACGCTTTTTGGGCTTTTTGCTTTTTTCATCTTCTTTCTCATCTTTTGTTTCTGCCTGTTTTTTCTTGCTTGGTTTGCCCTTCTCAGCATCTTTTATCTTCTGAACTTCGCAATTCATGTCAAAAGGACATTGATCAGCTGAGTATATTGGCATCATAACGACAGGGACGTACTGCGGAGTCGACTTTGGTAGCTAAAATAAAAGGAACAATTAGGTAGGTAGGTATAACTTTCCACCAACAAACCCACTGATTTGTTATCCTAGTTAAGTAAACCATCATCTTTGGCACAATGTAATCATTCCTAAATCATATGATATCTACACTATCAGGTTTTAGTCTTCGACAGTACCCAAGTACACACGCAATCATATCAATAACTCGAAACTATCTTGAACCTAATCCTAAAACAATAAAGTTGAAAATCTATTAAAGAATTTTTACAGTGTCTAGTAGCTTGAAGTACTGGCCTGTAATTATTATGGTATTTTTATTAAACACGAACCTACTAGTTAAGTTTATAGTAAGCGGGCAAATAGAGTCGCACACTTATTCAGCTCTAAACTCTATAGAAAACAGAAAACATTGATTTTATACTCATTCGTTTAGCTTTCCGCTTCTGTATAAAATATTTCTTTTCTATGGGCATTGTTGAATAAGTGTGCGTAGTCCCATAGCATATTATTATTAGGTATTGAAGAAAATTGAGAGACATGCTTTACAACCAAATTCATGCTAGACGAGTGCTCATTTAAATAAACTTTCAGCGACCTAGCGATACAGCACGCTGTCGCGCTGCTATTGTCTTTCTATTGTGTCTCGAATCACGTGTGTTTGAAGGTTTAAATAGCTACTTACAAATCAATGGAACACGTTACCTTACTTTCAGCAGCGCATTGGCAGCAATAGCTCTGCGCCGCGGATATTGCCTGAGAGTTGACTAAATGCTGAATAATGGCCTTCAGTCGTTCTTCGTCCATGTCTACCGGCCTCTTATTCTCCCATTTTCCTTCAGGATTCATTTGAACAATGAAGGGGGCTGACATTCCCAATGCATCGAACCCAGGTTTTGCCAGTGGTCTGTAATCATAAACCGATTAATTTATTTTTCAAGGAGGATATTTATTTAGCTGTCTCTTGATTTCACGATTAACCCTTTTGGTACAGAGTACTTCGGAACTGGACTTTTGTCGACCTGAGACTTGCGCATCCGCAGTACCTAGTACGCAGGATACTGAGAATGATACCATTCTTTTCTACACCCACAATGATGCATTTGGAAGAGAAAACCTTTCTCGCAGCCATCTTGGATATTCGTACCTATTAATATTATAAATGCAAAAGTAACTCTGTCTGTCAGTCTGTCTATCAGTCTCTTCTTCACGCCTAAACCACTGAACTGATTTGATTGAAATTTGATACAGATATAGACTGGGTCCCGAGAAAGGACATTGGATAGTTTTCATCTCGGAAATCCCCCGGGAATGGGAACTATTATTTAACGCGAACGAAGTCGTGAGCAAAAGCTAGTTTCTTTTAATTTTCATGATGAATCCTATATATAACGATAAGTAGTTGAACGGACTTTTTCAAAAATCTATCAGTGATTAGATTAGTAGAGATCGGTTTGCGGGCCAATACTTACAAAGTGCGGTTCAAATTAAAAAAGTAGTAATGATGAAGACGCCAGCTAATGATAAAGATCTAAAATGTTTGATTTATTACTTACACATCTGCTAGCCTTTTCAACATTGCCTTGTCAGCCATCTAGAGTGCGATCAACCAAACAAATTAATATTACTTAATATTTAAGGGTTTTTTTTTTCAAAAACTTATAAATTTTGCAGACTTCAGATTTTTATATATTATTTAGTTTTATTTGTTAAGTATTATATTAAAACTACTGTCATTGTCTAATGGACAGTGACAAAAGTAATTTTTTATTGAAAGTAAAACCTTCATAATAGCATTTTTCCTTTTTAGGGTTCCGTAGTCAACTAGGAACCCTTATAGTTTTGCCAAGTATGTTTGTCCGTCTGTCTGACCTACCGTGACCGTTAGCACTAGAAAACTGAAATTTGGTACCAATATGTAAACACGCCGACAAAGTGGTAAAATAAAAATTAAAAAAACAATTGAGGGTATATTATGTAAAGTGGGAAGTGATTTTTTTTATTTTAACCTTAACGTGTGATATATTGTTGGATAGGTACTTATATAGGTACTTGGATAGGTTTACTAAAATAATATTTTGATAGTGTCAATAATTTCGGAAGTAATCGCTCCAAAAGTAAAAAAACAATTGGGGACACACCCCCTAACTTTTGAACCATAAGTTTAGAAAATATGAAAAAAATCTGAAAAGTAGAACTTTATAAGGATGTTCTAGGTAAATCTTTTTGAACTTGATGGAAAGGACAGTTTTTGTACATAAAAGACAAAAAGGTTGTACAAAATAATTTCTGGACTAAGTTTGTAGTATAATCGTATATGCAAGTATTTTTTTTACTTTGCCTAATTAAGTGGGAACACTTATTGTGACGGACGTGAAACTACGGAACCCTACACCGAGCTAGGCCCGACACGCTTTTGGCCGGTTTTTTTTTGTTATTACAATTACAAATCTACCGCAGAAAACTGCATATCAATTGGTCAAGCCGTTCTGGAAATAAATGGAAATACGCGCAACCTCACACTCCAAACAGACACCGCCAGACCTTACCTTACCTTCTCCGTTCCGTCGTGGGAAAAATGGGGTTATTTATAACTCAATAGTAATGACTGGACCGCTTTATACTAGCTGAATTTTTAGTCCCGTACCACCCGCTAGGAGATGATTCTACCCATGAAAACAAACAACTTTTATTATGGAACCAACTCTGAAATCGCGTAAAAAATATCAGCTGTTCCTAACAAAAGTTCAATGCCCTCCGACCGTAATTTATGAAACAGTTGATATTTTTTTCGAGATTTCAGAGTTGGTTCCATAATAAAAGTTGTTTGTTTTCATGGGTAGAATCATCTCCTAGCGTTTGGTACGGGACTAAAAATTCACCTAGTTATAATCTCCGTTTTGTTGGATTGAAAATCCTAGTGTATATGGCAAAATAACTATCCTACTCATAGCCTCTTAAGGGACTACGCACATTTATTCAGCTGATGTCTGCAGAAAACAACAATTTATACAAGAGGAGAACAGACGCGGCGAAGGTAAATAGTCTTCCTTGAGTCTTCATACAAAATCATAATTTTCTATAGACATTAGCTGAACAGAGCTATGTGGTTTGCATTAGAATATGATTTTGATAAGACTTTGCAGCAATAATATAACCTGGTTCATTAAAGAAAGGAATCTAAAATGGCGGCGCTTATCATGTTCTCTCACTCGCACACTAGTACCGTCTATACTCACTCGCGCGCGTGCCATCAACATAAAAAAAACTGTCTTGATTTGCTTCCACGCTGCCTTGACGCGCTCAGCGCTCGTTTTTCTAAATATCTTGTTATAATTTTCTGTTATTTTACCGTTGTTACCTGTTTGTTATTGTGGTAAAAGTAGGCACTATTTCCGATAAAAACAATAAAAATTCTTAATAATATTTTCGATTTGAAAAAAAAAACTTTAACTTTAAATTTTATATGCAGACTGTACTATCTGTCAACGCAAGTACATGCCGCCATTTAAGATTCCTTTCTTTAATGAACCGGCTTATAGCTTAATAACACATAGGAATTCATAGGATACGTAACATCACGCTATGATAATAGCCCGCTTGAAAGAACACGAACCTCAACACATATCTTTAAAGTCCGAAGCTGTAAGGTTAAGGCAGTTTCGACAGTACTGACCTGAGCTCCCACCCAGGTCAATTTGTTTGGTGAAGTCATTTTGTCTTGGCTATAAAAAGCGGTACACAAGAGTGAAACTTGACTAGGGGATGGAAATATTCCAGTTTAATAAGAGCGGCTTCAAAATCCGATGTGTTCCACAAGCTCTTGACGACTGAAGTCCCTAATGACAACGCCTTTGCCTAGCTTTGATGGTTTGTTCCCGTTGTCCCCGTACGCCGTGTCCCCGTCCTACGGGGACAGCGGTACTTCAATTAAATATTTGAAAATAGTTCCCGTTGTCCCCGTACGCTGTCCCGGTAGATTAATATAAAGGATTTAGACCTTGTTTTCAAGTAAGATTTTTTATTTAATGAAATGTCCCACAGAGTTACAGGACGTTAGTTTTCAATTAAAGACTGAAAACTTAAGAGAACAAAAGTACTAGGCGAGCAGTAACGTGAAGTGGTCATGTGCGAAAATTTAAAATATGTGGTGGAGCACGTTTTCCATTTACCACTTCACGTTACTGCGCGCCTAGTACATTTGATTGAATTAAGTAGTCAAGTGTAAAAATTTAAAATTACTGTGAATTTGAAGTTTAGTTTAATTTACACATTAGCCGAATGTACGTTACGGGGACAACGGGAAATAAATTTAATCACGTCCCGCTGTCCCCGTGACGGGGATATGGCACACGGGGACAACGGGAACAAACCGCTTTGATACATCTCTACACCCATCAACCACAAGCGAATGTTGCCTCCTTGACTATCAATACCTAAAGCTAGGAAGCCGAATCCATCTAGTTTAAAAAAATATGACATGTAAACGTGATTTAATATCCTACTTGCATAATACTTAAACAATTTCAATTTCAATTACAGGAGGTAAATTTTTGATTCCTTCACGTAATAGGACAGACAGAAGTAGGTCTCCCTCGTGGTCCTACGAATAGGACAAATAAGTAGGACCATGAAAAAACGGGGAAGACGCATACCAAAAAAGGGAAAATATGCGTCTGCTTGTCAGTCTTTCACGGCAAAACGGAGCAAAATTGACGTGATTTTTTTAATGGAGATAGTTGAAAGGGATGGAGAGTGACATAGGCTTCTTTTCGTTTCTTTCTAACGCGAGCGAAGCCTCGGGTAATTTAAGCAAGTTTTTTATAATAAAAAAGTAAAAGAAATAAATTGTAGAAAAATAGTTTATTGTACCGAGTGTTATTTCTATGTGTTAAAAGTTCACATTCTTGATTATAAGCTACCACTGAGAGAGTAAGTCGAAATCGGTGTGTCTGCTTAATAGCCACGGTTTTGGCTTGTTCAGAGGTCCACCTCCCCGTTTTTGTTCGAAGCCCTCCGCTCCCTTCTTCTTCTTGCAAGAGTGCCAGATGAATCTAATAAATAAAAATAAAAATTTAGTTTAATTTTTTGTGCGCATATCAAGTAATCTAAGTACAAACTTAGATTTTTACTGTTTAATGAACATAATTATTGTTTATTTAGGTAGGTATAAGTATCCGTCTGTCCGTCTGTAACAGGGCTGTATTTTCCCTACGGATTCCAAAACAATCATGGATGACAACCTCCGTTTTGCCTAAGGCCATCCAATTGTATACATAATCCGGGTGATGTGAGGCACGTGGAATATTAATAATATTTAGTAACTAGGTAGTCCAAACCTTGGAGTCTTGACCGTCTGGTTGTGGACTGGGCAGTTGTATTCCCAGTCTGGCAGTTGAAGAATATAAATGATTTCTTCATCATCCCGGGCAGTTTCCCCTGGTTTTGTATTAGACTCTGCGTATGGCTGTAAATAATGTAAATCCCAAAAGTACAATACCAATTTTAAACAATTCTAAGATTTAAAATAGCGACATCTGTCAACGCATAACGACAACGCGAGGTTGTTTTCGACGTTAGGGATTGTCGTCGAAGCAGCGTTGAGTTAAAAGAAAGCTTTTAATATTTGCTAATAGGTGGCGCTCGTACCCTCTCTGTTTGAAATAAAAAAAAAACGCAAGTTTATGAGGATAGATGGGATGCTTGTTGACAGATGGGACGTTGGCTGTTCTTACGCACAAAGTTGAATTGAATTTTTGCTTTGGGTTCCCATGGGATAGGTACATTTTTTTTATTTTGGCCTTATTGCAAGTCGTGGGCAGAAAAATCAAAAAACAAAACTATTAGGACCGTGATGGATTCAGAGCTTGGAGAGTTCCAACGATAAGATACTTACGAAGACACTAGGTGCACTAATGGCTTCACTTCCATCCAAGAATCCGTCGAGAATTTGTTGGTTGACCTTATACTTGCGTGCCAAGTTGAAGTGAGGAGTATTTTCTTGGGACATGGGAAACGTAATCAAAGGGCGCCTGTAGAAGAACAGGTTAGAATAGTTGTGTACATTAAACGAACGTGATTATGTGACATCAGGGAAAACTATGTAAATTCCACAGTATTTTGGGATTTCGGAATATTCTTCTTCTTTATGGGCTTGGTGTCTGCACTAGTTCTTTAAGCTAAACCACAGGCTCGTGAGCCGCGCGCGATCGCTATTTTGGAATGTTATGCTAGTTAATTAATATGATCTTTTTATCATTGACGCAATAAAAGCATTTTACTTCAATTCTAAAAGTAAATGCTCCATTGAAGTCGAGCCTTTTCCTAAAAACCTTCCCTAAACTATGAGGACAATAGAAATCGCAACAAGCTTCGTACCTAAACGGGTCAAGATATAAGGCTCTCGCAGGCAGGTTGAAGTGCTTCTTGATGTAATTTTCGTCCAAGAGTTGGAAGTCATTTTGTGCACCGCCAGAGCTGGTGGAGGTTGGGCGTGGCGCGCCACTGGGACCAAACTGCTTAGCCGCGCGTGGGTCATCGCGTGGCACCAGGCATATCAGCGGGAGGCTGGACTTGCCAGCTCCACCACTGCCGCCAGGTCGGTTAGGGCAATCGCAACACCTGGAGGTACATAAATCCTAATTAACGAGAATATATCTTAGTGCTATTATATACTGCTCGTTCTTCTCGTGGTCATAGGAATCGAGTCAAGTGTGGTCGGTTTATGTGAGTGAAAAACCGACCAAGACCGTAGTAATGATTTTTAACATTTATAAAAAAGACAATTAACTTACATGGAAGCCATTATTTAGCAGAATAGTGTCTTTAGCGACACTGAGATTGAATTTTTTATACTGCTTACATTTTTTTGTGTTTTATAATTTTATTTTCATACTAAGTCATATTTTTTTCTATTTTCCTAATTATTTAAGTCAACTGTTTGTCAAGACTATTTTTTGTTTTTGATCGCCTTGTAAATACTTTATGAATTCCAAACGTCACGATGTTTGAGTAAAACCTTTAAAAATAAATTTTGTTGTAGGTAGTACGCCTTGGCCTTTATTATTATTCAGATTTCTGATTAACCTGAATACAGAATAGAATTAAGTACAGAATAATATTTAGTAATAGAGAATCACAAAATAGTTAAACTATTTTCTCATTACGTCATTAGCCCCTAAAAGATTATTGCCTCCCAAGTTAAACAGTAACAGGGTAGCAAAATGAAGATGAAACATTCAATATTCGGGTTGGGGCGACGCAAGCGTGTGGGAAGCACGTGGCCTCACTTTTCTATGACGACAGATTTACAGTCATCCCGCTAGGCACACGCTAGGCTGTTTGCAAACGATCCGATATTTATCCTTCGCCCCAGGCCACGGCTTTATTGCTTTCTACCCGCTCGGCGATTTTTGCCACGTTCGCGTTGTTTTTAAGGTCATATTATTATTTGCGTTGGCAGTTCAGAATTTGTGATCGCTCTTATTAATATTTGTACTTTGGTACGGTAGGAGTTTTGGTGTTGTGGGAGTTACAAAATATTGACGGCCCGGTCGGTTTTCCGGTCCTATTATGGCTTGTGAGCTTGGTTTTTTTTTAATGATGAGTAAATCTATGTCACTGCGATATAGGGATTGTGCAGTCAGTCATTTCATCTGTTATTATTACTTAAATTAAGTCATATTTCCTAGTTTCCTAGGGATTTGGATAAAATGTGAATAAACTGGGGTATCTTAAATAACTCGCTTTTCATTTCAATTTCATTTTCTACATTCTCCTCTCAATTTCTGACTTCCCGTAATGACTGTTACATCGTTACATATCTACGAATGATAACTAGACTGGGGTATTTCATCATTAACAAATAAATGTAAGACAATTTTTTAAAAACCTCTCTTAATTTTAGTGCTGTGAACTCAATAAATAGTTAGAAAATTGAGTTGTAAACTTAGTGACGTCAAAAGGTGATATAGTCATACAAAATCAATAGGAGAATCGCGTTTCGACAGCCCATAAAAAGTACGTCAATAATGATGATGGTGTAAAATGCTGTATTCTTTAAGACAAATTAATAACACTCCTTTTTTGCGTTGTTGTAACCCTATTGGTGTGGTATTTTGTTAGCCCAACCCTCCATGGTGCGAGTCGACGGTGAAAGTGTGACATTTGTTTAGCGAGTTGACGACAAATAGAGCGCTAGACGAATCGCGCTATTGCTTGTACGTGTGACGTAACTGATGAATGACGAGCCTGTATTTTAGTTATTTCCTTTATTTCAATCATTTTATTTACCTTATACACCTCCTCTTAGCTACGTAGATGTTAAGGTTCTGAAGTGCTACGAGGCTACGAGCCTACGCCGTAGCCTGTAGAACTTACAAGTGCTTTTCTCACAGTATACCTTGGGCGTCTCACAGTCAAATTTTGATAAATTATTAACTTTCTACTTTTTGTAGTCAGTTGAAAAGAGTAAACTGGCCTTATCCAAGGCATACTCCGTTTCTTTGGATAAGTAAATTTATTTTATTTTTTTCACTTTTTATAGCGACTAAAGTCATTAATTTAGAGCTTTTTCCTTTTCAAAATAATGAAATTTTTATGATATTTTCACGTATCGAGTACTAATTTATTCATTACTTTTTGATACATAGAATTTTACTTAATTTTACACCCGTACACCGGGTATTATTTTTAACCGAAACACGTGACTTTGTAGTATAAAAATAAATAAGTGTCACAAACACATTATTTTATTACACCATAGCTTTTGCAAATCAATAAATATTCATTTACTGGAGAAACCCAAAAAAATAATTTTCCTTAAAAGTAATCGAATTTGTCATCTGAATGTCATTGAAACACACAAAAATAATTCAATTTCATGCAGATTTTTGTACCCATTTTACCAAAATTGGTCGAACATTAAAATTGATGTATTCTCTCCCCTGTAATGTTTACCTCAGATTCACAGTTTGCAACGAGATAACAAAAAGTATAGAACTTTCCGAACAAAGTATAACAGACCTATGAAGATATTAGAGGGGATTTTGAATTTAAAAAACCGTGACAAATTACAACCTACCGAACTACCTATGGAAGTATTTCTATGTAATCAAAGTGTGTATGTGGGTAGCGGAATAGTTACCGTGGTCCCGGAATATAAAGGGCAACCGAAGAGACATGAGTGGGTTTTCTACACTAATATTATAAAGAGGAAAACTTTGTTTGTTTGATTGTAATGAATAGGCTCAAAAACTACCGGACCGATTTTAAAAATTCTTCACCATTCGAAAGCACGCTATGTCCCACGGGAGCGAGGCAGTAACCAAAAACCTAACGTAACGCGGGTGAAACCGCGAGGAACAGCTAGTAGTCTGACACGCCCCGCCCAGGACGGGAGCAGTGGTTTGATGATTTCCCACTCACCAAAAAAAAGATGCTTTTCTATAAAGGAAACTTACTTTTCCTTCACATCTCCAGTATTATCAACGGGGTTTATCTAGGTACTTATATTTTGGTTCCGGCTTTGTTCCCGTGGCTCATAGCGTCATGTTACGTAGCCCATATATCATCCAGATGATTTAGCTATATTCCTGTTGAGATTTACCAAAATCCGTTCTGTAGTTTTTTTGTGAAAGAGTAACCCATCTTCTCAAACTTTCTTTTTTTTTTGGGAAGATAGATCACTCGCACGTGAATAAAATAAGAGGAAGTTAAAAATCTTTGAAATTTTCGATTATTCATTAAACATACTATGTTATATACCTTTCTCTTGAATCCCTATCTACTGATGAAAACGGCATTAGATTTAAACGTACACCCAGACACTTAATTTTCTACCATGCAAACATTAGAAAGATCTTCTCTATACCGTTCACAAATCTATGCAAGGAAGTCATCGTCAGAATTTGTCTACACAATGGCAATACCTGTTGAACAGACAGTCAGATCAAACACTCGTTATGATGGAATAACGATACGATGTTGTGTTAACACCCCTTCACGAAGATCCGAGGACAGTTTTGGCTTCTTTTAAACACAATTTAGAACCCTTGGGAAAACATTTTGTAGTCAAAGACTTTCAAAGTTAAATGTTGTCTTTAACTCGCGTTTAGGGTAATATTTTGTGAGTTTTTGTCTTGTTATACTATAGTATAACGACAATTTTTTTTAAACAGTACCAAGTTCAGTATTTTAGAAAATTTATCGCTAGTCTAGATCGCTCAAGCACGAGGTTTTAGTATCGCAATCTGGCAGTTGCATACTTATAAAAATACGTAGTAAGGTTATCATAGCTAAGTAAGCGATAAAGCGGTTAACGAATAGTTGAGCAACTGTAAAAAAGCACTGCAACCTACCCTGCATACATTTATCGATACTATGCTAGTGTTGGCTTCCAGTCCTACTGGATACTTTCTGGCCCCCCCAATACTCTGGATACCCCTTGATTATCCTGATTGTCAGATTTTCTGACTGCACAAAACGACTCTCAGTTATCAAAAATCTACTAATGATAACGAGGAGGACCAACAGCTTCACTTTACTTTAGTCTGCCGACTCTATATCTACCACTTTAAAAAATCTATTAATAGGCAAAGATATTTTAAATTAGTCCAAACAGTACCCAAGATTAATGTTCCGACAGGGTTATTGGAGATCAGTAATACTGTCAACGACGTCATTAGTCCATGTTTACTCATTTACTTATACAACATTAGAAATTCTAATTTTATAGTGTGGTTATTAGTCGCTTGGGGTTAATTTGATTTGAGGTAGTTGTAGATCAAGTATAGTCATTTGTAGGTATGGTTGATAAACTAATTTTGTTCTTTTTAGGGTTCCGTAGTCAATTAGGAACCCTTATAGTTTCGCCATGTCTGTCTGTCCGTCTGTCCAGATTAAGGGAGGACCCCTTAATCTCTGTGACCATTAGCACTAGAAAGCTGAAATTTGGTACCAATGTGTATATACCAATCACGCCGACAAAGTGGTAAAATATAAATAAAATAAAAAAAAAACGTTTTTATTAGGGTAGCTTGTTGGATAGGTAATTAAAAATGAATACGGGTTTACTAAAATCATTTTTTGATAATGTCAATAATTTCGGAAATAATCGCTCCAAAATTAAAATAAACAATGTGTCCCACCACCCCAAATTTTTGAACCATAAGTTTAAAAAATTTGAAAAAAAAAATCGGGAATGTAGAACTTTATAAGGACTTTCTAGGAAAATTATATTGAACTTGATGGAAAGAACAGTTTTTGTACATAAATGACAAAATGATTTCTGCGTACTTAATATGTCACGAACGTAACAAATAGGTTTTTTTAAAACTCATAAGTGGGAACAATTATTATTGTGACGGACGGGAAATTACGGAACCCTACACTGAGCGTGGCCCGACACGCTCTTGGTCGATTTTTTACTCGTAAAATAGTTGTATCAATCTTAATTGAGAGCGATCTTAAGTTTTATTTATTAAGTTTTTAATTGTAGTGACTCAGTGGTCAGCTCTTGACTTGAGGTTATGAGTTTGATCCGACTATTTTAATTCATGATTTTTCTAAGTATATTTTTAACATAATGTGACATGGTAATTAAAAAAAAGGGGTATGTACCGTATGAACCCTCTCAACCGCCTCTCCCTTCTTACGTCCATGATGGGCGTAGTCTTCAGACAGACAGACAGTAATGGGCTAGTACTAATTAGTAAATAAGTTTTTATTTGCTAAATTAGTAGTTTAAGTTTCGGAACCAGCAGTGAGCAGAGTGTACAGGACTCAGGACTACAGTGAGAATAAAGAGATAACACGAAAACAAATCAATTGGCGTATTGATTGTGATCGCCTGAAACACAATTCCACATTGTTGTATGACAAGATTCTCTTGTTCACAAACTAAAGTAAATTTAAGTTAGTGCATCTTTCTCTTTCCATTTAATTAAGAAAAGGACAGAAGATAAAATATTAGTTAAGTCCTGTCAAATTTAGACACTCCATAGATAATTTAGATGCGTTTTGAAAACATGGCGTCTAAATATACGTCAATTTTCTTCCGGCGCTCTCTAATTTGACAGGATTAAACTAAAATGTATCTTCTGTCCTTTTCTTTAAGAAATGAAAAGAGAAAGATGCATTTAACTTAAAATTAGAATAGTTTGTGACCAAGGGAATCGGCACCAATATCTATCTGACGACGACGATTGTATTCCATAATAGCAAATTTCATATTCACAATTTTTTTTAAAGCAACGTGACGCCGAAAGTAGAAGTCAAAAGTATCTTGTCCAGGCTCGGTAAGTTAATTATCTTTTATCTTTAATATGTATGTATTTACAAATTATAGAAGTATGTATATCAGTTGTCTGGTTACCATAAAACAAGCTCTGCTTAGCTTGGGATCAGATTACCGTGTGTGAATTGTCCGAAGATATTTATTATTTATTAAATCAAATATAGAGCTCAGATCATCGTGGCTTTGAATGATGTTAGGTGTTTTCTAAGAACGATGGTTTTCTGAATCATCATCAGCTTGCATCGGTTCACTTCTGGACAAGGCCTCTTCCAAATCGCGTCATTGAACCTGATTTTCGACTACACGCATCGGTGTAACCATTAATTAATTATTCGCTGTATACTTACAATCTAGTGATGACAAAGACGGGCTACAATACAATTGTATTCAGAATATTATATTTACAGGTAAGCAGGCCGACATATATTTCCTTTGCTTAGCGTGTACTTTAGTTTAGCTATTTACCTGCCTATACGTTAAAATTCATAGAATTGTACAATACGGTAGTTTCCACCATTATCAATTGACGTACTTTTTATGAGCTGTCAAAACGCAATTCTCCAATAGATTTTGTATGGCAATTGAAGTTTATGACGTCACTAAAATAACAACTCAGTTGACTATCAATTTATTGATTTCAAAGCAACTAAAAATCTAATTTTTTAGCAAATTGAAAATGAACCGAATTTATTGAGCTGAAATTAAAAGAAGCTTTATAGAAATTGTGTCTAACATTTATTGGTTAATGGTGGAAACTACCCAATTGTACATTTCGAGAATTGGTATTTATTTATAGATTTTGTAGTCTTTTCACGAATCAGTCGATAATGTCGACATAGGTTTAGTCAAATGACTAAACCTTTCAAATATTTAGCACTAATGTGTAGTGATTTGTGGTGCAAGTGGGCCTTAGAATGCAAAGTCTTTGTACAGTTTTCTGCATAAAGCTGTATAATGCTTTGATCCACCCGCCACGCCAAATCCTGCTGAGATGTTCGTAATATCGTAAATACATATTATTACGGTAAAACTAATTTATACCGATAATAAAAGCTCATACACACAAAACAACGGCCAAATAAGCTCGATTGTGTCGGAAAAATCAATTGGACCGATTTTATCGCGATCAGCACTCGAGTGCGCGATATACGACGATAAACCGAGTCGATAACGATACGATAACTTATACAAACTTAGTTACGAGTATCGATAGTGCGTTATTCTATATTTCTATAAGTGGATGACAAGATGAGGTTTGGTTGTAAGTGAAAACTGTAATATTGACAAATGTGGGTTATAGAATAGATAAGTCAGCTGAGAATTCTGGTAAAAGTGCCTTGTCGCTAGGAATAAGAACGGTAAGAAGTCCGATGTGTAGCTTCACGAGATCTTGGCTCTTGATCTCTTGGTTCCTAGAAGGGAGGGAAGGGAGCTGACCCACTCGCGTTGGCTTTATTACAATGGCCATTCGACCTTTTCTTTGACGAACCTTAGCAACACCAAAAATAACCCACATATCACTGATTTAAGTAGATATAGATGATATTGTTAATAATAATATAATAATACCAGCCTATTACTGCCCCACTGCAGGGCAAAGGCCTCACGAGCATTGATCACCAAGCTTGCTCAAGGCGGATTGGCAATTACGGACTTGTATTTACTTCAAATCCAGTTTTCCTTCACCGTTGTCTGTGATGTCCAAGATAAACTTTAGAAAGTACATATGAATTGAAAAAGTCACATTGATACTTGCCAGAATTCGAAACCACAACCTGTTGCATGAGAGGCGGGTGCCTTAACCACTAGGCCATCACGACATCACAGAACATCAAGTACAGATGATTGTTTCTTTATTGTTTTCATAAAACCGATTAAACACGACTTCACGGCAATTTTTTTTTGTGTGTGTTATTTTTATACTTACATAATATAGCTTTTGCCCGCGACTTCGTCCGCGTGGAATAATAGTTTCCGTTCCCGGGGGATTTTCGGGATGAAAACTATCCTATGTCCTTTCCTTTCCCGGGTTCCAGACTACATCTGTACCAAATTTCATTCAAATTGGTTCAGTAGTTTAGGCGTGAAGAAGAGACAGGCAGATAGACAGACAGAGTTACTTTCGCATTTATAATATTAGTATAGATGTCCTTTTGCTGCCCGATTCCTTTCTTCGTTTTTTTCAGCCCGATACTATTTCTTCTTGTTACTAATAATTGTCAGTAAGTATATGAATACACTAGCTACAGCTCGCGGCTTCGCCTGCGTCATGAAGCAGCAAACCAGTGGAGTGCGTATAGGCATGTTTTTGTTCTAAATCAAAGTCACCAGATAACGAAGGGGTGGAGCTAAGCTTCGCCCGCTGTGATTGGTCGATGAATTTGACAACTGATTTTTTAGGGATTGCAAAAGGGTGATTAAAAAAATATCGATATCGATAATTATTTAAATTATTAGTTGTATAAGACCCGATTTTGTAATAAAACAGGGTTTTATAAAAATAAGGTTATATTAAAAAAGGTTTCGCAATCAAGCAGTAGCTTAAATAAATTAATAAAAAAATAATACACTTGATTATAAAACGGAATAGTTAAATAAAAAACGAAAATTAACCCATTTTTCTTTAACTTCCGGAATATTTGGAAATCTAAAATGAAAACATTAAAACGAAACATTATTTTTATTTTACCATTAAAAATTATCGATAAAATAATTTATCTACTGTGTTTTGTGAAGTCACATCACTTCAGGACACAGCACTAAGTACTTACGAATAGAAAGGGATAGACTTATCTAATATTCTAGTGAAAGTAAAGGACTTTTTCAAAAGACATCAACGCGGTATGACTTTTTTCGAAACCAACCAGTTTAGCTTGAGCTCTCTAATTACCAAAAATGTAGATGAATATAATCATATTTCACTTACCGATGAAAACTTATGCCATCTTTTTTATAACTAGATGTTTTAGAACATTTTCCGCACCATTTTATTGCACATGTACTCATTTTTGCTTCGGTTTTATACGATAAATGTATTTTTAGGTACCGAAATTAGGAAGTGTGCACGGATCCAACAACTGGTCAGTACTAAAAATTGCACTCATACCTGCGTCTCTTATAAGTGATATTCCATTTAAGTGTCGTGAGCCCGAATCACCCGTATGAGCGGTCAAGTGGTTGTATAGTCTTTGGCCTGCGTAGATGTTGATACTTTCATCCCCTATTTTATCCCTTCAGGGTGGGAAGTTGGAATTTATCAAAATCCTTTCTTAGTGGGTGCCTACGTCATAACATCTACCTGCATTCCAAATTTCAGCCGTCCAGTGGTTTGGGATATGCGTTGATAGATCACTATGTCAGTCAGTCACCTTTGAGTTATATTATACTAGCTTTTGCCAGCGGCTTCGCTCGCGTTAGAAAGAGACAAAAAGTAGCCTATGTTACTCTCCATCCCTTCAACTATCTCCACTCAAAAAATCACGTCAATTCATCGCTCCGTTTTGCCGTGAAAGAAAATATTAGTATGGATGTATTTATATAGGTATAATATTTAGATACTCACTTATGTCAAACTTTGAACAAATCCGGCTTTCCGGAAGCCGGAATTCGGAAATGGAACAAATAAGATTTGTTCAAAGTTTAATATTACGCAACCGTTGTCCATGAACCGCAAAATTTATAGAAATGCGTTTTTGCTCTCTTTGTTCACTGAGTTCTAAAAATCGATATATTGTTTATTCATTTATTTTTTACTATTTACTGTAATGGTATTTTAATAAAGCACATTTACAAAAAAGAATGTTATTTTTTATTTAATTTACATCTCATACATGTAAGTCTACTAATCGAAAAAACTAGCAGCCTATAAAGCTTGCTAGACTATTTTCAACAACCACAACCGTGGCAATGATTGAAAACACAGAGCCTTCAGTGATGAAGCTTGATCCCAGAAAAACTATGCAACAGCCTGGTACCCGCCTTCTTCCTCCCTCCTCCCCGCATCGGTTAACACAGTTCTGAGGGTCGTGACCACTTCCCAGAAAGTACTGGTGGACAACTCGAGGCTATAATCGGTGTCGATCTTCTACTGAGTGTAAAGCATTGTGAACTGTGTTGTTAAAGTGGTGCAGATCTGTTTAGTCCAAACGTATCGATTACATTGACATCTCCCTCGTCACGTCATTACTATTTACCTATTTGTTTAGGCTAGAGCTAAACAATCTTGACAGACCTATTATTTATTTCAAAACTGACTAACATTTTTATCTAAACAGCTTCACAATGAGGTAATCAATATTAGACCGATACTATTTTAACTTTAATTTAACTAGATTTAAATAATACTTGCTTGTCTTTTATAAGATTTTTTAAGATAAAGAGACACGTCATATTTTTATTTTATTTTAGTTAAATACCAAAACTAAGCTACGCTAAGCTGCAGTAGGTACACGAACTACCCCATCCCTAGAATGTGTTGCAGCAATATGTTGCCTGTCAAGGGGAAGAGATGACGTCACGACAATGGTGGACGGAATTTATGCGTCTGTCTGCTCGGGAGCACGTGCAAACTAGTAGGGTGGGGGATTTAATTGTTGTTACCCGCTCAAGTTAGTGTCATATTTAGTTGGTCATACCTTTATATCGATTACCCACTGGTAATTTGGCGTGAAGTCGTGTTTAATCGGTTTTATTTAGCTTGACGCCGTTCATTTCTTTGTTTGTACCAAATCTTGCAAAAGCTTTTTCGGCTACTTTTGGTACCTACACTGAATTAAGAAAAACTTTGAAGACAGATTGAGTTTCAGTATGTGTGTGGTTGTCACGGCTACAAACACAGTAAAACACAGTAAACCTATACCCTTCCAGAGGGTCTAATGTCATTTTACCAGTTTAGTTCAGTAGGTACCTACAAAGGCAGATCTTGGAATAAGCACACAGCCTATCGCAAGACCAGCTGTGAACACTGTGCTGACTGATAATGATAAACCAGCGACAAGCACCGAATCAAGCCAATTTTGTGTAATCTGTAGTGAACATATAAATAAAAGGTACTACTAACTAAGTAAGTATGAACATAACTATTTGTATAACTATCTATCATATCATATGCCAGTTCAATTATACATCTAACTAATTTGAATTGCTATTCAGTTAGAAACTAAACTTAATTCTTTGACTAGTCGGGATCTGAAGCAAATACAAGTTGCTACGTTCTCTTTGTATTAAATAGTCTTGCAAATTGCATATGAGCGTACAACTTGCACACAGCCTTAACTTAGCTTATTATCTTAGTTTTAATACCCCGTCAAAACGTGATTTTTCCATAAAAATGTTTACAGAGATTAAATTACGCCACAAATTCTGGAAAACCTTGTACCTAGTTATCTAATAGAATATTTAGAACACTAGGCAAAAAAAAGAAATACCATACCAGGTTTACCCACTGCAGATAAAATGCCTTTTCAAACAGAATTTAATTTCGAATACAAGTCTAGGTTTCCTCCTTCTTGAGTTTCGAAGAGCAAAATAAACTTACAAAGAACATGTCACTTACATCTTCTCAAACGACAGTCTTATCACCGACTTTAAAAGATCATGATTACTTAACAATATGAATTAAATTAAAAACTTAACTGCCAAGAAAATGCGACCAACTAGCATGTTACTCGGAATGATGAAAGGTTTGTAACGATTTACGATACCATTACTTACTTAAATCCGTGCAGGCGTTTAGGAGTTATGATTGAAGTAAAGAAACACATAGGTATACCTACATACGGGAATCGTGATAACACAACACTTCTTTTTGTACTTTTTTTTTAAATTCTGATATCAGAACTAAATAAACCATAATTTACTTTACGAAACCTAACAAAACTATTCCATTACACGGAATAAATTAAAATCGAATATCTAATTGATTGCAATGGGCATCCATTCGAAACGATTAGCGGACGATTGCCAATCAAAATAATTTTAAACTGAGCTAAAATCGATTGAAATCATATGAAAGCGCCGTGCATTGTTCCCGAGCATCATAAAATTGTTTCGGGAATTCATATTGCTTTTCATGTTGGTAATCCATACTAATATTTTAAATGGGAAAGTGTGTCTGTCTGTCTGTCTGTCTGTCTGCCTGTCTGTTTGTCTTTCTTTCACGGGAAAACGGAGCAATGAATTGACGTGATTTTTTGAGTGGAGATAGTTGAAGGGATGGAGAGTAACATAGGCTACTTTTTGTCTCTTTCTAACGCGAGCGAAGCCGCGGGCAAAAGCTAGTTTAAAAATACTAGCTTTTTCCTGTGATTTTGTCGCGTGACACTAAAGACAGTTTATAAACGTGGTTTTGCACAGCCACCGGCTTCTGAAATTGAAGTTACTGTTGCCTTATAAGTTTTTGAAGGCGGTTGTTTTTGTTAAAAAAGCCGGTCAAGTGCGAGTCGGACTCGCGCGATGAGGGTTCCGTAAATTGTTTTTTTTGTGAATTAACTACAAATTTACGGTTTTCTGAGTTTTTCCTTAAGTTGTGCTACATGATGCTTCTTGCCAAATTTCATGATTCTAGGTCAATGGAAAGTATGTCTATAATGTCTAAATATGACATATAAAAACAGCTGTAACTATCTTTTTATTGCGTTGATTTAAAAAAATATTTTTGCACTGCTTTGAGAGATAGCAGACCTGAGTATGTGGGTACGCGTATCTGAGAAAAAGGGTCTTGACAGACGGACGGACGGACGGACTGACGGATGGACAACAAAGTGAACCTTAAGGGTTCCGTTTTCGACGGCGCGTTAGTGTTCCACGCGCGCCTCAAAGAGAAGGGCAATCGAAGGAACATGAGTGGGTTTTAGTCAGTAAAAGTCTGACACGCCCTCCCGCGGTCATTTGATGATTTCCCACTCACCAAAAAAAAAAGTGTTCCGTTTTTACCTTTCGAGGTACTGAACACTAAAAAGGGTCTTATTCTTTAACTAGCTTTTGCTCACGACTTCGGGCGTGTAGAAGTCGAAAAGGGTATAATAAGATTTTATTAACTACAGCGACCAACAAAACTACAGCAACTTTATTTGACAACAACTTTAAATATATTTGGTTTGGAGTTGCAGATACTTGAGTAACTTTTAGTTTTTAAACCCTTCGTGAAAACTCTGACATAATCCGTACTAATATTATAAATGGGAAAGTGTGTCTGTCTGTCTGTCTGTTTGTCTTTCTTTCACGGCAAAACGGAGCGACGGATTGACGTGATTTTTTAAGTGGAGATAGTTGAAGGGATGGACAGTAACATAGGCTACTTTTTGTCTCTTTCTAACGCGAGCGAAGCCGCGGGCAGAAGCTAGTAATGTATAAATTAATTAATATTTACTTAATATTTTACTGTTTTACGGGATTTAACGCGCACGTACCTTTTTATTTGTTTTTCGCTTGACGTTTCGGCAGGGTTACACCTGCCATGGTCACAAGCAGACTCACAAAACAGTAAAATATTAATATGCAACGCGAAAGTTTAATATTTACTTGTCAGCCTAAATGCAATATTTGAAAATCCTGACTTCTAAACTGACAGTTTTTCATATTTTCCAATTTCCATTTGAGTTTGAATTAAAACAGTATCTTGGTGGATATTTCCTTTTTACAAAGAACGTACCGTCCAAGTTTCATGTCTGTTTCTCAGCGTTAGGTTTGTGCGGTTTGTGTCTTCTGTGTATCTTCTGTCCTTTTCTTTAAGAAATGGAAAGAGAAAGATGCATTTAACTTTAATTTAGTTAAGTTTGTAAACAACAGAATCAGCACCAATAGCTCACGGAACATTATTAATTTAGGCAAAGCTAAGTTTTTTCACATTTTTCTAATCAATTCTACACGAGTCATTGTAACTCTAAGTATTTAATAGAGTATGTTCAATTTAATAGTTTCTTACCCATTCTTCTCTACACCTAGCAACCTTTTGGAATTGGTGACTACATAAAATTTGATGGCGTTAAAAGGATTATTTTATTAGGTGTTCTTTAATTGTCAAGCCGTAGGCTTACAATATCTGAGCCTAATTTTCTTTGACAATTGGTCACTAACTACCTAACTTTCGTCTGGTTCTTGCAGCGCTGCAGCATACAGCCCTCGTACAACGCTAGTCGCTGGAAGCGCTGCAGCTTTTGTAAATTCCAGTACGTATCTTTTGAAGCTATTATACTATTTCAGAGTGATCAGATTCTTAGATATAAGTAGACTTGTTCAAGGCTCGTTTATCATTAGTTGTTGATGACCTCTGTGGAGCAGACATTTTTTTAGCTATTAGGAGATAGAGAGATAAACAAGACTTATAAAGACTGGTCTCATACAGCCCTCTAAAGAGAGAAATTTGGCAAAATATTAACCTTGGGAAAAATTTGACTTATAATACAATTTGTTTGTTACTAATACTCACTCTATCAATGATACTTGTTCCATAGATATGATTTTATGACGCCAAAAAGTCAACCCAAGCTTTGAGGGCGAGCGCTAACATGGCCGCGGGTGCTCGTGTATTGAAAAATAGTATAATGTCAGTGCTAATTGCCGCTAGCGTGCGATTGGATTTCACAGGAGTTGTTCCCTAACCACCCTGGGTTCCTTTACCGAGGTATGTTGAAGAATACGCCTGAAACAAATCTATTAATAAAAAGTCGGGTTAGTTTAACCACTTATAACTGGCGAAAGGCTGAAATCGATTCTTATCATGTTGGATTTGCCTTCGCCACGACCAAATATTAAAACACTGGAAAACCTTCATTCTCAATGGACAAAATTATATGCCTTCATAAAAGAAAAACATGCCTTTTGACAAAGCCGGTTTCCTGCCTTCGTCGCGTTTGTTCTATGCAGCTAAACAGAACGTTCAGTGCAGTATAGTTTCCAGTGGTTTATGTGCTAGCGACCATATTGCTTTGAAGGTGGCAAGACGCTTTGAAGATAGTATCTCGTGTATCCATTTATGTGGGGTGGTTAACTTTCGTGTATCTAGGACGTGGAACCACGCGACACACAAAGCTTTTCTAATTGTGTCTGTAATTGTGTCTGTAAGTGGGTTAAAAACATTGTGGGTCTGGGAAAACCATATTTCAATTTCAAGTTACGTTTGTGAAATATTAAGCAGCCATTAGGCTACACACAAGTTTATTTACGAGTAAGTTTTGGGAACATTGGAAACCCAACATAAAACAACAAGTCAACAAACAACATGAATTAAGATATATATATTACGGTAACTCAGTGCGTGCGCTGACGGTAGAATAAAGTATTCGTCACAGAGAAACGTATAGATAAACAAAGAATGTTCTACAATAACGTAAAACGGAGTATTCCCGTATGAGCACCTATTTTTTGTGCATCAATATTTACCAATTAAAAGATAATTAAATTGGACGGGACTCACACCAGACACAGAGTGTCTCTGATGTCCAAGGTAAACATAGAAAGAGTCACATTGGTACTGCCCGGATTCGAATCCACAACCTCTTACGCGAGAGGTTGTCATCTCGACAGTTGTATCACACGTCGCAAAACCACATAAAATGTAAAAAAAAACACATAATTTTCCACAAAAATATTTCCAACTTAGACTCATCATTTCTTAAGTCACACCATAGCGCGTTAAGTAGGCATAATACCTAAAGGACTTAAGCTTTCAATTAAAGTGCGTTTCATTTTTGTCCGCCGGGGATTTTTCCCATAGTAAAGTTCTTAATGTCCTTTGGTGCTCAATGCATATGCTCAAACGGGAATACTCTTCTTAGAAAACACCGAGTTATTCCGTGTGGCCTTACCTTAGCTTCGTATTCGTGTGAAACGTCACACAAACCGTGACGCGTAGCTCAGCTTCCATATCGTCCTTGATACGTGCAGATCCTTTGAGTCTTGCAATCGCGTTCACGCTTTGTCAGGTCCAGTACCCAAACTATTCTTATGCATTTTTTAGTTTGAAAGCACTCATTTTTAGGGTTCCGTGTCTAAAGAAAAAATGGAATGGATTTACTAAGATTCCGCTGTCCGTCTGACCCCGTTCTTATGAACGGCTAAAGTTAAGACAATTGAAATTTTCGCAGATGATGTATTTCTGTTGCCGCTATTACAATAAGTTGGTACTGAAAACAGAACAAAATAAATATTTAAGTGGGGTTCAACAACAAAAAATGTTTTTTTTTGACATTTTTTGTTGATAATGGTACGGAACCCTCTGTGCACAAGTCCGGTTGGCCAGTTTTTTGGAACTACCAGACGAATAGAAAGAAGAATTGAACTAAAAGCCTGGTTTTTGAAGAACAGTAGGCTACACAATATCACGGCACCTTTGTACCCGACCAATCAGTTTTCATGTAATTTGTTGGCACTGTAAATCGTTCAGCCTTAGCTTTTCTATCTTATTTGGTAAATATTTATTTATTTATTTACATGCGGTTACTATGCTCTCGTGGAGGTTAAAAGATTAAAGGTTTCGAAAAAGGCACGAGATTGGTCACAAAAATCTTTTCAAAACAAAATTAAATATTATTATATTATTCTCCATATAATTAATAGTTCTGTAGGATTTGTAAGCGTGCCTACTGATCTCCGAAACTGTAGATAAAATTCTCCTCTATATTTTGCTGCTGCCTCTATACGTTTATTTTTTATTTTATGGTGTAGAGGGGAGAGGCCTTATGCACTCAGTGAGTGGTTGGGGTGGATCTGTTATATACCTACATTACCTACCCCTTCTTGGGACACACTCTATGAGTGTAAGCTATCGTTACACAGTATAAAACAAAGTCTTTCCCCGCTGTCTGTACCTAGGTATGCTTAGAATTAGGTCTTTAAAACTACACAATTTTGTTTCGATTCTAATAGATAGATTACGATTTATATTTAGACTAGCTTTTGCTCGCGACTTCGTCCGCGTAGATTAATAGCTCCCGTTCCCGAGGGATTTCCGGGATGAAAACTATCCTATGTCCTTTCTCGGGTCCCAAACTATATCTGTACCAAATTTCATTCAAATCGGTTCAGTGGTTTAGGCGTGAAGAAGAGACAGACAGACAGACAGACAGACAGACAGACAGACAGAGTTACTTTCGCATTTATAATATTAGTACGGATTCAAGAAAAAGATTTATGTCGTATTTTATTTTATTTTATTTTGTTAGGAAAACTTACAGCTAATAACAAAAAATAAAAAAAAGATTACTAAAACTAAGGCCAATTAAAAGTTTTCACAAATAGTTAATTGAGTAAAAATAAGAGAAGAGACAGTAAGTAAGTAGGTAAAGACGAACACAGATTACAAAAATTAACAAACAAAGATTACAAAATAGACAGCAAAATAATTACAACAGAGAGTCCTTTTCAATTTACGGACCCCCGTGTTAAATAAATCGATGTCAACATCTTGGCAGGTCTCATTGTAAGAGCGGCATGCTCTTATTAAATAGGAGTTTCGCCTGTAAGTTGTTTTAACAACCGGCGTGTGTAGTAGGTGAAATCTACGAAGAGATACACCAGGTACGCGTAAGCCTATTTTGTTTACTAACTCGGGGATGTCATATATATATGTATACAGTAAAGAAAATTCGATTTGTAATACCCATGCGAATCTGGGTCGGGTCGTTGGTATACTATATAGTATGGCTGTAAAGTGTATCTGAGTCTGCATTACGAGATGATTTCCCCTTAAGTTGGCAATGGAGAGCTGTTCTGACGATAACATCGCCTTCCTAGAAGTCTCCAGGATGGCGATGTTGCGGGCAGAAGCTATGTCATTACCGTTACTTTTCACACGTGAGACATTTGTGATGTAACTAAGAAGAATATCATTCACCATACAAGAAAGGTTACCGCGATCTTCCGAAGCAATGTGTTACAATAAATAATAAATACTAAAATAATAAAAACAAAACTATGATATTACAGAGAAAGAAGAAAATAAGCGATATAAATTAGATTTTAATTTTCTTTTTTTACAAGCAATGCTAACTGTCCTTTTATTGTTTACTACCAATTATTATAATATATACTGTCACTCTAATTAACAACGACCAGTTACATGTAACGATTATTTAAAGGATTTGTCACACTGGATGCGATCTGCAGCCTGCGGTATCATGTATGAACAACGCTGTCGGTCGGGGTCAGCAATCCGGGCAGGCCAACCGCACTGGGATTACGTATCTTGCAGAAGCCGAGCGATCGCGATAATTTAGCAATATAAATGTCAATTCGCGATAATTTAGCAATATAAACGTCAATTCAAAATACGTCATGTCAAATAGCACTTTAGCGATAGTGCTGCCTCTGTGGAGCAATCAGATAACTAAAATATGCATTTTTCGTTTGATGGTTTCGTATTTAGTATGGTTTTTAAGAGCAAAGTGCTGCAAAGTGAGCACTTTGACCTGACCGCAGGCCGCAGAACGCATCCAGCGTGACAAATCCTTAAAACTAGCTTTTGCCCGCGCCTTTGCCCACGTGGATGTCCAACTTCCACCCTGGAATTTTCAAAAATCCAATTTACTTTTATTTTCAGGCAATTTATTATTTTTTTCTCTGAGTAAGAACCATTCTCTCACTCATACTTCATATTCTAAAAAAAGAATTACCGAAATCGGTGAAGCTGTTCTCGAGATTTGCGCTAAGCAACACAATCAGAGATTCAATTTTATATTATAGATAGGTAGATTGGTCAATATTAATTAATTGGTAGGCAGAGAGCGGTACAATTGGCACCTACAGAGCGACATGCTTGTTGAATAGTTTACGAGCCATGGCCCAGTCTAGGGTTGTCGCTACCTGCATCTAATTACGACTGTCTCAAGAACTATACATAGGTCTCAAGACAGGGCTAAAATCTTCCCCAAATCGACACAAACCTTGTAGATCCTTATTAAACCTCCGAACACACGTGATTCGAGACACAATAGAAAGACAATAGCAGCGCGACAGCCAGCTGTCGCTTGGTCGATGAAAGGTTTAATTAACTAGTACGTAGTAAAGTTGTAAAGTTAAATTTCAAAAATATGAGGTCAGGGTTAAATCTAAGTGCTAAGTTATATCCTTATTAATATTATAAACGTGAAAGTTTGTATGTGCGAATGTACCTATGTAAATTTATTTATTTATTTTTAAAGAAAGCTTACAGACTAATATCAACTTAAGTGACATGCAAAGATAGGGACAATTTGCTAATAACAAGCTTCCACATGTATAATACTACTTAGCTATCGTTATAACTGCGTTGACCGGTTAATTCAGCGGTATTACGGATGTTTGTTTTCTCTTTCACGCAAAAACTACCGAATGGGTTTTGATAAAACTTTACAGTAACATTGTTTGTACAATAGAAACTACACAACACTACACTTTACAACATTACGCTAGAACTCACGGGAGCGGAGCAGTAACCAAATTACTAACATAGCGCGGGAGAAGCCGCTTGGGTCCCAAGCAAAACTCTTTATGTAATACTAGCTGTCCCACGCCTTGGGACAACTAGTATTACATAAAGAGTTTTCATATAAAAATGAAATGTAGGTCCCATATATACTTATCTCAATCTGCGTCTTCGCCTGCACGGGGTAAGATCGAGCCCATTTTAGGCTTGTTATTAATAAGAAAACTTTTGCCGTAAGAAAATACTATAGCATCCTGCAAGGACAAAACAATGGAACCCCGTGTTTATTTTTCATCTCGCTGGTCAATCTTTGACTTTCTTAACCGACCAGTCGTTTGCCCTGCCCTAAGTAAATTTAAGGCTCCGGTCAGGGCAAAAAGTACCTTAACCATGGGGTTAAGGTAGTTGTCTGCTCCTGTGCCGAATATAACGTTACGAAGGCGATGGAGGGGTGGCAAGGATTGTTGTCGAATAATATCACCTCTGCCTAAACATTATTGCATATTCAATATAGGTACAGGTTCATTTAGTTAATTATCAAACAACCTCAATGCTTTGTCATAGTTAATAACAACGGACAAATATATCAATAAACACGATGCAGAGATGCGATGCAGAGTTTACTAATATTAACGCCAATCAAGTTATCACATAAATTGATAGGACGATCTTGATATTATATTCTCTTTACCCTCTTTAAAATTTAAAAAAGGGCTATCGAAATGCTTCAATAACTTTCTTTTTTTTTTGTTTTGGTGAGTGGGAAATCATCCAATGACTGCTCCCGTCCTGGGTGCGGCGGGAGGGCGTGTCAGACTCTTACTGACTAAAACCCACTCATGTTCCTTCGATTGCCTTTTATGTTCCAGGGTCACGGTGACTACTATACACATTCCGCAACCCCGGCAGGCGTTGGCCCTGTTGGGCCCCTTCCTGTGCTGACTCCTTCTCTTTGAGGCGCGCGTGGAACACTAACGCGCCGTCGACGCGGTCCTGGTCCTAGCCGGGCGGCGAGCTACCCATCGCTCGCCATCCGCAGAACCGCGCCTACGGTGGCCGGTAGTCGTCTTGCGACTCTCGACGTCTTCGCCTGGGTCTTAGTCCGGGGCGAGAGGCTCGTCGTTGCCTCTCGCGCGCCGCCGCTTCCTTCACCAGCATAACTGCTTCGCAGAAGGAGGCGGGCTTCAATAACTTCAATAACTTCAATTCTTCAAAAATGCTATGTGTAATTGTTTTGTGTCCCAATAAAGTAAAAATAAAAATAAGTGTCAGTTTACCTGTAAATGCTTAAAATATCAATACGTAATTCGACTTTACAACACCTCGAAATAACTTCTGAATAATGAATGCCTTGGGAATTACTATCAGAGTACAATAATTCGAAAATAAAATGCATATTCGAGTGTGCGGGTGGAATAAATAACGAATAACGCGACGAAACGGTAGGGAAAATTTAAAGTTTTTGCATTCTTGATTTAATTGAGTTGCTTCAGTTTTCAGCTCGTTAAATTGATAGAGCAATTATTGTTCTCTTTATATTAATTTTTTTTGCTTTAACTGCGCAAATAAAAATATTTCTGCCATTGCAAATATGAAGAGTTATCAGTAATGAGTTTTTGTTTATAACTTTGTTTTCTGTCAGGAGGTTAAATTGTTTGCTTGGTAGAGAGGAATTGGAAGTTTCAGCTTATTGTCGTATTAGTTGATACTGAAGTTTAAAAATCTCTATCTATTTTTATATTCCAAAAATTTCTCAATATCTTAAACCTAGCGTTAAGCGACAGAAATGCTATGATTCCATCACTTGCTCTTGTCTTGTGTTTTGTTTTTCAATAGCTTTTTCCAGGACGGTCTGCCTAACTTTTAAAAACCAACTTCACTCAAACAAAGTAACCAACAAACAGTTAGTTCAATAGTCAGCACCGAATAATTGGTTTGAATCCATAAATTACGGGGTTGTTAAGTTCCTAATGTACGGCTAGGGCAGGCGGGCGGTGCCACCGCAACGCTACGCGCGTGTGCGTCGCCAATTGTATGTCAACCCGTGACATTGTGTGTTATGGGGATGTGGGGCCAGGAAACGGGGTGACAGCGGGTAGAAGGGGCGACACCAAGTTGAGGTTTTTGTGTGTATGTGTCGTTGTTTTGAGCAAATTTGTTTTGATTAAATGGTTCAAAGATTTTGTAGGAACTGCTGAAAAGTAAAGAAAAATAACCTTTACGTTTTAAATTTTTTTTAGGCTGCGTGGCCTTATTTTCTTTCGAGAATCTGTGATATGAACATGTGGTTTAGGTTTAAACTAGTATTAAACGCGTGTTAATACAGTGTAGCGCCAGCCACATCCGGCAGTATTCTATCCTATAATGAGTGTGAGATATTTTTTTGATTATGAAAGATTCTATCTCTGTAAATACTTTTTTTTTATACTGACGAAGGAAAGGAAAAAGCAATATGAAAATTAATAAAAATTCAATTTCAAATTGCTCATTGTTTTCAAGTAACCCTTAATAATATTATAAAAGTTAAGCTAAACACACTCATTGGGCGACGATCTAATCACCATACCTTACTTACATTATTCTTACATGTACCTACTCGCTCTACCCGCTACTCTCGTAGCCTCAGTATAATGCGCAACGCCTAGTTAGCATCCCTCACGCACCAAGGCGGATCGCGCTTGACTAATTCCTAGTGAGGTATTATGACAATACGGGGACACTCGAATCGAAGGTGACGTGACAGTAATGTGGCGGCCATGACAGCATGTGTTGAATGTAGTAAAGAGCGAAAATATAATACTGTAGGTATATTTCCGTATGTATATGTTTATAGTTTTGTATAAGTATTAGGTATATATTTTACAATTGTTTGTATAGCTTATAAAAAAAAAATATAAGAAAATATTAACAATAATCAACCTGTATTCCACCTAATCATAAGCGTATAACTAAATTATTACGCATTCGTTTTCCTCCCGATCTTTGTAATTATAGTTTAATTTTTAAATTGTATGAAGTGCGTCAAAAGTCCAACACCAACCGATTGACTCCAAACCCTTACCAATAACTTCAACATTAGAGTCTTGTGGCCAATGCGTAGGTACCAAACTATTGTGTTGTCATTAGAACCTAACGTATGTGCAAAGTTTCATTAGAATCGGATTTTTAAAAGTAGTTCAAAAAGCTGCCGTAAGACTTGAACCAAACGAATCATTTAACTCAAACATTGCCATTCGTGTCAGCAAACCGAATTGGCAGTGGACTGGTTAAGAACAGATAATCGTTGGACTAAGCGTGTTAGACTAAGTGGAGAGCACGGCAAATGATGCTACGATCTGAGAAAAGCAGCTGGTAGCAACTGGATGCATAGCCGAAGATCGAGTTAAGAACTACTTACTCACATTTATTCAGTTCTATTCACCTTATGTCGATGACAATTTTGTACGAAAGCTGAACAGACGCAGAAAGCGGAACGGACGCGTACGCGATTTCATGCAAAATCTTGTTTTTTTATGGACCTAAGTGTCACTGTCCATGAAGCGTGGCTGCACAGGCAGCATACGTACGCCTGCTTGCAGCTTACATACGAAATTATGAAACTCTGTTGACGAAGTGTTCGCGTAGTACGCTTAGTTATGTATACATACACTGCAGCCAAGATCCGTGGACAGTGATACTAAGCTGAATAGAGCAGAATTTATTAGTCTCTTAGGCGGCGCGCTAAGATCTAAGTCCAACGTTCAGTGGACTGGCGCAGGCTTATGATGATGATAATGAAGATGAATAATCGCGGTCTCGCTATATTAAACCGTGATTTTGGTGCCGATTCTCTTGTTCTCAAACTAAAGTAAAACTAAGGCATCTTTCTTTTTTCATTTAACAAAGAAAAGGACAGAAGATATATATTTGTTCAGTACTGTCAAGTTAGCCATTGCCTGAAGTAAATGGAAACGTAATTTTTAGAAGCATTGTTTTTAATCACATCTAAATTATTTATAGAGTGTCTTAATTTGACAGCTCTAAACTTATATTTTATCTTTTGTAATTTTCCTAATAAAATGAAAAGAAAAAGATGCACTGAACTTAATTAATTAACTTAAACATAAGTTTAGTTTGGAACAAGGAAATTTGCTACATTGTTTAGCGTTTCACCTGTTTTGATACCCACGCACACTCCTAATTTATATTGCTTTTCGGTGAAAGTACACGTATCAAAGTTAAACTAATGTGAAATTGTTCCTAGAACTATAATATATAATCTGAGTGTACGTCGAACTATGAAGGTACTGCTTTGTGTTTTAGTGTAAGCTTTGTTATGGTATTTTTAGAATATTCGTAATATGGAGACTACTTCTACTCGTGTTGCAAGTAGACGGTAACTGTATTTAAGGTTCAGTACTGAGGTCATACTGTCACCCGCCCTGACTAAGTCGATTACAGATGATTTTATAGTGGAATTACGGTCGTTATTTGACTAGATTATGTGACCCCCATGTTGGAGGCAGCCCTCGGCTACTAGCCTAGCCGATTACTAAACTTACCTGGTCCGTCCATCCGTCAGTCTGCGGCCAGTAGCCTATGAATCGTATTAAAGCGTTATTTTTGTAAAAGAATGTCAAATCTATTGCCGCTTTAGAACAAATAATATGAACAATTTAAGTTAAAAATATTTAATAATATTAACTTATATATAAAAATAACATTTACGTGTTTTATGCTCTAAGTAGATATCTTAAAAATGTGTGTAGTGGTTTTATTACGGAACACTTATATGTAAGCTTTTTTCGTTTCTAATTGAATAGGGCTACGCTAGACATACCCCTTTAAATGCAGCTGCAAAGCAAAGAGGTAACATTCCACTGATGCGGACACAGCCCGCAACGTCTTTTATCTCTTTTTATTTCAGCGTGAATTTCATTCATTTTCTTCCTACCTATTTCAGCTTATGTAGGTTGCTCACAGCACCCTAATATACGGATGAACGAGTGGACAGGCGGAAGGACTGACAATTAGCAGAAGTTGCAGGAGCACTTTAAATATTGAAAATTGATCCCCATCTGAAATTTAGAAAATTGGAATAATAAAGTAGTATGTAGTAAGCAATTCAATTATCGTTCTAGAACCGATGGCATTCCTTTTCCGATCAAAAATACGCTACTTTAAAGCTTTACGCCTGCAGTTTTACTAAATTAGTAAATTCAAACATTAAAACAAATGTAATCACATGTTGAATGTAATATTTAGAGCTACAGCCTACAATTAACTTTTGTACGATTAAGTAAATATAAGCATTATGCTAGTTTTCATCCATAAAATTATTTATTATATTAAACCATTTGTAGCTATACTTTTGAATATTGAAGAAGAATGCGTGTCTCAAAGTCAAAACTGTTTGCTCGTTCTAAAACAACAGGTTTCTATGGTGTAGAACGACTAAGAAACATTTTAGTTATTAAAACTATCCGCCGACAAATCATACACCAGCCAATTTATTATCCACCATGATCTATCCTAAAGAAGCCTTAAAACAACGCTCCTTCATGGTCACTCATATCACGACAGCAACAAGTGCACCGAACGAAAAAACCTGCCATTCACAAACAGCAACGTCCCCTAATCTGCAAATTTTACGGAATTTATTAATTACAGTCCCCGCGAAATTGAATTATTATTAAATGTATAGCAATATGTTTGTCCGGGGCATTGTTAGCCACCCCTAGGGATGCACCCCTCGGTCACGGGTGCATTCCATGGCACACGTGTTGCGAGCCCGGGTGCAGGCAAGGCGGTGCCATATTGAAATGAGCCTTTATGATGCTGATGCAGCATCGGATGCCATTAATCTCTGTCTGATTAGTTATTTTATTTACGAGACAGGTTCATGTGTTAATCAGATCGAATTTTGATTTTGTTTAAAATGTTGGATGTTATTACTTAATCTGAGAAGAAGATTTTATACTTATTATTTTAAAAGTATTACTGGACCAAAAGAAGGCTTAAAATTAAAGTCAAAACCGTTACATGTTGGAAAGCGCTAGATAAACTGTTAAATTAATAAAACACAAAAAAGATTTAGCCAAACAAGAGATACCGTTGTTTATGCGCTCACACATTTAGCAATTGTCTTTTATTAATAATGATAGCCTTTAGGGACTGAATATTTGGGCTAGATTAAATAAATATATATATACAAATTGGTAAACCTTAAAGGAAGACAAAAAAATCATGACAAAATAATTATATATTCTTAACAGTGACACTACCGAAACAACACATCAGCCAAAAAAAGCTCAGAGATATGAAATCTCAGCAAGTAAAAGCAAAACGAACTTGATTTTTCCGAAGGAGCTTCATACCGTTATCTAAGGCCCGCCCACCTGAACACTGGGCTGATTTTCGGCGGGGGTGAACGTGCGGGGCGGGTAGGGGGGGAGGGGTGGTCGTATTTCACAATTAAATTTTTCTGGCGCGATCTCGGCGAGTGTGTTCACCAAGCAACGGCGCTCTCGGGGTGTGGGGACCTAGGGACCTCAAAGTTGTACTGGAACTGATATTTATATTTTTTTCTGTCTTTTTTTAGTTAAATTATTAATACTTTTGTGTGTATAAGGCCAGCTTACTGGAAGTAACTGTGTATACCGATCTCTGTAAAAAGGAAAGTCGAAGGCTAGTTTCTCTTTGATTTACTACGAATAGGTACCTACTAACGTTGATTGTAACTTTGCTTATAACAATTAAATATCACTATGATGATAACCGTGGTGACCATCATTTATCTGCAATTGGACAATAATAGAAAAAAAAAGACGGGTTGCACTCCGGGAGTGCCGGCAGAAGTGAAAACTTGATTATTAACAGCGTGCCACGCGCATCCATTATGGATGGTGACAGCTGTCTACTATCCATCCGTCCTACGCTTTTTCGATCAGGTCACGTGTCCTGACGCGAGTTTAAGATTTTATACCCATTACAGAAAAAGTGCTCAACGCCGCTAAAGAAGTTTTCACTTCAAAAATTTACATTTGTGATTGATCCGAATGATAGCATAATAGCTGGATTCATAAATCTCATACAAGAACACTCATTCACCAACTTAGGCAATTTCAGTACGACCTCAAAAAGTTTTTATGATTTACACAAAGTTTGGGAGCCGCTGTAACCTAGTTTAATATCGCAGTGGCGACGACACGGCGTCACGTGCAATCGCAAAGATACACTTACACACACACACACCCTGGCGCACACTACAACATTCGCTTACACTGTCCGTGTGACCTGTCTGATATCCCGTGTCATAACAGTTAAACCCGGTGAATTTATTAAAATTCGTCATTCTACGTCTTATTTTTGGTTAATTCAAGGTCTTGATTCAATGTGCACGTATTGTTTTTGTCATGTTTGCAACAATTATAAACATTTATACCAGAACATGTGGTTTTCGGTCACAGTTCTGAAAAACTAACTGTCTACCACATATTCACTTTATTCCTTCTGAAATTCAAAGTAATTTTTATATACTTACTTTTTAATTTTATTTGTTAGTTACCTATGGAGAAGAACAAGCAAGAAAATCCATGAACACTCCTTTAAAATCAATAGATTAAAACATAAAATTAGATTGTGATCCAAGTTTAATCTTTTGTGAGAACAATGTAGCAAGTTGTGCAAGTTAGTTATTTAACTTGAGATTCTCCTTGCTCAGTTTGTTCTTAAAAGTATTAAATTAGGAATCTGAAGTACTCAAATGATCGGTTATGAAAAAACGACTCGGGGTTAGTTGTAACCCTTTACTGTGTGATTCAGTTCAGTCTCAAAACGCACCACAATCACCGTTTAAACCCTTGAACACGAGTGATTTGAACACACGAGACGCAATAGAAAGAATAGCAGCGCGACAGCCGGCTGTCGCTCGGTCGTCAAAAGGTTTAATCGAGTAGAGGTAAAATCGAGTGAACCAACTATCAAGCTTCAGTTTTCACTTAGTATTATTATTATTATTTTTTATCATCTGATCCCAAGTTAAGCTCTGCTTAGAGCTTGTGTTATGGTAACCAGACAACTGATATACATACTTATATAATTTATAAATACATACATATTATAGATAAATTACACCCAGACACAGAACAAACAATCATGCTCATCACACAAAGTTTGTTCTGGGTGCGAATCGAACCCACGACCTCCGGCTTAGCAGTCAGGGCTACTAACTACTACACCAACAGGCCCGTAAAATATTAAATACATAGTATCTCTAGACCTATAAAATACGAAAACTTAGACCAATAAACCGCTTCCTTTCTAGTTCACGGATAAAGTTAGGGGCTCATTTTCCGCTTTCTGTTTAGTTGGGATTGGGAACCAGTTGTTTCGAACGCTAAGTCTAGCTGTGCATAGACAGCAACTTACTGGGAAACCGGCTTAAGTCACCGGATCACTGAGCACTTGAGCAGACGAACAATCGTGTCGTCTAACTACAGCTTTATTGAAATTAAATTGGTTATTGTGCAAGCAGGATCTATATTGCACTCTATAAAGGCTGACTTATAAAAGAAATGCTGGAACAAACTCAAGGATCATCGACTTTTTCATGTTTGAATGCGAAACAAGATTTCTTTTTCTTCGTTTTATTTTTGTTTAAAAGGATAGTAATATTAACATTATAATAACCTAAAAGTAGTTTATCAAGATCGTTTTTTTTACTAAAACATAACCCACTAAAAATGCAGTTTACATAGTGTAAAATACAGTTATCCATTGTTTCGATTCAATAGTTTAATTACACAGTATATTATAGTAAAGCTGAGATTTTTCAGGAATTGTAATACGACGTGAGCCAAGCAGAACAGCATCCAAGCCTTTGAGAAAATGGCCAGAAACAATTTGGGTTAGCTTGCACAAGGAAGACGTATGCGTTAGCCTCATGGGCTCAACTTCATCTCAACTCCTTGAGAATCGTGGAGCTCCTTGTAATAGTTCTTAACTAAAAGCATGTAAATATATACATACAGCAATATGTGTTCTGTGTGTAAAGGAATGAAATAGAATTGGAAAGTTTGATGCAAAAATTTAATATCAAAGCCATCAAAGATTATTCTGGTTGCGTTGTTCTTTTATTAACAGTCTGAGGGAGAAAGGTGAAAGTACTATCTAGCTTTGTGTTCTACAAAACTGTCTTTTGTTTTATCTGTCGTCTTTTGTTTTGATTCATTATCGCATCGTCTGAACGATGCATAATTTTCATGACAAGTTCTATTGTTGAGTTTTTCATAAACTGCTTGTTCACCCGTTTGTCTGTTCAGTGTCTCAAAAGTCACCCTTCCTTAGTTATTTAAATTTAACTTTACATATGGAACATTAAATTCAGAGGGCATTGGTACTCTTAGTGTACGCCGCGCCGCCTCGAGTTTCCGAGGCGTTCCTCCATTGTTTGCAGGCTGTGAGGCTGCTTACCACATATTTCAACGTATGCCATTGCTCGACGCAGAATTCGTCTGCTAACACGTACTTATGCTTAAATTTTATTAATGTCAAATTTGTCTATACAACCTTTTTGGGTCTTTTGTTCTTAAAGAATGGATACAACCTGATGTCGTCTGTTGAATATTTTTCACTAGCGAGCCGCCCCAGCTTCGCATTGCTGTTAGAAATTTAAAGTAATCTCGTTTTCTTTACTATAATTTGCATGTCGACGAATAGTTCAAGGAATTCCTCAGCAGGAGCATCCTGGATGCCAAAACTGCAATAACTGGGAACATGCATCTATTTATTCTTTTATTCTATTGGGGTACCCTACATTTTAGTGATTGATTCGCCTAAAATATCTGAAAAAATTGGGATGGTAGTCTACACATAAAACTTTGTATGTTTGTTTGTTTGATTGTAATGAATAGGCTCAAAAACTACTGGACCGATTGAAAAAAATCTTTCACCATTCGAAAGCTACATTGTCTACGAGTAACATAGGCTATAATAATATATTATTTTGGAGAAAAATAGGGTTCCGTAAGATATTTGGGTTTTTCGGACACAAGGTGTAACACACTAACTTCTCAAATTTTGTTGTACAAGGCGTTGCGAACGTTCGACACTCGACTCTCGTGCATGTACTTACCTGAGAGTTTCTCTGACTTTGTTCAGCAAGGCGTTGTGAACGTTCAGGTGAAGTTTCTCCCATACGACGTATTCTTGCTGCCCGTGCTTGAAAACTATGTTTAGAAAGTTGAGACCTGGCTCCTTTAGACATTTTCAAATGTTTAAGAAAATGTTAATAGCGTGTAATGTTCTAGCTCTGAAAAGAACTGTTGTTTAGCCCTGAAAATAACTGTTGGTTAGCCCTGAAAAGAACTGTTGGTTAACCTTGAAAAGAACTGTTGTTTAGCTCTGAGAAGAACTATTGTTTAGCTTTAAGAAGACTTTTGCGTAGGGTGTTGTTTTAAGAACAAAATCTAATAAAAACGCACAAAAATTATTTATTAGACTTCACGCATGACCGCTGCGTAGAGAGCCGACCTCGCGTCTGAGCGCCTCCCGCGTGACGCCCACTTCGCAACGGGCCGTGCAGCAGAAATCGTAATGTTTTAATTTCGCCTTAACTTTAAAACCAAACGCTCAATTTTAATCATTCAAAGACCAAATATTGGTGCCGATTCTCTTGTTCACAAACTAACGTAAATTTAAGTTAAGTGCATCTTTCTCTTTCCATTTAATTAAGAAATGGACTGAAGATAAAATTTAGTTAAGTCCTGTCAAATTTAGACACTTCATAGATAATTTAGACGCGTTTTAAAAACATGGCGTCTAAATATACGTCAATTTTCTTCCGGCGCTGTCTAATTTGACAGGATTAAACTAAATTGTATCTTCTGTCCTTTTCTTTAAGAAATGGAAAGAGAAAGATGCATTTAACTTAATATTAGTCTAGTTTGGACCAAGGGAATCGGCACCATTATCTATATAAACTGTACTTAGTGATAAAATAATTTATTTTGATAGAGATTAATAGCATGAGTAAAATAAACGCGTTTAAGTGTATAGTAAAAAAAAAAATAAGGATTAAAATAAAAAAATGGTTGATGTGCCTCACACGACATAGATAGATATAATGTGTCGCGGACTTTTTTGTGGGTATTCATAAGATCTTATTTTACGGTTCTATCTTTTATAATTTAGGCAGCGTACGCAAAATAAGTAACTTTTCTGGTTGATTTTTACACCTTGTGTCCGAAAAATCCAAAAATCTTACGGAACTTTATTTTTCTCCAAAATAATATATAGCCTATGTTACTCGTAAACAATGTAGCTTTCAAATGGTGAAAGAATTTTTTCAATCGGTCCAGTAGTTTTTGAGCCTATTCATTACAATCAAACAAACATGCAAAGTTTTCCTCTTTATAATATTAGTGTAGATAGTGTAGATACAGGGCCGTCATATCTACAATTGAGGTTTTCTTGAAAACTCATACATTGTATTCAAATGAAATTTAACTAATTGAAGAACTAATCATTTTCTACTACAGCTTAAAATTTTATTAGAAAATATCCGTGGGTTTTTGAAAAAACTAAAATTTTACCAGACGGCCCTGTATACTTATATACGACTGTACGTGGCCTGACACACACTTGGCCCATTTATTTTACGTTCTAATCGCCGGATCTGCCAGACAGAAAAATAAAGTAATGCATATGATTTAGGAGCGGGCTAAAGGCGAGAGCCACGTAAGTATACAAAGGCACAACTTGTACAAAGTTAACATTTACACGTTTTCCGATTTTCACCTGATTTTTTTTTTAAATTAGTGCAATACGTTCGATTAACTATAGAGGATGGGTGTAGATGAGGGGTGGTCGCGGTTACATTGGTTAGTAACGCGTACACAGTGGGCGCTGGATAGCGCGTAAATGAAAACTTTGTACTTTCGAGTATTGATTGCGATTTTGCGATTCGTTTTTGTTCGACGACAACATCGTGAATCAGTTTCAATTAAAATGATACCCAATTTCCCTTTGTTACGGCTTAATTTGAGAACGATAACGATTTTATTCAAATTTATTAATTTGTGTTTCTTTAAACTTTCTAAAAGATTCTTTCAGAATGTAAAAATGAGAAAATTGAGCAGGAAATCTAAAAATGTTAGATAACTTCAAACTTCTAGTATGAGTACTGTAAAGGAATAATATTAATTGATAGTATTAAGGTGTATAAATCAAGTATTAACAACGAAACTTCTAAATATCTTATCCCAATTCGATAATCTACGTCTGAAATGTATTGTCACGCAAAAGCTTTACTCTAAAATCATCCCTAAAAATGAGGGTTGATCTGTCTCCGACATTACACCACCTGTTATGACTCCCCAGGGCAGCAGCCCTATTGGCTTTATACAATTCATTTATTTTTGGACGTCGCGCTGTTTAAGAAAATTCAACCGTACTGTTACAGTTGTAAAGTTGAAATTAACATAAAGTAGAAATCATTTGGCTAGTTTTAATTTAAACCAGTTAATGCGATTTAAATGTGTTTAAATAAAGGTAAGCAAATAGTACATGTGTTGTACAAATAATTGTGTTTGTAAATCTGTAGGGATCAAACACAATTATGAAAAGTCAATACTACGGCTTTTTAATGGTTTAACACAAAAAAAATAGTGTAAATAGCCATTTGGTTTCATTTTTCCTAGCGGAATGCACCACAATCACGATAATATTAATTTAGTGATAATGTTTTGAATTAATCATTTTAAGGTTTCAGCCGGTCTTGGTTTGTTTGTTCATAAATCGATGCCGATCAAACAGAATGCAATTTTTTATGTATATCTTAACTAAAGAGAATGGTACACAGCAATATTTTTAAACTCATTCAGACTACGTTATAATTTATGATAAAACGATTAAATAGCTTATTTCTCATAGCCCAAAAATATCTCTCACATGTTAATAGTATGTATGTTGAGCGATAAAATGCTATTATAGCTATCGGTTTGCTATTATATCATAGCGTAGTTAGAAATGAGCTTAAAGCTCTGCTAGCTCTTGGTGCTCGAAAGAAGGGGGGGAACCCTTCTTGCCTCTCTTGGAGACGCTCTTGCCCACAATTTGATACTTGGCAGTCACCACTATTTTCAGTTACTGTGTTTGACATTGTATTCACAGTATTTTACATATTGTATTAATGTATTTTAACGTAAATTTTTGACAGCTTTGACATTGTATTCATACTTAATTTACACATTGTAATCATGTATACTAAATATTGTAACACATATATTTTTAAAAGAGTACGTATGGAGTTTCTTGCCCGTTCTTCTCCATATAAAACTACCTTTTGGAATGGGCGACTAGAATCAATTTTTTTTTTAAATGTAATTGACGTTCCAAAGTGCCTCCATGGTCTAATGGAAATAAACGTTTTGACTTTGACTTTGACTTTGTGCTAAATCAATTTTTAGTAACTTTTGCATTAATATTATTTGTATCTATGATACAAATTATAAAGTTGCTTCATTTACAAAGCCCGCCTTCATCTCATGTCGATGTTAATAATTTGTTAGCGGCTGATAGGCCTTCACGAATAGGCTAAATTAAAAGTATATGTAATTATGCTATCAAATCAATTTTCCAAATTGGATAAGCCATTAATTAGTATCAATGTTAGTTTGATCTATTGATTTTATAAGAGTGTTCATGAAGTTTTTTGCTCGTTCTTCTCCATAGGAATCTACTGTTCGGAACGAGCAACTAGATTAAATTTTCTGACAGACTGACACCTCTACGATTCAAAAGTACCTGTAAATGGTTTATTTGAATGAAATAGATTTGAGTTTAAGTTTGCCTCGCCCTTTTATTCGAACCGAGTATTTATTGTAAATCGAGATCAAATAATGTGTCAAGCAATTTTAGTACCGAAATACTCGTTGCAATGTGAGCTACGGATATTTCAATTTAAAAAAAATCGTTACAATTGCTCTATGCACCTTTGTGTTAAGCCCTCGCAAACCTATTGTACGCATTTTATCTTTTCGTTTCTCTGATTTTGTATTTGAGTTTAATTAAAAAGTTTAAGTACAAGTGCAATTAAAAATATAAAATAACGTGGCCTACCATGAACTCTTATAGCAGGTCAATTCTCGACGATAAATAACCTGCCGTGTTAGTTTGTACCATGAGCGCGCTAAGCAGCAGGCGAGCCAGCGATCACGTGATCTAAACCGGCGAGTGACCACGTGACAGCAGTGTAGTGGCCCACTACCAAAGACCTTTGAATTATATAGACCTGAAATGTTTGACTATAGAAACAGCAGTTATACAAATATAGTGGCTTCTCGACGCCAACATCATAAAAATACTGCCATCTCTTTTTAACTCTCTTAATTTTGCATAAGTGAAAAAGGATAACAATGTTTTTGAGAGTTACTATGATGGCAACTCTTAGTTCCTAACGTCATTAAAATACCTATTTGCGGCCAGTCGCCATTTTATCCTCTCGCTGTTTAGTAAACAAGTTTGGTACGTCAACTGTCAAATGCTCTTGAGCTCTGGATAAAAATTGTGATTTTTTAAGTAATTTGCTGTGTTATTGTGTTCGAACTCGGTTCCATAATAGAAATTGTATATAGCAAGATGCCCAATTGCAATATAATCGGATGTGGCATCAAAAGAAGCAGAAATCGCCCAAAAATAACTTTGCACCAGTACGTACTTAATTTTGTTTGAAATATCTTTAGATTTCGTTATTAAACAAAAGGTTCTGCATTTGTTGAATAGTTTGAACAGTAAAGCCTTCATAATTTCCCTTTTGCTTTCATTTCCAACATGTATTTCATGAAATCATTTTCTTGCTATTGAAGGGATAGAGTAGTGCATTACACATTTTTATATTTATCTATAATGCTGTATTATGGTTTTTTAAATGCTATATTATGGTTTTTTAAATGCTATATTATGGTTTTTTATTTGTTTTATTTTACTTTTAAGGCTGCCGGCTAATAATGAAAAAAAAAAGAAAAATTGGCTGGAAACAATTGGTGTTGAAAATTTAAAGATGCCAACAAAAACAATTCATATTTGTTCTCTTCACTTTAAAGAATCATGTTTCAATCGGACACTGAATAAAGTAACATTGCGTGACGATGCTTTACCTACACGAACCTTATTGGTAAGTAACATTGTGTGTTATAAATTTGGTCTTTAGATTAATTAAAATCCTTTTAACAAAATCAAGAAACATCAATATACTTATTGTTTTAATTCTTGTTTACAGCCTGCCATTGAATCAAACATGTTTGGAATTCTACTTGAAAATGATACAAATGTAACAAACTCACAATCGTTATCTGGATGTGGTGCTCCTAATAAGGTATTTTTTTTTGTAATAAAAACATTTTTGTAATAAAGATCAAAATACTGTTTTTCATACTCATCAACTAAATTGACTGCGTGGGAGATATCTCTCACTTGTCTTCAATATCTATTAAAACTTAATTATTTGATTTCAGATAAACACATCTAAAATGATAAAGAAATTAAAGTACATATGTCAAAAACAGTCTAAGAAGATAAAGAGACTTAATGAGAAAGTTCAAAGACAGACAAAAAAAAAAGGCTCAATTTAGTAACATTACTAACATTGTCAAAGATTTAAAGGATCGGCACGGCATTCCTCAAGAGACCGTCAAAAAATTAATAAGGTCGATGAAAAACAGGCTGCAGGCTGTAAATAAAGCTAGGGAAGGCAATACTAAATATTGATTAATTTTTTTTTTTGTTTTTCCAACATTTTTTGTTTTATTTGTTAAACACCAGACCCCAATCCTTTGTCCGTCTGTCTATCTGTCTGTCTGTCCGTCCTCGCTTAAACTCTGTGACCGTTAGCACTAGAAAGCTGAAATTTGGTAAAAATTGAAAAAAAAAGGTTTTATTAGGGTTCATGTAAAGTGGGAAGTCTTTTTTTTTATTTCAACCCTAACGTGTGATATAATGTTTGATAGGTATTCAGAAATGAATATGTTTACTAAAATAATGATGATGATAATGTCAATCATTTCGGAAATAATCGCTTCAAAAGTAAAAAATAAATGTGTCCACCCCCAATTTTTGAACCTTAAGTTTAAAAAATCTGAAAAGTAGAACTTTATAAAGACTTTCTAGGAAAATTATTTTGAACTTTATGAAAAGAACAGTTTTTGTACAAAAAAAAATACCAAAAATCGTAAACATAATTTATGCGTACTTTGTATGTCAACTTAACAAATAGCCTTTTTTTGAACTCATACGTGGGAATATTTAATGTGACGGAAAGGAAACGACGGATCCCTACATTGAATGTGATCCGACACGCTCTTGGCCGGTTATTATTAATTTAGTTAACACCGTTCAATTTCCTGTTTGCCAAAAAAAAAACACAGATTTTCGATTAACACCATATCAATAAAGGAAATGTTTCTTTATTAGTAAAAAATATTATATTTTAATTAATTTACATCTTTAGATTAGAAACATCTTTATGGACCCCTTTTTTTTGTGTACCCTTGGCTTTTCCCTGATTGTATTATACAATGGAAGATCAATTTGAACCGCTGTACAATTGGCCGTGAAACCTTATCAAATTAAATGAACAGGGTGTCAATAAGTAAAATCTTATACTTTTCAAAATGTAGGCCCACAAGCAGCATAGAATCTAATAGAAAGAGGTATAGACTTATTATATAAAGGGGTCCACGGTTTAGCCGTGAAAGAAGGACGAACAAACAACTTATTTATGAAAGACTGAAGTTACAAAACTTGAGGTATTTTTCGCCAGTCAGTACGTGAAACTAAGAAAACATTCTCACAATCTTTTGTCGATGTTATTTTACAGAACTATCGATCGAGGGGCTACTCTATTAGCCGCCATTTTATCCTCTCAGTAAAGTGTAGGTATACACGTTTTTTTTGTAGGTATGCCGCGTCCATAGAATTCCTGGGTCAGAGCCCACTACACTGCTGTCACGTGGTCACTCGCCGGTTACTAGTGGGCTGCCCTGTTTATTGTCATCATCATGAAGTATTTTTTGACAAATTCGCATGTGACCGTTGAACTGCCCTGCCGTCATTATTTGCAGGCTTGTGAAAGTAACGTGAATTGACCTGTTTCAATTAATTTTAAATACAAAAACGTAAGTAATTATAATAATATGCATATAGAATAATTCGGACGTTATTTTAAAGTATTGTAAAATATAGAAAATTATCCGTAAGCTGTGTCTTTCCTGCTAATTTTAGATGTGTGATAAAGACGAAATTTTTTAGTTTTTTCGAAGAAGATAATCGTAGCATCAGTGTGAAAGAAAGAGATAATATTTAAAGAAGAAATAAAGAATTTCAAGAATCTAAATAAACTTTTCGAGATGCTAGACAGCGCTTTCGTTAAGCTTTACAGCCCAACTAAAGGACTAGCACTTGAACTGTAATGAGGTAAGAGAATTCACGCCACGCCCAAAGAAATCAACAGATTTGTTCAGATTCAACAGAGAGGCCAGGGTTAGTACTAATATACCTATACTTCTATTCATCAGACTAATCATCTTAATACTATATTTGATACTATGCATGCATGGTTTCAGGTTTTAATTGCGCTCTCGTTTTTCGCGAAAGGAACCTATCAAAGACAAATACAGTGAAATTCATTGGATTTATTCATTCATTTATTTATTTAAATTAAGGGTCAGCACGACATTTTTAACAACTCTCACATAACTACACAATAAAAAATCACGTAAATATAGACAATATCCTATGCTTCAAATTAACTGGAACTAAGTTGAGTTGATTTCAATATTTTATTTGACTCTAAATGTGCAACTCTGAGTGTACAACTATGTTTTACTTATTTCAGATTTTTGAACAAGTTTGGTACGCCTGGAGTTTAGAGTTTAGAACTCATGTCGCAATAAAACGGCCAGTAGAACATGTAAACCCAAAAAAACGTTTTAAATAGGTAAACATTAAGAAAAAAAATATATTTAGATGTAACAGTTAATAATATATTTTTTCATTTTTGTAGGTGATCCTGAATTTCCATTACAGAAGTCGATGATGACTCCAGTTATTGATGCACCTCCAAATTCACGTAAAGCTCACTATACTGGGTTGCATGTGAGAAAACAAAATAAGCATTTTCATTTGCAATTGAGCCAATGTGTTGAATCCGGAAGAAGTTTTTCAAAGTACCCAAAACATGACCGACGTCACTTCCGAGGCGCATTCTTTCAGAAGAGCCAGAATCAAGAACAGCAGCAGGGCCTCCTTACTAGGAGACAGCTCATTGCTCATTTGTGGGATGTAACCTAGAATATTAAAATATATTTTAAGTGTTTATATTTTTGTATGTAACGAATAAACTCAAAAACTACTGGACAGATTACAAATATTTCTTTTTCTTTAGAAAGCTACATTATCCCTGAGTAATATAGGCTACATAATATCACGCTATATCCCACGGGAGCGAAGCAATAACCAAAAACTTAACGTTTCGTGGGTGAAACCGCGAGGAACAGTAAGTTTTATTATAAAAATCTGGATCTAATTACCGATTATTTATACTCTTCAATGTTCCTACCACACGAGAAAGAAGATTTTCAATATTTAGGTAATTAAGTTTATGATTTATTTAGTAACAAAACTTACAGCGGGTCAAGTTGTCCAATCTTTGTTAGCACCACCAACAACCGAATTTAGATTTTTCGCCACCTCAGTCCACATTCTGCCAGGTATTTCCCGAGATTGGGCACTTTTATCACAGCCCATAGCAATATCCCAGCAATAAAATAAAATACGAAACTCTTCGGGAATAATCCATCGTCACAAATAAGACACTCTTACACATAACCACGGCCACAAATATTTAATTTTAATAAGCAATCCACTTGAGTTTCAAAATTACCTCGTAAATTATTGTATTAATATTTGTCATTTGTCAAATAAGTATTCGTTTGAAAATAATCATGAAGTGTCAAAATGGTAACTTTTCGTTTTAAGTTTCACAAGCTAGTGTAAAGGCCTTCGCTTTTACAAATCAGTGCCAAACTCTTTTTATGCCACAGTAAATGTTTATTTTTCATCACCTTAAACTGTTTTTATATAAATATTTTTCACTTTTATAAAAACTGTAAAACCGCTGAAGTATTTTAGAACGTTGTTTTCTAATAATCTTATATAATCTGTGCTACCAATGTACTGGTTCAGGTTCAGGTTCAGGACAAAAGTTTCATTGATGCAGGTCAGCCGGAAATGCTCATGGTACAAACACAAAACCTGTCAGGTTGAACATGTCAAGTTGAACTGCCCTGTACTTGGCAAGTAGTTGAATAGTTCATGGTAGGCCCCGTTGGTGCAAGCAAAAGTTGAACAGGAAGAAAATAAAGAAGATTAATTTTGTACCCAATACGGCACCCATTTAGAAAATCATCGCTCTACAAATTAGTAGCAAATGTGACGTATTATAATTAATAGTTGGCAACCCTATCGTGCGCAAGTGTGCGGGACGTGTGGTTGAATGCGCGGGCGCTCATCAATTATATTGAACGAATTAGCGTCAAGCGGCCCTAGTCGAAGTGATTTTAAGTGATACACATTTTTTGGATAAAGATATGGTGACCATAGAAAATTGGGTAGAATGTCAGCGTTTTTTTTTCTACATTAATAATTCGCGAAATAATTCTCAACACGTAGTAACCGATAATTTTGGGTTAAACATTACACGAATATTCTTTTCTGGCGCTACTTCAACCTGGCTCTGATGTTTTCTTTTTCTGGACCGACCCCAGAGTAAGTGTCCCCAAAAGCCATGTCTAGTAGACCATGGTTTTATGCCAAAGTCTAGATTAGAAATTGATTACCTTTACCTTTCACTTAAATTCCTTCATCTTTTTTATCTTTTTATTATCTTTGCAATCAAAAGGTTTTCAGGGACAGACTACAAAAATTGGGAATTGCGGCTTCTTTGATAAGTATCTATTTACAGACGTTAAGTATACTTCGGTTTGTGATCTTACACTTACACTAAAATATTTATATCTTATTGAACACAATCCTGGGTACTTACGGACTTTATTTCAAACGAATAAACAGCAAACTCCTCTTCTACTATATAAATAGAACTGAATAATATTAATATCAAAAATCATTTTCGCTCGAAAACAAAAACGACCACGCTAATAAATACTAATTAACTCCCACGTTGTCCAAATAATGAGGTACTTATTTGGAAAAAGAAATGGTTGAAAAAAATGTCCAAAGTTAATTGAGAGTTCAGGGAATTTCCACGCTTCAAAAAACAATCATAGTTTAATGCCGGAGTAGAATGTGGCGGGAAACGCTGCGCCTCGATTGAGATTCGCGCAATTTGTTTGTTTCAAAGCCACTCGGCAAGCAAACATTTGATGATAGTACGTCGGCGTCGGTTATAAAGCTTTATTACTTCTCTTCTCTGCCCGCGAAACAACCAGTCATGCTCATTTTTGGTTGATAACATGATCATCACAATAAAATGTTGCATGTCGCATGTTTTCAGTTATTGGTTCTGTAAATAGTAATCGTTAACTGAAACTTGGTAATCGTTTCAGTTGAGTTTTAGTAGAATTCAAGTCGTGTACTACTGATGAGACTCTTAATATTTTTTTTCATAAAATTCGCGAATATCTGCTGTCTACACAAAAAGCGAAAAAGTCACGACTTAGCCTAGTAGGCTAGCTGTCCCTCGCGACTTTGCCTAGTAGGCTAGCTGTCCCTCGCGACTTTGCCTAGTAGGCTAGCTGTCCCTCGCGACTTTAGCCGTTACTTTCACTACTCCACTTCCGGAGCTCGTAGTCGCTCTGTCGTCTCGCCAAAATTTATATTATACTCCTTCCTCTTTCTTCAATTTCCGGACACCTCGTTGGGTCTACTTAGGGGAAAATCGCCATTTTAATACCGTATCCATCTGCATACGATTCGCTGTCAGTACGACACGTACGCACATCGTCACGTCACCGTCGCGTCGCCGTCACGCTGCGTCGGATAATCCGATTACAGACAATGTCGACATCTGTCTGTGTATCACTTCCAAGCGTGACTTTTATACATGCTATTTTATTTTAGAGTTTGTTGTTTATTCGGTTTGATTATTTGGGTACTACTATTTTGCAATTGAGACAGGTAAAGGTTTAACCGAACCGGAAAACCGATTTTAAATATAATCTAGGCTTCCGCCACTAGAAACTTTGTATTCTTACATAGTAAAATAAATGTTATGTCACATGGCTGGGCTGAGTTGAGGTCGTCCCCCGATGTTGTACGAATTTGACGTTCATATTATTATTACATCACATAAGAGTTTGACGTTGGGACAGGAGTTAAAATCTAGACATGATAGATAGATCATGATTTACAATCTGAATGCTCCCTTAGATCTGCTTATGAAACAAAACATAATTTAAGGTCAGTACAAACAGTTAGACATCCATATGAATCTAGTAAAAACAAATACATGGACAAACAAGCACGTCAATTTTATTTATTGGTTTATGTGCATACACAATGTTAGATCTAAAGTGGATATATATATGTATTTACATTCAGTGTTTAGCTTTCACAAACTGTCGAACTAACGTTTCATTGCTTTTTCGGATAGGATTCGGATAGCAAGCAAACTCAATATTTACTTTTAGTTCAAAAGCTAATGATTTATAAAAATGGTAAAATAGGATAGAATTAACTAGGAAATAAAGCTTTTCAAGTTCTTAGTGCTTGTTTAAAGAGTGGGCGAATAAGCGACTTGGCTACAAAGTAAATATAAGCCTTATTGCAATAATGTCACGGTTGTCGTCCAGTGCAATCCGATGTAGCGGAATACCAGTGGCGAGCATTCCTTATTAAAAAAAAAACTAGGCTCACCTTATAAAATTTTTAAATTCGATACATTGTTTATTCGGTGCTTTAATATATTGCAAGCACTGCACAAATGTCACAACACCCCTCAACTATGAAGCGCCTCATCATCATCAGCTTAAAAATGTCCACTGCTGGACAAAGGCCTTCCATAAAGATCTCCGCATGAATCGGCCTGCGCCACCCGCATCCAACGGGACCCGGCGAACTTGATGAGATCATCGGTCCATCTTGCGGAAGGCCTGCCCAAACTGCCTTTTCCGGTACGCGGTCGCCACTCGCCTTTTCGCCCTAACGCCGTCAGTTCATGAAGCGTCTGTATCACATATAAATGTTATATTCGTATCTTAATTGAAAACTTTATAGATTAATTTCAATTTGTAACACCAGCGTCCGTTGCACACACAAACACAAACGTGTGTGGATGTTTGTTACTCTTTAACGCAAAAACTAAGTACTTAACGGATTTTGTTCAAACTTTACAGTAACGTAGCTTAGACATCAGAATAAGACATAGGCTACATAACATCACGGTACTACCTACGGTAGCGGAACCGTAACCAAAAACCTAACATAACGCGGATGAAACCGCAGGGGACAGCTAGTATAATAAACGTACGGATAGCGAAAGGTTTTGCTATTTACTTTGTGGTTTAGCCCTACGACAATGAATGAAAAAGACGATAGAAAATAAAATGTACCAACACGCAATGCACAACTATTAAAAACCGGCCAAGAGCGTGTCGGGCCACGCTCAATGTAGGGTTCCGTAGTTTCCCGTCCTTCACAATAAGTGTTCCCACTTATAAGTTAAAAAAAAGGCTATTTGTTACGTTGACATACTAAGTACGCAGAAATTATTTTTTACAACCTTTTTGTTTGTCTTTTTTTTACCAAAACTGTTCTTTCCATCAAGTTCAAAATAATTTTCCTAGAAAGTCCTTATAAAGCTCTACTTTCCAAATTTTTTTCATATTTTTTAAACCTACGGATCAAAAGTTAGAGGGCACACTTTGATTTTTAGGGTTCCGTACCTCAAAAGGTAAAAACGGAACCCTTATAGGATCACTTTGTTGTCCGTCTGTCCGTCCGTCCGGCTGTCAAGACCCTTTTTCTCAGAAACGCGTCGAGATATCAAGCTGAAATTAATATCACATACTCGGGTCTGCTATCTCTTAAAGCAGTGAAAAAATCAAGTTTTTAAATCAATGCAATAAAAAGATACGGCGGTTTATATTGCAAATTTGGACATTTGCAAGGAAATCAAAACCTATAGGGTACTTCCTATTGACCTAGAATCATGAAATTTGGCAAAAAGCAAGGTCATGTAGCACAAGTAAAGGGAAAACTCCAAAAACCGTAAATTTGTAGTTAGTTCACACCAGGCGTCCGTCTGTCCGTCTGTCTGTCAAGAACCTTTTTCTCATAAACGCGTCGAGATATCAAGCTGAAATTAATATCACATACTTAGGTCTGCTATCTCTCACAACAGTGAAAAAATCAAGTTTCTAAATCAATGCAATAAAAAAATACGGCGGTTTATATTGCATATTTAGATATTTTCAAGAGAATCAAAACTCAAAACCTATAGGGTACTTCCCATTGACCTAGAATCATGAAATTTGGCAAAAGGCAAGGTCATGTAGCACAAGTAAAGGGAAAACTCCGAAAACCGTAAATTTGTAGTTAGTTGACATCAGGCGTCCGTCTGTCCGTCTGTCTGTCAAGAACCTTTTTCTCAAAAACGCGTCGAGATATCAAGCTGATATTAATATCACATACTCAGGTCTGCTATCTCTCAAAGCAGTGAAATAATCAAGTTTCTAAATCAACGCAATAAAAAGATACGGCGGTTTATATTGCATATTTAGACATTTTCAAGGGAATCAAAACTCAAAACCTATAGGGTACTTCCCATTGACCTAGAATTGTAAAATTTGGCAAGAAGCAAGGTCATGTAGCACAAGTAAAAGGAAAACTCTGAAAACCGTAAATTTGTAGTTATTTCACTAAAAAACTAATTAACGGAACCCTCGTTGCGCGAGTAGAACTCGCACTTGACCGGTTTTTTCCTTTTGGAGCGATTATTTCCGAAATTATTGACATTATCAAAAAATGATATTAGTAAACCCCTATTCATTTTTAAATGCCTAGTAAGGTTGAAATAAAAAAAATCACTTCCCACTTTACATATACCCTAAAAAATCCTTATTTTCCAATTTTTATTTTACCATTTTGTCGGCGTGATTGATATACATATTGGTACCAAATTTCAGCTTTCTAGTGCTAACGGTCACAGAGGGTATTCTGATAGTGACCCAGATTAAGCGAGGACTGACAAACGGACAGACAGACATGGCGAAACTATAAGGGTTCCTAGTTGATAACCATGACAACGGAACCCTAAAAAAGTCGTGCGTTAAATGCCGTTTAGAAAATTCCAATCATACTGCTAATATTTGAAATTTGATTCGTGAACTTTCAAATAATATAAAACGTTATGGTGTAGGACGATGACTGATGATTTTTTATTTGAAACGTAAATAAAGCGTATAGTTAAACGCTATTTGTAAATTGCAAACGGTATTCTAAAATGGTGTAAATATTTGTAAAAAGTAAACCGGCTATTGCATGCCGTCTTTGGTTGTTACTTGTTACTTTATAAAACCTGCTACATGTGATTGTTTTCTTTTAACTTCGTTATGTGTACTGCTACTGAGATTTTTTCTAAAAGTAACCATTTAAGCAACTGGCAGCTAAATGATTGGGCATTTTTGGGTCTACGGAAAATAACTTTTTGCATTTTAATATTTCACAAATAAACCAGTAATTGGTATTCTCGCACCCAATTCTTGAAATACCTGCCTGACGAGACCCCACCGCGGAATAGACGAAAAGAATAATGATTTTCCCCACTACATGTGTATGAGAGGTACCTTTAACTTTACCGAGAGAAATCCATTTTTTCAGCAGATATTCACACATGGAAGAATTTGTAAATCCACGCCTAATTACAGCTTTGTAATTATTATTGTTAGCAATGAAATACTCTTTCTTTAGGTATACCTAATGTAATCAGTATTTCCACAGAGTATTAAAATTTCTGACAAAGACTCTTCACTCCTCTATAATGTGAATATAGACGAAGCAGGTCAGTGACATAAACGAAGAAAAGCGTGCGTTTAGAAAAACTAGCGCCCGCCGCCATGTCTCATAAACATAAAGAAAATGAGAAGTGCGCTTGAAAATCACAATCTTCATTCAGAAATATCACTCAACGATTTTCCTATTGATTTTCTTTATGTCTTGCCCTGACATTACGAACAAAGGAATCGGTCGTGTTGTTCTCAAGCGATGCTCTGACTTTATAGAATTTATAAATAAGTAGAAGCTTCATACATAATAGAAGTAGCTAGGTATAAGTTCTGCGAAGACCCTACCGTTTTTATTAATTATGCTTGTTGCTGTCTTGTCCTCGATGATGAAAGTATACAAATGTAGTTACGGCATTTCAGTCGTCGGCCAAGACAGCTACAAGCATAATTACCGTCGAACTTCACTTACATGTAAGTTCGTTTGATTATTCAATTACGCCCGCGTTGAAACTTTCAAATCCTATTTTTATTATATCAATTTTATTTCTATATAAAATAATAAACTGACTGACTGATTGATATAGGTTTTGTACGGCTTTAGCTGCCAGTCTTCATAGTACATATTCAATAAATACCTACCTATTTTCTCACTTTACAAACTTCATGTTTAATCATTAGGAATTTGAATCGCCTTGGCAGATTCATTTGGTGCGAATCTCATTTAATTTTATTTCAATAAAATTAACTGTTGGGATTAATAAAATGGTAATCTTTCTTGGCTTCTCCTTGCATAGAAGAAGCGATAACTTATTAAATACTCGCTTTCCCTCAAACTTCATTAAGTTGAGATTGAGCAGGAAAATGCAGGATATTGAATCGGATAAGTGGACTTAGATATACCTACAGCGGTTTTTCTGCAAAATTATAATTAAAACGGTAGAATGGCGAATTATAATATGGGTCAAGATATGGATATGACTTAAATAAGCGTCAAATACATTTTTAATAAACTTTACTAGTTTATAAAAAATGCAACAGTTAATATCACTACATAGTACAAAAGAAAGTCGCATTCCGCTGATCGTCTGTCCCGATATGTGCATATTATAATAATTACGTTCTGTGGCTTATAATTAAAATTAATAAAAATTATATATTATTATATTAGTAATTAACGAGCCAACAAACTAGAAGATACTCTGTCCGCGTCTTGATGAATATTGTAACTTTACTTAAGGCGCGGTAAGTAGCTAATCTTTAGGTTTTCGCGGGGGTGAAGCAGCGGCGGCGAAATTGAGCGCGAAGCTCCGCCTACTTTTCGGCAGCGCGCGGCCGTATTCTGAAGCCGTCTGTATTCTATACTCCCGGACTCGTAAATCGAGCCACCTAGCGTAATGAGTTAATATCGTACATAACTTTAAAAAAATATATGTATATGTACACACTTGGGTCGATTAGTGGTACCTCTTAGTGCAACAATATAGAAAGCTGTCTTGGTAAAAAAGATCGGGATTCTTATTCGTAAAAAGAATACAGTGATTCATAATTAAAAATTGGTTTGTTTAAGATATTGGTAATGACTTAAATTTAAAATTAAATTAACACTTTAAAAAAAAGCACCATTTTAGGTCTTTTTGGATTCAAAAATGAGAACTTTCTTATTAAGATGTCAATACTTATTGGCACATGTATATATATATCTATATCCATACTAATATTATAAATGAGAAAGTGTGTCTGTCTGTCTGTCTGTCTGTTTGTCTTTCTTTCACGGCAAAACGGAGCGATAAATTGACGTGATTTTTTGAGTGGAGATAGTTGAAGGAATGGAGAGTAACATAGGCTACTTTTTGTCTCTTTCTAACGCGAGCGAAGCCGCGGGCAAAAGCTAGTATCTATATAAATAAAAATGAATTGATGTTCGTTAGTCTGATTAAAACTAAAGAACGGTTGGGCCGATTGAGCTGTTTTTGGGTTTAAAATGTTTGTCGTAGTCCAGGGTAGGTCTAAACGGTGAGCAAATAAGGAAAAATTGCGAGAAAGATACGAGAGAGTAAAACAACAATTTCATTTTCCCTTAAAAAGTTGTCCATGTTCTGTTGGATGTCGTTGTCATAGTAACCGGCAAATCAAGTGTCAAATTCAAGTGTGACATTTACAACTGCAGAGGTTACAACCCGTCAACCTGACACAAGTAATGTTTTATTCTAAGGTTTTATTGTTTTAAAGAGACGCACAGGAAACATTTTCATAAATCCAAATCATGCATATAATTAGTTGGTTTTATTTTAAAGCCATTTAAACGGTTTGAAATAACAGAAAGGCGTATAATATGCTATAAAAAATAATACTGTAGCAGGTTTTCTTTTTCCAATGTACAAAAATAATATTACGATAAAAAAATGTCTAGATTTTTTATTTTTCAAATAATGGTGCATTTAATAATTTTTTTTGTTTTTGTATGGCCATCCTGGACAATGTTCCCTACCAGAAAAACCGCACATGATAGTTGTTCAAAAACAAAATTATTTTAAGCCCATTTCATAACATGTCCTTTATATGGGACTACCACTGCATCACACCTTATCAAACAAAAAAAGAACCCTCAAAAAAGAAACCTCTAGGTGTGTATTTTCGGTCTTGCTCAACCTGCTAGGAGATGTTTCTACCCATAAAATCAATCAACTTTTATTATAGAACCAACTCTGATATGTCAAAAAAAAATATCACCTGTTTCATACATTGTGGTCGGGAGGGCAATGAACTTTTCTTAGAAACAGCTGATATTTTTTTCGCGATTTCAGACTTGGTTCCATAATAAAAGTTGTTTGTTTTCAAGGGTAGAATCATTTTCTAGCAGGGTGAGCAAGACCAAAAATACACCTATAGCATTAAGTCCGCCCTTGTACGCTTGTGCATGAAGTTTAAATAAATAAATATAGTCTACTTTTTTTAACAAACGAGTACCAAAAAAAATTTCTGCATTTCTATTGGTCCACATAATCAGCATAAGTGTTATAATTGGTGTTAAAATAAATAAATAAATATCCTGGGACATCTTACACACGCCATCTGATCCCAAGCTAAGCAGAGCTTGTGTTATGGTAATCAGACAACTGATATACATACATACATATTTTTTTTTAAATACATACATATTATACATATTACGTAATATTACGTAGATAAATAACACCCAGACACAGAACAAACAATTATGCTCATCACACAAAGTTTGTCCTGGGTGGGAATCGAACCCACGACCTCTGGCTTAGCAGTCAGGGTCACTGACCACTAGACCACAGGCCCGTAAAAGCATTGGCTCCGCCTCGACTAATTTCCCATCTCTCTCTGTCCAGTACCGGAAATATAAAAGAGATATACTTAGTACTCGTTTGTTAAAAAAAATAGACTACAGTATAAAAGTATTGCACCAATTTGGCTATCTATCTATCTTTTGTTGAGAGATCAGAAATATGCACGGTCCTATCTGTAATGAACGAAAACATACAGCAAGAAAGCTGTAACAGACAGCTAAATTTTGACGAACTGTATAAGGATCTCATTAGTGTCTAATGCTGTCTAATGAGTTCATCATAATCATTATTCACCTACAATGGTCCTGCCGGGGTTGCGGAATGTTTATAATAGTTACCGTGACCCTGGAACATAAAGGGCAATAGAAGGAACATTAGTGGGTTTTAGTCAGTAAAAGTCTGACACGCCCTCCCGCCGCACCCAGGATGGGAGCAGTCATTTGATGATTTCCCACTCACAAAAAAAATATTCACCTACAATATTCCCACTTATCTTTGTATTTCTTTTTTCAAATAGGCAATTATTTGATTTTTAACCGACTTAAAAAAAGGAGGAGGTTCATTTCGTCTGTATGTTTTTTATGTATGTTTGTTACGCGATATCTCCGTCAATTGTAAATAGATTAATTAATCTCAGCTATGTAACGGCAATTGCGGTAATAAAGCAAAAACTAATAAAATTCACTTATTACTTCGTGACATGACTCGTCGAAATGTAACTATTTCGGACTTGGTCTTATTATAAAAATTGTATCACAATGACCAGGGGGCCTACCACAAGCCCTTATAGCAGTAATACTGGTAATACTTTGATATTACTTTCAGTGGGAAAGAGACGGCGCTAGACAACGTGTCAAACGTCATGGTAAGGGGGCAGTTCAATAAAAAACCCGTTGATTATTAGACTTCACTACTTTACTTTGATGACACAAAATCGTAATTTTGTTCTTCAATGGTTCCTTTATTTGTCGCGGTTGGATTAACTGCAGTTAGAAGTGGTAGGGATGTTTCAGACCTATTGAGTTGAAAATTCTTGAGTTCTCTGTAATTAAATATAAAAAGCACAATTTTTACATTGGCACAGATAATTGTTTTATAACAATGAAACCAATAAAATAAAACAGTTTTTGAACTAATTTAATTTTCATAATGTAGATTTGCAAAAATAATTTATGTTCACAAAAACATAGTTTAAAAAATAATATCACACAGTAAACGGGCACAAAAAATAAGTATAGTAACAATATAATACTAATTTCGTGCACGTCTACCGAAGCGCCATTTTAGGCCTCGTCGATCATCGTACGCCGCGCGCGGAGCGTGCAGCATATTAGCGCCCCATAGCCGCAGCTACTGTTTTACCAACTTATTTATGAAATGGCTAAAATTGGAACTACGGCTGACATGACATTTCAGTCATACATTTGACTTTTTCTCTTAGCAACGCTGTATTGACAGTGTCGCCCTCCTTCAGTTCATAGATAAGTTGGTCAATCTGTAGACAAAAATTGGTTTTTATTTTGATGTATTTTGTTTGCCTATTTTTTACGAATTACCAAAAGATAAATGAGTTCCATAATATATTGATACTAATAATGCCATAATGGATATAAAAAAAGGAATACTTACTTGTATACTTTATTTTTTAATCTTATTACGTCGTTTTCTTGTCCAAATCCGTTGCAACTCTTTATTTCTTTTATTTCCCATTGCTTAGAAACACGAATCACTATAATTAAATTACTAAAATCTAAACCAAGAATCATCAACAAAATAAACAAATCGCGAAATAATAATGGAGCAAATCTGTAATAATCGGACGTGACCTCTCGTAGCAACGGCTAGCTGCCGACTGGGCGTGGACTGACACAAGCTTGACACAATGTACGACAGTAGTGCATCGAATTAATAGAAATAAGGTCGAAAATATTTTGGCGTTTAATTTTACTTGAATATCATGTCCGCAAAAATGTAAGTCATTTTGCAGTTTTAATTAAATATTTAAAAAAATACAGTTCTGTGTATTAAAATTTTTAGATATCTCTTTAGTTTATTAAGTTTTCTTTGTTATAGATATAAAAAATATGATGGTTGTCGCTGAAAAAATTGAGAATTTCGTGACGAAAATTTTTTTTCAGTGGTCTTTTTGAACATTTTTTTTTCGTAGTTTTAGACCACTTTTGCAAATTGTTTTTGTGTAACTCTTTTCTTTATATATTAGACTATACACTGTATTTTTTTCCGGCTTGTGGTTTGTATAGATACGGCTAACTCTGCGACGAAAATTTAGACTTTTACAAGGTGTTCGCTATGGACAGCGCCTTAATACTTTTTGCAATTTTTTTATTAAACTCCTAGAGGTTACCTTAGTCTAAATAATTATCATTCCTTCTTCGCGTTTGATTATAAAGTACAGCCCGCTTATTATGTCACTATAATGACCAGGCCATGACCGAAAGGTTGCAGACCACTAACCTAAAAGAACAAAGTCATCCTTCAAACAAACCCAAGGACCAAGATATTTAACTATCTTCCTTCCTATAACGTCTTTATTAATGTGGACTGCGCGTACGCATGTAGTGAAAAACAACAACAGAGTACCCGTTAAGTCATTTCATTACAATGATAATGGCTGTATCGAATCATACGCACTTCATAACTTCACGTCTTTGATTCTTACTATGATAAACCCGTTGCTTCGACTGATCCTGCGGTCAAACGATTCATATTGTTCATGTTTTAGAATGTAGACACATAATAATTTACTTATGCAGCAACATATTAGTTGCTTATGTTGCGTTGTGGGTGGTCTATCTTTGTAATGACTTGTGTTAGTAACTGAAATATGGTTAAAAAGTCTTTGAATGCCGCGGACCTAGAGCGCTGATGTGACCAAGATGAAAGTATTCAACCTTGTTTACTGGTGTAAAAATACCTGAAAAGTCACCGAAACCACAATTAAATATCTATAAATAAAAAAATAAATTTTGTTTTTTTTTTCAGTTTTCTTGTTGCCGCAATATGAAAATAGATCCCGAACAAAATACAAGGTGTATTTTTGGTCTTGCTCAACCCGCTAGGAGAAGATTCTACCCATGAAAACAAACAACTTTTATAATGGAACCAACTCTGAAATCCCGAAAAAAATATCAGTTGTTTCCTACATTATGGTCGGAAGGGCATTGAACTTTTCATAGAAACAGCTGATATTTTTTTCGCGATTTCAGAGTTGGTTCCATAATAAAAGTTGTTTGTTTCCATGGGTAGAATTACCTCCTAGCGGGTTGTGCAAGACCAAAAATACACATAGTCTATTATGGGTTGGTACATGGACCTAAAAAAGGAGGACGCAGCCGTCTACTTAAACTACAAATGAAGCACCCATAGTATATCAGTGCAACCATATGGACAAGGTACACGCACACATCTACACCAATAGTATGTCGGCCGTCGGCCATTACTCTTCGAACTGTGCTCGAGAAAGAAGAAGAAAGAAGAAAGAAAGAAAGATTTTCGGTGCTATTTTTGCTATAATATAAATTAAACTATGCCTTCACGTATTGTAAAAAGTGGTTGGAACCATAGCGGTTCAATCGGTATACCGCCGTTTACCCGAATTTTATTTGCCCTAATTTCATTTGCCATAATAGTCAACAGCCATAATATCATACGACATAATACTCATTTGCCCTACTCTCATTTGCCATAATAGTCACGTGCCAGAATCATTGTTTCCCATAAAGTCACTTACCATAACATCATTTGCCATAATCATTGTAAGCCATAATTATCACATGTCCTAATTATCACATGCCATAATTATGATATGCCATAACATAATTTGCCATCGACATCGGGTGTATAACGGTTGTTTATATCAAGAGAAATTGGATGCAATTGGGACTTTAGGGCACCCCGACTCGGACAGGTTAGGTTAGAAGGGGATGGCGGGGTCGTGTGAGCGAGCGAAGCGAGCGAATAGACCCCGCCATCCCCTTCGTGGTTATTTTTTTATAAACCACACAGAAGTAGGAGCCCCGCCAAGGGGGGCTCCGTCGACCTAACCCACCATCAACCATGCACAGAAAAAAAACCATTACGGGGCTTAAATATTTGTCTAATACTTGTTATGCCATTTAAATATTATGTCTAATAATTATTATGGCACATAAAATTATGGCAAACAATACTTATGGTATTCGTATCTTATGGTATCTAAAATTCGGGCAATTAAAAGTATGTCATATGTCTTTTAGGGCAAATGAAACATTCGGGCAAATGAAATTCGGGTAAATGAAATTCGGGAAAATGATGATTATGGCATATAATCTTCAGGCAAACAATAGACAACCGGTTCAATCAATAAAAGACACGGGATCACTTTCATGCATGTAATGTTTAAGCTTATTTCTCGAATTTACGTAAGTTTAATAAATCATGAAATCAATCAGTGTTGCTACTATTTCAAGTTACAATTTATTTTAAAAGTGGGAGATTTATGTATTTTTGTAACTATTTAGCATAGCAAATGACGTGTGGAAAAATTATTGGTTAAAAATAATAAGGGATGAATTTCAAAGTCTTTGTTTTCAAGTTGATTTTGGGAGAGAAACTAACTTTCTATCAAAAGATTTGTACGATATTTGTTGCACATGCGACATGGTGGTCCGCAGTGTTTTTAAAGATAAAATAACAATATATAATGAAAGATAATATGTTGCGGAATGTTTATAATAGTTACCGTGACCCTGGAACATAAATGGCAATCGAAGGAACATGAGTGGGTTTTAGTCAGTAAAAGTCTGAGACGCCCTCCCGCCGCACCCAGGACGGGAGCAGTCTACTATATGTCCTTTCTCGGGTCCCAAACTATATTTGTACCAAATTTCATTTAAATCGGTTAAGCGGTTTAGGCGTGAAGAAGAGACAGACAGACAGACAGACAGTGTTCCTTACGCATTTATAATATTAGTACGGATAGTCAGACACGTAGTCATTATTGATAAAAAATCACAAGATTTTTTTTCTAATACCGGTTGTAGTGACGAGTTAGAAGTAGAGAAAATTCATAAAGCATCCGTTTTTTGTGAAGTCCTGCAAAACGCAGTTTATAAAAAACTTGTTTCAAAAAAAAAATAACCGCCTTCAAAAACTAAAAAAAAAACACAAAAATAACCAAATTTCGGAAGTCTGTGGCAACACAAATTAATTGGCAGAAGAGAAGCCACCGACTTCCGAAATTTTGGTTATTTTTGTGTTTTTAGTTTTTGAAGGCGGTTATTTTTTTTTTTGAAAAAAGTTTTTTATTTTTTACTTTTTAGTGTCATCTCTTCATTTTCATTGATTGACGCATCAGCATGACGAGTAGGTAGTTGTTGTCCTATGTTACACTTCAATGCTGTAAATCGTTGAATAATTCCCTCGACTGTATATGGTTTCCATCATCAGATCTACTGCAGACCTTTATTACAACCTATATGGGAGCGAAGTTCTCATCAATTTAAATGAATTAAGTCCAAACACAAGGTAGCTACTGTAAACCGTTGAAGAGTTCCCTGAACTATCCTTCGTCTTCATCATCAGACCCCTAATACAGTCACAACCCATCTAGGTGTAAAGTTCTTATCAATACAAATTAATCAAGCCCAAACACAAGGTAGCTGCTGTGAATTGTTAAGGGGTTCCCTCGACTGTCTCTCGGCTCCATCATCAGATCTACTCCAGATCTTTATTAAATTGTAGTGCTATAATAAAATACTTAATGATAAACTTACAAACGCACTAGTCGCTCCTACGATTTTTGAAAGTTCCCCTCGATTTCTCTGGTCTGCTACCTTCAAACCCTGATTTTCTTATGAAAGGACCTTGAAGGACCTTGGAAATGTCTTCTTTCCAACAAAAAAAGAATCATCCAAATCGGTTCATAAACGACGAAGTTACCCGCGAACAAACCTAAAAAAAAAAGCATATATACGGTCGAATTGAGAAACCTCCTCCTTTTTTTGAAGTCGGTTAAAAACAGCACAAAAAGTACCTATCCAGGTAGTCCAAAAACAGTCTGTAAAACGCCCAAAAACTTTTTTCATTCAACCGTTACATATTGAATCTCTTTGTACTTTCTTTTTATAGCTAAATGGCAAAAGGATTACCTAGGACGACGCTGACAAAATCATTACTGCCCCTTTGTCAGTATTCGCCGTTTTCCCACCATCCGCATAATTCAGTTATAAATAATTCATGTCCTAGGTGACAATACTAAGCTCTTTGATAGCTTCCATTTAATTTGCGGTGCGTACCCCACTATGAATTGATATATTGCACGGATTGCTACTTTATATAATTACTATTAACATGCAGTTTGGGATGTAATTGCAAGGGATGAGCTTGTTTGATGCAACTGTGCCGAGTATGCTTGACGTTACAATAGGTATCTATCTACTTAGGCTCTGACAATAGCTTGGCTATGTTACCTGGGTCGTCGATATTTGTGGGGCTTTTACATACTTATTTTCCTTTTGTAACTAATGCCCTTACTAATAATCACTGTGTAAAGTTATGCAATGAATAAAGCCTGTGTAACCATACATTTTTTGACGTATAAACCTGTCATAACTTTATGCAGCGTTTATTAGTAAGGCGCTAAGTGTTTATCAAAATTTTTGTACAATTTCTTGTCCAAAAAAGTCTACATGAATATTATTCAAGAAAAATGCATTGAAGTGTTCAAATTAGTAAATAAAATTAGTAATCTCTGAACAACATTTTTTCTACATCTTAGTAATATTAATAGTAGTTAAGCTTTTTCCTACGACTTCATTTTAGAATTAAAAAAGGTTAATTACTTAAGTACTCCTCCAATCTCTAGATCAAAATTCATTGTATAATTTCAGCGGTTTAGGCGTTTAAACAAACGAGACAGAAACTCATTGATTATTAATATGATTCAGATATTGGGTTCTGAACAAAGAGATTAATTGTAATAATATATTCAATATATTTCATAGTATGAAGCTAAGCAACCGTTTACTAATTGAGAGTTGATGCCATTAATTATGCAAGATATATTTGTCAATAAGATCTCAGGTATAATTGGTTCAGTTGTACAAGCCACCCTGTAATATAAATTCTTAATATTGACAAAGATAATTAATTAAAGCTGTGAGGCATTATCTGGAAATAGGATTCCACAAGGTACACATATGGGTCCACATATTATTATTATAAGTTGGAATATCTGTTTGTTTAATTCCTTTTCACGGCTATACCGCAGAACCAATTTTAATTAATTCTGTTTGTGAGATAGATCGAGTGGAGAAAGACAAAGGTTTTTAATTTTGCGACCCCGTCTGTACTTCCAACATTATTAAGAATGAAGGTGCGGGTTATTAAATAATACAACGTTTCTGACATATTTAATTCTATCATGCATGTGTTCCTTAAACCTAATTTTAGCGTATAGCGCTCACACACAATAGTGTAGCTTTCTATCACCTTTTTTCTTTTAGTATCATTCAGCATGATGTGTAGCTTTGCATTCAAGAGTATTGATTATTTTATAGGAATAAGGAATAATAGACACCCTAAACGAAACTTGTTGCCTTCCATCCTTCCGAACTAATATTATCGCCCACGGGTGGCAGACACCGTTCATAAACTATGGTAGACAAGGGGCTGGAAATGAAGGAGAAAGTGGGGCGGGGGTACGGATTCGAGACGGTAAGCAAGAAAACGTTTTTTCCATAGTATTTATAAATATTGTGGTGATACAGAGGTGTTGTAGTGTCTTAGGCGTTGTCCTAATAGAACGTGTAGTCCTAATAGTAAGCGATGCGACCATCGCGTATAAATATAGAGGCGCGATCGAACTACGTAATCGCGTTCTATTAGGACAACGCCTAAAAGGTGCTGATTTTTTGTTGCTGCTCTACTCCTGTTGGTCGTAGCGTGATGTTATAAAGTTTATAACATCACGCTACGACGTTTGACAGGCCTGTTGGTGTAGAGGTTATAGTGGCCCTGACTGCTAAGCCGAAGGTCGTGGGTTCGATTCCCACCCAGAACAAACTTTGTGTGATGAGCATGATTATTCGTTCTGTGTCTGGGTGTAATTTATCTATAATATGTATGTATTTCTAAATTATATAAGTATGTATATCAGTTGGCTGATTACCATAACGCAAGCTCTAAGCAGCTTAACTTGGGATCAGATGACCGTGTGTGAGTTGTCCCAGTACCTATATTTATTATTATAGCTTTCAAGCGACCTAGGCCCGTATTAATAGACGTCACTCAATTCTGAGACGCTCTCAAGTTTATTGCTGTCCTTATTTTTTCCCTTTAGAATGACAAGGACAGCAAGAAACTTGAGAGCGTCTCGGAGTTGAGTGACGTCTATTAATACGGGCCTTAGCGCGTCAACCAGAACAGAAACTTCTTGTGATTCCTATCTTTTCTTTATTGTCATAAATTGCTGAGGGATTAAAGCTGTCATTCAATTAACAAAATACTATGAAAAGAATACACACGAATTTTTATATTCATTATAATATGCAAAACCATAAATCTTCACACACACACCTTGTCACTGGCATAAAAAAGAACAATAATTTCGTTCTCAAGTGATTGACAAAATCAACATCAACACGAGCGAAGTCACAACCAAAAGCTAATAATAAAAATTATGAGAATATGAATACCAAATACATATTTATAGTCGCGAAGTTAATCCATTCCGAACCCGTTCTGGTTACTAGGTATATTACCTACTTAGCAGGCGTAAGCCGTGCCACACTGCCACCCTCCCGGCGTTTTCCCCGCCGTCGCACGCGCCGCGTGGCGCTGGCGGCGTGTGCACGCGCCTTTAAGCCGCCCGCCGCTCATGCGCCACTAAACGTCAAACGGAGCGATTGATAAGTAAGCTAGTGTATACACCCGCCCTTGTTTACTCCCATTTATTGCCCGTGGGATGTTGCTCATTGTTGTTTACAATAAACACTGTGTGTCAATTGATGGGAAAACATTTTCCGCACAGATTTTAGTGGTCCGCAAATACTGACTTGTGGATTTACTGTGTTTGTGCCCAGTGCCGAATAAAAATAATGGCCCAATGATGAATTAGTTTTGTTGCTGGTTCACATCGTATGACCCGTTCTGATGTGCGCCTTTTATTGATGTGTGTAATTTGGATGGGTAATTTTGGTATTCTGTACCTCCTTAGTCACGGCCACATATCTATACTTATTTAAGTACCTATATTAAAATGAATCCCTATACCCCTTGGTAACGCCATGACTCGAGAATTTAAAGACGCGGTGGACAGCTAATAATTCGTAATTACATAATCTAGAAAAAAGAACATACGTAACGCGGATGAAGTCAAATAAAACAGTAACTAAGTAAAACTTTACATTGGATATTGGAGTCTGATGGCGAAAATATAAAGTTTTTGAAATTTTGGTCATTTTGTATACTCTAGTTTGCACAAAAAACGCTGTACGGATTTGAACAATATTTGGCACACCTATAAATATACCCTTATAAAAATATCCTTCCTGTCGGATTCTGCCTAACTCACCGTGTGCGTTTAGGCGTGCACGACTAAAACGCTGAACCGATTTTGAAGAAATTAGAAGATGTTGAACTTTTCTAAAGTTTTCTAAAGTTCAACATCATACAAAGTATATATATATATATATATATATACCTATGGTTTTCAAATAAATTAATTGAATCATGAATCTCGAAGAAATGTTACAGTCGTTTTACTCCACGGAAGGAGTTAACCTTTTAATCAGCGATACACCGCCATTTAGGTACGAGGTCGACATTACGGGCAAAAGTAAGTCCGAAATGAACAATCTTAACAATCAGTCTGATAATGGCACCTGTACAAATAGGTGTGTTATGTTGTGTATCAGCCCTAACAAACAAAAGGATCGCACTAAGCACTGATAACGACTGTTGTTACTGATATCAGAGATACAATACTACATGGTTTCTGTCATCTGGGGATTTACTACTGCTAGTAATTACAGGTCAATATTTGTAGACGTTAGTATTTCTATTTATCTTTATAGGTTTTTGACTGTAACAGCCAGTTCGGAACATAAGTTTAACCCTTTGACTGCCGGAAGCGCAGATCTACGCGAGACAGAATAGACTTTAATTGTTTTATTAATTACGGCATACAAGAGGTTAAAATGAGAAAACTTTTTCGTGAGTTGTAAAAACTATTCGATTATTATCCTACTATAATAAATGTCACAGTTTGTGAGGAAGTTTATTATTCTTTAACGCAATAACTATTAAACATGTTTTGTTGAAGCTTTACATTAATATAGGTTGTACGTCAAAATGACGAACAGGCTAAAAACATGTAAAAAAATCTGATATAACGCAGGTGAAACCGCAGAAGACTGCTAGTATTCTTTATATTTTAAACTCAAGTTTTTTAAGGTAATAAATACATAGCCGAAATTACTGAAGCTTTACATGGCATCGTATTTTTTATGTTTTCACATCACGCGCACGACGAAGCGATTTTTGGAAATTTATTACCCAGTAATAAAAAAGGCTAGGTAAGTGTGTATATTATGGCAGAGTAATAAAATAAATAACGTAATTAAAAACATATAATAATCTTTAATCTATAAACACATTTAAAATAGTAAATTGACTGACTGACTGTGTTATAAGTTAACTCACAGCCCAAACCGCTCTGGTCCTAGGCCTGTATTAATAGATGTCACTCAATTCTGAGACGCTCTCAAGCCTCTTGCTGTCCTTGTCATTCTAAAGGGAAAAAATAAGGACAGCAATAAACTTGAGAGCATCTCAGAATTGAGTGACGTCTATTAATACGGACCTTAGAGACATGAAACTAGGAGGGAGGATCCCTGTAAAAAGTAGGTATCTACTAGAAACGTTTTTGGAAATTTACCTAAAGAGGTTAAAAAAAATGGTTGATGCAAAGCCATGGGCGAAAGCTAAAACAATGTAATAGATAATATCTATGACAACGTAAACTATTCTTATTAACACCAATATCGAGTTATTATCCTCTTAGGCTTCAATATTGATCCATGAGTTGGTCGGCCGGTGGAATTCTGTCTGCGGTAACACCTCGCCACAATAAGATCGCAGCTTCTTAGCAGTTAAAGGTCAAAGGACACATAATTATTATGAACGGAATGGAAAGTTCCAATGGGCTCTGGAGGAGAATACTTTAAATCGTTAAGATAGATTATTATTATGAAGATAAAGATAGGTATATTTTTTTTAGTTAAAGGAAACACAATTTTATTTTAAAAAACACAGGTCCAAGCTAGCCTCACTAGGGAATCAAATCAGACAAAAATAACACCGTATTTCAATGCCATCAGACGTTCTCGGATCATTCGTGAGGACCAAATCGTTTTGACAAACGTGATTAATTAAAATAAAGACAATAATCAATGTATTGGTGAAGTATTTCTTTATATTGCAATCAACTAAGAATTAAACGCGCCATTTAGTTTTATTTGTGCGTCAAGCTTCATAACCCTGTATCTAGACTTTTACCAATAAAATGTAATGGATAGATAAGACAGCGACAAATAAATCAATTTAAGAAAATGGTGCGTTCAGATAAAGAATCACGGCAGAATAGTAATCGAAGCATTTATGGTAATATTTTTATAAATGTTAAACACACATCGATGAAGACAAAGAATCGTGAGGAAAACTAGACTACGACATCGCCTGCAATTTTTATTTTCATACTTCCAGCGTCAGTTTTCCGCCTTTCTCCTAAAAGCGAACGAAGGTAAGGCGAGTATACTTAATAAAAAAAATCAATCAAGACCATAGATCAAGACAACTTTCAGTTTCTGAAACAGTTTTAGCTAGACATCGTCAGCGTAATGGGAGGTCCTATTAACCACGTGACATGACAAGGCATATTAAAAGGCGTTCCAAAAGAAAATGTTAACCTACCTAGTTTACCTTTGAGCTCGCGAATACGTTACACATCGTGCGTTTTATTTATACCACTTTGTAGCGTTAATTGCAATTAGCAACAGAAACGTTTGTAATATGGGTTTGCCTTACATTCTAGCTGTTGAATGCACTTTGAATTTGTTGTTCCTTGAAGCTCGTTAATAGGCTGACAAAGCTTCAAGCTTTGTTTATGAATTTAACGAGAAAAATATTTTGACGTACCATTTTGGTACCTGTTTTGCAACTTGAGCATGCGAGGTGATCAATGCGTGCCTTCTCTGAAAAGAGTCTTTTGCCCTGAAGTGGGACATCAACAGGCTGGTATTATGGTTACCAGGGTGTACATGGCGAGCATGGTTCGGATTTTTTTTCGTCGCACGGAATTGAAGGGGCTTAAAGACTACTGAAGACAAATGAAACTATGGGGTACAGCTAGTAACATACACATTCAGAGTTGTAGTCAAAATTGCCCTCATAAAAGTCGAATATGCAATTAAATTAAACATTCAGGGATAGCTTCGAACAAACCATGATGCACATTGCATAATACGAGTACATCAATAAGTTAAACTGTCAGTTAAAATTAATCCCACATTGAGCAATAAATAATTTCACATAATGCACCTACCTGTTGTACTAGTCTTCCCCTATGCGTTTGGCTGTCCGTTTCATTAACCCCAGTGAAAAGTGATCGTTTTATCACAGAGACAAGTGCTAACATAGATGATATCGCAGCGACCGGCGTTCCCACGCGTGCCCCAGCCCTGCGCACGCGCCCCTTCACGATACCTGGACAGATTATAAAATAAAGCCATAGAGAGGCATGTGAAATGTGTAGGCAGAATAGTATATTTTAGTTAATTTTCAGTAAGAAACCAATAAGGCCACAGAGAAATGTGTAGGCACAGGCAGAATAGTATACTTTATGTCAGAATTATTGCCACGCATTTATTTTTCAGTAAACAAAACCATATTACAATTCAATAAGCCAAAGACACGACACCATCATTAGATCCGTTCTTCAAAAACGGTACAACAAATAATACAGAACAAAATTTACCATAAGGTAAACGTTTAGTGTATTAAACACGAAAGATTGTGAAGATGATTGTTTTCTGACTTGCTTATTGTTGACTCTTTAGTTATTCAAATGAACTAATGCTAGATAGCCTGCTATCATCAAATATATTATTATAATGTTAGCTATCATTTAGAAAAAGCTTGTATGCAAAGACACTGGATTTTCAAAGACTAGTGCGTTTAAATAAACAACAACTTCGAGCCAGATATATATTGTCGTGTCATATTAGAACTTCATTTATTAATTCTGATACAAAAATAACGAAGGGGGTAATATAAATTGTATATAAATCTAATAACTAAAGTGCATTAAAAATTGAAAAACCTAATTCGACTTTGTCATCGTCCCCATAATCTTTGACCCGAACCGTCCCAATCAATTTATTGTACTGCAAAAATATATATCACAATGAATCTTTGCATGGGAACTATTTCCACTTGTGAACGTCCCTATTTGTTTTGATGATACACTATCTGTTACAGTTATCTGATAGTATATGTTGCAGATTAAATGTTGCTAAATTAGCAGACTTATAAAATGTATACGTAGCACATTGGGGTGATTATATTTCGAAAAGATGAGTGATTTACTATAACTTTACAAATATGTAAAATCATTATCCTAAAAAGCATTTTTTCCAATCCTGTACATTATTTAATCATATTGGTGTCTTTAAGACCTGTACCATTTTGCAACCTTATGCCAATTATTGCAAACTAAACTATGACTGAACTTGCAAATCAAGAATTATTTAAGTGCAACCTGGACTTTAGTGCTGGTTTTAATAAAATTAATAGGTACACACATTTAATTTACGAAGTAATGAGTGTTAAATATAAATATGCTGAAAACTGGGTGGAAATACTCGTGGTTACATTAATGTATACAATGTGTAACTGAATTAATGCACTTTGAGAAAATAGTTTGTTCAAAATCTTTACTGAATCGATTTTTGTAATTTTTAATATAGGTAATATTTTATCCCAAAAATAATTAAAAATAAGTAAACTGCTGTCACACTTCCGCTGTACTATTTAGTATCGCTGTGAATCTAAAGTATACCATATCCTTTGTCAGCTTTTAGCGCTTGATCATAAATCGCACATTTGCACAAAGCCTGCAAATAGTACCTGCAGGACCTAATTGAATTAATTACCTTTGTACGCTCACTGGCCTGTGACGGAGTAATTGCAGCCCAGTAAGTATCAACTATCAATATACAACAATTAAGTATGCCAATAATTAAGTAACGATGTGACACACTTGGGGTTTGCTTGGGGTACAAAAAATCGCATTCGTAATTGAAATTGAAATAAGAATTGTTACTAATCTTTGAAAAACTCATACTTTGTCTATTATATTATTCGTATATACCTTCCTCATATATCACTTTTATGTATTAAAAAAAAAACAAAAACCAAATCATTAGTTTCAAAGATCTAAGGACAGGCAGATAGCATTCTAAAGTAATAAAGTTTATTAAAACATTTTTGACGCTCGTTTAAGTCATATCCATATTCTCTATTCTGTTGTTCTCTTGTTCTCAGTTCTTAATTATAATTTTGAAGATAAATCACTGTAGGTATATCTTTGACCACTTATTCGATTCAATATCCTGCATTTTCCAGCTCCATCTCATTCGCACGGCCATTTTTAGATCTATCGGTGGATTGAACTCATTTATCATTTTTTTAATAACCAATAAGTTCCAGCCATACATAATGAGTGAATTTTATATACTAGGTGAATTTTTACTCCTGCACCACCCGCTAGGAGATGATTCTACCCATGAAAACAAACAACTTTTATTATGGAACCAACTCTGAAATCCCGAAAAAAATAGCAGCTGTTTCATATATTACGGTCGGAGGGCATTGAACTTTTGTTAGGAACAGCTGATATTTCACCTAGTATAGTAGCCAACATTGAAGCACAACATTTTGATTTGCTGGTAGAAATCTCAATTCAATCTAGGTTAAGCTCGCCATTGTACATACATAAGTTATTGGTTTGAATGTACTTTTATTTTTGTGTGCAATAAAGAATATGGTTATGAATTGAAACTCGTCTGTTAAACATCGCAGATTAACCCCTAATTTTACTGTACTGGCATTTATGAGTTTATTTGTATTTTTGCGAGATTGCCATTCTTACAACGAGACAGGTGGAAATCAAAGCACAGGATGAAATTACTGAAGCCAGAAACAAGAAATAAGTATGCACAGGGTTTACGTAGGGGCACATTAGAAGCGATATGGGCAAATCCACTGGCGTCAGCTGGTTCTGGTTAAATTTGTTTTGTTCTTCATCGATATAAAATTGACAAGCGATTAGTTGAGAAAAAGTGGACTTTTTTTTGTTAAAAGACTACGCAATATCTAGCCCTATTAGGAATTGAAGTCAATACCGGAGCAATTTGTTTGTTTTCAAGAGATTCCTTCTAAGGCCCTCAATATTTGTATAAATTGGGGCCAGGAAAAGGGCAGATTTAAGATTGTATCTACGTACTCTCTACAGAAAGCAACCGACCTTCTAGCAAATCAAAATAAGCTTTATACGGTTTCAATTAAAACGAATTCTTTGACCTTGACTTTGAGTTTTATAATCCGAATCTATCTTTGTGGCTAAGAGAAATAAGGCTTTCTCTTTAACATATTAAATCTTTACTTTTTCTTTTTACTATTATTATATTATCGTGGATTAAATCAAGTGCATTGTCTATGAAAAGTCTCTGAACTAGAAATCAGAGACTGAAAAAAGCAAATAGGTAGTTTTAGGTACACACCTAAGTGACAACAACGGGTTTACCACTACGGCGCTTAATTAAAGCGCGATGGGACAAACAGTTGCAGAGTTTCAACAATATTTATTCATGTGGTTTCACTTGTTTGTCCCAGGCGTTTTGCGATCGCTTTGAATGGCCGTGTAGGTGTAGGTGCACACCGAACCACTGACATTATACTGATACGGTCAGTATTTTTCAGTAAAGCCATACTAACACTAGTCTGCCTTAAGCATGCAATTAATGTTCAAGGGACCTTTACGTCACATCAAAGAATGTACCCGTATTAAGAAATTGCTGTGTCAATTGTAGTGCGGAATATTCCTTAGACCTCACTGAAAAGGAACGACGAATAGCCTACGAGAGCGAAGCAGTTCCCAAAGTCAATAATTAAAATTGCAGGACACACCAATGGCGAGATAAATAGACATTCTTAACGACTGACTTTGGCTTAGCCATGTTCCCGTCTTTATCGTACACTTGACGTTTAGCAGTTGTGTAACAGTGACAGGAATAGTGCTAAGCCAAAGTCTGTGCTTAATAATGTCTATTTATCTCGCCATAAGAGACGTTCGATTGTAAGTACATTTTGCTTCAGTTTAGTCCCCGCCGCCTTACTGGCCTGCCTCATATTGATGCTACAGGCTACACCCCACGTTCGTTTACCGCTCGGTTGCCACAGCAACCCGCATGCCGTAAGCGAGGGTAATAGCTGAAGGGCAGCGGATCCTGTAGATATTACATGTCCTCCGCTCAAGAGCCGAGAAAAAGTTAATAAAACCTCCAATATGTCTGACTCGAGTCGTCGAACGTGCTACTGCTGCTTTACTCTGTTTTAAAACAGTTTTATTTATATACTCTATTTATATTAAAAACGGAAAACTTAACGCTATCTGGATATGATATTACTATTGTGGTTATGTACTGATGCTATTCGTTATTATATAATTTTGACTTAGCATCTAGTAGTACTATGAGAGAAAGAATACGTCAATAATTTAGGTTATTATGAAGTGAGCTGTTTTTTTTTTCATGTTTCATCATGCCAGGAACTGACAGCAACGTTGAACTTAACTTTAACTAAAATCATCAAGACATAGATCACCTATTTTATTTTTACCTAAATACTCGTATACTCTACAGGCGATTCAGATTTGAAATTATAATTTCTCTATAATTATGGTGTCCAAAATCAACTTAGAAAATTCATATTATGATTAACAAAAGTTACAATGGTTAACACAAATCATGATAGTTTGGCCCTTAACCACAGCACAATTACGACATTGTCTATATTTTATGTTGCTGGGTATAGATAAACTCTACAGCAATACACGGCTGCCGATATGCGGACATTGTTTTAACAGAAAAAGGGCCACTCATCCTCTCGGCTGTCAATCAGGCCAAATGGTCAAATGCGGACGCGGCACTGCGCGCGGCGGGCGTCCTCGCTCCTGACCATCCATGACCCTCGGATAGTATGGAGTACTCGGTATATTTGAGAAAAAACTTGGATATACTTGAAAAAAATACTTGTAAACCATAATATTAAAATTCAGATACCGATGAATGTAATTGGCTTGAGCCATGAAATTTTATATTACACAATTCAATCAAATCTTGGAATAAAAATTGTAAATGAAGAAAAGTTAGTACGGAAAAGATAAAATAAAATATTTTTTTTGAAAATATTCTACAACTCTACGTTCTGTGTGTTATGAAGCATAACTATAACTAGGTGTATTTTTGGTATTGCTCAACCCGCTAGGAGATGATTCTACCCATGAAAATAAACAACTTTTATTATGGAACCAACTCTGAAATCGCGAAAAAAATATCAGCTGTTACTAACAAAAGTTCAATGCCCTCCGACAATAATGTTTGATACAGCTGATATCTCCTAGCGGGTTGAGCAATACCAAAAATACACCTAGTATAAGTTAATTATTTAAGATATTTTATAGAATAGAAATAAAATGTGCATGTGGTGTTAACCTGTAAGTTATTGTTACACTTGTATATGTAGTTCATGTACTTTTTTTTAACTGAATTGTAATGTGTAAACAATTGTAGGCTAACCTAAATGAATAAATAAAATAAAAGTAAATATATGGTAGTGGATATAGTGCGGGGACCCTCCTCAGGAATTTAGCACAAGCAGCGGTGATGATAAAATGTAAATGGACAAGCTTTGAATTCCTTCCTTTCATATCTATATAAATGATGCAGCTTAGCATAAAAGGATTAACGTAAGCATACGCGCCGGCGATGAAATCGTTCACTTACTAGACGAGCAAGGGATCATCTTTGTCCATCTCTCGGGGTGTTGTGTGCAAAGATAATATGACGAATGCATCACATTTGTAGGACAACGGCGGCAAGAGAAGCATAGAAAGTTAGGATGTTAAAAATTTTGAAATCTGAACTAAAATGTTAGAGCACAGATTTTTGGAAATTTTACTCATACGCGGGAAAAGAGATGAACGGTGGTATGGAAGTCCGCCATTTTCAAAGCCGCACTTTCTCTTTCTCTCTTCAAAGCGTGTGTATATGTATGTGCACTACACACCCTTTGAAGCGGCGTCTTTAGAATCAGAACAGTTCCTGAGATATACTCAATCAAAGACAAGAACAAACAAACTTGTAGGGTTTATAGTGCTCGTATACCTATATGTAGACTAAAACCAACGCTTTCCTATCTTTGCGATATTTTTTTGTTCACCTTTTGGTTTCGACAATAGTTTATTTTAGTATAATTTCGTGCGAAAACACGTTTTAAGTTATCTAAGTAAACTTTAAACAACCTAAAACCCTTGCTCACATAAAACTGTTTTACGTTTTTCTTAAAATATTTTTTTCTCGCGCCTAAACTAAAAATATTTTTTTGTTCAATTGCATTAGACGTCTGCTGAATATATTATCTGCTGAATATGCCTGTGACGTATCTTTTTGCACAATGTCCACCCGTACTTGCTGTGTATTTATCAACCCTCATTACAAACATTGTACTGAATAAAACTGATGTGTGAACTAATGAATATTCAATCAGGAACATTTTAATCATCATGTAATTAACGCGTTCCTCTCCACGCCGTAAATGAGAATATTAAAAATTTACGTCGTGCGAAAGTGAATTCACTGGTGTAATGTAGTTTCATTGGATTTTGTATTATTTTCGAATAATTTCGGTTCATTTATTCTGTGACTCGGTAAATACTAAAACTGTTGAGCTCTTGGTCGTTATTTAATATTTTTACAATTACAGTCATTTCGAGTAAGTAATTAAAAGATACTTAACTTTAAGACGCTGACCAATCTATTACTGTCCAGACGAAGACGTCGAGAGTCGCAAGACGACTACCGGCCACCGTAGGCGCGGTTCTGCGGATGGCGAGCGATGGGTAGCATCGCCGCCCGGCTAGGACCAGGACCGCGTCGACGCGACGGCGCGTTAGTGATGCACGCGCAATGTTTATAGCGGTTACCGTGACCCTGGAACATAAAGGGCAATCGAAGGAACATGAGTGGGTTTTAGTCAGTAAGAGTCTGACACGCCCTCCCGCCGCACCCAGGACGGGAGCAGTCATTGGATGATTTCACACTCACCAAAAAAAAAAATCTATTACTGTCCTTACTTTATCTCTTGAAAGGGACAAAGACAGCCACAGAGTTGAGAGCGTCTCAAAATTGAGTGATGTTGAGTATTTGGCCAAGAAAGTCTTGAATCGAAAGGATGTCGTGTTACTCAGCTACCGAGTTGTGAAGGTAGCTCCATAAAACACTAGTATTCAGCTGAACTCCATACTGAGTGCAAGCTAACCCTAATATACAGGGTGTCCCACGGCAATGCCACATGGAGGGAAAGTACCTTAAATATTGTAGATAGAACATTTCACTGAAAGAAGACATTATTTTAATTTTTAAAACATTTTAAACTGCTTTCATAGATATTTTAATAATTACATATTTGAACCGGGAATCGAACCTGCTACTCGAGAAAATTAATCAGCCTGTAGTTTTATCCTACCGATCGAAAGGCTTCATCACAAGGATTATTTTTTGCTAAATAACATAGTGTCAAAAATTAAAGAAAGACCATGAATTTTAACATTTTTAATACAAAATTAGTCAATTTTTCAAATGCTCAAAACTAGTCCCTTCTTCTTGAATAAAAAGTGATAACTTTTGATTATTTCGTTCCCTGACGATTTTGAACCTAATGCTACCTCCGCAATCCACGGCCCGCGTCTCCCTTTATTCACGGTCTTAATTCACGGTCTTCCTTTTATTTGTGACACTATGTTATTTAGCAAAATATAATCCTTATAATGAAACCTTTCGATCGGTATGATAAAACTACAGGATGATATTTTTTTCTTGTGGAACAAGTTCGATTCCCGGCCTAACCATTTAATTATTTAAAAATCCATGAATGCAGTTTAAAATGTTTTCAAAATTCATATAATGTCTTCTTTCAGTAAAATGTTCTATCTACAATATTTAAGGTACTTTCTCTCCATGTGGCATAGCCGTGGGACACCCTGTATATATTAACCGCGGGTTACATATTTAGTTTGAGAATAACCCTATGATCACAGGAACGTGCCAATTTTTTGTGATCCGTGCCCGTAATCTTAACGCTCGCAATCTGGGGGGTGTGGGCACAGCGTGAGGTCAGTCGATGACGTCATAAAGCGACGAAATTAAAAAGATCGCAGCTGGACGCATGAACAAAAGGATTTCGTGTAAGAGGATTTAGTGGTACTTAAAAATTATTTTGTTGTTTTAGATATCAATATTGTGTTGGTGTTGAATTTTTTTAGGGGTGTTTAAGATCTACAATTCTATTACTTAATATTTGGAACAATTAAGTAACGAGGTCAAGTAAAAATCATGTGAAAATGTAAATAAATATCAAGGAAAGCTATGCAATAAATCACTGCTCTGAAAAAAATATAAGTGAAAAATTTTCACCAAAATTATTTTTATTTAGATGGAAGATAATACCTACAGGAAACTAAAATGCCAGATTATATTTTATTATTTTTTTCTAGTTTGATTTTTTATTTTTTTTGTAAAATTTATCATAGTGTGCTAGATGGGATCATTATACATATTTATTATTTCTTATGTAAGTACTTGCCTATATGATTTTTTCTAATTCGACTAGTACGATCGGATATAAAAGTCCTCCGCTTTTACTAAATAAATTACCTTAAATTTACTAGAAATGTGATTAAGTAAGAAAATATCCAAGACAGAAAGTAACACTAACTAGATTCTTGTGACTTTTGAGCATATTTCACACTCAAAGCAGGTTGCTATTCACAAAACAAGAACGATTAATGTCCCTTTTGTTTAAAATTAGGGTGGTTAAACGGATACCTAGTTTTTAGTTAAATCGCGGCACGTGGCGGTCTCGTGCGCACCAGCCCCGCCCCGCGCCGCGCCGCACACGGTAGGGATGTGATCGCTTTCAGATTGATATTTGCGGGGCTGTAACTACTGACAATCTGTCAAATGTATCTTGGGAAGTTCGCCAATAAAGTGATAATAGATTTCAAAAGGTTAAGTTTACTTTAGGTAAATTTTACTTTTAACTTACTTGCAAGTGCAGGGAGTTGAAACGAGCGAAGGACTAAAGAGGAGGTAAATTAGATATTGGTAAATAAGTTAAGTGCATCTTTCTCTTTCCAATTCATTAAAAAAAGGGCAGAAGAAACAAATTAGTTTAGTCTAGCAAAATTAGCCAGCGAAAACCTGAAGTAAATCGACTTTTTTAATGGATATGTTTTTAATCGCATCTAAATTATCTACGGTGTGTCTGAATTTGACAGGACTTAACTTATATTTTATCTTCTGTAATTTTCTAAATGAAATAGAAAAAAGAGCACTGAACTTTATAAAACCATGTTTCCATAGGTCATGATTATAGTTTTGCCAATTCTCGAGGAAGTTTCGGTGTGGTTTACCGCGGCCATTGTGGATACCAATTTAAAGTTCTGTTGGCTCACAAGTCACAGCTTATACAAGCTCGACAGACACGGCCATTCCCTTCCATTAAAAAGTAAGTTACGGCGTAGTTTTTGCCATGTTACTACCATAAAACTACTGGTAATTAATGTAATAAAATTTTTTTGGGATTAGAAATATTTTTGCACAGTCTTAAAGGTAGTACCCTACTTTACTTTCTAAAAGGATGCAAAAAAAGGTCTAGACATCGAAACTACGCACGATTTTCCTGCACAAGTTGGGCACGTGTATTTACCCGTACTTACAACTTACACGTTCCTCGAGTGTTTACTTTTGTCGAGAATGAATCGCATGATCAGTATTGCAGTTTCCGTACGAATTCGCTTAAGTCAAATTTGAACAGTATGGTTCTTTTTTTGTCTCTTCCACCCCCTTTATGGAAATGCCCGTTTATTATCTAAGGGTGCTTCGACATTTTTGGCTTAAAGCTTCGATTTCCGATCAGGAAAGTGGCTTCTTTTCGTAAATCAATACGTTTTAACGGTTATTGTCAGGTAATCGATGTTATTGTTACAGTTATCTTGGACATCTTAATCGAGTTTACAGTCCACAAATGCCAGATTTTATTGAAAATTTCAACTAACTTCAAAAAGATTTTGTTTTGATATGCTCCGTGAATGAAAAAGTGATTTTCATTTAGTATTCTCTGTGAATGGTAGAGAAATTCTGTTTTATAGGTAGAGATCTTAGACCGATACGCTATAAAGTTTTTTGACCGATATTCAATCATTGATTTTGATCGCGACGCGTTTGATCGTCAGGTGGACAATTTTGGCTCAATGATTCATGGCTTTGTGCAACTACAAATACGAACAAGTTTTTCTCTTTTTTCGAGACTAAATAAAGCTTTGTTTGTAGTTTTACTACATAGTCATGAGTTACTTGAACTTTCCGACACCAGGCCATACAATGTAATATTTGAGGACATAATAATTATTACAATCTATTGATGAATTTTATGTTTAGCGGATCAGTTATTTTAAAGCATCAATGCACTTTGGCAGGAACATAATATAAATATATTAAAAAATATTGTGGATTGAAGTCAGCAAGCCGGCGGCAAAGCCCGCCCGTTAAAAATGCTTACGGACGTTTAAGTCAAAGAGTAAAAACAAGAATTTGTGAATTGAAATTTTAACAGTTTTATAGATATTGTTAGATAACCTCTGAGAGGACTTCAGATAAGTTGATAAATAACATGTATTTTATTATTCATGTTTAGTTAAGTCTTTGAAGTCTCGTAAGTCTTTAATAACATTGGTTTGGCACACCGAAGCAAAATCTATATTCACAGTTCAACTTGTGTTTCATTCTAATTAGACTCTTCACAAAACTTTAGTTGAATTTCTTTTATATAATTATTTATCAAAATTAAATAGTTTTAGATTGTCTAGTCTGCAAAACATTTCTGCCACTAAAAGTAATTCAATATCAAATTTCTACATTTTAGTCGCATCTGTGCACTGCTAACCTCGTAATCTACAACAAAATACAGCCCTGTATTTACGATGGGGGAAAGCGAAGCGAGTCCCTTTCCGCATAAGATTCTGACTTCTTCACTTAAAATTCAACCTTGTTTATTTATTCATAGGGTTCGCTGTGTGTTGTTAACAGTCGGAATTTTCCGTATCGATGGCACGTGTGGTTCTCGTCCTTTATTGAAGATTTCGCTCCTCCTACGTAGGGAGAAGAAATACCACCTGCTTTAAATACTTGCTCCCACTTTATTGGTATCCAAAAACGTCACTCGGTTCTCTATTTGTGTCTTTAAGTTAAGAAGTTTCCCGCTAGTATTGACGTAGTTTATGTTTTAATTTTTCATAGCTTTCGTAATTTTGTCCAGCATAAGTATTTGTTACGGGTCATAGAAACCCTTTGTACATATATTTTTACATTAAACACTTGTTTTATGCGTAGGTAGAGGTTTGCTTTGTGTGGTCATATCGTAATCAAACTCCAATATCCTGCAGATATTTGATTTCCTAGGCACCAATTTCTCGTGGTCAGTATACGAGTATATACAGATAGATTTGTACATAGATGACCAGTACTTTCTATAGATAGAACGAGATGGAGCTTGTGGTTACCGCTTGTGTATGAACTTTCAGAACTTCCGAGAAGTTATATTCACAGACACAACATTTTGTAGATATTCAGTTGACAACATAATTGCAGTTTTACCTTTAGAGCTCACTAGCTTTAGCTTGCGACTTTGTCCGACAGAATTTTATAATTGGTATTTTTTTTTTGGGAGTGGGAAATCATCAAATGACTTCTCCCGCCGTAAAGGCAGCGGGAGGGCGTGTCAGACTTTTACTGACTAAAACCCACTCATGTTCCTTCGGTTGCCCCTTATGTTCCGGGGTCACGGTAACTTTTATAAACATTCCGCAATTATAATTGGTATTACTATCAGAGAAAATATCTTTTGAATCGGTTTCATCATTTGTCCCAGAAATAATTTTATAAATATTCATTGACACAGGGCGTCATGTTTTTGTTAAATGATATAGACAAGAGTGAGTTCGCCAGTTTGCCTTGAGCAAGCATGATGGTCTTTCCTTCTTTCCTTCTTGCTTCAGAAGAGTCGCTCATATACCGGGTCATTATTAGGCAGGTTAATATGCATTACAATTTCATAGCGAAAGCTTTTATGAAAAAATCTTATAACTAAGCACTATTTCACGACTACCAGAACCGCTAATTATAACGATGCTAAAGGCAAAATAAAAGCGATAACTACTATGGAATACGTACATTTATCAAATACGCTGCATTTTTCCCAAATCTTTAACATAGCTATTCCCATAGTTACACCCTAAAGGTTTTGTTTCATTTTGCTTTGCATAAGGGCCAAGCGAAAATCGACTTTAAGCCGAGTAACCTAAACGTTTATAGGCGTATATATCTATTGTATATAGGTACGTTAACGTTCTACGCTTACACCCGTCCATTGATCGCCACTTAGTCGTGGGTCGAGGCTGTGGGTCGGGTCGTCTGCACCCAAACCCGTACCGAATAAACATTGGAGTTTGAACAGAAACTGGAATATCTTGCGTAGCACACTCTGTCACAATATTAGAGTTTTCTCGCTTACAGTTCATGACTCTAGTCCTAGAAATTATTTGATAATTTTTTCTTGTATTTCTCGCACTGTCTCTCGATGCGCTTTGGTAGCAGTTCTTATTTAAATCTTGAGATGTACCTACTTTCACTCACAAAATATTATACTTATTTAATTTTCCTTTTTAGGGTTCCGTAGTCAACTAGGAACCCTTATAGTTTCGCCATGTCTGTCTGTACGTCCGTCTGTCTGTCTGTCTGTCTGTCTGTCCTCGCTTAATCTCTGTGACTGTTAGCACTAGAAAGCTGAAATTTGGTACCAATATGTATATTAATCACGCCGACAAAGTGGTAAAAAAATTTGGAAAAAAATGTTTTATTAGGGTAGGGCTACCCTAATAAAACATTTTTTTCCAAATTTTTTATACTTGCTGCCTATTTAAATTTTCAAACTAAGAAAATACGAGTACTTAAATCTCGCGACAAGCTTTTATAACATATAAATTGTGTCAAATGTGTTAAATTTGAAATGGCGTTATAAGTTAACAGTAAAAGTTTTAGTGTAAAAGTTTTTTTTTTCTTTTTAGCGCATTTAAATAAAAGCTCTTTTTTAAAAAGTTTTTTTTACCTTAATTTTTTTAAACTCATAAGTGGGAACAGTTATTGTGACGGACGGGAAACTACGGAACCCTACACTGAGCGTGGCCCGCCACGCTGTTGGCCGGTTTTTTAATTACTTATATCATACGTAAGCGTTTTTCACCAAACAAATATTGTTTGTGAAACTTTCATTTCTCTTATTGTTTCGGATCGTAACCAACAAAATAAATTGACCTATAAAAGTGATTTTTCTCGTTGCGTTAAAGAGTCCAACGATTGTTGGATGTCCAAGTTTTTGTTTTATTGCAACAAAGGCGATTCTTTTCTTTTTCGATTCTCCGTCCGATGAAGGTGAAATTTTCAGGGAATGCAATTCGTATCGATGTTAAAAGGTTTGAACAGATCTAAACTGGCCTATTTCATTTATAACGATTATCTATCTCTAGAATACACATTTAGAGTCGAAACAAGGTCTACACTTGCACCAGTTGTTAGTAAATACTAATTTCTTACCGCGACTCTGTCCGTAAAGACACCCTATGTGACTCCCCAATAATTTAACATTCTAACAGTAAAATATGTTTGTCTATAGATCAGTAGTTTTAGAGATTGCCTCTAACAAATAAAAAAGCTCCCTTTGATAAACAAAAAAAGAAACCATCTAGGTACCTACCTACCCACTCAAATTTGATTTTAATTTGTGCCACATAACAAGCCTATAGACGACCCATTCAAGATTTTTTTGCTAATGTTTCTCAAACTGTCAATACAAATCGTACTCCTTTTGGCAAATCACTTGTGTATTTGATGATTTGAGCATATTTCCTTTTTTTATTGCAACCCGTCAACCACGCACCATTTTTCTTGATCACCACACCGTTTCTCTTGAAGTGGTGAACCCAACATGGCACAATGAACGAATGGCGGACAAAAAATACACGCGGCGCTATTCATTGAATTTGAGCAATGAAAACACTATAATGATTGTTTGAGAATTCGGAACGCAATAGCGTGTTGGATATGGCATTATTAGAATTCAGTTTTCATTGTTTGTTAATGATTAGCTGTTACTGGGTAATTGATTTTAATATTAAAATGTTGCTTTTAGTAATTGCATTACGGGCATAAGTTCTATTGAAAACGCATAAACAAGCTACAGGTGACTTGACTATGACTTGGTTTGAAGAGACAGGAAGAGGTTTGCCCTGAACTGTGCTGTGCTTACCTGGTAGCCCATCAAGTCGCTAAAAGGCCCTCTTGGAGTTAACCAAAAATTGTTTAAAAGTAGTGTCTTTAGATTTATTAGCACACTGTTTTTTAAACGGGCACAATTGGTGTAGGTAACAACGCTAAGACGAAATTGGATTTGGCGGGCCGTGTAAGCCATTTTGGACTCGAAATCACTCTGTACAAAGTTCACAAAACTAAAGTATTTGAATTTTTGACAGTTTGTCTATACAATTACAGATTATGTTCTACTGATTAAATCTTTCTACGTATAGATGATTGTTAAAATTTAATTCCTCAACTAGACCTTTTTTGCGCGCGTCAATGTCTTTTCTTTTCTCTGATTTTCTTAATACCTCGCAAACAACCGTCATGCCATATCCATTTCTCTACTAAGCCCACATCAGTGATGTTTACACGACGGATGGCGTAAGTACGGGTTCAATGGGAGAATTGGCGTACTTGAGCACCACAATAGCAAAGCAGCCCCTGTCGAGATACCACTTGTGTCTGCTAACCGACCAATAACATGTTTTAATGCTTTTTATAACGTAAAATGAAGATGAAATTATTTTACAAATTTAGATTTTTATTGGTAGTGCTAGATACTATAAGTATTATCTGTTCCAGACTAGCTTTCGAACGCGGCTTCGCCCTCGTGTATGTCAAGACTTCTATCTCCTTTTTTGGCTGGGATTTATTGGATCTTACTGTACACAATGACCACACACTCTAAGTTTTATGTCTGAAGGACCAGCGGTAAGAACAGTGCGTTGATATCTATGCTGATATATATCAACAGTCAGTCAGTTTTTTATTTTAAATGATAATCAGCTAAATTAAAAATCAAAACCTTACTTTTTTGGTTGCTTTAAAACAGCTATTTTGCCTATCAACTACAATTTTCAAATTCCAGAATATATTTATTTTGGTATGTGACAAGAAGAATAAATTATATTGTTTTACAAAACAGCGCTTTTGTGTTAATATTTAATTGTTATTAAACTTGTATTGTGAATCTCACTAAAACTAAACTAAGGAATTTCTTCCATTATCTTTTATAATTTATGCAGTTATTTTACGTGTCATATATTTTAAGCATTAAATCATGGTAAAGGTCTCTCTCGGACCTAGGATTTCACAATCTGTTATAGAACCTATACCTATTTTTTTTCATTGAATAATAATAAACATATTTACCATTAACATATTCCGTAACCGAAATAATTGAAAATGTTCGGTAAGCCCGCTCCCAAGTTCACAATACGATATTGAAGCGATGGAAACTCCGCGGTTGTAGCTATTTATACACTATCCATACTAATATTATAAATGGGAAAGTGTGTCTGGCTGTCTGTATGTTTGTCTTTTTTTCACGGCAAAACGGAGCGACGAATTGACGTGATTTTTAAGTGGAGATAGTTGAAGGGATGGAGAGTAACAAAGGCTACTTTTTGTCTCTTTTTAGCGCGAGCGAAGCCGCGGGCAAAAGCTAGTACTAATATACACACGTTAAAATTACTGTTATGCAAACTGAAAACCCGAGTAACGGTTGAATTAATAGTTGGAATAAATTACCTTAAAGTGCATAAGATGGAACAAAATAAGCCAAATTGCATAAGGTGAAATAATTTAAATAATTAGCTAAAATGGAATAAAAGCTGAAATATTGCATAATAACAATAGACATAATACGTATGACCACGCCACGGTGGTAGAGCACCATTAAACTAAATTCAAAAAATCATTTTTTATTTTCAGAATTTAATAATAACTGTAGGCGCCGCGGCCGTCCATCCGCAGGATTTTTTAACCGAAAAAACACAATTTTTTGCCGTTTTAACTGAGTGTCGAAATATCGTCGCTGTGATCTGTATAATAGGTAGGTTGAATCATGGCCAGAAGGGGCGGGGCTGGCAAGAAAGGGGGCCTAGTATTGGTGGACGGCTGGGGGGCAGTCCCCTCGCTCGTGTCATGACGAGGGTAGCGAGCTGGTCCTGGCACCATTGAGTGCTCGCTCGGCGCGCTGGCAGCATCCTAGCGCTCGCGGCAGTGAACAGTGACTTGCATGCACCATGTTAGAATTCTACACGAATATGAACGGAGGATTGATGCAGGAGGGCATGCAGCCTCCCATCAGCTGCACCGCTAGAACAGGTCAGTTAGGAAAGTGAAATTGTTACACTCTGTTTGTCAAGTTAAACTTTTTGTAAAACTTTGTTAGTAGGTCAGTGGTCATTGTGAGATTAAGTAGTGATGTGTAGTTTTTTATTGTTTTTGATTTTTATTATTTATATTATTTTTTAACTTTAACAAATTAAAAGCTTTTATTATTTTTATGTAGGAAATGTGATTTGTGAAACTGTCTTGATGTTGTTTTAAATATATGTTATTATTTTTTGTATAAATAGTAATAATCATAGTATTTTATATTTAATTTAGCGAACGGTTTGATATTACGTTTACTGTTCATGTATATTCACGTCGTTAAATATTTTTTTATATAAGGAATTAAGAATTAATGTTCGGTTCGGAAATTCAGACTCAGAGAATGTAAATCTCTGTTTACATTAAAAAATTTGATAAAGCGCAGACCTACGTGCTTATTTTTCCGAACTGAAAATTAATTCTAAATTTCTTATCAAGGAATCGAATGTGTGCGGCCGGATTAAAATCACTGTAGTTAATGCTTAGGTATTAAGTTTCTAAAAATTATTAAATTTTCTTAAATATTACGTTAAATCGAAAATAAGTATTTGTTCATCAGGTTCGACGAAGCCGCACCAAAATTAATAATACTTAATACTACAGTATATTTTCTTTTTCAATGCAATAAAAGGATTGAGAAGTTTACTTAACCGATTTGAATGACGATTGTAAAAAGAAACAATGATTTGTCTTAGTTAATCTAAGCCTAATCAGATACACCAAGCATAACCTGTTAATAAAGAAATAATAAATTAGGCCAAACAACATGAAATATATCAGGATAATTTTTTTTTTATATTTACTTTATGGATCACTAATGTTTAACCAAAACTCCACTGAAAAACAATTTCGATCGTTTTACAAATGTCAATTCGGCAAACACTTTTTCAACAAATTAACCTTTCGACGACCAAGCGACAGGCTATTAGTGCTTAATTTCATTACAATAAAGTTCAAATCCAGTCACAAGTAATCATGCCGGTCCTGAATTGCATAGTTTTATTGAAGTACTTCCCTTAAACTACTGCACTTGTGTGAGTTTTGCAAAACTGCATGGGCTCGATAGAGCCTCGCTACACGGCGCTCATACTTATTTCTATGTGGTTTAAATATAAATAACTTTACAGCCTACTAACTTAACCGAGTCGAAATGCTCTGCTCGAATGCTGACGGCATTATGTTTTTATTGATGGGCTTAATGGTAATGAATATAATAAAGAAATAAAATATTATAAATTTTATCGGATAAAGGTTTTGCCAAGACAATTATTTGGCAAATAATGTTTTTGCCAATCGTTGTTTGTCAAAAGAAAATATTTTAATAATTTTTCGGTATACTGGTGGCATACCACTATTTATCTAACTAAGAATTGGTCCACCTCGATCTCTAAGACGCCTACAGATAGGATTTGTAGAAAGTTAACACCCAAACAACAACAAGTATTTAAAGTATTTAAAGGGGATTGGGCAAAAATGTATGGAACTTGGTCCAAATTTCCACCACCAGTAAGAACTATGGCATAGAACACTGCGTACTGAATCATTATAAGAAGACCGCAGCCAAACATATTTACTCAGTAAAAAGTTATGAGTGTTATGACCCCATGAAAACTTTCAATTTAAAAACATTTTTACGCTTCTTTATTACACTATATCATATAAACTACTCCATTGATTTAGGCGTATGACATTAAGTTGTAATTCATACGTTGTCCTGGTTGATATAAGCTATATGAAGTCAAAATAAAAACAATATACCGGCCGTGGTAGGTACCTCGTTACGTTGAAAAAATCAAACTATATCATGTGAAAGAAAATCAACACTAACATGATCAAATGGGAGGTCTTATACCTATAAAATATTTCACGATAGTTTTGTTTATTCATATGGCTTAAAAGAGTCATATGTCTTCATCCGCAATAACATTATCCAGATTAGCAGCTGGAAGTAGAATCGTGGGTTGGTGTCTCGCCCATCCAAAATACCAAATAATTACAATGACGGGGGCACAACAACTCACAGTTCGCATTCTAGAAAGACAAGAACAGTAAGTAGTTAGTAGTTGGAAATGGTTTCTCCACTATGTATGGATCATTACATACGTGTAGTATGTAGTCTTGCACGTGCGTGTCGGGTTTGTATTCTTGCGCGTAGCACTAGCAACATAGCATTTTTAAATGCTCCATCTCTGCTACTTCAATCTGATTCAAGCCACGATAACGTTATCATTGTATACTTTGCAGACAATTTGAGTGCAATACAGGACAGGGGAATACGTCATCATTGCTACCATGTTTTCTGCTTTAAATGTGGTTATGTGCGCAAAGAATAAACGGTTAAATACGTAATTAAAAGTACGTATTTTTAAACACTCATAACTTTTTTCTGAGTTTACTACCAGGTTACTACCAGGTGAAAAAAAATATTCATTTTTTTTCACCTGGTAGTAAAAATTGTGTGTTATTTAGTCAACTTTAAGCTGACATAGCCCCCCCTCCCCATCAGTGGTGGAAGTTTGGACCACTTCTGCTCATAAAACCGTACTTAGTACCGATTTAGTACGCCTAAGGCTCTGACAGATAGACACGTTTTCAATTAAAATCTAAAAAACCGTAGCAATGTAAAAAATACCGAATTTCAATATTATATGAATATGAATCTCACCTTAACAATACAGGCCAGTTTTATTATATTCAAAATTCTGATAAAAAACACGTTTCCAATTTGTGTATTCGACTGTCCGCCTGCCTGTCAATATAACTACAAAATTTGAAACCATTCAGGACGATAACGTTGACCGGTCAAAATGGCTATTACAAAATTACAAGGAACGGGCAACAATGCGAGAAGAGAAATGAGAATGAACTCTGGACGCTATTGTTTACCATATTTTACAAAGGAAATTCTAAATGTTAGCGCTTGACTTTACCTTAAATGAGGAAAACAATTTTCACTTTATTACAAAGATTTCCGAAGTAACTATTAAAAATATTCGTTAAAATTTCCAGACAACCATTTTGGCTGCCGTCGCTAGATTAGCTGGTTGAACCACAGATTAATAAATAGTTATTACGGTTGAACTAAGAAATTATTTTTACGATTTCTCAGACTTTACGATAAAATTATATTTAAAAAATTAAATGCATTATTCTGCAGATGAAATAACATTTTGACTTCGCGGACTATTAACTTTTTACATATGTACCTAAATTTTTAAACATGTAAATATTAATACAAATTAGACCAATCATTTTTATCAATTCTCAACTTTAAAATCTGTGTACCTACGAAATGTTTAGCGCATCCAGCACGAGTTTCGGTATTTTGTTCAGTTCTGTGTAAATTCCATAATAATACACGAAGTAACTATTTATTAATCTGTGATAATACGTATAATAAAAGCTGAAGAAAGAAGAAAAGAAAGAAAGAAAAAGAATTTATTTGGTACAGCACTGGCACAAGCACAATACACACAAAACAAAAATAATAAAAAAATAACAAAAAACTAAAAAAGGTATATTGTGCCCCATGGCTGCACCAAAATAGGTCCAGTTCAGCATAAAAGCCAGACACCTAGTGCCTGACGCTGGTTTTCAACTGAACCTTTGGCTGTGACGCACGGACGTACAACGGTTTTTGCGTGCATACATAAATAAATCAGTGGTGGTTAAATAATACAATAAAAATAATATATACTATAAAAAATACGGTTTTAATATAGAGGGAAATGTGTCGATAGTGATGAACATATGTAAGATAGTGTCTGTGTAAAGTGTTAAAATAATCAATCGAATAAAGCAAAAAATGCAACAGAAGAGAGAAAGAAAATAAAATAAAGAAGAATGTTATTTGTGTTACAATTGACATGCCGCAAACACCAAGCCCTAAAAACATCATCAAACACAGCATATACTCTGGTATATTATATGATTGAAATATCTTGTGCCACCATATCAAGCTTTCGTTGTGCATCGATCAGATATTGACGCAGGTGTCTTCTAAACGTACCTATCGTGTTGGCCGCTCTGATCGGTGGTGGGACATTGTTCCACACTTTGGAACTCGCATAACGAAAGCTTCCCCTAAAAGCAGCTGTACCATAGGACCTGGTCGTAAGTTGCTGCGAGCACTGCCTTCTTTCGCAGTCCCGTCGGCTCGTAAGCCAACTCAGTTTGTTAAATAAGTAGTCCGGTTTCTGGTATTTAACAACGCCGAACAGAAGACAAGCTAGGTGCAGTTTGCGTCTAGATTTCATCTTCAACGTAAAGTGCTTGTTTAGATATGGCGTTACATGGGTTCTGCGAGGAATGTTGTAACAAAACCGAGCGCATGCATTTTGTACCCTTTGGATGAGGCGATCTGTGCGAGCTAACAGGCGCGGGCCATATACCGTGTCTGCGTAGTTCAACCTAGAAAGAACTAGGGTTTCTACCAACTGCTCTCGTAATGCTTCTGACAAATACGGTCGCATCCTGTATAGGACTTTCAGGCGATAGAAACAATTTCTGACTGAGTCTGCTACGTGTTTCTCAAAACGCAAGTCTTTGTCCATAACTAGTCCTAAATTCCTCGCCTCATACACTCGCTCGACCTGCTGGCCCATTAGTTTTAGGTCGAATGATAATGGCAACTTAGCAAGCTGTTGTCTATGCGAAGAGATTTTTTGTTATTTTGTTCAAACGTGATAATCTCTGGAATTAAAAGTCGGATTAAAAAAAGACGACAGCTAACGAATTAATAAAGCATTCAATTATAAAATACGTTCGCACGTATAGTACAGATATTTAGATAACAAACAATATAATAAGAATTAAGAAGTCTAAACTTTAATGGTTACAGAGTTATTGATAATTAAACTTTAACTATAATGTTTTATGTTACAACTATATAGTACGATTTTTCAACTTCAACTTTTATATTTATTATGGCAATCCACCAAATTTTCGGTGATTTCTGCCAATGTCCAGTTTGAAAATAATATTTCAGTTTAAATGACAATTGTACGGTTATAAATTATAGTATGGAGATCATACACGTGTTCTTATAACCAAGAACACGAGATGACTCCCCGTACGATTTTTAATTCGAGTCAGAAAAATGACAAGTGCAACTGTCACTGATACCAAAAAGGGTGACCCGCTACAATAGTGATGTTCCGCAATCGGACTTAGACATTTAGTCATGCTTTGTTTTATTAGGTACCAAAGCGTTTTTTTTATTGTAAATATTGAATACATACCGTCTTAAATAAAACAATTTTAGAATTAGGGAACTTACCAAAAACAAATAATATAACAGTGTTTTATGTAATATTAAATTACCTACCGTGTATGTCTTCTATTTAATTACTGTAAATTACATGTAATATTTTTTTTTATAATTAAAGGCAATTTGATATAGGAAAAAAAATATTCTCGACTAAGATTTAGTTGTAAAAACTCGATTGTACCACATCACTATTTATTTGGAACTAAAAACCTGCAACACTGGAAATGTCATTTGTCTGACTCGAATTAAAAATCGCACTATAAACTCAAAACCGGTAAGAAATTATTAAACAAGTAAATTGTAGTTATGTACTTAAAATAAATTCACGAATGTTATGTACTTAAAATAAATTCACGAATGAAAGAAAGAACCTAACTACATTGAAGTATTTACCCTCATTGTCATTAATCCTCTGGTTATGTCTCCTTGTCAGAACTTTGAGAAACTGGGCTCAACAAACTATGACGGTATTTATATAGTCATCTTTCTTCCTAGTAAAATAAAGAAACCTAGTACGCAAGATATTGGCAGACCGTTATTATAAGACTCTAACCCTAATTATTACCCGTTTAATTCCATTGTTTTTTTGGCAGTTGAAGAACACAATATTCCAAAATCAATTGATAATCCATACCACTTAATTATTACTCTTTAGATTCCATTGTAAGATTTTTTGACAGTTGAAGAACACAATATTCCAAAATCAATCGATAATCCATACCACTCCGCATCCAATTATGACATAATGGTAAACTATTGTCAAAAGGCAATTCTGCGAAATGACCGCCACGACCTTTCTATCACATTCACTGTGCTACTATAATAATATGGTATGCCGATACTGCAAACGATTCGGTGCTAGCCCATTGCGTATGTCGCTATTATTGTTCGAAATTACACCTGCTATTAGCTTTACCAAATCTGATGAAACTATAGTGAATTTCGCCATTAATTAACACTAAATAGTTACATCACTTTTCTCATTAGCTACAACGGGGTTCGCTGGGGGTAATTGTAAATAGTATAGAGAGTAACACAAACTTCTATACGTCTTTTATCTGTATGGGTCACAAGTAATGGGTATGCTGACATCTAGCTGTACCGTTCATTGGCTTCCGCCATCATATTCAATTCATAGTTATCTTTTTGGTGACTGGTGTTTGGAGTTCATTCTACAAGCGTAAGTTTTCACTACGTATGTAAATTAAAAATATACCCCGCAACAAAGTTATTAACATCGCGACTGCAGCTAACAGAGGCGTTGATAATAACCGCATCGCCGGTTAGCAAGAGCGACGGTGCCACAGACAGACAGACAACAGACACACACACATAGTGGTCAAATTTATGACGTCACATTTTGCGCCGGGGCTTAAAAATACACGTTGCGTTTATAATCCGTTACCTTTCCAAATTGCAGCATTTTTTAAAGTTTTTTGCCTCGATATGAATATGAACCTCGTATTCATAAAATTATTTAAAATTTCAATTATTCCATCTTTATTTAAAAAATCAGATTGAAATTTAAAATTTCGAATACGATAATATACGAGTATAATTTATCATGTGCAAAATGTTTCCCTCTGGAATCTCACAACATGTAGGGTTAACTTTTTTAACAATAAAATCACTATGATTAATAGAGCTTTTTATTTAAACATAGAAGACAATTGAAAAATACTATTTTATTTCCATATGAATCCTGCAAGATCTTTAAAGCACACAGATTTTTATTTTGTAATACACGCCAGCAATGTTTAATATTACGAACTGTTGCTAAATAAAGTGAGCTTGCATCAAAGGACACGATCTCTGGAACACGCAATATTGTAGAAAATTACATAAATATATTTTGTTCTTTTAATTTAAGTTTTTATCGTCCATTACAGGTAGCAAAAAAGGCTTTTATGTCCTTTTCTTGTTGTCAGTAATTATGTAATTAACAAGTAACGCAGCTTTTATATTAAAACTGACAAGAAAAGTGAAAGAGCTTGGACCTCTATTATGATATATATTACCGTTTACCCATATATATATATAAAAATATGGGTAAACGGTCAGCGTCTGAGAAAAGTCACCCATTGCGCCGTCGCGTCGGTCGATGACACAACTTCAAAACGGCTGAACCGATTGTAACGAGACTTTCTCTGGCAAATAGTGAATTTTTAACTGTTGTGAGTTTTCACTAACGCTAACTGTAAATGTCATGACCAGATGTTAAATTGATCATTGCATGTCATGTTCTAATCTATCCAGTTCATGAAGTGAACACTATTATTTTATAAAATGGTCGAATACTCACTGAGTGAACATTTCTGGAAATTATCAATTTTGCATCAGACCTCCACATACATAACCAGCCAAACTTTTTTTTTAAGCGTAAACAATTTTTTAAATAATATGTTTGCCTTGTGGCATATCTTTCTTAAGATCCGGAAATTGCCCAACGCAGTATAGGACGCCGTTGCGCATAAAAATATGGTATGATAGTGTAAACTGGATATAAAAGAGGGGGGAGGTCGCACTTTCCAAGGAAATAAAAATTATCTATCTATCTTATTATCTTATTTTCTGGGGTTTATGTTGAATTTTGATTTATATGTTCAAGTTTTGAGGTTAGTTTTGTACAGTACCCGGCAATAAATATTGCACATCGACCTTTGGAAAGAGACAATCGGCTAATTTCGGCTTCGTAGAGCGTTATCTCTGTCGCACACTACCTACCTATGTGACGTTTGTCAGTCGTTGTTCAAGTGCGATAAAGTGCGGTCGCGTCCAGTTCAAAATATATATTAAGAGTTGTTAACACCCCCAAATTTAAATAATTTAAAATTGCACAATGGCATCTTTAGGAAAAAGAGGGAAACCTTTACGAGGTCAGTCACGCGAAATTATCTACAATGTTTATAAATATTTTGTAACCGAAAGTGACAGATTAAAAAAAAATGAAGATGAAAATGTAAGTTGTTATTTTAAGAAGGTTCAAGAGCGAGTTGCAAATGCCACTGGAATTTTAAGAAGAACTTTGAACAATATATTAAACGAAGTCAGTACTGAAACACATTCTACTGAAATAAAGTTCAGCACTCCAAAAAAAGGGAGACCAAAAAAGCAATTTCGTTTGACGATTTTGATTATGATGTTGTTCGAAGAATGGTGTATGATTTTCACTTACGATTTAATGAACTGCCAACAATAAAATCATTAAAAGCTAAATTATCTGAAGCTATTAATTACAATGGGTCTGAAAAGACGTTGAGAAAAATACTTCACGAGATGGGATTTCGGTTCACTAAAATGGAAGATAATCGAAAACTTCTAATGGAAAAGCACGATGTAAGTCTCAAACGGATGGAATACCTCGATAAAATACGCAAATTTCGCGAATCAGGAAAAAATATCGTCTACATGGATGAGTCTTACATACATACATCCCACACTAAAGGAAAATCTTGGAGTGATGACAAGAAAAAAGGAGTTAAAAAGCCAATTTCAAAAGGTCAACGTTTGATAATAGTTCATGCGGGTAATGAAAAAGGCTTTGTACCCGGTGCCTTTTTAACGTATAAATCCACGGACACTACAGGTGACTATCACAATGAAATGAATAACGATAACTACGAAAAATGGCTGGTTAATCAATTAATACCAAATACACCCAGTGATTCTGTTCTAGTTATCGATAACGCACCCTATCACAACAAATATGTTGAAAGGCCCCCCAACTCAAACACCATTAAACAGGAAATGATCCACTGGTTAAACAGACACGAAATTCCAGTAGATCCAAAATTAACAAAAACCCAGATTTACGTTATTATATGTCAGCACAAGGAGAGGCATACAGAGTTTTCCGTGGACAAAGTACTTGCCGAACATGGGCACACTGTGTTGCGATTGCCACCATATCATCCGGATTTTAATCCAATAGAAAATATATGGTCTCAACTGAAAGGCTATGTAGCCTCTAGAAATGTGGGTATGAATTTAACTACAGTAAAAACATTATTGACTGAAAAAGTAAACATGAGCGGGGCTGAAGATTGGAAAAAGGTTTGCGATCATGCAATCAAATGTGAGAACGAATATAGAAGCATTCAACACGGTTTAGACAATTACACTGATAGACTAGTGATAAATACGGCTGACAGTGACAGTGATATTGATCTCTTTGAGAGCACAGATAGTGAAATGGAAGTAATTGAGAATTAGAATTATTATTATTTTTATTACAATGTCTCATTTTAACAATATGATTAATGTTGTTTATTATGTACACTACAGCTGTAATTTTCTAAAATAATTAAATACGAAAACATAATGGGAACACGTTTTTTTTATTTTATTTTACCCCAACCTAAAGCCATCACTATAGAAAAATTGGTGTATTTTATACAAATAATAATTATCAAAAAAAGCAAATCATAATTGTTTTAACAGCTCCTAATAGATACCGGACTGTTTGTATTTCGTGCGAGAGAGATAGCGCTCTACGAAGCCGAAATTAGCCGATTGTCTCTTTCCAAAGGTCGATGTGCAATATTTATTGCCGGGTACTGTATCATAACTTCTACCAAAAAAGTACTAATTACAACAATATTATGATTTATATTGTCATAAAACAATAAAAAATAGTTTTAACAAACCAATGAAAGTTCCCAAGTAATTGGTAACTAGGTCATACTAAGTGGCTTATAGGCACAAAGAGTAGAAAATAAACAGGTCACGCATAGAATAGGGCTTCCTATCCACTTTCTAATTGTTATGATTTATTTTTAATATGATGTTAACTTATGAAATCGTTATTTTTGTACGAAGTTTTCGAAGTGAGGTCTCTATAACTCCTGAAATAATAAAGGGATCTAAGCCGTTATAGTTTTCCCCCTAAGTTCATCATATGGACTATCAATGAGATTTTATTCAGGTTTTTCGAGTCGGCCGTTTAGTTTACAAACTAATAATAATAAATAATAATAAATATCCCAGGATATTTATTATTATTTATTATTATTAGTTTGTCGTCGTGGTATATAGACATATCTACGCAGTTTCAGGTTTCTAGATCCTTTGAACACACGTAATTCAATGGATCTAGAAAGAGAAAAACAATAGCAGTGCGACAGCCGGCTATCGTTTGGCCGTCGAAAGGTTAACCGTTAACGCAGCGCACGCCCTAAGGCCCGAGTCACACCGGAATGGTAGCGGCTGGCAGCGGCTGGCAGCAGCCGGCAGCGGCGCCGCGAGGCCGCCAGCGGCCGCCAGCGTCGCTAGAAGCGCGAGGCGCGGCCGCTCGCGGAACCGCGGGCGGCCTCGCGGTGCCGTGGGCGGCCTCGCGACCTTTTCAAGCTGTTCAAGCGATACTGGTCTTTTAACTATGTAGTTAAAGTTTAAAATTATTTCACACTGAAAGTGCTTGCCGCGTCGCTGCCGGACGCTGCCATTTCGGTGTGGCTCGGCCCTAAGGGTTCTTTTTGTAAAAACCATTTGTAACTAATTTATCATTACAATGACAAATTAGTTACGAATGGTTCTCTTCTGGAACAGACAAAATCTTATTCTAGTCATCATTGCAATGCGTGTAATTAAGCATTTGTAATATTATTGTGTGGAAATAAAAATATTTAAAAGTCAAAGGCAATTATTTCACTTAGATTATTCACAAGCACTTCTGAATTTATTGTCAAAGAGGGTTGGTTATTCAGAATACTCGTGTGTTTTAGCTCTCAATATGGAAGATCTACAGACAAAGCACACATGTCGATGCCCATAAGCTCGTTCAACACTCATTACACTTCAGGAGTTCAGAGATGCTCATTCGAGTATAACATTCCTGAAAGAAGAGGATGTTCTTCTGACATCTGAAAATAAATATTATTACATATTATTGATTGGTCTTAGCGTTAGTTTAGTAGAAAATTCGTCCGCGTGGAAGCCGAAAATGATTCTACTAGGATTTTCAATTAGTTTTTACGTTATCTGCTGTTACAGTTAGCTGTACAACAAAATACAAATAGTGCTATTGACTTGGACCATCTTTGGTATTATCCATAATAACAAATAATATTGTTGATAATATAACAATAATGAACTCATTTTCCCCTACACTAACGTCAAAAAAGCGTGTCTTCAGAAAAGCGGTACAAGACACAATACCATAATTTAATAAGATACTAACCGTGTTGCCGGACCAGAATCGTAGAATTGTAACCATTGCATTCGTTGCTTCCCCTAGTTGACGACGGGGTAGAGGATGTTTCAGAGCAAGGGCACAATCCACACAGAGTGTCATTTTTAAGGGACAACGCACACCGGAATGGCAGCGGCTGGCAGCGGCCGTCAGCGGCCGCCCGCGGCGCCGCGAGGCCGCCAGCGGCCGCCAGGCATCGCTAGAAACGAAAGGCGCGCGGCCGCTCGCGGCGCCGCGGGCGGCCGCTGGCAGCCGCTGGCGGCCGCGGGCGGCCTCGTGACCTTTTTAAGTATTTCAAGCGATACTGGTCTTTGAAGTATGTAGTTAAAGTTTAAAATTATTTCACACTGAAAGTGCTCGCCGCGTCGCTGCCGGCCGCTGCCATTTCGGTGTGACTCGGGCCTAACAAAATTGTGGTACTGCACAAAGAGAGAAAGGATCCGAAGTCGTAAAAACGTCGACGTACGAAAGTTTTGAATAGATTGCTTGATCGCGCAGGAATCGGAAGACTCTGCTGGACACGAACTCACCGCAATGATTCGTTAAATAAATAAACTCACCGCAAAATAAACTCAATTTTCAATCAAACATTCGTCGCTTTGTACGACTTTAAAGTGACAATTTTGACTGTTAACCTGTTGCCACGGAAATTCAAATGGAATTTCCGTGGCAGTGCTACCCACAGTTGGTAAACATCAACCATAAGTGATTACTCAGACACCTAAATACTTTCTGTTGGTAAAATAACATTATTTTAAAAATAAATATAAATTGTTGGTAACGCAAATAAATGTTATAGTCGTAATTATTTTTAGACATCAACGTGTGCTCTTAAAAATATAATATGCAACACTATCAGTTAAGACTGATTATGGGAAAGTTTATGAAATTGGCAACACTGCTTTCACTTATGTACGTCATTAAAGGAAGAATGCAACCAACAAAGTCGAATAAATAACTAAGTAAATATAAAATATTAACTCCCAAAAAGATTTCCTTGAAGTTGTTTTAGGAAAGTTAAAATAATAAATATGTTATGATTTATGAGTATATTTTTGTGGCTATACCGCCTTATTTTATAGCGATGCTAGATTTGATCATTCTCCTTCAGACATCAAAACAAGACGTCAATTCCCTGTAAATCCCGTCTTCAGTCTCAAAATAAATAAATATAAGTAACTAGTATAGTACAAATATGATTATTCATTTCTGTATATCAAATAGTTTAAGCACGTAAAGCCGTTGGTCCCGGTTGTCATTTGTAGAACTTTGACAGTCGTTACTGATTCGTTAGAAACTCTGACCAGTCTAACCACGGGGTATCGTGTCGCTCAGTTACTGGGTTGTGGAGGTCAGATAGGCAGTCGCTCCACGTAAAACACCGGTATACAGCTGAATCCGGTTAGGCTGGCAGCCGACCCCAACACAGTTGGGAAAAGGCTAGGGAGATGATGATGATATCAAATAGTTTAATCGACCATCAGGACATACAAATAAATAAAATTGAAGCGTCTCGTCTGTTTGCTATGGAAATAATGGCGTTTTGATGTAAGTATAAACACTGCTTATAACAAAAAAATGTTTCATCTGAACTCCGTAGTGGCTGGACGGATATATATTTAGATAGATCGGTCAAATTTATTGGTCTAATAGAATATACAGGCAAAAAATAAATATAGCAAAATTAAAACTACCAAAAACAAAACATCCTTCAAAATTATTATACCATGATCACCTTTTGGAATCCGCTGTTGGCTCCAGTACTGGCCCAAGAGGGTCACCTGAACCTCTTGGGCCAGTGATTTTCAGTCTGGCAAAACATCCTAAATTCGACAACTAAATTCTAAATTTAATATCTGGTACCTCGGGAGGTGATGTAGATACCGTTTTATTTGATCTGATGATTTTAAAAGACACATTCCATTTGATTGGCTTAGACCTTAATCTTTTGAAATGTGAATCCATGGATTCAAGGAAAAGTGTGTCTGTCTGTATGTTTGTCTTTGTTTCACGGCAAAAAGTAGCGACGAATTGACGTGATTTTTTAACTAAATACTAAACTGACGGATCAATAAATAAGCAAAATGAACTAGTAAATAAACGAAACGCTTGTTTGAGAAAACACGATTTGTGTCATCCGATTTATCTATGTACGACCATGTATTCCAATCATAAATTTTATCACAGAATATCTATGGTCACTCTTTATATACTACACGACACGACATTGTTTTCTAAAAACTAATTAATAAAAGTTAATTAACTCAATATATTCCTACCTGTAATTCATTTGTTTAGGTATATAAGTATAATATATATGTCAGTATCGTTACGTGTCTTTAAAAAGACATACAAAGAATATTTAAAAGTTACAAATAGTATTTTAAGAATAAGCCAAGATACTTTTAGTTAAACACCTATTAAATGTAGATTAGTAGCCTTCTATACTAAGGACTTTCCATGATCACGACTACTCTGACAAGAGTGCACGATTAAGAAGAAGTAGCCTCCTGGTATTGGTTTACATTTGTAATTAAGTGTGGTATTGTCTGTGCCCCGGAGCTAGGCTGGCCCTGACCTGGTGCCGTGTGTATACGTAAAATTGGACGTGTTTGAACAAGAGCGTCCACAACAGTACAACATTCACTGAGCCTTTGTGCTTCAAATTGCGGGAACAGTCAACTCACACCTAGATGGGCTGTATATCTGCGCAAATATAGCAGCTGCTAGTTTTGGTGACAAAATCTGCTGTGATCTGTGGCACAATTATTATAGATGCTGGTTCCCGTAAGTCAACGAGTGACTTCGCCCCCACGTAGTGAATCGCTTAGTGGGTTTCGAAAGTTGATTAAAATCGCGGCTAAAGGCTACTATTGGATTTTCTGGTCTTGCAATTGGCCATCGATGGTGAATACCATCAAAAAATATTTGATGCCTAAATTCTAGTAATATTGCTGAACAACTTGGGCAACATGGAGACCGAATATTGTCTTATAAAGTCAGTTCGGTCAAGTTTCAAATCCAAGCCTCCCATTAGTAGAATTTTCATAATTGATATGTACTTGTAGGTTATTTTTAATTGTAATTGCTTCAATTGATAATTGTTTAAAAGATACGGCGAGGCATTCGATGGACTGGCGACTAGTTTTAACAGGTAGACCATGTCAAGGGGTATCTCTGGGCGCCTCGAAAATTAAAATACCTAGAAGGAACGGACTATTCTAAGTATTTCGACATAAAAAGCAAGGATGTGAGCAAACATGTTTCAAATATTTAACTTACAAAATACAATTGGAAACTTTATACTTACAATAATTATTATCCTTCTATCAGGTGAATATTATTAGGCTTTCTCGTTTTAACCCTTCAAAACAATATGTTGAATCTGCTTTTCCTTAAGGCACATAAAAAAGAGTAAAGCTAAGCCTTCAAGCGAGATATTTTCTGATTTAAAGCTTAGTGGCGCTTCTTTTGTGTCGAGAGTAGTTCCGATGCATCTGAACAATTCATTTGAGCGTAGCGCGAACGTAGCGCTAGCGTAGTCACAGCTACGAGCTGCGGCGCCGTAGCGGCTCGTAGACGTCTACGAGACCGAATCAATAGCCCGATTCTCTTTGTTGGGTGAACACTGATAACGGCCCGACTGATAATGTACGAAGTGTTATATGTCTTCGTTATCTTGCATTAATTTTTCAATTTACTTTGTTCTGTTTTAAATAAATTAATATAAGAAAATAATACGTGCAGATCAGACTTTCTAATTTGTTTTTTTTTTCCGCGGAATCAATTTATATCCTTGAGAAAACAAGTATCGGATCAAGGGATAAAAACGACATGTTAAAACTATACCTTCCTTTTGACTACGCAAACCTGAAAATACCATTTTTCATGTAATCACCTTTTTTTGATTTCACGAAAAATGGTATTTTATTTAAAAAAAATACAATTTAGAATGTCTGCACGTATTATTTTCTTATATTAATCCTTCGAACACATGATTTGTGACACAATAGAACGACAATAACAGCCCGACAGCCGGCTGTCGGTTGGTCGTTGAAAGGTTAATTTACTTAACACAGAACAAAGTAAATTGAAAAATGAATGCAGGATAACGAAGACATATAACACTTCGTACATATTATTATCAGTCGGGGCCGTTATCAGTGTTCACCCAACAAAGAAAATCGCTATTGGCTCATTGGGCTATTGATTCGGTCTCGTAAAATGTTTTTAACTATATTATTTTAGTATTAGTAAGGAAATAGATTGTTGGCTATAGTAAATAATTTAAATAAAGATAAAAAAAAATCTATATCAAAATGCAAATAAATGACACAGGTTGGTATTCCTTGTGTGCCAGTTCCTATAATAGGTACAATGTATGTGTCAACATGTAAAAAAATTAATGATCCTTCCTCCGATATATATTTATTATTAGCTATAAGCCACACCGATGATATCGGGGCGGTAGGGAGCGTACAACCCGTGTGCATACAATTACAGAGCTCTATAGAACCACAGGTTTCCAATCTTTAATATAATACTACTGTACTCTACTATTTGGATTTGCTTATTTTGATTATTTATTCACTAATTTTATTTTAACTAAAGTGCATCTCAAAAATAATTTGGGTAGTACTCGTTTTAAACCCACAATCACATAGTTGTAGGTAGGTATGTAATAGGTAATTTTAGCATTTTATGTAATTACAAAAATACTGTTATGAATGAATTTAAACTTTTAAGGCTAAATCACAATACGGATTTGTGATCAAGAGGAAAAACATGCTGTATTAAAGTTATAAATTATAATACCCATTGATCAAAAAGTAGCCTTTATTCTGTAGCATTTTGAGAATTTTTAATTGTGGATTATGAAATATATGTACAATAGCGCGATGTTTAAACGCACAGTTTGGGAACCACTGTTATATACTGTGTAAATACCAGTTTCACGCCAATTTGTCCGGTTTAGCCGGTTGGACACCTTTCTATCACCGACCTAGATCATGGTAGTGAGGCGGACTGCTAGGGTAGGGTGTATGGGATACAAAGGGCTATAGGCTGGTAGCGAAGCGGACTACCCGGGTATATGGGCTATAGACGTATACGTACGTATAGATAGGGCTATCTATCTGTCACATACTTAGTGCCATTCCATTGAAAATAGAATTTTGACACATTATTTATGGAGCTTGTGTGAAATATCTTACTAGAGATAGATGTATAATTATGTCACACAAGCTCCATAATCTAGAGGTTGTCGCAAATCACCTCTATTTGGTACTTTTCAATAAAACGTTTATGTAGTAGGTAGTGATTAACTCAGTCGAGACATCGATTAGCTCTCGCAATAACTATTGTTTTTACCGAAATTTTGTTGGTTGGTTTGATCGGTCTGACCTCAAGGCCGGGTCGAGCCCCACCCCTCAGGGGCGTGTCTTTCTCCACAGTCTAAGGAGCGGTGAGGCGCCTTATTTTGCTCCAAAGCTTTCGACAGTAGCTATAGGTACTATAGGTACATACGTAACCTACACTCGATGGGTGGCGTATACCGGCTATGTTCAGGATTTAATCAATAGTTCGCCCCGAGGGCTGTACGTCGGAATGTACTCGGAATCACGAGTTCTAAGATCTTGTTTGAAACTTTGTTCGTGTATTCTGTAGAAGAAATAGAGGAATAGGTGCGAAAATATAATTACAAAACCGATCGCGACTACAATAAAAATAATTTATTCTAGGAAGTACGACACAAGACAATATTTAAAACCTAAATTTTACATAAGTTGAGAGTAAAAAGATAGAGGCTTTTTATTCTGGCAGTAAGTACCATATATATTCAATTAGTTTTAAGAAAGTTGCGTTTCTGAGTACCTAATCATTATTCTTGAGTATAAAATAAAAATCGATTCGAATATCATTAAGCTATCGCCCTCTTGTTAGGCCTATAGTAAAGGAGATTTCCAAAGTTTAGTCGCGTCGTAGGTATATCTCATTGAAAGATTAAAAGACTTTTTAATCTCATAATAGATATATTTACACAATAAAAATCTACGTACCGTCCTATCATTCGTTTAAAAACCTTGTCGTGTGTCACTACCAATTTTCGTACTAATTTAATTTTATATGACAATCTAGCTATTCCGGCGTTCTCTACGTTCTCATCCGCTTTTTATTACTGCTCCGCTCTCTTAGGACATGGCATGATGCTATCAATCTTCCTTGATAAATTATATTTTTAAAACTAAATTATTTTCTCAATTCGAACCCTCCTCCGAAAAAAATCTCCTTAGCTGTATAATATCAAACTCTTTAGCTTTTTAATTTTATATATTTGTAGTATGGCAATGCGAATTCTTGACATTTCAGCGAATTTGTTAGTTGATATTAAAATATTGTAAAACTTACATTATGAGTGTCAACGTACAATTTCGAACCCTGCTGTCATGTGTAACTCCGATAGCGACACGACTGCATGACGGGTTATGACGTATTTCTATGATATGACTCCCGAAGGTCCGAGCCAGAAGCACGTCAGTAGCTGCAGTGTTACAGTTGGCAGCTTGGTTCAGGATGTGTCGGTACTTGGTGTGTGTCGATTGACCATGCCCTGCGTTTTAACAGATACATTAAATAATCAGATTTATATTTGTTCTATCGAAATACGCATAATACGTAATTTGTTCTGTTTTAGTTTTTTACAAAAAATGACTCCGCTAAGTACAGACGCATCGGTTCAGGTTCCATATTATGGTTTATTGTTTGTACACGAAACCAAACGACGAATGCAGACAGCAGTAACAGCTTCAGTAATGACGAACCGCAGCGACACTGCAGCCGAGACAAAATACGTCATTCAATTTTACTTTTGTTAAGCTATTCTCTGTCTCTCTCTTGTGATTGTAGTTTGGCAGTTCCGTGACGGTGACAGTAATATAGCTTTGCCGAAGCACTTGCTAAGCAACGTTTACTTATCTCGGCCTTATAGTTTCTTCGTATTTCTATAAAATCTTTCATAGATGGCAACAATGTTTTGCTGTGGCACTACGACAGATATCCAACTGTGTACAGGCAATATGAAAAAAAAAATTAATTTTCATCACTCGTATGCCTCGTTGAATCGAAAGCGCGGAGGAATGTTGTCCACGGATACTATTATTACACAAAAAGCCTCTGCAGTCTCGTTTGGAATCGTTTAACAAAGAATATTGATATAAACTTTAAAAATTCAGAATATTGAGCAGTTGGAAGTTGTTCTTATGTGAGAATTGAACTACTTTTCTTTATTTATTTGCCATCCAGAACCTAAATTTGACCTTCAAATAGAATACTTATTTTAATATACTTAAAATAACTTTGATCTATTTCGATATCGCCCAAGCTTAGAACACATTACTAGCTAGTTAGAAAAAGTTTTATATGGACTGAGCCATATTATTGGAGATATCATCATCGGCGCTAGGCGATGTACAATTTTGCGTGAACGCTCTTGTACATAGTCATTAATGAACTCTAACTCTAATGACAGGACTGATAAAGTACTTTTCAATATTTGTTAAAAAAGCGGACCCAGACACGAACTAACTATTGCTTTTGATTGTCCTTTAGTTTATGCCACCCTTAGCAAAGGCAAATCAAATTTTCTGAAACGATATATTCATATTTTTGCGAAGTGAAGCTTGTAACGTATTACGAAACTGGGTCTGGAATCTCGATATTGAAATCCATACTTTAATATTATAAATGCGAAAGTAACTCTGTCTGCCTGACTGTCTGTCTGTCTCTCTGTCTGTCTGTCTGTTACGCTTTCCCGCTTAAACTACTGAACCGATTTGAATGAATTTTAGTTCAGATATAGTCTGGGACCCGAGAAAGAACATAGGATAGTTTTCATCCCGGAACTCCCGCGGGAACGGAAACTATTCCACGCGGACGAAGTCGCGGGCAGAAGCTAGTAAGCAATAAAAGTTTGTAACCTTCTGGTAACTGCTACGAGCTTTTGATGGAATATGAATAATCAAAAATAGTTCGTTCTGACATGATATATTTTGTTGTACATAAAGTGTAGCAAAACTAAATTGTACTTTACTTTACTTGGTGTTGACCTACCACATGCTGCTAACCAAAGAGGTGTTACTACAGAGCTCAGCGCGAGCATCAAGCGGGAGAAGATCGTGGAGATCTGCGAGGGTTGCGGCCAGAAGATCCAGGACCGGTACCTGATGCGGGTCGGCGAGCTGTCCTGGCACGAGCACTGCCTCAGCTGCTGCGTGTGCGGCTGTCCCCTCGCACACACCTGCTATACTAGAAACGCCAAGCTCTACTGCAAGCCTGACTATGATAGGTAAATTTACGCTAAAACCTCCAAAGGCAATCCGAAACGGCTTTTGCTCTTGAAGGTTTGTTTCAACTTTTCGACATCTAGAAAACAACTCGAATAAGCAGTTGTTTTCCTAAACATGTTTAACTATAGGGCAACTGATAGGAAACAACATGTTATATGCTGTAGCGAATCCTCTGTTGCGAAATGCTAGCGTGTTGCCATGCGGCTTGCTATGCGAATCAATGTTCTTCCTGTTATTGCAATAATAAGTTCTTGTCCTATAGATTGTTCGGGGTCAAATGCACCAGGTGCGGCGACCGTCTCCTGCCGCAGGAGATGGTGATGCGAGCACAGCAGTACGTGTTCCACATACAATGCTTCGTGTGCGTGATGTGCTGCCAGCCGCTCCAGAAGGGCGAACAATACGTGATCAGAGCGGGACAGATCTTTTGCCGACAAGATTTTGAGAAAGAAATGTATTTGATGCAACACGCTGAAGATGACATGATTTTAGATGATTCCGAGCGTCCCCGGGATGGTCGAAGAGGCCCGAAGCGTCCACGAACTATACTAACTTCAGCTCAGCGCAGGCAATTTAAAGCTTCTTTTGAAGTTAGTCCTAAGCCGTGCAGAAAAGTTCGAGAAGCATTAGCAAAAGATACGGGACTGAGTGTCCGAGTCGTCCAAGTGTGGTTTCAAAACCAAAGAGCTAAAATGAAGAAAATCCAGAGAAAAGCGAAGCAAGAAGGCGAGAAGAACAATGACAAAGAGAAAGATAAAGATGAGAAGAGTATCAAGCAAGAGTCTCCGTCGAGTGAGCATGGAAACTATTTGGGATTGGATGGAGCCTATTCCGCTTCTAGTCAGCCGCTGAACCCCAACCTGCCGTACTCTCCTGATGGTATGATTTCACCCTTCAGTTCTATTCTCACTATAAAATTAGCAGTACCAGAAATGTCTACATCCACAGTTAATTTGCATACATACATATAAAAACAGCGCAAATTCCGTGAAATTTTACAAAACGGAACAAACCGTAACTGTTTGATTACCTCCATTTCGTTATGAATGTGCAAAATGAAAGTGAATTTTTGCTTTCACTGCGTTTAACTATTTTTCTTTCGGTTTTTGTTTTGATATCAAACAATCAATATTTACATTCTTGGCTGGAATTCTAGCTATTTTAACTTAAAAAAAATTTTTACAGATTACCCAGCGCATTCAGGAGACAGCTTTTGCAGTTCAGACATATCGCTGGACGGAAGCAACTTCGACCAGTTAGACGAGGGAGCCTCCGATACTATGAGTTTGCAGAATCTGGAGGTGCAGCATCATGCTCACCAGCACCCGGGGCACTCCGCCCACGAGCCGCTCAACCTGGGCACCGGCTCCGTCGTGAACCCCATAGACAAGTTATACCTCATGCAGAATTCTTACTTCAGCACTGATCATTGATTCACCATAGGACGTGGCGCTGGCCTAGCTCCCATGTTCGGACAGCGACCGCGCCCATCAACGTACCTGCCGAAATGCACCGAGACTGCAACAAGTCACAACTTGGTGTGCACAGACACTTACCCCCAAACTACCGCTTTGAACCTGACTGATACTCCATAGTAGCCAATGTGATTGTATAAACTGTTTTACTTGTTGAATGTTCAGTAGCACTTTATTCAGTAGGTTAAGTAGTAACGGCACTATACTTAATTTATGTACTGTAGTAGCAGAAATACTTTTTTAGGAAAGCCATGTCTAACGGTTACTTTTCGAAATTTTGTTTTGTCTTCCAAAGGTTGGTTGGAAAATCTAGTATAATGTTTTCCTGTGGCTAGCTTAACCTCTAGGTCAAGCCGGCTGCAAAAAAATGCTTAAAACAAACGACACAAGAAGGGATTAACTAATATTCTTTTGAAAAATTTTATATTCCACACTTCTAAAAAAATTAGGTTTATAAAAGTTTCAACTAGTGGTTGTCAGGGTCTTCAATGCTCAAGATTTATCGCTATTATATACATTCCTTTAAATTAAAAAAGTTTACATTTGCAATATGCATTTGTTCAGTCTGGTCAGATAATTAAAATATTACCAGACAGCGGAATTTCCGCGTCCTTACGAATCGACCGCAACTGAACGCCTATAGATTTAATTGGTATACCGCCGTTTACCCGAATTTTATTTGCCCTAATTTCATTTGCCATAATAGTCAACAGCCATAATATCATATGACATAATACTCATTTGCCCTACTCTCATTTGCCATATTAGTCACGTGCCAGAATCATTGTTTCCCATAAAGTCACTTGCCATAACATCATTTGCCATAATCATTGTAAGCCATAATTATCACATGTCCTAATTATCACATGCCATAATTATGATATGCCATAACATAATTTGTCATCGACATTGGGTGTATAACGGCTGTTTATATCAAGAGAAATTGGATGCAATTGGGACTTTAGGGCACCCCGACTCGGACAGGTTAGGTTAGAAGGGGATGGCGGGGTCGTGTGAGCGAGCGAAGCGAGCGAATAGACCCCGCCATCCCCTTCGTGGTTATTTTTTTATAAACCACACAGAAGTAGGAGCCCCGCGAAGCGGGGCTCCGTCGACCTAGCCCACCATCAACCATGCACAGAAAAAAAAACCATTACGGGGCTTAAATATTTGTCTAATACTTGTTATGCCATTTAAATATTATGACATTTAAATATTATGTCTAATAATTATTATGGCACATAAAAATAGGGCAAACAATACTTATGGCATTCGTATATTATGGTATCTAAAATTCGGGCAATTAAAAGTATGTCATATGTCTTTTAGGGCAAATGAAACATTCGGGCAAATGAAATTCGGGTAAATGAAATTCGGGAAAATGATGATTATGGCATATAATCTTCGGGCAAACAATAGACAACCGATTTAATTACATAAAAATAAAGACAATCTACGCGAAAGATCAAATCGAAGTATTCCGTCGTCAATAACCGGCGGCAGCAGGCCATAATCTTAGAATAAAAGTTTTGTGAGATGTTAAAAAGTGAAATCACCCTAAGAAAAATCAACTCCCTCTATGTGTCGTTTATATCTTTTGTTTCTACCTGGAGATTATTATTTTATATTCTAGTAAATTACGGAAACTTTAATAGTGCATTTACATAAATATATCCTATCCCAGTGGAGACAATACTGTGGAAAAACTGTCTCGTTTCTTCAAAATATTTATCAAACTACCTTCAATACGGTTAATATGTTTTATATTAGAGTTTTGTTGGCTGCATTTGTAATTCTAAAATAGATGTTTTATTGTAAATAATGTACAAAGAAACAGAGTAATAGCTAGGTTATCAACCTATAAATACTAGGCCAAGATAAAAAATATATATTATTGTGTAAAAGGTTAATATGGAGATATGTAAGCATATTCAATATATAACGACTGTAGTTAGATTTCAAAATGTACATAATGTTGTAAATCAAAATGTAGATATAAAGTAGTAGGTGTCTAAATAATGTATGTGTTATTAATATAGACCTATACCTACTTAAAGATTTTAAATATACACAAATCAGTCCGACATGTAGTTATCAATAGCAATGTATGTTACACAATTTTGACAACTCTTTAGGCCTACGGTACACAGAACGGAAATTTCGCCACCGATTATCCGCAGCAGAACGTCTATGTGTTTGATTTGATTTACTAAATCCCGTAAGTGTTTACAATAAATTCTCTTGTATTTTTTTTTACGAAATACTAAACTAAATTTATGGAAGAAACTCTTATCTTAATACTATTTGTACCTATTCAATTCGTTAGAACCAAGTTCGATCTCTCTTTTACATTATCAGATTACGGGCACGCTACGCATAGCATCGGTTTTTTCACATTACATAAAAAAATATCAAAGAGTTCAGTTGCGGATAATCAATGGAACTTCCGTGCAATGTGTCTTCCGACCTTTAAATTGTATTTGTTACGTAGTCGATGTGTTTCCGAATCATGATAATATCGGTACATATTTTAAGAATAATCACTTAAACCCGTTTAAACAGACTCTTAGATAAAGTCAGTTAGAGATGTTGTTTAATATATACGTGTTTACAGTAGCGATGTACTATTATCCCACAGAAAAAATACAGGCAAACCTAGTCTAGTCATCGTCACATTGTTTCGTTTCTTAGATAGTTCTAAGTAGGTATTAGGAGTTGTATTATTTTATTTCGTGTATCATATGAAAGTCAGTTATATTTTAATTGTAAGTAGGTAAATATAACCGGACGAACATCTCTAGTCAAACTACATGTATTATGTCCGAAGTCAAAAGCGCGCGAAATGACGTACGGACTAATATATAGACGCGGATCCAATGTTAATTAAGCGACTGATGATTTCTGATTATCAAACAAATATAATGACCTTATTTACGTGACCGAGGGTCCGCCTCTATGTATTATATAGTTTATTCGGTAATTTTATATATTGATGTAAATTAAAACGATATAAACGGTAATTTGTTTGATTATACATACAATTTCCCTACCAATTTTCAGCGCATCACTTTATTAATCGGTAGAGAACCTTTTACGAAAGATCTGCTGAAAGCCAATCGTACTAATTAAAATCGCTCTGTATCTAATCGAAATCTGTTATCTGTCGTCGACAATAAAGGGCAAAAAATTATCAATATGTGGATTAATAAGAGCGAGTTTCACCAAAGTTTTGTAAATAGTAAAAGTTTGTTGAAATAATCTATACCTATTATCAATATATATTATAAAACAAAGTCGCTCTGTACCTATGTATGCTTAAATCTTTAAAACTACGCAATTGATTTTGATGCGGTTTTCAATCAATAAAGTAACTCAAGAGGAAGGTTTATATGCATAATGCCTACATAATATAGAGGAAGAAACCGACCTTTCAAAGTTTTATTACACCCGTGCGAAGCTAGGTAGGTATAATATATAATGATCTGAATATAATGATAACGGACTAACTAATTGGGTGATATATCAATGCACAGCCCTGTTCTCCTTCTCTAACTTCTCATTTTCAATGTTTATGCTCTGCGCATAATAAGAATCTTCGTTCTTCCAATAATTGTCTTCTACGATGTCCTGCTCACCGCTCTGGTTTTCTTAAGTCTTCATTTCTTGTCCAGGCGGTTTTCCTTTGGAATGATCTTCCTCAATCAGGACGTTGACCAGTCGTTACACATTCAAAGTTAAAGCTCGAGAATTTTTTGGGCATCCCTACTAAAATGTTATCAACGCACAGCCTAATCACTGCTTCTAGAGACATGAAACTTGTAGGGTATGTTCTTCGTGAAGTATCGACTAAGAAAAGATTTTTGAAAGCAGGCGATAGAACTTTCGACATAAACGCGGGCGCAGCCACGGGTGCAGCCGTGGTTGAAAGCTTGTTATAAGTACCTATTTGACAGAAAACTGTCTCACATCACGTGT